>CM028670.1:92228718-93545267 GCA_016760335.1 Gastrodia elata | reverse complement strand
GCAAAGTTCACATTTAGTTCTTATGCAGGGTTATGTTGTTGAACACTTTATTTTTCATCTAATGTTTGTTTCTCATGTGATGCTTATCATTTTACATATAGATAACTTCTTCTCATGAAAAATGAATCCTAGTTTTGAGGTGTAATTAAATAATAACACATGAAGATATTTATCCTTGAAATCTGAGTTGTTTGAAGCACTTTTATTAATATTTCATTTAATAATTATGACGTTTGTTTATCAAAGGTATTATTTTTAATATTTTTTAAGAAGCTTGGCTTGTATGGTGTAAATCGACCAGCTCTCCTTTGGATATGTTATAGATTTTGAAAGGCAAGGAAATCTTAGAGTACACCCATTTTTATTGCTTTTTGATTGGAAAACTTATCTACATGGGATGATTATGGTAAGCTCTTAATACTTCTAGGGAGACATTTAATATATATGATAAAATAAAAAAGATTTTAAAAGTGATTTGAGGATCCATGCCTCACACTTGTATAATTTGTTCACTTGCCCCAAAATTGCTGTCACACTTGTACAACACTTGAAGATGTTACACATCCAGGAGTACATATCTGAGTTCCTATAAGATTTACAGTTGAAATATTTTATTCAAGCCAGTTGTTCCATTACCTATTCCTAATACTTTTGTTTATGACGATCATATCTTTTAATGAAATAATAATTTTATATCCATTATTAAACACCAACGTCTAGAGCCATTTGATTGAGCAACACCCGATTGAAATAATGCTGTTTTGAAATGTCTTGGGGATTCTAATTCATGTCAACTGGTTGGGTTCAAGTTTGTTTTAAACTTGCCTTGATTCAGATATGCTTAATAAATCCTAATCCGCTATTATATGAGCTGAATTTGTGACATGAACATAATGTTAAGCTACATGGATTTATGATTATCATCGTTTTGGCATTGTTGATACAACTCAAACCCAAAATAATACTAGCCTGTATGATAGAAATCATGTGTGTAGGTTATATTATGCAAAGCAAACTTGGTTACTCTCTTGTATCATGCGATACTTCATATTTTCATCTCCATTTTATCCAATTTGCTTGGATTTTATTAATCACATAGGCTTCTATTTCACCACTATTTTGTATAATTGAACCAATATATTTGAACCTCTCGCTCTTCTTGGGCACATGATCAATGCTTCTATTCTGATTCAAATTCCCTGCCATATTTTCATCTTTAGATTCTAAAGTAATACTCCACCACTCGAGTTAACTTTAACCCCATCCCTAATACGATCAATTAGGAAAATGTCGTATGCATAGAACACACACCCAAGTACCTCTTCTTGAATGTGTTCAATAAAAGCATTAATAATTAAAGCTAAGAGATATGATTGAGATCCTTGTTGCCATCCAATAGTAATAGGAAAATCATTAGACAAACCCCCTTGCTATCAAACTTATGTTACAATCTTATTATGCATTTTTAAAAAACTTTAATCAATGCTACACAAATTCATTTTTTTTTTTACAAAACTCTCTATAAAATTTCTCTTGGTAGTATATGCTTTTTCAAGATTTGTGAAAGACTAAATGAACATCTTTCTCTTTTAATTTTTTTTTATCAAATATCTTAATAATTGAATTTCCTCCATGGTGGATCTACATGGTGCAAAACGAAATTGTTTGGTGAAATTCAACTATCTCGTCGTAATCTATATTCAGTGCCCCTCTCTAAGGTTTAATTCTATTTTATTAACTTAATTCCTCTATATTTGCACAGTGTTGAGCTTTCATTTATTCTTGTAACTAGGTATATCAATACTCCACTTATTTAGTATTTATTAGTGTTTCAAATTGTATTTAGTAATTTGGTAAGCCAAGAAACTCCTTCCTAACATTTGACCATTAATTGTCTTGCTTGAAATTGCCTTGTACTTTCTTTTGCTTTCTTTACCCCTTTACACTTAAGCACAGTATACAATATCACTTTTCACTACTTAGTTAATGATAACCTTGGTTTATAATAAATTTAAAGATTTTAATTTTTTCGCACAATTTTTATAAAATTATTTGAGAAACTTAAGATTTTTTCATTGTTATTACCAGCTGAACACATGCTTTTGGCCGTATGATTGTTTAGAGGTATAACTTTGGCTAGAGAACTGATTATAAATTTAGATCCGCAGAAGGTACTGTTTTACCCTGGGAAGATCTCTAAATTATAACTGAAATGGGCTTCATAGTATGCCATTTTACATTTGACGAGACAAATGAATGATACTTCATAAGCTTACCTTTCGTGTTCTTCTGTGGTCTTGCATACTTTTTTGGTTTTTTCTGGGTGTTTTGTTAAATGTTACAATTAAGTTGCTATTCGCTTAGGCAAACCTCCCTTCGACTTTCTTTCAGGCTGGTGAATTTTTTCATTCAGCTCAAAATGATGCTTCAGCTCAATATAGAGAGGCAGATGCACGAGATATCGGTGATACTTCTCTTGACAGTCCTTTATTGTTGGAGCAGGTAGTATATATGTGGCTCATTTTTTATTTCATTATGCTCTTCTATGAATATTTTCAACCTCTTAAAAATTTTGTCTATAATACTTCTTTTCAGGAGTCGCTAACAGACCCGAAGCAAATAAAGCTTGGATTTATTAGTGGTCTGGTACCAAAGGAAAAATCAATGGCTTTTGAAAGAATCTTATTTCGGGCTACTAGGGGTAACATATTTCTTAAACAAGTTCAAGTCGAAGATCCAGTTAAGGATCCTATAACAGGAGAGAAGGTTGTTCACATGAAATGTTATATGTTTCATATCACTAACAGTTTATCTTTTTTCAAATATTCATTACTATTCATGATTATGCATGCCTTGTTATGTTCACATTAATTGTATAAAAGTTTCTAAATTCAAAAATTAATTAATTATGTTTTGGTAGATTGCTAATTTTTGTTGTCATATTATATTGAGAAATACTAAATCATAACATTTATTTGTTGCATTATACTTTTGAGTTATTGTACTTCAACAATCAAAGACCCTTAAGGAAATGTACAGTTACTTTTTTTTTTTATGTTGAGGCTGTGATTGTTATACCTTATTTTTTGCTAACTCGGTGTCATCTTCTGGTGGGGATATCAAAGTTACATATAGATAAATCACCGTTGTTGATGTTCTTCTAACTGTGAGGACTGACGTTATATCACTTGATTTTATTCATTTATGCTGAATGCTGCTGCATTAACCTTATTTTAGGCAAATTCGTTTTGATAACTTTTGCTCATGCAACTTGATGATAATCCTTTCACGTTAATTTTATTCACCCTTTTATTAGCTGTTTATCTCGTCATCATTATCAATGTCCAAATCACAGAAGGTATATTTTCTTGGGGAGAGTTTTGAATTTAAAGTACAATAAATATTGGGATTTTTGTTGTGTTGTTCATAACAAATTAAATTCATATTGTATTAAAAACGTTTCTTAGCTCACCTTGCTATTTAATGTAGTTTTTAAAACTATAAAGTTATGCCCATTAACATTATTGCTTTGGATTCTCAATTTTTTCATGCGCAAGAGCTCAAGAGGGAAAATGAGGGAAAAACATGGAGGAGGTGGGTCGCCACCTCCA
The DNA here is from genome assembly GCA_016760335.1 of Gastrodia elata. NCBI lineage: Eukaryota > Viridiplantae > Streptophyta > Magnoliopsida > Asparagales > Orchidaceae > Gastrodia > Gastrodia elata. The sequence goes on along the minus strand of CM028670.1, from coordinate 93,541,656 downwards.
TCTCTGGCGGTGGTGGGTCTTAGCCTAAACACTCGTGTGACTGGTTATTGAGTAAGATGGCATGTTCAGCCATGGAAGAAGATGCCATTGTTGGCAGATCCTTCATCCAAGGGAGCAAATCTTTCCATAAGTATTACCTTGTTGGCCTACAAGGAGATAATAGAATTTTTGGAGGGGTGCACGAATGAAGACAGGCAATTCTCAATGTTTCAAAGTGACTGAAATGTGTGCAGGCTTTCAGTGAATAGGAGGCTCAACATAAATTATAGAATGATGGACACAATGTTCAACTGGAGAAATCACAGATTGGGAATGATGAAGACAGATCGAAGACTGGACCAACATATGTTGGAAGTTATGAAACCAGGGGAGGCTTTGCACTTGTTGGGTCTGTTATGGAATGGGAACTCGTGAGTAGGTCTGCTAATACCTGTACTGGTAATGTTCTTGGTAACAATGGATGCTTTAATATACACATGGAGAATGTTTCTTGTTATTGTTTCTTGCCGTGGAGGGAGCTGGAAATAGCACAGCCGAGTCTTTAATTTCATAATTGCAGCTTGCTTGTGACCTGTTTGACAGAATGCCCCAACAGTGCCGGGTACTGCAGAAAATAGCAAAGCTGTTTGGAACAAGCCTGATGCAGAGAAATTCCATGAGGATGAAGAGTTGAACATTAAAAAAAATGAGGTTGGTGTTCTAATTGTTGAAAAGCATGAAGAAGTTCATTTTCGATGTAAATTTGATGGGGCCTTGGTATATTTTGGATGAATTTTTCCTTGTGATATCATTGAGGATGAATTACATTGAAGGTGGGAATTGTTTGGTACATTCAAGGTGTTGCTCTAAGTATGTCTACTTGCTTGTGAAGTTTGAAGATAATGATGCTAGGGCCAAGGTTCGTATGGGTGGTTTGTAGTTAGTTGATAGACATGTCTTGGGTATTGATAACTGGGTCTCGGGATTTGTCCTATCAGATGATGTTGCGTTTTCTACTCAGGTGTGGATACGCCTTTCTTGTCTTCATGGAATTGTGGAGCAAACATAAAATATCTATGATTGTGAGGATTGCTAAACCTTTATGCATCAACAACTGAACAATCAACATGGAGAAAGGAACATTCACTTTGGTTTTTATAAGGTTGATTTGTCCAAACCTTTAGTCCTTAATATAAATTTGAGTGCACTCATGGAATCATAAACCAACTAGTTAAGCATGAAGGCTTAATTGTGGTTTTCTTTAACTGTGGAAGAGTGGAACACAAGCAGGGTGAATGCTTGACAACAACCTGACTGGGCCCAACCTTGCTTAGTCGATCTTTGAGCGCCTATTGTTCATCTTGATCCTGTGTGGACTGCACCTCGGGCTCTGTATAGTTGCCAAGTGTCCAACTTATTGTTTTGAGTTAACATTACTGTTGGTATACATCAAGCGTACCCACAACCTGCAGGTGAAGCTTTTACGCTAATGGAGGCTTATTATATCGAGATGTGTATGTGATGGGTCTTCTTTAGGTCACTGAACCATGCTCTATCATGCTCATGAGGATGGAAGTGCTACTTTAGGGGATTTAATTCAAAATCGTAGGTTTGTTGTTTAGGTTAACTGAGCAGTGCTTCTGTACCAAAATAGAGAAGAGTTGTTAGCATCGAGCAAGTTTTCTCTGAGCTTAAGAGGTCAGAGTGGCACTAATCCAGGTAATGGTCGGTTGAACCCTAAATTATTTATGGATGATGAGTTTGTTGTCGTCATTGGCATGTTTTAGCACTCTAGTCTATCAAACCAGGCTATAATAAGCAGGGAAAATTGAGGCTATGATGCTAAGAGCAAAATAAATAGGCTAGGAGACTGCATTCAGAAGCTAGAGTGCCTCCCATTGGTTTTCAAATGAACGATGCTATCATTTGAATTTGCTGCAGTGTAGAAGGCCGTGACTAGGATCTCGTTCTTCTGTTTATCGGAGCACAGATTGGGAATAATTTATTTGGAGGCCCGTGTGGAGTCCACTAGACATTATATGGACTAACTTTTGAGAGGCATTGGGATTTCTTGGTTCCAACTGGTTAGTGGAAAATCTGGGGTCATTTTTTTTTTGCTGTAGAATGGATTTGTTAAAAGTGCTTGCTGTGGTTAGACAGACAAATCATTTTAGTCAGTCTTTCTCGATGCTAGTGCTTCCTTTTTTTCACAAATTTTCATAAAAGTAGCTACTTTTGGAACTCCATCCCATAGGGTTTTCTTAGAGGCTGCTCTGGTCATCGATGGAGATTTCAATTGCGTTTTGGAGGAAGAGAAGCTTTGATACATGCCTTTTCACTTTTCTACTGTTGATCTCCTTGAGTTTTTTCATCGGCATGATCTCCATGACCCTAGATTCATTGGTAACATATTCACTTTGTGCAACAATATGTTTGGAGGTAACCATGTCTTGTAAATATTGTAAAAGCTCTTAACTTGACAACTTTGGACCTTCATTTGTGTCTCACTCTATCACTCAAAAGGACTACGTTTGACCATTATCTTCTTCATCGTCATTAAGAGGTTATGCTTAAAAGCTTAAGTGACATTTGATATTAATGTGTCTCACTAAGCATCCTAATTAAATTTGACAATGCCAATTACATATTACTCATTACATATATTTGGGTTATGAATTTGGTACTAATAAATTCAGTATATTTCTTGAATTTCTTACAAAATTAAATTTGTTTTCTATTAATTTTTATATTTTTTTGACTCAAGATTTATATTTTTATATGGTCTTTGAATTTTTTCAATAGTTTTGCAATTTACTTTTCTATATTATTAAAGAATTAAATTTTTTTTATTAATATTTACATTTTCTTACTAAGATTTTTTATATTTTTAATTAAATACATCTCTAAAGCTTTTATTATAATTATTATTGTTATTATTGTTGAGAATCGCAAGGACTCACGTAACATAAGGAAAGTAAAGGAAAAAATGCTTTCCATACTCTCATTAAGGGAAAAGCTAGGTCTTATATAGACTCGGTATAGTGCAAGGGAAAACAGAAAAAATAATTATTAGGGAAAGAATCATTCGTTATTATGCCCCTTCAAACTCAATTACAGTGAGGTGATGAGCTTGGTGGTATTTTGGTGTTGAGAGACGATTGGAAGAGGCTTCGTCAGCAGGTCATCTAGCTTGTTTTCGACTGGAATATGTTGAACGTGAGCTTCTTGAATTTGATTAGGTCATAGAAAAAGTGATAATCCACCTCAACGTGCTTCATGCGAGTGTGTAGAATGGGCTTAGTGGTAAGGAAAGTGGAGCTCTGGTTGGCGGAGTGACCAAAGAGATACCAAGCTCAACAAGAAGAAACATAATCCTCATAACTTCGTTTGTGGTATTTGCAATGTCCTTGTATTTTGTTTTCGTGTTAGAGCGGGCTACAGTTTGTTGCTTTTTGGATGACCACGAAATAAGATTGGAGCCAAAAAAGATGTAGTAACCAAAGGTGGACTTGTGATCTATTGAATCTTTGGCCCAATCAGCATCACAGTAAGCTGAGATAGAGAGTTGGGACAAAGGTTGGAGACGAATGTTAGTGTTGTTAGTGTGACATAGAGCGAAGTACATGCTTGACAGCTTGCCAATCGGGGGTAGTTGGTTGATTCATGGATTGGGAAATTTTATTCACACTGAATATGATATCCGGCCTTGTGTGCTTGAGGTACTGGATGGCCCCCATGGTGCTGCGGAAGAGAGTGGGATTCGAAAAAGCATCAGGGGGAGCTTGCTTGGTTTGGCCAGCACCGTCATTAGAGTAGGGGCTGGGTTTGATTGCTAAAGGCCAACACTGTGAGCAATATCATGAACATATCACTCCTGGGTTAGAAGAAGGTGATCAGCTTCTTGTGTGAATTTGATATTGAGGAAGAGGTATGCACATGTTCCATATCTTTAAGAGAAAATCGAGCGGCATGGAATGTATGAGTTGTTGGGTGAGAGAATCGTTGTTTCCTATGAGTAAGACATCATCAACCTACACAAGAAATATCAAATTATTAGTAGCACAATTATATATATACACAAAAGTCTCATTGACGGTATTGTGGAAGCCAAATTATTCAAGAGCACTTGATAACTTGTAATGCCATGCACAAGGGGATTGTTTTAACACATAAAGCGTCAAGTTGACGAATTTGCCACTTGAATGTGAGGGTTAGGGTGAGAACAATTCGAATTGTGACCGATTTGATTACTGGGCTAAAAAATTCTGAACAATCAATGCCTTCTTGTTGGGTGAAGCCACGAGCAACAAGATGTGTTTTGTGGCGAGCAATAGTGCCATCACTGTTGTATTTTAGTTTTAATAACCACTTGCAGATGACGACATTGGCACTTGACGAACGAGGAACTAAAGTTCAAGGGTCGTTGTTTTGGAGAGCTGCAAGGTCGTCATGCATAGTCTTAACACAGTGTGTATATTTGCCTTGTTGCCAATAAGTGGATGGTGTTGAGGGAAGAGGAGAGGCAGTCGCCGAAAACACTTTCGGCTTTAGATGTCCAGTTTTGGAGCGAGTGAGCATTGGGTGAGTATTGCAGGTAGGTGGAGTATGCTGGACTGAGGCATGTGGCTCAAATGTGATGGAGGGAGACTGCTGGGCTTGCAGGTTGGAGGCTTGGGAGACATTGCTGAGTGCTGTCATGTGGGCTGCTGATTCCTGAGAATTCTTGAGAGTAGCTGGGAGGTGAAAACTGCAGGCTGTTGTCATGTGGGCTGCTTGCATTAGAGGGCTGAAGCACATGGTTGAACGTGGGACTGTCCCAACTTGTGAAGGGGGCATAGTGATGGTGGTGCCGGAACCGGATTTGGCAGTGAAGTTTGTGGAGCTGCAGAAGTGTTGCAAGGAAAATCTTATTCGTGAAAGGTGACATGTTGGAAAATGTAAATTTTTTTGGAAGGAGTGTGGTAACAAATGTAGGCTTTGTGTTGCCCACTATAACCTAGAATACACATGATAAAAATCTAAGTTCCAATTTATTTGCTGCATCGGGTTTTAACAGCGGGAAGTAAAGACATCCAAAGACTTTGAAGAAGGTATAATCTGGAGTATTGTGAAAGAGTTTTTATGGAGATTTGTTGTGGAGTTGATGGTATGGAAGTTGATTGATGAGATAGATGGCTGCTTGAAATGCATGAGTCCAGAATTTGTGAGGTAATTGTGCTTGAAAAAGGAGGGCTCGGCCGGCTTCGGCAATTTGATGGTGGTTGTGTTCAATTTTGCTATTTTGTTCGGGTGTGTATGGTGCTGAAAAACGATGATGTATTCCAAGAGCCACAAGGGTGGAAGTGAATTGTTTGCTTGCTCAACTCGAGATGTGTTTGCTAGCATTGGAAAAGGAGTTTTCTCGGAGGAGAGATTTGAATACTTGAGTTCGTGATTCAGTAGGATTCCTGCAAGTTCTTCTAACGTGATCAAAGCTATTTGGGTTGTAATGGCTGTTGTGATTGAAGCAACATCACATCCCAAGTCAGCCAAAATGCTGAGGGTGTGCTGCAGGTCTGTAGCCTGCAAACCATGCTATCGTGAGCTGGTTATGCAGATTTTTTGCTTGCTGAATAAACTCTGCCATCTTCATTGATTCATTTTTGATGCTTCTTAGTTGTAGTTATAGCTGCTAGAGACTCACCTGAGAGGAAGAGGCGAAGATTGCCGCAAGGGCTGACCACATTGCCGCTGCTGATTCGCGTGAGAACACTTGAGAGATGACTTTTTCGATGAGGGATAAGATCAACTAACTCAAAAATTGATCCTATTTGTTCCACGCAATGGCTTCAGGATTGGAAGGATTGAAAGAAGGAGAGCAAGAGCCACCGAAAGATCGGCAGGAATATGAGAGCACCATTATGTGTAGTTCATACCGTTTAGCTTTACAAGAAGAAGTTTATGAACGGTGGTTATGGTAGAATTGAAAGAATCGGTGGTGGTGGATGACTTCGATTGATGTGTCGTGGATGTGGAGGAATGCACATAGGAGATCACCATTCTCTGATACCATGTTAAGAATCACAAGCACTCGTGTAATTGAAGGAAAAAAAAGGGGGAAATGCTTTCAGTGCTTTCATTAAGGGAATGTTTGGTCTTATATAGACTCGGTACATACAAAGCAAAACTGAAAAAATAATATGAAGCTTAAAATAATTATTTGCTATTAATTATTATTATAAATTAAAACCTGAATTTTCACACTCACAAATTGGTGGAATGGAATTTTTCATTCATCACCCCTTAAAAGGTTATTACACAGTGGTCGCCATAAACATAAATGAAAAGTGTAAAACAACATAAATGCATAGGTGCCAAACACATCTTGTAAAAACGAAAACAATTGTGACACTACAAATTAAAACAGTCGAACAAGTACGGCTCCTGCACAACCTCTAGTTTTGCCAAATGCTCGAGTCATGGGCCTCCTCATCATGTGTGCTTCGTATCCTGCATAAAACTCTTCCCCACTACAAGAACTTTGTTCCACATAGTTAAAGATAATGTAGTCATCAAGTAGTATCTGTAGCTTTTTGTATATCAACTATGTGCTTCTGATGGTTGTTTATCGTTTCATCACATTAGGAACCTGTACTCACTTTGCTCTAGTGCAACAATCTCATTAGACAATAGCATCAATATCAAAAAAGGAAGGTTAAAGAGCTTCAATAAATTGTTTACTATTATGTTCTTCTGGAAAAACACTTGTATTTTTTTGTAAAAGCTAATTAACTAGTACTAATTCATTAATGATTGGTAATATTAATTAATTAACTTATTAATTTAATTTATTATCATTTTATACTTCTCTATACAATAATAATAATAATAGCACTAAGCCTTAATCCCACAAGGTGAGATTAGTTATATGAATCTTTTGTTTCCTTTGTGCACGATAAAAAAGAATCCCTCTCTAACTCCTACTAAATAGAGAAGATCCTTTATAATGCTTTTTTCCGTGTCTATTTTTTGGTCTTCCTCTTTCTCTTTTAGTATTGGCATATGCTAAAATTTTCTAAGAGGGACATTGAACGTCTACCCTTTAATATGCCCGAACAATTTAAGGTTATCCATTATTGGAGCCATTCTAACCTTGCTATGGATAAACTTATTTTTCATTCTATTTTTACAAGTATATCCACTCATCTACCTATGCACCCTCATCTTTGTAACACTTATTTATTAGCAAGTTTGTCCTGTGTTGGCCAACATTTAGCCTCATATTACGTAACTGGTCGTATAGTTGTTCTATAAAATTGTCCTTTAATTTTAATGAAATTTTTGGATTGCACAACACTCCATTAGTGCTCTTCATTTTATTCAATAAGCTTTAATCATATTAATTATATTGCTTTCTATTTCACCATTATTGTGAATAATTAAACTAGGGTATCTGAATCTTTCGCTCTTCTTTGTCACATGGTCCTCAATAGTTATGTTCTTGAGATTAGGACAATTAATACCATTGAATTTGCACTCCATATATTAAGTTTTAGATTTACTTTGACATAAACTTTTAGATTTAATGTAGTCCTCTCCACAACTCAAGTTTTGTTTCAGCTCCTTTTTTAGTCTTATTAATTAATAAAATATCATCTGCAAATAACGTGCACTAAGAAACCTCCTCTTGATTGTGCTCAGTAAGAACATCCAAAATTAAAGCAAAGAAAGATAGGTTGAGAGCCAAGCTTTGATGTAACTAATAGCAATAGGAAAATCATTAGGCAAGCCACCTTGCAATCGAACACATGTTGCACTCTAATTTTACATAATTTTAATAGCATCAATATATGCAATACAAATATCTTTTCTCTCTAAAGCTATCCAAAGAACTTATGTTGTACTTTATCATAAACTTTTTCAAGAATAATAAAAATTAAATAAATATCTTCTTTTCTTTCTCTAAATTTCTCCGTCAAATCTCTCAATAAATATATAATTTGCATGGTAGATTTATCTGGCATAAAACCAATTTGAATTTGAGAAATACAAGCATCCCTTTGTAATTAATATTCAATTAGTCTCCCAAAGTTTCAATGTACGACGAATTAACTTGATTTCTCTATAATTTGAGCATCACCGTTATTCTTATAAATAGGTACAACACTCTTTTTCTATTCATTTGACATCATTTAAGACTTCAAAATAACATTAAATAACTCAATAAGCCAAGATGTTCCTTTTTCTCTCAAACATTTTCATACATCAATAAGGATATCATTTGATCCCATTGCTATTTCAATCTATCCTTTTTTAAACCTTCCAAATCTCAAGTTTACTTACATGTCAAATGAAAGAGTAATTGATACTATTTTATAACTAGTAAACTCGCTCATATTAATTTTAGTTGTACAACATCATTAAAAGCTTAATAAAATAATCTATCTATCTATGTTAAAGATCTTCATCTCTAATAATTTTCTTGATCATTGTCTTTAATATATTTTACATTTCAAATCTTTAATTTTTCTCTTAATTTGATGGGCTATGAAATAAGCCTTTTCCTTATTAATTTCTTATTTTTTATACATATCATTGAATGTTGCACTCTTAGCTTCACATGCTTCTGTTATTTTGAATTCACGATAAGTTAATTTATAATTCTTTCAATTCTTTATAGTCTTACATTTAAATAATTTTTATAGCACGCTTTTTCATCTTTAATTTTAATTTCAATATCATGTTTCCACCATCATGCATTTATTGGGTACTCCCTTTTGATTAACTAAGTAGATTTTTTTCTACATTGCGAATACAACTAACGATCAAATTTCTTATAAGGTTAGCTTCACCGTCAGAATTTTACTATCCAAAATTTAAAATGTTACCCTTATAAACATCTATATTATCCTTCTTTAGATTATATCATCTAGTTTTTGGATATATTTTATATTTTATATTACTTTTAGTACCCCTTATTTTCAAATTTAAAACCAACAAATGATGTTGGGTTGTTAAACCATCAATTGAAATAATCTTACAATCCTTACAAAATAAAAATCATTTTTTTTTAAGAAAAAATAATTAATCCGAGTCTTAGAAGCTCTATTTTATAAGTGATAATATATGCATCTTTTTTTTTTGAAGTATTAACAATCATAAGATTATAAGTAAAATCAAACTCTAAATTCATTATTCATTCTTCACTAGTCTCTTCAAAATTAAAATCACCATGAGTACTATTAATTTGTTAAATATCCTTAGTATATTCATATAAATCTCCTCTTATAAAATGTATCTTGTATTAGTGTATCTTTGAACTAACTTATCCAGCATCTTTCTTTATACACATTCAATTTTATTTGAGGGGCAAAAACACTTATAATATTCAAAGTTATTCCCTTAGTTATAAGCTTTATATATATAAGTCTATCTTCCAACTTCTTAATTTCTATTACATTATTTTTTAAAGTCTTATCCATAATGATAATCACGCCATTCCTATGGCGATTCTTACCTGAGTAAGTCTTAACTATCATTTTTGCTCTCTCTCGGCCACTTATATTTTTGAAGACATAATACATTAATCATTATATTTGTCATAATATCAACTAACTCAAAAATTTGCTAGTGAGAGTGCCAATATTCCAACTACCTAATCTTAATATATAATTGTAGACTAATTCTTTACCCGCATTTATCTGTAATGCGAGAACCCTTCCAAAATAAAAACTTATTTGACACTAGCGCCAATGTAGGGGCCATTGCATACTCTTCGCTACATTCAGGCGATGTAGCGTGTTCTTCTAAGGGGATGCCCTTGCTTTAGCACAATTAATTAAAAGATTCATGACACCATAGGATTCGTCAAGATTTTACACTAACTGTCGATTACTTGACATAGTTACCTCTTTTCTCATCCAGGACTTGGGATCCGACAACGATTGAATCAATTATTTAGTTATTAATATATATATATATATTTATATTTACATAATAGTTAAATATTTAACTATCAATATTAGAAAGTTAACTTTTGTTATTAATCGATTATTGTTATTATTAGTTGATTAATTATCAATATTATATTACTCATTTTTCTTAAATGTGAAGTCCAGCTTAAGTTTGCTAAACGGGCTGTTTAAGCTTTTTAATAAATGTTTTAAAAGATTAGGGTGGGTTCAACGGATTAGTTAATAAAGTTAATCTTACCTTTTACAAATATTATTTGGCACTTAGTTTAGCATTAGATGCATCCAATATTCCTTTAGTTTCAATTTCTTCTATCTTAAATAGCTTAATTAAGTTAAGTTAATGTAATAGCCAAATAATTAAGTAATGTACCTTAACTTTAATAATCCTGCTAAGCTCAAAGTTTGCACCAAACAGGCCCTTTAACATTAATTTTGGGGTATATTTTCTGTATAGAAATTTCTGTTTGATTTTATGCGATGCCTGGTTATCTTTTGTTGAAAGTTTTGTTTGCCCACATGTTAAAATGTTTAGTTGAATTGAATTTTAAAAAGGGGAATGGGGAAGTTTGATGCTGAAGATTAGTTTAGTTTTTCTCTGGGGAATTTGATTTACTGTCTTGAATCTGCCAAATCTCTTTTATCCTGTGGTATTATGATGATGTTCCCATGTTGGATAATGAGTTACAAGGGGCTTAATACGTTTTCATTATTGTTTCTTGCTGGTTTTTTCTCTGTCATTGATGTTTGAAACCAGAATACTTACATCTTCTGTGGATTATTTTCACATATGTTAATGGTTTTTTCTTACATGCTTAATATCTCCATCTAGTCATTCAGGCATTCAGCTTACTATTTATTGTGCACATCTATGCAACACATTCAATTAAGCTTTTGCTTTATTTCTATACAGATCGCCAAAAATGTGTTTGTTATATTCTATTCTGGAGAAAGGGCCAAGACAAAGATCTTGAAGATCTGTGAAGCCTTTAATGCCAACCGGTATCCATTCACGGAAGATGTTGGCAAACAATTACATATGGCAGATGAGGTTTGTTTACTGTTATATGTTACGTAGGTAATTATTCTTTTTCCAGTGATGTTTTGTTATTTCTGAATGAAGAGTGCATAGTATTTTGTTTGCAAATCACTTTTTAGCAAATGTTTTGGAATATCAAGTGATCTTAATGTCTTCAGGCTGAATGTCTTACAATTAAGTTTGGCTTCATATAAGCGTTTATAATATGGTGGGGTTTGAAACCGTGTTTTATGATTTATGATGCTACACTAGATATAATATCATATATTTGTTTGTTGTTTGGTTGCTTAAGGTTTGATGATTGGGATATAAGAGTGGATGGGGAGAGCAAATTTGTTGATACGTCTCTAATGATCAATTTAATTTTAGCGCTCTTAAAGAACCGCATATAATGAATGCATTGCATGTTAGTTACGGGCATAAGCAATCCTAGATGACTGTTGTCTTGCTTTGTAGTTTTAAAGGACAAGTTCTTACTATTGGGCATTTAATGCGTTTTGTTAGGCCGCACATGTTGGTATATCTTAATTTTTTATTTTCCTTAAAATAGTTGCAACATTTCTTGAAATTTCTTCAACTAAACAAATGTTAATCTAAAGTATGCCTACTCAAATATATTCTTAAATTGGTATGCTTTTAAATTAAGTTTGTTGATAGCATATATGTACTGACAGAGTTACCTGGCTGTTACATAACACATTTGTATATATGTTCAAATGCATTTTAAAGCTTACTATTGCATCTTGTATGTCATTATTTATAATTTTGAATTCAGTATATGACATTCTTTTGATTTTAAAGTTCCTATTTGAAATAGTATTTAACAATCTTATTATGAAATTTTTTATTTTTAAATTTGAACTCAACATTAAGGCTTCAGTTTTCTTATAAGCTCAATTGTTACATCATTATGCCAAACTATTTTATCTAATACATATTGTGAATCTATAATATTAATTTAAAATTTTATGAAAACATTTTTATGTTATTTTAGATTTATTTGCTTAACAATTTATCACTGTAACTTAAAATGTGGGCCTTTACAACACAAATGGTATATTATTAATTTTCATTATTTTTACAATTTATTGAAATACAAGAACATAATTATTTAACTTAATAGTCTTGTACACCAAATTTTATTCTCGTAAACAACTACTTTTTTCAGATTCCCATATGATCTAAGCCATTCACATTTTTTTGCTTTGTCTTCCAATTACATTGTTTTAGTTTTAATATTTTTTCGTTACAATATCATCCTTCTATTTATAATAAACACGTGAAAAATCTAAAACAATTTCTAGTATCAGCCGTGCTTGCTCAATTATTTTCCATGTATTTTATAAGCAAGCAAATTTTGAGTACCCAAAAGTTATTCTCTATTTTGGAGAGAGATGAGTTTCCATAGTAATAATAAAAAAACTTTATTCTTTGTGTTTTGTTGATCGATTCCTTTTTGATGGGGATCAATACTGAAATTTCTCTTTTATGGTAATGTATTCCATTTATTGCTCTAAATGATATTTAGAAACCAAGGATTCATGCAGCTAACCCTGCCTAGTGGGACTAAGGCTTGTTGATATTGTAATGAATTTGAAAATTCATTGCATTATTAAATAAGAGTGTTATTTCTCTTTTCTAAATTATTGAAGTTTCTAATAATATATTCTATACCTGATATGCATGAGCCCAAAAATTAATAAAGTTTCTTCTTTTTATCATGAAAAATCATGAACATCAATGAAGTATGGTTAAAAAAGAGGATTCTTTTGTACTAGAGTAAGATTAAGAATATGATCTTTACAGAAAAAATGGTTTTATTTTAATAGATGCATGGAAGATTGATTAAATTCAGAATAAAATTATATGTTTGTTTATTATGTGACTTTTATTTACGAACCTGTGTAGTTAGGCGCACACCTTTTTTTTTTTTTTGAATGACTTTTGGTTTATGAAATTTAATTGTTATTGTACATACAGCTCAACTTTTGGTTTGTCAAACCTGGGCAAGGATCAAAGAAAATGATTTGACTAATGAGCTAGCTTGACACTAATCAAACCTGAATTGAATTGAGAATATATTGAATCAGGCTAGCTCAAGAATGGATTAACTAATATGCACGTGTCATTGAATGCACATATTTGCATATTTATATGTACATTTTAAATTTATATATATTAATGTGTATATAAACATACGTGCTATATATAATTTATATGATTATATGTAGAATCTTTAATAACATTCTATTTTAGAAATTGAAATTTAATCAATATCTGACATATTTTGTTCACAAATCAAAGTTAACGAGTCATGCTAAGATTGATTAGAAATCGAATTGGGTAAACTCAGTTTACATTGAGATCAAAATTGATTAAATTTGAGCTGATTTGGAACCAAAAACGGATTAATTTGAGCTCAAATAATTGAAAACCTTACAAAGTAGAACTGTAATCATATTTCATTTTCATCAGTTTTCAGTTTGATGCTTGCACATGCATGAGCCCACATCAATTTTTTGAAATGAGTGTAGATATTTTAAATTGGTAGAATTATGGTATCATGTGTAAAACTTCTTTTCCATATTTCAAGTCCTGACATCCTACAACATAAAGCAAAGCAGCTCAAAATTACAGAAATTGCTTAAGAGTATAATCTGAGCAACACGCTTATCTATTACTGATTTACAGAACTAGTTTGTCAGTTGTTAATATAGACTATCTTTTGCAGAGGTTACAATACTGCAAGAAATATCTTCTGTTTCATTTTTGCATTCCTTCTCCATTTGAAGATCTTTTATTCTCTCCTTTCATACTTGCTAGACTTGGTACCGATGGTTGCACTGCTTTGCCACCCTTGACCTACTGCCACTTCTTTTGAGCACGTTGCAATCCAGAAGACATATTGGGCTCACTCCTTGGTGCTCAAGGCTCAACTCACCTCAAGAGAACCTCTTCGATCTCTATGTGATCACCAGACTCCTTGTTAAGAGAGAACTTGAGTTTTCTCTATCACTTGTTCATATCTTCTTTTGAGAGGGGAGATTCAAACCCTCCTCTTTTGTGCGCTTTAGACCAAAGAACTGATGTTGGAATCAGGCTTGTCACAAATGGTGACTCGACATTCCTCCCTTGTGTAGCTACCAACACCCCTTGGTCACATTTCAGGAGTACTCCGTGAACATTGTCTCAAACCTAGTTTGTGCATGCTGGCCGATAGTGATTAGGTTTCTCTTCAAGCTCGAGACATGTCAGACGTCCTTAAGTTGCCACATCGCACCATTCAACAGTCTACTTCATGTTTCCTCACCCGGTGATGCTGCATGCGATATCTCCCATGCTCATGCACCATAGCTCTCCCACGGTGTAATTTATGAACGTTGCGTAGCATGACATAATGCCTTCGAATCCACCACCCAAGATGCGTTGTCTTGGGACTGGATTAACGCATCCTCGAGATCTGTTGCTGCTATGCTTGCTGCGCTTCCTCTCTTTCGATTTGTGCCTCCAACTCTTCTCCATTGCTTGCAATCTCACAGGAAATGGCCTTTTCCCCACATATCCAGCATTTGGCTCGGCATTCCAACTTCTCTTTCTTCGAGCTGCTCTTATTCTACTTCTAGTTTTGCTCCCAACTCCTTCCTCTGTTTTCATAATAAATGCTCCAAGTGTAGAAGCCTCACCACCAGATCTCCTACTTGCCTCTTTGTTCACGATAAGCACGATCATGTCGTCGAACTTTAAGGTTTTTGCTGCTGTTGAGCTATTACTGCCATTACGAAAGCATCCCAACTTTCTGGCAATGAAGACAACAACAACAACGCCTGGACCTCGTCGTCGAACTGGACGTTCACTGAGCACAGCTGGCTTGTGATGGGGTTCTCATGCTTTGTCACTGAGTCGTGGTCCACCATCTTCATGTTAAGCAGCTTTTTCACTAGGAACACTTTGTTCAATGCTGACGATTTTTCGTACATTTTCGTCAAGGCAACCATTAGGTCCACAATGGTTTTCTCGTTAACAATATTGAACGCCACAGATGAAGTTAGGAGCAGCTGGATTAGGCTCAGGGATGTTCTAGTGACTCCAGGAACATCTTCACCGGCGCTTGGGCACGCCTAAGTGCCCGATCTTCCGTCTCACTAAGTTCATGAGTAAAACTCCTCAATGCTTGGGCACACAAGCATCCAAGCTTCAGTTGCAGGAATTGTCCAAGCGCTTGCTCCACTATTTTGTTTAGTTCCTTCATTACCCTTCAGGCTCACTGATTATTCCTTTTTTCTTAATAGAATTTCTTACTGAATTTATGCTGCTTTTTAAATTTTAGAAATGCTTGTGGCTTACTGCTTTTTTAAATAGAATTGCTTAATGCTTTTTTAATTTTAAATATAAAAAAGAGTTTTGTAATTGGATCATTCGTTTTTCAGGTATCTGCTAAAATTCGAGAGTTAAAGACAACTATAGATATTGGATTGCTCCATAGAGATAACTTAATGAAGAACATGAGCTACCAGTTTGAGCAGTGGAATCTTTTGGTGAGTATAAAACTTGTAGCTACTAGGTAGTTCTTTTTTTTTTCTAAAATAGAACAAATTTGTGTGCCTGGGGCCTATTATTTTATAGGCATATATACTCATCAGTTAGCTTAAGAATAATTTCAGGTGAGGAAGGAGAAGTCTGTTTATCACACTTTAAACATGTTAAGTCTCGATGTAACAAAAAAATGTTTAGTTGCTGAGGGTTGGAGCCCAATTTTTGCTGCAAATCAGGTAGCCTGTCTATTTTATATTTGATTTTCTTAAACTTGGATTCTTATAGGTTTGCGGTTATATATTGGAGACACTCAATTTTGTTTCTCTTGCAGATTCAAGATGTGCTGCAGAGGGCAAACTTCAATAGCAAATCCCAAGTAGGGTCAATTTTTCAAGTTTTACACACAAAAGAATCTCCACCTACTTTTTTCAAAACAAACAAATTCACATCAGCTTTTCAGGAAATTATTGATGCCTATGGGTAAGTTCGATTCTCATGCTATCCTTTGTTTAGGGTTGTGGTAGATTTTTTGGTGTACTATACATTAATTAAATAATTTCCAGAAATAGTTTCTAGTGGGAAAATTACCTTACTTTAAGCAGATTTCAATTAAGTTTCATGTTTTTGATGTTTATCTAAGAAAAGTTTAGAATAAGAAAACATGATATGCATTTGTCAAGGCATTTTATTGTAATGCTTGTTATAGAACATGGAAATAATACAATGCTGTTAGTTTTGTAAAATTGAAAGTACAACATTTTGGGTTAATTTTCTGATTTTTATCATCTTGCTGTCCTTGGTTAGGTTTAAATTTTTAAACTCAGAAAAATTCTTGTCTTTTTGCGCTGGGGCTTATTTGGGAAGGTTGCTGCCATTTAATTAGTCGCTTGTGAGTTTGTTGTAGGTAAAATTGATGTTGATAGCTGCTTACATTGAAGCCGATAATGTTACTTTGGAATCTGACTGTCAAATTGCTCCCACTGTAATGAGAATTTAAAAAATTACAATTATCCATCAAATGAATAAAATCCTAAAATTAATTCAAATATGAGGTAAATGACCTTGTGGTGTTGTAAGACACGGCCTGGTAGGAGCTATGGGCTCATTGCCAAGAGTAGTGAATCCACGATAGCATTCAAGAATTAAAGGGAAGAGGGGAGAGGAGAAATTGGTAAGGTGCAGAAGGTCTTTAATCTGTCAATGTTGAGAACAATTGCAAGGAGCTTGATTGGGTATCACTAGCATGACATATGTGCTTTTACAACGACTTTAACTGGGATTTCAAGGAAGAAGGTAGCAAAGTTTCTGAATTTAAAGGTGAGGCAGTCTTATGAGTCAATTTTTTCTTTTGTGATTTTGTGAGTAAACACCTTATCAGGTGGGCAGTGCCTTACTATTTAGATCTCTGCTAGCTTTTGAAGAAGCTCCTGAAAATTTGCCCTCTACCGACCATTTGGTAAAAATTACTGTAAATATTATATTTTTATAAATATGAAGCTACCCTAAACTAACTATTGAACTAATGAGAGTTTTCATGTAATTAAATTTTGTTTTATGTACTTCAATTGAATAATAGACTCTACCCATGGTAAGGATTGTAAGGGCTCATTTTGGGTGGCTGTCACTGCTATATATGTCAATTGTTAGGCTGCTTTTGGAATAGCATTTATTTAAAGCCTTTAATACTTGATGTTCTTAAGATCCAGCTGCTATGTTAATATTTCCATCCTTAATTCAAAGTTATTCTAATATCTTAGGCAACAAACAGCACATCAAAACAGCAGATCAATAAACAACTAATTAATTTTGGCTCTGATTTTCAGTCTATTAGATATGACTTTTTGGATTGCTGTGAAAAAGCAGATCACCAAGCATCTAAATAATTGTTGCAGCTTTTTGAATAGCAGTCGACTTGAAATCTGCTCCACAAACAGAAAGTCTTGTCAAAACAACCGTTCCTTTCAGTAGACACTGAGGGAAGAAACTCTAGAAATAAGCTACGATTGTCTTTCATGATGTTTCATGGTTAATTAATTTATATAATATAAAGAAAGTCAATAAATTGGCTTTTAATATTTGTATAGAAAGTGTTTTTTAGTGCTGGTCATGTTTTTTCCCCATGTTTCAGGGTTGCCAAGTACCAGGAAGCAAATCCTGGTGTATATTCGATCATTACATTCCCTTTTCTATTTGCTGTCATGTTTGGTGACTGGGGTCATGGCCTGTGCTTATTAGCTGCAACGTTGTTTCTCATATTTCGAGAGAAAAAACTGTCTTCTCAGGTCAGTGATTAGCTCATTGTGCATTTGAAACCCCTTTTTTTCAAAGATATGGAATTTAGCTCATTGTACATACAAAACCTCTTCACTGCTCTTTCACTTGCTATGAAATTTCCCTTTGTTGAATTGCACATGCTATTAATCTAGCGCATTTTCTTAAGAAAATGTGATCAATCCTGTATAGTTCTTCAGATTGCATAAAATTTCTCTACGAATCATGGCTGTGGTATCACTATTCTGCTATTTTTGTATTAACTGACCTTTTGTATCAGTTAACTTCAAGCTCACACGGTTCCCAAATGATTTATTATATATAAGAATTTGTTATTTTATTCTTTATTTTATATTTTAGCTCATCTACATTTTTAACATTTATATTTCACTTGCCTAGAATGACAATATACTTACTCTTGTCAAGCATTCAAATTGATAACAACAAGAAAATTCACAGAATTTTCTACAATTTCAGTGAATTATATGACCATCAAGTAGATGTTTGTTATTAATCAAGAGAATATCCTGAAGTTAAAATAGGGCATTCAATATTGACAAGGATTCTTGTGTATCGTGACAAACATTTCATGGGCTATGAAAGAACTAACTTGTCAACTTCAAATTAAAATTATATTATATGAATGCCAGTAGTGAACAAGAGAGAAGTCACAAATCTTGTCATTTCTGTAGAAATCAAAATGTTATGCGTGGAAAAAAGTACAAATAGATTACAAATTTGTATATGTACCTATGCATCATAATGTTTAAAGGTTTGGGTTATAAGAGTTGGAAGGTCTGGACAAATTACTATAGATAATAAAAGTATATCCTTGATGGAAATAGAGGTATAAATTATGCTCACATTGAAGACTTAAAGTGCATTAGTGAAATAAATATATATAAATAATGATAAATGATTTAAAATGTTAATTCGTTCCTGTAAAATCTGTAAGAAGAGTTTTGCAAACTACAGTTTACATGTAGAAATCACTTGAGAAGAAGTGGTCAAGGGTTGTTCAATACACCAACATAAATAGCAGAACTTTAGCTAAACATGAAGTTGATGCTAGTCTTTAGAATTTCACCGCAAGTTGAATTAACTGTAGTCTATAATATGTTTCGCAATTGGCTTTACTTAGAGTTGCAGGATGAGTGGGGGTAGGGTTCTAATGAATCTAGGCTAGTGTAAAACTAAATAAATGATGATGTAAGAATATGCTTATGAAATTACAAGTAATTCACAATTCACTAAACACTATTTATGTTAATTTAAAGTTTGATAAAGGCATGTCGGTATATTGAAATGAACAAAATTTTGTGACAATAATTTCTAGTCTGTTTAAATTGAGTTTAAAGTTCTATAGTAAAATTTGAAACCAACAATTATAAATTCTTAGGTGTATCATCTGCTAACAATATTTCAAGAAATGCAGCACTATTAACTACAAAAATATAACAAGAACAACAGCACAAGACTTGGTGTCACACTAAGTAGTGTTGGCTATATGAATTCTTTTCTTCCATTGTGCATGATCGGATAAAAGCCTTCTATGATCGTCTGATAAATTTCTCCTTACTTTTTTCGGTCATTAGATGTGAACTGCAGATTGTTGCACTGCCCAGGGTCGACTCGTCCAATATTGTTCGTGCACTAAGTTTGTTTGTTTGAGCTCCATTACACAATCCCTACCTACTTCTAAGGATATGACTTACGGAATTTTGGTAAAGAACTTATTTTTGAGAAATTATTTTGGGTTTTATAACTTTTGTTGTGGCTTTTGAAGAATCCCTATTTTCTTGTAAATTAATTGACATAGTTTGCAAATAAAATACTATTTGTTAACATATTAGCATAAATGCTATTTTGTTTGGTTGACAACCTTTTTCTATCATCATCACCAGTCTATACTCGAATACGAAATTCAATATACAGATTATTGAATTAAGGCAAAATAACTTGCAGCGAAACTTAATAATTGTTTTATTCTAGTTGCAATGAGAATAGGTGCGATGATTTCTTAACACTTTGCTACATTAAATAATAATATCCATATGTTGTATGGTGAGGAGGCATATACAGTTTTTCTTTTTTTTTGTTATTCTTAGGAAAGGGGAAGCAACAGTGTGGTTTAATTGATTGCATGATGATAAGATTTCTTTTTTAAAATTGCTAGTAATCTAAACTCTGTTATGTAAATAGTTTGTCTCAGATGAGTTTATACATTTCTCTACACGTTGTATAAAGGCAGCATACCCAGTTTATTGTACAAATAAATTTGGAATAAGGAAAATAAATTGGGTAATGTATATCTCTAGACCTTGAGTTGTGTGTAATTGTTTTTTTATCATAGGTTGCTTTATGATTGGCTTATGGTACTTCCGTTTTTATGATAATATTTATCTCACTTATAAATATAATATGCTTGTTCATTTAATTTTTTTTTTAAATTTTTGATGAACAGAAGCTTGGAGATATCATGGAGATGGTATTTGGTGGTCGTTATTTAATTTTGTTGATGGCTATATTCTCTATTTATACTGGGTTGATATATAATGAATTTTTCTCTGTGCCCTTTGAGATTTTTGGATCTTCTGCCTATGCATGTCGTGATGCATCCTGCAGGCAAGTAATTGATTGTTTTTTATTTAATTCTTAGCCCTGTATTCTATTAAAGTAGTTTTTCCCTTTTTTTCTCAGGGATGCTACGACCGAGGGCTTAATCAAGGCTAGAAATACCTATCCTTTTGGTCTTGACCCCATTTGGCATGGTAGTCGAAGTGAGTTGCCCTTTCTCAACTCATTGAAGATGAAAATGTCAATACTTATTGGAGTAGCTCAAATGAACCTTGGAATCATGATGAGTTATTTCAATGCAAAATTCTTTAGGCATGGTCTGAATATATGGTAAACTATTTGCTCTTTTAAAGTCTCTTTAAAGTGTTTTGATCATAAACTGCTAATTTTACTTCCTACTGATTCAAGCACAACTGTTTGTCAGTCAGTTATATGAGACTGATGAAAGGATACATACAAATTTTCTGATTGCAATGCTGCACATTGCGTATAAAGGTGTTTCATGGAATTTTTATTCACTACAAGACAGATCGTGTCAAAGTCCTACAGACTATGCCTCTGCTTGGTTCAACTTAGATTAATTTAGCTTAAGCCTCTTTGTTTTTATAGCTTAGCTTTAGCACTAGAGCTTGAATCAATAAACTTTGAGCTTAAATTAGCATAATTATAATTAAATAATTATATTAATATATTAAATAAATATGATAACATAATTTATAAAATAATATCATAAATTTGTTCTATTAATTATAATTATTTTTATATATTATTTTAAAATAATTAAAGATTTTATTAATTAAAATTATTATATTTGAATTAACTTATTATTACGAATAATAATGTTTACATAATTATATATTTTTATTTAATAATGTTGTTTTATTATTAATTAACTATAGCTCATTAAAATCAAGCAATTAGTTATTTTGTGTATATTAATTGTAGTTATTTAATTATATTCATTGTACTTAAACTAGTTTATTAATTACAATTCATTAAGTTTGTCATTGTTTTAAATTAAAAATTTTATTGCTTATAAATAATAGATTGCTCTTTATTAATTACATTCAATCAAATAATTAGATTAAATATTATTATTGAATTTTGCTTAAATATAATTATATTAGTCAAATAAAATAGTCATTTAATTGTAAATACATAATTAAATTAACTATATGTAATTTCTATTGTTAGTTTTATATTTTTCATATTTTATTAATTAAATATTTTAAATAACTATCATAAGTTTGAATTTGTGAGTTTGCAAAGTGCCTATCATTACCTTCTAACCAGATATGTAAATAGTAGCTATGAAGATATCTTAGATATTTTTTGCTTTGTCTTTTATCTTTTATAATTATTTAGAGTAAGTTCCATGCATACCACTCTTCTTTGTTTATTACATATTTGGTACCCAAACATTAAAATTTCAAAACTACTATCTAAACTTCCATTAGTACACCGAAACAGACACCCCATTTAGGTCCTTCCAATCCTTACAACTGTATATAATTCCAATATTCAATCATTGTTGTAAGATTTGACTATAGTGTTATAAATATTGGATTTTGGTGTTAGATATGTAAATACCATGATTAAGGTGTTGTGCTACTAGTTAAATGATAAAAAATATTTTTGTGGCAGTATGATACAGAACTTAAATAAACTCTGTTTTCTTTTTTATTTGACTTTTTTTGCTGTGTAATAAAATTATTATATTCTGATATTGTTATATTCTCTTGTATGAGAATTAGACTACTTGTTGAATTGAGGGTACCATGATTAGAATTTTTATGTTCTTATAAGTAGTATTTCATTTCATAATCATGGAGAATGCAAACTTTCCGCAATTGTTTGGAATAGAGAAGAAAATTATGTTTTTCATAGAAACTTACTGAATGAATCAAACTCTGTTGAGTATTTTGAACCAATGGTTATAAGAAATTTTTAATATGATATAATGCCGTATCTAATGGTTTAATATTACTTTGATTTCTATGCATAAAGTAATGTTGAGTTTTTATGTAAAAGACCATCCATGCTGACTCTTGTTTATTTTTTTTAATTCTATATTTTGTTGATTCATTTCTAAAAAAATCATCCAAGTTGATGTATTACTTTTATAATTTTTTCACACGAATTTATTAAACTGTCTTCACGTGTTACAGGTACCAATTTATTCCCCAGTTAATTTTTCTCAACAGCCTCTTTGGGTATCTGTCACTCCTCATTATTGTGAAATGGTGTACCGGTGCTAAAGCTGATTTATATCATGTGATGATATATATGTTCCTTAGTCCAACTGATGATCTTGGAGAAAACCAGCTTTTCCCTGGACAAAAAACGTTGCAGGTTTTCTTTTTGGTTTTGTAGTTGCATAGCACCGAAATTCCTATTAATTTCGTATCCGGTTCCTCAAAACTTTATATTTAACAAAACTAGCATGTAATCATCAACCTTACATTTATCTGAAATCATATTTTGATTAAATGGAGCTAAAGTAGATTGCTTGTTTTAGTAAATTTAAAAAAAATTTGGGTGCTAATTTTCTAAATATTATATTTTATATAAATGATTATTTTTTGCATTAAAAGCGCACTCACTTTAGGAAGCCATGTTTCCAGCTTGTATTGCTTATCCTGGCCTTTATTTCGGTTCCATGGATGCTAGTTCCAAAGCCCTTTTTCTTGAAGAGCCAACATGAAGAAGTATGCTTTGTGCGATTTACTTTTTTCTTTGATCCCATGATTGTGCTACGACTTTTTTTTATTGACTTTTATATATTTAAATGTCCTGTTTTTAGAGACATCAAGGTCAGTTGTACACCATGCTTCAGAGCACTGACAACGGCTCTCTTGAGGAGCAAGATCATAGTGGTTCACATGATCATGAAGAATTTGACTTTGGTGAAGTTTTTGTGCACCAACTCATCCACACCATAGAATTTGTACTTGGAGCTGTCTCAAACACTGCTTCTTATCTCCGGCTTTGGGCATTGAGGTACCCCTTTCGGGCTTATATTTTGATTATTCGGCACCCATCAAGCAATAGTTTTCCCAAACAGCTGGAAAGTTTTCTCAAACCTATTCTAAATTGGTCGACATGAAATTATTTTAGAAAAATAATATTTAGTATAACGGATGTGTTGGGTCACATTATTATTGTTTGATTAATCAGCATATCAAGGCTTTATGTAAATTGTACTGCATGCATATTCAACGCCCAGTTTGCTTTCCTTGCAGTCTTGCTCATTCAGAGCTGTCCAGCGTGTTCTATGACAAGGTTCTAGTCCTTGCCTGGGGGTAAATCCTTTTCACTGATTAATTTTTTTTATTTTATTTTTTTAAATTTATGTTCTTTGTTATTATGCCTATAGATTCTCAAATGTAGGAGTGCAAACGAGCCTTGGCCATGTGAGCTAGTTTCAATTTTGAGTCTTTTTGTATTCGAGCCATGTTCGAAACTGTTCTAAATGCTTATGCTGTTTGGCTCGTTTTAATCTTTCGTAGACTCATGTGCTCGCATTCATTGAAGTTTTAATTATATTTGAGCCCTTTGAGAGCCCAACACGGTTGAAAGACATGTGTGTTCATGTACAGCTTTTTTGTCAATCGATCGAGCCGGGCATGAGCTGTTCGCGAACGACAAGCTTTTTTGACACAGAAATTCTATGTTCTTATTATTGAGTTAATAAATTTGGCTCTTCGTCTCAGGTTTAACAATGTCGTCATTCTGATTTTGGGCATTATAGTCTTCTTGTTCGCAACCGCTGGTGTTCTGCTTGTGATGGAAACGCTCAGTGCGTTCCTCCACGCTCTGAGGCTTCACTGGGTGGAGTTCATGAACAAGTTTTATGAGGGCGACGGATACAAGTTCTCACCATTTTCTTTTGCTCTGCTTGGGGAAGAGGACGAGTAAAAAAATAATCTTATTTGTTTTTTATTTAAATTTAAATATGATATTTATTACATTTTTATTTTTTAATTTAGAGCTGTGGATATGATGGTTTTTGCCCATTGTGACGAGTTCATTCTATTATTATTTCGCTTGAATAAATGCCCTCAATTTTGTGAAGGGGAAGTTTTGAGATTGGGCCTTTTGTGGCCTTTTGTGAACTACTGCATTACCGAGTGTTTGCCTGCACAGTTTTATGGTTGATATATGATTTGATACCTTTAGATTTCCTTAAACCTATTGCTCTATCTAAAAGTTTCATTAAGGCTTAATTAAGGTTTTCAAATCTCTTGCAAAGCATGTGTATGCTTTGCTCTATGTTTGATAGAACATCTTAGCTTAATTTTAGTTGGATGATTTATGGTCATTCCTCAGCTAGTGATTCAGTTCAAACTGTCCTATGCTTTAGTTTAGCAACTGCTGAATCAACATCTTTTTAGTGTTTGCACTTTAGTTTTGAAATTTTGGATCATTTTTGCTATTACTTGGCCGTAGTAGTGGGGTGAACGAATAGACATGAAAAAATTCGAGTCATATTTTGAAACAAATGCTATTTTACTCCCTTAAGACTTGTCATAGGGAATCTTTGGGTCATAAGAAATTTAGCAATGATTCATGAATTATTTGTTTTGGTGGTTATTACTTCAACCCATTTTGAAGCATAGTCTACAGCTACCAAAATATGAAACAAATCCTCAAACATTATAAAATTCCCCTTTCTGCATAATATTTATAGGTGTTCATTTTGTTTTACAATATTTTTAGATCTTAAGCACCTATCACATGATGCAATGAAACTATATAAATCTTTGAATAGGCAAATAAAATTCAGATTGAAAAATTTTTATGGCAGTGCATGTTGCTCCATGATGTCTTCCATAAAGTGAAGAATGGTAATGGAAAAATGTATGTTTCACTTCATTTTTGGGGACAAACTATCTAACTTATTTATCAGCACAACATTTATAACGATATGGATCATACCAAAGGCAATGCTTACTTTTCGCTAAGAACTTTTGCGATGCTAATATGAAGGAATGATGGCATCATGTTATAGGCAAGGAAGTTGAAAAAATTAGCATACCAATGAACTTGGGTTGTCATGATAGCAAGGAGTTGCTCATCAGAATGTCTCAAGCGTAGGAGGTGTGTCAGCTCGAGTCTAACCAGGGAGCTCCAAGCGAGATAGATGAACAACTAACAAATTCTCACTAACTTTCATGTTTCTAATCTCCAAATCAAATTTTTGTAGGAGTAAAAAACATTATATTAGCCTTAGTCGGTTGTGGCCGAGCTTCTAGAACTCCCTTTTATCTTCCATTTGCTTCCTCTTGGTTGTCTAAGAGCTCGAAGAGGTATTTGGGAGCTTGCTTGGAAGGATCAACAGTCGAGGCCCTAACCCTATTTCAGTCGGCGAAACCATGGCGTGAGACCTTCCAGGTACTGATCCTCTCTTCTTTTCCTAAAATTGCATCTACCCAAGTTTATTTCAAGCTCCTTATTATTGATCAAAGCATTGATCAGGCTCGATAGTTTGATCGAGCCCGAACCAATCCGACCGTCCACAGTAGAAGCTAAGGTTCCGCCCCTTGAACCTAAGGGCATTGCCCTATCGCCATCCTAGTCGACCCCACGAGTCATCTTTAGGTCTGTTGGGTTAGCCGTGATGAGAGCTTCCCGTCGGTATGTAAGCCATGTTGTGACTCTCCGAGGTTCGACCGGGAGGTCAAACCCTTGGGTGCCCCTCTCAAGGTCCTTTCAAGGACGATGCGGTCTGGACCTGTGCATGCTCTCGGTCCGGGTTTCCTCCTTGGACCAGGCCGGCTTGACCATTGGACCACGGGTTCGAGTGTATTCCTCTGTGGGCCCCGCGTCGACATGCGACATCTGCAGGAGTCGGCGCATGTCTGACAGCACACACATACGCGCGTGGTGTCAGCCGTCAGCTCTGAAATTTTGTGCTCCTGTTTTCCGCGTTGTGGTTTTCTATGCCGTGGGAATTAGTGCCGCCAATTAAGCAATTAAATAAATTTTAATTAATCATTTAAATTTCAATTTTCATTTCATTCATAACTTTAAAAATGCACATCCAAAATATATGAACTTATATATGATGAACACATTGGTATAATAAATTAGGATTTGAAACCTAATTTTCATAATTACTTTTTAAACCTAATTAGGAGTCTCGAAAACCCTAAAAATTTAATATTGTCTAATTTTGACCTACTTAGTGTCATTCTTCTCCTTATACTATAAGGATTGCATATTTGCTATTATCATTTTATTTGAACAATAATTAGAAATTTTAGGTATTTGGCTCCTTAATTAGTATAATTTTGTAATTTCCTAGTTTCACATTATGATTGTTTTAGGCTTTTAAACTCTAATACAACAAATTTGTTCATTCAATTTACTTCCCATATCATTTCAGTTGTATGTTTGAAACTTGACTTTTCATAAATTAGATGTTTGGGTACTTAGCAAAATTCTTGATTCAACCCTCAACTTTAGAAAAGATACTATAGGATTGATTTTATAACCTTGATTCGCTTGTGAATTTTTAAGTTTGATAATATTCCCAATTAGTATAGCCAACCTTAGTACATGTTCAATTGCAGGGTATGAATCTAATGTGACTAGTTTCCGACTATTAGAATGAATCCTAGTACACATTCTTCTTAGCTCTTAGTCCTCTTTTAAACTCTCTAATGATTGAATTGCAAGTTCCCTAGCTCTCCTAATGTGTTTTAAATATCCTATAAACTTCATCAACTACAACTTATAGTGAACTAGAACTTGTAGCTAGTAATCCTTCCACTTCTATATACTTAAACTTCTCCTATTAATTTATCTTAGCTAGTTTAGTTATAGATTTAGATAGAACCTTTCAATTACAAGTTAGTTAGATGAAATTAGTAAATAAAACCTTAACTTCCATTTCCTTAATTATAGTAATCCATTAGTCTTGCCTTTCTTCACTAGCTCCCTATATCTTGAATATAGTAACATATACTGATTATATGGTTTAGGATTAGTGTAGAATTAGTTTCATTATGCATTATTATACTTATAAATTATTTTGTCATTTCATAAACTTAAATTAAATTACTACTTTCCAAAATATATTTCACTTATAGTATTACTTATAATTGACTTAGAGATCAATATATATAAGTCAATAATGAGCTTAATTAGCTCCAATCATTAAGTTAAATAACTTAAATATTAAACAACTTTGGATATCACATAGTTTGCAATTACTTAAAATCCTTGAATGTTCCTTTGCTTTGAGATTACATCCTTGAACATTCATATAAGACATTGTGCATACATAAAAATATTCATAATAATATGGGTTTCTTGGTGATGGCCAGGGCAGGCTTAGGGGGGATATAAGGAGAGCTCACATATATTAGAGAAGGAATATGAGTGTTTATTTTATATGAGACGCCACTTTCCTTTCTAGTTAGGAAGATGTGATTAACTTATCGCTCGTTCTGTAACTTTGCCCGCAGAACAAAAAAAATATAAAATAACTTCGACAAATTAAATATATGGGTCATCACAATCTTATTGATTGAAAGAACTCATCATAGCTCTTTAGGTAAGCTTTCTCTTCATAGTCTTTGACTATGTCTTCTTAGTTGAAGAGGCTAAGGTTCTTCTTACTTTACTTACTTTGCACTTTCATTTGATGTACTGTGTTTTACTTATAATTTTTTATTCATGCAATGTATGTTATTTTAATTCCATTTTATGCTTCACTACTTTAGTTTCCTTAGTATAATATTCATTGGACATATGCATGTTTTCATTTCATATTTTCATATGCACATTAGTAATTTCTAGCCATATTAGAATATTTTTTCCCTTACTTGTTGTTGTAGGCTAGAGCAAATCTACTTGTGAGTTCTTACTACTTTCCTTGCTACTATCTTCTTTATAGTTATATTTTCTTCTCTTACTTTGATGATTTATATGTTTTGCTGTAGAATTTAATTATAAATTTACATATGTGATATCCAACTAAATTATAATTAAAATATAACTAATCTTAAAATGTACTTATACTTTTTAGTCTAATCCTTGTTTCTTTTTCTTGGTTGTACCCTATCATATTTTATAAATCAAAAATATGATAGCTCAGGAATATTTTTAGAGTAGTGGAGCTGGACCTAGTTCTGGACTCTAGTATACTTGAAGACTTATATGCTTCTACTTTTCATTTCTTTTTTACTCTTTTATGTGAGAGAGAGACTTTATTTCATTTACTCTCTAAATTTTAAGTTTGTAATAATTAAATTTTCTGTAATATTTTTATTTTATTCTGTAATGAATTTACTTTCATATAAATTGTTTGGTTTGGATAATGAAAAGAATACAATTTCTACTTGCATATTTTTTCTATTCTTACTTTCTCTTTCCTTAACACACTCACAAATATACTTGGCCACATATCACTAAATAGTTGGGTTGGTTTCCTTCCAACCCTGTGTTAAGTACTGTGGCAGCGCTCTAGCATTGGATTGGATTCCCAATCTGATATTTGGGTCGTTACACTCACCAATCTAATTCAAAAGAGTGTAGCTTATGTATGGTAATCTTCATGTGAAAATACATTCCAAGAACTTAAGAAGTGTCTAATGATAGCTTTAGTCTTAGTCTTCCCAAGAGAAGGAAAGCATTACCAAATTTATAGTGATACTTCATTAAATAGTTTGGGTTGTGTAGTTATGAAAGAAGGCCATGTTATAGCATTTGCTTCCATAAAATTGAAGGTTCATGAAAAGAACTATCTAGTTCATAATTTAGAATTGGCTATAATAATTTTTTTTTACAGATTTGGAGACACTATTTTTAAGGAGTAAAGTGCAAAATTATTACTAACTATCATAGCTTAAAGTATATCTTCACACAGAAAGAAATAAATTTAAGACATCAACTATGGTTTGAACTAATTAAAGACTATGATTTATCAATCAATTACCACCCAGGAAAGATAAATGTCGTAGCTGATGCTTGAGTAGAAATGGAACAGCCGGCTTGCATTTGTTGACTTCTACTCCATCATTGCTTAGAAAAATGGAGGAGTTACAACTGTAGGTGCTATTACCTTTATATGTCATTCGGTATCAGATGAACTTGGAGTGCTCATTAATTTATGAAATTAAAGCAACATAAGGAAAGTATAAGGACTATTCCCTTTTAGTTGCTTCTATTAAAAAAGGAAGATAATCGAAATTGAATCTAGATTTAGATGCCTACATTTGGTGTGGACCTAGAATTTGGGTATCTAATGAGTCTAAGTTAAGAGTCAAATTGTTAAGGAATAACAAAATGCATCAAGAAATGAAGAGTCACTTTTGGTGGCCAGGGATGATGAAGGATATTGTCGAGTTTGTGTCCAAGTACGAATCTTGTAAACTCATCAAGGCTGAACATCAAAAGCTTGGAGGATTATTACAACGCTTATCTATTCTTCAATAGAAATAGGAAGATATCTATATATATTTTATTGGCAGTTTTCCTCGTACTTGCTAAGGTGATGATGCGATATGGGTCATTATGGACAACCTCACAAAATCTTCACACTTTCTACCCATTTGACAGACAAATCTTGTGAACAAGTTAGCTAAGCCTTATCTCAATGAAATGATCAGATTGCATGGCATCCCAAAGGCTATTGTATCAAATTATGATATTCACTTTACATCAAAGTCTTGGAAAATGGTCCAATGAGGCATAGGTTCACAACTCTGTATAAACACCGCCTTTCATCCTCAAATGGATGGGTAGACTGAATGAGTAAATCAAACATTAGAAGATCTTCTTCACCTTTGTGTGTTAGACTTTGGAGGCACTTGAGATGAGCATTGCCATTAATTAAATTTGCTTATAACAACAATTTCTAAGCAAGCATCATAATATCTCTATATGAGGCCTTATATGAGAGAAGATGTATCACCCCACTGTCTTGGAATGACGTTGCTGAGGGCAAATTATTAGGCTCAGATCTTGTGATTCAAGCTACAAAGAAAATCAAATTAATTCAACATCAAATGAAGGCAGCCTAAGATAGACAGAAACAATACTTCGATTTTAGTCATCATCACATCAAGTTTGCAGTGGGAGACTTTGTGTATCTTAAAGTCAGTCTATATATGTGAGTTTTAAGATTTGGAGTCTCCGAAAAATTAAGTCTAGATTTTGGCTAATTTGAAAATTTGAAAAGAGTTGGGTTAGTTGATTCAGCTCAAATTGCCTCCGCATTTAAGTTTGATGCATGACATCTACCATATCTCATCCTTAAGAAAGTTCTTGTTATAACCAACACTACGAATTGTAGTAGAAGAAATAAACATACAACAAAATCTCAATTTTGTGATTGAACCTGAAGAAATCCTAGATTGAGATGTAAGACAATTGCATAGCAAATCAATTCCCATGGTGAAAGTGAAATGGAAGAATTACCAAAGTGAAGAAGCAACTTAGGAAGAAGAGTATAGCATGAGGAAAATTTTTTCTCAAAAATTCACTTAAGAACTGTAAGTAACTAGAACATTATTTTCTTTCTTATCAATTGCTGGATTAATAAAACTTAAAATTTGATGTCCACAACATCCTCTAAAGTTGGAGAATGTAAAATCCTATGATTTTGAGTTAATAAAATTATTATTTATTATCTTATTTAATATGAGTAATTTATTAGCTATTTTTGCAAAAAAAAATATCAAGTTGTTAAGAATAATTTTTGAGAATTTTGAGAAATTCTTTCATGAGAGAAAATTTTCTATTATTTTATGATGGATTTAAATTAAAATAATTATATAAAAATATTGAGGTGTCAAAATTAAAATATTTTTGAATTTTTGAATTCTAGCATGTCTAATTAACTAACAATAAAAATTTTATAATTTTTGAAGCTAAAATAGATGTATTATACTAAAAATATATTTGGAATTAAATTAATTAACAATTGAATTATCTAATTCAAAAAAATAAAATTTGGCTGTTAACGGTAATGGCAAACGCCATTAAACAGTCTTGTGCTGTCTGGTGTTAACGGATCCCGTTGTTTACTGCTGTAACCGACGACGCATATTGCACCAGTGATCTAATGCCGTAAACGGTGAAAGTGACAGATGTAATGACGTTAACGGCAATGTTAACGTTGTTAATGGTGCCAGCGAACCCGTTTTCGGCCAACTTCAAATCCAAAATCCTGGACAACCACTTGACCAAATTGGACAATTTTGGTGTTTATAGATTCTTCTCACAGAGATCTATATTTTGGAACATTCAATTTGAATTTTGGAGATATATTTTTTTATTAATTTTGAAAAATACTTGTTATGTGATGGAGAGCCTTTAATGTCCAGGAGCAGCGAAAGCAATGGGGCGCGCCGCAGCGCGCCTAGGCGGTTCTTACTCGAAGACAGAGGCGCTATGGTATGCCTCAGCGGTCAGCAACTGAGTAGCAGGTGCTGCAGCGCGTCACAGCAGAAATTGTCGATGCAGCGCACTGCAACAGAAATAGGCGCTATAGCCCACCGCAGTGAGACAGCGGGCTAAACTCGAGATGCGGGCGTTACACCCCACGGGGTGCGCCGTAGTGGTCTCAATCACCGTAGCGCCAGGTGAAAATTTGCACGGTCCAGGTTACACCATAAGTAAATTAGAGGGCATTTTGGACCTTTTAAGCTAGGCACTTATGCAAATAGGTTGAGAGAAAAACCTAACTGTTGGCATCTTATTTTGGAGGCTAAGGCTGCTGTGAGGAGAAGAACCATAGGCTAAACCCTAAGAGAGCTGCAGTGCAAGTTAGCCCTTGCATATTGGAGGAGATTCTCTAGGTGGTGGATGCTTCCACTCTCCATATTACAGTAAGAGCTTGAGCATTTGTGCTAATATGATAAGCTCTTTGTAACTCTGTAACATTCAGTTATTCCTAGTAGATTTTCTTGTGGTGTGGCTCTGTGGTTTTTCTCGATCTTAGGCTTTCCATGTATTTCTTTGTGTTTGGATGTTTCTTCATGTGCTGTGATTTTAGTCTTTTAATTTTATGATTTTTAAGATTGCTCGGTAACCATCAACGCAACCTCGGTCCTCGAATCAAAGTGTGCGCTCTTTCTCAAATCGCTTTCACTGTAGATTAGAGCGTTCAAGTTTTGTTTTATCTCCAACAAGTGGTATCAAATAGTGGTTTATCTTGTTGGTGTAACAACTCAATGTTGTTACCCAGCTTGAATTTAGCTTAACCATATCGTAATTATTATTCTATTAAATTCATCTAGTCATTAGAATCAAATCCCGAAGGTTTAAAGTAATTCGAAGACCAATCAATTATTTTGGAATATTTTAATATTTAATTAAGTAGAAAATTGAGGTATTTAATTTGACCTCGAAATTAAAATTTGACTTCGCCGTTACGATCGTTACCCACAAATTAGCTAGGGGTGATATTTTGGACGCATTTGGAAGTCGTCGGATTTTTGCTAATATTTTAATATAATTGAATGCGCCGAAAAATAGGATAATTAAATAGTCGTCGAAATCAACCGACTTCGCCGTTGAATTCCTCACCCCCAAATTAGCTATGGGTGATTTTTAGAAATTTTTGGAGCACGTTTCAAAAATCCAAATTTTCTAAATAATTAAGGAAAGCAAATAGTTAATTATTCAGCCCCTCATTTGCAATTTCCCCCAATTTTTATTACTTTGGCTGACAGCCTCCCCTTGCAAGTCAGCTGGCCATTTCCCTCCCAATGCCTCTTAAGTGCAACCATGATGAGCCCTCCCCTAGGCTCATGATGGCTCCCTACTCTCCTACTCCATCTCATTCTCCTTCTTTAAAAGGAGAGCACAACCCTTCTTCTTGGCTTGCTAAAAATTTTCATCACTTCCTCCCACCATTGATGCTCTAGTGCTGAAGAAGAAGAGGTTCACCTCTCTACCTCCAAAGCTTTTAAAGAAAACAAAGTTCTCTCCTCTTTCTCTCCTTCCAAGAACATAAAGGTACCCCTTTGCTTCTCTCCTTATCTTTCTCATGCTGTTATAATGTTGGAATGTAGCTTTGGAAGCCCATAAGCATGTATGTAAGCCATTATGACTCTTAAAAGCTTCACAAAAATCTACTCTGTTTTCGTCTATTTTGCACACCTTGTCCTTCATCCATATTCTTCGTATAGTTAGGATACTCCGTTTGTGCTGATTTTGGCGTCGATGGAAAGGTATCAGAAATACCTTTCCATTGATATATAGCACCGTTCATGGGACTCTCTGGATTGAGAGTAATTGAGCTCGAAAATAGGCCTTAGAGTTTTCATCCATGCGAAAAATGTCGTCTAGCGCTGCAGCGCCCGAAGTTGCAGAGTTAGGCCGCTGCAGCACGCTACAGTGGGTTGCATCGACATTTCGGCAGAAATTTATATAAATATATAATTGAGTAATTAAACAGTAAATTCGCAAAGTAGACCGCTACAACGCGCCGTAACGCGCTGCAGCGGGATTTCGGCAGAACATATAAAAACAATAATTAAACTATTTAAACAGTAAAATTGCAAAATGAATCGCTACAGCGCGCCATAGCGCGCGATAGCGGGCTGCAGCGAAATTATTTGGGAAACTTAGGGAAATATGAAAATGAATTAATTAAACAGTAATTTTGCAAATTGAACCGCTGCGGTGTGCTATGGTGCACCGCAGTACCCCCGCGCGAAAGGCCCTACCGTGCGCTGCCGCGCGGAAAGCGCTCAGCGCGCTGCAGCGCCCAAACTTGTAAATTTTCCTAGAATTTCAGAAAACTGTCCAGGTTTTGTAAAACTACCCAATTTTGGCTGAAATGACCAAAATTTTACTGTTTTGATATTTTAAGGTCCTTAGGACCCTAGTCGGACTAAATAATATCAAATTTGAACATATTTTAGTTAAAATTGAACATTGAATTAATTTTTATATAGAAATTAAGTTTGAACTTGTCATTTTCAGTAAGTACTCACAACCCACTATGTAACTTAAATATATTTCATGCAAATTGCTATATAATGGAATCCTTTGAATGCTTGAATTAAATAGGTTTAACCTTAACAACTAAATGACAAGAAACCTAAGCCTTTTTGATTTGTAATTAAGTGATAATCCCTTTATTGTGATTTAGAATTTGATTAGCGTTAATTATCTTCTATGTCATCTTTTCATTTATATGCTTTATAATTTTTATGATGTATGTTAGAGAACTATAAATATTATTTGGACATTTAATTACACTTAATTGACATTAAAGTACAATCGTACACACAAATCTTGATAACTTGATTAAGTAGATGGTACTTAATCCAAACTTAAGTTTGACATCAATAATATACTAATAATACATTGATTTGTCATTGACCTTTAAATTAATCTTTGGTCTTAATGATAGGAAGGTTAAGGGTTAAAACCTAGCTTGCCTTGAATAAGATCTAAACCTTAATCACTTAATTAATTAACTTGATTGTAAGATAATTTAATTGACATTATTCCAATAATGCATATGAATTGATATTGATCTTAAATCATCAAATTAGAAGTGCTAAGGATAATATTGAATATGTGTGATTGGACCATCTGAATCTAAACTTTATATCCTTGATTTTTTCTTATATAAGACTATTAGCATAAAATGAATAATAAAACTATAATGATTGATGAAATGACCTAACTTTAATAACATCCTTGATTTTATCCCATAATTTTAGAATAGAAAAGGGTCAAATGAATTTCAATCATTTGATCTGACCACTTGAATGTTAACTTATGAAGTAGAAGTGTGAGATCTTAAGGGTCTTACTTTAGGATCGCCTTGAAATATTTAAAGACTTTAATTATTGATACATTGAGGTAGGAATGACTTTTGTAATTTATTGAGGTAGGAATCTTAGATGATCCTTCACAATTTTAGAAATTGAACTTCATACTTTATGGTAAGGATCACCTAAAGTACTTAAATTGGGACTCATTCTTTGTGGTAGCAACCTATATTGAGTGATCTTTTGATCACTTCCTTGGAGCCTTATATAGGACTCACCCAATTAGAGTAAGGAATAATAGATTTGATAAATTCTTGTGATTAAATAGAGTTGTCTGAACCCAGGTAATTATTTCAGTAGTATCAATGAATGGTTGAGTCACTTTAAGTGAGATTTATCTTTGTGCTATCCTGCGGGCTTAGGTGGATATAATCTCACTCAGAGTAAATCAATTGATCATAAGAGTGTTATAAATAGGGACTCATTCCTTAGTTTGATTAAAATACAAATCGCCATCGGGTGATGCCTCCTAGCAAAGATCGCTTCAATATGTGTGGTTTAAACAAACTAAATAATTCAAGTGACCTTCTTTAGAACACTAAGTGTGATTGTGAGTTGGGCATCTTAATGACTTAGCTTGAGATACAAATCGCAATCGGGTGATGCCTCCTATCGAAGATCGCTTCATTAGGGTGGCTTAATCAAACTAAGTGTTAAGGACCACTTTTCTTGCAACTATGCTAATATGTGTATACGATCATCCCATATAATGATCTTTAAGTAAATTCTCAATTTTAACCAATTATCGAGCTGGAACTTAGGAGTCAGAATTCTTTTAACATGATTCTGCACAATGGAGACCTAGAATTCATTATCGAATTTCAAAGCATTTTCGGGATTTTTGGATTTATCTAATGTAGCTTAGAAGCATGAGCATGAGCATAAGCATGATGTTGAGTATCAGTGATGACATATGAGTATTAGTAATGATTTATGAGTTACAAAATGT
The DNA here is from genome assembly GCA_016760335.1 of Gastrodia elata. NCBI lineage: Eukaryota > Viridiplantae > Streptophyta > Magnoliopsida > Asparagales > Orchidaceae > Gastrodia > Gastrodia elata. Next base: position 93,505,554 of record CM028670.1, on the reverse strand, counting down.
TGCATACATTGATTGGAGAATTTCAGGATGCATCGGTATCACAGTTCCCAACTGGATGTATGTATACATTGGACCGTACGACTCATAACAGTTCAGTGATATTTTAGTTGCATATCAGTGGCATACATTATTGTGGCATATTCAGATGCACAATTTCAGTGGCATACATTATAGTTTACACATGATTACTCAGTTTTAGATGCAGTACTATTTTGATTCACTTACGATATTTAGTTACAATTCAATTTTACTTTACTTTGCTGCAGTTTTGTACAGTTTTATACAGTTTTATACAGTTTTATGCTTTCAGTTACCTTTACAGTTTTTTGCAGATTTACTTGCATTGTGTAAATGTTAAATAAACAATTAGAACTGCTTAGATTAGTTTCTATGTGTTAAACTTATTGTCTAACACGGGTACTTTTGGGATTCGGCAATTTGCTAGATCCTGAGCAGTATAATGAGCCAGGTCAGGAGGATACCCAGGAGATTCAGGAGGAGTCAGTAGAGCACTAGTGGACTCTCCTCCAGTTTTATTTTTTGCTTAGTATTTTTAGTTCAGTACTAAGTTTTTATGTCTAATTCAGTAAGCTGTTTGTAATAATTTTGGATGTATTTTTTTTTCTTTTTTGAGACGAATATTTTCATACAGCTTCAGTGATGAATATTTTTTGGATATTTGCTTTAAGCTTTCGCACTCTGTTATATACTACTTATACTTAGTATTGTGATGTGATCAGTATACTGAAAATGTTGATATCTTATACATATATTGGATTCCTATTGTATCATAAATCCAATGTATGTGTTTATCTAATACTTAGGATAAGGATACTACTCTTATCTTAAGTATTAGCTCTCAACCCTCCTTGAGGTTGAGTTAGCAGCCCTTTATATGGGCTTAGTTTTCAGCTATTCGGGGAGACGGGTTTTTCCTCCCCAAGTGGCGCACTGCTCCACCGCCGATATGATTGTACATAATTTTTTTATGTACGGCGACGGGGAGGGGCGCTATAGTTGGTCCTATGGTTTGCTTGATTTAGTGGGAGCAATGGCTGAAGAGATGAGACACAAGATTGATAAATTCAGTGGAACAAACTTTGCATGTATCTTCCATTAAAAGGAGTCGACATGAAACCTATAGCTATGACTGATGAAGAATGGAAAGTTCTTGATAGAACTACACTAGGTTTGATTCATTAATCACTGTCTTCTTTTGTTACTTTTAACATTGTTAAAAAGAAAATAACTATAGATCTCATGAATTCTCTGATGAGAATGTATGAGAAGCTCTCGACTTCAAATAAGGTTTTCTTGATGAAGAGATTGTTTAATATGAAGATGATGGATGGCTATTCAGTGACTGAACACCTCAATGGGTTCAACACTGTGACGGGCTAGTTGAGTTCGGTGGGCATCAATTTTGATGACAAGATCTGAGCTTTGTTATTCTCTCTCTTCATTGACGGACAGTTGGGATGGGCTACAACCATCACAATTCATCAGGGAATGCGTCGTTGAAATTCGATGACATTATTGGGCTTGTGCTAAATGAGGTGTAAGAGAAATCTCATGGAGAGGCATCTAACTCAGCACTAAATGCTGAGATCAGGGAAAGATATGCTGAAAGGAAATAACATAAAATAGATCAATGCCTCGATGAGGAAAATTGAGACCCGGAAAGGCAAAGCTGGATTGTTGGAACTGTGGGAAGGCATGTCACTTCAAGAAGGACTGCCATACCCTAAACAAGTCAAGTGGTGGTGTAAAGGTGATGAATCCCACTGTGAATGTTTCAGCTGAGGAGGATCAGGATGCATTGATACTCTCACTTGTCAACATGGAGTCCTGTATCGTGAACTCGGGAGCACCTTTCATGTAACTCCATTGAGGAGTGCTTTCAAGAGTTACACCAAGGGTGACTTGGGGAAAGTATATCTTGGAGATGATAAGACATGTGACATCATTGGCAGAGGTGATGTGGATGTTAAACTACCAAGCGACATAGTTTGGAAGCTCAAGGATATTATATATGTGCCATGTTTAAGGAGAAATATGATCTCAGTGAGCTAGTTAGCTAGAGAGGGCTACAACACTTATTTCAAAGGAGACTCGTGGAAGGTCACTAAGGGTGTACTCATAATTGCATGAGAAAATATGGAAGGTACACTTTACTTGATCCATAAAGTGTCTGATATTATTCCAGCTACAGAAGAGATAGCTGTAGATTTATGGCACCGGACGCTTGGCCATATGAACGAGAAGGGGTTAAAATCCTTGCAGTCAAAGAAGAAACTCCTAAGATTGAAGTCAGTAGACTTGGATTTTTATAAAGACTATGTGTTGGGCAAACTGAAGAAGGTTTCATTCACCAAAGTTGGAAGAAAGTTGAAAAGTAAGAAATTGGAGTTGGTGCATATAGATGTATGGGGACCAACTCCAACATCTTCTATAGGTGGAGCTACATACTTCGTCACCTTCATTGATTATCGTACTAGAAAGGTATGAGTTTACTTTGTAAGACATAAATATGATATGTTTGATGTGTTTGGAAAGTGGAGAGCTTTGGTGAAATGAGACAGAATTAAAACTGAAATGCTTAAGATCTGATAATGGCGATGAGTACTGTGATAGTGTGTTCAAGGAGTTCTGTGGCTTAAGAGGAATCAAGAGAGAGTTTACACTCCCTAGAATACTTGTAACAACCCAGGTTATTACTTTAGTCAATTATGACTAATCTTAGTCTTAAATATAACCATAAGTGTTAATTTGGTCAATTGGAGTCAGCCTCTAGGACCTAGTCCAAATCAGGAGTCAAATGGATCGAATCCTGATTTCTGAAAAACCCAGAAACCCTAAAATTTGACATATTTAAATTGACCTACGATCGAAAAATGGACTTCGCCATTGCGATCATTGACCCCGAATTAGCTAGGGGTGATGTTTTCGTGTCAATCGGAAGTCGTCGAAATTTCGATGAATATTTTAATAATATTTAAATACCCCGGGAATCGAGAAATTAAAACACTCGTCGGATCGAAAATTCGACCTCTCCATTGCAATCCTCACCCCTCAATTAGCTAGGGGTGAATATTTGGAATTTTTTTGAAAACAAATTAATTATTTAAAATTACATAGGCAATTAATTAAAATTTCTAATTTAATTATTAATTTAACGGCGTTACGTCACCATCCGGATCCGCCGTTAGAATCAAACGGCGGATCAGGACCGTCCAAGCTGGGATCGAACGGTTCCCATCCGTGATCCGCGGCTCATGATCCGGGTCCATCTGGACCGTTCTCGCTCCCCATGGATCCGACGGCCTCGGACCGTCTTCCTCGCGGGCTTCGCCCGCAAGCCACGCGGCAAGCTGCCGCTTGCGCTGGCCAACCGACGCCTCTCTATGCCTTGCCGACTCTGCCCTGAGGTCCTTTAAGGTCCGGCCAAGGATGGAAACCCCCACCGTGCACTCGGATCAACCTCGATCGAACTCGAACCACTCCCCCGCCGGATCGAAGCCTCACACCCGTCGGTCTTCCAGGTACGTCGATCCGCCTATCCCACCATTCAATTCTTGCATTTCCAATTCGCAAGCTTATTTCATATCGTAGATTAAACATCCCACGGTCCCGATTACCTTCGATTAGGAAGGATCGATCCTAATCGGGACGGGATCTGCAGCACTTACCGTTAAGAACTATCGCAGAAACCCTAAATTTAGGATTCGTTACCGCCGGTGCCACCCTCCATCTCCGACCTCGGCTCTGCCGGCAAAGCCTGGCTCGAGTCCCGGCCGACTGGATGGCGTGCGGGCCTTCACCGGTAACCGGCGAGAGGTCGCCCAAAATGCGTGCCCTAGCACGTAGCCGCTCGAGTGGCCGAGTCCCGTAGTCGGGCCGGGTCGGGTCGACCCGGGCCCACCCAGGGTTGCACGCGCCGCGCGCGTGCGGGCTCAGTGCCCGGAGAGGGGGGCCCACCGACGCGGTTCGCTGTCCGCGTGGGGCCCGCGTACTCTGTCGCGGCTCGCTCGGTCGCGCCATGTGTCTTGGCGGGCCCCGCCCGCGTTGCCTTGGCCAGTGCCGTTGTGCCACGTGTCTTTAGTGGGTCCCGCCGCCATTATTCCTGCTGAAAGATATTTAGATTAAATATATATATATATATATAATTACATTAGTAATAAATAAATAAATATATATATATATATATATATAGTTATAACTATATAAAAATCTCTGCATTATGTGAGATTAGATTAATTAATAGAAGTTAGGGTTAATTAATCTCTCTGTTAGTATTAATAAACAGTGATAAAAATTGATTATTTAGATATTAGTTAATAGTTAATAAATTATAAATTAAGCTAAAAATTGATTTAGTTGTGATTAATTAATCCTAACCGTAATTAAACTATAATACTAATATTTATATAATTGAAACATTTTAATTATGTAACAAATTAATTACTATTTAATTGATAATTGATATTAATTAATTATAAATTAGGAATAATTAATTAATTAGTTAATCAATACAGTAAAATATTAATATTATATTTTTAGATTAATTAATTAATGGATTAATTAATACTTAATTAGTAACTAGATCTTAATTAATTATAGATTAATTAATTGATTAATAATTACAGAAATTATATATAAAACTTTATAAACGAACAGTAAATTAATATAAATTAAATAAATAAATAGTAAAATAATACAAATTGTATTTTTGAATAGTAAATCTTAAAAGCTTAATAACTTTTTGTAAGATGATCCAAATATAACCAATATAAGTCTCAAAATACTCAGAAAAATAAATAGAATCAAATGACATAATGTAAAAATTAATTTCGGGGTACGCATAACGATGTAATATTTTAGGATCTCTTTAGGATCCCGTAACTTTTGACCTAGTTAACCAAACATAGTCAATATGGGTCTTAAAATACTTAGGAGATCGGCCCCATCATCGTAGTAGTATTAGTTTTTCCATTTGGATATCAGGATAAAAAGTCAACCCTAGAACTCAGAGTTGACTTTAGTGAAAAATGACCAAATTGCCCCTAGAATTCAAACGACCATAATTTGGTCATATTAACTCCAAATTCAAAAATTCAAGATGCTAACTAGTTTAGAATTTCAATGTCACCGATAAACTGAAATAATATTTAGGATATGAACTCTAAAAATTAGGAAAATAACCAAAATATCCATGGCCTCATTTTGGTCATAACTTGACCATTTGAACTCCAAATTGGGCGTACTTACTATCTATCTTTAAGTTAGACAGTAAGGAATCACTTGGAATTAAGAAAATTAAGTTTGAACCTTTAAAACAAAAGTTGACTTTTAGACCCTTAAAATAGGGGCAAAATAGTCATTTTGACCTAAGTTTGGAATAAGCGCCCCTAACATTTAATTAACATTCCAAAATATTAAAACTAATGTTATAATCGTATTAGTGGTATTTAAATCAACCATTAAGTCAGATTCCTAAATTCTTCTAAGTCTTAAACACTACACCATAAGGACCTTTCCTGAGACTAGAACTAGATCATAGGTTAGAGTTCATTCATTGGGTAAATGGGTTACCCGATGGGTGAAGCCTTGGTTTTATTAGTTTCTAGACTTTTCTTTTCTTTTACAACCCATTCTGATTATTTTATCTTTTAACTTTAGTTTTAGGATAGGAGATTCATCCTATTAAATCTGATTACTTAATATAATTTACCTTAATAAGTAGATCACTTTTAGAATGAAGCCTAGAACTTAGGTCTTATCCTTTTTGGATTATGTGATTAAACCTAAATCTCGTAGTATTAAATCTATAATCTATATAGGTTTAGAAGATCTTGATCAGATCTTAGATAGAACGTCTAAATTCACAAAATTAGGACATATGATTTATTAATTCAACTCATAGTCGTCTATCTGATTGAACTAGATTAGAACCTGATCAGTTCTAATCCTTTTTAACTTATAAGGACGAGTTTCTAAGTTACACTCGATAGTAAGAAAATGGTGATCTTGAACTTGTGTAACTTGAAATAGTTAGAATGGTTAAGTAGAAAACAAATGATATCACCATGTTTAGTAGAGTCCATTGCTTCTATTTAATGATTGTTGCTACACATTCCTTGTATTTTTGTGCCTTAACTCATTGAGCACTTCATATAAGATCTTTGATGCATAAATAAAATGTTAGGAAAATATGGAGACTCCTTAGATTCCTTATGAAAATATTAAGGAGATTAATGAAAAGATAATAATTATATGTGTTTGAGTTGCCTCTCAGTTGTGTCCAGATTGCCTAGTCATCTTATGACACTAGGGGAAGGGCTTTGCTTTATTGTGTGCCTATTGCCTAGTCTCCTTGATGACACTAGAGGTACACCGTTGGTGCCTTAGCCGTACTGGTGCTAAGATCCTTCGATTATACCGTTGGTGCCTTAGCCATACTAGTGCTAAGATCCTTTAACTTTTTCAGTGGGTTAGATTAGCTCTTTTTTGTATGGCAGTTAGTACACAGATGTTTACATATATATTTAGTTTTGATGCTTTGTTTACTTTTCTGCATTTTTATTCAGTCAGCTATTTCTTTGTACTGCTTATATATTTTAAAATATTAGAACTTTATTGCTATTTATATGTATTACTAATGAGTTATTTTATCTTAATTTGCATGTATCTTTTGATCACCAGCATGTTTAGGATGTAGTGTTTCTCTTACAGTACTTGCTTGATTATTTATATTTATGCCTTACCTTATTTAGATTGCATTTGAGGCATGTCTTAGTCTCTCTTTTTGCTTAAGTTATAAATGATTATTTATAGCTTTTTCTTCCTTTTTGGTATTGCTAGTTGCTCCTATATTTATATAGTTATTTCTTAAAAATGGTAAAATGGTAATATTACAAAACACATATAAAACTATCAGCTTAAAATGTACTTAGACAATTGTCTAACACAAGATTTTTCTTTTTTGGCTAGGGCCCTACATTGTGAAACTGATAATGACAGATCCTCTTCAGTTAGTCGATCAGGAGCTAGGTGTGGAGCCATATCTGGAGGAGGAGCTTATGGAAGAAGCAGCTATTTAGTTTTTCCTTTATAAGTGAGAATGAGCACACTTTACCTTCATTATTTTGAACTTAAATTGATGTAATAATACATGTACTCGTGATTGTGTATTTGGATTTTATGCTCATATTCTAAGATGTATTTCATTGTATTTATGTTGTGATGCTTGGATATTTCTTATTTTAAATCACTTCCGTACTCTGTAATGAATTCTTATTAAGTGACTGAGCATTTGATTATATGCTTACTTTTTCCCTTATTAGGTGGATTGTGGATTTTATCCTAACCCAATAATAAGTGAAGGGTTAGTTAGAGTGACACACCACCCCTTAGCTTAGTCTTGTGGGTTAAGGAGTGGGGCGCCATAATACCACAGCAAAATAGTGTTACAGAATAGATGAACTGAATAATCACAAAAAAGAGCTAGGAGCATGAGATTGTATGCAGATCTCCCAAAGCAATTCTGGGCTGAAGCTGTTAACGCGACTGTATATTTAATCAATAAGGGACCTTTCGTACCCTTGAATGAAGGGATCCCTGAGGAAGCTTGGAGTGGAAAGGAGGTGAGATTGAACCACCTTAAGGTATTTGACTGCTCATCCTATGTGCATATTGATGCAGGATCTAGTAGCAATCTTGATGCTAAGGCGATCAAGTGCACATCTGTTGGATATGCCGCGAGCGAGTTTGGTAACAGATTCTGGGACAATCAGAATCAAAAAGTCATCAGAAGCATTGATGCCACTTTCAATAAAACTGAGATATACAAGGATTGTATGGGAGTCAAGACTGACTCCAAGGAAACTTTAGATGGAAAACCTCATCACATAGAGATTGATGACAGCATTAAGGCAAATGTTGGAGAACATGAAGAAGCTCAGAAGTGTGTTAATGTTGAACCACAAACACTCATATTAAGAAGATCAATAAGAGCCTCTAGAACAACACAGAGGTACTCTCCTTCCTTGTTCAATTTGTTAATAATGGATGATGGTGTGTTGTAGAACAAGATCTCTATAAATCTCCTAAGCGTTTGAGGATCGGGGAATGCGTTAACAACTAACCAAGCAAGTCTAGAAATCACAAAATCATAATATAAAGATTGCAACACATATAATCCTCCAAATATAAAGATATTCGTGGAAAACCTAAGAATGGGAAAAATCATGGAGCCACATCATCGAGAAAATTTACTATAAAACAACTTGAAGTTTACAGAGTTACAAGAGCAAAATCACATCACCACAAAAGCTGTAGCTCTACTCTTAGAATGGAGAAAGGAAAAAGCAGCTACCTTCTGAAGCTTCTCCTCTAACCTACAAGATCTTTCTTGTACAGTAGCTCCCTAGGGTTTAGCTTAGGGTTCTTCTCCTTTCAAGTAGCCTTACCCTCCAAATCTGATATGCCAACTACTTAGGTTTTCTTCCAACACTTTAGCTTAAGTAGTCAGCTTTATTTTGAACCCCAAAAGTCCAAAATACCCATAGATCTGCTAAAAGTGAAGCAAGAAATGAAAGCAAAATTCCGCCAGGCGCTGCAGCGCACCACATCACCAGGCTCTCGAGTTAACTCCCGCTGTGGCATGCGGTAGCGCCGAGCTCTCGGGATGAGACCCGCTGCGATGTGGGTAGCGCCAAGCTCTCAGGATGAGACCTGCTGTGGCACGCGGTAGCACCAAGCTCTCAGGATGGGATCCGCTGCGGCGCGCGGTAACACCGATTTCCGCTACGGTGCGTTGTAGCAGTGATTTCTACTGTGGCACGCTGCAACCCTGCCTTCTCTGTTTCTGACCGCTAAGGCGTGCGATAGTACCTCTACCTTGGCTTTGGGACAGTCTGGGCATGCTACAATGCATGTACTGTTCCTAGGCACTAAAGTCTCTACAGCACAATACTCTCACACTTGGTGACATTTAGCAAAACTTTCCTCCTTTCCTCTATTGACCCTTCACTATCTTCTTCTATGTCTATCAAAAACTGTGGTGTGGCTCACCACCGCTCTCTATTCACACACCAATGCCAACTAAAGCTGCACATAGTTTCAGTTTCTCTACTATTACTGCTTTGGTAAGCATATCAGTTGGATTCTTAGAAGTGTGGATCTTCTCTAATCCAAGCTGTTCTACTTCCAACAGCGTCCAAATGAAATGATAACGAAGTTGAATGTGCTTTGTCCTGGCATGAAAAGCGACATTTTTAGCTAGGTGAATTGCACTCATACTGTTGCTGTAGAGCTTCACATCTTTCTGATCCTTGCCTAATTCTGCCATGAACCCCTTCAACCAAATCATTTCCTTGCTTACCTCTATGATGGCAACATATTATGCCTCCATGGTAGATAGTGACATGATGTTTTGTAGCCTGGAGATCCAATTTACCACTGCACTTCCTAATATATAAACATAGCCTGTAGTGCTTCTCCTGCTATCAACATCTCTTATAAGATATGAATATACTTATCCCTGTAAAGCAATGTCAGATCTTCCAAAACATAATGCTTTGCCCGCTGTACCTTTTAGATATCTTAGGATCCACTTGACCGTATCCCAATGGTGCTTTCCTAGGTTTCTCATGAACCTGCTGACCACTCCCACTACATGGGCAATGTTTGATCTCGTGCAGATCATTGCGTACATTAAGCTCCCAACTACTAAAGCATAAGGAACTTTCAGCATATATTCATTTTCTTCTTTAGACTTTGGCATCTGTTCTTTTGATAAGCTGAAGTGACTTGCTAGGAGAGTGCCCATTGATTTTACTTCATTCTTGTTGAATAGTTCTAGCACCTTCAACATATTCCTTCTATGATAGCTTCAGAATTCCAGCACTTCTCTCCCTATTGATTCTCATTCCAAGGATCTGCTTGGCTAACCCCAAGTCCTTCATATCAAACTCCCTTGGCATGCTTTCTTTGAGCATCTTTATCTCCTCCATGTCCGACATTGCGATCAATGTGAAATCTCAATTTTATTAACTTAACGTAGCAAACCTTAATCCACATACAGCAATAGGATGATATATGAGGACTTACACTGCTTTATGTAATAGCAGTGATCCGTCTGGCATTTCTTACACCTGGATTCTGACATGAACCTGTCAAATTTTTTATACCACTGCCTTGGCGCCTGCTTCAAGCCATAAAGGCTCTTCTTGAGCTTACACACTTGTTCAAACTTTTCTTTTTCTTGAGCCTTGTACCTTTCTGGCTGTTACATGTAAAGCTCCTCTTCCAGTTCTCCATGAAGTAATAGAGTTTTGACATTTATTTTCTTCAGATGCAAATCTTCAACTGTAACTAAGTTCAGTACAACCCTGATGGTTGTCATCTTCGTAATTGGGGTGAAGATCTCACTGTAGTTGACCCCATGCCTTTGTTGGAAACTCTTTACTATAAGTCTCGCCTTGTAACACTTACTTCCATTCACATCTTCCTTCACCCGATAAACCCACTTGTTCTAAAGGTATTTCTTCCCAGCTGGTAAGGGTGCCAACTTTCATGTCCCATTTGACATGAGTGATTCCATTTCATCATTCATGGTAGCCTCCCATATGCTTGAATTATCTACTTGAAGGGCCTTCTAAGATTTCTGGTTCGCCACTATCCGTTAACAACAAATAAAACAAAAAAAAGAGAGTACCTCTGTGACAGTCTAGACAATCTTATGGATCTTCATAATATGGGTGTTTGTGGTTCAACATTGACACCCTCTTGAGCTTATTCATGTTCTCCAACATCTGGCTTAATGATGTCATCAATCTCTATGTGATGAGGTTCACCATATGAAGTATCCTTGGAGTCAGTCTTGACTTTCATACAATCCTTATACATCTCACTTTTAATGAAAGTGACATCCCTACTTCTGATAACTTTCTGATTCTAATTGTCCCAGAATTTGTAACTGAACTTGCCCGTGCCATATCCAATAAATGTGCACTTGATCGCCTTAGCATCAAGTTTGCTTCTGGATCCTACATCAATGTGCACATAGGATGAGCAGCCAAATACCTTGAGGTGATTTAGTTTCACCTTCTTTTCGCTCTAAGCTTCTTTGGGGATCCTTTCATTCAAGGGTACAGAAGGTCCCCTATTGATTAAATATACAGTCATGTTAATGGCTTCATCTTAGAACTACTTCGGGAGACCTACATGCAATCTCATGCTCCTGGCTCACTCAGTGTTTGTCCCATTAATTTTACTGTGGTGTTCTAGGGACTGTAAACTCCCTCTTGATCCCTCTCAAGGCACAGAACTTCTTGAACTCCCTATCACAATACTCACGACCATTGTCAAACCTTAAGCATTTTAGCTTTAATCCGGTCTCGTTCTCCACCAAAGCCAACCACTTTACAAACACGTCTAATTTGTGCTTTAGAAAGTAAACCCATACCTTTCTTGTATAGTCATCAATGAAGGTGACAAAGTATGTTGCTCCACCTATGGAATATGTAGAAGCTGACCCCCATACATCTGTATACACCAACTCTAATTTTTTTCTTTTAGCTCCCTTCCATCTTTGGAGAATAAAATTTCTTTAGCTTTCCCAGCATGCAATCTTCACAGAAATACAAGTCAACTGACTTCAGTCCTTGGAGCTTCCCTTTTTACAGTAGAGATTTTAGCCCCCTCTCACTCATATGGCCAAGCCTCCAGTGCCATAGATTTGCATCTATCTCCTCTGCAACTACAACAGTATCAGACACTTTATTGATCAATTAAAGTGTACCTTCTATACCACCTCATGTAATGATAAGTGCACCCTTGGTGACCTTCCATGAGTCTCCTGTGAAATAAATGTTATAGCCTTCTCTAGCTAATTGGCTCACTAAGATCAAGTTTTTTCTTAGACATGGCATATGTCCAACATCCTTCAGCTTCCAAACATGGCTGCTTAGTAGATTCACATTCACATCACCTCTGTCTAGGATATTGCATGCCTTATCATCTCTAAGATATAATTTCCCCAAGTTACCCTTGGTGCAGTTCTTGAAGGCACTCCTTGACGGAGTGGCATGGAATGATGCGCCCGAGTCCACAACCAAGAACTCAGTGTTGACAAGTGAGAGGATCAAAGCATCCTAATCCTCCTCAGCTGAAACAATCACAGTGGGGTTCATCATTTTACCACCACCACTTGGCTTCTTTAGGGTAGGACAGTCCTTCTTAAAGTGACCTACCTTCCCACAGTTCCAACACTCAGACTTGGCTTTTTTGGGTCTTGATTTACCTCACTGAGACATTGATCTATTTATGGTATATATCCTCTCAGCATGCCTTCCTCTGCTTTCAGCATCTAGTGCTGATGTAGATGCCTCGCCATGAAATTTCTTTCACATCTCCTCATTCAGCACTAGCCTAACGATGTCGTCAAACTTCAACGATGCATTTCCAGATGAATTGCTGATGGTTGTAACCAGCCCATTCAAACTAGCTGGCAACGAAGAGAGGAATAATAGAGCTCAGACTTCTTCATCAAGATTGATGCCCATCGAACTCAACTGGCTCGTTATAGTGTTGAACCCATTGAGGTGTTCAGTCACTGAATACCCATCCATCATCTTCATATTGAACAATCTCTTCATCAAGAAAACCTTATTCGAAGCCGAGGGCTTCTCTTACAGCCTTGTCAGTGCATTCATGAGATATACAATAGTTTTCTCATTAACAATGTTAAAAGAAACAAAAGAAGATAGTGATAAGAAAATCAACCCAAAGCGGTTCTATCAAGAACCTCCCATTTTTCATTAATCATAGCTTTCTTGTTGGCTCCTTTCAATAGTAGATACAACTTCTTCTGGTAGAGTAGATCCTCTATTTGCATTTTCCAAGATGCAAAGTTTATTTCGCTGAACTTCTCAATCTTATGTTTCATTTCTTCGGTCATTGCTCCCACTCAAATAAGCAAACCCTCCATATCAACAAGGCAAATAACTAACTCTCTAATACTACTTGTTGTAGAATAATATCTATAAATCTCCTAAGCCTTTGAGGATTGGGGAATGCATTAACAATTACCAAGCAAGTCTATAAATCACAAAATCACAAGACAAAGATTGCAGCACATGCAATCATCCAAACACAAATATATACGTGGAAAACCTAATAATAAGAAAAATTATGAAGCCATACCAGCGAGAAAATCCACTAGAAAATAACTTGAACTTTACAGAGTTACAAGAGCTATATCACCTCAGCCAAAAAGCAGTAGCTCTACTCTTAGAATGGAAAAGAAAAAAGCAGCTACCTCTTGGAGTTTATCTTCCAACATGCAAGATCTTTCTTACATAGCTGCTCCCTAGGGTTTAGCTTAGGGTTCTTCTCATTTCAATCAGCCTTAGCCTCCAAATATGATATGCCAACTACTTAGGTTTCTTTCCAACACTTAGGCTTAAGTAGACAGCCCTATTTCGGACTCCAAAAGTCCAAAATACCCCTAGATCTGCTTAAAGAGAAACCTGGAGCAAAAACAACATTTTGTTAGGCGCTGCGATGCCCCGCAATGCCAGGCTCTCAGGTTGACACCCGCAGCAGTGCGCGGTAGCGCTGAGCTATTGGGATGAGCCCCGTTGCGGCGTGTGGTAGCTCCAAGCTCTCGATAAGAGATCCGTTGCAGCGCACGGTGAAGCCAATTTTTATTGCGATATGCTGCAGCCCTGCCTTCTCTATTTCTAACCACTGAGGCATGCGACAGTGCCTCTAACTTTGGTTTGGGACCGCCTCGGCATACTGCAGTGCGCCACGGTGCGCTGCAGTGCTTGTGCTATTCCTAGGCACTAAAGTCTCCACAACACAACATGGTGAACCAGAAAGTTTAGAAGAGGCACTTCAAGTTGAAGATTTAATCAAGTGGGAGGCTGCCATAAATGATGAAATGTCATTATTCAAGTCAAATGGGACATGAGAGTTGGCACCCTTGCTCGTTGGGAAGAAGGCTCTTTAGAGCAAGTGGGTTTACCAGGTGAAGGAAGAGCTGAATGGGAGCAAGCGCTATAAGGCGAGACTTATAGTAAAAGGTTTCCAGCAATGGCATGGGGTCGATTGCAGTGAGATCTTTACTCCCATTATGAGGATGACAACCATCAGGGTTGTGCTGAATATTATTACAGTTGAGGATTTGTATCTGGAACAAATGGATGTTAAAATTGTATTCCTTTACGGAGAACTATAAGAGGAGCTATACATGAAACATCATAAAGGGTATAAGACTCAAGAGAAAGAAATATTTGAGCTATTGTGCAAGCTCAAGAAGAGCCTCGGCTTGAAGCAGGCACCAAGGCAGTGGTACAAAAGGTTTGATAGGTTCATGTCAGAATCAAGGTATAAGAGATGCCAGGTGGATCACTACTGGTACATAAAGCTGCGTAAGTCTTCTTATATTATCCTATTGTTGTACGTTTTTTCATTCAAAAAGAGAGGGAGATTGATACCAGCAACTTGCAAACCTCTTTCTGATACCACTTGTTAGGATCGAAGATCCCGTGCGAGATAAAGAAAAATCAAATAAGAACAAAAAATAAGAAAAGCACACAAAGAATCCAAGCACAAGTAAAACACAAGGATTTACGTTGTTCAATGTAAACACCTATGTCCATAAGGAGAGATGAGGAGAACTCTCACTGTACCGAAGGGAGAATACAAGTTAGGGTTTCACAAACCCTTCTCATGCTCTAAAATGGAGATTTTTAGCATGCCTTGAGTTATCACAAGCACACAAATGTTCGAATGGGTTGCCCCAAAAAATGGGTTACAAACATTTTTTAGCCCCATAAGTCGATCACGGCAAACTGCAGGCGCCGGTGCGCGCCTGGGCGCCTGTCTCTCTGTGTCAGACCCCAAGGTGCTCCTTGGCGTGCGTCTCATAGATTCTCAGGCACTGATTCGCGCATGGGCGCCTACATCTCGAGCGCCAGATGTTGGGGCGAGCTTGGGCGCTTGGCTTCGGGCATCAAACTCCTCCAAATCAACACATGTGTGCCTTTAGATATTCCTCGCCGAGTGGCGCGCCGCTCCGCCGCCAATCTGTTTTACTTTTTGCGCACGACGACGCTACAAAAGTAATCACCAAGATAATGGTACAAGAAATTTGATAAGTTCATGACAGAGGAGTACCAAAAAAGCCAGTTTGACCATTTTGTGTATTTCAAAAGGTTTCCTCAAGGTAATTTCATTTAATTACTATTGTATGTCGATAACATGCCAGTGGCTACTTCAAATCAGTCTGAGATGGATGACATGAAGGATCAGTTGTCAAAAGCTTTAAAATGAAGAACTTGAGAGAGACAAAGAAAATATTGGGAATGAAAATCTGTAAAACAGAAAGGCAGAAAAGATTTGGCTGACCCAAAAGGGGGTACCTAGTAAAGTTGCTGAGGAGGTTTAGGATTGATGACCTTACAAAGTCTGTGAGTATACATCTAGCACCTCATTTTTGCTTGTCTGCAGAGCAATGCCTAAAGATAGATTTTGAGAAAGACGAAATGCACTTAGTGCCTTATGGTAGTGCAATTGAAAGCTTGATGTATGACATGGTTTGAAATAGATTAAATTTGGCTCAAGCAGTTAAAGTTGTGCCGATATATGCACATTCCGGGGAAATAGTACTGGCAAGAAGTGATGGGGATATTTCAGTACCCAAAAGGTATAATTGCTGTTAGCATGTTATTTTAAAAGAAATATACAATAGCTGATTTATGCATTGGATACATGAACTACGACTATGCTGGAGATTTGGATCAAAGACGATCAACGACTAGGTATGTATTCACTTTAGCAGGAGGTTCAGTAAGGCGGATATCAACTTTACAGTCTACAGTTATCCTGTCTACAACATAAGCTAAATATATGATGGTTACTAAAGCATTTAAAGAAGCTATTTAGATGAGGGACTTGCTAAAAGATTTAGGTGCGAAGCAAAATGAAGTAGCAGTTTACTGTGATAGTCGGAGCGCTATATTCTTTGCAACTAATATGATCTGTCATGCTCGCACAAAGCACATTGATGTGCGACATCATTTTGTTAGAGAAGTTATTAAAGAATGTGAGATATTACTGGAGAAGATCGACACTAAAGGTAATCCTGCGAATATGTTGACAAAGGCGCTCACAATTAAAAAAGTCACTCATTGTAAGACCTTGGTGGGTTTGGAGAAGCATCTATAGGCTTCTCATTTATTGGAACTACGGACGAATTGATTCTTTTGGGAGGAGGATACGTATAGAACCATGATAGTGCAGTAGCATTAATCGAGAGCATAGGGGATTCAGCTCTCATGTGGAGCACATGAGATCTGAAGTAGAGATTGTTGATTGAAGAACTGTTTGAAGGCGCCCTTAGTGCGCTACAACGGCCTGGCACCCGAGAGGCGGGCGCTATAGCGCGCCTGGCTCCTGGCCCCAAAGAGGTGGGCGCTATAGTGCACTTGGCACCTGGCGCCCAAGAGACGGGCGCTATAGCGCTCACGGCTCGGTCAGCTCTGTTTTGAACAGCCTATATATATTTTCTTTTCAGCCTCCATTGGTTTTGGTTGTGGGGGTGCTCCATTGCAAAGAAAAGAAGGCTCCTAGAAGTTGTGTAAAGGCTTGTAAACCCTAAAACTCATTGTAGTTCTCTTCTCTTAATAATAAAATTCGCTGCTCTACTTCCTATGGACGTAGGTGTTAGCACCGAACCACGTAAATTCTTTTGCTTATGATGTGCTTGTGATTGCATGTTTTTTATTTTATTTGATTTTGCTCATCGTCTCAAATTTTGTTCCTCATTAATTTGTAACTCTAAGAGATCCCAATATGTAATATATATTTTTCTTATCAAGCAATAGTTTTGTATATAAAGACTTGCGATAATTGAGTTCTTTTCCTCAACAATGCTAACACAATATTTCATAAAGCTCAATCCACATTAGTGTTCTATATGCACAATATTCATGCTAATGATACTTATGCATGGCATGGCATGGCATGGCATATGTATTCCCCCTCTCAGTGGTTGACAAAAATTAATGCAAGTTGGCCAACTTGAGGGATTGGACCTGCCACAATGCACTTCTTTCTGATAGGAACTTCCAATTGGTCTGCGTTTTTCTATGAATATTTATATGTTTTTTTTCATTCAGAAAAGAGGGGAGATTGTACGGTGTGGAATGCACGATAGCAGCTGATTCCTGACGCAGCCAAACTTACGGGCAGATAATTTATTATATATATATATATATATATTTGGAGAAAAAGTTTTTTATTTTCGCAAGTAGTATGAGGTATTTTATTTAACATTAAAATATAATTTATAGTTTAGAGTTTAAGGTTTAAGATTTAATTAAAAAATAATAATTATTAAATATTTTATATTCAACACACAAATTTTAATTTTTATAAAATAAGTACTTTAAAACTTTTCCAAGCCATATTCATTAATAATCTGTATATTAATGAATATTAATTTTATGTACTTTATAAATAAAATAGAGAATGAAATCTCACATAAATCCTTTTCAATAAAAATATTCGAACTAAGCTATTAATTACTTAAGATCTCAATAAATTGATGGAATATCAAGTATGTATTTATTAATGAGAAATAATATTTAGATCCGTTGACGTGGTATTTATAAAAGCTCATTCAATAAGATTTGGATATATTTCAATACAAATTTTAAAAATAATATTTGTATTATTTTAATATAAATAAAATATAAACTAATGAAATAATCTCAAATTCTATTGAATTGATTTTTTTAAGTACCAGAATCTAAATAGTATTTCTCATTTATTAATCCCATAACAATAAAGACAATATTTTAATTCGTTTACTTACCAAAAACAGCTCATTATCAGCTCATGATGCATCCACTTGTTATATTTAACTAATATATGCTTCCAATTTGATAAGCTCTTAATATTGTTGTTTGCTTATTAATTACTCTCCTAAACCGTTATTAATATGATTTGCACATCATAAGATGCTCACTATTTTTACATAAGAGTAAGATAGCTTCACAAACACTTTTGACAAAATAAATTCAAATAAATATAGTATCATTAATAAATTAAAATTCTTAATAAGATGTTTATTTCACAAAATTTTGTCATGTTTGCTCTTGTTGTACTGCTTGCCAAAATTGGGAAGTAAACATGTCATCTCGATCTGAATTTATAGTTTTGAGGATTTCATGCAGTTTGACGATTTCTCTGATATACAACCTTATCAGTTTTACCACTTGGTCTGTTTGCTTTATTAGGATAAAGTGGGCCGACTTTGTTTATCTATCAACTACGACCCATTTGGCATCCGCTCCTGATTTTTTATTTTGCAATCCCATTACAAAATTCATGAAGATGTCTGACCATTTTTTTTTTAAGATTTCTATTGAGTGAAAAAGTTCACCAAATCATTGGTGCTCTACTTTGACTAGGCTACAAACGTGGCACTTAATCACAAATATAGTTATATCTCGTTTGAGTATAAGCCACCAAAAAACTATTTTCAAAACTTGATACATTTTGTTATTTCAAGGTGTATTGTATATGTAACAACCTAAATTGTTACCATGACTAATCAAGACTTAACCAAGGCCTAATCTTGATTTTAGTAGCCTTGATAAGTCTTTAGGAATAATCTCTGATATTTTGGTTCAAATCATAAGTCGTTTGGATAAATCTTGATAATTGGGAAAATGACCTATTTAAATTAATCTCAAATCAAAAATTTGATTTCACCATTGCACTCATCACCCCCAAATTAGCTAAGGGTTGTGTTTTAGAAGCATTTGGGAGTCATTGGATTTTCAGCGAATATTTTAATACATTTAAAATACCCCATAAATTAAGAAAATTAAATATTGGTCAAAATCGAAATTCAACTTTGCCGTTGCGTTCCTCACCCTTCAATTAGCTGGGGGTGAATTATTGGAAATTTTTGAGTCCATTATAGGCCAATTTTAATTAGGAAATTTGGTTTTATTTATTAATTAAATAAATATTATTTAATAATTTTAGTTTTTTTGGTGGGACCCACTGTTTGAATCAAACCGGGTCCCGTCTTTCGCCTTAAATAGGTCCCGCCTTCAACCTGAACTGATTATGTCTTCCTCGTTTGGATCAAACCGGTCTTATCAGCTCGTTCCGAGGCAATCTCATCGTCTCCGCGCCAGCATGCGCGTGGTAAGCGTTGAGGGCACGCTTGGACACGCGGCTAGTGCTACTAACAATCAGGGCTTTTCCACCGATAAAAGTTGCATTAAACCTCCATTATAGCTTTGGCTATTTGAAGAAATCCGAGAGAGCATTGACTCCTAAGATTGGGACTTACAGATAGTTCGAAATGACTGACCCCCCCCCCTAGGAACCCTAAGGTACTCCATCCTCCCCCGATCTCTGTTCAATATTCAATCACTATTTCGTTTATGCAATTATGGTTATCCTATGGCTTTTCGATTGTTATTCGAGCCCTTACAAGTTTAATAGTGCCGCACCCCACTCATCAATCCACAAGATTTAGCTAAGGGGTGGTGTGTCACTTTGGCAAATCCCTCACTTAATATTGGATTAGGTTTATTCCATAATCCACTAATAAAAGAGAGATAAGCCAATGGATATATATATATACTATATCATAATCACTAAATAAATATAAAATCAGAGTGCGGAAGTAAAGTAAAATAAAGATACATTCAATTTTATCACAATTCATATAGGTAACGAAAGTACATCAAGCAACTCATAATAAATAGTATACACAGACAAATAGTACATATACTATTACATTATCGATTTCACAATGCCAGGGCCCCAACCAACAAAAGAAAAATCTTCTTATATAATTGTCTAAGTATATTTTAGGTTGAATATTTTCATGAATTATTAATGTCACTATTTTACTTAATAACACAAAATAAACTATCTAGCATAAGAGCAGCAATCATATAAATAGAATGGTAAGTTATAAATACTGAATTTATAACTAAGCAAGATGGACGCAAAGAGGCATACCTCAAATAAATCTAAAATAAGGCCGAGCATACATATGCAGATATAGTAAGTAAGAGTATTGAAATAAAAGATTAGAACTTAAACATGTTGATGATCATATGACATATGCAAGTTAAAAGTAACTAATCTGACTGTAATACATATAATAAATAGCAGTAAAATCTAGCATCCTATAATATTTGAGTGAGCAAGTAAGGTAAAACTAACTGAAGTAACGTAAATCGATAAATTGTAAATAGAAACAAAAATAGGTATGCACAAACTACCATATTAGAAATTGGCTAATCGGGCCACAGTAGCATTTCCAAAGCTTTTCTGGGCTAAGGCATAACAGAATTCCCAAAGCCTTTCTGGGCTAGGACAGAACAGAATTCCCAAAGGCTTTCTAGGCTAGGGCAGAACAGAATTCCCAAAGCCCTTCTGGGCTAGGGCAGCAGAACAGCATAGTACAGCAGGACTAAAGAGGCTGTAGATACAAATACAATAAACTTTAGTTATTTTACTTTTGCTTTTGTGGATACGTCCAGAAGCAGCTGAGGAGTCAAACATGTCTACAAGACTATACGGGTTCCAAACTTAATACACACTCCTCACTGAGTAATATTAAATATCCTTATTATTTAATACCCTTATCCATTGGGGTAATATGCACCAAAACCTACCAAAATATAACTGAACCCAATACAAATGTTATCCTAATTATTCTAAGTTTTCATTTCATGCAACAATATTATCTTGAATGACATGTCCAAGGAAATGGCACAAATTACAAGGAATGCAAGAGTATAAGTAAACTAATAGTGAGTAAGAGACTTTACTACATAAGGTGATATTATTTGTTATCTAATTAACTATTCTAACTATTCTAAGTTATACAACTTAGAAGTACGGCCTTATAAGGTTTAAGATAATTATAACTGATCAGGTTCTAATTTAATTTAATTAAAATTGACTACAAGTTAAATAATAAATCATCACATCCCAGTTAATGAAATTTAACATTCTAAACTAAGATCTGATCAAGATCTACTAAAGATAAGGATTATGAATTAAATACCACGAATTGGAGTTAATCACATAATTGAATGATAAAGCTTAAGATCTAAGATTTAAATCTAAATGTGATCTAATGATGAAGAAAAATTCTATTAAGCATAAACAAGCTTAATAGAATGATTCACTTATTCTTAATTTAAAGTTAAAAAATAAAATAATCAAAATCAAAGTATGAAAATCTAGAAACTAATAAAATTAAGGATTCATTCATTGAATAACCTCGTTATTAAATGAATGAAATCTAACATAATATCTATTCTTATTCCTAAGGAACATATCCTAAGGTGAATGAAGATTCCTAATCAGTTCCTAATAAAAATACTTAGAGAGATTCTAAGAGATTATAGAATTTATCATAATTTAACTTCTGTAATAACTCAAGTTGCTATCTTAGTTAATTATGACTAATCTTAGTCCTAATTTTAGCTCTAAGTGTTAATCAAATTATTAGGAGTCATCCTCTAAAACCTAATCCAAATTAGGAGTCAAATACTGATTTTTGGAAAATCCAAAAACCATAAAATTTGACCTGTCTAAAATAACCTCAGATCAAAAAACAAACTTTGGCATTGCGCTCATTACCCCTAAATTAGCTAAGGGTGATGTTTTCGTGCCAATCGGAAGTCGTCAAAATTTTGACGAGTATTTTAATAATATTTAAATACCCCAAAAATTGGGAAATTAAAATACTTGTTGAATAAAAAATCCAACATCGTCGCTACGTTCCTCACCCCTCAATTAGCCAGGGGTGAATATTTGGGAGTTCTCTGAAATCAATTTAATTATTTAAATTAGATAGGATATTATGTAATTAAAATAATTAATTAAATAAAATTTAAAACCCTTATCGGGTCAGATCCTCGCTGCCTATCGGATCCGACCCGATACCGTGTAATGGATCCGGATCCAAAATCACGGATCCGAAATCCACAGCACCCGAGCTGCTCGATCCGGGCCTGATCCAACGGCCCCGATTTCATCGTCTTCGACGACTCCGCCCCCTTTCCATGCGGCAGCCACCGCTGTCGATGCCCTATCCGTGCGTCCTCAGCCTCGCAAACTCCGTCCATTGGCCACCTTAAGACCATACTCGTGCTTAGGGGTCCAGATTTGCATGATTGAGCTCAAAGCTGTCAGGACGTCTTCCTCAAACTTTAAGATCACCTGCTGTCATCAATCATCAGGTACCTCTACCATTCAATCCTTGCATTCGATCGTCTCATTTCTCCTTCGTAACTTGATTGCACACCGTAGATAGTAGTTCCTGCGGTCTGATCGGGTTCGATCGGACCCGACTGACGCGTATCGGAGACGGACTACAGTACAAATCGTTACCCGTTGATACGTCGAACCCTAGGAGCTAGGGTTAGCTCTGGTTCGCTCCCCCGTGCAACCCCGGCTTCACCGAGACCTACCCTCAGACATGCAGGCCGTCGCCGGCATTTTGGAACCCTATGTTCTCGGGTGCGGGGGCGAAGGAGAGGAGCCTTCGGACAGGGTCGGGTCGAGCCTAACCTGCGCGTGTGTGTGGGTCCAACGCGGACCAGCCGCGCGTCAGCGGCCAGTCAGTGGAGGTGGGGCCCACAGCGCCGCGTGGCACTCTTTCAAGTGCGACACGTGGCGCGTGGGGCCCCTTGCCTGTGTCGCGGTCTCTTCGGCAGCAGTGGGGCCACGCACTGTGCTGCGCCCAATCGGGAGCTGGCACATGTCATGGTGGGGCCCATCGTCTCATCGCACGCCAGCCGTGGGACCCGCCGCGGCTCCCGTGGCCAATCACAGCGTGCTACGTGGCAGCCATGGGCCCACGAGTCAAATATCGACATAAACTTAATATTAATACAATTATAGTTAATTAATGATTAAAATAGTAATTAAGATTAATTAATTAATTTAATTGACTAATTAATTAACTTTAGAATATTAATTAAATAGTAATTAGTTAATTAAATAGTGGTTAATTTAATTAAAATAAATAGTAAACTTAATTAATCAAATTAAATCAATTAGGTTTAGTTAATTAAATAACAATTAATACATTAAATTAATATTAATTATGATAAATTAGCACTAATCCTAAACTTAATTAAATAAATATTTTCTTAAAATAGATAATTAATGGATTAATTAATTCTAAAAAGTAAGATAATTAATTAATTAACACTAGTTGAATAATAATTTTAATATTATATATATATATTTAAATTAATTAATTGACATATTAATTATTAATTAATTAATAAATTAATAATATAGTAATTCATTTTTAACTTTAGGAATGAATAATAAATTAATACAATTTGAATAAATAATAGTAACTTTAATTAATTAATTTAAATTATTTAATTCAAAATCTTTAAAGTTTAATAACTTTTTATACAATGATCCAAATATAGTAAATATATGTCTCATTTTAGTCAGAAAAATAAAAAGATTCAAATGACATAATTCAAAAATTAGTTTTGGAGTACGTATAACGTAGTGATATTTTAGGACCTAAACAAATCCTCGTAACTTTTAACCTAGCTATCCAAATATAGACAATATTTGTCTTAAAATACTCAGGAAAATAGCCCCATCACTATAGAAGTATTAGTTTCCCCATTTGGAGCTTAGTTTGAAAAGTAACGACCCTACCCTAAAAATGACCAAAACTCCCTTAGACTTCAATTGACAATAACTTGATTAATTCAACTCCAAATTCAAAAATTCAAGGTGTTAACTATCTTAGAATTTTAATGTCATCAATAAACTAAAATAATATTTAAGATCTGAAAACTAAAAAATTAGAAATGACCAAAATACTCCTAACCCTAGTTAGGCCATAACTTGACCCATTGAAGTTCAAATTGGTGTACTCCCTGTCAACATACTCAGTACATTATAGAAAAACTATAGAAAATGAGTTTGCTAAATTTGAACCTTAAATGGAAAAGTTCAGTTTTTATTCCCCGTTGACTGACAAAATAATCGAATTGCCCTTAGAAATTAAAATAGTTATAACTTAGTCATTTGACCTCAGAATACAGTGCTCTTAGACTCTATAGAATCATTGAATAGTAACTAACAGTAAACTGAATAAAAATTTAGATTCCAATATGAGTAAATTACTAAAATGCCCCTTAGGTCAAAAATCTTATATTGGGCTTGTATGATCCATTTCTTATCTAAATTGAGCGTATTTACTGTTTATCTTCATGTTAGATAGTAAGGAATCATTTGGCAATAAGAAATTTCAATTTGGAACCCTAATTCAAAAAGTAGATTTTCTGACCTTTAAGTAGGGGCAAAATAGTCATTTTGCCCAAAATTTAGGTTAAGCATCCTTAAACTCTAAATTATCTTTTAAATCAATGGAACCAGTATTTGAACTATATTTAAGTCTTCTAAGTGAGTAAAATCAACCATTATAACAAATTTGAGAAATCCCTAATTTTTCCTCTAAGTCCTTTTTTTAGGATCGTTTCACTTCATCTTAGGACTACTCTTAAGACGAGGATTAGATCATAAGTTAGATTTCATTCATTGAAAAATAGGGTTTTTCAATGAATGGATCTTTAATTTTACTAGATTCTAAATTTTTACAACTTATTTTGATTATTTTTTCTTCTAACCCTAGATTTAGAATATGAGATTCATCCTATTAAATTTGATTTGCTTAATAGGATTTACCTTAATCAATAAATCATTTTTAGATTGAACTCAGATCTTAGGTCTTACCTTTGGGATTATGTGATTTAGCCCAAATCTCATTGTGTTAAATCCATAATCTATAGTTATAGATTTTGGCCAGCTAATAGTTTAGAACGTATGAACTCATAAACTAGGTCGTGAATATTTTTCATAGTAGACATTGATTAAGCATATTAGAATATAGTTAATCATAATATTTTGTAACCTATAATGATGTACTTCTAAGTTACACTTGATAGTAGGAATTGGAGATCCTGAACTTGTGTAACTTGGAATAGTTAGAACGTTTAAATTAGACAATAAATGATATTACCATGTTTAGTAGTCCCTTGCTCACTACTTGATTTTTGTGCTACACATTCTTTGTATTTTGTGCTTGTTTCCCTTGGACATATCATATAAGAAAAATATTATTACATAAAAATGAAAACTTAGAATATTAGGAAAATATTGGTGTTTGGGTTTAGTTCATAGTGGATTATGATGCACATTACTCTAATAGACAGTGGTAAGGAGAGACTAAGATGCTTAATATCACTCATTGAGGAGAGTGTTTTAAGCTTGTGTGGGGCCCCGTACTTTCTCGCAGTGACACTAATACCGATATTAGCATAATTGCGGGGAGTACTGTGATGACCCATTTAAGAAGTAATAAGTGAAACTCTTAAACATCGAGGCACCTTTTCAGATAACAGTGGAGTTCTTGATAAGAACTCCAAAGTTAAGCATGCTCAGGTAGGAGCACTCCCAGGATGGGTGACCTGCTGGGAAGTTATCTTCTGAGGGCAAAACCATGAGGCATTTCTGGCCAAATCAGACAATACCTTGGTGCTTAAGAGTTTGGGATAGTTACAAATGGTATCAGAGCAAACCATAGGGTGTCAGATAGGAGCTAAGTGCCATACAGGGAAAAGTACCACTTCATGTGAGTAGCCTCTTGAACTTATGATGGTTAAGCTGCTACATGGTTGTGGGTACCTCTTGTGCCTGTAGCGGTCACCTCTAGTCCTATCTACCCAATGGATGGTTCTTGGATCTGTGTGTGGGTACTGACAAGGATGTCAGTTACTTAAGTTGGGGAGATTGTGTTGACTCACTTAAGTAGTAATAAGTGAAATTCTTAAACATCGAGGTGCATTTTCAGATAACGGTGGAGTTCCTGATAAGAACTCCAAAGTTAAGTGTGCTCAGGTGGGAGCACTCTTAGGATGGGTGACCTACTAGAAAGTTATCTTCTGAGGGTAAAACTGTGAGGCCTTTCTGGCCAAAGCGGACAATACCTTGGTGCTTAAGAGTTTGGGTTGTTACAAGTACAGTGCTCCGATTGTGGCAAATCCCCAACTTAAGTAAAGTCAGGTTAGACCCAAACTGCCTTAAGCCAAGGACTTGTCACCTAGATCTGGTAAACATATATCAATATAAATCAAAGTGGCGGAAGCAAGAAATAACATAATATAACATCCACATTACAATATAGTATAAGAGAGTAAAAGAAATAGTAACTCAGATCAAATGTAGAAAAGTAAATATATCCAGAATTTAATTATTACAAATTGAATTAAATGAAAGAAAAAGATCTCTCAAACTCACTGTAAGAAAATAAAAATCTATCTAAGCAACAGTAGGAAGATCCTCCTCCTGCATCGGCTCCTCTCCCACAGCACTACCAATGAACAACTATGAATCTGACATTTGTTAGTATCACAAATTCCAGGGCCCCAACCAACAAAAGAAAAATGTTACAGTTAGACAATTGTGTAAGTACATCTTAGGCTATTTATGTGAACTGAATATTTAAGATATCACCTTTAAGGGTTTTAAAACATGCAAGTATTATAAAGTGCAACAAGCTACAAGAACTGAGTAGCTATAAACTAATCATTTATAGCTAGTCAACAAGTATGTAAAATAAATATACAAAGCATGAAACTAAACAAGGTGAAGCTAAAAGCAAAGGTAACTGCAACTACTGAAATAAATCTGATCTTAACATGCTTATGATCACATGGATATATGCTGAGTATATAAAGAACATAACTATTGAAATAACATACAATTCTAGCATCCTAAATATGTAATATTTAATACTAATTAATGAGAGCATATATACAAGCATACAAATAAAGTTGTAAATAGGCCACTGAGACATGTGGCAAAAGTAAGCTAAGTATATGAATGAGCAAAAAGTAAAGCCACTGAAACATGTGGCAAAGTAAGCTAAGCACTAAAGTAAGGCCACTGAGACATGTGGCAAAGTAAAATAAATACTAAAAACTGAACTGAAGTAGAAGTAAGCCTAAGACATAGTACTGACATAAAGAAACAGGCCATACAGGACCTCTGAACTGAAAGTTCAATATGTGTCAATCCTAGACATTCACAGAGCTAGGTCTGAGTTGAACTTATAGAATAAGACATGTATCCATCCTAGACATCCGTAGAGCTAGGTCCAAGTTTATTTTATAATAAAACTAGAACTGAAGAGGCACACTAAGCTAGGATGTACTCTACTAATTGAAAGAACTAAATGAATGCTATGATTTTCAAATACTAAATTAGGATGTATTTTCCATATCCTAAGTTTACCTATTATGCTCAAGGAATAAGGCTCAATATTCAAAGTGTGCAAAGCAGTCAAAGTTAAAGTAAGCAAGAAACTCAATCTATATTTATATGATATCTATTGTTGTCTAATTTATTCAACTAGATATTCTGAGAAGATACAAGTTTAGGATCTCCAATATCCAACTATCAAGTATAATCCCAGATTCATGACCTTAATGTTAATATTATAACTTAACAAGTTATAATTCGTAATCATATTATGACTATAAAGATTAAAGTAAATGAATCAACGACTTAATTATTATAATTTTTCTCTCTTAACCCAAATCTTGAGTTAAGTAAATCAAGATTAAGAATTCTGGACTTAAACTCCATCTTGGTGTTCAAATCCTGAATCTAAGGTAGTGTCCTAATAAGGTTATAAGGTTCACACATAAAACCCAAATTAAAGATAAAGAATCTTATGAGCTGAAGGATTCAGAAACTAAGATCTTAACTAAAAGGTCACTCTACTAGTTATAAGATAAAATAATTAATTAGGAATTAAGAATCTAAGAACTATATTCAATCTTTAGGATAATTACATTATTCTATAGATTGAATTAATCCTACACCCACAATAAAGGTTTTAAAAGGGTTAACAATTAATCAAGTAAGGAATTTAAATTGAAGGTAATTCAATCCAATTAGAAGATCTAAAGTCTAAATTCTAAGATCTAAGATCTAATGTTTGATCACTTTAGACTTAAGCTAAGATTTAGGCTTAGAACTTTACAAGAGTATTTCTTTTGGAATGAAAACTTATGGACCACTTAATTAAGCTATTATCTTAGTAGCTAGTACCTTAGTATGGTTAGACTTAACTCTTAAGATAAGGTGATTTTAAGGACACATAAGGTCTTAAGAACTAAGTAAAAGTTAATTTAAGATTCTTCACTTAACTCAATATTATCAACCTAGGATTTTAGAAAGGTGTTAAACATATTGACTAGGGATAGTTTACTGAATCTTCAAGATTTAAGGGGTGCTTAAATACATTTTTGGCCAAAATGACTAAAATACCCCTCTTAATTGATTCAAATTTATTTTAATGAGTTCCATATTGGTTAATGAAGTAGGTTAAACACTTATCCTAAGTTTTGATAACCTTAATAGCTTAATTAACACTAATCACAAATTAAGGCCAATTAAGGTTGATTAAGGAAACTAAGGTATTCTAGAGTGATCCCATCTCATTCATAGGCTCTAATACACTTAATAAGGCATTAGGAACTTAGTTCACCAAAATCAAAGGATTAATCATGGTTTAATTCACTAATCCATAATTAGGGTAATTAAGAGATGCTTAAAAAAATTAAGGTTCCTAAATTACTTTTAATAATCTACATAGATTCCTTATAGTCTCATGAGTAATCAAAGGCCATAATCAACATTTTTGGATATTAATTGAATTTATTATGATTTAATTAAAAACAAAAAAAAAGATTAGACAATAATTTAAAATCTAACCATTAGATCTTTAATTTTATTCTATATTATTGTTCTTTGCATTTTTCTAATTAAAATGATATATTTGATTATACCATTTGGATAAGTAATGATCAAATTATTTCATTAATACATTCTGAATGTTTATTTAAATTGAAACCACAGGAAATTAATGAAATTCATTTATCAGTTAATTATTAGAAGGAAAATAATTCCAAATTATTTAATTTAACCCGGCCCGATTATCAAACCGCGCGGGTCCGAGCGGAGCCAGACTGGGCTGGCACTGTCACGCCGCGCGGGCCTGGGCTGGCCCGGCCTGAGGCGACAGTGCCGTCGTCCCCGCATGCCATCCGCTATGGGTCAACCAGGGAAGCTTTCAACACCAAATTCTCGACGACTAGGCGATGCAAGTGACCCAATTTAATCCCTACACGGTCCTGGTATCGAGACGCATCGATCCCACCATTAAGCCCTCTCTGGGATGCACTGGATCTCGGGATGGCTATTCGATGGTTTGGCCCTACCCACAACATTTAGGGCTTACTATGAAGAGGAAGTTCTCCTCACTGAGATAGCCATTTGGCTGGAGCTCAATCCCTACACCATCCTGATGGTGAGGCGGATCAAAGCCCTCTGGCCACGAGCTTTGGGGTGCCCTGGATCGTCAGGTCCTTACTCGAGCTCGACTACGAGCTTACGGCAGAAACCAGATGATCAAACGATCACGATAGGCTAACTCAAACCATATGGTCAATCACATTTAGTTTCCTAAGTGGCTAAGGCAATCTAGGCGACATCCAGAGGCTCATATAGAAGCATAAATGGAAAACTAAACTCACTAAGCTCAATGGAAGAAGCTGTACCTATAGACGGGGTTGTAGGCTTGGCCGAGAGGAATTGAGGTGAGCTGGAGTTCCCACGCAGCAGATGCACACTCGCAGGGAGTTTGAACACCAGACGGACCCTCTATCAGCGATTCATAGCTCCAGAAAATACCGGGATTTGCTGAGAGAGACGGGAGCTCAAGGGGGCTTAAGCTGGGCAATTGTGGATTCACAGTGAGCTAAGGGACTCACTATAAGATCCTGGGGGTATTTATAGGCTGAAGGTGGCCCTAAGGGTGGATGCCATGACTCAGGCTTGGAGAATGGCTCGGCCCGAAGGAATGGGTGGCTGGAACGGTCAAGGGCATTTCTGGGAAGCTACTACCAGCCAGAGGTCGCGTCAAGGGTAGGAGATGAATTTCAGCATCTTCCCATACTGCCACGGGGGCTGGAAGGAGATCCAGCTATCGGGGGGACTAGACGCAGTCGGGTGAGAGGTAGACGAAGATCCACAGTGCTCGGGTCTTCGTACGCCGTCTGATGGATCAACTATTGGGTATGGATGGTTCAGATAGATTACTTAAGTGGATCGGATGATAGCTGTAGGATACGTTTGATTGAATCTAACGCTTAGGATTTGACCTCAGCGCGGGGTAGATCGCGCAGTTGGATTAAGCGCACTAAGATGGGTGCTGGAGCATCCATACGACGGGTACGGTGCCCCACTATCGGGACCCCGCAGCGGATCTGCCGCGGTCCCGATAGCAAATCCCAGGAATTAAAATAATATAAATAATTTAATTTAATTAATTATAATTCATTTAATTAATTATTTAATTTATATTAAATTATCAATTCCAATCTAAGACTAGATGAGCTCCAAAAATTCCCAAAAATTCACCCTTAGCTAATTAGGGCATGAGAAATTCAAAAATGAAATCAAATTTTAATTTGGAGATCAAATTAATTTAGGTATTTTCCAGGGCTCAAAAATAGGCAAAAATACTATAATTTTTAATTTAGCTTTGATTGACTTCAAACTTCTAAGGTTAGGTTTAAATGACACATTGAGTCCAATGGAATTGAAATTAGAACTTGGTTCAGCTTAATTAATTTGGATTTAACTTGAGTAACAACTAGGATTGTTACAGCTTGGGACCCATTTAGTCTTGTAGACATGCTTGACTTCTCAGCTATTTCTGAAATTATTAATAGAAATAAAAGTAAAATAACTAAAAGATATTTGCATAGTATTATCTGTCTCTTCAGTTATACAGTATCATATTGTTATATTATGTCTGCCATAGCTCATAAAGACTATGTGAATATATTAGGCCAGATTGGTCAATTCTTTCTGATGTGACAACTATACATTCTTTTTAGTTCAGCTTACTATTTTTTATATTGTTGATATATTTTATTTTAGTTAGCTATATTTTTTTTTATGTTACCTGCTTACTTGAGTAGATGCATATATATATATTGCTAGACTTTACTGCTTATTATATGTACCATTTTCATATTTATACTTTAAATTAGCACATATCATATGATCATCAGTAGGTTTAGGTTAGACTTTTCCTTTCAGTATTTTTACTTAATGTATTATATATATGCATTATCTTATTTAGTTTAGTTGAGGTGCATTTTTGCCTCAATTCTTGTTTAGTTATAAAAAATACATTTATAACTTATCCTCATCCCCTTGTATACTTACTTTCTCCCATACTAGATAAATATTTCATTTGGTTTAGAGTAAAATGATAATATTAACAAATGCTTAATAAATTTACTTGCTTAAAAAATATGCTTATACATTTTGTCTAACAAGATTTTTTCTTATTGGCTAGGGCCCTGGTATTGTGAAATCGACAATGTCAAATCTTGAGCAGTTTGAGGAGCCATTGCTTGAAGGGGAGCCGCACATAGAGGAGGCATAGCAGCTTGGAGCTGAGGATATATAGTTGCTTTTATATTCATTATGAGGATGAGAGTATTTTTATTTTATTTTCTAAACTTTAATTAAAATGTTATAATAATACAGGTGCTCATGACTATTTTTACTTTCTGCACATTATTATTTCCTGAGCTATTTCATTTTATTTCATGTCTGATGTATGGTGAATGGATGTAATCTTTACTTCTTACTCCTTCCATACTCTGTATGTATATAGGTTTAGTGACTGACTCTCTTATTTATTATGTGCACATCCTTCCCTTAGTAGTGGATTATGGATCTTACATAATCCAATGATAAGTGAGGGATTTGCCAAAGTGACACTCCATTCCTTAATCTAATGATTGTGGACTTAAAGACTGGGGTGCCACAACTTCACTTACTGATTTTATTTATTTAGATGGATTAAGGGTGGATTTTAACTAAATGAGGGTGTAATAGCCTTACTTAGAGATTTTAAGCTTTTAAGGGAGATTTTAGCTAAATTATTTAATATTTGAGTTTTAATAGTTAAATTGATCATAAATCAATTTTATTATTATTTTTAGTGATTTAAAAGATATTTTAAGGTTCTAGAACACTTAACCTAAATTTTAAACAAAATGACCATTTTGTCCCTACTTAAGGGTCCAAAAAACTACTTTTGATTTAGGGCTCTAAGTTGGGTTTTCTTATAGCCAAATGATTACTTACTACCTAACATGAAGATAGATAGTAGGTACACTCAATTTGGACAAGAATTGAGTCCTATATGTTAAAACTAAGGTTTTTGACATAATGTGGCATTTTTGTAATTTCTAGCAGTGTGACCACACGGAAACAATAAATGGAGTTCAAATGAAGCAGTATCATAAGAAGCAGGTGTTCCGGGCAACTCCGCTGAATCGGAGAGAACCAAATCTGGCTATAATGCCAGCCCCTGCTCCTGAAGTGGCTCACACACAGCCACCAGCTCCCAATTCTCAGAATTTCCAGCGACGGCAAACTAACAGTCGCCCTGCTGGACCTGCCCGAGTATATGCTTTAACTCCTATGGAAGCCATGGAAGATAATAATATGGTTTTAGGCACACTTTATTTCAATAACCAGCCTTGTAATGTATTGTTCGATACGGGTGCCAGTCACTCATTCATCTCAGAACAATTTGCTAATAATCTTAAACTTCACACATGCAACCTAGCATAAAAATTGAGTGTTGGACTTCCATCTGGAATCCAACTAAGTGCTCAGAAATTTTACAATATCAAAGTCCCAATAAACGATCAAGAATTTTAGGCTAAGCTAATCGTTCTACCGATAGCAAACTTTGACATCATCCTCGGGATGATTTGGCTTAGTGATAATAATGCTGTGATTAACTGCCATAAAAAGAGAGTCACTCTCCATTCTCAGGGTAAGCCTGAAACATTTGTAGGAAAAACTAGCATGCAGTTATCTTTAATAAATGTCATTAAAGTAGAATAGTTGATTGTCAAAGATTGTAGCGCCTACTTAGTCACCATGATGGGCGAAACAAAAGAAAATATCTCCCTTGCTGATTGTAAGGTAGTCAAAGAATTTGCTGATGTATTCCCAGAAGATTTGCCAGGTGTACTCCTTCCAGAGAAGTGGAATTCTCCATTGAATTAATTCCTGGTACACAGCCAATATCCAAAGCACCTTATAGAATGGCACCTAAGGAGCTTCAGGAACTCAATGAGCAGTTGCAATATCTCCTGAATAAAAGTTTTATTAGGCCAAGCATGTCTCCTTGGGGAGCGCCAGTTTTATTGGTGAAGAAGAAGGATGGATCTATGCGTATGTGTATAGACTATCGTGAACTGAACAAGGTCACCATAAAAAACAAATACCCACTGCCTAGAATTGATGATCTATTCGATCAATTATCCGGAGCTGTGGTATTTTCAAAAATCGATTTAAGGTCTGGATACCATCAGCTGCGGGTAAAGGAGGATGACGTAGGGAAGACTGCGTTCCGTACTCGTTATGGACACTTTGAGTTTTTGGTAATGTCGTTCGGACTCACTAATGCACCATCAATCTTTATGGATTTAATGCAGGGCGTGCTAAAACCATATCTGGAAAAGTTTGTGATCGCCTTTATTGACGATATACTCATTTACTCCAAAAATCTGAAAGACCATGAAGAACATCTAAGGCTAGTATTGGAAACCTTGCGTGAGCATCAACTTTATGCCAAGTTCTCCAAGTGCGAGTTCTGGCTTAACTCCATTGCATTTTTGGGGCACGTAGTCGATGCTCAAGGAATTCGAGTAGACCAGAGCAAAGTAAAATCTATTCAGGATTGGGCTCAACCTAAGTCTATCACCGATATTAGAAGTTTTCTGAGATTAGCAGGATACTACAGGAAGTTCGTTAAGGGTTTTTCTCAGATCGCTTCACCGTTAACTAAATTAACCCAGAAGGCTGTCCCATTTATTTGGAGCCCAGAATGCAAGAAAATATTTCAAACCCTTAAGGATGCTCTATCTACCGCTCCAGTTCTTGTTTTACCAAAGGAAGGGTTTAACTATCAGGTGTATACCGATGCCTCTGGAATCGGTCTAGGCTGTGTTTTGATGCAAGAGGGTAAGGTAATTGCTTACGCCTCTCGTCAACTAAAACCCCACGAGAGAAATTATCCAGTTCATGACCTTGAACTTGCAGCCGTAATTTTCGCCTTGAAAATATGGCGTCACTACTTATACGGAGTGCAGTGTTCAATTTTCACTGATCATCAAAGTCTGAAGTACATCTTCACCCAGAGAGAATTGAATTACCATCAGAGAAGATGGTTGGAACTCATTAGTGATTATGATCTCAGCATTCAATATCATCCGGGAAAGGCTAATGTAGTGGCAGATGCTCTTAGTCGTCGTAGTACTCTAACCTCTATGATTGCCTCCAGTTTCTTAGAACCTGAATTTCGTAAGCTCGAGATTTCTTTAGTTAATGGCGATATGCTGAGTTCGCTATTAGCCAATATTAATGTGGAACCAACTTTCCACCGAGATGTCTCCATCTCGCAAACCAAAGATGATGAGTATCTAAAATTTAAAGCAGATATTGAAGGTGGTCGTCATCAGGATTTGCAGTTGCAGAATGGTGTAGTTTATCAGGGCAATCAATTGTGGATACCTAAGTCTATGCATCAAGAGGTTTTAGTCGATGACCATAATTCTGGGTATCATATTCATCCAGACAGTACTAAGATGTATCAAGATTTGAAGCAATCATTTTGGTGGCCAGGCATGAAGAAAGATGTAGCTGACTTTGTGGCCAAATGCCATGCCTATAATCTAGTAAAGGCCGAACACCAAAGACTTGGTGGCCTTCTGCATCTGCTCGATATTCCTGAATGGAAATGGTTTGATATATCCATAGACTTTGTCATGGGATTGCCTCGTGCCAAATCTGGTGCCGACGCAATCTGGGTTATTATTGATCGATTAACTAAATCAGCGCATTTCCTTCCTATTCGTCAAACTGATTCAGTAGAGAAGTTGGCAAGGCTCTATATCAAGGAGATTGTCAGATTGCATAGAATTCCAAAGTCAATTGTATCTGATAGAGACAGCAAATTTACTTCCAAATTTTGGCAAGCTGTGCATCAAGATTTAGGTACGACTCTTGCCATGAGTACGGCTTTTCATCCTCAGACGGATGGTCAGACTGAGAGAGTAAATCAAGTTCTGGAAGATTTGCTTAAACTCTATATCCTTAATTTTGCTGATTCTTGGGAAGATCACATCCCGTTAGTGGAATTTGCCTACAACAACAGCTTTCAGGCCAGTATTAAAATGGCTCCATGTGAAGCTTTATATGGTAGAAAAGGCAATACTCCACTAGCTTGGTCTAAAACAGGAAGTGTTCAACTATTTGGTTCAGAATTGGTAGAAGAAACCAGCAGCAAGAACAAGTTAATTCAGCAGAGAATTCGTTCAGCTCAAGATCGTCAAAGTAAGTATCATGACTCTCACCACCGTCTCTTAGAGTTCAACGTGGGAGATTCTGCTTATCTGAATGTCAGCCCAATGAAGGGTGTTTTCAAATTTGGTTTAGCCGGGAAACTCAGTCCCCGCTATGTAGGACCTTTCAAAATCTTGGCCGAGGTAGGGTCATCTACTTATTGACTAAGCCTACCTGATGGCTTTGCAGCTGTTCACAACGTATTTCATGTATCCTCATTAAGAAGATGTCTTCAAGACCCTTCTCATCTCGTTCAAC
Source organism: Gastrodia elata (assembly GCA_016760335.1). NCBI lineage: Eukaryota > Viridiplantae > Streptophyta > Magnoliopsida > Asparagales > Orchidaceae > Gastrodia > Gastrodia elata. Next base: position 93,469,683 of record CM028670.1, on the reverse strand, counting down.
TCCCAACAGTAGAGATCCAACCTGATCTTTCGTATGCCAAAGCACCTATCAGAATTTTAGCTCGTGATCAGAAACAGCTAAGGAATCGTTCCATTCCTATGGTCAAAATCCAGTGGAAGAACAGATCTTTGGAAGAATCTACTTGGGAAAAAGAGGTGGATATGCGCAATAAATATCCTCAGCTCTTTGCAAACTCAGGTACTATTCATTTCTTTTCTTTGGTATCTAAACTCATATTTTCGTAATAGAACATTTCTTCACTTAGGTGATGTCGAGGACGACATCGTTCTTAAGTGAGGGAATCTGTAATAACCCTAGGTTGTTACCCTAGCTAAAACTAGATTAATTGAGCTAAACCAAGGTTTGATTTTGATTCCATTGAATTTAATGAGTCATTTAAACCTAAACCTAGAAGTTTGAAATCAATTGGAGCTAAATTGGAGAAATTGATATTTTTGGCTATTTTTAAGCCCTGAAAAATACCTAAATTATTTTGATCTCCAAATTGAAATCTGATTTCATTTTTGAATTCCTCATACCCAAATTAGCTAAGGGTAAATTTTTGGGAATTTTTGGAGTTCATTTGTTCCCAAATTGGATATAGGAATTAATAGAATAATTAAATTAATTTTAATTAATTAATAATTTTATTTTTTTAATTAAAAGTACTGTTAGGATTCGCTGTCGGGACCACGACAGATCCGCTGCGGGGTCCCGACAGCAGCGCTTAGCCTTTAGCCATTTGGGTGACTAGCACGCATATTGGCGTGATTCGTTCGACGGTGTGATCCATCCCGCGCCGTGATTAGATCGTAGCCGCTCGATCGACAGCCCAATCCAACGGCCTCCCGCGCCCCGCCCTAAGCAGCTCGGACCGATCATTGGATCATTTCAGTTAGATCCAATAGGCGATCTGCGTTCCCGATCGACCGTTGTTAAGCAGGAGATCTGGACCACTCAGTCGCAACTGAAAATCCATCGAACGACGACGCCTTACCTGTCGCTGTTCATCATCGTCCCAGGCGTGATTCTGCCGAAATCTCCTAACAGGATTCCAACGTCCTGCCCTCGTGGCAATACGGGGATGGAATCTTGTCCCCCACGATCTCCTTTGTGCCATAGCTTGGTGATCCTCCCGGATTTGCCCTTCCCCGTTCGGAGCCCCATTCGTAGCCATGAGCCGAAGCTGCTGGCTCGGCTAAGGCTCTGGAAGCCCTTCTGCGGCTATAAATAGCCTTAGAGCTCGCCTAGGACTCCCTTTGCTTACCCTATATCTTCTCTAAAGCTCCCTCTTCTTCTTGCTAAGCTCAAGGACCTCTGCATCCAATCGGTAAACCAGGCCCCGTCAGTTGAGTCTGAGGGTGAAACTTGGCGTTCAAGTTCCCTAAAGCTGCGCCTGGAGCAGAGAAGGGCGACTGTCCTCTACAAATCCCCAATTGTACACTCGACGACGTTCAGGTACAACCTTCTTCCTTTTTTCCTGTTGAGCTGGAATTCAGCTCTATTTTCGCCTCTTCGCAAGCCTAGATGCTGAGTAGGACCTTACCTTATCTCCTCCGCGGTCGATCGAGCGGAAAGCATGGTCTGGCAGTGACCCAGACGACGAATTCATCGTCTGTGCGCACCGCTAGACGAAATTCTGGTTCGTCAAATGCGGCGTGTCCAGTTGGAGTTAATTGTCTAGCTAGTACTAGGATCGTCTGGGCCATAGGTGTGAGCTGGTATCGACGGTTGAACTCGACCAGATCGATCGATTTGACTGGAATCGATCGATCCAGTCGCGAGCTTAAAATGGCTGAAAATGCCTAGTAGCACCCCGACGATCCAGACCACCCCAGAGCTCCTCATTTCGCCCTATCGCTTCCCTGTCGATCCCTGAACGTGCAAGGATCGAGATCGTGGCGGCTCGTGGACTCAGTGAGGAGAATTATCTCCTCACAGGTGCGCCAGCTGAAGGATCTCGACCGAGTAGGCATCCAGCGATCCAGAGCTTCCCAGTTAGGGTTTCTTAGTTCAATTGACGCGTCTGAGGTCAGGGAATGTGTAGCTGTCGAAATCGCGGCGCGGCATGACCGAAGTAAGGTGAATTTGGCGCCGAAAGCCCGTCTCAGGAATTAGGGCTATGGGCGCGATCGGGAGGAGGAAGACGAGGATTTTGGGCCGGGCCGAGCCCCGGCCCGCGCGGCTTGGAATTTGGGCCACGATTATTGAATTATTTTAGGAATGCATTTTTAATGATTCTGAATTTAATTATTTAAACACTATAGTTTTAGTTTAAATAAAAATACAGAATGAATTAATTAAATAACTTTAGTTATACATATCCAAATAGTATGATCCAATATATCATTTGAATCAGAAAATTTCAAGGAATTTGAATATAAAATAAAATTTCAGATCCAATTGTTGGATTTAAAAATATTGGCCAGAACTTCTCTGTTCTTAAATAAATCATATAAAATCATATAAACATCCAATCTATGAGTTTAAGGGCTCTGATTGCTCCTTGTACCCTAAGGAACAATTCTAGACCATTGAAATTAATTTTGGATAATTAATTTTCTTAATCACCCCTTAATCACCATAATCAAGGGTTAGTAAATTAAACCCTAATTAAGCCTCTGATTAGGGTGGGGATGGTTCCTAATATCATATTAGACCTAGTATAACCTAAGTATAAGGTTGGATTGCCCTAAAGTGCCTTAATCTCACTAATCATCCTAAGTGGTTTAATTAAGTGATTAGTGCTAATTAAGACCATTTAGGTCATCAAAACATAAAGAAAGGTGTTTCCCACTTCATTTAGTCATATGAAATGCTTTAAAACAGATTAGAACAAATTTGGATAATAAAACCCTAAAATCCCAATTTTAGCCTTAAGAGGGGCATTTTGGTTATTTTGGTCAAAATGTGATTTAGTGTTCTTTAAGGATTGAAAATTTCAGTAAGCCACTATAAGATAGATTGGAAATATTCTCTGAACTCATAGAACAATAATAATCACCAATCCATAAGGTCTCATTAATTCCTTAATTAAGATACTTAAATCTAAGCATTCCTTATAAAGATCATTGGACCTTAACTTAATTAAGTCTAATAATTGAATTGGTTAGTTACCTCATTATTAAGTTCATTTAAGATAATATTAGAGTTAAGTGTTAAAAGAAAAAGGGAACTAGAAATGTCTAAGTAGAATCTTAGCTTAAGATCTAAAGTGATCAAAACTCAGACCTTTAGACCTTAAGTAGCCTAAGAAGATCAAAATGGGTTTAATGTTAATCTAATACTTGGAATTGTCAATTCTTAACCTTAATAAGCTCCTTCTAGTTAATTATGAAATCAGATCTAAAAGCAAATCATGAATAGAAACCCTTAAGTCAAAACTGTAATTAGAAGTTTAAAGTGATCAAACTCAGATCTTTAGATCTTAAGATCTTAGACTTAGATTTTCAATTTGAATCAAATCACCTCCAATTGAAATTCTTTAATGATTGATTGTTTAATCTTTTGAAACCTTCCATGTGGGTATAGGATGATTCAATCAATAAGATAATGAAATAATCTTAAAGATGGAATATAGATCTTAGATTCTCAAGTTCTTAATTGATTATTTTATCTTATAATTAGTAGAATAGCCTTTCGCTAAGATCTTAGTTCCTGAATATTTCAACTTATAGGATTCTTTACCTTTAAAATTGGGTTTAAGTGAGAAACCTAGATCCTATTTTAATATTACCTTGGATTTGGAGAACTCAATATAGGGTTTAAGTTCTAAATTCTTAAATCTTGATTTATTTGATCAAGATTTGGGTAAGAGAGTGAAAAGTTCATAAAATTAGGTCATTGATTTGCTTGCTTAAACTATATAGTCGTCACATGATTTTGGATTAAAACTTGTTGAGTTCTAATATTTAACTTTAAGGACGAAAATCTGAGATTCTACTCAATAGCTGGATATTGGAGATCCTAAGCTTGTACCTTCTCAGAATAGTTAGATTTGGTAATTAGACAACAACAGATATCACATAAGTTTAGATTGAGTCTATTGCTTACTTTGACTAGATTGCTTCGCTTACCTTGGATTCTAAGCTTTAGCCCTTGAGCATAGTAGGAAAACTTAGGATGATGTATCCTAAGCTAGTATTGAAATTTCATATCATTCAGTTTTATTTTGTTTGTAGTTAGTAGAATATGACCTAGCTTAGTCTGCCTCTTCAGTAGTAGTATTGTATAGACTGAACTCAGACCTAGCATATTTGGATGGCTAGGCTGGGGATTGATTGATTGATATTGGAGGTCCTGTATGGCCTATTGGCTGGTATGGCAGTACTAGGACTTAGGCATATTACTACTTTACCTATATTGTATTATTTTGGTTTTTTGGTTTGTTTTGCCACATGCTTCAGTGGCCTTATTTTTAGTATTTGCTCGCTTTACCGTATATCTCAGTGGTTTTATAGTTCATATATTGCTTTGCTTTTGCCATATATCTCAGTTGCCTTTCTTTTCATATTAATCTGTATGTTGTATGTATATTTTATAGTTTAGATATATGTATAAATAGCATGTTTAGGATGCTAGAATTTTATCATAGTCAGTACTTGTGTTCTTTTATACTCAGCATATTTTACTTCGATCATAATCATGTTATGATCATGTTTATTCAGCAGTTGCAGTTATTTTACTTTTAGCCTTACTTTGGTTATTTAGTATTTTGGTATATTACTTCACATACATGTTGCATACTATAAATAGATAGTTTATAGTATTCCAGTTCTTTCATAGCTTGTTGCACCATTTACTGCTTGCATGAGTAGTTAAATTAACTATGATATCTTTTAATATTCAATTTATTTAAATAGCTTAAAATGTACTTAGATAATTGTCTAACTGTAAACTTTTTATTTTGTTGGCTGGGGCCCTAGCATTTGTGATACTGACAAATATCAGATTCAGACGTGTTCGTGGGCAGTGTCTTTGAGGAGGAGCCAGTTCAGGAGGAGGACCTTCCAGCTGCTGTCTAGCTAGTTTTGTCTTGTTGATTCCAGTGAGAATGAGAGTCTTTCATTTTCAGTTATTCATTTCAGTTTGTAATAATTAACTTTCTGGATGTAATTTACTTTCTGCATTGTGATGAGTTACTATATTGTATTTTCTTTTCCTACTATGTATGCTTGTGGATGTTACTCTATTTTATATTGCTTCTGCCACTTTGATATTTATATTGATGAATGTTATAGCACTTGGTGACAAGTCCTTGCCTTAAGGCAAGTTGGGTTCGCCTAACTTTACTTAAGTTGGGGATTTGCCATAGTTGGAGCATCGTACTTCCTTATTGTCAGTATGGGGGCCTCATAATAACTCACTTATCTAATGAATAAAATCTAATCTATGATCTAGTCCTAGTTTTAGGAATAGTCTTAATGTGAGGTGTAAAATCCTAAGAAAAGACTTAGAGATAATTTAGGAAATTTAACTATCTTGACCTAATATCTAATTTTAACACTTAGAATAATTATATTATAGTTCTAATATTAGTTTTAGTGACTTAGAATATAATTTAGGATTTAAAGATGCTTAACCTAAATTTTGGGCAAAATGAATATTTTGCTCCTTCTTTAGGGTCCGAAAAGCTACTTTTTGAATTAGAGCTCAAAATTAAAATTTCTTACTGCCAAATGATTTCTTACTGTCTAACATGAAGATAGACAATAAGTACGCTTAATTCAGATAAGAAACGGATCCTATAGGTCCAACCTATGGTTTTTGACCTAAGGGGCATTTTAGTACTTTACACCTAATGGTACATAAATTTTTATGCAATTTACTATTGGCTACTGTTCAAGGATCGAATATAGTCTAAGAGCACTGCATTATGAGGTTAATTAGCTAAGTTATAGCTATTTTAATTTCTAAGGGCAATTCGGTAATTTTGTCTATCAATGAGGGATAAAAACTGAACTTTTCTGTTTGACGTCCAAATTCAGCAAACTCAGTTTTTATAGCTTCCTTATAATATACTGAGTGTGTTGATATGGAGTAAACTCAATTTGGACTTCAAATGGTCAAGTTAAGGTCAAACTAGAATTAGGGGTATTTTGGTCATTTCTAACTCTTTAGATTTCAGATCATAAATATTATTTAAGTTAATTAATGATACTAAAATTTTAAGCTAGTTAGCACTTTGAATTTCTGAATTTAGAGTTAAATTGACCAAGTTATGGTCAATTGAATACTATGAGAATTTTGAACATTTTTATGATAGGATCATAAATGTCACTTTCTAAATTAAGCTCCAAATCGGAAATCTAATACTTCTATACTGTTGGGCTATTCTCCTAAGTATTTTAAGACCCATATTACCTATATTTGAATTGTTATTTTTAAAGTTATGAGACTTTTAAAGTTTTCAATAAATTAAATTAAATAAATAAAGTTATTATTCATTTATTTAAATTAAATTATTTTATTGTTCACATCTAAAGTTAGAAATGAATTTACTATATTTATTGATTAATTAATTAATTATTCATAATATATAATTAATTATCATTAATTATTAATTTATCTATTGTTTAATTAATTAATTAAATATATTATATATATTTAAATACAAAGTTACTGTTTAATTAGGATTAGTATTAATCAATTAATTAACATGTTAATTAATGATTTAATTAATTCATTATCTATTTAAATATTTATTTATTAGGATTAGTGTTTAATTAATCCTACAAATTAATTATTATTAATACAAATTAATAACATTAATTTACTCTTTAATTACTTAATAATAATTAATTATCCTAAATTTTTCAAATATTATTAATCAAGTTATGTATATTTATTTAGTGTCTTTAATATTTTAATTTAATTACTAATTATTATTAATTTCTAATACTAACAGTAACCATATGTACCTCTATGGCTAAGATTCTGCTTATATAAATGTGTTTAAATTTTAGTATCTGTCTTTAAGTAAATAGTTTAATTAAACATATTCACTGTTTATTATTATTATCAGTTCACTAATTAATAGCTTATCTAATTTAATTGACTACATATCCTCACTTAGTCTTATTTACCTAATTGTTTGCTGTAACTATCCTAATAATGATTACAGATGTACAACTGATTGAATTAATTCATTTGCTTTTAGTATTAATCACTTAATACCAACAAATTGTTAATTGATTTATGTATCAATTGCCTATAATACTTAATCAATCACTAATATGATTATTAGATTACTGCTAATGTTTATTTTAACAACTAACTAATATACTAATCAGATAATTAGGATCATATTCATAAGATTCGGTTTGTATAAATAAATATATATATATATATATATATATATATATATATATATATATTTGTATATGATTTTCTGCACGTCATCATGGCAGTGGAGCCCGCAACTGACACGCGGCGCGCTCTGACTCGTCGAGTCAGAGCGCGCCTGCATACGCGGATGCCTGTGATTCGCAGCGGAGCTGCAATGTGGGCCCAGACGCTGACGCTATTGCCAGTGGGGTCCACCCCATGGAGCACGCGACATGTGGCTAGCCCACGCGCCACGAGCTGGGACCGAGCCGATCCGGCCCGAACCCGAGGAGCTTCATCTTCCTTGCGACGTGCCAACCTAGGTTTAGGTCGACTCGGGTCCAAGCGATCGGACCAATCGATTCTTGATCAGGTCCGATCGAAAGCTCTATCTATGCATGCGATAATTGCTCACGAATTGGATTGAGTAGATGGACTGAAGGAAGGATAATCGAGGAGTACCTGGTTCGACGGTCACGATGAGTTTGGCTTCGGTTGTGGTCTTCCGAGGTCCAGTTTGCGCAAATCACTAAACCTAAGTGCTGATGGGGGCTTAAAGGGAAGCTAGACGGAGTGCTCGAGGCTTGGCAGGCCGCGGATTGGTGCGGCGAGCGGCAAACCGCCGCGTGGAAGGCGGCGGAGGCTTCGATGAAAAAGATGGTGCCGGAGCCGTCAGATCAGATCCAATTCAACGGACGGATGGAGGCGCCGTCTGATCAGACGACACCTTTAGGAAAGTTGACGGCGATGTTAAAACTTTTAACAGCGCCGTTATGTAATAATTAATTTTTTTTTTAACTTAAATAATTAAATTGTATTTAGAAAAATTTAAATACTAACCCCTAGCTAATTGAGAGGTGAGGAACGCAATGACGCGGTCAGATTTTTGATTTGACGAGTATTTTATTTTCCCAATTTTTGGGGTATTTAAATATTATTAAAATATTCACCAAAATTTTGATGACTTCCGATCGACACTAAATCATCACCCCTAGTAATTTGGGGGCAATGAGCACAATGGCAAAGTCCGTTTTTCGATCCGAGGTCAATTTAAATAGGTCAAATTCTAGGATTTCTGGATTTCCCAAATCAGAATTTGATCCATTTGAGTCCTAATTTAGACTAAGCCTTAGTGGAAGACCCCTTATGACTTGATTAGCACTTAAGATTGAGATTATGACTAAGATTGGCCCTAATTGACTAGGGTAACAACTTGGGTTGTTACATTTGGCCCACTCATTCTTCTCAGTTGTCAGCGACGGGTCCCGCGCGTGGCCATCACATCTTTGTTGCTGGGACCTACCATTCTGCCTGCCAAGTCCATTGGGTCCCACCTGCAAGGCAGATCAATTTAAATAAGTGTTAAGTAAACTTGATTAAATTGATTAGTTTAAATTAATTTAGATAAATAACAAAATTTAAACCATCATAATTTTCAATCTAATGACCCAAATGTAACAAATATATATGTCATTTTAATCAAGAAAATATCAGGAACATTATGATAGTGTTAAATTTTTATTTGGAGGTGTATTTCTGATAGTGACATTTAAGGACCCCTTAATTAACCCTAAACTTTAGAAAATTTTAATTGGTCCTATCTTTGTAGTCTTAGCTCAAAACATAGTCAATATATGTCTCATTTTAATTAGGAGTGTGCCAAGAACATTCTATTATCATTAATTTTGCTGTTTGGAGTAGGATTTGTCTAATGACTTTTTGGTCCCTATCCTTAATTACCCATTTAAACCTAGAAATTCAAATTGATCATAACTTAGTCAATTTTATGCTAAATTTGATCATCTAATATATCATTTTGATCAGAAAGATCTAATAAATAGTAAATTGCAAAAATATTTAGGATTTAGTGATTTGATTTTTTTAATTAACCCTAATTACCCTAAATCTTAATTAGTGAATATTAATATAATTAATGATCTAAATTAAATGATTCAAGTTGCTGATAGTTTCTTAAGTAGAGTAAAGCTCAATGGTGTGATTGGCTTTATGATTCTGTAATTAGTTTCACTAATCACTCACTAATCACACTTAACCCTAATTAGTACATAACTTAATCAAACAAAGTCCAAATTGGGTTTACTCCTAGTCATAGTACTCAGTATATTATAAAAAACCTATAGTCATGGAGTTTGTTGAATTTGGGCACCATTTGAGAAAGTTAAGTTTTTTACCCATTTATAAATCTCCAAAATTACATATTTGAACCCTAAAATTGTTTTGGTCATAACTTGGCCATTCGATATCAGAATTTAATGATGTTAGACTCTATTGAATCCTTAGATAGTAAATAACAATAGTCTAACTGAATTTTTAGATTTTACTTAATAAAATTGCTAAATTGCCCATAATTAGCCAAAACCTTAATTTGAGCTCATTAGGCTTAATCCTTATCTGATATCTGTGTACTTACTGTTTATCTTTATATTAGATAGTAAGTAGCCATTTGCCATTAAAAATTTTTAATTTAGAATCTTAAATCAAAAAGTTGCATTTTAGGCCCTTAAGTAAGGGCAAAATAGTTATTTTACCTAAATTTAGGATTAAGCATTCTTAAGTTTTATAAACTTAATTTAATTAGTAAAATCAGTGCTATAAGTGAATTATAATCAATTTTAACTCTTTTAAGCTCATTAAATCAAATTTCAAGTGGAACTCATCATTCTTCCTAGGTTAGGATTTCTTTCTTAATTCCTTAAGATTTTCCTTAGGATTTTAGATATAGATTTAAGTTAGAGTTTATCTATTGAGTAAATGGGTTACTCAATGAATGAAATCTTTGTTTTATAACTTTTTAGAATTTCATCCTTTACTTATGATTATTTTGTATTTTAATTTTAGTATAAATTTAGAGGTTCATCTAATTAAGCTTGACTTTGCTTAATAAGAGAGTATTAATTTGTAGTTCTTGAGAATTAGGTTTTAAACCTTAGCCTTTAGTATCACCTATTGGATTAAGAGGTTAAACCCTAATATTTAGAGTTTAACTCTTAATCCTTTAATCTTTATTTGTATTAATCAAGATTAGCTTGGGATTAATTAAATTCATCAATTAGGATATTGATTTATTATTCAACTTATGTAAGTGTTATTGATTGAATTATATTAGAACTAGATTAATTCTAACTACTTTAAACTTTATAGGGCCGATGTTCTGAGTTTATACTGGATAGTAGGATATTGGAGATCCTGGGCTTGTATAATCTCAGATTAGTTAGAACAAATTAAATTAAAAAATAAATGATATCACACAATTTTGTATAGTGTCATTTATATATTTTCTTGTATGCTTTGCTTTCTTATTTTGAACCTTTATAATTGAAACATAATAGGAAATATAGAACATTTGATGAATATTCTGTGTTAGCTTTAAAAATTTTATAAAGGCATATTCATAAATAATTAAATAAAAGTAAATAGAGATAAAAAATCCATAAATTTATATAACATTTGAAATAGAATTTGTTCTACTTTGTCTGCCTCTATACTATTATTTTATATTGAGATTTATATACAGTTCTATGCCCAGGTGTTTGATCATGGAGGATATATATATTTTAGATGATATTTTTTCCCAAGTGTTTGATCCTAGATGATGATATTTTCCCATTTGTTTAATCTTGGATGTTTATATGGTATATTTTCAATGGACATGTTAATCTATGGTGTTTGATCCTATATACTTCAGAAGATTATTTAGTGGCTTAATGAGCTACTATTTTTCTGTTATGGTAGGACTAAGTAAGCATATGTCCATATGAGATAATATATTTTATTATATTTCTAGTTTGGTATTTCTTAGTATTTATGCAGCATTTCTGAAGTTACAGTATTTTCAGTATTTACTTATATGCTCAGTAATTATTAATTTCATATAAAAGCATGTTATGATACTAATCTTTTATTTCAGTTATATTATATGCATTTTATTTATAAAAATCAGCATGTGTATAATTGATCATATTTACTTAGGGTGTTTCTTATGCTTAGTAGTTTCTTGTATAGATTCATTGCTTAACTATTTTCTACAACTTTGGGTTGAGGTATGTGCTTACCTCACATTTTTTTAAGTTATAATTATATGATTATAACTTTTGCCACTTTTTTTTGTTGCTTTATTTCTCCTATGATGCTTATGTGGTTTATGATATCATAAAAAATGCAAATAATTATTAGCTTAAAATATACTTAGATAATTTGTCTAATCAGATTTTCTTTTCTTTTGACTGAGGCCCTGTCATTGTGAAACCAACAATGGCAGATTCTGAGCTGTTTGAGGTGGTTGAGCCTTCTACGGAGCTTATTCAAGGGAGGAGAGTGCTATTGAGGACCATTAGTTTTATTTTATTTATGCTCGTGAGGCTGAGTGTTATATTTCTTTTTAGTTTAACTTTTAATATTTTGTAATAATATAGGTACCATGAATTTTCCTTTAGTGCTACTTTATTTTGAGCTAAATGTCATTTCATTTTATATTATGAATGTATGGATATTAGAAATTGATATTCTTTTTCTTTCTTACTCTAATATTCTAGTATACTCATTTAGTGAAAGTTTTATTTGCTTTACTTATGGCATATTGTTGCCTTGTTAGTGGATTAGGGATGTTTATTTCTAATCCAATGCTAAATGAAGGATTGTCCCGTGATGACCACCACTTATTCCTAGTTGATTAAGGGGCGGTCATCATAGTATAGCCTAAGTTGTGGACTTAATTTAATATTTGATTTCGAATGTAAGAATTATTCGAAACCCAAATTCTATTGCCATTATAAATATGAATTCCTTTTTGCAGCTGCAATTTTGTTCTACGACCATCTTCTATTTTTGCTTTCATCTTGGGGTATTCTCCGTTGACTTTTTGAGCATCCAATATGCTTTATACGAAGGTAGGTCTTGCAGTATTAACATTAAGCAATTCGTTTAATTGATCCTTAATGATGGATCCTATATTAAACTCTTAGAATTTTTCTTTAAATGATCTTGCTGAGATTAAAGTGTTTGATATTTCATAATAATAATGATAATATATATATATATAGAAAGAAAATAACATAATGAAGTTACATAAATTAGAATATATATATATATATATACAGAAAAATATATGATAGAAATGAAAATTATATAAATTAATATATATATATATATATAAAGACAATGACTGAAATAAAAGTTGCAAAAATTAAGAAATATATATATATATATTAAATTCTACAACTTTTATTTCTATTATTTTTTTTCTTTCTATATATATACATATATATATATATAAGGAAAATGACAGAAATATTAGAAAAAAAAAAAAATATATATATATATATACATATATATAGAAAAGAAAAATAATAAAAAAATATTGCAAAAATTAGGATATATATATATGTATATATATATATATATATACATATATATATAAGGAAAATGACAGAAATATTAGAAAAAAAATATATATATATATATATATATATAAAAGAAAAATAATAAAAAAATATTGCAAAAATTAGGATATATATATAGAAAATAATAGAAATGAAAGTTGTAGAATTTAATATATATATATATATATATATGGAAAAAAATAGGCAGAAATGAAAGTTGCAAAAATTAGAATATATATATATATATATATATATATATATATGAAAGAAAATGATTGAAATAAAAATTGCAGAATTAGAATATATATATATATATATATATATATATATATATATAAATAAAGAATAATTGAAATTAAAATTGTAGAAATTAAAAAATATATATACAAATTAGCTTTCTCTTCCTCTTTCTCTCTCATCTTTCTCTCTCCAAAATTATCTCCAAAAAATTAACAAAATTTGACATGGAGGTGTATCTAGATAAAATAAACATAATCACGCAATTTTTTTTTTATTTGGATCAATATTTTATTTTTTATTAATTTCTGAAGATAAAAAACTTAAAAATTAATTATGGTCAATCCGTAGCTCTAAATTCGATGAAACTTTTTCATTAGCCATTTTATAATATTTTTAATCTAACGACACCAAAATAGCTAAATTTAAACTTGTATATAATTTTCCCAATTTATTGAATTTAAATAATTCAAAAATTAATTCAGGAGCATTCATTATCCAGATTATTTCTAAACTTGGGCATTACGATCACAAAAATATACTCTATCCAATGGTATTTTTGATTTATCATAATTTTGAAGTCATACAGGATCTAAATTTTTTAGTCAAGTTTGGTATGAATTTGGATGGTAATGACTTTGATTGTTATAATTACCCTCTTCTTTACAAAGATATCTTATGGACAATAGCTTCTTAAGTAATTCTCATTCAAGATTAGCCCATGAGTGTGCCAAACTCGATTATTGTGCAAGCTTTGATTGTCTTATACCATGAAGAAACACACTAAAAAATAGCAGGGAAGAGAAAACTAGTACATCTTATTCCTACATATAATATTGTAACATAAGTTTAAATAAAATACTTAATTAATTTTCATTTAACACATAACATTAATGGTGAGAATAGAAACTATCTACCATTAAATGCATTGGCATTAATGGTGGGAATTTAAATCAATTGTTATTAGTCTAACTCCATCCAATAAGTCGATTGAATCAAGTATGTGTTTGCATGCGAGTGTCTAAATATGAGTAACATTCAAAAAATCGATTGTGATATAGTTAAATTTGATACTATTACCAATGTACAAGTATCTCAAATTAAGAGAGAATAAATCACTTATTTTGTGTTCAAATAACTCATGTATGTTAAGACGAGTCACAGGAATCATCCTATCAAGAATTCATATTAAAGAGACATGAATTCTCATGTATATAATTTATTTAAAAAGCTATAACTTTTTTTATAAATAGGTATATTACACACTTAGAATAAGGATGAAAAAGATTGTCATTTTTTATTCTTTCAAATGTATTATCAAAGTAAAATGTGTGATCTCTTATCGACCCCCACCAATATCAATTGGCTGTAGCCAATCATCGATGATTTTCTAATAACTTGCATGAGCAAAATCTCAAAGTGTGGCATGTGAAAACTTAAAGACTTAACAATAATTTAAACTTACAAATCAATCATGAAAAATTAATAACAAATTAGTGAGTTCCTCTTTTTGGTGATTTTACATGAATCTATATAGATAGTGTTGCTAGCACATACGGTGAAATAAATAAAAGTTGAGTCCACTTAAAAGGGAATGAAACTTATTTTTTATATAAGAACTCACTACTTTGGAACTAAGCTATTAACAATGGTGATAGCATGCTTTCTAAATTATAGTAAATAATCTAGGTTCAAACCCTAAGGATGTTAAGGTGTTAAAATCCCATATTGTGATTTAAGGCTTCCTTACATTCATTTTGGCATGTGATATTATATATCAACTTTTTCTGATATATTGTTTATACTTGTTTACTTTATAATTAAACTATTTATGCTTGCTTGCCACTTGAGAAAATGCAAACCATAAATTTTGTGTAATAATATACATAAATTTATAAAATTTGAACGTAACCATGTAGACTTTAAATTTTTTTGTACCCAAACTTGAACTTGTTATATTAACAATTTCAAGTGTTAAAAACTTTAGATGTTCTCTTTAGCTATCATTACTTTGATGGGGATTGAGTATTAGCTTGGTGAGCGTTGTACTATTTCATTTTAATGTACTATGATTTGTGAGATGTATGTGGATGTTTAGTGGAACTGTAATTTTCTTATGAATTTTAATGAAAATGTGTATTTCAAATTTTTACAATTTACATCTTAAGTTTATTTCTCAATATGTTATGTTACCATCATAATGATAGAATATTTTTGCATATTAATATTATATAATTTTATGAAATTGATTGAACTCGGTGCCTTAGCTTGTATATAAGCTTTGCAAAGAATTAGCCTTAAGCTTCTTGAGCTAGTATTTATTAACTCAAGAGATTTAAGTCTCTTTTATCTCCTAATTTCATTTTCATGATCCTAATGCTAAATTTACTATTTATTTAAAAACAAAATCTAACTGTGTATTTCAAGAGTATATTCAAAACCTACAAGCCACCTCAGATGATTTAGCAACTTGATACAAAAATAATTTACTTTATTTTATTTAACTCATTGTACTTATAATTGAGTCCAATGTATTGGATAACATTTGTGAGAAACTAAAGTTTGAGAAAGTATATTATTTAAAAAATATGCTTCTGGCTACTCATATCTAGATTAAATTGCTCACTCAGATGCACTAGAAAATGCACCTATATGGTTAATAATTATCTTTTTGTTCCTTAACCTATTCTTACAAGTTATTCAAAAAAAAAAAAAAATTTGACAATTTCATTAGAAAGGTTTTATGAAGAAGGGATTGATGAAACTCTGCCTTAACAAAGTTGTAAGACTGAGAGAAATTTTGTAGAAAAATTTCTAAGTGAATAAATTGAGAATGCCTTGCCTTTGCATGGCTTTCCCAAGTCATAGCTTCAAAAAAATAGGGTAACTTTATTGCCTCTACAACCCAAGTGTATTCTTAGAGAATCTATGAATAATCCTCTTATGAGAGCAAAATTTACTTATTGTAATATTTCTTATATGTAAGAATATATAACTAATGGATTATGAGTAAGAATATCTTTTATTTTAAGATAAATAACTAAACAGTTTTTATAATTTTGATTTATTAGAGTTCTTTGGTGCCAACCAATTGTAAACCTATGTTAACAAAGAAAAAAGATGGAAATATTATGATTTTGCCTCTCTTTAATTATCCAAATTTATTTTTTTAATTTAAATATATTTTTTCAATAAATAATATATATTATTTTAATCAATAAAACATTAAATTTATTTTTGATTCATATGAGATTAAATATATATATATAATATATAAATCTAATAATCCAATTTTTTATTAGAAGCCCAAATAATATTTTAAAAAAATAAGATGAATAGAAACACAATTTTGGATGCTATGGATGGGATTTCAAAGAGGAGAGCTGCAGCAATTTGCACCCAAAAGAAGCGCACAATCGCGGCGCCAAATCGCTCGTGGCTAATCCGGAATGGCCGCCCCTGCGGCCATAGCTTCAGAAACGGAGGCGAGTTTCTGAAGATTCAGGCGGACGACCGTATCGGCGAAGAGGCGAGTATCGTCTTCGGTGTTTCCCTCGGGCACATCGACGGCGTACGATTCGAGGACGATCGTCCACGGACGGGCCTCCTCCCCATCGGATCCGTGAAATTCGGTGACGCTCGTTACGGATCTGTAATTCCGGAGGCGGTGCTCGCCGCCGATGATGGAGAATCCGGAGACCCTCTGTTCATCGTCGAGAATGTCGAGGCGCTCTGTGCTGGTGCTAGCGGGAAGGCCGGAGATGATGCTGACTTCTCGGAGGCAGCCGACGCGGACGTCGCCGCCGTTTGTGAGGGTGCAGCTGCGGACGAAGTGCTTGTAGATCTGCGGGCGGTCGAAGCGGCGGATCACGGACCAGACGCACGCCGCCGGGGCGCGGATCCGCTGGGACATAAGGGACCAGCATTGCCCCGGACTGGTACTGCAGAGGTGGTGGGCCTGGATCGTCGGCCGGAGTGATATGTATTCCTCTGCTGTTAAACCTGAGGGAGCATCGACAGAGTTTGATGCTGGTGGAGGCGGCGGAGATTCGTTCGCTGGGCCGCTGCCGTCCATCGATTTTGCGGGTGGGGACCAGCTGCGTATTTTGTGGTGGGGCGGAATGGAGTGCGGTGCTGGGGAGCGGAGTTCTTGGCTTTATAGCATTAGTTGAATGTCCTTTTTTTTTTTTCAAAAATGTTAAAAATCAGAAATATATTAGAATGATGCGATAATATGTTAATTCGATTATAATAATATTATTAGTTGAATATATATATATATATATATATATTTTTTTTTTTTTTATAACACATATATATAAATATTTAAAAAAAAAAGAAATCCTATTAATTTTGTATATTTTATAATATTTATAATATTTTTCTTATTTTTTAATATTTTTAAAAATTAAAAGATTTTTGATATTTTTAGAGTGTACAGCGAACTTTGGAGAAATATGAGCTTTAAATTTATATTTGACGAATTTGATTTCAAATTTCATGAAAATTTGTTGTAGATGATTTTTTATTTTAATTTTATTTTATAGTTTATCTTATTCGTAAATTATTATATAGAAAAAAAAAAAATTTTCCAAGTTATCTAATTTAGCGAGAGTATTCCTTAAAAAATTTCAGTAATTTTTCAAAGTAAATAAATACTTTTAATTAGTAATAATTATTATTTAAATAATGAATTTTAATTAATAGTGATTTTACTCTAAGCTTACATGTATTAACTATATTGGATACCAAGAAAATTAATAAATTGAGTATTATAGTAATATTTTAAATGAGAGCTCCTATAATACCTCAGATATATCCCCTTCAGTGCCATCATTAATGTTTCTCATAATAATTAAGATTTTATTAGTTAAAATCATGATTAATAATTCATTAAAGGTTAGGAAAAATATTTCTCTCTTATGTTGAGATTAGAGGAGATGTTGTTGATGACAACATATCACAGCACAGCGGAAGTGATTTGACTCTATGATCGGGAATGTATTGACGGTTACCAAGCAATACACGAAATCATAAATGCATGCAAAAGTAGATCACAGCATATGCACATGCATCAAACCACAAGCACATCCAAAGACAAATTTACGTTGAAAACCTAAAAATGGGAAACCCCACTAGCCATATACCACATTGAAATTTCCATCATTAATATAGAGTTATAAAGAATTTCACCATAACAAGGAACACTAGCTCTTACTATATGATAAAAAAATGAAGAAGCATCCACTACTTAGAGGATTTTCTCCAACATGCAAAGCTTCTTTGCACAATAGCTCTCTCGTATGATTCTTCTTTGGAATCTCCTTTAACAGCAACCAAAGCCCTTTTAATTACTTAGCCAACATTAGAAAAACTCATCAATAAGTTTCCCTTAAGTACCCAGATTACTTTCAGACCTCAAATAGTCCAAAATATCCCTCAAATAGCTTAAGGTGTAACCTAGACAGGAGCAGAATTTTGCCAGGTGCTACGACGAGCCGTTGCGTCCAAGCCTCGGGAAGCTAGGTGCCAGGGAACGTTGCAACGACATGCTCTCGGGTGCTTTGGCGTTGGGGCGCGCTACAGCGTTAGCACCCCAGTGTTTGGACGCATGCTGTTGGGGCGCGTTACATCCCAGTCTCTGTCAACTTTCGCCATGGCGCGTTGCAGCGCCTTCCTTCCGGGTGTTTATTGTTGTAGCTGAACTTTCAACCTTGTTCTGAATCGCCTCAGAACCGTCCGAAAATTTACCAGAGTTCCATTAACTTCTTCAAGATAATTTGAATAGTCTCAACAACATGCAACCCCTTGTATAATGACTTGAGAATTATATCCTCTGGGAATTAATTTATTCTCTTGGAAATAAATTTGCTTTATGAAAATAAATATACTCTTATGAAAGTACTTTCAATTTTTTCATTAAAATTATTTTCCTATGCTATCAAAACCTAATTTTGCTCATCATTAGCAAACAAATTAAGAATCTTGGTGTTTGCTCTAATTTGTTCCATCAACAAATGACCATTATGAATTCATTTTTTAACAATTAGAAATTTGAAGTCAACATGATTCCATTTTTTATACATAGATTTATTACGGATCATTCTCATTTTAATGTGTAAGTGGTTCATATTAATGCATTATTTTCTTGCTTTTGCTTTCAATAATTTACAGAATATTTTCAATATATTAACTTAAATTCAAATAACTAAAATATGAGAGCTTTGGTTGAAATTTAATATTAAGTGCAGGTTTTTATTTATTTATTTATAATTAAAAATGACTTCAAAATTGCTGATATGAGATCTAAAAAAATTTATCCAATAAAATTTGAAGATTATTTCATTAGTATTTATTTATTTATATTAAAATAATATAAATATTATTTTTAAAATTTATATTAAAATAATGTCCAAATTTTATTGGATGAATTTTTTTGATTGTCATATCAATAAATCTAAATAATATTTTTTTTCAAAATTAACAAAGAAAGAGATGCTTGTCATCTTTATTTTATGCTGAATAATGAATTATAGAGTGAAAGTTCTCTATTAAAAGCATCAAAAGAGGTTAACAATATGCTTCAAATATAAAGAAGTTGCGGAAAAGATGGCGTGTGTTTGCCTTTGTGAAAAATATATCTCTTAAGAAATATAAAATATTTTTTTATCAAATCTAAAATATATATATTTTAAATAAAAATTATTTAAGATTTTCTACTCCACGTGTCAAAAAGCATTTAAGGCAATTTCTTACTTCCAAGAAATTTATATATAAAATGCTACACCACATTCATCCAAATACAGAGTGAATTATATAGAGTATTGCTATAAATTAGTATACATCAAAATACATAGATGATGTATTAATCCAATATGTAAGTAGATTATATATTATCATGTATCAAAATTTATCGAATTAAAAGTTTTTAATATATTTTTACTCAATTTAATCGATTCAAGTTTCCTCCTCAGGCTTTAATGGCCGGACAAATAATAATTATTATAATAATAACAACATGCGAAATAAAAATTTAAATAAATACAAAACTAAATAGTACGAGATGTAAAGTATCAGATTAAATAAACGCGGGAAATTATTTGGATTAGTATTTTAGGTTAAGGTGCCATAATTCCTTAAGATAATCTATGATACAGAGAAAACTATGTTTTGCTATATAATTAGTAAATGAAAGTAAATAAGAGGCTATAAACCTTCTATTTCAAAAGAAAATTTTGTTAACTATTGAATTAATTACTATACATAAGCTTCAATTTCATCAGTTGGGAAGGATTTTGTGGAGAGAAAGTGGGCCTTTAAAATATCTATGTTTTGCTATATAAAATATTAAATGGAAAAAATATATTGCATGTTTTTGACTAACAGTAATCTTTAATGAATTTAGAGACGTTCTCTAAATATACAAATTATATAGTTAAATATAACTAAATTGATATTTTATTTTTTAATTAAAATTTTTTATTAATTATTATAGAAAATAAGTAAAAGTTATTTACTTATAATTAAAGAGTATTGTTACACTTATACATTAACGTACATCAAAATATATAGATAATATATCAATTTAATGTATAAATAAATTATTGATTAAATATGTTTTTTTGTAAAATCTATATAATGAATTAAAACCGGATTGGACCGGCCAGTTCACCCGCGAACCAGTTTGTTAACCGGTCTGAATAGAAGAATAAACCGTCAAATTGAGAAAAAACTAGCCAATTTTACGGTGAAGCATAAAATTGGACCGATTTTATTAAAACAAGATGGTTCAATTGCAAAACTGGGCCAACAAATAAAATAAGCCCAGATTAGCCCCAAATAAATTATGTATGGCCCTTAAATTTAATAATATCCCATATAAAATAAATCTGATGAGTCAAATTAATAAAAAAATAAATGTCAGTGATGTTTTATTTATTAGCAAATTTGACAATTATATTGCCTAATTTAAGACGTGGAACTAAACAATTTTATATATTATATTATTATATATAATTAAACAGTTTAATATTTTCCTATTTTAAATTTTTTGGTCAACCATTAAATGCTTTATATATATATTTATTAGTATGCATATAAACAGAAAATTTGTAAGTTAAGAAATATGAGAGTTAAATATATATAAAGTTTTAATAATATGATATATATATA
The DNA here is from genome assembly GCA_016760335.1 of Gastrodia elata. Taxonomy (NCBI): domain Eukaryota; kingdom Viridiplantae; phylum Streptophyta; class Magnoliopsida; order Asparagales; family Orchidaceae; genus Gastrodia; species Gastrodia elata. Next base: position 93,448,549 of record CM028670.1, on the reverse strand, counting down.
TATATATATATATATATATATATATATATAATTATGCAATGTTGAGCCAAAGATAAAATGTGTTGTAAAATTTATGATGTGAGCTAAATGTATTAATTATTTTAATAATATGATATATATTAAAAAAAAATATGCAAAATTTTTTTTATTACACAATTTAATTTTTAGATATGAAGCACAGATATATTTTAAAATTAAATCATAATTATTTTTTAGAAATTTGGGAGTAAAATAATTTTTTTTAAAATAAAATTAGATTATTAATTTTTTTTTTTTTGTATATTATTTAATTTATTTATAATTTATTGAGTCAAAAAATTTGACCAGCAATTTGACCCCGATTTAATCTTTGAACATTGAACCTCTGTTGGAACACCGTATAATTGTGGGAGGATCTCAAGACAGGCCGCCCTTAGAGAGCCCTCCCAATTATTCCCACAATATATAGTGTGATAAATAAATTTATGAAAAGAGGTATTATTTGGACTCATGACGTGTTACTCATAAAACTCATCAAATAATATTTAAATATATTTAAATATAAATTTTAAAAATAACATTTATATTATTTTAATATAAATAAAATAAAATATTAAAAAAATATCTTAAATTCTATTAAATGAATTTTTTTAAGTGGCATAATGGGTCCGTAGCATTTCTCTCTGAAATCTAAACGACGGACGGTTGATCCGACTGTTCGAATTCGCAAATAGAAAGAGTCGCTCTAAAACGAAACTGGACTCACCGAAATTCAACAAAGCAGAAATTGCAACTGGTTAGATTTGGGGAAAATGGAAGAGGAAGACGATAAGAGCAAGGTTGTGAAAATAGCCATTCCTAAATCAACGGAAGAAGAAGAAGAAGAAGAAGAAGAAGACGGCGACAGCGATGATTGCTATGAAATCGATCCGATCGAATTTGCTGAAAAGCTGAGGTTTAGCTTTTCTGACGACGAAGGCGTCGTCGTTCTTTCCGAGAAAGGCCCGGTGAGCTTTTCTGACCGCTTTCACTTTGAAGCTATTATTTTCATAATCAGCGGTTTTGATTTTCAAAGGATTAGTGAAATATAGGTGGCTCTTAGGGATTATCCGCATCCAAGGCATCTCTGTGGCAACTTCCCATTCAGCAGAACAACGCACGAGACCTATTGCAGCAAGGTTAGGCTTAACGCCTTTGATTTGATAGTCTTTTTCAAGTTTTTGATCTGGATTTCTTAACCACTGTTGTTTTCAAGGGAATTGCAAGCTAATTATGCTTTTATTAGTTTCTTTTCTTCATTTGTTCCCAAATAACTCTTAAAAAGAAGTTCAAATTTATATTTAATGATGACTTTTTCATGATATTTGGTTGCTTATTATTTTCAATATATTTTATAATCGTCTTTATAATATGGAGATTATATATAGAAGCACATAAAACTGTCAAACCCTAACAACCTTGCAATCAAACCAGTCATAGCCCAAACTACAAACCAACATTGGCTAGAACGCACTGCAACAAGAACTCATATTCCGAGATCCTATGTTTGACACCGGCCATCTAAATTAGAGAGCCTGAAGCAACACCCCATGAATCCAACTAAGACTAGGCTTAGAAAGTAAATATTTGCAGTTCCGAAGAGATCCTATGTTGTTGCACCCTCACTCACACTCATTGTGACAGCCCATGCTTATTGCTGGGTTAGATCTCTTACTAATCCGCCAATAAATATGAAGTTGGTCACAGAGTATGATTTCAGCGCAATACTAAGCATAATGATTAAATAAATAGAGTGTGGAAGTTAAATAGAGATCTCATCTATGCATTTCATCCATCCAAAATAAAAGTAAAATATTTATCTCATAAAAAAATGAAAAATACATCCAAAACAATTTAGATTATTGCAAATTAGAATTTAAATGTTTAGCAAATGAAACTCATCTCACCAAAACAATTAAAATAGTTAAGTACTAAGGCAGATACTCGGCAGCGGGCTCCTCCTCCCCTTGCAGTGTTAGTGTAATAAACCTTAAAGGGGGTTCAAAATCCTAACACCATGATCCCAAATATACTTTATATTCCCACAATGTGCTAATTTCATTCATACTAAATTTCTTAGCTAATGAATCTAAGCTTCTTTGATTCTCATTGAAGAGAAATTTTACAGTAAAAATTGATGCATGAATAATGCAGCAATGACTATTCTCCTTGTATAATTGTCAAGACTTCTCATTAATGCATGAAGATTCTCTTGACTATATATTATCTGTGATTAATCTACAAGGGATAAAAACTAGTTAAGCATAAAGGAAGCAAAATAACTTTGTAACGCGTGAGCTTGATGCAGTGCTTTTGTAGCGTGTGCGAGGTGGCTGCTCCTTGCTTGAACTGGTGGGGAAGTGATGGCCACTGCAGCGTGCCTGGGAAGCAGTTTGATGACCAGCCTTCTATCATATTTCTCGGATGACTGCAATGAAAGTGAGCATTTATGGCAAATATGTTATGAAAGTAATGTTACTGAAACTACAAACCTAATGATAATCTTATTAGCAAAAATTGATGTCTAATTTTTCTTTATATCATCCACACTTTGATAATTATAAGTAAACTATTTTATACTTTGATTTTGTAAATATGTTTTAGGTGATCTACATGTGATTATCCTAAACTATTAGTAAATGAGATTATATTTATGCTTGAATATGATTGCATGACATTCTTATAGATATTAAAAAAAGTTGATTTTGCATGTATATTGCCAACTTCGAATAGATGCATCTCGAAATTGAAGCTGATTTTGAAAAAGCAAAGAATAACAAAAAATTGTTGTAGGAGCCAGAAAAAATGTTTAGTGGAGGACAAAACCAAGGTTTGATATAAAAACTGGAGAGATTCTTAGTGATGGTATGTGGTGGGTCGTTGACATAGTTGGAGTTGAAGCTGACAAGCAAGCTACTCTTTTGCACCCTTGAATTGCTAAGAAAAGAATGTTATGATCAATGAGTGCAGAAGCACACTGGCCAAATCAAAGAAAGCAATAGAAATCACACAAGCTATCCAAGCACAAAACACAACGCAACACAAGAATTTACGTGTAAACATTTATTTTCACGTTGAGAGAGAAGAAATAGTACTATATAGGAGGAAGAATACAAATTAAAGACTTACACATCCTTCCCAAGTTCTTGAAAGTAGAGATATCTTCCAAACTCCGGCTATCACTCACACAAGTAGAGATTTTCGGATGGATACCCTAAATAGTGCTACAAACCTATTCATTGTCCCTAAAAAATGGGCCAAGGCGTGCATAGGCCCTCTTTATATGTCAGGCGGGCGTGCCTTGCGAGCGTCGGGCGTTGGGGCGCGCTCAGGCACCTGCCTCTCTAGCGCTAGGGGCTGGAAAGCGCCTGTCTTTTGGGCACCTAAGCTCCTCCAAATACAAATTCTTCATCTCAGATAATTAAATACTCGTCGAAACAAAAATCTGAGTGCGCCGTTGCGTTTCTCACCCTTCAATTAGCTAAGGGTGATTTATTGGAAATTTTTGGGATGCATTTAATAGGGTAAATTTGATTAATTAAATCTGTGTATTATGAATTAAATAATAATATTTTAAAATAACATTTAACGGCGCCGTCTAAAATAAGCTAATGCCGTAAACTTTGAATTAATCCCGCCGTCCAAACTGACGGATCCTCAGATCCGTCCGATCGAAAGATCGAACGGCTCTGGAGTCGTCGTCCCCGCGGCTCCCGCGTGTCGCTTCCGTATCGCGCAGAGGACCCCCGCGCGTCGACTTCCTCCTTCTCCAACCGCTTTAAGCGCTCGATAAGAGCGGTTCTCCGTCATCTCCATTATCGCTTTGTTGAAATCAACTCTCCGAAAAGAAAGAGCCGGTCGTTCGAACGAACCAATCTCAGCCGTCCATTTTCAGGTACCTCCTTCACCTCCTAAATTTTTTTAGCATTCTTATTGTATTAGCAATTGATTGCATGTGTATCTAAGGCTCGATCGATCGAACTAAGCCTCGATCGATCACGCCTCTTTTTCTGCGATTAGGGTTAGGGCTCGTATGCGAAGTGAAGGAGAAGATGAACCGCCGCGCGTCTGCAGCCGTCAGATGAAGGCCTAATCCAGCCGTTAGATCTAGGATATATTAGATATGCTCCGATCGTTCTGAACTGGTTTAGTTCAAATCGGTTCGTCTGGACCGGTCGAAGCATCTGTGCCGATCTGGATGGGAGGCGAATCGACGGATGGAATCTGGCCGTCGATTCAAATCGCGTATTTTTCCGTCCGTCTGATTTTGATTAGTGCAATCTTAATTAGATTTCATTTAATGCTAATCCTAATAAAATTAGGTTAACCCGATTTTGGACCATCCGTTCCTTTGATCTGAAGGATCGTGACCACCGGATCCTGAACCGGTTCTGTCGGTTCACCTTTACAGACCGGTTAAGCCGGTCTGCGTCGCGGATCTGCTTGGGCTGGTCCGGGTCGGCCCGGGCCCGGCCCGTGGCCCATTGCCGTGGCGCTTCGGTTGTCACAGTGGGACCCACCGCACATCGCGCCAGCAAATTGCAGAGCGACGCGTGGCCTGTCCCGCTGTTGCTCTGACCCGTGGGGCCCGCCGTCTGCTGCTCAGCCAATCGCAAGCCGCCACGTGTCCTGCAGAAAGAAAATAAAATAATAAAAACATTTTATATATTTAAAACATTTAATAATAAACGAATTTAATTATATTAATAAATAACATAATTATTAATTATATTAAAATAGATTTAACTAATTTAATTATACAGGATTAATTAATTAATTAAATCCAAAACTTTAAACCCTAATAACTTGCAAAATACACATCCAAATTATGCAAATAAATATATTAAATTAATCAGAAAAATATGAAAAATTTATTGATACCAAAAATTTTGCTGTAGGATCAATATTTTGCAAAGTGATTTTTCAATGATTAATTTAATTTAAATTAAATGTCACAAACCTTATTTAGCTCATAACTTTGTACCCAATGATCCAAATATACCCAACATGGGTCTTAAAGTGATCAGAAAACCCTAAGGATTAATTTGATAGTATTTATCTTGCTGTTTGGATTAGTGTTTGCCTAATCACATTTAAGTTCTAATCCTAATTAGGTTAATTAACCCTAGAACTTTAATTGACCATAACTTGGTCAATTGAGCTCCAAATTTGATGATCTAAATATCCATTTAGATCAGAAAAACTTAATTAACAGTAATATGCAAAAATATTTTAGATCCAACGGTTAGATTTGTTAATCACCTCTAATTACTCTAAATCTTGATTAGTGAATATTAGCAAATTTAGTAACCCAAATTGAGAGATTTAAATTTCAGAGGACTCCTAGATCTATTTAGAATCAATCTATAAGGTTGGAATAGTATTTGAGTGATTAATTTTGTTAATCACTCACTAATCACCCTAAACCCTAATTAGATCTTAACTTAGTCAAATTAGGTCCAAATTGAGCCCACCACATGTCATTATGATCAGTGAGCTATTTGTAATTCATAGCCACTGATTTTGCTTAATTTGGACACTAATTGGCAAAATTAGGATTTTTGACCCTTAATTAAGCATCCCTTAATTACCCTTTAAACCCTAGATCTTGTATTGGCCATAACTTGGCCAATACTTATTAGATTTCAATAAATTTAGGTTCTATGGAAAGTTTAGGCAGTAAAGAACAATAATCTAAAAGAAAATTTAGCTTTCACTGAGTCAAATTACTAAATTGCCCTTATGAGTCAAATTCACTAATTTGATCTCATATGGCTTAATAATCACCCAAAATTAATTTGGTTGCTGTCTAATCTTATATTAGACAGTAAGAAACACTTTCCAAAAGAAAATTTTAGAATATAAGCCCTAGATCAAAATTTGATCTTTTGAACTCTTAAGTAGGGGCAAAATGGTCATTTTGCCCAAATTTAGGGTTTAGCCTTTTAAAGCCCTAAATTCAATTTCTAATCATTAAAATCAGTAAATAGAATGATTTAGAACTGAAATTAATCAAATTTAAGTCTAAATTAGGTTTTGATTAAAATCTCAGATTTTGCTCAGTAAAAAAAATTCCTAAGTCCTAAGTGAGTTTTTCTCATTCTTTAATCATTCTTAGATCCATCATTAGGTTTTATAATATTAGTTAGGATGTGTGTCTTGAGAGATACTCTTAGTAATTAAGAGTCTTATTTCCTAAGATTAGAAATAGATCTTAAGTTAGAATTCATCTATTGAGTAAATTGGGTTACTAAATTAGATGAAACCTTGAGTCTTCTAGTTTATAGATTTTTCTTAGTTTATTAAATGATTATTTAATCTTTAAACTTTAGAACTAAGAATAGAGATCTATCCTAATGAAATTGATTTATCATTAGGATTTGCCTTAACTTAATTTGTGAGATTTGGGTTCTAAACTTAGACCCTTAGATTATACCTTAGATTAAGTGATTAGACCCCATCATCTGGAGTCTAATTCTTAATCTTTTCATCTTGATTTGGCTAATCAAGATGAGATTGAGATGAATTAATTTACAAAACTAGGTCGAAGATTTATTCATTTTTAACCAAATAGTCATATTTTGATTAAGTTATAATTAGGACTTGGCCAGTCCTAATTATCTTCAACAAGTAGGATTCGTGATTCTAAGTTACAGAATGTGTAAGAATTGATAATTCTGAAACTTATGTAACTTAAAGTAGATAGAACGAATAAAGTAGACAACAACGGATATCACCTGTGTTTTAGATAGAGTTTCTTGCACTTTGATTTTGATGCTTCACATTCCTTGATTTTGAGCCTTATACCTTGAACATATATTATGTACTTAAGATATTTGGTAAATATCTTATGTCAATTTTGAACATTCATAAATAGCATTGTGTTTTGTTTCACAAGTGGTTTGTAAGGTGTAGCTTGATTAGTATACCTCTTCGATCAACTCGTTCGGGGTCGGCTTCTTGTAGGGGGTTTCAGTCCGATAGTCTATACCATGCCTAGTCCATGGGATAGGATGGATAGACTCTTGCCATACTGACTATATAGTCAGGATTTTGATATGGTTATACTAATTCAAGTACACTTACATTCAGAGTTTCTTAGCTCATCAGGCTAAGATTTGTTGAGTTCGTATAGTTGCTGTAGTTTCAGTTTGCAGTTACTGTTTTACTAGCATATTCTGCATTTTCAGCACTGTTTTACTGTCAGTTTTTCTGCACATGTTATATATATAGAATGCTAGTTCTACTTGCATGTTTTTATATGCTCACATAGGATGTTAGTGTTTTCAGCATAATCTGTTTGATTATGAGCATATTTAGGTTGTACTTTTCTTACATTTCTTTTACTTTTTTTTTACTTACCTGTCCTTGTTGCAGTTGCTTGGAGGAGGTATGTTTTACTTCCTATTTGTTTAGTTATAAATTATGGTTTATAACTTATTACTGTTCTTTTGTACGCTTTTCTGCACCTATTATGCTTAGTTCTGTTTATATGGTGATATCTACTTAATTTAATAAAATTGTTTGCCCTAAAATATACTTAGACATTTTGTCTAACCAGTTTTTCTTTTGTTGGCTGGGGCCCTACCATTATGAAACTGATAATGGTAGGTTCTGAGTTTGTTGGTTTAGCAGATCCAGTGGAGAGTTTGCCATTAGAAGAGGAGCCCGTTCTTGAAGATCTGTAGCCTAGTTTTCTATTTTCAGTGAGATTGAGAGTTTCCTTTCAGTTCATTTAAACTTATTAAATATTGTAATAATACAGGTTTATATTTCTCTTTCAGTACTTTACTTATTCTATATTGTTGTATTTATACTGTATTGGATGGATGTTATACCTTTTATTGCTTCCGCACTCTGAATTCTTGTATGATCATTTAGTGATAAATTCTGGAATGAATGACAAAGTCCTTAGTTAAACTGGATTAGAATGTGTGTCTAATCCAATCTTAAGTGGGGACCTTGTCATTTGGTGACCCCTCCACCGTAATCATGTTAACTTAAGGGTTAACAGGACCACGGCGGGGCAGGGCCGCCACAGTTGGTATCAGAGAATTCCATAAGGTGTCAGATAGGAATTCATTTCTTTCTACCTAATGGATTGTTCTTCTGCCACTTGATCACTAAATGAATACTTGAATTGACATCCATCACATTATGAGTATAACTCAGAATAAGTTAAGTTATTAGATAACTATAAAAGATGATAATTATTAAATTATATATAATGCTTAAACAAATTTAAGTAGAATGTTATAATTGTAGGAATAGAAGATCATCTAGAAATGGCATTCATGACTTACCTAAAGGAGTTCGAGACTATTTGGAAATATGAACATAAACTAGGAAAGAAGCAAGGAAGAACAATTGAAGGAGTATCAGAACAAGGATCGCAGGTAATAAACAAATTATTGAAAGAAGGCGTCTATAGATGCCTTGATTTACCAGTACTAGCAAGGGAATGGCTTGCAAGAGTTGACCACATATTTGGTGTTATGGAATGGCTTAGTCACATCAGATTAGAAGTGGTGCTATGTCTTCTGCGTATGCAAACAAAGAAATGGTGGATTATGTCATACGAAGAACTGTTTCGTAAAGCACAAGAGGAGCATCGTGAAGTGATTTATGAAGACTTTCGTAGATCATTTTTCATTAAATATATAGGATGGGAATAGTTTTATAAATCTATGATGATGTATTCTGTTATTTCAATAAAAGTTTAAATGAATGAGAAAAGCAGTAGTTATATTATGTCTTGTTATAATAAAGAACTCAAGATAGTTGTTTTGATTTCAGGAAAATGAATCCTGCTACTTCTCCCAACAATACTCCACTCAACCCTCAACCATCTGTAAGCAATGCTCCAAATAATACCGTGGCCGCTTCCAATACTATTGATGAAATAACTTCTTTAAGAAATATGGTTACTGTAATGCTAGAGAATCAAAATCAGCAGGCTCTAGCTATTCAAAAGTTAGTATCTATAATACCTTTGGATTATATGATTAACTCATATTTATGATGCTTAATTCATAATCCATAATTTAGTAAGATCTTGATCAGATCTTAGATTAGAACGTTTAAATTCATCAATTAGGACATGATGATTTATTATTTAACTTGTTGTCGATTCTAATTAAATTAAATTAGAACTTGATCAGTTCTAATTGCTTTTAACTTATAAAGCTGTGCTTCTAAATTACACTCGATGGTAAGAATTTGAGATCCTGAACTTGTGTAACTTAGAATAGTTAGAATGGTTAATTAGATAACAAATAATATCACCTTGTGTAGTAAAGTCCCTTGCTCACTATTGATATATATTTGTGCTTTTGTATTCTTTGTATTTTGTGCCTTAAACCTTGAACATAATATATAGGACAATATTGTGCATGAAATAAAAACTTAAAATAATTAGGACAACATTTGCATTGGGTTCAGTATTCAGGTTGATTCTTATGTACATTTACCCCAATAAACAGAGGTAAGGAGAAAAAAAGAATAACTTAACATTACTCATTGAGGAATATTGTGTTAAAGTTTGGAACCTAAAAATTTTTGTTTACATGCTTGACTCATCAGTTGCTTCTGGACGTGTCCACAGGAGCAAAAGTAAAATAACTAATATGAATTGCATTTGTATTTTCTACCTCCTCGGTACTGTATTGTTCTATTCTGCCCTAGCCCTGAAAGGCTTTGGGAATTTTTATTCTGCCCATGCCCAGAAAGGCTTTGGGAATTTGCTGGGTCTGATTGGCCAATTTATGGTATGGCAATTTGTACACACATGTTTTATGTTTACTATTGTACTATTACATTTTATTTCAGTCATCTTTACTTTATTTACCTACTTGCTTACTTATATGATATTAGTTTCTGTTACTACTTACTATACATATCACAGTAAATTACTTATTTTTAATTAGTATATATCATATGATTATCAGCATATTTAGGATTAGTCTTTCTTTTAGTACTTTTCTTACTGTATTTATATATCTATGCATATCCTTGTCTTATCATGTTTTATTAAGGTATATATTTTGCCCCATTGTTACTTAGTTATAAATGCTGTTATTTATAACTTATCACCTCCATTTGTATGCTTGTTACGTCGATACTACTTTACTTATTTAATATAATTAAATGGTGACATTAATGAATTTATGAAATAATATATCAGCTTAAAATGTACTTAGACAAATATCTAATAAGTTTTTTCTTTTGTTGGCTGGGGCCATAGCAATGTGAAACTGACAATATCAGAATCAGATCATTTTGAGGAGCTTGTGTCTAAAGAGGAGCATTTCCTTGATGAGGAGCAGCCGGGTGAAGCAGAAGCTATTTAGTTATTTTTTTGCTTATTTGTGAGGATGAGAAATTTTCTATTTCCTTTCATCTAACTATTTTAAAATGCTGTAATAATACATGTACCTTTAAACTGTGCGATTTTACTATACTATTTATTTTGAGCTGTGTGTTGCATTTTGCTTATGTATTGTTGTAAATTGGATGTACTATTTACTTACTTTGCTTTCGCACTCTAAGTTTGTGTTTACTTAGTGATTGATTCATGTTGTATGAATTCTGAGCATATATTCCCTTATTAGTGGATTGTGAATTATACATAATCCAATGATAAGTGAGGGATTTGCCAGAGTGGCACACCTCCCCTTAAGTCTAATATTGAGGGTTAGGGGGCAGGGCGGGGTGCCACACTTGGTATGCACACCTTCCCTTAAGTTTAATCTTGCGGGTTAGGGGGCGGGGCACCACATGTATTCGGTGGCTAGTTTAGCTAATTTTTCTGTCATAACAGTTCTAATGTAGGCACATGTCCAATAAAGAATATTTTCAATTATTTTTGTCAGTTTCAATTGCTTTTAGTTTAGTTTCAGTATTTATGCAGCATTTCAGTATTTTAGTATTTTCAGTATGTATAGTATTTATAGCATTTTTTTCATATTTTCAGTTTTAGTTTTATATGCAAGCATATTATGATACTAGATTATTTCATTTCTATTTATAATTTATTTTATTTGAAAATCAACATGAATAGAATTGATCATACTTAGGATATTTCTTGTACATAGTAATTTTTACATATACATTGCTTAACCTTTTATGCAGCTTTAAGTTGAGGTATATTTGCTTAATTCACATTTTGTTTAAAGTTATAATTGAATGATTATAACTTTTACCATTTCTCTTTGAAGCTTTGTTGCTCCTAAAATGCTCAGGATGTTTGTGATATCATAAAATTCAAATATTAATAGCCTAAAATGTACTTAAACAATTTGTATTACTAATTTTTTTCTTTTCTTGGCTGGGGCTCTGGCATTGTAAAACCGACAATATCAGCTTCTGAGCGTTTTGTAGAGATAACACCTGAGGAGGAGCAGATTCGGGAGGAAGAGTGCCTTGGAGTTGAGGAGCCTTAGTGTAAAATACAAAAATTTCATTTTTTAATTGTTTATTAATATTTAAATAATTTTGACCTCAGATTGAAAATCTAACTTCGCTATTGTGTTCACCACTCCCAAATTAGTTAGGGGTGAAGTTTTGAATGCATTTGGAAGTGATTGAATTTTTGGCAAATAATTTAATATTATTTTAAATACCTGAAAATCAAATAAATAAATACTCATCGGATCTAAAATCCGAGTGCGCCGTTGTGTTCAGAACCCCTCAATTAGCTAGGGGTGATTTATTGAAAATTTTACGGATGCATTTAAATATTTACAATTCATTAATAAAGAAGGATAAAATTTTATTAAATATTAATATATTTTAAATAGTCTAACGGTTTTCGTCCAAATCATCCGGCGCCATCTAACTAAAGCAACGCCATCTCTCTTGCGACGTTAGGTTTTCCGGGTTGATCAGGACCGTCTGATCATCAGATCAGACGGTAGCCCCCCATCTTCCACCACGTATTGCACGTGGCGCTCAGTGACGCGCGTCCCCCCGATTTCGAGGCCAGGCGTCGATCACCGCTTATCGGTTTGGCGTATGGGCTCATTTAGATCTTCTATAGATTCCATTGCTCATTTGATCCATACCCAAACATTTTCCATAGATTAAAGGAGTTTCGAATCAAACTGGTGGCGGAACCCTAAAATTTTGAAAACCATCCAATTAAGGTACCACAACTTCCTTCGATTCTTTAATCATCTTCAATATATCATTGCAATGCATTCATATTAATTATGTGTCAAGTTTGTGTTCAAATTTGAGGCAAGATTATTGTCGATTTGTTGCACCGTTGGCGTAACCCTAGGCGTTAGGGCTCCCTATTATCGAGTGTTAGAACAAGGTTATGGCTGAGATTTTAGGATCAATAGATTGGTGAGGGTGGGTACTTCTTTACAGCATGCGAATCATGCGGCGTGAAGCACTATCTATCGATGAAATGCGTGCCCTAGCTTCCATGGTGGCGCCTTTCTAGGGGAGATCCGCAGTATCTGGACCGGTTTAGATCAGACCGGTCCAGCCTTGAACCGTGGTTCATCGGGCCGGGTCCTTTAAGAACGCTGCAGTCCACGTGTTAACATCAGGCTGTTCCACGTGGCCTCCAGAACAGCAACGGTTGTGATGGCCCGCGGTCAGTCTGTTGACTGCGAGTGGGTCCCGCCGTCCCAATTCAAATGAATCAGGCATCAACACGTGTCGCTGCCTGTCCTTTTGTGGCTGGCTGTATCCTCTGTTGCAGCCGTATGGGTCCCACCTGCAGTAATGATAATGAATATATATAAAAATACACACACACACACACACACACACACACACACACACACACACACACACACACACACACACACACACACACACACACACACACACACACACACACACACACATATATATATATATATATATATATATATATATATATATATATATATATATATACACACACACACACACATGTATATACTTAAATAAATAGAACAAAAAAATATATAAAAATAGAGTAATAATATAATTAATTTATATAACAATTCATTAAATATTGATAAATGATTAATTAATGGAATAATAATAATTAAAATACAGTATTTATAAATTAATTTAATTAATATCAAAACTTTAACCGACCATAACTTATAAAATACTTATCCAAATAATACAAATAAATATACTAAATTAATCAAAAAATTATGAGAAATTTATTGGAACTATTAAATTTCTATTTAGAGCTATGTTTGAGATAGTGGCATTTAGGGTTTCTTTGATGTAACACAAAGTGTTCAAATATTCAATTAAACGTATAAACCACTAACCCAAATATACCAAATATAGGTCTCAAAATATTTAGAAAATCTTAAGAAATAATTTAGAAGTATTAATTTTGTTGTTTGGATTAAATTTAGACTAATCACAATTATGACATAACCCTAATTAAGCCTTTAATCATAAAAACTTTAAATAGCCATAAGTAAGTCAATTTAGCTCCAAATTAGGTGATCCAAATATTAATTTAGATCAAAAAAATCTAATTTACAGTAACCTATAAAAATATTTAGAATTCAATTGTTAGATCTCTTAATTAACTCTAATTACTTAAAAACTTGATTAGTGAATATTAGCAAATATAATGATTCAAATTAAGTAATTTCAGTTTCAGAAGACTCATAAAGTAAATTAGAACCTAGCTGTATAATTAGTTTAATAATTTTGTGACTAAAATCACTAATCACTCACTAATTATATTAATCCCTAATTATTAACCATTAGAATTGTATTGGCTATAACTTAGCCAATACATATCAGAAATAACAATTTTAGATTCTATAGAAATCTTAGAACCTAATCTACAATAAACTAACAGAAATTTTTAGATTTTTATTAAGGGTATAAATTTACTAAAATGCCCTTATAAGGTTAAATTCCCAATTTAACCTTATAAGGCATAATAATTAAGTAACTTAATAAAATAATTAAAAATATTCAAATATTCATTTCATTACTTTAAGAAGCCTAAATTATAAGCATAAAAATAGTAAATTAATGAATTAAATTATTTTTGGCAGATCAAAGGAATTGAACTGGTTATAAATTGTATTAAAACAGTTAAGTACGTAAATCTACTTATAAGTTTTATTTTAATATTCTTATTTGAGCCATTTTCATTTGAGCACTATTTATTTAAATTGCTTACTGCTATTAAATCTGCAAAAGAATATTATCAAATAGCATGTAACAAAAAAGGTGAAAAATGATATATAATTTGTGGTGTTGGTCTTTGGAGGATGAAAAGCAACATTGAGAATTTGTACAGATTTGGCCTACTGGCAGCCCCTGGGAGTTTTATGGAGGGATTTAGCCCTTTTTAGGAAGTGGGCAAATCCAGAGGAAAGACACACCATCAGTTCCTATTTTGAGTAAGCTACTGACGGGTAGTGAGATAAGCTTCCTACATGTTATGCCTATGAGTTTACTCATTTGGGCTCAGGAGTCTTTGGATTCGACTTATTGTTACAAATGCTTTTAATAAAATTTATGCTTTCATATATGTTGAATTTCAAAGCTAATATGCAGGGCAGTATTTAAATTTGAGAAATTTGCTTTCCTTTCAAATATGCAGATATTTCTTTCAGTTCCATATTTGATTTATGCTTATTATAGGATGCTAGAATTGTTATTATAAGAATGATTTGCATACTCCTACCTGACTGGTAACTGTGTTTTTCAGGTTTTGATAATTAAAGTTTAGAAGATCTGCCAAATAAAAAGAGAAGAAATAAAGAAGCAAGAAAATGTGAATATTTAATCTTTATTGTAAATATTAAACTGTTGTAATTTCATATATGTTTGGCTCTATCTTTAAAATGTATAATTGGACTGTAAATATTAATTATATTATTTTCTTTTTGTATATAGAAAATGCATGTTTCCAATTATATGAATCATTCTTTGGAGACTCTCGAACTTCGATCCCCGGTCGCCACAGAATTGGTATCAGAGCGGAGTTTGAGACAATTTAAAGAATGATTCATTAAAGAGCCAACATTACGAATACAGTTTTGAAAATGCTTGATTATAATAAGTATAATTAGTAGTTGAGTTTTAAGTTGGAGAGCCTATTAAGTATATCTTATTATTTTTCCAGATTATGGAGAGCCATAATCAAAACAACAACAACCAATCTCAGGAGAAAAATGTTCCTCAAAATACTCCAAGCCACAATGAGACTGTTTCACCTAATATTGAAGCAGTCTACCCTTTTGATCATAGTGGAGCAAATCAGATGCTCTAGTTCATGAATATGATGAGTCAATTCATGAACAATTAATAAATCCAGAATCCAAACCTTATTTCAATGCAGAAGAAGGCAATAAATGGAGATTTTCATGTTTTTCTTAAACTTCAACCTCTAAGATTCAATGGAAAAGCAACTCCTTATCAAGCTGAGAAGTGGATTCAAAGGATAGAAAAGGAATTTAAATGTGCCAAAAGTTCTGAAGATTAGATGGTATCCTCAGCTACCTATTTACTAGCAGAAACTGCAGAAAAATGGTGGAAGACAGCTAAAACCACCATATTTCAAAATAGAACAGAAGAAGAGATCCAGTGGGAAGAATTTGTGATAGCATTCTTAGGCAAGTATGTGCCCCAGTCTGCTAGGTAGACAATGAGAAAAGAACTATTGAACCTGAAGCAAGGAAGTCACACAGTAACAGAATACGAAGAGGAATTTACTCGTCTAGCTAGTTTTTCCCCAGAAATGGTTACAACTGAAGAAGTCAGATGTCACTTATTCCTTAATGGATTAAAGAATAATTTTTAGCATATCTTGACACCCCTTCAAATCTCAAATTTTACCCAACTAGTGGAAAAGGCCAAACTCATGGAAGCCCAAGAAGAACAGTATTCTTCAAGAACAAAGAGGCCAGCTTTTTCTCCCAATTTTCCATCCAAGAGACAACAATTTTCAAGACCTTAAATAAGGATGTATAATATTCAAAGCAACCCCAGTGCACTAGTTTCAAGAACACCAAATACTTGCAAATTTTGTAGAAGAATACACTATACAAATAAATATTTTATCGGTATAGGTCAATGCCAACGATGTGGGAGGACCAATCATATAATAAAGTTCTAACGTGCTACTTATACAGTAAACGGACATCAAATCTCAAACCAAGGTAAAGAAATTATGAAAAATCAGGCAGACCACTAGTAAATCAAGGAAATAATATAGCATCTTCCAGTAATACAAAGAATATTCAATCAATCTCAAGAAGAGGCAACAAATGAGCCTGACGTGGTTAGAGGTACCATTTTATTATTCCAGCACCCTTGTTCAATTCTTTTTTATTCTAGATCTACGCATTCTTTTATTACGTCAAAGTTGGTTCAAAAACATTTATTACCAGTAGAACAACTTTCATCAGCACTCAAAGTTAATCTACCATCATGAGAGTTATTAGAAACAAGTGTCTTTTATAATTGTAAATTAGATATAAGTGGAATCTCTTAGGAAGCTAAACTCACTATCATCCCTATAACCACTTTTGATATTATCCTTGGGATGGACTGGATGAGTCAGAATAAGGCATTAATTGATTGTGCAAAGAAGAGAGTATATGTATACAGTGGAAGCAAGAAGGTGACATTTGTTGGTCAAAGAAGTGCAATTATTAGCCTTATTCCAGCTAATAAGATTGAAAAGTTCATTAGAAAGAAATACCCTATATTTTTAACTTTACTCTCAAGTTTTGATGCTAAAGCTATGACTCTAGAAGAAACTCCTATAGTGAAAGAATATGCAGATGTTTTTCTAGAAGAACTTTCAGGATTACCACCTCAAAGAGAAGTAGAGTTCAGCATTGATTTAAATCAAGGAACGAATCCTTTATCAAAAGCTCCATACATAATGGCACCTAAAGAGTTAGAAGAACTTAAGAATCAACTTCAGGAGTTGACTAAAAAAGGATTTATTTAACCAAGTAATTCCCCATGGGGAGCCCCAGTCTTGTTTGTTAAGAAGAATGATGGGACTATGCGCCTATGTATTGATTACCGATTGAATAAGGTTACCATTCAAAAGAAATACCCATTACCAAGAATTGTGATTTATTTGATCAATTAGTTGGTGCTTCAATATTTTCCAAAATTGATTTGAGATCTGGTTATCACAAACTCCGTATCAAAGATAAGGATATTCCTAAATCTGCATTTAGAACACGTTATGGGCATTATGAATTCTTGGTGATGCCTTTTGGGTTAACCAATGCCCCATCCTATTTTATGGATTTGATGCAGCGAATAATGAAACCCTACTTAGATTCATTTATCATCATCTTCATTGATGATATATTAATTTATTCTAAGAATGCTAAGATGCATAAAGAGCATCTTAGGATCACCTTAAGCTTATTAAGGCAACATCAACTGTATGCCAAATTCTTAAAATGTGAATTTTGGCTTCACTCAGTCGCCTTCTTAGGCCATGTAATTATCAAAGATGAAATATTAGTTTATCCAAGCAAAATAAGTGCAATTCAAGATTGGCCACAACCTACTTCAGTAATAGAGATACGCAGTTTCTTGGGATTAGCTGGTTATTATCGTAAATTTGTTAAGAACTTTTCTCAGATTGCAGTTCCTTTTGCTCGTCTTACTCAAAAAGATGTGCCTTATGTATGGGATCCATCTTGCGAACCTGCGTTTCAGAAGTTAAAAGAATGTCTAACATCAGCTCCTATTCTAGTTTTGTCAGTTGAAGGAAAAGAATATCAAATTTATTGTGATGCTTCTGGAATTGGATTAGGCCGTGTTCTTATGCAAGAAGGAAAAGTTATAGCCTTCGCATCTAGACAACTTAAAGTTCATGAGAAAAATTATCCAGTTCATGATCTGGAATTGGCTGCGATAGTATTTGCACTTAAGATCTGGAGACACTATTTATATGGAGTAAGATGTGAAGTCTTCACTGATCACCAAAGTTTGAAGTATATCTTTACTCAAAAGGAGATAAATTTAAGGCAGCGAAGATGGTTAGAATTAATTAAAGATTATGATTTATCAATTCAATATCATCCTGGAAAGGCAAAATATAGTAGCAGATGCACTAAGTCGAAAGGAAATATCACATTCGCATATTTTGACCTCTAACCCTATCTTACTTGAGTAAATAGAAGATTTCCAATTAGAAGTCGTATTATCATCAAATATTAATCTATTTCAAATGATAGTTGAATGCTCATTAATGGATGAAATTAAAGAAGCTCAACATCTTGATGAAGAATATAGTTCCTTATCTGTATTTATTCAATCAGGAAAACATCTAGAACTAAATTTGGATTCAAATAAGAATATTTGGTGTGGATCAAGAATTTGGATACCTAATAAAGTTGAGCTAAGATCTAAAGTATTGAAAGAAGCTCACCATTCAAAATATTATATTCATCCAGGAAATAACAAGATGTATCAAGATTTGAAATCACACTTTTGGTGGCCAGGAATGAAGAAAAGTATAGCTGAGTTTATATCAAAGTGTGAAGCTTGTAACCTGGTAAAAGCAGAACATCAGAAACCAGGAGGATTACTTCAATCTCTAGCTATTCCTTAATGGAAATGGGAAGATATTTCTATAGATTTCATAACGGGGTTTCCTCATTCAATATCCAATAATGATTCTATTTGGGTAATTTTGGATAGACTTATAAAAATGGCACACTTTTTACCCATAAAGCAGACATATTTAATAGAAAAATTGGCAAAGATCTATCTAAAAGAGATAATAAGATTGCATGGTATTCTAAAAACCATTGTTTTGATAGAGACAGCAGGTTCACGTCAAAGTTCTGGAGAGCAGTTCATCAAGATTTTGGTTCACATCTCTGTATGAGTACAGCTTTTCATCCGCAGACTGATGGACAAACTGAAAGAGTAAATAAAACTCTAGAAGATCTTCTTCATCTTTGTGTATTAGATTTCAGAGGAAGTTGGGATGATCACCTTCCATTAATTGAATTCTCTTATAATAATAGTTTTCAAGCAAGTATTGGAATGGCTCCTTATGAAGCCCTTTATGGAAGAAGGTGTATCACTCCTTTATCTTGGAATAATGTTGGAGAAAATAGAATATTAAAATCAGATATGATTCTTTAGGCAACAGAAAAGATTAAGTTAATTTAGCATCAAATGAAAGCAGCTTAAGACAGGCAGAAGCAGTATTTTGATGCTCATCATCGTCATATGGAATTTTCTGTTGGAGATTTTGTATATTTGAAAGTAAATCCATTCAGAGGAGTTTCAAGATTTGGAGTTTCTAGAAAATTAAGTCCAAGATTTATTGAACCTTTTGAAGTCTTAAAGAGAGTAGGTCAAGTGGCATATCAGATCAAACTTCCACCACATCTGAGTTTGATGCACGATGTATTCATATCTCCTCATTAAGGAAATGCTTAGCAGAACCTTCAATGAGAGTGGAAGTAGAAGATACCAATTTTCAACTAAACCTCAGCTATGTGATCGAACCAGAAGAAATTCAAGATCGAGATGAAAGGAAACTAAGAAATAAATCCATTCCCATGATAAAAGTTCGATGGAAGAACTGTCGCAAAGAAGAAGCTACATGGGAAGAAAAATCAAGTATGAAGAAAGCATATCTTCACTTATTCCACTAGTAAGTGATTTTAGATCTAGTAAATTTATTTAAATTTTAGATTGATGTTGGGACGACATCCCTTTTAAGTTGGAGAGAATGTAAAATACAAAAATTTCATTTTTAATTATTTATCAATATTTAAATAATTTTGACCTCAGATTGAAAATCTGACTTCATCATTGCGTTCACCACCCCAAATTAGCTAGGGGTGAAGTTTTGAATGCATTTGGAAGTTATTGAATTTTTGGCAAATAATTTAATATTATTTTAAATAACTGAAAATCAAATAAATAAATACTTGTTGGATCAAAAATCTGAGTGTGTCATTGCGTTCAGAATCCCTCAATTAGCTAGGGGTGATTTATTGAAAATTTTTGAGATGCATTTAGATATTTAAAATTAATTAATAAAGAAGGATAAATTTTATTAAATATTAATATATTTTAAATAGTCTAACGGTTTCAGTCCAAATCATCCGACGCCGTCTAACTAAAGCAATGTCATCTCTCTTGCACCGTTAGGTCTTCCAGGTTGTTCAGGATCGTCTGATCATCATATCAGACGGTAACCCTCCATCTTCCACGCGCGTATTGCGCGTGGCGCTCAGTGACGCGCGTCCCCCCGATTTCGAGGTCAGGCGTCGATCACCGCTTATCGGTTTGGCGTCTGGGCTCATTTAGATCTTCTATAGATTCCATTGCTCATTTGATCCATACCCAAACATTTTCCATAGATTAAAGGAGCTTCGAATCAAACTGGTGGCGGAACCCTAAAATTTTGAAAACCATCCAATTAAGGTACGACAACTTCCTTTGACTCTTTAATCATCTTCAATATATCATTGCAATGCATTCATATTAATTATGTGTCAATTCTGTGTTCAAATTTGAGGCAAGATTATTGTTGATTTGCTGCACCGTTGGCGTAACCCTAGGCATTAGGGCTTCCTATTATCGAGTGTTAGAACAAGGTTATGGCTGAGATTTTAGGATCAATAGATTGGTGAGGGTGTGTACTTCTTTACAGCATGTGAATCATGCGGCGTGAAGCTCTATCCATCGATGAAATGCGTGCCCTAGCTTCCATGGTGGCGCCTTCCGTAGGGGAGATCCGCAGTATCTGAACCAGTTTAGATCAGACCGGTCCAGCCTTAAACCATGGTTCATCGGGCCGGGTCCTTTAAGAACGCTGCAGCCCATGTGTTAACATCAGGCTGTTCCACGTGGCCTCTAGAACGGCAACAGCTGTGATGCCCCGTGGTCAGTCTGTTGACTGCGAGTGGGTCCCGCCATCCCCATTCAAACGAATCAGGCATCAACACGTTTCGATGCCTGTCCTTTTGTGGCTGGCTGTCTCCTCTGTTGCAGCTGTATGGGTCCCACCTGTAGTAATGATAATGAATATATATAAACACACACACACACACATATATATATATATATATAAGTATAATATAAAGTGTAACAACCCGAGTTGTTACCATAGTTGATTAGGACTAACCCTAAAACTTAAACACAATTATAAGTGCTAATTAGGTCAGATGGAGTCAACCTCTGAAACCTAGTCCAAATCATGAGTCATATGGATCGAATCCTGATTTCTAGAAATCCAGAAACCCTAGAAATTGACCTATTAAGATTGACCTTCTATCGAAAAACGGACACCGCCATTGTTTTCCTTGACCCCAAATTAGCTTGGGGTGACGTTTTCGTGTCAATCGGAAGTCGTCGAAATTTCGACGAATATTTTAATAATAAAAATACCCCGGAAATCGAGGTATCAAAATACTCGTCGGATCGAAAATCCGACCCCGTCATTGCGTTCCTCACCCCTCAATTAGCTAGGAAAACATGTTCAAAATTTTTGGATTTTTTTTAAAAAAAAAAATTTAAAAATTAATTAATTGACGACGCCGTACGGCGCCGTCCGATCGGACGGATCCATCCAGACCGGCTGATCCGCGTCGTGCGGTCCGGGCTGATTCGGACCGTCCGCGACCCTTCGGCTTCGGCCGTGGGGCCCACTATGCCACGTGTCACGTGGGGCCCACAGCCCGAGCTCGCGCGGTGGTTCAACTCCCCAGTGGGGCCCACAGTGCCACATGGCCGCTCTGGGCCAGCCACGTGTCAAGTGGGACCCACTGTCTGGTCACCCGCGACGCTTCAGCTCCCCCGTGGGGCCACAGTATCACGTGGCAGCCTCTGGCAGTGCCACATGTCAAGTGGGGCCCACTGCCCAGTCATAGAGCTGACTCAGCCCTTGTGGGGCCCACAGTGCCACGTGTCTAGTGGGGCCCACTATCTGTTAATTAAAATTTAATTAAATTACTGTTAGTATTAATTAATTACTGTTAATGATTAATTAATTACAATTAGTGGTTAATTAAATTAGGATTAGTGTTAATTACTTTTAAACAGTAATCTTAATTAATTAAGTAATTAGAGATTAATTAGGGTTAATTTAATATTAATTAAACCTTAAATAATAATTAGAATAATTAATTATTATTAAATAGTAAAGTATAATTAATTATTCTTAATTAGATGTTAACAAGTAATTAAGACTAATTAAATAGTGATTAGTACTAATTACTTTGCTACAGTAATAAAATAAAATTTAAAAATAATTAAAATTAATTAATTAATGGATTAATTAAGAGTTAATGAATAATTAAGCCTAATTAAGTATAGATTAATTAAGATTAATTAATTTCAGAAAAAATATATAAACTTTAGGAATGAACAGTAAAATCATTTTATTTAAATAAATGAACAGTAAAATAATTCAAATTGTATTTTTGAATACTAAATCTTAAAAGTTTAATAATTTTTCATAGGATGATCCAAACATAGCCAATATAGGTCTCAAAATATTCAGAAAAAATGTAAGGAATCAAATAACGTAATTTAAAAATTTATTTCGGGGTACGTATAACGAGGTAACGTTTTAGGACTTATTTAGAGCCTCATAACTTTTTACCCCGCTATCAGAACGTAGTCAATATGGGTCTTAAAATACTTAGGAGAGTGGCCCCATCACTGTAGAAGTATTAGTTTTCCCATTCGGACATCAGGACAAAAAGTCAACCCTAGAATTCTCGGTGAAAAATGACCAAAATGCCCCTAAACTTCAAACAGCCATAACTTAGTCAAATCAACTCCAAATTGGAAAATTCAAGATGCTAACTAGCCTAGAATTTCAATGTCATAAATATAATAAAATAATATTTAGGATCTGAACCCTAGAAATTTAGGTAAATGACCAATTTACCCCTAGCCGTATTTTAGTCATAACATGATCATTTCTCATCCAATTTAGGCGTACTTACTGTCTATCTTCAAGTTAGACAGTAAGGAATCAGTTGGAACTAAGAGAATTCAATTCTGACTCCTAAGTCAAAAGTTGACTTTTTGACCCTTAAAGTAGGGGCAAAATGGTCATTTTGCCCTAAGATTGGGTTAAGTACCCCTACCTTTAAGATAATATTCCAGAACACCAAGACTAATATTATAATCATCTAAGTAACAATCAAGTGAGTGAAATCAACCCTTAAGTCAGATTCCAATAATTTCTGCTAAGTCTTAAGCACTACACATTAAGGACCTTTTCTGAGATTAGGACTAGATCATAGGCTAGAGTTTATTCATTAGGTAAATGGGTTACTCAATGGATAGAACCTTGGATTTACTAGTTTATAGACTGTTCTTTTATTTTATTACTCGTTCTGACTATTTTGTCTTTTAAATTTAGAATTAGGATAGGAGATTTATCCTATTAAGTTTGATTACTTAATAGGATTTGCCTTAACTAGTAGATCACTGTTGGAATGAAACATATAACTTGAGTCTTATCCTTTTGGATTATGTGATTAAACCTAAATCTTGTAGTGTTTAATCCATAATCTGTAGGTTTAGAAGATCTTGATCAGATCTTAGTTAGAACGTCTAAATTCACAAAATTAGGACGTATGATTTATTGATTTAACTCGTAGTCATCTATCTGATTGAACTAGATTAGAACCTAATCAGTTCTAATCCTTTTTAACTTATAAGGATGAGTTTTTGAGTTACACTCGATAATAGGAAAACGGTGATCCTGAACTTGTGTAACTTGGAATAGTTAGAATGGTTAAGTAAAAAATAAATGATATCATCATATTTAGTAGAGTCCCTTGCTTCTATTTGATATTTTATTGTTACGCATTCCTTGTACTTTTATGCCATATTTTCTTGAGCATATCATATAAGACTGTTGATGTATGAATAAAATGTTAGGAAATTATGGCGACTCCTTAGATTCCTTGTGAAAATATTAAAGTAATTAACGAGAAGATAATAATTTGATGTGTTGAGCTGCCTCTCAGTATTTCTTTTGATCACATCGATTGTTGCCCTAGCCGTATCGTGCTAGGAATCGTCCTAGCCATACTAGTGCTAGGATCATTCGGTTATGACTGTTGGTGCTCTAGCCGTATCGTGCTAGGAACCGCCCTAGCCGTACTGGTGCTAGAACCTTCGATTTTGACTGTTGTTGCCTTAGTCGTATCGTGCTAGGAACCGCCATAGCCATACTAGTGCTAAGACCATTCAGTCCCTTTTTGGTGAGCTAAAGTAGCTCTCTTCTGTATGGCAGATTGTACACGTTTGTTTATATACAGTTGATGTTTGTTTACCTTTCAGCATTCTTATTCAGTCAGCTATTTCTTTGTACTACTTTTATATATATTTAGGATGTTAAAATCTTGCTGCTACTTATATATACCACTACTGAGTTCTTTTCTTTAATTGGTATATTTCTTTTGATCACCAGCATGTTTAGGATGTAGCATTTTTCTTACTGCACTTATTTGTTTATGTATATTTATAGGCCTTATGTAACAACCCTAGGTTGTTACCATGCAAAATAAATGTTGATTGATTCAATTTTTAGCATTATTACTTTTAGAACATCAAGATAAGCCTATTTAGAAAATTTGAAGTCCATTGGACTTCTCTAAATCAAAAATTATAAATTGATCAGTCTAGATGCTCTAGTCTAGACCCAAAATATTTTGATATCAGAATTAAAATCTGATTGCATTTTGAATTTCTCACCCCCAAATTAGCTAAGGGTGAAATTTTGGTGCAATTTGGAGTTCATTTGGGCAATAATTCAATTAAAATTAAAATGGTTCAATTGCATAAAAGGGTTCCAAACAAATTGATTTTGCAAATATACCTTAATACCAAAATAAACGGCCGGGATCCGCTGTGCGGACCGCGGGCGATCCGCTGCGGAGCCCGGGTCACGCGACAGCGGCATCCCGTAAATCCAGCCGTTCCGTCTTTTTGATCTACGGCTAGGATGCGATCCCGCAGAACAGCCGATCCGTCGTTGGATCTGTCCCGTGGATCCTACGGCCAGGATCGCTCCACGATCGGCCGTTAGGATCTGGGCGATCTCAGCCGTAGCTCCTTCTGGTCGATCAATCAGACGGCAACCAGGGCACCCGTCACTGTGGATCTTCGTCTTCCTCCCGATCGCGCACCCGACAGGGAGAATCCCCGTACTGCCAGCTGTCTAGCTTGTCCCCCACTCCCCGCGTGTGGCGGCCCAGCCCCGCCGTGGTCCTGTTAACTCTTAAGTTAACATGATTACGGTGGAGGGGTCACCAAATGACAAGGTCCCCACTTAAGATTGGATTAAACACACATTCTAATCCAATTTAATTAAGGACTTTTCCATTCATCCCAAAAATACTATCACTAAATGATCATACATGAACTCAGAGTGCGGAAGCATAAAATATATAACATCCATCCAATACAGTATAAATACAACAATACAGAATAAGTAAAGTACTGAAAAAGAAATATAAACCTGTATTATTACAACATTTAATAAGTTTAAAAGAACTGAAAGGAACTCTCAATCTCACTGAAAAAAAATAGAAAACTAAGGCTACAGATCTTCAAGAACAGGCTTCTCCTCCAATGGTAAGCTCTCCACTAGATCTACTGCTCCAACAAACTCAGAACCTACCATTATCAGTTTCATAATGGTAGGGCCCCAGCCAACAAAAGAAAAATTGGTTAGACAATATGTCTAAGTACATTTTAGGGCAAACAATTTTATTAAGTTAAATAGATATCACCATAAAAACAGAACTGCGCAAAATAGGTGCAGAAAAGTGTACAAAGGAACAGTATAAAGTTATAAACAAACAGTTTATAACTAAAACAACTAGGAAGTAATACATACCTCCTCCAAGCAACTGCAACAAAGACAAGTAAGTAAAAGAAAAGTAAAACTATACGAAAATACAACCTAAATATGCATATGATCAAACAAAAATATGCTAAAGGACATACAATATTTAACAGTGTGAAACTGAAACAAACTAACATCCTAAAAATATAAGAAAATAGCAAGTATAACTAGCATCCTATATAGTGCAGGAAAATTATAAGTAAAATAGTGCTGAAATGCAGAATATACAAGTAAAACAGTAACTGTAAACTGAAACTACAGTGATTATATAAGTCACCTGAACTGAACACGAACTCAGCAAATCTTAGCCTGATGAGCTAAGAAACTCTGAACTGAACATCACTGAAAACTCTTAGCCTGATGAGCTAAGACAGAACTGAATGTAAGTGTACTTGAATTTAGTATATCCATATCAGAATCCTGACTCTGTAGTCAGTAGGGCGAGAGTCTATCCATCCTATCACTTGGACTAGGCATGGCCAATAGACTGTCGGACATTAAACCCTCGAAAGGTTGCCGACCCCGAACGGGTTGATCGAAGAGGTATACTAATCAAGCTACACCTTACATACCAATTGTGAAATGAACATAATGCTGTTTATAAATAATGTTCCAAATTGACATAAGATATTTATCAAAATATCTTATGTACATAATACATGTTCAAGGTATAAGGCTCAAAATCAAGGAATACGAAGCATCAAAATCAAAGTGCAAGAAACTCTATCTAAAACACAGGTGATATCATTTGTTATCTACTTTATTCGTTCTATCTACTCTAAGTTACATAAGTTTCAGAATTATCAATTCTTACACATTCTGTAACTTAGAATCACGAATCCTACTTGTTGAAGATAATTAGGACTGGCCAAGTCCTAATTATAACTTAATCAAAAGATGACTATTTGGTTAAAAATGAATAAATCATCGACCTAGTTTTGTAATTTAATTCATCCCAACCTCATCTTGATTAGCCAAATCAAGATGAAAAAATTAAGAATTAGACTCCAGATGATGGGGTCTAATCACTTAATCTAAAGGTATAATCTAAGGGTCTAAGTTTAGAACCCAAATCTCATAGATTAGGTTAAGGGAAATCCTAATGATAAATCAAGTTCATTAGGATAGATCTCTATTCTTAATTCTAAAATTTAAAGATCAAATAATCATTTAATAAACTAAGAAAAATCTAGAAACTAGAAAACTCAAGGTTTCACCTAATTGAGTAACCCAATTTACTCAATAGATGAATTCTAACTTAAGATCTATTCCTAATTTTAGGAAATAAGGCTCTTAATTACTAAGAGTATCTATCAAGACACACATCCTAACTAATGTTATAAGACCTAAGGATGGATCTAAGAATGATTAAGGATAGATAAATACTCATAATATACTTAGGAATTTTCTTAAAGAGCATATTTTGAGATTTTAATCAAAATCTTATTTAGACTTGAATTTGATTAATTTCAGTTCTAAATCATTCTATTTACTGATTTTAGTGATTAGAAATTGAATTTACGGCTTTTAAAGGTTAAACCCTAAATTTGGGCAAAATTACCATTTTGCCCCTACTTAAGGGTTCAAAAAATCTAATTTTGATCTAAGGTTTTAATTCTGAAATTTTCTTTTGGAAAGTGATTCTTACTGTCTAATGTAAGACTAGACAGTAACTAAATTAATTTTGGGTGATTATTAAGTCATATGAGATCAAATTAGTGAATTTGACTCATAAGGGTAAATTAATAATTTGACTAAGTGAAAGTTAAATTTTTCTTTCAGTTTAATGTTCTTTACTGCCTAAGCTTTCCATAGAATCTAAATTTGCTAAATTCTGATATGTATTGGCCAAATTATGGCCAATACAAAATTTAGGGTTTTAAGGTTAATTAAGGAATTGTTAACTATAGGTCAAAAATTCTAACTTTGTCAATTAGTGTCCAAATTAAGCAAAATCAGTGGCTATGGTTTACAAATAGTTCACTGATTATAATGACATGTGGTAGGCTCAATTTGGACCTAATTTGACTAAGTTAAGACCTAATTAGGGTTTAGGGTGATTAGTGAGTGATTAGCAAAATTAATCACTCAAACACTAATCCAACCTTACAAATTGATTCTAAATGGTTTTATGAGTCCTTTGAAACTTAAATCACTCAATTTGGATTATTAATTTGGCTAATATTCACTAATCAAGATTTAGAGTAATTAAGGATGATTAGCAAATCTAACCATTGAATTTGAAATATTTTTACATATTATTGTTAATGGACCTTTGGATCATCAAATTTGGAGCTCAATTGACCAAGTTATGGTCAATTGAAGTTCTAGGTCTAATTAGGGTAATTAGGGTTAGGTCTTAAATGTCATTAAGCAATTACTAATCCAAACAGCAAAATGAATACTATCAAATTAATCCTTAGGGTTTTTTGATCACTTTAAGACCCATATTGGGTATGTTTGGATTAACCTACACAAAGTTATGGTTAATTGAAAATTTGAGACATAAATTTGAACTTAATTAAACCTTAAATGTCATTTTGCTAAATACTGGTCCAAATACAAAATTATTGGCATCAATAAATTCCTCATATTTTTCTGATCAATTTGATATATTTATTTGCTATATTTGGACTTATATTTTTCAACTTATGATTATTTAAAGTTCTATAGTTTATTTAATTAAATTAAATCTGATTTAAATAAACAGGATTTAATTAATAAAATTTAATTCGTAATAATAATAATATATATATATTATTTATCTTTTCATCTTCTGCAGGTGGTGGGCCCGAGCACTCGAACAGCGACAGCAGAAGGGCACGTGTCGCGCTGTGGTAGGATGATGAGACGACGGTGGGGCCCACCGCACTGATTTGAGCAGACAAAATTTGACGCGTGTGGGACCCATATACACGTGCCCGCACGATGGGGAGCCGCGTGTCGAGCGGGGCCCGCATGCCATAATCGCGGTCGACGGGCGCGGGTCGGGCCCGGGTCGACCCGGCCCGATCCAAAAATTCGTCTTCTCCAACGATCCCGAAGCCGAATCATTTAGGGCAAGGATTTTGGTGGTCGAATCGGCAGCAACTAAACTCATCCCGCATATTATTGAAAAGCACATGAGAAGAGCTTCCTAATGACATGCGGGCTGCAAAGAGAGAAGGTCTGTACCTCCGTCTAAGATCAACCCTAATTTTTAGGGTTCGGTGATTAAGAAATATACTGTTCAGTACTGTAGACAAATTTGCGATTTAGACCAATCTAGATTCGATTTCGACAATCAAACACTATGGATGGTCAATCAAGCTCTCGGAATAGATAAACGAAATTAATATCATGCGAAACAATTAAGGATTTGAGGGATGGGAGTGTACCTTAAACGGATGGTCCAGAGAACGCGATAGATGCCGAGGGTTGATCAATCTCCTAAGCTCAGATTCTGTGCAAGAACTTGAGTCTAAATGGTCTGGGAGTCTAAAATGAAATGCTAGAAGGTCCTTCAGCGGCGGTCGACGCGTGCCTCGCGCTCGGCATGCCGCGCGCAGACCTTCGCGACACGCGGAGGACGAAGGGCTTCGACCGTTCGATCGTTTCGATCGAACGGTCGACGCTTATCGTTAGATGAAACGACGGCTTATTTTAAAAATGGACGGCGTTACTACAGTGCTGACGGCGCCGATAAATTTAAATAATTAAATAATTATTTAAATTAAATTTTATAGTTTTAATTAATCAATTTTAACCTATTAAATGCATTCCAAAAAATTTCAATATATCACCCTTAGCTAATTGAAGGGTGAGGAACGCAACGGCGCACTCAGATTTTTGTTTCGACGAGTATTTATTTATTTGATTATTTAGGATATTTAAATATTATTAAAATCTCGTCTCTGCGCTGTTTGAGTTCACGCCTCCATTGTTGCCGTCCGATTCATTTGATCGGACGAATAAGGAGTTGTCTTCCTCCTTCGATTTCTAAGCGAGAGCGTGTCACTCGGCCTCACACGCGGCGAGTTTCGCCTGGCGCGTGGCCTTCTCGCCGCCTTCAACCTCTCTTAAATGCCTAATCTGTAGGAATCAGCAAAGATGGAACATTTTTTCTATCGATTCTAAATTGCAGGAGACCTCTGCTGTATTGACGAATCGTCCATCCACCATTAGAGCCGACCCCATTTAGGTACTGACCTGTACCCATCTTCTCCGATTTTACACTTAGGCAATCTCCTCTCTAATTGCTTTAATGATTGTAAATGTTTGGACATCATAGTTGTTTGCACTCAAATTCATTTAGATGTTCAATTTTTGGATCAAATAAAGTACTCTCCTTGTACCTTCATTTTATTTCTAACACTCTAAACTCGAATCTGCAATGGTATTTTAAGCAACATGTAATGCATAAATAACATTCGATATTCAAATCAAGCTTCGCATTTTTTAATTCAAGCAATCAGATGTTTCAAACTTTGTGCATAATCGGGCATTCAAATTCAAATTCATATATCTCAAATTCGATTTGATATTCTATACTACGCAACAATAAAAGTATACAGTAAGTAATTGAAGATAGTTAGAATTGAGTCGATCGTCAATTAAGGGATCGAATTATATTCGAAAATATCGGCCTTTCAGAAATTTCTTCCACAATTCTAGGGCATGCTATTATCTCCTTTTAACGGCCATCCATCTTAGGGTTTATAGGTTCCATCGAAAGGTTAGAGTTGTATTGTTCAAATGGCATACGAACCTCGCCGATGGAAGCTGGATTCGTCGGCTGAAGCTCTGCCCTAGACGCCTGAAGTCCCGCGAGCTGTCAAAGAAGACGCTCGGCTTTGTCGAACCGCTGGACCGGTTCTTCGTACACTACAGTCAAAACTCTGGACCGGTCCTCAAAAATCGAGGTGTGGGACCCACGCCCGTGCCAAATGTCACCGCTGTCTTCCACGTCAGCCACCTCTCATCTTCTGCAGAGATGACACGTGTCATCTGGTGGACCTGCCGTACCTGCAGTAGAATTAAAGACTAATATTGATAAAATTTTAGTTAAATAAAAGTTGTGTATTTAGATTTAATGTAATTAATTAAATCCTAAAATTTAAGGCATCAATAACTCAATGATTATAAGTCCAAATATAGCAAATAAATATACCATTTTGATCAGCAGAAAATAAGGAATATTATGGAATTGACAAAATTTTATTTAGAGCCAGATTTAACATAGTGACATTTAGGGTCCCTAAAATTAACCCTAAATGTTACAAAACTTCAATTAATCATAACTTGTCAACCCTTAATCCAAACATACCTAATATGGGTCTTAAAGTGATCAGAAAACCCTAAGAATTATTTTGATAGTGTTCACTTTGCTGTTTGGATTAGTATTGGCCTAATCACTTTTAGGACTTAACCCTAATTAGGCCATTAAACCCTAGAAATTCAATTGACCATAACTTGGTCAATTGAGCTCTAAATTTAATGATCCAAAGGTCCTTTTAGATCATAAAAACCTAATTCACAGTAATCTACAAAAATGTTTAAGATCCAACGATTAGATTTGTTAATCACCCTTAATTACTTTAAATCTTGATTAGTGAATATTAGCAAAACTAGTAATCCAAATTGAGTGATTTAAGTTTTAGAGGACTCATAGAGTCATTTAAAACCTAGCTGTAAGGTTGAATTAATATTTGAGTAATTAATTTTGATAATCACTCACTAATCACCCTAAACCCTAATTAGGTCTTAACTTAGTCAAATTAGGTCTAAATTGAGCCTACCACATGCATTATGATCAGTGAGCTATTTGTAATTTATAGCCACTGATTTTGCTTAATTTGGACACTAATTGGTAAAGTTAGGATTTTTGACCTATAATTAAGGATCCCTTAATTAATCTCAAAATCATAGATCTTGTATTAGCCATAACTTGGCCAATACTTATCCGAATTTAGCAAATTAAGATTCTATGGAAAGCTTAGACAGTAAAGAACAATAATCTAAAAGAAAATTTAACTTTTACTTAGTTAAATTACTAAATTGCCCTTATGAGTCAAATTCACTAATTTGACCTCATATGGCTTAATACTCACCCAAAATTAATTTAGTTGCTGTCTAATCTTATATTAAGCAGTAAGAATCTCTTTCCAAAAGAAAATTTCAGAATTTAAGCCCTAGATTAAAAGTTGACCTTTTGAACCCTTAAGTAGGGGCAAAATGGTTATTTTGCCCAAATTTAGGGTTTAGCCTTTAAAAGCCCTAAATTCAGTTTCTAATCACCAAAATCAATAAATAGAATGATTCATAGTTAAAATTAATCAAATCTAAGATTAAATTAGACCTTGATTAAAATCATAATCTTAGCTTCTTAAGAAAAAATTCTAAGTCCTAAGTGAGTGTTTATCTTTCCTTAATCATTCTTAGACCCATCCTTAGGTCTTATAACATTAGTTAGGATGTGTGTCTTGAGAGATACTCTTAGTAATTAAGAGCCTTATTTCCTAAGATTAGGAATAGATCTTAAGTTAGAATTCATCTATTGAGTAAATTGAGTTACTTAATTAGATGAAACCTTGAGTTTACTAGTTTCTAGATTTTTCTTAGTTTATTAAATGATTATTTGATCTTTAAACTTTAGAACTAAGAATAGAGATCTATCATAATGAATTTGATTTAACATTAGGATTTGCCTTAACCTAATCTGTGAGTTCTGGGTTCTAAACTTAAACCCTTAGATTATACCTTTAGATTAAGTGATTAGACCCCATCATTTGAAGTCTAATTCTTAATCTATTCATCTTGATTTGGCTAATCAAGATGAGGTTGGGATGAATTAAATTACAAAATTAGGTAGATGATTTATTCATTTTAACCAAATAGTCGACTTTTGATTAAGTTATAATTAGGACTTGGCCAGTCCTAATTATCTTCAACTAGTAGGACTCGTGATTCTAAGTTACAGAATGTGTAAGAATTGATGATTCTGAAACTTATGTAACTTAGAATAGATAGAGTGAATAAAGTAGACAACAACGAGTATCACCTGTGTTTTAGATAGAGTTTCTTGCACTTTGATTTTGATGCTTCGCATTCCTTGATTTTGAGTCTTATACCTTGGACATATATTATGTACTTAAGATATTTGATAAATATTATGTCAATTTTGAACATTCATAAATAGCATTGTGTTTTTATTTCACAAGTGGTTTGTAAGGTGTAGCTTGATTAGTATACCTCTTCGATCAACTCGTTCGGGGTCGGCTTCTTGTAGGGGGTTTCAGTCCGATAGTCTATGCCATGCCTAGTCCATGGGATAGGATGGATAGACTCTTGCCCTACTGACTATATAGTCAGGATTTTGATATGGTTATACTAATTCAAGTACATTTACATTCAGTTCTGTCTTAGCTCATCATGCTAAGAGTATTCAGTGATGTTCAGTTCAGAGTTTCTTAGCTCATCAGGCTAAGAATTGCTGATTTCGTGTTCAGTTCAGATGACTTATATAGTTACTGTAGTTTCAGTTTGCAGTTACTGTTTTACTAGAATATTCTGCATTTCAGCACTGTTTTACTTACAGCTTTCCTGCACGTATTTTTATATAGGATGCTAGCTTTACTTACTATTTTCTTATGCTTACTTAGGATGTTAGTTGTTTTCAATCTCATACTGTTATGTATGTCACCTAGCATATTCTGTTGATCATAAGCATGTTTAGGTTGTAACTTTTCTTACAAGTTTAGTTTAGTCTATTGCTTATCTGTGTTTGCTGTAGTTGCTTGGAGGAGGTATGTATTACTTCTTATTTGTTTAGTTATAAACTGTAGTTTATAACTTATTACTGTTCTTTTGATACGCTTTTCTGCACCTATTTTGCTCAGTTCTGTTTTTATGGTGATATTCAGTTAACTTAAATAAACTTTTACCCTAAAATGTACTTAGACATATTGTCTAACCAGTTTTTCTTTTGTTGGCTGGGGCCCTACCATTATGAAACTGATAATGGTAGGTTATGAGTTTGTTGGAGTAGCAGATCCAGTAAAGAACTTGCTATTGGAGGAGGAGCCCGTTCTTGAAGATCTGTAGCCTTAGTTTTTCTTTCAGTGAGATTGAGAGTTCATTTCAGTTCTTTTAAACTTATTAAATGTTGTAATAATACAGGTTTATATTTCTCTTTCAGTACTTTACTTATTCTGTATTGTTGTATTTTATACTATATTGGATGGATGTTATATGCTTCCGCACTCTGAGTTCATGTATGATCATTTAGTGATAAATTCTGGAATGAATGACAAAGTCCTTAGTTAAACTGGATTAGAATGTGTGTCTAATCCAATCTTAAGTGGGGACCTTGTCATTTGGTGACCCCTCCACTGTAATCATGTTAACTTAAGGGTTAACAAGACCACGACGGGGCAGGGCCGCTACAGTTGGTATCAGAGAATTCCATAAGGAGTCAGATTGGAATCTGTATTCCTTTCTACCTAATGGACTGTTCTTCTGACACTTAATCACTAAATGAATACTTGAATTGACATCCATCACATTATGAGTATAACTCAGAATAAGAAGAAGAGAATGAAAGAAACACTTCCATAATAAAAATTTAGTAAGGAGTAAACTCTAATGACATAAAAAGCTTAGTAACAAATACTTGTAGATCCTCAAATTGAAATATTAAACCTTGGATTTTATACTAAGGGATCAAGTTATAATTAGAAATTCAAACTATCGTAATAAATTAAAGGCATAGAAAATTCAAAACTTTTATGATAAATAAACCTCTTTAGTACAATATATTATAGAAGATTGGATCTTCCTTATTGATTTAGATAAAACCCAAAATCGTATAAAATCTATCTCCAATGAAATTAGGTATTCCAAGCATATCTTAGCAAAACTTGTAATTTCTCTTATCCAATATGAAGTAAGAACTTAATAAAAAGTAAATCCTTCGAATGATAAATAAAATATTTTGGTATTATAAACATTAACTTTGATCTTGGCTAAACACCTATGATAGAATCTTTATCAATTCAAAATATTGGAACACACTTAGTATCTTTTCTATTATATTAAATTATTCTTTGAATATTAATAACTCAAGAAGTATAATAGCTCTTCTTCTGAGACTAACCTTAATCATATTAATTTCAGAATGAGTCCTGTAACTTCTTTCCCCAACATGTATGATTCATCGAATAGCAATATTGACGAAGTCACTTCACTCAGAAACATGATAACTATCATGCTAGAGAATCAATTACAACAAGCAGTGACTATCCAAAAACTAGTATCTACTCTTAATACTACAATTACTGGAATGCTTTTATATTCTTTATACTTCCCAAACTGTTACTAATAAGTCATTTAGTGACTTCTTAAGATTTAGACTTCTAATCTTTATTGGGAACTTATTCCCCACATATTCTGAAACTCAACATAAAACAACCAAAAAGAATCGAAAGCGCAAAGCTCACCAATAGGGATCTAGCATATCAATGGAATCAATCCAAGAATGCACTAGACCACATTTTTATGGAAGGTGTTATCATTTTGGTAAAGGCTATTTTACATGTGGTCGACGAAGCCATGGATACCGAGAATGCCGTGCTTTCAAAACAGTCGATGGAGATATAATCCATCATTCTTGTAAGAGTAAAAAAAAAAAAAAATTCCATGACAACTCACTTAAAGATTTAGAAGCAATATCAATTCTAACATCACCACTGCCTGAGGCAGAATGTCTAGTTGGCAGGGAGAAAATAGTTGCTCCTAAATTTCAAGAATACAATCATCTAGGAACAGAGGGATCTAATGATAATATTGTCCCAGGTACATTTATTCAATTTCATCATTCCTTATAATCTTATAATTTAGTTCTATTTCATAGAAGTTCAAATTGTGATGACTTAATTATGGTTGTCATTTGAAATTTTGCATATAAGTCTAATATTGTGATTCAATATGTTTTGTCCTTAATTTGACAATACATCCTTCATTAGGCTTAGTTAATCAAACTTTAAATTCGTTTGGGCAAAGTCATACTTTAGTAACTTATATGAATAAATATTTCTAAGAAGTAACTTGCCCAATTTGGGTAAATAACTTCTCATTCCTTACATTAAATTAATTCAAAATTTTGAATCTACTGCTAAATAAGTCACCAGTGTGACTAGAATTATTAAATTAGCCCATCCCTTAAGTATCTCATTCCATTAGGATGAGTGTATTCACATTAGTTAAACGTATAGGATAGGTTATCTAAGTCAAAATTTTGACTCTTAATAGTGACTTTATGATTATATCTCATCATAGTTGATAAGCAATCCATTACCTCGATTTATTCTTTTGATTCTTATGATTTCAAAATATCAAGCCACCTTGTATGATTAGAGGCAATAAATTTCTCTCTCTTATTAAGTTAAGTAGTCAAATTGGGTAAATCACCCTCTGTATCTAAATATCATTCCTTAATCAAGGATGATTGATTGATTAAATAATAGAAACCTTAGAGTGGATCAATTATAAATTACATAATGATTATTTTAACCTATATGAGTAGACTCATAAGTTTAGCTATAATAAACCTGTTGATTTCTTAGTCTTAGCATAATAAGGATATTCTATAATTTTAAATATAAAACCCGTTCTAAGTCAAAGAACTTTTAAGAATGGATTTCCTTAAAGTTGCAAAATATTTTGAATTCTAAATTTTGAATTAGAATCTATAAATATTCTATTGGAAATTCTTTTTATTTAATTTACTCATGGTAACTTAATAAGTTTGAACTTGTGCTTTCTATTGTCCATCTTGGTTAGATGGAAAATTCTATTTTCCTTACTATAATCTTTAATTAAGTGATGAATGCAACTTAAAATGAATATATTGATTGAGAAAAATAGTATTCTTATCGAATAAGAAAATCTCCTTTCTCAAATAATTTGATTTCAAACTTTTTGCCTAAGTCATGATATGACTTGAGCACTTATTGATCATTCCCTTAAATAAGCTCTCATTCAAGATAAAATTAAATAAAACCACTAAATTTCTAAGTGATCTAAGCCATATCATGTAGCTCAGATATTAACAACTGATTCTAGAAATTTTGGCATAAAGTCATAGATTATGACTTATGATCATAGCTTTAATTTCTATTGAATCTCCTAGTACTTACTCATATGAATAAGTAAGTTCCTTACCATTTTCATATCAGAACTTATAACTTATATTATTAAACTCTTATAACCTCCAAAACTTGATGTTAAGTCATCATGTGCGACTTAATAATTTAAACCTAGAAGCTTAGTATCAAGAATTAGATGTTGAACCTATTTGCCCTAATAGGACATTTTAACAAGAGATGAATGTCACTTTAATAGTTCAAACCTAACTTGGACTAATTCATTTATGTAGTTTATCCTCATCTTATCCTTAGTTAGAATTATAAGCCAAACCATTTGAATTCATTATTAGACTTTGATTCTAATGATGAATCTCTTCCTAAAATTCTCATAGAATAAGAGATCAAAGAATACTAGTTCTTTGATGCCAAATCATTGAATTTTAATTTATTGAAATAGAACCATTCTTATTCTTTAAATCCCTATTGAATCTTGTAAAGGCTTAACCTATTGCCAAAGCCTTCTTAGATAGTAATTATAACTAGAGTATAGAAATGTTAGAATCTTGACTCTTAACTTCATCCTATGTTCAGCAAGTAATATCACTTGCCAAACTATAATCATCTTGTGTTGATAAGTCATATGTTATGACTTAGGAGTTAATTATAGATCCTTAAATTTTTACTTTTGCTTAGGTGAACCCTAACCTGCTATCCTTATTAAGTGATGGTTATCACTTAGTATTTATTCCTTAAACACAAAATTTTGTATAGAATTTTCCTATCACTAGTTATAGGATTTGATTATGAAGATTGAATCCTAAAAGTAGAATCTTTAAACCTTTAAGTTTCTTTAAGTTTTCACTCGTTTGAGCAAATCTCTTGATGGTTATGGAATGTAATCATCAATTCAATTCTCAATTTCTAAAAGTAATTCATTCTTCTAGGGCATAATTATTATCGATGTGCCATAACTGCAATTCATTTTTGTAGGACCTTAAGTGCCTACAAATCTCTTCTACCTTTTTAATTCCAAAATGAGAGTAACTTAATACTTTCACGATCTATATCTTCTTGTCTCTAGTGAGATTCAACCAAAACTATCACTTGATATAATATCTTTGAAAAATCTTGAACAACGATCAAAATTGATTATTTGATCTGAGTTCTAAGATCTGATTATGAGCATTGATGTTTCTTCCACCATTACCAGACTATTCTACATTCATTTAAACAATTGCAAATCATACTTATCAACTTCTAGTATGTTCTATATTCTACTCTATTTTATTTTCCACTTGAGAGATGTCGAGGACGACATTGTTTTTAAGTGGGGGAGTTTGTAACAACCCAGGTTGTTACTTTGGTTAATTAAGATCAATCTAAGTCTTCATTGAGATTCTAAGTCACTAATTAAGTAATTTAGAACTCATCTCTGAACCTTAGGTCAAACTAGAAGACAATTAAGTCAAATCAAAAAAATTCTGGAAAATTCCAAACCCTAAAAATTGACTTTTTGTATAGACCTCAGATTAAAAATCTGACTCCGCCATTGCATTCACCACCCCCAAATTAGCTAAGGGTGAAGTTTTGGATGCATTTGGAAGTCATTGGATTTTTCATCAAATATTTTAATAATATTTAAATACCTGAAAATTCAAATAAATGAATACTCGTCAAAATGAAAATCCAAGTGCGCCGTTAAGTTCAGAACCTTTCAGTTAGCTAGGGGTAACTTAATGGAAAATTTTGGGATGCCTATAAGTGATTAGTATTATTTAATAAAACTAGTTAAGTTAATAATAATATAATTACTTATGTTATTTTAATTGAACGCCGTTTAAATCACTTAAAATCTCGTCTCTGCGCTGTTTGAGTTCACGCCTCCATTGTTGCCGTCCGATTCATTTGATCGGACGAATAAGGAGTTGTCTTCCTCCTTCGATTTCTAAGCGAGAGCGTGTCACTCGGCCTCACACGCGGCGAGTTTCGCCTGGCGCGTGGCCTTCTCGCCGCCTTCAACCTCTCTTAAATGCCTAATCGGCAGGAATCAGCAAAGATGGAACATTTTTTCTGTCGATTCTAAATTGCAGGAGACCTCTGCTGTATTGACGAATCGTCCATCCACCATTAGAGCCGACCCCATTTAGGTACTGACCTGTACCCATCTTCTCCGATTTTACACTTCGGCAATCTCCTCTCTAATTGCTTTAATGATTATAAATGTTTGGACATCATAGTTGTTTGCACTCAAATTCATTTAGATGTTCAATTTTTGGATCAAATAAAGTACTCTCCTTGTACCTTCATTTTATTTCTAACACTCTAAACTCGAATCTGCAATGGTATTTTAAGCAACATGTAATGCATAAATAACATTCGATATTCAAATCAAGCTTCGCATTTTTTAATTCAAGCAATCAGATGTTTCAAACTTTGTGCATAATCGGGCATTCAAATTCAAATTCATATATCTCAAATTCGATTTGATATTCTATACTACGCAACAATAAAAGTATACATTAAGTAATTGAAGATAGTTAGAATTGAGTCGATCGTCAATTAAGGGATCGAATTATATTCGAAAATATCGGCCTTTCAGAAATTTCTTCCACGATTCTAGGGCATGCTATTATCTCCTTTTAACGGCCATCCATCTTAGGGTTTATAGGTTCCATCGAAAGGTTAGAGTTGTATTGTTCAAATGGCATACGAACCTCGCCGATGGAAGCTGGATTCGTCGGCTGAAGCTCTGCCCTAGACGCCTGAAGTCCCGCGAGCTGTCAAAGAAGACGCTCGGCTTTGTCGAACCGCTGGATCAGTTCTTCGTACACTACAGTCAAGACTCTAGACCGGTCCTCAAAAATCGAGGTGTGGTACCCACGCCCGTGCCAAATGTCACCGCTGTCTTCCACGTCAGCCACCTCTCATCTTCTGTAGAGATGACACGTGTCATCTGGTGGACCTGCCGTACCTGCAGTAGAATTAAAGACTAATATAGATAAAATTTTAGTTAAATAAAAGTTGTGTATTTAGATTTAATGTAATTAATTAAATCCTAAAATTTAAGGCATCAATAACTCAATGATTATAAGTCCAAATATAGCAAATAAATATACCATTTTGATCAGCAGAAAATAAGGAATATTATGGAATTGACAAAATTTTATTTAGAGCCAGATTTAACATAGTGACATTTAGGGTCCCTAAAATTAACCCTAAATGTTACAAAACTTCAATTAATCATAACTTGTCAACCCTTAATCCAAACATACCTAATATGGGTCTTAAAGTGATCAGAAAACCCTAAGAATTATTTTGATAGTGTTCACTTTGCTGTTTGGATTAGTATTGGCCTAATCACTTTTAGGACTTAACCCTAATTAGTCCATTAAACTCTAGAAATTCAATTGACCATAACTTGGTCAATTGAGCTCTAAATTTAATGATCCAAAGGTCCTTTTAGATCATAAAAACCTAATTCACAGTAATCTATAAAAATGTTTAGGATCCAACGATTAGATTTGTTAATCACCTTTAATTACTTTAAATCTTGATTAGTGAATATTAGCAAAACTAGTAATCCAAATTGAGTGATTTAAGTTTTAGAGGACTCATAGAGTCATTTAAAACCTAACTGTAAGGTTGAATTAATGTTTGAGTAATTAATTTTGATAATCACTCACTAATCACCCTAAACCCTAATTAGGTCTTAACTTAGTCAAATTAGGCCTAAATTGAGCCTACCACATGCATTATGATCAGTGAGCTATTTGTAATTTATAGCCACTGATTTTGCTTAATTTGGACACTAATTGGCAAAGTTAGGATTTTTGACCTATAATTAAGGATCTCTTAATTAATCTCAAAATCATAGATCTTGTATTAGCCATAACTTGGCCAATATTTATCCGAATTTAGCAAATTAAGATTCTATGGAAAGCTTAGACAGTAAAGAATAATAATCTAAAAGAAAATTTAACTTTCACTTAGTCAAATTACTAAATTTCCCTTATGAGTCAAATTCACTAATTTGACCTCATATGGCATAATACTCACCCAAAATTAATTTAGTTGCTGTCTAATCTTATATTAAACAGTAAGAATCTCTTTCCAAAAGAAAATTTCAGAATTTAAGCCCTAGATTAAAAGTTGACCTTTTGAACCCTTAAGTAGGGGCAAAATAGTCATTTTGCCCAAATTTAGGGTTTAGCCTTTAAAAGCCCTAAATTCGATTTCTAATCACCAAAATCAATAAATAGAATGATTCATAGTTAAAATTAATCAAATCTAAGTTTAAATTAGACCTTGATTAAAATCATAATCTTAGCTTCTTAAGAAAAAATTCTAAGTCCTAAGTGAGTGTTTATCTTTCCTTAATCATTCTTAAACCCATCCTTAGGTCTTATAACATTAGTTAGGATGTGTGTATTGAGAGATACTCTTAGTAATTAAGAGCCTTATTTCCTAAGATTAGGAATAGATCTTAAGTTAGAATTCATCTATTGAGTAAATTGGGTTACTTAATTAGATGAAACCTTAAGTTTACTAGTTTCTAGATTTTTCTTAGTTTATTAAATGATTATTTGATCTTTAAACTTTAGAACTAAGAATAGAGATCTATCATAATGAATTTGATTTAACATTAGGATTTGCCTTAACCTAATCTGTGAGTTCTGGGTTCTAAACTTAAACCCTTAGATTATACCTTTAGATTAAGTGATTAGACCCCATCATTTGAAGTCTAATTCTTAATCTATTCATCTTGATTTGGCTAATCAAGATGAGGTTGGGATGAATTAAATTACAAAATTAGGTAGATGATTTATTCATTTTAACCAAATAGTCGACTTTTGATTAAGTTATAATTAGGACTTGGCCAGTCCTAATTATCTTCAACTAGTAGGAC
The DNA here is from genome assembly GCA_016760335.1 of Gastrodia elata. Lineage (NCBI taxonomy): Eukaryota > Viridiplantae > Streptophyta > Magnoliopsida > Asparagales > Orchidaceae > Gastrodia > Gastrodia elata. Next base: position 93,406,635 of record CM028670.1, on the reverse strand, counting down.
TCGTGATTCTAAGTTACAGAATGTGTAAGAATTGATGATTCTGAAACTTATGTAACTTAGAATAGATAGAGTGAATAAAGTAGACAACAACGAGTATCACCTGTGTTTTAGATAGAGTTTCTTGCACTTTGATTTTGATGCTTCGCATTCCTTGATTTTGAGTCTTATACCTTGGACATATATTATGTACTTAAGATATTTGATAAATATCTTATGTCAATTTTGAACATTCATAAATAGCATTGTGTTTTTATTTCACAAGTGGTTTGTAAGGTGTAGCTTGATTAGTATACCTCTTCGATCAACTCGTTCGGGGTCGGCTTCTTGTAGGGGGTTTCAGTCCGATAGTCTATGCCATGCCTAGTCCATGGGATAGGATGGATAGACTCTTGCCCTACTAACTATATAGTCAGGATTTTGATATGGTTATACTAATTCAAGTACATTTACATTCAGTTCTGTCTTAGCTCATCAGGCTAAGAGTATTCAGTGATGTTCAGTTCAGAGTTTCTTAGCTCATCAGGCTAAGAATTGCTGATTTCGTGTTCAGTTCAGATGACTTATATAGTTACTGTAGTTTCAGTTTGCAGTTACTGTTTTACTAGCATATTCTGCATTTCAGCACTGTTTTACTTACAGCTTTCCTGCACATGTTTTTATATAGGATGTTAGCTTTACTTACTGTTTTCTTATGCTTACTTAGGATGTTAGTTGTTTTCAATCTCATACTGTTATGTATGTCACCTAGCATATTCTGTTGATCATAAGCATGTTTAGGTTGTAACTTTTCTTACAAGTTTAGTTTAGTCTATTGCTTATCTGTGTTTGTTGTAGTTGCTTGGAGGAGATATGTATTACTTCCTATTTGTTTAGTTATAAACTGTAGTTTATAACTTATTACTGTTCTTTTGATACGCTTTTCTGCTCCTATTTTGCTCAGTTCTGTTTTTATGGTGATATTCAGTTAACTTAAATAAACTTTTACCCTAAAATGTACTTAGACATATTGTCTAACCAGTTTTTCTTTTGTTGGCTGGGGCCCTACCATTATGAAACTGATAATGGTAGGTTCTGAGTTTGTTGGAGTAGCAGATCCAGTAAAGAACTTGCCATTGGAGGAGGAGCCCGTTCCTGAAGATCTGTAGCTTTAGTTTTTCTTTCAGTGAGATTGAGAGTTCATTTCAGTTCTTTTAAACTTATTAAATGTTGTAATAATACATGTTTATATTTCTCTTTCAGTACTTTACTTATTCTGTATTGTTGTATTTTATACTGTATTGGATGGATGTTATATGCTTCCGCACTCTGAGTTCATGTATGATCATTTAGTGATAAATTCTGGAATGAATGACAAAGTCCTTAGTTAAACTGGATTAGAATGTGTGTCTAATCCAATCTTAAGTGGGGACCTTGTCATTTGGTGACCCCTCCACTGTAATCATGTTAACTTAAGGGTTAACAGGACCACGATGGGGCAGGGCCGCCACATAGGCTCTCCTTATGTTCAGGAACCTTTGTAGCAATTGGAATCGAAGCTAGAGCCAGCCGAGCCTTCTGTTGAGCGTCCCGATCCAGTTCATCGAAATCAGGTATCCCAGTTGCAGGTTCTGAGCCAATAAGGCTCAGACCTTACTCCATTTGATGCGGTTTTATTCATATTGTCGTTTCGAACTCAGTGGTATCATAATTAGGGTTTAGGTTATCCCTGATCGATCGAATCAATTGATCGGGTTCAGTTTCGTCTGGATCGCCTCGGTCGAGTAAGGACCCAGCGATCCAGGCCACCCCAGACCCCCAGACCAGAGGGCTTCGATCCGCCTCACCTCCCTAATGGTGTAGGGATCGAGCCCAGGGCATGGCCTATGTGGGGAAAATTATCTCCCCATAGTAACACAAATGACGAGCGCCTCGGGTGAGTAAGGTCCGGCTGATCCAGACCGTCTCACAAGGGGCTTTAGGTCCCAATCGATGCGTCTGGACATGGTGATGGTGTAGCAATCGAACGCTGACCGATCTGTGGACCAGATGCGCCAGAATTTGGCAATTAGTCTTTTCCTAATCGGCCAATTCCGCGGGACGAAGCATCGGGGACGACGACACTGTGCGGGCCGGGTCAACCCATGACCCGCGCGGTGCGACAGTGTCGGGCCACCCGGGCCCTGGTCGACCCGCGCATTTTCGATTTCGGGCCGAGCCGTTTAATTAAACCGAATTAATGGAATTATTTTCCTTAAGGAAAATAATTCAATTAATTGAATCATAGGATTTTGATTAAATAAAAATATAGAATGTATTATTCAAATAACTTTTAATCTACTGGTTAAAATTCTAAGACATTATATATGAAAATGTTCAGAAAAATCTGAGGAACCTAAATATAAAATAAAATCACACATCTGATGGTTAGATCTTTAATTATTACTTAATTACAGCGAATCTTAATTAAGGAAGATTAGAAAATTTACTTATCCAAATTGCATGTTTAGGGTGTCATTAGTTCACTTATGCTAAGTAGATTGCATGTGCCAAGTATAATATTTTTTTGAGGTCTGTAAAGATAGTTATGTCCTAATCTTGTCAAATCATAATTAGTAAATTTTAGGGTTTATACAGCTTGGATCATAGTAAACTCAGTCTCTGATTACTTGTATGATTAATTAGGACTTGCATGCCAAATTCCATGTAATATGAATGGTTGGATTTTTATTTATATACTTATCCTTTTTGCTTGGAATTAGGGTTTGGTTAGCATTAAGTAAACACTGTTTGTTAAACTTTAATCATTATTTTGGCTTGTAATAGTAAACCAAATGAAATAAAATCATATTTCATAAATTTATTAAGTATACTTGAATCAATTTAAAACTATAGAATCTTAAACATCTTAATTAACTTAAAAAATCTTAAGATTTGGATCAAGCTTTTAAGACTTGATCTAGATTTAGGATTGCCACCAATAATACATAATTAATCCACTGATTTGACATTTATCTTTAAATACACACTTGATTTGACTTAAGGTTTGAGAAGGAGTCAAGCCCTAATCTACTTAAGGAAAATCTAAACCATAAAAACCCTAACTTAATTATATTGATTACAAACTTTGAATTGAACACTTTCCAATAATGCATTTGATTTACTATTGATTCTAAACATTTGAATTAGACAAAGTAAGGTTAATAATAACCCTTTGTGATTTTATAATCTGAATCAAACCTTAAGATCCCCGATTTTCTCTTAAGTAATAAACCTGCATAATAAGATCATTAATACTAGGTTGATTTAACAAGTGATCAAATCCTTAATAATATGTTTGATTTACACCCCATAATCTTAGTCTAAGTATGATCAGATGATTCCATCATCTGATCTAATCACCCTAAGATCTAATTATGAACCAGAACCTAATAGTCTAATATCAACACCTAAATGAGAGATCATGATATTCTCTTCAAAAGATCATCTTGAATTAATTAAGAGACCTAAATTCATGTATCATGAGGTAGGAGGCCTTGTGTGAGTCCATGAGGTAGAAGCATAGAAGATCCTATCACCTTAGATGTTGATATATTTCTCCTTATTATAGTAATCATTTAAAGACCTTAGAAGAGATACATCTCATTATGGTAGAACCTATATTATGTGATCCTTGATCACCTTCATTTGATAAAACCTTGTATAGGTCTTACCTATTAGTTTAAAGAATTATAATTTTGACAAATCCTTGTTCTATTAAATAGACTTGACTGAACCTTGATTATTGGGTAGTGTAGTATAGTATACCCATATTACTGGTCCCTAGTAATATTCTGGATTGGTTGAGTCACTCTAAGTAAAATTTATCTTTGTTGCTATCCTGCGGGCTTAGGCGGATATAACCTCGCTTAGAGTAAATCAATCAATCCTAAGAGTGTATTAAATGGGTACCGATTCCTTAGTTTTATTGAAGGACAGTTGCCATCGGGCAATGCCTCCTAGCGAAGATCGCTTCAATAGGTATGGCTTAAATAAAACTAAGTAAAGGAGAATTACCTTCCTTAAGATGCTAAGTATGATTGTGAGTTTAGTGACTAAATGCTTAGTTTGAGATACCAAAATCATCATCGGATGGTGCCTCCTAATAAAGGTTGCTTTATTTGGGTGGCATAATCAAACTAAATGTTGAGGGTCCTATCTTTGTAGTATATTTAATATGTGTATACAATCAAGCTATCTAGTGATCTTTAAGTAAATAAACAACTTTAACTAAATATCAATCTATGGATTTGGAGTCAGAATCCTTTTAGCAAGATTCTGCACAGTGGAGACTTAGAATTCATTTTTGTTTCTTACTATATTCTTCATAGATTTCGGGATTTTCAATACATATCATATAATGGCATAAACATAAAGCATAAACATGAGTTGACCTCATTCTTTCTGTTGTGACACATGGTTATTAGTGATACAGTATGAGATACGGAATGTTATATACACAGACTGGGGAATTTTAGGGTGTATCTGCGTCACCATACTGACTGCTTAACTTTTGTGCTTACATTGGACCATACGACTCATAAACCTTCAGTGATAGTTCTGTGATATACCGTGATATAACATATTTGTGAGCATTTCTTCAGTAGCATATAGTGCAGCTTATAGCATTCTTCTCAGCATCTGACATTTTTATGTATTTTTAGTACTTGGTTTTGATGCAGTTTTTCTTTGCTTAGTTCCTACAGTTCAGTCATTTGATACTTTATAATTTTTCATGCACTTTTACTTTATGTTCTTGCATATTTGTTATGTTTAGATTAGCCTGTATAGCTAGCTTCAATGTGTTAGACTTCTTGTCTAACACGGGGTACTTTTGGGATCTGGCAATTTGCTAGATCCCGAGCAGCTATTAGAGATAGGTCAGGGAGACGTCCCAGAGACTCAGGAGGAGCACTTGGAGCTGTAGGAGATCGATCACCTACTTTTACTTTTAGTTCTTTTCAGTATTCTGGCTAGACTCTTTATATTTCTGCATTATTATGGTGTAATAAAACTCTGGATGTATTTTTACTTTTTCTATTCTGAGATGGATATTTTCTACTGCTTGAAACGAATGTATTCTGAATGTTTTGTTTTTTAGCTTCCGCACTCTGTTATATTACTATACATAGTATTGTGATGTGATCGGCGTACTAGAAACACTGATATATATTTTGTAACGTACATGGGTCCTTCTCTCCTCCCTTACACCGTATGTACGTACTAAGTCTAATACTTAAGATAAGGGTTCCATTCTTATCTTAGGTATTGACTCTCGAGCCTACTCTTAGGGCTCGAGTCAGCGGCGTTCAGTATGGCACTGCCTCCTTAGCCTATTCGGGACGATGGGTTTTACTTGTATGGCCCACCGCTCCCGAGTAGCGCATCGTTCCGCCGCCAAACTATAAATTATATTCGTACTTTGCGCTCGGCGACGGGACGGGGCGCTACACCTTACCTTGTTTAGCTCGCATGTGAGGCATGTCTTAGCCTCTCCTTTGCTTAAGTTATAAATGATGGTTTATAGCTTTCCCTTTTCCCTTGTATTGCTTGCTGCTCCTTTATATATATATATATATATATATATATATATATATATGTATATATATATATATATATATATTGCTTAGGTGTTGTAGAATGGTGATATTAATTAACACATACATTAATTTATCAGCTTAAAATATACTTAGACAATTGTCTATCCAAATTTTTCTTTTTTTGGCTGGGGCCCTACATTGTGAAACCGACAATGGCAGACCCTCTTCAGTTAGATGAGCAGAAATTAGGAGTGGAGCCATACCCAGAGGAGGAGCCCGTGGAAGAAGCCGTTGTTTAGCTTTTATATGTGAGGATGAGTGTATTTGCACCTTCTTTTGTTATTTGAAACTTTAAAATGATGTAATAATACAGGTAATGGTGACTGCGTATTTAGATTTTATACTTATATTCTGAGATATTTCTCTTTATACTTATGTTGTGATGTTTGGATGTTTTATATTGAAAAATCGCTTCCGCACTCTGTATGTCTACTTAGATAGTGACTGAATATTGATTATACGCTTACTCCTTCCCTTATTAGGTGAATTATGGATTTCATCCTAATCCAACTATAAGTGAAAGATTAGCTAGAGTGACACGCCACCCCTTAGCTTAACCCTTGTGGGTTAAGGGGTGGGGCGCCACATAAAGTAACTTATATATGTATATATATATATATATATATATATATATATGTATATATGTATATACTTAAATAAACAGAACAAAAAAAAAAAAAAAAAACAGAGTAATAATATAATTAATTTATATAACAATGAATTAAATATTGATAAATGATTAATTAACAGAATAATAATAATTAAAATACAGTATTTATAAATTAATTTAATTAATATCAAAACTTTAACCTACCATAACTTATAAAATATTTATCCAAATAATACAAATAAATATACTAAATTAATCAGAAAATTATGAGAAATTTATTGGAACTATTAAATTTCTATTTAGAGTTATGTTTGAGATAATGGCATTTAGGATTTCTTTGATGTAACAGAAAGTGTTCAAATATTCAATTAAACGTATAAACCACTAACCCAAACATATCAAATATAGGTCTCAAATATTCAGAAAACCCTAAGGAATAATTTAGAAGTATTAATTTTGTTGTTTGGATTAAATTTAGACTAATCATAATTAGGACATAACCCTAATTAAGCCTTTAATCCTAAAAACTTTAAATAGCCATAAGTAAGTCAATTTAGCTTCAAATTAGGTGATCCAAATATTAATTTAGATCAAAAAAACCTAATTTACAGTAAACTGTAAAAATATTTATAATCCAATTATTAGATCTCTTAATTAACCCTAATTACTTAAAAACTTAATTAGTGAATATTAGTAAATCTAATGATCCAAATTAAGTAATTTCAATTTCAGAATACTCATAAAGTAAATTAGAACATAGCTATAAAATTAGTTTAATAATTTTGTGACTAAAATTATTAATCACTCACTAATTACATTAAGCCATAATTATTAACCCTAGGAATTCTATTGGCTTTATAACTTAGCCAATACATATTAGAAATTGACAATTTTAAATTCTATAGAAACCTTAGAACCTAATCTACAATAAACTAACAAAAATTTTTAGATTTTTATTAAGGGTATAAATTTACTAAAATGCCCTTATAAGGTCAAATTCCCAATTTGACCTTATAAGGCATAATAATTAAGTAACTTAATAAAATAATTCAAAATATTCAAGTATTCATTTCATTACTTTAAGAAGCCTAAATTATAAGCATAAAAATAGTAAATTAATGAATTAAATTATTTTTGGTAGATCAAAGGAATTGAACTGGTTATAAATTGTATCAAAATAATCAGGTACATAAATTTACTTATAAGTTTTATTTCAGTATTCTTATTTGAGTCATTTTCATTTGAGCACTATTTATTTAAACTGCTTACCGCTATTAAATCTATAAAAGAATGTTATCAAATAGCTTGTAACAAAAAAGGTGAAAAATGGTATATAATTTGTGGTGTTTGTCTTTGAAGAATGGAAAACAACACTGAGAATCTGTACAGATTGGGCCTGCTGGTAGCCCCTGGGAGTTTTATGGAGGGATTTAGCTCTTTTTAGGAAGTGGGCAAATCCAGAGGAAAGACACACATCGGTTCCTATTTTGAGTAAGCTACCGACGGGTAGTGAGATAAGCTTCATACAGGTTATGCCTATGGGTTTACCCATTTGGGCTCAGGAGTCTTTGGACTCGATTTATTATTACAAATGCTTTTGATAAAATTTATGCTTTCATATATGTTGAATTTCAAAGCTAATATGCAGGGCATTATTTAAATTTGAGAAATTTGCTTTCTTTTCATATATGCAGATATTACTTTCAGTTTCATATTTGATTTATGCCTATTATAGGATGCTAGAATTATTCTTATAAGAACGATTTGCATACTCCTACCTGACGGGTAACTGTGTTTTTCAGGTTTGGATAATTAAAGTTTAGAAGATCTGCCAAATAAAAAGAGAAGAAATAAAGAAATAAGAAAATATGAATATTTAATCTTTATTGTAAATATTAAACTGTTGTAATTTTATATATGTTTGGCTCTATCTTTAAAATGTATAATTGGACTATAAACATTAATTATATTAATTTCTTTTTGTATATAGAAAATATATGTTTCCAATTGTATGAATCATTCTTTAGAGACTCTCAAACTTCGATCCCCGGTCGCCACACTTAGTTAGGTTGCCTTTTATTTCTGTGAGGATGAGTGACTCTTTTTATTTTCTTAGAACTTTATTAAAATATTATAATAATACAGGTATTGATTATATTTCCATTTACTGAATACTTTATTTTAGGTTGTATGCTTCTTATTTTTTGTATTATGGTTCTATGGAAGTAACTTATTATTTCTTTCTTCCGCACTCTGATATTCATGTATGCTCATTTAGTGAAAGATTCAGTTTTATATAGTGCCCATCCTTCCCTTATTATTGGATTGGGGATGAAAAATCTAATCTAATGATAAGTGAGGGATGGCCCAATGACGACCACCCCACCTGACCGGGGGCAGGCCACATTAGACATTTCTAACTCTTAGCTATACTAATTTAGCAACTACTCATCAACAAATTACAATAAAGATTTATAAAGTTTTGGTTTTACTAACATTAGGTCTCTAAGTCCTAATCTTATTGATAGAGAATATTAAGACTAATTATGCTAATTTGACCCTAATGATCTTTAATAATCACTAACAAAAGTATCTAATAATGATATAATGATTTGGGTGTATGAAGCTCAATCTATACTCTCAATTTTCTTAGAATTGTGTCTAATGAACTTTAGTCATACGATACATGCTTTTCTATTTCTACCTAATATATTAGATTAATTTACAATAATCTATTATTAAATCCAAATCCTAAAATTTCTCATTTTCATCTTTACAATTGGAGCTTATTTGTAAGTTTAATTAAATCAATGCTAAACCAAATGTCTCTGTATACCTTAGGGTTCAATCAAGTCACATCTTAGGTTCAAGCTTGTTGTCTTAGGATTTAGGAAGCTAATATAGGTAATTTATTATTAAATGAGGTGCTAAAAATACAAAATGTTCAATTAATATCCAAATAATATAAAATCAATTATTATAGCTTAACTATAGCATAATGAATATAATAATAGTAAGCATACTTAATTTGAACATTAAATGACTTGATTAGGGTTTAATAGTCCTTAATGAGACTTAAAATGTGATTAGTGAAACAAATCATTAAAATATAAATTTAATTTCGTATTAATATTCTACATATTTTTATGATCATTTTGATATATAATTTTAATATATTTTAACTTGTAATTAAAAAGATATTAATCATTAATTAAATTAAATTAATTCCCTAATTAGGTTACACACATGCGACGTTTAAATGCTTGGTTGCCAACCCATCGCACACACGTGTGCCGACCGCGGGGACCAAGGACAGTGTTGTGCAGGTCAAGACTGACTTGCCTGGCACTACTCCTCATCCTTGTTGGGAGGCCGACTGAAGGAACCTAGGGTTAGCCCTAGCTCAGCGCGCAGTCCACCTCAGAAGTCTATCCATATATCAAATAATCAGCTTCGGCGAGACCTTCCCAATGAAACCAAAAGACCCCTGTGAGGCTAACCTTAACTAAAGATGGTTTCTCGAGAGGGTCAACCTCCTAAAGTGGTCCATAGGCTGAGCACAAATGCTCATTGTGTTCCTTAGGCTGAGGTCATCCCAATGAATACCCCCTGATAGTGGGGACATCCTGAGATGTCGGATGCATAATTTGGAACTTAAGGTTACTGTGCAAAACTGTAGCAACCATAGTCCCCTCCCGACCACAAGGACCTGATCAAGCCAAATTGACTTAATCTTACAATAGTTAACACCCTAAAATAGCTAATGTAAACAAGATTAACAAGATTTGACAAGAAATGAGGGGTAAAATGGCATACATATAGACCATGATAGGGAGGGTTTCACGAGCTCAGGAGGATGCATAGACATGTTATATGCTCTAATCCACTTTTCAATCAATACGAACTAAGCTAATGGGGCATAAATGAATCTCAAAGGGGCTCTATAGCGGTGGGTGTGGCAGCTGCTGCAGCATGTGCAAGCCACATGTAGGGCTATCCCTAACGCACGAGGATGATATCTATTAGCTACTCGATTTGAACGGCTTATTTGATTGAACGATGCAAATCGCATCCCGCTTGATCAAATGTCAGGAAGACGTTGAGTATAACGGATTAATTAAATAAATAAATTAATTATTAATTACTTTTTATTTTATTAAAATTAAAATACTAAATGAGCTCCGAAAATTTTCAAAAATTTATTCCTAGCTAATTTGGGGGTGGGGAACTCAAAAATGATGTCACATTTTTTATTGGATATCAATTTAATAATCTTAATTTTATGATTAATTAAATATAATAGAATAATCAAGAAATTTAAATGAGCTTCAAAATGAACCAAATTTCAGAGTTGGTTGTAACGCCCCGCCCCGTTGCCGCCCGCAAGAAAGACAGCTATAATCAATTTTGGCGGTGGAGCGGTGCGCTACTCGGGGAGGAATAACCCGTCTCCCCAAAGTAGCTGAAAACTAGGCCCGTCTGAAGGGTTACTGACTCAATCTCAAGGAGGGTTGAGAGCTAATACTTAAGATAAGAGTAGTATTCTTATCCTAAGTGTTAGATAAATACATATATTGGATTTAGAATACAATATGAATCTAACATATGTATAATATATCAGCATTTCCACTATGCTGATCACATCATAATATTAAATATAAGTAGTATATAACAGAGTGCAGAAGCGTAAAGCAAACATCCAAAAATATTCATCACAGAAGCTGTATAAAAACATTCGTCTCAGAAAAGAAAAGAAAATGCATCCAGAATTATTACAAACAATTTACTGAAATAGACATAAAACTAAGTACTAAACTGGAAATACTAAGCAGAAAATAAAATTGAAGGAGAGTCCGCTAATGCTCCACAGGCTCCTCCTGAATCTCCTGGGTGTCCTCCTGACCTAGCTCAATATACTGCTCAGGATCTAGCAAATTATCGGATCCCAAAAGTACCTCGTGTTAGACAATAAGTATAACACATCGAAACTAATCTAACAGTTATAATTATTCATTTAACATTTACATAATGTAATTAAATCTGTAGAAATACTGAAAAGATAACTAAAAATATAAAGCTGTATAAAATTATACAAACTGAAGCAAGTAAAGTAAAACTGAACTGTAAACTGAATACCAAAATAAATCAAAATAACACTAAATCTGAAACTGAGTAATCCTAAGTAATACTATGCTGTATGTCACTAAAACTGTGCATCTGAATATGCCTTAATATTGTGTGCTACTGATATGTAACCAAAATATCAGTGAACTGCTATAAGTAGTACGGTCCAATATATACATACATTCAGTTGGGAATACTACTTACTGATGATGCCGATACATCCAGAAATTCCCAGTCAATGTATGCAATATTACGTAACTCATAAATCATCAATGATACTTATACATCATTCTGATACTCACACATCATTCTGATACTCACACATCATACTTATGCTCATGCTCATGCTTCTAAACTATATGAAATAAATTCAGAAAATGCTTTAAAATCTGATAATGAATCTAAAGTCTATATTGTGCAGAATCCTACTAAAAGATTATGACTCCTAAACTCTAATCTCGATAATTGGTTAAAGTTGAGAGTTTACTTAAAAATTATTAGCTTAGGAGATTGTATACACATATTTAGCATGTTTGCAAGTAAGGTAGATTTAATCCTTAGCTTGTTTAAACTACACTTATCGAAGCGCACTACGATAAGAGGCAGAACCCTGTCACAATTTATCTCTCAAACTAAACCGTTAAATGCCCTAATTACAAGCATACTTAGTGGTTTACGCAAAGTGACTTAAGATACTTAGTTGCTTAAACTGCACTTATCGAAGTGCACTATGATAGGAGGCAGTACCCGATCGCAGTTTACATCTCAAACTAAAAATCTTGTTCACTAATTGTAACACTCTTAGTCTTGGGGGATTTACTCTAACGGGATTGTATTCATCTAATCCCTTAGGATAGCACCTGGTCATAAGTCCATATTTGAGTGAATCAACTAATCCTGAATACTACTGAAATAATCCAGTAATATGGGTATACCCTACTATACCCAATCAATAATCTGAGTTCGGAAGGTTCTATTTAATTAACAAGGATTTATCAAATCTATTAATCCTTACTCTAAGTAGGTGTATGTGGCGGCCGCCCCTTCTAATCATAAGGCTTAAGGAGTGGTTGTCACTAAGCACATCTCATACTTAACATTAGGTTATAATTTAAGACTCCAATCTAATCTTAAGAAAAAGAGGTGCTTTTCTAAATAAGGTAAAGATTAACAATCACTTAATGAGTATCAGAGTGCAGAAGAAAAGTAGCAATTGAAGTAAACATTCATACAATAAAATAAAGACATCCAGCTCAGAATATATATACAATGCAGGAAAGTAAAGTATAAATAGTTCTGTATTATTACAAATGTTTAAAGTTTAAAGAAAACTGAAATGAAAAGAGTCACTCATCCTCACAAAGTAAAAATAAAGTAAGCTAGTAAGACTAAGGTCCCTCAGTAGTCTGGACCTCCTCCTGGATCTGCTCCTCAGCAGGCTCAATCTCCTCAAAAAGCTCAGAATCTACCATTATCAGTTTCATAATGGTAGGGCCCCAGCCAACAAAATAAAAATCTTGTTAGACAAAATGTCTAAGTACATTTTAAGGTAATGAATTTTAATATACTGTAATGACATCACAACAGAAATTAAGCAAAACATAGCGGTAAAGCACAAAGAAAGGAAGAACAAGTATTGAGGTAGAAACATACCTCATCTCAGGCTGCAAAAAAATATAAGTAAGGTACAAGGGAGATTCTACTATGTACAAAGAAAAGTCCTAAGTAATATGATCAATTAACATGCCAGTTATAGTATAAGTAAAAGTACTGTACTGAAAGTATAAGACTAGCATCCTAACATGCTTTCAAGTAAGTAAAATGACTGACATACAAAAAGTTCTGAAATGTAAAGGAACTGCAGAAAATGAAAAAAAAATGAAAGAAAAAAAGTGTACTTAAATGGTAAAGTAAAGTACGTCTGAAGTGTAAAGAAAGTATGTAAAGTAACTGAAAAATGTCTGAAATGTAATATAAGTAATGTAGATTTAAGTGTTGTACGTGTGAGATACTCTTACTTAGTCTGCCAAAAAGTAAAGTCCATCTGGTAATCTAGGAGAAACATCCCAAATTAAAGTAAAGTTCCACCAAAAGAGGCATCTAGGAGAAACATCCCAGATCCTAAAGTAAATCCACAAAGTATCTAAAGGACAAATAGGAGAAACATCCCAATGCCAAAGTAAATTACCATAGGGGAAATTCCCAAGGCAAAAGTAGTCATAAAGTAAAGTCATACTAAGTGACAGGCTAAGTAAAACATAAATCACAAGTATAATGTTGTTTATTAATGTTTCTTTTAAAATTATGCAAATGAAATATGAATGAAATTCAAAGTATAATATAAAGTAAGTATCAAGTATTTAAGTATGTCTAAAGGTATAAAAAGGCTCAAATGACAAGGAAAGCATGGCAATTCAAATCAATGAAATAATTTAGAACTACACAAACTTTGTGATATCACCTGTTTTCTAATTTAGATGTTCTAACTATTTTAAGTTACATAAGATTCAGAATCAACAATTCCTACACTGTCTGTAACTTAGAATCACGAACCTACATGTTGAACATAATTAGGATTGGTCACATCTTAATTATAATTAAATCTAAGTCGCCTACAAAATTGAATAAGCAAATTAATCGTCCTAAATTATGATTTTATAAATCCCAAATAAACCTTGATTAGCCAAATCAAGATTTAAAGAATTAAGAATCAAACTTCAAAGAATGAAGTTTACTTTTTAATCACAAGGCTATCCTAATGGGCTAAGGTTTAATCCCATCTTACTGATTAAAGGTTAAGGCAAATCCTATTGAATTAAGTCAAGTTCAATAGGGTAGATCTCTAATCCTAACTCTAATGTTAAAAGATTAAATAATCAATTAATAAACTATGAAATATCTAATAAACTAGTAAAATTAAAGTTTCACTTTAATGAGTAACCCACTTTACCCATTAGATGAATTCTAACCTAAGATCTAATCTTAGTCCTAAGAATTAAGGTTCTTAAGTAATAAGAGTATCACTCAGACACACATCCTAACTAAGGTTATAAGACTTAAAGAATGATCTAAGAAGTTCAAAAGAATGGAGAAGAATTCATCTTTACTTGAGATTTTCACTTAAGGCTAAATTTAGGATTTTCCTTCTAATATCTAATTTAAGGCTTAGAATTATTTAAATTATAGTTTAAATTACTTTATTACAATTTGATATGATTTAGAGATGAAATTAGGTCTTAATTTCATTAAACCCTAATTTTGGGCAAAAAGACCATTTTGCCCCTCCTTAAGGGTCTAAATCTCATCTTTATGAATTAACACTCAATTTTGGATTTTAATGATCTAAAATGATTACTTACTATCTAATATGAGTTTAGACAGTGAGTTCTCTTATTTTGGTTAAGTATTAAGCCTTATAAGGTCAAATTAAAGAATTTAACCTATAAGGGTATTTTGGTAATTTTACCCTAATGACATATAATTTTTCTATCCATTTATTAAAGGTTATGCTCTAAGGTTTCCATAGAACCTAAATTTATTAAATTTTGATGTGTATTAGCTAAGTTATAGCCAAAACAAGTTTTAGGGTTTCAAAGGGTAATTAAGGATTCTTAATTAAGGGTCAAAAATCCTAACTTTGTCATTTGGTGTCCAAATTGAATAATTTTAGTGGTTATATGTCACAATTGGTCCACTGATTCTAATGACTAGTGATAGATTCAATTTGGACTCCATTTGGCTAAGTTATGGCTTGATTAGGGTTTATGATGATTAGTGAGTGATTAGTGAAATTAATCACTCAATCACTAATCCAATACTACAGTTAGGTTTCAATAGGTTCTAGGAGTTCTCTGAAACTTAGTTTGTCCAATTTGGATTATTAAATTTGCTAATATTCACTAATCAATTTTTAGGATAATTAGGGGTGATTATCAAATCTAACCGTTAAATCCTAAATATTTTTGTAGATCTCTATAGATTAGGTTTTGCTGATCTAAATTGTTGTTTGGATCACCTAATTTGGAGCTAAGATGACCAACTTATGGTCACTTGAAGTTCTAGGTCAAATTAGGCTAATTAGGGTTAGTCCTAAATGTCATTAGGCTCAAATTAATCCAAACAATAAGATTAACCCTATTAAAATGTTCTTTAGGGTTTTGTGAGTATTTTAAGACCCATATTGGGTATATTTAGATAAACATACACAAAGTTATGAGCTAATGAAGTTTTGTAACATTAATTGAATTTAATTAACACCCCTAAATGTCACTATGCTAAATATAGGTCCAATTATAAAATTGACAACACCAAAATGTTCCTCTATTTTTGGTGATCAAAATGATATATTTATTTGCTATGATTGGACTTATATTTTGCAAGATATTAGGGTTTAAATAATTAGATTTAATTATTTAAATAATTCTGTTAATTATTTTAACTATTCTAATTTGATTTATATATATTAAGATATGGTTTCCTAAAGTTTAAGGTTTAATAAATTAACTCTAATTATTATGTTTTATATTTACTTGTTTTGATTTATTTAATTGATTTCTTTTTGATTTAAAAAAAAATATGTAAGAGAATTTAATAGTTTAGGATCATTAATTTTCATGTATTTAATTTACTGTATGTATTATGAATATAAACATTATATATAGATATATATTTATATATATCTATATATTCATTTAAGTATATCTGTTTATATATTAATATTATTTTTATTTATAAATTTCTTTTTGCAGATCAGGACCGCGACAGAAGGTGGGGCCCACCGCCACGTGGCGTGCACCTATAAGGCGAAAAGAGGGCTGCGGCAGAAGGTGGGCCCCGCCATTGACAGGTGGCACCACGGGAGTAGAGGGCTGGCCGAGCGTGGGTCCCACCTGTCTGCGTAATAGCTGTGCGATTCAGAGGTGGGCCCCGCTCTGGTGACGTGCCGATATGACTCTCTAGACCGGTTAACCGGTCTAGGAAGTATGAACCGATGAAGCTGGTTCAATATTAATGGCCCTGATCTCTTAGATCACAGAAATGGACGGATCAGATTAGTTTCTGCAGATTTAACGTTTTGATTGGGTTTAACTTAAAGTTAGATTAGTAATAAACATAATCTAATTATATACGCTTAATCTAATCTTGATCCGACAGATAAGGTTGAGCCAAACTCTATGATATGATCTCGACCTTCGCTTCCATTTCCTACTCGACGCCTTCTCTGTTCGCAATTTAGGGTTACTGACGCGATCGATGGGAAGATTTCGATCGATCGCGTCTGAATGAATGATTGTAATATTAAAACTACAATTTAACTTGCAATGGATCGATTCGGAATAAACGAAAAGAGAAGGAAGGAGTACCTGATCTGGAAGGTATAAAATTAGGGTTTTGTTCAGAAGAAGACAGCAGGAACACTCATCCTTTACGCTCAATCTGATTCGTGAAAATCGAAGCGAGGAGTTTACCATGTTTATTTAAGATGGGCTGAGACGGTGTAAGAGCGGTGAATGCCATCTGTTGGGACGAGGCGCGGCCGCGTGTCGTGCGTTTCGCCGCGTGCCCTAATCCCGCAGAAGAAAGAATCGGGGCCGTCCGATCGGACGCCCCGATCGAACGGCGCACGCGAGCGCCGTTCAACATAATGGGCTGGGCCCGTTAAAGACTACGGAAGCATTTAAAAAAAAAACGGGACCCACTTAAATAATATAAAAGAATAAGAATAAAAATAAAACTAAATTTTAAATAATATTTAAACCTTATTTTATTGATAATTAAGGGATAATTAGCTAGTTATGCTCAAAATTTTCAGATAAATCACCCCTAGCTATTTGAGGGGTGAGGAACGCAATGGCGCACTCGGATTTTCTATCCGACGAGTATTTAATTATTCGAATTTTTAGGTATTTAAATAATATTAAAATATTCACCGAAAATTTAATGACTTCCAAATGCATTCAAAACTTTACCCCTAGCTAATTTGAGGGCGGTGAACGCAATGACGAAGTCAGATTTTGAATCTGAGGTCTAAATAAAAAGTCAATTTCTAGGGTTTTGAAATTCTCTAGAAATCAGGTTTTAATCTATTTGGCTCCTGATTTGATCTAAATCTTAGAGATAGGTTCTAAATGACTTAATTAAGCTATTAGCACCATAATTAAGACTTAAATCAGTCTTAATTGACTTAAGTAACAACCTGGGTTGTTACAGTGTATCCTACACAAGGCTCCAAGGATGCGATCAAAGGACCACTCATCATAGGTTGCTACCACAAGGAATGAGTCACATTCTAAGAACTTTAGGTGATTCATACCATAAGGTATCAAGTTCAACTTCTAAAGTTATGTAGGATCAACTAGGTTTCTACCTCAATAAGTTACAAAAATCATTCCTACCTCAATGTATCATTAGTTAAGGTCTTTAACCATTTTAGTAACGATCCTATAACAAGACCCTTAAGATCTCACTTTTCTACTTCTTAAAGTTTACTCATTATACTTAGGTTAAGATGATCAGATCAGATAATTAAAATTCATTTGATCCTTTCCTATTCTACAATCATGGGATAAAATCAAAGATCTTATTAGAGTTATATCATTGTATAAATCATTACAATTTTATTTCCATCTCATGCTAATTATCTTATATAAGAGAAAATCATAGATCTAAAGTTTAGATTCAGATGGTTCAATTACACATATTCAATATTAACCATAGCACTTCTAATTCAATGTGTTAAGATCAATATCAAATCATGTGCATTATTAGAATAATGTCAGTTGAATTATCTTACAATCAAGTTAATTAATTAAGTGATTAAGATTTAGATCTTAATCAAGATAAGTTAGGATTTAACCATTAACATTTCTATCATTAAGACCAATATAAATTTAAAAGTCAATGACAAATATATAATTAGTATATTATTGATGTCACAATTTGGGTTTAGATTAAGTATCATCTACTTAATCAAGTTATCAAGATTCTTATGTTTAAGTTTAATTTAATAGTAATTACACACAATTAAGTATCCAATTAAGTGTTTAAAGTTTTCTAACATACATTCTAGTATCATGAAAGCATACAAATGAAAAGATGACATAGCATAAAAAGGTAATTAATGCTAATCAAATTCTAAACCAAACTAAAGAGATTAGCACTTAATCACAATTCTAAAAGACTTAAGTTTCATGCAATTTAGTTGATAAGTTATACATATTGGATACAAGCACTTGAGATTCTATTTCTTAGTTTTGGCATAATATATATTCAAAGTTCATGGTAAGTTTTGAGCCCTTTAAAAATGACAAAGTTTTAATTTTTGATTTCAACATAGAATTTTATGTAATGTTCAATTTTAATTAGAATATATTCACATTTGATATAATTCAGTCCCACTAGGGTCCCAGGGACCTTAAAATACAAAAACAGTGAAGTTTTGGCCATTTCAGTCAAAACTGAGTAGTTTTCTGAAAATTATGGGAAATTTTGTAAGTTTGGGCGCTGCAGCGCGCTGTTGCGCTTTTCGCGCGGCAGCACCTTTCGCGCGGCAACATGATGTAGCACTTTTAGCGCGGCAGCGCTGCGACCCGTTGCGGTTTTGCTGCGGTGTGCTATGGCGTACGACAGCGGTTCACTTTGCAAAATCACTATTTAATTAAATTATTTTCACATTTTCTAAAGTTCCAAAAATATTTTCGCTGCAGCCTGTTGCAGAGCGCTACAGCGTGCTGAAGCGGTCTATTTTGTGAGTTTATTGTTCAATTACTCTATTATATATTTGTATAAGTTTTTGCTGAAATGCCGCTGCAGCCCGCTACAACACACTGTAGCGCGCTGCAGCGGCCTAATTTGCAAAACTGGGCGCTACAGCGCCAGACGACATTTTCGTCTGGATGAAACCTGTAAGGCCTAATTTCGAGCTGAATTACTCTCAATCCAGAGAGTCCCATAAGCGGTGCTAGATATCAATGGAAAGGTATTTCTGATACCTTTCCATCGACACCAAAATCAGCACAAACAGAACTTCCTAACTATACGAAAAATATAGATGAATGACAGGCTGTGCAAAGTAGACGAAAACAGAGCAGATTTTTGTGAAGCTTTTAAGAGCCTTAATGGCTTCATACATGCTTATGAGCTTCTAACCATACATTCAAGCTTACTAAAGGAATAAATAAATTCAAGGAGAGTAGCAAAATGGGTACCTTTTTGTCCTTGGAAGGAGAGGAAGAAGAGAGCCTTTGCTTTCTTCAATACCTTGAGGAGGAGGAGCCTTCTCCTTCAAGGTGCAGCTATGGAGGGAAAGGGAGAGAGTTCTAGAGCTTTACTTGATAGCAAGAAGAGGAAGGAAGGCTAAGCTTCTCTTTTAAAGGAGGAGAGGAAGGGGAGAGGCCAATATGAGCTAAGAGAAGCTAGAGGGGGAGAGGGATGGCCTTAGCTTTTAATATGCAAGGGAGGTAAGGGGGTCAGCCGCATGAAAGGAAATGGCCAGCCAAAAAAGGACTTAAAAATAAATGGGGAAAATGCACTTTAGGGATTGGATAATTGCATAATTATTTCCCTTAATTATTTAAAAATTCAGACTTTTGAAATATGCTCCGAAAAATCTCAAAAATTCACCCCTAGCTAATTTGGGGGTGAGGAATTCAACGGCAAAGTTGGATTTCGATTTTGACGATTATTTATTTATTATATTTTTCGGTGCATTTAATTATATTAAAATATTAGCGAAAATCTGATGACTTCCAAATGCGTCCAAAACATCACCCCTAGCTAATTTGGGGGTGACGATCGCAATGGCGAAGTCGGATTTCAATTTCAAGGTCAAAATAACTACCTCAATTTTCTAATTAATTAAATATTAAAATAATCCAAAATATCAGATTTAGCTCTGAATTGCTCCAAACTTTCAAGGTTTGGTTAGATGAAATTAACAGAATAATAACTAAAATATGATTAGGCTCAAATTAAGCTGAGTAACAATCTTGGGTTGTTACATTGGTCCCTAATGAGATTTGGAGACTAATGAAAAAGTTTTTAGACTGATTAGATTAATAAATAATAATTAACAATTTTGAGTTGTTACAGAGTCATTCTTAGAATTCATGAGATCATTTGTTAGTTCTTGCAATCATGAACAATTGATAATGTGGTTTCATCCCCTCAAATTGTTAGAGTTTAGAGCATAAATCAAACTCTATAAGCCTACTTGAAGTTGAAGCAACAATATTTTCAAGGATTTATCGCACAGTACAAGGGTAGAGTTTTGAAGAACATTTGGCGGGAATAGTGTGTGGAAGTATTTTGTATGAAATACATTACACCTTCAGCCTGAACCATAATGCAGAACGGTTTCATGAAGCGATGTCAAAGAAGCTGGTTAGCAACAGAGTACGAAGTAGAGTTTACAAAGTTATTCCATTATGCTCCAAAGTTGGTGAACATTGAGGAAGATAAGTGCAACCATTTCCTAGTTGGCTTGTGTGATTCCCTCAAGATATAAGTCTTATTTCTCTTCATATTTTTGACATTGCAAATTTGAGTAAGTGTTACCATGATAATCAGTGATGCTACTATTATGATTGCTTTGGGCACTAGTGTGACGACCCCGTCATTTGCAGACTAATTAAGTATAAAAAAGACTAAAGAGTATTATAAATAAAATTCTCACCTTTCTTAGCATATTTTCTTTTAAAAATAAGAATAATAATGATAATAACAATCATAATAATAAAATATTAAGTAGTAAAAATAATTTTAGCAATAATATTATAGTAAGTGCTATTATAAGATATGATTGAAAATTTAACATAATTACATGATTATATGTGTATTGTATTGATAATTTGATGCAATTTTTACATGAAACATTATTAATGAACAATAATAACAACTAGCTTATCAAGTCACTTAACAAATTGTTCTTTTAATAAATGATTGTTTTAAAATAATTAATATTTTAAATAATTTATTTACTCATTTATTGGCTAATGCTAAATTGGTAGTCATTTATTGCACTATAATTAAATGAAATATATATAGACAAGAAATTTAATATACTTATATCATTATATGCATATTAAAATGAGAATAATATGATAATCTTATATATAAATATATGATTGATATAATTCATTTTTTATTTGAATTAATATTAAAAAAATGAAAATAATTTTTTTTTAATTTGTGATGCTATAATAATTATATATATGAATAAAATAAATGTAATAATTTTCATATATGAAATATGTTGAAATTCTCCCGCCACTCCAAATGTTCCTTTTCCGTTGTCGCGATAAAGAAGAAAACTCCCAAAATAAAGGCCCCACAGTGAGTGGTCTTAATTATTTAGTTTTAAAAAAAAATTAAATTGTGTGATTATACTTAAATATAAATATTTTATAGATAATTATAAAAGAATTTGCGGACATCCTCTCGCTTCTCTCGCTTCTCTCGCTTCTCTCTCTCTCTCTCTAATTCTTTATATATAATGACATTTAATATGATTTGCCGATTTTAAGAAGGGCCTCTTCTCGAATCTGTGCAAAGCGATCAACAATGGAGCAAGATGGCGTTCGATCAAAGGGAATGGTGAAATGGTTCGATGGGATGAAGGGTTACGGCTTCATCGAACCGGAAGATGGGGGAGACGATGTTTTTGTACACCGATCCTCCGTAAAGGCGGAGGATGGTTTCCGAACCCTAGATAATGGCGAGCCCGTAGAGTTCATCATTTTCGAGGCCGAGGACGGACGATACCAGGCGATTGATGTTACGAGGAAGAGCGGATCCATGTCTTTAACGTCATCGACTCCTATTTCTTCCCCAATCTGTGCGGAGCGATCAACAATGGAGCAAGATGGCGTACGAATAAAGGGAACTGTAAAATGGTATGATGAGTTTAAGGGCTTCGGTTTCATCATACCCGAAGATGGTGGAGATCATGTTTTTGTACACCGATCATCTATAAAGTCGGAGAGTTGCAGCCAATGGCTGGCTAATGGAGAGCTCGTCGAATTTGTAATCTCTGAGGCCGAGGATGGACGGTTCCAGGCCTTCAACGTCACGAAACCGGGTGGAGACTGTGTTAACGGAAACAGACTGACTGGCAATACTCGATTTAAAGCAACCTGGAAGTGGTTTGACTGTAGGATCCCAAGCTGCATCTCGCTCTCCAGTTTTTCGAATAGGTACTCCATTTGGATAAAATAAAAGCAAAAATATTATTTATATTCAAGAAAAATCATGAAGGTAAAAGTACACAGTTCTATGTTTTTTCCTATAAATATGTTGGCATCGATAAAGTGAAGAGATACCTATTCCTTTTTCATAAAAAAAGTCTACAAAGGTTTTCCTTCTTCATTCTGTTTTATCTTAAGTTCATAGTATTTGCATAGGAAGCTTTCTGCTTTTTCATGATTAATAGATTACTAGAGACAACTCTCTATTCTAAACCAAGGTAACCTTTTGAATTATGAACATCTTTTTTCGGAGTATGGCATCCATTATGTGCAGAATGTTCTTAACATACAAAATTTAAACATATGCCATTTCTACGAATGTCTTGTAATGCCGTATCTCTCCTGAGAGCTGAACTTCTTTTCATAACCGTTGCTCATTACACATTTTATTTTATTTTTACATGAATAGCATTGCAAGCTGTGACTCAAACAACATAGGATGTCCTTTATTGTACCTTTTACCCTAGAAATGCCTACAAAAAACTAAGACACCTCTGCCTCAGTAGTCTACAAAACTATAATAGCTTTGTTTAAATTTATTTGGACATGTATAACTCCTTCAGCATTCTATTTGCATTCTTGCATAAACCGATCTTTATGTTTGCTCTAGCTTTATTCTTATTTATATCTTATGTTGTCATATTCAGAAGAATAAAAAATAAAAAAATTACATTTAATACAAGTAATTTCTTATATGGAATTTGTTTAAAAAGAATTCCTTACTTGGAACTTTGAAAATTAACCTGCTTATATACATGTCTTGGATTTGAGCAAATTACTAAATGCACGTTCGACTACAAATCATGGGCATTTTAAAAATTTTTACAATAGTGTCACTTATCTTCATTATGATGTTTTCTTATTTTCATTTTGAATCAATTAATTTCACTTTGTTAAGGAGAGGCTTATTGAATTTCTTAAAGAAGCTTTTAAATTTTACATTCTTTGGTTGAAACATAGCTTTACATTTCTTGTTACTGATTCTATCTCTAGATAGTGCGTCTTAGATTTCAATGCATTCTACTTGAAATATAACAGAGGATTGTATTCTTGTTATTTAATTGAGCTTGGAGCAAACCACTTAGCAAATAAACTCTTTTGAATTAAATTATGCTCTTTTGTTATAAGAAATCCCCACCTTGAGCTTAAGAATCAATTGATAATGGAAGAGTTCTATAATATAATTCATTTGTTAACACCATATATATGTGTGTATATATACTGTCTATTTTACAAAAAGTAAATAAATTTTTTTGGCTAATGTGCATAATTGGAGAAAAAGATATGCTTATGCATCAATTGTCCATAAAAATTGATTTTTTTCGAACCCTAGTGAATGGGGAGTGTGTGAAATTTATCATCATCGTGCATAGAGCAGGGTTGGTGATGTTTCGAGAGCTTGTTTGTTTAGCAGCGAAAACCGTGATTGTTATGTGGAGAGAGCTTTTTTATCTAGAAGAACCATGTTTAGTTGAAAATATACTTGATCTCTTAAAAATCATTTAATATTATTTTGATGCTGAACCTTTTTGAATTAAATACTCAAGAAACTATTGTTTATTTAATAGTTTTTTTAAGTTTAACAGTTTTTTACTTTTTTATTTAGTTTTTGGCGGTGTTTGGTTAGAGGTTTAAGTCCAACATGTTGCAACAGCATTTAACAAAGTTTCTAAAGATTAAAGCCTATATTTCTTTCAAATTCACATTAAATCCTTAAATATCTAAATATTGTCAGTATCGAGATTTCTGATTATAAGGATATAAGGACTTAAATTTTGAACAATAACAACAAAAACAATAATAACAATGCTATGCCAATATCTCACTAGGTGGGGTTGGCTACACTAATCATTTGTTTCCATTGTGCATGATCAGATAGGAGTCCCAATTTAAGTTCCAAATATAGAAGATCTTTTTTAATGGTGTCTTCCCATTTCTTTTTTGATTTTTCTCTTCCTCTTTTAATACGATCAAAATTAATAAACTCAATTTTTTTAGTAGTGGCATTGAACGGTTCATGCTTAATATGCCTGAATCTTCTAAGGTAACTTTTCTTTAATCCTATCCACTATTGGAGCCACTCCAAACTTGCTAAAAACATGCCTGAATCATCTAAGGTAAATTTTCTTTAATTCTATCCACTATTGGAGCCACTCCAAACTTGCTACAGATAAACTTATTTCTCATTCTATTCTTACGAGTATACACTCTCATTCACCTAAGTATCTTCATCTATGTAACGCTTATTTTATTGGTAAGCTTCTTCTTTGTTGGCCAACATTCAGCCCTATATAACATAGTTGGTTGTATAGCTACTTTATAAAATTTTTGTTTAATTTGAGTGGTTTTTTGTTCTAGAAGCACTACTCCATTTCATCCAACCAACTTTGATTCTATTAATCACATCGCTCTCGATTTCACCATTATTTATTTTGAATAATTAAATTAAGGTATTTGAATATCTTGTTATTCTTGATCGCATTGTCCTCAATTTTTGCTCTCAAAATTTGGGCTCCTAATACAATTGAACTTGTAGACCATATATTTTATTTTAATTTGTGAAAAGTTTTAGATTCTAAAGTAGTTTTCATAACTCAAGTTTTACTTTAACTTCATTCCTAGTCTTATCAATTAATAGAATACCATGTGCAAATAACATGCACTAAGGAACCTTCTCTTGAATGTGCTTAGTAAGAACATCTATAAATAAAATAAAAAGATATAGGCTGGGAGCTGAGCCTTGATGCAATCCAATAATAATAGGAAAATCATTGGACAAACCACTTTGCAATTGAGTATATGATACAATCCCATTATACATATCTCTAATAATATTAACATATGCAACACAAATTTTATTTTCTCCAAAGTTTTTCAAAAAATTTCTCTTAGTACTCTATCATAAGACTTTTCTTGGTCAATAAAAATTAAATGTTCTTCTTTTCTTTCTTTAAATTTCTTCATCGAACTTCTTAATTTATGCATGACTTCCATGGTAGATCTACCTAGTATAAAATTAATTTGATATT
Source organism: Gastrodia elata (assembly GCA_016760335.1). Classification (NCBI taxonomy): domain Eukaryota; kingdom Viridiplantae; phylum Streptophyta; class Magnoliopsida; order Asparagales; family Orchidaceae; genus Gastrodia; species Gastrodia elata. Next base: position 93,381,014 of record CM028670.1, on the reverse strand, counting down.
ATGAAATATAAATATCCTTTTTAAATTCAATTACTCTCTTTCAAAGTTCAATCATATGATACATTAGCTCGATACTTTTATAATGTGCATACTATTGAGCATCATCTTAATGCTTGTAAGTAGATATAATAATACTCTTTTTCCACTTATCTAAAATCATCTTAATTTTCAACCTTAATAATTTCATAAGTAAAAAATTTTCTTTATCATTTAAATATTTTCATACATTGATAAGAATGTCATTTGAACATACTGCTTTTTTGATTTCCGTTCTCTTTAAATTATCCTGAATCTCAGCTTTACTAATATGTTGAATGAAAGTATAATTAATTATTATTTTTATAATCATTAAATTCACATATATTAATAATATTGATACAATCTTTATTAAAAACTTAATAAAATAGTCTATTAATTTATGTTAAATATCTTTATTCCTTAATTTTTTTTATCGTCTTTAATATATTTTACCAAAGTCAAATATTTGATTATTTTTTTTTTCATTTTGGTTAACTTATAAATGTAAGTCTTCCTCTCAACTGTACTTAATTTATTATGTAAATCATTAAATATGGCACTATTGGTGTTACAAATCGCTATTTTGAATTTATGATAAGTTAGTTTACAGTTGTTCCAATTGCTGTCACCTGTGTATGTCAACATATGCATCAACCCTTCTAACATCACTTCATACAACTGAGGCATATAATACAATACATCAAAGACACATTTCAATACGGGCTCCACATCACTCCCACCACCATGGAGCTCCATGCTTACTCAGATGCAGAGTGACCGACAACTCCATCGACAAGAGATCCACCACAGGACTATGAATGCTTTTCGACCAAACACTAATAAGCTAGAGCGCAAAGAAACAACGCATAGTCGCACGATCCTCCACCAAAGCCGAATGTCGAGCGCTCGCCTCCATAGTTACATAAATCATTTGGCTCCGGAGATTACTCCAAGAACTTCTAGATCCTCAACAAGCAACAACTATCTGCTGCAACAACACATCCACATTCTCCTTTGCTAATAACCCATTATTTCATGCTTGTACAGAACACACAGAGGTGGATTGTCAATTTATTAGAGACAATGACAAAAACAATTAAGTCACAGTCCACTGCATATCAACCTCTGAGCAAATAGCAGACATCCTCACTAAATCTCTTCCAATCTAATATTTCAATCACCGACGAGATAAGCTGATGGTTCAAAACTCCACCTTCAGCTTACGGGGGGATATTAGAGAACAACAACATATAACAGCACGAGACAAAAGACTGGGCGCCCAGACGCCTGGGTGCCTAGACGCTATCACAGTCAGCACCAGCCAGAGAGCTGGGTGCCCAGATGCTAGCATAGTCAGTGCCAACCAAAGAGCTGGGTGCCCAGGCTCTTAAGTTTTACTAACATCAGCTAGAGAGCTGGGTGCCCAGGCTCCTAAATTCTACTAACGCTAGCTATAGATCTGCGTACCCAAGCGCTTGAGAACCTGTTAACTAAATGATTAAATAGTTGTCTATTGTATATATATATATATACACACACACGCACCTGTGTATGGTATAACCGTATGAATGATAATTATTTTTATCCTCTTCTATCATTCTATCATTCTAATAATAGGTAATACCATTACAAACACGTATCTTTAGTTAATGACTAAATTTTCAAATTAATCCCTTTATACAATCCGCAAGATAAGGGTAAGCTAAAACATTAAGGTTGCTTAAAACAAGATCTTGAAGTGAATTTTTCAAGAATTTCAACTTAAGATTGTAGCTTCTTTTCTTAACAAAGAGTTAAAATATATGAGAAAAGTAATGTTAGTGACTTGAGTTGCGGGGTCTTTATACACTTCTTCAAGTCCTGCTAGAAATCCTTTTATAAGGTTTAATTCAATGTTTAAAAAATAATTCTTATATTCGCTCTATATGACCGAAGACACAAAACAATGTTTAGTCGTTTTAGCAGTAACAGCTAGTATTTATATTTACTAAGTGAATATTCTAAGCGAAACTATCATATGTTACCGAAATGAACAAATTTGAGGTTAATGACTAATTGACCTATCATTTATCAAATATCTTTCACTAAATAAATGTGCATATTCGCTAGGCCATTTGGTCCGACAGATTGTTTCAAAATTAATGTATTAGCCCAACCATGTGAAATATAGATTTCTTAGCTACTTACAAAAATTAATAATATTAATATTAATTGGTCTCTGTAAATTTAGAAGCTTAAATTTTGATAATAACTTTACATACAATAGAACAGTTCAGAGAAACTAATAGAAAAATAAAATTAAAAGTCTTCAACTACTTTCGAAGAAAGATACTCCGATTGTTTGCTTAATTTCCTTGCCTTTTATTTTGTTTTTATGCTATACAAATCACTTAATATTTCAATATTATTAAAATTATATATTTTTGATCATCAAAATTTCTCATTAGGGTTATGCTGTTATTACCTAATACATTTGATTTTGATAAATTTTTTGTTTTCTTATATTTATTAATTTAACTAACTTGTGTATATTTCTCCTCTTACTACATTTAATATCTTAAGAAAATTAGCAAAATGATCCCTTGATTTTTGTAAAATGTTCAAAATAGTTTTTAATTTTTATAAATTGCGGCCAATTTCAATAGCTTGTCGGCTAAAAAATGCAAATTTAACGGAATGGGAAAGGGAAGTCAATAGCAGGACAAAAAAAATACTTAAATAAAAATTGAGGGACAAAAAAAAATACAAGAGTTCAAATTTATTTTGAAGATTTTGGAAGAGTCAAGAGATTAATTTGATAATTTTCTCAATCTCATATAAACATCAAAAATTATAGCATAATTAAAGAAATATTTGGACTACTAACAGAACTAATTTTTATCTCTTCTTTCTATTATCATTTTTATATTTAAATCACTTTTTATATCAAGTATGTATATATTTTTTTCTTGAATATTATATTTCTACTCATGTGTATTTTTACTATTTGGGACTCTTCCTTTAGAAACTCTAAGAACATATTTGGAAAATAATATTTTTGAAAATTCTAGAAAATAAAACTTAAAACTCTCAAATTAACTATTTATTTAAACATGATAACGCCCTTATCAAATTTAAGATGGATTGATATAAAGCATTTAAAGTTTAAATAATATTAAATCTTGGAAGTGTTTGGGACCTATTCTATATGCGGTGACTGATGGCAAGGGAATTGTTGTTGAAGTCAAACAATAAGAGGGTTGTTAGTAACTGTTGTTGAGTCTTTGGAGTCAAGATTTGGAATATAGTCAATCTAGAACATTATAGCAACGCCTCTTGATAGAGATGAGCTGGAACTGTGCAGTAGGATCTTTTGATAGAGATGACCGAGAACAAAGATGGTTTGGAACAATGGCAGCTTAGAACATAGGTTGATTAAAACAGTGCGTCCTCTCATACAGTTGCTGAAATATGAACTGCTTTGGAGCATAAGGGAGGCCACCTAATTGAGGGAAGGGAGTTTTTTTTTCCTTACAGGGTTCAAATTTTTAAATAACTTTGCTGAAAGTCAATGGAGGGTTGTCAGGTGGCAATCAGCGGACAGCCACCTGATGGTGATGAAGATGGGAAACGGGGATTTCTTAAAGACCCAACAAGTGCTTAACTACCGTGTGAGAATTATTGAAAGAAACTTCGGTGTTAGGCTTAATTGATTGATTTGATATCTCAATTTATTGTGGATAAATGATATTTAGAAGAACCATAAAGAATATTATAAACTCTCAATTTAATTATTTACTTATTAGGTATCATATATATGTTAACACATTCAGCTAAATTCCTTCTATTAGATATCATATTGATATTATGTTTGATCTTAAAGCTAAACATTTGAATGTCATGAAAGTAATTTTTTATTTTTTTAAGAAATGCCATGCCTTGAAAAATCATTTTAGAAATGCTTTTGACTATTTTGTTGCTGACTTAATTAACCTTTAGGAGTGTTATTACTTTAAATTATTAGCCCTGTCTTGTTATTAGTGTCGTTCATTTTGTGCTATTTTCTCATTAAGTACTACACCACCGTTTTGTAAACTCTGTTTCATTCAACGTAAGTATTCATATCACTGTGCACTTAGGTTTGATTAAGCACTTTTTCAATACAAATGTGAATTGGTCTCTTTAAATTTGATTATTTCATCTAAGAAAATGAAACCTTTGATTTACTAAATTTTCTTGGGATTGTTTCTTTACTGTATGTAGGTGCATTATTTGAGGAACTGGTCGTTTTTGAGTTTGGGAGAATTTCATGCATAGCCGTCAAATTTGATATTTTACATATCTGGCGACCAATATCAATAATTTTATTATTCATATTTAATTTTTCATTATTACACTATAAATACCACCTTATTCAACTTATTTCAATCAATTTAAGTGGATGAAATTAAAAGCTTTTGTGTTTGTTTTGTAAAATCGGACAAGAAAGGAATTTACCGCTGGAATAACAAAGTGCAAATTATCGCTAGTCTTCACTAGGACTTTTTATTTCTATTTTGAAATTAATTAAAGCGTTTCTACTTTTATTTTGTAGGGATGAAGCTTGTACACCATTAAATAACTGCCATGTTATTGACTTAGAAGTTGACGAGGATAACAACAAAAATAATGCTGTGGCCATAAACACTCTTCAAGCCAAGAAAGAAATCAGGGACAGCGACTGCTATGAAATTGATCCAATAGAATTCACCAGAAAGCTTAGGTTTAGTTCTGCTGATGACGTGGATGTTGCTATTCTTGCTGACAAAGGAGAGGTGAGAACTTGTGAAAGGACTATTATATTTTAACATTTGATTCTACTATTTTTGTTTTTTTCTATTTAGTGTGATAATAAATATCGTAGGTGGCCCTCAGGGATTTTCCACATCCGAGGCATCTCTGTGGCAACTATCCTTTTAATCGAACTAGACACGAGATTCATTGCAGTAAGGTTTGCTTTTGTTAAATATTTCTTTTGATAAAATATTTTTTCTAATTTAATTTGGGAAATAAATTGGAACTGTTTGATTAAACATTATTAGGAGGCCAGCATTAAATTTTTCCTTTTTTTCTCTTTTATTCAACATTATTCTTTAAGCTCAATACATCTATTAGAAGATTATTATTTAGATTTAATTATTTAATCATTCTAATCAGATTACCAACCATTTTTAACATTTGAAAACAATAATTTAGTTCTTGAGTTTGAAGGCACTCATTTAACAATGGCTAACTCTTGAGCTTAGGTTAGTGTGAGCGAAAAGGATAGGGTGTGGGGACATGATCAAAAGAAGGCAGAGATGCTTTCTCAAAGGCTAACTGCAACAAGCACAGTGGCAGTGCTGCACCAAATGATGGTTGGAAAGTAGGATATGGAGATACTTTTTAGGTGACCGAGGAAGATAAGACATCAAGTCTTAGAAGAGCAGCTTAGTCTACGTTTGTACGGTACAGCTAATGATGTCGGTAGATGACAATTGGGAAGGTTGGTATCTATGGAGCATTTGGAGATGGAGATTTCTTTGATGAACCTACCACATATTTCCATGATGAACATACTGAATATGTGGATGAAGGACAGTGTCACTGTGGTTCTTGAAGTTCCTTGATGCTTAGTAATGGCTGATATGGTTTTGGTTTCAATGGCAGTGTTACGGGGTTAGATCCTGGTTTTTGATGAATTGACTGTTCAGTATACTCCATTTGTTTGATAGAATGCCCCTTAGCTAAAGCACACTAATATGTTATAGGCAACTGATTTATGCATTCTGTGGAACAAGATAAGTTTGCTGCATTCCAAGTCCAAACTTGGAAGTTTGGACAGAAAGGTTTTCTTTGACTTGGAAAAGGAACAAGATCTGCTTCAGAAATATTATTGTGCTTTAGTGGGGCGCATGTTCTACAATAGGATACCTTGATTTGTTTTTTTCCGCTCTTTTATTAGTTGCGGGAGTGGAGTGGTTTGGTGTTTTCCGACATGAAAATTTCTTCTGCCTTCTCAACCATATGGAAGGTAAAGTCATTTCTTAAGAGGAACCCTGGGGTTGTTGTTGTCCAAATTGTCAGATAAGTAGAATGAACCTAGCTCTTACATTAAGAAATTTAGCTGCTGTTTTCATGCCAGTTAGGGTTTGTCTTTGGGTCTTTGGAATATTGGAGATGAATATATTTTGAATTGGTGTTATACTTGATGAGTTATTTGGATCAACAGCCGTATAATTGGAATAGAATGCAACAGTTTTGACTAATTGTGTAAAGAAGGATCAATAAAATATTCCCCCGAGCATACACATTAGATGTATGAGAAGAGCTTTTGCTCAACTTGTTGAGTATGAGGGGCTTTTTGTTATGGGTTTCAAATACGGACATGTTGATCGAATATGTACAAGAAACTTGTGCTCATCCAGAGGGGTTTGTCTAGCTTGCTATTAGTAATTAAGTTTTCAGCGCTCTTGACATGTTTTGACACCCCCACTGAGCCATCACGTTGCTACTCCTTCCACTAACGTTTCCTGTGTCAGCAGTCTTACTCGTTTGAGATAGTAGAATCTCTCATGGGCTCCGGGAATGTTCTTAATGGGCTCGTGGAGTATTGTTTGTGAATCTTATTTAAAGAAAAAAGAAAACAAAGGTCAGATAAACTCAAAGAGTAAGAGGCGATCCCCATTTTTGCATCCCTCTAAAGACTCTTAGAATCATGAAGATATTAAATGGAGAAGATAGCTGACACCGATATCCAATTTTGAGGTTAGATAGGACTCAAAATCAATAGGGGATATCTCTGTTAAAGGCACTCTTGAAGAGACTTGCATTCCTACCGTTGCCCAAATCTAAAGTGTTCTTGGAAATGGTGTCATATTTAAAGAAACACTAGCTTGTATCCTGAGGAGCTCGTAGGAAATCATGTTCAACTCTCCTACTTTGTAAAGTTGGGGATGCTCAGAGAAGGATGAAAACACCGTTGACATATCTATTTAGCATGAAACATCTTCTTTTATTATCAATGAATAACATACTTTTTTGGAAGCACCATTTCTCCCTCGTAATGGACTATAATGTGGACATTGTGTTGCTCTTCTAAACAGGAGTGGAGTAGCTTAGTTGAAGAGAGATGGACAAAGCTCCATTCCCTAGAGAAATCTGCCTCTCTGTAGGCACTCAGTTTTATAAGTCAAAGGTTGCTTCTATGGGTGGAATGAATGGTTGCTAATTATGAAAATTGTTGTTAGAATGATTCATTAGTTTGGAGAATGGCGTACATACAAGGAAATATATTAGAGCAACATTCCATGTGGGTTATTTGTGACATTGTTATTATTGCTATTTGGGAAGCCCTTGGTTCAACTTGGGAGCTAGTCTCGTTGCCCCTACTTTCATTAACCTGGAACTGACCCCTCTAGAGTGATTCAGAGAGCAAGTAGTGGTGGAGGGTTGTAGGGATGCTCTCAAACGTTAGCTTCTCTTTGGTCACTTGGCGGTTGAATCAGTTGTGGACAAATCTGATAGATTATTTATTCTTTCTTTAACCTGTTGCATTTTATGAATTTAGCAAAAAAAAAAACTTGCAACATATTGAGAGTTTGAGACCTCAAAACCAAAAGCTAGCAAAAAGGAAATTTTTTTTAAAAAAAGTAAAAAATGAGAACGGTTAACAAGCTCCACAGAATCCAAAATTCAATCTAACACTAAATAAAACTATGCAAGAGGGTCCCAGTTCATCATTGCATCTTTGCCTGAAATTAGATTTCGGTTATCGCTAGGAGTTGCTGATTTTTCTTTTTCTGTTTCTTTTTCTTTTCTCCTTTTATCTTATAAGAAAATCATATAATAGCTCTGAATCTAAAAGATTGTCCTTGAATTCCTCATTTGAGTTTACCTTAGAGTTATCATATTCCGATACAATTTTAGGAGCCGATGTAGCTTGAGATCTCTTAGGATCAGGCGGATGAAACTCCAAAGCGAGGGGATTCAAACTGCCCCGGAAAGAAGCCTCCATGGACGAAGGGCCAAATCTAATAGATGACATGTGAGCACGACCAACTTCTATGAACTGCTAAGGTGAATTCTTGGAAACGTTCCAAGAAAATGTATTAAGTGCACATTGATGTTGGATTATGTATATTTAAGTAACTATGGAAATCTAAGTTTTAGACCTCATGAAGCCTTTATCATATGGTGCTCGACTGATACAATGCCCACTTTGATGGCTTTATCTTTGGGGTTTGACCTTTGGTATTTTGTGTTTGAGGGAGGATATGTTCGGGTAGAAGACGTATTGCACAATGTTGCTTGTTGTATGTTTGCTTTTGCTATCCATAAATACGTCTACGATTGAGGCATGCCTTTAATGACAATCACTAGCAAATCTCGCTTATTAAAATATTTTGTGTTCTTATATTATTTTAAATCATATATCATTATTGACGATGCACTAATCCTTGACTATGTAGTAACATGATTATTGCTCGTGCAATTAGAACCATTTTATTCTTCCTTTTTCAAGAGTGTTCTTATGGGTTTATGGGTAAATTAGGTTTGTAATTGTGATGCTCAATTTTGTGCTATATTAGCTCGATGTATATAATCCTATTATGGTATAACTAACTATGAGTTATTGTGATTAACGTGGAGTTCTAATATTAATACCAAATATGTGATAATTGTTAGAAGATGGAGAACGCCGAGGAGAATGCTTTCTTGATTCCATGGTTAGACTCGCGGCAAAGCCCGATACATCTAGGCAAATATATCGGCGAGAGTAGTTATAATCTGAGCGAATACTAATCGAACGGATAAGAGGACATCCGATATGACTTTAGTTCCCCCCGTCCTCTTAAGTGTGGCACAATTGAGGTGACGAGCTTGGATATAAGTTCCTTGAATCGTTTTGGCTGAAGTGGCTTGATGAGAATATCTGCAAGCTATTGCATAGCTGGATTTTGACGAACTTGAACAACGTAAGCCACAAGTTCACGATCAAATTATAATCAATCTCAACATGTTTCGTCAGTGTGTGAAGAACCGGGCTGGTAGCCAGATAATTGGCTCAAACATTGTCACACCAAATAGTTGGAACTAAGACGTGAGGAAAATTGATGTCACAGAGAAGATGAATGATCCACATGATTTCATTGGTTGTGTTGGGTACAGTCTTCTACTCAACTTTAGTACTGGATCTGGCTTCTATAGGAAACTTTTTTGAAGACCAGGAAATAAGTGTTGGTCCCAGACAGATGTAGAAATGTGCCATGAATTTTTGATAAGTCAGACAATAAACGATGCAGCGCTGGTTTTATAGGAAAACAATAGTCAAGTGTTCCTTTGAGATAGCAGATCTTTCCAATGGACTGTTGTAGGAGTATGCATGTGCTGACGGATTCTGTTAACACTGTAAGCAATGTTTGGTCGGGTTAGAAGCAGGTATTGGAGGGCACCGGCTATGTCACGAAAATTGGTGATGTCAACGCATCTTTTAAAGGTGTGGCTTCAACAGTGTAGAATAAGCAGCCATTGGATTGTTTGAAGATTTTAATCTACTCATGTCGGTTTGCTGTAAGATGGAAGTAATGTATGTAGATTGAGATAGCAATGATGCAGAGTCAGTCTGCTTGAAGTTGACACTTTCCTTTCAGAAGTATATCATTTACATAGACAAGCAGAAAAATAAGTGTGCTGTTCTTGCTGAAAATAAATAGAGAACTATTAGTGGCACTTTGCCGAAAGCCATTTGTTAGAAGAAAAGTGGACAACTTGTGAAACCAAGCATGTAGGGCTTGTTTAAGATCATAAATGGCTTTAACTTACATGCGTGACAGGGATATGCTGTATTTGTGATACAATCCGGTTCAGCCATAAAAATTGAAATCACTGTTGAGGAAGGCATTGTCAAAATTCAACTGGTAGAGACCAGTTGTATGTCACGGCAAGTGTAATAACCACACGGATGGTTACATGTTTGATGATCGGGCTAAATGTTTTCTCATAATCGAGACCTTCTTGTTGATGGCACCCCCTAGCAACAAGACGAACTTTGTACTTGTGTATGGTGCCTTCCGAGTTGAGTTTATATTTAAACAACCATTTACAAGATATGACATTCATATCTAAAGCTTCAGGGACCTAGAGTCCAGACGTTGTTCTTGATCAAGGCATTGAATTTAATATTCATGGCAACAAGCTATTCAGGATGTTAGGAAACTTGGGAGAAACGGGTTGAAGGAGGGAACAATGTGACCAATGTGGCATTGGCATGGTGGATGTTTGGTGGATAGAAAAGTCTTGGGTTTTGGATTGCCAGACTTTAGTGTGGTAATCATTAGATGATTATTGGAGGATGGTGGTGGGCAACTTTGGGAAGCAGGATTGTTGGCAGTGGTGGAGATGTGTGGGGATTTTGTAGCAGTCGTTGAATTAGAAGTTGATGAGAGTGGAGTGATAAGAATTGGGCGGGATGACACTGAGGGGCTTGTAATGGAGGCTGAGTTGAAGGAAAATTATTTTTGAGGTGACATGGAAAGGCTTGCCAATTCCTTTGTTTATAGGTTAGAAAATGGTAGGATGTAGAAGTATGAGCTGAGGTATGAGATATAGGATGAGGCAGTAATCCTGTGGATGGGATAACGAGGAATACAAGGGCTGAGGATGGGAAAGGTGTTTAGAATTGCTGAAGAGTAACAGGCATACTAGCTGCTCAGAAGATGGAGGAGAATGTTGAGGAGATAATGTTATCTTGATTCCATGTTTAGACTGGTCAAATATACAGGTGGGAACCGTTACAATCTTTAGTTTAATACCAAATAAAATATTAATACCAAATATGAAGTGATAATACTATCATTTTATAACCATAAAATTCATTCATTAGATTCACATGATCGCTAGAATACACTAAATATTTTGAAAAAAATGCAATGATGACGGCAATAATCAGAGGGATATTTGTGTATCACCATATTGTACATAAAGATACTCGCGAACTAGTTCTTTTAAGATATTATATAATTAAAAAATGAGATCTTTTTATGGCCAAGATGTCAAAGAACCAAACAGGAAGCCATTTATTTCTCTTTCAAAGCGACTTTATGAGATGTATTTAATTGCAATGCAGTGCTTCTGTTATTTATGCGAGGTGGCTGCTCCTTGCTCGAACTGGTTACTTGGAAGCCACTGCAGTGTCTTCTCTAAATAACTTGGAGGCAGAAGAGTGGAGATTTCAATGTCTTATGTAATTATCGTATGCGTTACTTGAGGCTTATTATTGTTATTTGAATTATTTATTCTACGATCCTGGGTTGAGAATATTTCCCTGTTCAGAATAATATTTTTATTCATTAAAGTTTGAACAAATATTTTTTTGACCTATTCTTCTTTGTGCTCTCTTATTGTCAATTTAGGTTTGTTTTCTTCACTGTTTGTGTTGAAATGCTTATATCTAGGATTTGTTTTGGAGGAGAAGAGTGAATAGAAAACCTAGAAAAAGAGCACTTCGGGAGAAAACCCGGCTTCCTTGGAAACTTAGAAAGGGAGCACCTTGTTTGGCCGTGCATTGCATGTTGAGTTGGAGTGAGCATGGGTGCGAAACGAGCATGCAGCGCAGCGCACGCACGTGACTCAAAATTCTACGATGTTGCTGCTTCATATGCGCCTTCGCACGCAATGAACGCTCATTGAGTTGTGCAAAAATGTTCATTTTCAGCCGAACAAATAATTTTGCACATCAAACGTATCTAAAATCCTGTGACATGTCCTATAAAATTATCATATTTACTAATACAAAACATTAAAGTTTATTTGCTTACCTTAATCTCTAATTCATGTTAGCTTGTTCATTGCAAACCTGAAAATGATGTACACAATTATTTTCTATAGATTTAAACTGAATAAATAATTTCTAACATCGAATGCCATTGAGATTCTTTTACAACGTATAATGGCATCCTATAGTACATACTAATGTTCATGTTTAAATATTTAAAATGTATAAATTGTTCAGCTTATCATTTCTAGTACAGATTAAGATTTATAGCTTTTAGCATGGAAATCAAGCCACACAGTTCATCTTCCACATTTATTTATATGGTTCCGGATGAATTCAATTCACTCTTCCACATTCCAGCTTGCTCCAGTTTTCTTCTAATGGAGGCCTCTTTCTCAATCGCAAGCCTTATCCCACTCTTCTTATTTTTCTTGAGCATCAGTGTAAGATCTGTCCTCCCTGTTCACGGACATTTCCCATTGCTGCCTATCACAAACTCCATCACCATTCCACAACACAAGATTTATATCGTTCACGTTCAAAAGCCAGCTCTCAAGAGATTCCATCTCTTCAAACACAGAAAAGTCTGGTACAAGTCCTTCCTGCCTAATGACACCTTGTTCTCTGGGGAGCCTAGGCTTGTCATTGCATACCGCCGAGTGATCACTGGCTTTGCCGCCTGGCTTACTAAAGATGAGTTGTCGGACATGGAGTCAATGGATGGATTTCTCTTGGCACGTCAAGATAGCGTTCTCCATCCCCGCACGACCTACACTCCAGAGTTCCTAGGACTCGATAGATGGCAAGGCATGTGGTTTGACTCGGGCTACGGACAAGGCCAAATCATAGCTGTCCTTGATACCGGGGTGAAACCTTCCCACCCTTCCTTTAGTGCACACGGCATGTCGCCAGCTCCGCCCCATTGGAACGGCACTTGCTACTGGGGCAAACCAACATGCAACAATAAACTCATTGGGGCAAGCATTGTTGAGACATCGTTCGAACCCATTGACACAGAAGGTCATGGAACCCACGTTGCAAGCATTGCTGCTGGTAACTTTGTTGATAATGCCAATGTCCTTGGCACTGCAAGTGGTACGGCCTCCGGTATTGCGCCGAAGGCCCACCTCGCCATCTATAAGACAGGGGCTGGAAGAAGCCTGCTTAAATCCATAGATGAAGCAATGAAAAATAATGTCGATGTGATTTCAATGTCTCTTGGCGACACTTTGCCTGAATTTGATAAGAATAATCTTGTGATTGGCACATTTTCAGCAATCGCAGATGACATTGTCTCTTGTGCGGCAGCTCCAAATAGTGGCCCAACGAAAAGTGTCATCGACAATGATGCCCCTTGGATTGTAACCGTGGGTGCCGCCTCCACTGACAGGAGAATAATGGCAACTGTAAAGCTTGGCGATGGACGAGAATTTGACGGGGAGTCTGCCTATCAACCGAGTAATTATAGTTCTCGGCAATTACCACTAATATATCTCATTAGTTGCAATGCAAAATCCATTAAGAAGAACAATGTTACGGGAAAGATTGTGATTTGTGGCCAAGACAAAAATAATACAGCAAATGGAGAAATTATTCATAAAGCTGGAGGGGCTGGCTTGATTGTCATTAGTTCCTGGGGAAACCTCACACTTGCAGAGCCTCATGTGCTTCCTGCCTCCTTTGTCTCTACATATGCAGGGATTCAGATTGTAAGGTACTCAAAAAGAAATGGGACAGCGTCCATAATTTTTAAAGGCACACGGTATGGCATCCAACCCTCGCCGATGGTCGCCGCATTCTCTGGTCGAGGCCCAAGCCTTCTCAATGGAGGGCTCATAAAACCAAATGTAATTGCGCCGGGCGTCAACATCCTTGCAGCATGGCCATTTGAGGTTGGACTGAACCAGACTGGCACAAACTTGACATTTATGTTTGAAAGCGGCACCTCCATGGCCACACCACATGTAGCTGGTCTTGCTACTCTACTTAAGCACAACCATCCCACATGGTCAGCTGCTGCAATCAAGTCTGCCATCATGACTACAGCATACGCTATCGATAAGACGGGAAACCCATTTTCAGATCAGTACGATGGCACGAAAGCAAGTGTCTTTGCAATAGGGTCTGGTCATATTGATCCGGTGCCAGCAAATGATCCTGGATTAATATATGATATGCAACCCCAAGACTATGTTCGTTATCTTTGTGGCATGGGAACATTTACTGATAAACAAGTAAATGCTATAATTCGGGGAAACATAACATGCTCTACAATTAATGGAATCAAAACAGAGCAGCTAAATTATCCTTCCATAGGAGTGTTCCTTAGTGTTAACAACACAACACCAATAACTGTGAGCAGGACTGTGACAAATGTTGGAGATGCTGACACTACTTACATAGTGGATTATAAAGAGCCCAAAGGGGTGAATATTGTTGTTGTGCCAACAGTTCTTAATTTCAAGAAAGTGGGGGAGACAAAAAGTTTTAATGTTACAATAGATTTTAAGAGCGTTCCAATGCCTAAAGGTGACATTTCAGAAGGAGAGCTATCTTGGGTATCAGGAAAATACTTTGTAAGGAGTCCTATTGCTGTTACCTTTGTTTGATTACTCATACAGCCATTAATTATTATATTTTTGTATGCAAGCTTTTTGGAAGGCTAAAATGATTGGAGTGCATATTATATTATGAAAAATAATTTACAAATGTTACTCTCTTTGTGAGAATAAATAAGAGAGAATTGGTAGAAACCATTGAAGCTAATAAGAAATGGTAAATAATTTGTCATTCTATATATGACTCAAAAGATCCATTCTCTCTTCTACTCCAAGAGTGGCCAACGTTGATGCTACACTAGAGATCAATGTTCAGAAGGAAGAGGAAGAGAAGAGGAGGAAGGGGGTTACAAATGAGAAAGAGAGAAGCTAAAGATAAGGGACGTTAAGACAATCTTATCTATGTGGCCTTCACCTCCTAACCTTTTGGTCTACATATTTAGAGCAACCTCTATTAGTTGGCCACCTAAGATTGTATTACTAATTAATGTGATCTTTTATATATTAAAAGTATATTACGATTATGATAGTCCTAAATTTATAAAAATACTATAATTTCCACCTATATTGCATTAAATGTGCATCTTGATTATAAACTGGCCAACAATACAGCGAAAGCTCCCAACTACAGCCCAACAGAAGTTCAAAATAGCCCAGCCAGACAGCAAAACTGGCCACGATACAGCGAAAGCTCCCAACTACAGCCCAACAGAAAAGATAAGCTTACCACCCAGCCATCCAAACGCTAGTCAATAGACTCCAGCAAAAACCCGGCATCGGCACTAACACTAGGCATGGGAAACCAGATTTTCCTCGGGCACTAGAACGACCTCGACACCAGCACAGTCCCGGCAAACAGCACAGGCATCGGGAACCAACATAATTTCGGACCCCAGGGCACCGAGACAAGCATCACCCTCACACCCACCCAGTCCCGGACACCAGCATATCCCCGACACCAGCACCAGTAACCCCAGCTACCAGCACACCCATGACACTAGCCCGACCCCAGCAAAACAAGCCAACAACATCATGGCCCCAGTCACAGGACGGCTCAGAACCGTGACATTGACATGGGCAGAAACAAGGCCTCTAAAAAGCAAAACAGAAGAACCAACAGGCGGATGAACCCACAACAGAAAACACCCCTGACCTTAGCAGGACAGAACGAACGGGCACCAGCATAGCCCTCACACCAGAACTGCACCGGACACCAGCAACCTGCACAGCCCAGGAGAAGCAAAACAGAACCGGAAAACAGCTGGACAGACTAACCAAAAGCAAACACCCAAATAGAACAGCAGAAGTAAAACCGACCAAACACCCAAACAGAACAGCAGAAGGCAGAGATATATACTCGAACCAAAAACAGTCAACTGAACCATCAGCAACCATTCACGTATAAATTGACATTAATACCCTCGTTAGCAAACATCCGGCCAAAAGTGGGCTTGTTGACATTCTTCCAACTTAAAAGACTTGACATGATAGGCAGTAAGGATACCTCAGTATCAGACAAAGCCAAGGCATCCACGATGTTACCAACTTGCATTCTTTTTGTTTTAAACTATCCCCTCCCATTTCATATAAATAAATAAATAAATAAATAAATAAATAAATAATAGCAACTTTAATTAAAAATATAAATAAATAAATAAATAAATAAATAAATATATATATATATATAATGATAGCAACTTTAATTAAGTTAAAGAGCAAGTCAAAAACAATGTGTAGTATAGATACAATAAATATAAAAATGCTTAAGCAAAACTGAAATAAATATGCCAATAAAAATAAAACTAAATTCTCCGTACTTGGCGTACTGCCAAAGCAGTTTTGAGAAAATTTATCTATATTCAAATTTATCTATATTTTAATTATTTAAAACACCAAATTTATAACATTTTTATATTTTAATAAAATAATCATATTTATACATTTAAAATTATACAAATATCATTTAAAGATATTTGTATCAAACTCTTAAGATTTTATGATCTGACTCATCAAAGTAGGATTTAGATTTTATATATTTTAATTGTTAAGGTCTAGAATTATGAATTTTAGGGTGACCTTAATTCTAAGTATAGGAATGTTATCCAATAAACTTTAAAGTTTCTTAAACAAAAAATTAGATCTTACAAAGGAACAAATAGGCTAGGGTTTTAATTTTGTATTTTTACATATGAGTCCCAAATCCTTAGATCACTATGATATTGAAGTTCTAAATCACTATTTCTCAAGCCATCGAAGAGTTATGTTCACTTGCAATGATCAATGGAGACTCACTAAAAAGTTTGTACACATGTTGAGTCCACCCAAAGGGTTTAGACAAGGCTCATAAATTCTCATGAAATGGAAGATTAAATGATCAAAGGGCGGTTTCCACTATTCCCAACCAATCTTAAGTTCAAATCATCTTCTAAAACTCTTGAAATTGCATTTAAACAACAAAATATAATGTTAGAAATCTAATTAAGGCATGGGTAACTTCCACGGTTAAAGAGTAGGTAAAATATGGCTTAAGGCGAGCTCAAGCTTTCTATAGTGAAGAGGCACTAAAGATTGATCCCTAAGTTCAAGCCATGGACGAATGAATAATCCAAATAGAGAGAATTGCTGACTTTAGGAGACTAGATCCGATAAAATGGATATTTCTTTTTTAATGATAATGAATCATATATACAAACAATTTTGAATACTAATATTTTCTATTTGGTTAGTGATATTTTTAAGAACATTAGCATTTTCAAGAAAGTGATACTACATATTAGTGGACACAATAGGAATCAAGCCACTCATTTCATCAGTTGAACAAAGTAGTCTTTTTTTAATTTTATTTTAACATTTATCATTATAACTTAGATTTAGTTTTGAATATTTTGTAAATATTCTAAGCCTTGAGATAAAACAAAAGAGCTAAGTAAAAAGTAACTTAATCTAGCTTGCGCCCAAACACATAACTTGTGCACCCAGGTGTATCATGCCCGGCGCACAAACCATGCGCCCAAATGCAGAATATGTTTGCACGATGATATTAACCTAACATAAAACTAATTAGATACAAAAATAATATTATGCGCCTAGACACAATTGCGCACGCCCAGACACATGTGCGTGGCAAGATGTATATTTAGGATTCTAAAATATAACCATTGCCATATTTTGAACCTATATCAATTTACTAAAAAGAATTCGGAAAATTTACTGCAAAGGAAGGAATGCTTCACTTCATAAGTACTCATTGGAGTGGATTTTCAGAATAGAGAACTTTTGAAAAGTCAATGTAGGGTCAGGAGGACTCTGATGAACTTTTGTGTGCTCATTTATTCTTTCTTTTTTATTTCATTTATATATGATATTTTTTATCTTTTTATATTTTATTTAATAATTGGTAAACCTTCAAATCTTAAATAAGGCATTTAATTTTCTATATTCCAAGATTTAAATCAAAACCCAATTTATATCCCCTGTTGGGCAGTGCTAGAGGCTTTTCTAACCACAGAGTAGTATTGTAACAATTTAAGTTGTTGCTAGGACAATTATGACTAAATCTGACTCAAAAATTAAGATCATGGGTGATTTCAAAATTAAATCAAACTAAAAATACTATTAGATAGAGTATAATTCTGTGATTGTAATAATCAGATTTGGGAATAATCTAGATAACAAATACTCCTAAATTAATTTTTAAATAACTAACATTCAGAAATTTGCAAAAATTATATACAACTCTAAATTTAGTAATTTTAGTGTCGTTGGATCAAGAAAATTATTTTAAGACCACAAAAAGTTTCATTGAATTCGGAGCTCCGGATTGATCATAATTAATTTTTTAAATATTTATTATCATAAATTAATATAAAATAAAATATAGTTTTAAATTCAGAAATTTTGGTAGTAGTGTGTTCGTCTCGTTGATATACACTTTCTTGTTAAGTTTCATTAATTTTAGAAATAATGAAAAAAAACACAAAATTTAATAGAATAAATTTTTAATTTAAAATCTTAAGTTTTAAATTTTATGCTCGATATGTAATAGATTTTGTAAAATAATTATTATCTATGTTATGAATATATTTTATTTATTATTTTAGTATTTCTGAATGCTACAATGAATGTGGAAATATCTATTTTATACCCTCTAAATACACTGTTATATTGAGCTCCATTATAATCCTGAGAAGGGAGCGTCTAATGCTGGATTAGCTATGTAAACCCAGCGACGAGAAGCCACATGTATCACAAAGTATTTTTATAAAACTTGATCTCACGATCAATGGAGTAAATATTTATTATTTTTAAATGGCACTATTTGAGAACGGGAATGTACATACGATTGAGGGTGCATCGTCCATACGTCCTCCATTGTTTGATAGTACTTGTATTGATTTCAAGAAAATAAAATTGACAAATTTTCTTTAGCCTGGCAACTATATATAGATCATAGTTCAAGAATGTTACACTAAACTATCAACCCCACCTAGTGAATGGACTTAGATATAATTTAAAACTGCATACTTAAATGCACAAACAACTATATGCTTTTCATTAAATAAGGGGTGTCAAGCCCTAAACACAACAAATGTCTTTTAGCACTTTTAAAATAGATCCAAGTTTTGATTATACAGTAAACAATAGTAAATTCACAATATTTTACAAGATTACATAAAGTATAAACTCAACATATGTAAATCCACAATATATTAAAGTATAAACTCAACATAGATAGAAATCAACCAAACATACAAATATTTTATATAAAAAATCTTAAGATGGGAAAAAATTATGGGGCCACCATCATGAAAAATATCCACTGAAAAGAAAGATAAAATTACAAACTTTACAATAGCTCAACGCTCACATTGCTCTTAAGAAAGAAGATGACTTCTTCACATAAATCTCATTTCTCATGCTTAGCACATACACACTACTTTGCACTCTCCCACTCAACTATATATACCTCTTATCCTTATCATAAGGTATGATAAAATTGCCATATCAAATCCTCATAAAAATTGTCCCCATTCAAGATGTAGCGCTTGGCGCTAGGCTGTGAATGGCATCCATTGGAATTTATTTAGATCAATTAGCTAATTAGTTAATTTAATGACCTAAAAAAATTAGTTAAATTAAATTGATCTCCAAATAAAATTCTGACTGTATTTTTGAATTTGAGAATTTTCAAGGTCATTTAGGCCTTAATTCAATTAAAATTAAATTGGGGAAATTGCATAATTGGGATATACAATTCAAATATTTGCAAAATTGCCCACCAATGATCGGCTGTTACATCCTGTCGCACTGAACCGATCCTCATTTTCCTTTGATGAATTGGATGGCTGAGCGAGCTTCTGCTACTGTTTAGCTTCGCCCCCGTTGAGTCGCTCGTGAAAGCGGAAATCCTTCGTATGAGTTGTGTCAGACATGCCCCCACTACTCATAATAGTCTCCAATAGCGCGTGAAGGCTTGCAGACCATGAGTCCTCCTCAACTTGCTGAATTCCTACTTCCGCTTCGTGTGAGGTTAACTAGTGTCCGTAGACTCCAAGGAAAATTCCCAACGCTGCAGTGGGTTAACCTTGATGTTCAAGCTCCCAGTAGATCTCTGAGAGCTCAAGGAAGCCTGTGGGATCTAGTTTAGCTTCCTAATTTTCCTTGATAACTCGCAACTCGTCAACCTCCTCCACTATCCAAGTACTCATATACTCGAGTATTAAACTCCCTACGCTTGCATCTGATTGTATTGATTGCAATTATGAACTAATCTAGATTGATTGCTGATGATCAGGTTTGATTGTGTGGCACCCCGCCCCTTAATTCACAATCATTAGACTAAGGAGTGGAGTGTCACTTTGGCAAATCCCTCACTTAAGATTGGATTAGGTATAAGCCCTAATCCACTAATAAGGAAGAGATGAGCCACTGCATATATACCATAAACTCAGTCACTAATCGAATACAAAATCAAAGTGCGAAAGTAAAGTAAAACAAATATATATCCAGTTTATCACAATAAACAAAAATGTGTAACATATAGCTCAGAACATAAAGTACAATAAGAAAAAATATAGTCAAAAGTATCTGTAGTATTACAACATTAAATAAATAGTTTAAATGACTGAAATAAAAGTCTCTCATCCTCATATTAGGCAGAAAAGAAAACTAAGTAGCTTCTATTTCTCCCGACTGATGCTCCTCTTCAATATAAGACTCCTCCTCTTCAGCACCCAGCTCCTTGAACATATCTAAATCTGACAATGTCAGTTTCACAATCACAAGGTCCCAGCTAACAAAAAAAAAATCTTATTAGACAATTGTCTAAGTACATTTTAGGCTGAATATTTTTCACATGTTAATAATATCACCATTTATACTTAAACAAATAAAAGTGAACTAACTAACATAGGACCAATAAGCATACAAGGTACATGATGAGTTATAAATATAATATTTATAACTAAACAAGATTTGAGAAAAAAAAACACCTCAAAGCAAACTAAATAAGATAGGCATACATATATAATACAGTAAGTAAGAGTATTGAAAGAAAAGTCTAATCCTAAACATGCTAATGATCATATGACATATGCTGATTTTAAAATAGTAAAATTTAAAGTGGTACATATAGTGAGCAACAAAATCTAGCATCTTATAAATATGTACAAGTGAGTAGGTAAGTAAAGTATGCTGATTGAAATAACATACATCATTAAAACACTAAGTAGCAAACTGAAACAAAAGAACATGTATGTATAATTGCCATATCAAAAAATTGGCCAATCGGGCCCAGACAGAAATTCCCAAAGCCTTTCTAGGCTAAGGTAGACAGAATAGAACATCAGAACTAAAGATGCAGTAAATACAAATATTGAACATTTTAGTTATTTTACTTTTGCTTTCGTGGACACATTTAAAAGTAGCTGAGGAGTCAAGCATGTCTACAAGACTATACGGGTTTTAAGCTTAACATATACTCCTCAATGAGTAATATTAAGCATCCTTATTACTCCTTACCCATGTCCATTAAGATAAATATGCACCAGAACCTACCAGAATATAATTGAACCCAAGGCAACTATTATCCTAATTATTCTAAATTTTTATTTTATGCACAAAGTTCTCTTATATGACATGTTCAAAGAATTAAGCACAAAATACAAGGAATGCGCATAATAAATAATCAAGTAGCAAGCAAGGGATTCTTCTACACATGGTAACACTGTAGTTGTCTAATTAAACAATTCTGACTATTTTAAGTTACACAAGTTCAAAATCTCTAATTCCTACTATTGAGTATAATTTAGAAGTACAATCTTATAAGTTTAAAAGCAATTAGAACTGATCAGGTTCTAATTTAGTTCAATCAAAATTAACTAAGTTAAATAACAAATCATTATGCCCTAATTAATAAATTTAGATGTTCTATACTAAGAGTTGATCAAAACTTACCAAGTTTAGGGATTATGATTTTTAACACCACGAGTTGGAGTTAAGCACATAATCCAAAGGTAAAGTCTAAGGATCTAAAGTTTTAAATTCTAAAGTGAACTAATTATTGAGGTAAATCCTATTAAGCCAAGTCAAACTTAATAGGATGATTATCCTATTCTTAATATAGTATTGAAAGATAAAATAATCAAAATGAAATTATAAAAATCTAGAAAACTATAAAATCAAAGATTTATTCATTGAATAACCCCATTATTTAATGAATAAAATCTAACCTAATATCTATCCTTATTCTTAAGGAACATATTCTAAGGTGAAGTGAAGATTTATAATGGTAAGACATAGAGAAAATCTAAGAGTTGATTGAATTTATTTCAATTTAACTTAATTTACTATTTTTATTTCCTTAGGAAAGGTTAATTGTCTATTTTAGCTAAGGAATATTTTCTTACTGCCAAATGATTCTTTATGGTTTAACATGAAGATCGATAGTAAATATACTCATTTTGGATAAAAAATGGGTCCTATAGGTTCAAACTAAGGATTTTAACATAAGGGACAATTCAGTAATTTACACCTAATAAAATCTAAATTATTATGCAGTTTATTATTAGTTGTTATTCAAGAATTTCATAGAGTCTAAGAATACTAAATTATGAGATATAATGGCTAAGTTATGTGTGTTTTAAAATTCAGGGGCAATCCGGTAATTTCTCATAATGTCAAGAGGATCAAAAACTGAACTTTTTTGTTTGATGACCAAATTCAGTAAACTCAGTGTCCATAGCTTCCCTATAACACACTAAATACTTTAACTGAGAGTATACCCAAATTGGACTTCAATTGATCAAGTTATGACCTAACTAGAATTAGAGATATTTTGGTCAACTTAGAGTTTATAGGATTAAAATCTCAAATATTATTTCAATTTACTATTGGCACTAAAACTCTATGTTAACTAGCAGTTTGAATTTTCTGTTTTGGAGCTTAATTGACCTAATTATGGCTAATTGAACTTCAAGGGAATTTTGGTCATTTTGGGAGGGAGTCCTAAATATGACTTTGCAAACTAAATACCAAATAGGAAAACTAATACTACCACAGTGATGGAACTGTTCTCCTGATCACTTTAAGACACATATTGACTATGTTTGATTAACTAGATAAAAAATTATAGGTGTTTGTATAGTCCTAAAATGTCACTAGGTTAAATATTTCCCGAATTGAATTTTGAATTACGCAATTTGATTCATTTATTTTCTAGAGTAAAATGAGATATATATTTGTTATGTTTTGATCATTAATTTTAAAGTTATGACATTCTAAAATTTTTGTATATTTATCTTGAATTAAAAGATTTTTATTGTTTAAATAAATTAACCTACTGATTTGAAGTTAATTAGTTAAACTAATTACATACTAACCCCCTGTGAACGGCTAAACTAATTAATTAAATTCCATAAATATTAACTTATTGTTTATAAAATAGATTAACTTAGTGAAGTTAATTAATTTAACTAATGTGTTTAAATTAATTAATTAATTTATATATATTTGATTAACTATTTACAATTAACAATTATATATATATATATATATATAGCTACGGTAGTTAATTCATTCAACCAGAACCAACTTACTGTTCTAAAATTTAATAGCTCATATCTAATTTATCAAACACTTTAAATTAAAATATAAATATATACATTACTTATATATTTATATTCATTTTATTATTATTATTTTTTATATAATTTGCAGGTTAAATGGCGGTGGGAACCGCCACTGACACGTGGCGTCCTCCGGTTGGGCGCAAGGCTACAACGAGACCCACAAAGCTAACGTGGCTGAAACGGACACAACGAGCGGGCCCTACGAGCATGACAGCACCGTGCCAGCGGGTCCCACATGCAGACGCGGCCCGAGCAGCCATGGGTCGGGCTCAGGTTGACCCGGTCCGACCCGGAATCCCTTCCCTCCTCGCTCGAGGGAGGCTAGGGCTCGATCCTGACGGCCGGGCCCCCCTCGTCGGAGGCCGGCCCGCACGGTTTGGCAAGACCACGAAGAAACCAACCTGAGGGAGGTCGGACCTCCGCCGGAGAGGACCCATATAGCCGGCTAGAGTGAACCCTAGATCTAAGGCAGTGGGGCGAGTCGAAGTCGTTAGCCCTATTGTGGACTGCCATCAATATCCGATCGATTGAACTCCTCGATTCGATCTAATCTGCTCAGTCGATAATCAAAAGCATGCAATAATCATACGGACTAAGGAATGCAATAATTATGCAGGAAAAAGGAAGGTCAGGATGTACTAGATGGACGACTGCAGGTAATAGGGCTAGCGGTAGGATTGGCCGGTGCTCATGGAGGTACCAGTTCTCGCAAATAGCTGGGCCCGACGCACTGACGAGGCTTATGGACACCTGACGGAGCGGTCGAGGCACCGGCTTGGCCACGACTGCGGCGAAGGCACCGTGTGCCTACGCAGGGTAGGCTTGGCGACCTCAGCGAGGAGGACAAAGCCCAGGCCGCCGGATTGTGTCATCGAACGGCCTCGATTTGCCGTCAAATATGACGACAGGAGAAACAGCGCAAGAACTAGGGATTTGACGGCGCGAAAATGGAGCTGAAAAATGCATGCTCTGTTTTCGTCCATTTTGTATACCATATCCTTTATCCATATTTTTTGTACAGCTATGATGCTCTGTTTGTGCCGACATTGGTGTCGATGAAAAGATATTGGAAATACATTTTCATTGATATATGACACCGCTCATGGAAGGCTCTGGATTGAGAATATTTAAGCTCGAAAGTAGGCCTTACAGGTTTCGTCCAAGCGCAAAATACCGTCTGGCGCTGCAGAGAGCTGCAGCGCCCAAGATTGCAAAATGGACCGCTGGAGCGCGCCGTAGCGCGCTGCAGCGGTATTTCAGCAGAAACCATATAAAATTAATTATTAAACAGTAAATCGTAAGTTGGACCGCTGCAGCGCACCATAGCGCGCTGTAGCGGAATTTCGGGAAAACTTTAGGAAATATCAAAAATAAATTAATTAAACAGTTATTCCGTAAGTTGGTCCGCTGCAGCACGCTATAGTATGCCACAACGGGCAGCAGCGCTGCGAGCGCTACCGCGCGCCGCAGCGTTGAGGGCGCCATAGCGCGCTGCAGCGCTAAAACCACCACAGCGCGCTGCAGCGCTAAAATCGCCACAATGCGCTGTGGCGCCCAAAATTGCAAAAACTGCTCAGTTTTGGTTGAAATGGCCAAAACTTCACTGCTTTTGTATTTTAATGTCCTTAGGACCCTAGTGGGACTAAATAATATCAAATTTAAACTTATTTTAGCTAAAATGAAACGTTGCATAAAATTCTATATGAAAATTAAGTTTGAAACTTTATTATTTTTATCAAGTGCTCAAAACCTACTATGTACTTGAAATGTATGTTATGCCAAATGTTAAGTAAAGTGCTTGTATCGAATAGGTATATCTTAACAACTTAATGGCATGCAACTTAAGTCTTTTAGAATTGTAATCAATTGTTAACCCTTTTACTTTAATTTAGAATTTGATTAGCCTTAATTACCTTTTTATTCTATGTCATCTTTATATTTAGATGCTTTCATGATATTAGGATGTATATTAGAAAACTCTAAATATCTATTTGGACACCTAATCATGTATAAATGACATTAAATTACAATTAAATATAAGAATCTTGCTAACTTGATTAAGTAGATGATACTTAATTTAAGCCCAAAGTTTGACATCAATAATATACTAATAACACATTGATTTGTCTTTGATCTATAAATTAACCTTTGGTCTTAATGGTAGAAAGGTTGGGGGTTAAACCCTAACTTATCTTAATTAAGATCTAAACCTTAATCATTTACTCAATTAATTTGATTGAAAGATAATTTAATTGATATTGTTCTAATAATGCATATGATTTGATATTGATCTTAAATCATTGAAATAGAAGTGCTAAGGTTAATATTGAATATGTGTGATTGAATCATCTGAATCTAAGCTTTAGATCTTTGATTTTCTCTTATATAAGACCATTAGCACAAAATAGATAATAAAAGTATAATGATTTATGAAATAATCTAACTTTAATAAGATCTTTGATTTTCTCTCATAATTATAGAATAGAAAATGATCAGATGAATTTTAATCATCTGATCTGACCACTTGAATGTTTACTTAAGAAGTAGAAAAGTGAGATCTCAAGGGTCTTGATATAAGATCGTTATTGAAATATTTAAAGACCTTAATTATTGATACCTTGTGGTAGGAAGAGCTTTTGTAACTTTTTGAGGTAGAAACTTAGATGATCCTTCATAACTTTAGAAGTTGAACTTGATACATTGTGGTAAGAATCACCTAAAGTACTTAAAATGAGATTTATTCCTTGTGGTAGTAACTTACATTGAGTGATCTTTTGATCATACCCTTGGAGCCTTGTGTAGGACTCACCCATGTAGAGTAAAGATTAATAGCTTTGATAAATCATTGCTGATTAATTAGAATTGTCTAAACCCAGATTATTGGTTGGTGTAGTATAGTATACCCATAGTACTAGATTCCTTCAGTAGTATTCAGGATTGGTTGATTCACTCTAATGTAGACATATGATTAGGTGCTATCCCAAGAGATTAGACGAATATAGTCCTATTGGAGTAAATCTTCTAAGACTAAGAGTGTTATAAATAGGGACTCATCCCTTAGTTTGATTAAAATATAAATCGCCATCGGGTGATGCCTCTTAGCGAAGATCCCTTCAATAGGTGTGGCTTAAACAAACTAAGTAATTTGAGTCACCTTATTTAGGACACTAAGTGTGATTGTGAGTTGGGCATCTTAATAGCTTAGCTTGAGATACAAATCACCATCGGATGATGCCTCCTATCGAAGATCGCTTCGTTAGGGTGGCTTAATCAAACTTAGTGTTAAGAACCACCTTTCTTGCAAACATGTTAAATATGTGTATACAATCATCCAATCTAATGATTTTTAAGTAAATTCTCAACTTTAACTAATTATCGAATTAAAATTTAGGAATTAGAATTCTTTTAGCAGGATTCTGCACAATGGAGACCTTGAATTCATTATTGAATTTCCAAGCATGTTTTTGGATTTACCTCATATGGATTAGAAGTATGAGCATGAGCATAAGCATAATGTTGAGTATCGGTGATGACATATGAGTATCAATGATGATTTATGGGTTATGAAATGTTGCATACATTGACTGGAGAATTTCAGGATGCATCAGCATCACAATTCCTAACTGGATATATGTATATATTAGACTGTATGACTCATAACAGTTCAGTGATATTTTGGTTGCATATCAGTGGCATACAATATTGTGGCATATTCAGATATACAGATTCAATATCATACAGCATAATTTTACATATCACTACTCAGTTTCAGATCCATTACTGTTTTTGGTTTACTTTCAGTATTCAGTTTATAGTTCAGTTTTACTTTACTTCACCTTACTTCAATTTTGTACAATTTTATGCTTTCAGTTGCCTTTATAGTATTTCTGCATATTTAATTATATTATATAAATATTAAATAAATAACTAGAACTGTTTAGATTAGTTTCAATGTGTTAGACTAATTGTCTAATATGGGGTACTTTTAGGATCTGGTAATGTAACAGCCCAAACTCTTAAGCACCAAGGTATTATCCGCTTTGGTCAAAAATGCCTCACAGTTTTGTCCTCAGAAGATGTAACAACCCAAGTTGTTATCGTAGTTAATCAGAACTAATCCTAAGTCATAAATATAGTTATAAGTGCTAATTAGGTCAATTGGAGTTAACCTCTAATACCTAGTCCAAATCAGGAGTCAAATGGATCGAATCATGATTTTTGGAAATTTCAGAAAACCCTAAAAATTTGACCTATTTAAATTGACCTCGGATTGGAAACCGGACACCGCCATTACGTTCATTGACCCTAAATTAGCTTGGGGTGAAGTTTTCGTGTCAATCGGAAGTTGCGAAATTTCGATGAATATTTTAATAATAAAAATATCCCGGAAATCGAGGAATCAAAATACTCGTTGGATCGAAAATCCGACCTCGCCATTGCGTTCCTCACCCTTCAAATAGCTAGGAAAATCATGTTAAAAAAAAAATTATTTAGTTGACGGCGCCGTACGACGCCGTCAACTTAAGTGGACGGCGCTAACGGCGCCGTCCAATCGGACGATTCCATCTGGACCGTCCGATCCGCGCGGATCCCACGGCTCACAGCCGCAATCCGCGTCCCGCGGTCCGGGCGGATCCGGGCCGTCCGCGTGTCGCGAGATCGGACGGCCCGGGGCCTTCGTCCTCGGCCCCGTCGCCCGCGAGCCACGCGACGCACCCGTCGCTTGCCTGGCCAACCGGCGGCCTCCCCCGCCTCGGTCGGTCCGTCCGAGGGTCCTTAAGAACCTCCCCCGCACCCCCCGACCCCCGGTTACACATCCCGGAGCCCGAATTGACCTGAGCCGAGTCGAGCCCAAGCAGCCGTCGGACTTCCAGGTAGTGGATCTCCCCCTCTCCTTCTCTTTTCACCAAATTAACACCTGATTGTTGTAGAACTTAGGCTGGATTGTCGATCCATCGGACCTGATCGAGTTCCATCATGTCCGATCAACCCAGATCAGGTTTGAACCCTACGGGTTCTGGCTCGTCTCCCCGTAACCGTAACCCTAGACCTAGGTTTTGGTTTTGCCGACGACTCCGGCCTCCTCCGACGATGGTCCGCCCACCGACGTGTAGCCCACGACGAGGGCTACCGTCGGCCGTGCGGGCCAAGGTGGTCCGGCACCGGGAAGGCCGGCAAAAGTCGTGCCCTAGCCGGTGCCCTCGGGACCCCTCCGCGGAGAAGACGAAGTCCGGGTCGGGCCGGGCCGACCCGAGCCCGCCCCGACCTCGGCCGGGTCCGCGTAAGCCCAGTGGGGCCCACAGCGCCACGTGGCGCCATCCTGGCATGCCACGTGTCATGTGGGACCCACAGGCAGAGCCCGCGCCTCTTCGGCTTCGGCCGTGGGGCCCACTGCGCCATGTGGCAGCCACCCGGCGCGCCACGTGTCACGTGGGGGCCCACAGCCCGAGCTCGCGTGGCTCTTCGGCTACCCAAGTGGGGCTACAGTGCCACGTGACAGCCACCCGGCATGCCACGTGTCAGGTGGGACCCACCGCTCGAGACTCTTCGGCTGCCCAAGTGGGGGCCACAGTGCCACGTGGCAGCCACCGGCATGCCACGTGTCAGGTGGGGCCCACTGCCCAATCACCCGAGTCTACTCGGCTTTCCCGTGGGGCCCACAGTGTCACATGGTAGCCTCTGGCAATGCCACGTGTCAGATGGGGCCCACTATCTGTTAATTAAATTAATTAATTACTGTTAGCCTAATTAATTACAGTTAGTAGTTAATTAAATTAGGATTAGTGTTAATAACTTTTAAATAGTAATTTTATAATTAATTAATTGTAATTATTAATTAAGAGATTACTTAATATTATTTTAATATTAATTAAACTTTAAATAGTAATTAGAATAATTAATGATTATTAAACAGTAACTATAATTATTTATTCTTAATTAGATATTAATAGGTGATTAAGGTTAATTAAACAGTAATTAATGTTAATGACGTTTCAACAGTAAAATAATAATATTATATAATTTAGTTAATTAATTAATTGATTAATTATTATTAATTAATAATTAAGCTTAATTAATTAATCATAGATTAATTAAAGGTTAATAAATTCAGAAATTATATATATAAATTTTAGGAATGAACAATAAAATCATTCAATTTGAATAAATGAACAGTAAATTAATTCAAATTGTATTTTTGAATAGTAAATCTTGAAAGTTTAATAACTTTTTGTAGGATGATCCAAACATAGCCAATATAGATCTCAAAATACTCAGAAAAATGTAAGGAATCAAATAACGTAATGTAAAAATTAATTTCGGGGTACGTATAACGAGTTAGCATTTTAGGACCTCTTTAGGACCCCATAACTTTTTTCCCAGTTACCAGAATATAGTCAATATGGGTCTTAAAATACTCAAGAGAGCAGCCCCATCACTGTAGTAGTATTAGTTTTCTCATCTGAATATCAGGATAAAAAACCAACCCTAGAATTCTTAGTGAAAAATAACCAAAATGTCCCTAGACTTCAAACAGCCATAACTTAGTCAAATCAACTCCAAATTTAAAAATTCAAGATGCTAACTAGTTTAGAATTTTAGTGTCATCAATAAACTAAAATAATATTTAGTATTTGAGTTATAGAAATTGGGAAAATGACCAAAATACCTTTGGCCCTTTTTTTGGTCATAATTTGACCGTTTCTCGTCCAATTTAGGCATACTTACTGTCTATCTTCAAGTTGGACAGTAAGGAATCAGTTGAAACTAAGAGAATTCAATTCCGACCTATAAGATAAAAGTTGACTTTTTGACCCTTAAAGTAGGGGCAAAATAGTCATTTTGCCCTAAGATTGGATTAAGTACCCCTAACCTTTAGTTAACATTCTAAAATACTAAAACTAATATTATAATCATCTTAGTAACATTTAAGTGAGTGAAATCAACTATTAAGTCAGATTCCAATAATCTCTCTAAGTTTTAAATACTACACCTTAAGGACCTTTCCTGAGACTAGGACTAGATCATATGTTAGAGTTCATTCGTTGGGTAAATTGGGTTACCTAATGGGTGAAACCTTAATTTTATTAGTTTCTATACTTTTCTTTTATTTTACAACTTATTCTGATTATTTTGTCTTTTAACATTAGATTTAAGATAGGAGATCCATCATATTAAGCTTGATTACTTAATAGGATTTACCTTAACTAGTAGATCACTTATAGAATAAAACCTAGAACTTAGGTCTTATCCTCTTTGGATTATATGATTAAACCTAAATCTTGTGGTATTTAATCCATAATTTATAGGTTTAGAAGATCTTGATCGGATCTTAGTTAGAACGTCTAAATTTACAAAACTAGGATGTATAATTTATTGATTTAACTCGTAGTCGTCTATTTGATTGAACTAGATTAGAACCTGATCAGTTCTAATCCTTTTTAATTTATAAGGACAAATTTCTAACTTATACTCGATAGTAGGAAAATGGTGATCCTGAACTTGTGTAACTTGGAATAGTTAGAATGGTTAAGTAGAAAACAAATGATATCACCATATTTAGTAGAGTCCCTTGCTTCTATTTGATATTTTGTTACTACGCATTCCTTATACTTTTGTGCCATATTTTCTTGAGCATATCATATAAGATTTTGATGCATGAATAAAATGTTAGGAAAATATGGAGACTCCTTAGATTCCTTGTGAAAATATTAAAGTGATTAATGAAAAGATGATAGTTATATGAGCTGCCTCTCAGATATGTCCTTATTTCCTAGCCTCCTTATGTCGGTGGGGCAAGGAACTGTTTTATTGTGTGCCTAGTTTACTAGCCTCCTTATGTCGCTAGGGATACATTGTTGGTGCCTTAGCCGTACTGGTGTTAAGGTTACTTTGTATGCTTAGTTTACTAGCCTCCTTATGTCGCTAGGGGCATACAGTTGGTGCCTTAGCCGTACTAGTGCTAAGACCCTTCGATTGCTTTTGTGTGCTTAGTTGCCTAGCCTCCTTATGTCGCTAGGGGTACACAATTTTATGACTTAGCCGTGATGGTGCTAAGCTCCTTTGGTATTTGATGGGCTAGATTAGCTCTTTTCTGTATGGCAGTCGATGCACGAATATTTATATATATTTATGTTGTTTTGTTTACTTTTCAGCACTTTTATTCAGTCAGTTACTTCTTTATACTGTTTATATATTTCAGGATGTTATAACCTTGCTGCTATTTATATGTATCACTGCTGAGTTATTTTATTTTAATTGGCATGTTTCTTTTGATCATCAGCATATTTATGATGTAGTATTTTTCTTACAGCACTTGTTTGATTATGTATATTTATATGCCTTACCTTGTTTAGTTCATATTTGAGGCATGCCTTAGCCTCTCTTTTTGCTTAAGTTATAAATGATAGTTTATAGCTTTTTCTTTTATTTTGTATTGCTTGCTGCTCCCTTATACATTTGTTGCCTAGATGTTATAGAATGGTGATATTACTTAATACGTATAAAATTTATCAGCTTAAAATGTACCTAGACAATTGTCTAACCAGATTTTTTTTTTTTTTGGCTGGGCCTTACATTGTGAAACCGACAATGACAGATCCTCTTCAGTTGGACGATCAGGATTTTGGTGTGGAGCCATATTCGGAGGAGGAGCCTGTGGAAGAAGCAGCTGTTTAGCCCCTCTATTCTTTAAGTGAGGATGAGTGCACTTTTATTATTATTATTTGAACTTAAATTGATGTAATAATACAGGTACTGATGACTACGTATTTGGATTTTATACTTATGTTCTAAGATACATTTCTTTATACTCATATTGTGATGCTTGGAAGTTATATATATTGAAAATCGCTTCCGCACTCTGCATGCTTACTTAGATAGTAACTGAATGTTTGATTCTATGCTTACTCCTTCCCTTATTAGGTGGATTGTGGATTTCATCCTTATCTAATTATAAGTGAAGGATTAGCTAGAGTGGCACACCACCCCTTAACTTAATTCTTATGGATTAAGGGGTGGGGCACCACAGAAGATAACTTCCCAGTAGGTCACCAATCCTGGGAGTGCTCCCACCTGGGCACGCTTAACTTTGGAGTTCTTATCAGGAACTTCACCGTTATCTGAAAAGGCACCTCAATGTTTAAGAGTTTAACTTATTACTCCTTAAGTGGGTCTTCACAGGTAATTTGCTAGATCTTGAGCATTATATTGAGCCAGGTCTGGTGGCTAACAAGAGATTTAGGAGGAGCCAATGGAGCATTAGTGGACTCTTCTCTAGTTTCACTAATTTTCTGCTTAGTTTATTTTCAGTTCAATACTTAGCTCTATGTCTGTTATTCAGTAAATATTTGTAATAATTCTGGATATATTTTCTTTTCTTTTCTGAGATGAATGTTTTCATACAACTTCTATGATGAATGTTTCTGGATGTTTGCATTAAGCTTCCGTACTCTGTTATATACTACTTATACTTAGTATTGTGATGTGATCAGTATATTAGAAATGCTGATATCTTATACATATGTTGGATTCCTATTGTATTTTAAATCCAATGTATGTATTTATCTAATACTTAGGATAAGGATATTACTTTTATCTTAAATATTAGCTCTCAACCCTCCTTGAGGTTGAGTCAGCAGCCCTTCAAAGGGGTTTAGTTTTCAGCTATTCGTGAAGACGGGATATTCCTCCCCGAGTGGCGCACCGCTCCACCGCCGATCTGTTTATACTTCTCTTTTGCGTGCGGCGACGGGGCGGGGCGCTACAATGATCGACTATAGAGGGAGAATTTCCCCTCCATAGTAAACTCTAGGATTCAAGAAATAGAATTAGGCTTAGTCGATAGGGTGCATCCCAGATGGGTCTTCATGTTCCATCTGGTAGAGCTCCACCATAGCTTTGATTTAAGCCATTAAATAATTGATATGGTGCTATGTGTATCAAGAATTTAGGAACTCTTTGAAACCCAAAATCCTTGATTTCGTTCTTCGTTCAAACGATGAAGGAGAACAGTGCGTGTCAGGCTGCCCATGGCTAGTGTTGTTCGACAGTAGCGGGCCGTCAGGCCCCGACTGACCCGTGCTATTCTGCAGCAAGCCAGCCAGTCGGGTTTCGGTTGACCCAACAGAGCACAAACACCAGAAATGGAATAATGTCATTGCATTTTTAAAAATCTTAAACTTCTAATTATAAGAATTTTAATGAAAATTAGGGTTTGATTTATTTCAGTCAATATGCATTCAATTTTGATGATCTTATATACTATTTTGATCAAAAAAATATGTAGAACATTAATATGTAATAATAATTTTACTTTATGTGATTAGATTTTTTAATTAAGATCTAATCTTCTTAAAAATGAATTAGTAAAAATTAAGTTAAATTCTTAGCCAAATTGCATGATTAAGATCTCATTCTCTTTTTTAGATAAAAGGAGACTTAAATATGGAAGTATAAACATTTTTTTATATTTAATTTTGTTAATCACTTACTAATTACTTTAAATCCTAATATTTCAATTTAAAAAGTTTAGAATGCCAATCACCTTAAATTAGCCCAAAATCTTAATTAGCAAATATTAAGCTAATCATCTAGCCAATTTTAATATACTTACTGTCTATATTCATATTAGACAGTAAGAATTACTTAGGATTGAGAGATTTCATTTTTGAACTCAATTTTATAAATTAACTTTAGGACCATTTATTTTGAATAATTTAACTAAAATAAAATTTAAATTATAGTAATATATATCTAATCAATAAATTCCCCCCAAAAATCAGAAATCTAGATGCTTAGAACACCTTGTAAATTATTTGAAATCATTGGCCATTCAACAATCTAATCTCAATTTTGATGAATGAATTGCTAGAAATACTGAAAATAGTTATTCTTAACCCTTAAGGATATAGTTTGAAGGAGTCAATATCCTTGTAAGTAACATTTAGGTCAAGTTAGAGAATAATATTTACAAAGAATCATACTCATTTAGCGATCAATATGATTGACTTTCAATCTTAAAATTTATATTAATTTGAAAATATTAAAATCATGGTAGAATTTCTTGAATAGTTATATGTTAAATATTGCTAAGAACTATAGTTAAGCTCAACCATTGAGGTAGAATGACTTGTTTCTGATAGGTAGCACCCTATACTTATCATATGAACCTAAGATTTGAATATATTTCTTGTGGTAGCTATAATAAAGTGAAAGTTAGATAGAATGTACATTTTGTGGTAGTGAATTCAAATGAAGGATTTACATTATTATTATTTGAGAATTTAATATTATGGATATAGCATCAATTCAAATCTCATGTAGCTTTGAAAGTCTTTAAAACCTAAATAGTTTGTTTAGAATTTAATCCAAAGATGATATTAGGATTATCATATGAGAATGAAGTGCATATCTATAACCTAAATTTGATTTTTCATTTGACTTAGGGTTTGGACACCTTAGTTTGAGAGAATAAATAGTGTAAGGTTGTATGTCTCCTATCCTTATGCGCGAAAATATATGCAGTTAAACAACCTAAGTGTCCAATTTCACTTTTTTTGAGACATACTAGTTGTACGTATGCACTCTTAACTTATGAGAAATTGGATTAGACTCTTGATATGATAATGAAATCAGTGGAATAGTGATAAATGAAATCAAGCTCTGAAATGTGAAAGATCAGACAATTTCATGAGAAATTCTTGAATAAAAACTGGGTCATAGGGTGTAGTTTTACTTTTAGCAGTTTCTATAGCTACAATTTTATCTTCGATTTATGCAATTTTATTTATATTTCATTGCATATTTATCCTTATTTTTGATATTGAGTAATATCCATTAAAAAATAAGAAATTATGTAGTCAGCCTAAAACTTATTGTATAATACCAGAGTTCTCCTTTCTAGCTGGGGCTATGACATATGAAACCGATATGTCAGATTTGGAACAGCTGGAGGAGCATACTTTTGAGGTCAAGGAGCTACCTCAAGGATTTCACTTGATCCTCCTATGGGTTTGCATTATTTAATATAGTCTATCGAGGATAAAGAGGCAACGTTGAGCACAAAACATCTCTAGAGGTCACAAAAGCAGAAATTTCCTCTCAATCTTGCATGCAGGCATAAAGCTTACTGCCTCAAAGGAAAGCTAGAAAAGATCACCACCGCACATCATCTGCAAAGTGCACCAGCAATGCAGCCATCTGCCCCAAAATTTTACAAGTGTGCACTTTGAGCGCTTATTGAGCTATACAAAAAATAAAATTTGGGAAAAAGTTGAGCCTCTGAAATTCTGTCCGATGGGATATAAATGATCATATAAAAAAGCTGAGCCTCAATGGAAAGCTAGAAAGGATCACTGCAATTAGAAATAGCACGCAATATCACAATGCATATAATAAGTAATTTCCAACATAGAATGCCATTGAGATTCTTTTACATTGTAAAATGGCATCCTACACTGAATACTTATTTTCATACATTTTAAAAGTTTAGATTATTAGCCTATAAATCGGAGTACTGATTATTAAATTATTAGCTACCCGTTTGTTTATATATATGGTTCCGGCTCAATTCACTCTTCCACATTCCAGCTTGCTCAAGTTCTCCTAATGGAGGCCTCTTTCTCTATCGCAAGCCTTATCCCACTCTTCTTATTTTTCTTGAGCATCAGTGTAAGTTCTGTCCCCCCTGTT
The DNA here is from genome assembly GCA_016760335.1 of Gastrodia elata. Lineage (NCBI taxonomy): Eukaryota > Viridiplantae > Streptophyta > Magnoliopsida > Asparagales > Orchidaceae > Gastrodia > Gastrodia elata. Next base: position 93,344,847 of record CM028670.1, on the reverse strand, counting down.
CACGGACATTTCCCATTGCTGCCTATCACAAACTCCATCACCATTCCACAACACAAGATTTATATCGTTCACGTTCAAAAGCCAGCTCTCAAGAGATTCCATCTCTTCAAACACAGAAAAGTCTGGTACAAGTCCTTCCTGCCTAATGACACCTTGTTCTCTGGGGAGCCTAGGCTTGTCATTGCATACCGCCGAGTGATCACTGGCTTTGCCGCCTGGCTTACTAAAGATGAGTTGTCGGACATGGAGTCAATGGATGGATTTCTCTTGGCACGTCAAGATAGCGTTCTCCATCCCCGCACGACCTACACTCCAGAGTTCCTAGGACTCGATAGATGGCAAGGCATGTGGTTTGACTCGGGCTACGGACAAGGCCAAATCATAGCTGTCCTTGATACCGGGGTGAAACCTTCCCACCCTTCCTTTAGTGCACACGGCATGTCGCCAGCTCCGCCCCATTGGAACGGCACTTGCTACTGGGGCAAACCAACATGCAACAATAAACTCATTGGGGCAAGCATTGTTGAGACATCGTTCGAACCCATTGACACAGAAGGTCATGGAACCCACGTTGCAAGCATTGCTGCTGGTAACTTTGTTGATAATGCCAATGTCCTTGGCACTGCAAGTGGTACGGCCTCCGGTATTGCGCCGAAGGCCCACCTCGCCATCTATAAGACAGGGGCTGGAAGAAGCCTGCTTAAATCCATAGATGAAGCAATGAAAAATAATGTCGATGTGATTTCAATGTCTCTTGGCGACACTTTGCCTGAATTTGATAAGAATAATCTTGTGATTGGCACATTTTCAGCAATCGCAGATGACATTGTCTCTTGTGCGGCAGCTCCAAATAGTGGCCCAACGAAAAGTGTCATCGACAATGATGCCCCTTGGATTGTAACCGTGGGTGCCGCCTCCACTGACAGGAGAATAATGGCAACTGTAAAGCTTGGCGATGGACGAGAATTTGACGGGGAGTCTGCCTATCAACCGAGTAATTATAGTTCTCGGCAATTACCACTAATATATCTCATTAGTTGCAATGCAAAATCCATTAAGAAGAACAATGTTACGGGAAAGATTGTGATTTGTGGCCAAGACAAAAATAATACAGCAAATGGAGAAATTATTCATAAAGCTGGAGGGGCTGGCTTGATTGTCATTAGTTCCTGGGGAAACCTCACACTTGCAGAGCCTCATGTGCTTCCTGCCTCCTTTGTCTCTACATATGCAGGGATTCAGATTGTAAGGTACTCAAAAAGAAATGGGACAGCGTCCATAATTTTTAAAGGCACACGGTATGGCATCCAACCCTCGCCGATGGTCGCCGCATTCTCTGGTCGAGGCCCAAGCCTTCTCAATGGAGGGCTCATAAAACCAAATGTAATTGCGCCGGGCGTCAACATCCTTGCAGCATGGCCATTTGAGGTTGGACTGAACCAGACTGGCACAAACTTGACATTTATGTTTGAAAGCGGCACCTCCATGGCCACACCACATGTAGCTGGTCTTGCTACTCTACTTAAGCACAACCATCCCACATGGTCAGCTGCTGCAATCAAGTCTGCCATCATGACTACAGCATACGCTATCGATAAGACGGGAAACCCATTTTCAGATCAGTACGATGGCACGAAAGCAAGTGTCTTTGCAATAGGGTCTGGTCATATTGATCCGGTGCCAGCAAATGATCCTGGATTAATATATGATATGCAACCCCAAGACTATGTTCGTTATCTTTGTGGCATGGGAACATTTACTGATAAACAAGTAAATGCTATAATTCGGGGAAACATAACATGCTCTACAATTAATGGAATCAAAACAGAGCAGCTAAATTATCCTTCCATAGGAGTGTTCCTTAGTGTTAACAACACAACACCAATAACTGTGAGCAGGACTGTGACAAATGTTGGAGATGCTGACACTACTTACATAGTGGATTATAAAGAGCCCAAAGGGGTGAATATTGTTGTTGTGCCAACAGTTCTTAATTTCAAGAAAGTGGGGGAGACAAAAAGTTTTAATGTTACAATAGATTTTAAGAGCGTTCCAATGCCTAAAGGTGACATTTCAGAAGGAGAGCTATCTTGGGTATCAGGAAAATACTTTGTAAGGAGTCCTATTGCTGTTACCTTTGTTTGATTACTCATACAGCCATTAATTATTATATTTTTGTATGCAAGCTTTTTGGAAGGCTAAAATGATTGGAGTGCATATTATATTATGAAAAATAATTTACAAATGTTACTCTCTTTGTGAGAATAAATAAGAGAGAATTGGTAGAAACCATTGAAGCTAATAAGAAATGGTAAATAATTTGTCATTCTATATATGACTCAAAAGATCCATTCTCTCTTCTACTCCAAGAGTGGCCAACGTTGATGCTACACTAGAGATCAATGTTCAGAAGGAAGAGGAAGAGAAGAGGAGGAAGGGGGTTACAAATGAGAAAGAGAGAAGCTAAAGATAAGGGACGTTAAGACAATCTTATCTATGTGGCCTTCACCTCCTAACCTTTTGGTCTACATATTTAGAGCAACCTCTATTAGTTGGCCACCTAAGATTGTATTACTAATTAATGTTCACCAGACAGAAACCAGGGCGCCCAGGCACCCGCCAGACAAAAAACTGGGCGGTTTGGCCCGCTTAGGCGCCTGTGAAGCAGAAGTAGACTCGTTACCTGAGCGCTTAGACGCACACCTATTTACATGCCCGATTTGAGGGGCCTATAAATTTGTTCTTAGCCCATTTTAAAGGTTAAATCTCGATTTTTTGCTATTGTGTGTGGTGGTTGATCTTGGAGGGGGATAGACCTCTATTGAGGCTTGGGTAAGCGTTTCTAAACCTTAGAAAGTGTGATCTTATAGGCGACTAGATTCTCCTCTCCTCTCTCCGTGGATGTACGTGTTCGCACCGAACCACATAAATCTTGTCTTGTGCTGCGTTTTGCTTTTTTGTGATTTTTCTTTGCTTTATTGTGTTGTTTGCTCAATGAATACATGCTTGTTCCGCATTTGCCAAACCCATTCATTCCCAACAAGTGGCATCAAATATCGATGTTGGGTTCGAAAGTTATGTTGCATTGTTAGGGTTTGGTTTGAAGTTGTGTATTTTTTGTGGTTGAGTGTTTCTAAATCAAAAGGAAAGCATGGGAGATAGAATTGAAGAGGTGGCCGATACTTCATCGTCATCGGAAGTGAAGAGACCTTTTCACCAAATAGTGATACATCATGAAGAATCGATGTGGTCAAGTTTGATGGAAAGAACAACTTCATAATGTGGAGATGCGAAGTGACAGATGCACTTTGTGCAACGAACTTGTAGGATGTTCTTGACGGTGAAGAGAAACCAAAGGAAATGTTGGAGAGAGAATAAATCAAAATGAATCATAACACTTGTGTTTGATTCGAAACTGTTTACCAAAGATATCAAGTATGTCGTGATGGTGGAATCTTCGACGTGGAAGTTGTAGAAATTTATAGAGAGCAAATAATTGAGAGAATCTCAAAGAGTTCGCAAAGCTAATAACTGATTTGCTAAATCTGAATGAAACTGTGGATGATGAAGATAAGGCTCAGGTTTTTTTGAACTCATTGTTGGATGAGTTAGAGAACTTCACCATGACACTGATCATGGGAAAGATGCCTTAAGATATGAGGAGGTGACTGCAGCTCTTTTGAACTATGAGTTGCAGATAAGAGATAAAGAGTTTACCAAATTATATATGGCAGAGACTCCTACACTTTAGAGAGGAAGACCATAAAAGAAGAAGCAATCGCAAAAAAAATGTTGATTCCCAGAAGAGATGAAACTCCAGAGGCAGTACCATTGGGCGTAATCAGTGTGCATTCTGTTTGGAGATATGACACTGAAAGAAAGATTTCCCAAAGTTGAAAGAAAAACAATAGGTTAATAGATCTTCTAAGGCAAAGGCTAATGTGATTAAGAATGTGGTGGAGGGTTCAGACTCAGAGGTATCTCTTGTTACTATTTTTATGGCGCTAATAACTAACAACTTTAGTTGGATTATGGATACGGGTGCAACTTATCATGTTCTCTCCCAGAAAGACTTTTTTTGTTTGTATAGAGAAACAAACAGTAGTGCAATCACGATGGAGAATGATGTCATATGCTGAATTGTAGAGTTAGAAGTTTGCTGATTATAAAACATGCAAGGACAGTTTAAGAGTTGAAAGAAGTCAGACATGTACTAAAGATCAAGAAGAATCTATTATCTATTGGTGTAACACCCACCTCTTAACCGTCGTCGAGTAACACTAACTCAACTACGATCAAGTGGTGGTTGTCACTAATACCACAGATAATAAACAACATATATCCACGATATTAATCTAAGTGTGAGCTAGGCCTTAGCAGAAACATAAGTAAAGCAGTGCACAAAAATAAGGAAAAAGGCATTTAAACATTATCAACATCTATCCATTCACATATAATATAGAAAATGCAGAATAATAAGAAAGAAACCTATTTATTACTTTAAATTAAATATGAGCAATATAAATTTTAATAAATGAGCAAGCTCTTCTTCTTTGCAGAACACCAATCTCACTTGACTTTCTATCACCGCACACCCCCAAGCACAAGGTCTGAGCTAAGACTTGATGCTGTCATATGTACATATATGACAGGGTCAAGCCAACAAAGGAAAAAAAATATTATACTTATAAATTCTAAGTACAATAAAATTGGAAAATAGCATATGCTTGCATTTAAAAGATGTTATTCAACATAAAAGTAAGACAGAAATAAAGCTGCGGAAATACTGTAAAATAACTGAAATTATAAAACTGTACAAAATTGAAGTAAAGTAAAGTAAAATTGCAGAAAAGTTATAAAGGCACAAAATAATTGAAACTGTATAAACTGAATGAATTAAAACTGAACTGTAAACTGAATGCTGAAAGTAAATAAAAAAAGTGAGTATTCTAAAACTAATGCAAAAACATCTAATGCTGCACTATATGCCACTGGGATCATGCATCCAAATATGCCGTAATACGGTATGCCACTAATATGTAATAGGACTATCACTAAACAAATATGAGTCATACGGTCCAATGTATGCATACATCCAGTTGGGAATACAGTTTACTATGACGTCGATGCATCCTGAAATTCCCCAGTCAATGAATGCAGCATTCCGTAACCCATAAATCATCACTGATGCTCAAACATCATCACTGAAACCCATGCATCATGCTCATGCTCATGCTCATGTTTCTATACAGCATGAGTTAAATCCAAAAAAATCCATTAACGCTTTAAATACCAAAAATAAATTCAAAGTCTTCATTGTGCAGAATCCTGCTAAAATGATTCTGACTCATAGAGTCTAGTTCGATAATTGGTATAAGTTGAGATTTCAGTTATAAATCATCAGATGGGGAGGTGGTACACACACACACACACACACATATATATATATATATAGCATGTTTCCAAGAAAGGTAGTTTTAACTCTTAGTTTATTTAAACCACCCTAACAAAGCGATATTTGATAGGAGGCATCACCCGATGATGACTTGTATCTCAAGCTAAGCTATTAAAATACCCAAATTATAAGCATACTTAGTGTCCTAAAGAGGATGATTAGGATCACATAGTTTGCTTGAAGCACACATATGGAAGCGATCTTCGATAGGAGGCATCATCCGATGGTGATTTTTATTCAAACAAGCTAATGATCTAAATTCCCTAATCATAACACTCTTAGGATTGAATGATTTAGTCTAAGTGAGACTATGTCCAACTAAACTCGTAGGATAGAACACAGACATAATCTTATACTAAGATGAATCAACTAATCCTGAATACTGCTGAAGTAATCCAGCACTATGGGTATACCCTACTATACCCAACCAATAATCTGGATTCAGACGATTCTATTTAATCAATAAGAATTTATCAAAGCTATTCATCCTTATTCTAATTAGGAGACTCCTACATAAGGCTCCAAGAATATGATCAAAAGATCACTCAAAGTAGATTGCTACCACAAGGAATAAGTTTCATTATAAGTATTTTAGGTGATTTCTATCACGAAGTGTTAAGATCAACTTCTAAGGTTAAAATGATCATCTAAGATTCTACCTCAATAAGTTATAAATATTCTTTCTACCTCAATGTATCATCATTTGTTAAGGCTGTTAGTAATACAAAATAAAGCCTAGTATAAGATGATCAAGATCTCACATATCTAAACACTCAATATAATCTTTTGAGATTATTCATTAAGTTTGGTTAATTAGATCAGATGGGTAGCCCTATCTGATCGAGTTCTAGACTACAATTATGAGATATAATCGAGAATCTTATTAGGATTTGATCTTATAATAAATCATCATAAATTTGTAGTTAATTTCATGCTAATAGTCTTATTTAAGAGGAAATCAAATATCTTAAGCTTCAAGTCTAGATGCTTAATCATATCAGTTTTTTAATTTTCTTAGCACTTCTAATTCAATAAATTAAAGTCAATACCAAATCAAATGGATCATTAGAATCATATTAGTCAAATTATCTTACAATTAGGTTGATTTATTAAGTGATTAAGAGTTTGGGTCTAAATTAGACAGATTAAGTGTTAACCCCTAATATCATCAATTTAAGACCAAGAATTACATTACAAGTTAATGGCAAATCAAATGAATTATTGATGACAATCTAAGATCTAAATCAAGCATAAATCACTTGTTCAAGATCTTAAGATCTCTTAAGTTTAATTAGGGATGAATAAAAGTTTAATGAAATTAAGTATTCATGATAGAATCAAAACACTTGATCCTTTAAAATAGCTTACAAAACTAAATGGAAACTAGCATAAGATTTAAGAAAATAAAAGATCAAAAATGGCAATAAGAATTAAGCAAGTGATGTACGCATTTAACATAGGATTAAATAAATAATTAAATTATAGAACTCAATACAAGTTCTAAGTATTTACGTACCTGGCTCGAGCAATTTTAAACTTCTACAACACATGGCTTAGGAGCCTAAGCCTTCAACTTTGCATGGAGTATGAACAGATTTCTAAAATAGAAAATGAAAGCAAGCTGACGAATTAATTCAGAAAATTTAGTTGATTGAGCCATTATCTATCATAATGCAACAGAAGATTAAGCTCAACCAACCGTTAGGCTAAAAATGTTTTGAGGATTTTAGTAAATATTTTCATTATCTAAACCAATTTAGCGAAAGAGATATGAAATTAGAGATGTGTTGCTTTGCATCTAATTTGGTATAACTTAGTTCACTTTATAAAATTCTTCATCAATTTATACTTACATTTTGTCTTAATGAAATTAAAAGCTTATGGTTATACAAATTTGCCTAATAAAATATAACTTAATATGCTTTAACATACTTAATAAGGTGAATCAATTTATGATCACGCCAATTAATTAATTAAAAACATGCGAGTTTATTAAGATATTTACATTAGGTACTATATAAAATTTTATTTGATATCTAAAAAATCCTAAATAATCAGTAACATAAGTCTAACCAATCTTTCAAAACTATTCATGATGTTGGCAATAAAATATAGTTAATGGCAATCATGTGAAATTAATTAATTATTGAGCTACATACATAACTCTGCATGATTTCAATAAAAAAATTTAGATTTCAGCTTTATCTAACTTAGCTACTTAAAATATAGCTCCATGGTTAAACATAAATGTTAACAAGGAAATATCATTATATCAATCTTACAATCCTTCTATTAGCAGCAATATGAGGTGATATGCACTTTAAGAAAAAATGAGATAATAGAGCTCTATTACAATTATTGAAGTTTTATATATATGTATGCATATATATATATATATATATGTATATATATATATATATGTATGCATATATATATATATATATATATGTATATATATATATATATGTATATATATATATATATATATGTATATATATATATATATATATATAGTAGCAGTTCTCTCAGGAAAGGGAGGCGCTTCAAAGAAGCTATATCTCTATTCTCGACAGCCTCTGGGGCCTCGCTTATGCACGTAACAATCCGCATCAATTTCAAACCCCCGATGCCAAGCTTATATATAGGCAGCAGAGAAAGAGAAGAATAGTTGCAAGAACCTTATCATATTGGGGACGGGGACTCGGCACCTTGGGCATTGTCCTCTAAAAAACAGGCCCATCTTTTCCATTGCTCTATACTTTGAATCCGAAATAATGGATGGGCAAATCAATGTATCATACACATACAACACCCTTTCTTGCTTTTTCTGGTATTTACGTCTTTTTCTGCGCTGGACCATGGACTCTGACTTGGCCTAATTAGGCCCTTCTTCAATAAAGAACGCACTTCTTCCTGATTCGACCTTCAACGATCTTCAGGCATCTAAACTCTGAATTTAGTGGAGATGCTTTTTTTCGTCCCTTGCGCCCGGTAGCCGAAGTCTTTCCCACGTTCCAAAAAGCCAAAGTTTAATCGCGGACTTCTTCTTCTTCTCTTTTTGCCTTAAGACGAGGAACCTTAGTAGAAGTGGTCCTCGGGAATTCTTAGCCTTGGGATTTGGCCTTGAATGAGAGCAGACCATCGATGGTCTCCTTTTCTTGTCTGAGTTGCCAGATCCTCCAACTTCTTGGTGGGTTCAAAGAAGACTCTCCGGCCTTGAATTGCTTTGTAACCTCCCTTTATTTAGACTGACAGTAAAGCTGAACAAGTTGACTCAGCTTGCACTTGAGCTTGAAGCCTTTTTGAATCGAATCCTAAAGTATAAAGATAAAGTAGCATTACAAAATCCAAAAGCTACAATAAAGCCAGATTCTTAGGTCAAAAAACACTTTGATTCACATTCGCCTTTGGCAGATATGGAATTATATATATATATATATAATAAGGATTTGAGTGGCGATAGGTACCATCAAGAGGAGCGACGAGGCAGCCGGAAATAATGAGTGAAGTCGTCAACATGATCTTTGAAGGAAAAAGGAGAAGGCACAGATCGGCGATGGTGGAGCTCAACGAGATGAAGATAGATGGCTCGACGATCCATGGCTGCGCCGAATGGAAGGGAATCGACAGTGAAAGATGATTTATTGACGAAGTGGAGGAAGATGCAAGAGCTCGGCTAGTGATAAATTGGAAAGAAAGAGAGGACTGAGCTTCCATTTAAAGGAGGAGAGCATGGCTCTCCCTTGAATTCTCCCATTAATTATGGGAGAGAAGAGGGAAGGTCATGAGTCTTCTTTTTTTTTAATTGTATGCATTAAAAGAGTGGAAGAGGAAGAGAATTTTGGCTGAAGAAAATAAAGAAACAGAAAATTTAGGTCTTTGGAAGCTCATTAGGTTTAGAAATTATTTAGCAATCTATTTAAATCCATAACATAAATCAAGACAGCCATTAGATTAAAATTGGATGACTGAAATTTCTCAAACTTTGATCTATACCCAAATGAACTTTAAAAATTACAAATTTAGTATCGAAACGAGTGTCTCGATGATAAGAACACAAACGTTCAAAAATTTTTAAATTTGGATAAGTCTAATGGCTAGATAAACTTAATGAAATGATAATTAAGATACGATTAAGCTAAAATTAGGCTGGGTAACAACTTTGGGTTGTTACACTTATTCTTTCGCAATTCTTTTGCTCAGTCTCTTTGGAATGCTTTCAATATAGTTAAAATGCACAATCAGGTTGTGCTCATCTTTCTAACATCATTGATCATTGGAATTCAAACACTTTTAATGCTAAAAAACTGCATATTGGCAATTTGGTTGATGCTTTTATTATCTGGCATATTTAGATTGCTCAAAATCTCAAAAAATATCAAAATGGTGAATTTAATTTACGCAGAACCAAAATGAATATCATTAAAGATGTAAATTCAATCCTTGCAATCTTTCCCAAGAAATCTTTTAGTTGAAAAAATAGATTTTTCGATTATTTAAAAATTAGAGATTAGTTTGTTTGGTGGCTAGAAGATTTCGTCTTTTGCTGAAAGATGTATCTGTTTGGCTTGTGGGATCTGGTGGGGCGCTCTTGGTTGCGGCACTTTGGCTGGGCCATATTTTGTTAATTTTGCTGGTCTTACTGAATGTTGGTTGGCTAGAGGGCTTGTTGGTTGTGTCCCTTATCAACGACCATTTTGGCGGTCCTTTTCTTGGTGTCTTTGCTGGATGATGGATGGTTTGAGGGTCTACTTCATGTTATTTCGGTAGGCTAGCTGGTTAGATGCTGGCAACTGGTTGTTGGTGGGCCTTTTCTGTATTTTTTTCTGCCAGGGTCATTCCTCTGTTTATTTTTTTCGAGATAGATGGTAGGCGAAGTACGACTGTCTATTGGTCTGGGTTTGGCTGGCCAATCTGGCTCTGCAAGCGGGTGGCTCGGTTGTATTGTCGGATGCACGTTGCTTGGCTGTATGGTTGCTGGCATGTTGCTCGACTCTATGGTCGCTGGCATGTTCCTCGGTCGTATGGTCGCTGGCCGGTTGTTAGTATGCTGGCTTGCTATCTCTTTTTACAAGTGCTTGGTTGTTGGCTGATTGGTTGCTAGAGGTTTTCACTTAATGGTTTCTCTAGTTGGTTTTATGGCTATCCTGCTTTATGGGTTATGTTGTTCCATTGGCAGGTGCTGCTTGGTCTATGTAGACTTATGGAGGTTGTTTTATTTCAGGGCTCTACAGTTGCTGCTATTATTTGGGCCAAAATTTTGGTTGGAAAGGCTGGTGGTTGTCCTGCTGCTTGGTGGTTGCTGTTTACTTGTTGTCTTGCTGCTTGGTGGTTGTCCTGTTGTTGGTGGTTGTACTGCTACTTGTCTCCTGTCAGCTGCTGGTATTCTTTGGGCCATAATTCGATTGGAAATGTATGTTTTTAAATTATTCCCAAGAGTTTTGTTGTTGCTGCCAGTTTCATTGCAGGGTTTCGAGCTATACATTTTAGATATTTATGGGCTGAATTTGTTGAAACTGAAAGTGGAATTCCTTGTTTTGTTGTAGATGTTTGTTATGGAGTTTATTTTTATCTATACTATTATGTTTATGTTTATTTGTTTGTTCTTATTTTTTATTTCTTTTTTTGTTTATGCTGGGACCTTTTAGGTTACACTATGTGACCCAATTTTTAGGATTATTTTAGACTTTTTAGTTATCTAGGTTGCTTGTAATCTCACAGCCCTTTTTGTAACTTTTTTTGGTTTAATAAAATATGCCAAGCTGGCTTTTCTAAAATAATATATATATAAAGAGAAATCTACAAATTTTATTAATGAAAGCAAAAAAAAACAAAAGCGGAGGAGGTTACAGTAACCTAAATCTAAAAACAAAAGCTAATCCCAAAAAAGAGGGACCCGTGATATATCCTAAAAAGCACATCCAACAAAAAAAAGCAGAGCAATAAAATGAAACAAAAGAAACAACAGCAACAACTAACTCAGCTCCCCGCTCATAGCCAAACAACAACAACAACTAACTCAGTCTGAACAAAACAGAAACCCCCAGCTCCAGAAACAGAAACAACCAGCATCATATCCATCCCAGAATTAGCCCAAACCATAGAGCCACTGCAGGAAAACTGGAAGCAAATATATCGAGAGGCAAACCCAAAATAAACCTGATTTTACCTGGGCAAAACACAGAGATTTCTCCAACTGCAAAAAAACAATTAACAGTCGCTCAACAACCCAGACGTAGCGCTTCACAAACTAGCTCATACACTGCAGCCGAATTGCGCCAACAGCAGAAGTCAGCAGTCACACGGCGTAACAACCTAGGTTGTTACTTAGGTCAATTAGAACTAATATAAGTCCTAATTTTGATTCTAGTATCTTAATTGAGCCATTTAGGACTCATCGTTGAAATTCAGTCCGAATCAAGAATCGAATGATCAAAATCTTGAATTCTGAAAATCCCAAAATCCTAGAAATTGACTTTAATTTTGACCTCAGATTAAAAATCCGACTGCGCCATTGCGCTCAGCACCCCCAAATTAGTTAGGGGTGAAGTTTTGGATGCATTTGGAAGTCATTGGATTTTCGGCAAATATTTTAATATTATTTAAATACCCTAAAAATTGAGATAATTAAATACTCGTTAAACAAAAAATCCGATTGCTCCATTACGTTCAGAGCCCCTCAATTAGCTAGGGGTGATTTATTGGGAAATTATTGGACACATCTAATCGCTCAATTTTAATTAATAAAATAGATTTGAATAATTTAAATAATAATATAAATTAATTACTTAACGGCCACTGTCAGTTGACCGCTGACGTCATCTCTCTAAACGCATTTTCTGTCAGATCCTAGTGAATCATCTGATCCGTTTGATCGAAAGATCGAACTGTCATCGGGTTGTCTCTTCCGATAGAGAGGTTCGGCGCTCCGCGTGTCCAGGGTTCCGACGCATGTCACCCTAGCCTCATGCCACGCATCTCCTGCCGCTCAACACCTCTTTGAGACCCCATTAAATCCCTAATAGGACCTTCCTCATCCGTTTTTCACCCTCAAGACCCTATGGTAGGCTTAGGTTATTGCGGATCAAACCCTAGTTTTCTCCTGCCATTCGCATCAAGGTACCTACTCTTCCTTCTATCGATTTTACTTATGCAATTAGTTCTGCAATTTTTCTATGAGTAATCAAACTCTGGCATGCCACTCTTTGGTTGCGATCGATTGAGCACTCGATCGATCGCACCGTTAACCCTAATCGTGCGTAAAGCCTCAGGAGGGAGACGAAGCGGCATTGATCATCCGCCGTTGGATTCGAATTCGAATCCAACCGACGGATCAAATTCTAACCTATTTCGAACCGTCGGATTCCTTTGGCTCAGTTCGCACTTCTTAAACCGGTTTATGCAGATCGATCTGTGTCGGTCCGAGCGCTTTAAACCGGCTGACTCACTGATGCTGACAAAGCATGAGTGGGACCCGCCCGTTTGGTTCCAGCGAACCATTAACTGACGCGTGTCCGAGAGTCTTGTCAGCGCCATCTGTCGAATCCATCCGGGTGGGGCCCGCCAGACCGGCTCCAATGAATGACTGCTCGACACGTCACGGCCGCGGGGCCCGCCGTTCCATCCGTCTGCCGACGTGGTTCCCCCTGTAGGAATTAATTAATAATATATGAATAAATATATATATATATATATATACAGATTTATATATCCCTAATAATCAGGACATATATGTGTTTACTGTAAAGTTCATAATCATACTCATATATATATATATATATATATATATATATATATAAACAGAGGCATGAATACTAATCAACAAATTTAACATTTATAATTATTGTACATTTAATTAAATAGTTGAATATATGTATATATATACATACATACATATATATATATATATATATATATACTTATATATATACATATGTATATACATAAACAAAAAAATATACTAATTAATTAATAACATATAATAGTATAATAATTATTTTATTTATAACAAACAGAGAATTAAATTATAGAGTAATATTAAATAGATAAAATAGATGTATTAATTTAATAAAACCTAAAATTCAATTAACCATATCTTAATAAATGTGTTCAAATCATGCAAACAAATATATCAAATTCATCAAAAAAATATGATGAATTTAATGATGCTATTAATTTTGGTATAGGACTAGTATATTATTTAGTGACATTTAAGGGTATTAATTTAATTCAAATAATGTCACAAATATTCAAATGGCTATAGTTTTGTATCCCTTAATTCAAACATACCCAATATGGGTTTCAAAATACTCAGAAAATCCTAAGAAATAATCTGAAAAGATTTAATTTGCTGTTTGGATTAGTTTGAGCTTAATCATAATTAGGACCTAATCATAATTAGGCCATTAACCATAGAACTTCAATTGACTTTAAGGTGGTCAATTTAGCTCCAAATTAGGTGATCCAAATATCAATTTAGATCAGAAAAACCTAATTTACAGTAATTTATAATAATACTTTAGATCTAATAATTAGATTTGCTAATCAATTCTAATTACCATAAAATTTGATTAGTAAAGATTAGCAAATCTAATGATCAAAATTGAATAATTTAAGTTTCAAAGAACTCTTAGAGTATATTAAAACCTAATGATATAGTTGGATTAGTGATTTGGTGATTAATTTCACTAATCACTCACTAATCACCATAAACCATAATTAGGCCATACTTTAGCCAATTAGAGTCCAAATTGAGCCTACTACTAGTTATTACAATCAACGGATCATTTGTAATCTACAAACCACTGATTTTTCTCAATTTGGACACCAATTAAAGAAGTTAGGATTTTTGATCCTTAATTAAGAAACCATTAATTACCATTTTTCCCTTAAGCTTGTATTGGCCATAACTTAGCCAATACTTATCAGAATTCAATAATTTTAGGTTTTATAGAAACCTTAGATAGTAAGCAACAAGAAATTGAAAGAAAATTTAGATTTCATTTAGCCAAATTACTAAAATGCCCCTACAAGTCAAATTCATTAATTTGATCTCATGAGGCTTAATAAGTACTCAAAAATTGTGTAATTGCTGTCTAATTTTATATTAGATAGTAAGAAACACTTTTTCACTAAAAAATTTAGAATTGAAAACTTAGATCAAAATTTGATCTTTTAAACTCTTAAGTAGGGGCAAAATGGTCATTTTGCCCAAATTTAAGGTTTAGCATTTTTTTAAGCCATAGAATCACATTCTAAATATTATAAACAATTAGAATGGTGATTTAAATTATAAATTATGTGAGTTTAAGTCTTAATTTGATTTGAATCAAAACTTCAATCTTAAGTCCTTAAGAAATCTTAAGTAAAACCATTAACGTTCCTTCCTTCCTTAATCCTTCTTAGATCTTCCCATAGGTCTTATAACACTAGTTAGGATGTGTGTCTGAGAGATAATCTTAGTTATTAAGAGTTATTTTCTTAGGATTAGGAATAGATCATATGTTAGAATTTATCTATTGAGTGAATTGGGTTACTCAATAGGTGAAGCCTTGGTTTTGATAGTTTTATGAATTTTTCTTAGTTTGTTAATGATTATTTGATCTTTAAATCATAAATCTAAGGATAGAGATCTATCTTAATGAGTTATTTATCATTAGGATTTGCCTTAACCTAATCTATGAGCATTGAGTTTTAAACCTTAGATCCTTAGTTGTACTATTTGGATTAAGTGATTAAATCTCATATTTGGAGTTTAATTCTTAATCCTTTCATCTTGATTTGGCTAATCAAGATGGGTTTAAGATTCTTAAAATTATCAAAATAGGTCGATGGATTTATTTATTTAACCTATAGTCGTTAGTGATTTAATCATTTAGGACTTGGCCAGTTCTAATTATTTTCCAACTTATAAGAATGTGAATCTGAGTTACACTCGATAGTAGGACCTGGAGATCCTGAACTTGTGTAGCTTAGAATAGATAGAACGATTAAATTAGATAACAAATGGATATCACTTGTAATAGCCCAAACTCTTAAGCACCAAGGTATTGTCCGCTTTGGCCAAAAAGGCCTCACGAGTTTGCCATCAGAAAATAACTTCCCAGTAGGTCACCCATCATGGGAATGCTCCCACCTGAGCACGCTTAACTTTGAAGTTCTTATCAAAAACTCCACCATTATCTGGAAAGGCATCTCAATGTTTAAGAGTTTTACTTATTACTACTTAAGTGGGTCATCACAATCTCCCCAACTTAAGTAACTGATGTCCTCGTCAGTATCCACACACAGATCCAAGAACCATCCATTGGATAGATATGACTAGAGGTGACCCCTACAGGCACAAGAGGTACCACAACCATATAGCACCTTAACCATCATGGGTTCAAGAGGCTGCTCACATAAAGTGGTACTTTGTCGTGTATGGCACTTAGCTCCTATCTGACACCCTATGGTTTGCTCTGATACCATTTGTAACAGCCCAAACTCTTAAGCACCAAGGTATTGTCCGCTTTGGCCAGAAAGGCCTCACGATTTTGCCCTCAAAAGATAACTTCCCAGTAGGTCACCACCCATCATGGGAATGCTCCCACCTGAGCACGCTTAACTTTGGAGTTCTTATCAAGAACTCCACCGTTATCTGGAAAGACGCCTCAATGTTTAAGAGTTTTACTTATTACTACTTAAGTGGGTCATCACAATCTCCCCAACTTAAGTAACTGATGTTCTCGTCAGTATCCACACACAGATCCAAGAACCATCCATTGGGTAGATATGACTAGAGGTGACCCCTACAGGCACAAGAGGTACCACAACCATATAGCACCTTAACCATCATGAGTTCAAGAGGCTGCTCACATAAAGTGGTACTTTGTCGTGTATGGCACTTAGCTCCTATCTGACACCCTATGGTTTGCTCTGATACCATTTGTAACAGCCCAAACTCTTAAGCACCAAGGTATTGTCCGCTTTGGCCAGAAAGGCCTCACGATTTTGCCCTCAAAAGATAACTTCCCAGTAGGTCACCCATCCTGGGAGTGCTCCCACCTGAGCACGCTTAACTTTGGAGTTCTTATCAGGAACTCCACCGTTATCTGAAAAGGCACCTCGATGTTTAAGAGTTTTACTTATTACTACATAAGTGGGTCATCACATCACTTGTGTCCTAGTTGAGTCTCTTGCTCACTTTAATTTGATGCTTTGCATACCTTGTAATTGAATTTTACACCTTGAACATATATTGTACATAGGATATTTGATTTAGTAACCTATGTCAACCTTGAAAATTCATAAGTAGCATTTGTTCTTTTACTCGTATTTTTGATAGGGTGTAGCTTAATTAGTATGCCTACTCATTTCATCTATTCGGGATTGGCTTCAGTGTCGGGTCAGACCGATCCAACTGACAGATTAGTCAGGATTTAATATGATTATACTAATTTAAGTACACTTATATTTGGTTTTCTGTTATAGCCTATCAGGCTAAGTACGTGGATACTATCCGTTTAGAGCTTCAGTTTTAGCCCATCAGGCTAAGGGAACCTATGTTTGCTTACAGTTCGAGTGGCTCGAGTAGCCAAGACAGCTTTCAGTTTTGGATTTTACTATTTTACTTTACTCTTTTTATGCATTTCAGCATTTACTTTTACTTACAGTCTTTCTAGCTTTGCTTACTTGTAGGATGTTAGTCCTACTTATTGTTTTCACTTGTATAGGATGCTAGTTTTGTTTCTAATGATTTTTTGTTCATTTACTTTTATGTCAATTAGAATAATTTTGAATTGATCATAAGTATGTTAGGATATATTTTCTTTATAGTCATTTGCTTTATTCTGTCCTTACTTACCTGACCTTGTTGCAGTTGCCATAGAGGAGGTATGTGCTTACTTCTTAGTCGTTAAATTATAAACTAGTTGTTTCTAGCTTTACTTTATTCTTTCTTACGCATTCTTGCTCCTATTATGCTTTTGTACTTATGGTTTATGGTGATATCTAATGAACTTAATAAATTGATTACCCTAAAATATGTTTAGACAATTGTCTAACTAGATTTTTATTTTGTTGGTTGGGGCCCTATCATTGTGAAACTGATAATGGTAGATTCCGAGCTTTTCAAGGTGGAAGATCCTTCTGAAGATCAAGTTCAGGAGGAGGTCCAGGCTATTGAAGACCATTAGTTTCTTTTTCTGCAGTGTGAGGATGAGTGGTTTATTTTAGTTTTTTTAAACTATTTAAATATTGTAATAATACAGGTTAAACTTTATTTTTTGCATTTTACTTATTCTGAGATGTTGTACTTACATATAATGGATTGATGTTTGTATATATGCTTCCGCACTCTGCTGTTACTTGTATTTACATTTAGTGATGATTCCTTTGAGTAAATGGCAAAGCCTTTGATTATAATAGGTTAGTATTAGTCACTCACCTATTCATAAGCAAGGGCCTTATCCTTAGATGACTCCTCCATCGTAATCATGTTAACTCAAGAGTTAATATGATCACGGCGGAGCAGGGCCACCAACACGGCAATCCCTGTGCGCAAACAAAAAACTAGAATAGATGACGCCCTAGGAATAAAACCATCAAGGGGGAGGGACTTGTAAGAAAAACTTGCACAAAAAGAAATGCACAAATAGAACACCACATCTACCCCAAAGGCAATGAGGGGCCAACAGCCAGCCAGAGAAACCAAGTAACAGGGACCCATCCTGACAACAAAACTGGCCACGATACAACAAAACCTCCCATCTACAGCTCAAAAGAAAAGATAAACTTACAACATAGCCATACAAACGCCAGCCAACAAACTCCAGCAAAAATCCGACATCTACACTAAGACTAGGCATGGGAAACTAGATTTTCCTTGAGCTCTAGAACGACCTCGACACTAGAACAAGCACTTGGAACCAGCATAATCCCGGGCCTTAGAGTACAGAGACAAGCTTCTCCCTGACACCCGCCCAGTCTCGGTGTGGCGACCCTCACCCTTAACCCTCAATAGGTTTAGATTAAGGGTGGAGTGTCACTCTGGTTAACCCCTCACTTAGCATTGGATTAGGATAAACTCCACAATCCACCTGATTAGAGAAAGGTTAACTCAGAATCAATCAAGCAGTCACTATATAAGTAAATAAATAGAGTGCGGAAGCGATTTAAGAAAATGTAAACCATCCAAGCATCACAGTGTAAATAAGAATAATAGACTCAGAATATAAGCATAAAATCCAATATACAGTCAATAGTACCTGTATTATTACATATTTTAAAATGTTTAAATAAAAATAGAATAAAAATCACTCATTCTCACTCGAAGTATAAAGGGACTAAACGTCAGCTTCTTCTACGGGCTCCTCCTCGGGGTACGGCTCCACACCTAACTCCTGCTCGTCTAACTGAAAGGAGTCTGCCATTGTCGGTTTCACAATGTAGGGCCCAGCCAAAAAAAGAAAAATCTGATTAGACAATTGTCTAAGTATATTTTAAGCTGAATTTTTAATAAGGTTATATAATATCACCATTTTACCATTTACTTCTAAGCATGATGTGTAAATACAGGAGCAGTAAGCAACACAAGTAAAAAGGCAAACTATAGACTATGCTCTATAGTATAAACAAGGCAAAGAAATGAGGCTGAAGCATGCCTCGCATAACAAGTAATCAAGGAAAGGCATATAAGTGTAAATATAATTGAATAAATGCTGGAAGAAAAATTCTACATCCTAAACATGCTGGTGATCAATAAAAATAACATGCTAATTAAAAAATGAATAACTCAGCAGTGATATATATATATATAGCAGCAAGATTCTACATCCTAGATATATATAAAGCAGTACAAGGAAATAGCTGACTGAAAAAGAATATACTGAAACAATCACAACTGCATATAAAACTATAATACATCAACTGCCATACAGAAAATAGCTACACTAGCTCGCCAAAAGAAACTGAAGATCTTAGCACGATACGGCTAGGGCTACTCCTAGCTCGATACGACTAAGCAAACAACAGTCACATATATGGCCCTAACACGATACGACTAGGGCTACTCCTAGCTCGATACGGTTAGGTCACCAACTATCATACTGAAATATCCTAGCACAGTACGGCTAGGGAAACTCCTAGCACGATACGGCTAGGGCAACATTCGGTATGATCAAAAGAACACTGAGAGGCAGCTCAATCACATCAATTCATTATCATTTCACTTATTTACTTTAATATTTTCATAAGGAATCTAAAGAGTCTCCATAATTTCCTAACATTTTATTTATGCATCAAATGTCTTATATGATATGTTCAAAGAAAATATAAGGCACAAAATTACAAGGTATGCGTAGCAACAAATAACAAGTAAGCAAGAGACTCGACTACACATGGTGATATCATTTGTTTTCTACTTAACCAGCTAACTATTCCAAGTTACACAAGTTCAGGATCACCGTTTTCCTACTATCAAGTGTAACTCAGAAATTCATCCTTATAAGTTAAAAAGGATTGGAACTGATCAGGTTCCAATCTAGTTCAATCAGATAGACGACTATGAATTAAACAAATAAATCATGCGTCCTAATTTTGTGAATTTAGACGTTCTAACTAAGATCTGATCAAGATCTTCTACACCTATAGATTATGGATTAAACACTACGAGATTTTAGGTTTAATCACATAATCCCAACTGGATAAGACCTAAGTTCTAGGTTTTATACTATAAGTGATCTACTAGTTAAGGCGGATCCTATTAAGTAACCAAACTTAATAGGATGAATCTCCTATCTTAAATCTAAAGTTAAAAGATAAACTAATCAGAATGGGTTGTAAAACAAAATAGTATCTAGAAACTACTAAAACCAAGGTTTCACCCATAGGATAACTCAATTTACCCAATGAATGAACACTAACCTATGATCTAGTCCTACTCTCAGGAAAGGTCCTTAAGGTGGGATGCTTAAAACTTAGGAAAAATTATTGGAATTCAATTTAATGACTTATTTTATTTACTTATATGGTACTAATATGATTACATTATTAATCTTAGTATTCTAAGATTTTAATTAAGGACTAAGGTTGCGCATTTCCAATTTTAAGGTAAAACGACTATTTTCCCATATTTTACGGGTCAATCAACTTTTGATTTAGGGGTCCAAACTGAGTTTTATCTTCTCTAACTAATTCCTTACTGTCTAACTTGAAGATAGACAGTAAGTACGTCCAATTTGGACGAGAAACGGCCGAGTTATGGCTAAAATAAGGCTAGGGGTATTTTGGTCATTTTCCTAAATTTTAGGATTCAAATCCTAAATATTATTTCTGTGAAAATGATGACATTGAAATTATAAACTAGGTAGCTTCTTGAATTTTTGGATTTGGAGTTAAATTGACCAAGTTATGGCCATTTGAAGTCCAAGGGCATTTTGGTCATTTTTCACTACAGTCAACTCTAAATTTTAGAGTTGACTTTTTGTCCTGATGTCCAAATTGGAAAACTAATACTACCACAGTGATGGGGCCGCTCTCCTGAGCATTTTAAGACCCATATTGACTATGTTTCGATAATCGAGTAAAAAGTTATGGGGTCTTAAAGAGGCTCTAAAATGCTACCTCGTTATGCGTACCCCGAAATGAAATTTTACATTACGCCATTTGATCCTAAATATTTTTCTGAGTATTTTAAGACCCATATTGGCTATGTTTGGATCATCCTACAAAAAGTTATTAAACTTTTAAGATTTACTATTCAAAAATACAATTTAAATTAATTTACTATTCATTTATTCAAATTGAATAATTTTACTATTCATTCATCAAATTTTTATTTAATTAATCACTGTTTCATTATTAATTAATTAATTAATTAATTTTACTGTAGTAAAGTAATTAGTGCTAATTACTATTTAATTAATCTTAATTAATCTCTAATTATATTTAATTATTTAAATTTACTGTTCATTCCTAAAGTTTTTATTTAATTAATCACTGTTTAATTATTAATGAATTAATTAAATAATTTTATTATAGTAAAGTAATTAGTACTAATTACTGTTTAATTAATATTAATTAATCTCTAATTATATTTAATTATTTAAATTTACTGTTCATTCATAAAGTTTTTATTTAATTAATCACTGTTTAATTATTAATTAATTAATTAAATAATTTTACTGTAGTAAAGTAATTAGTGCTAATTACTGTTTAATTAATCTTAATTAATCTCTAATTATATTTAATTATTTAAATTTACTGTTCAAAAGTAATTAATTATTCTAATTACTGTTTAAGATTTAATTAACAGTTAATTAATTCTTAATTAATCTTTAATTATTTAATTAAAGTTACTGTTTAAAAGTAATTAGTACTAACCCTAACTTAATTAACCACTAACAGTAATTAATTAGGGCTAAACAGTAATTAATTAACACTAACATTAATTTAATTAATTTCTAATTATCTTACAGTGGGCCCCACTGACACGTGGCATTTCCAGAGGCTGCCACGTAGCACAGTGGGTCCCACGGGCTGCTGACTCAGCCCGGCTGACTGGACAGTGGGCCCACCTAACACGTGGCACTGCCGGAGGCTGCCACGTGGCACTGTGGCACGGGCTGCTGACTCAGCCCGGCTGACTGGACAGTGGGCCCACCTGACACGTGGCACTGCCAGAGGCTGTCACGTGGTACTGTGGGTCCCACGTCTGCTGACTCAGCCTGGCTGACGGGGCTGTGGCCCCCCCCCCACTTGACACGTGGCGGGCCCGTAGGCTGCCACGTGGCCGGGGGCCCCGCCCGTGCTGACGCGGACCCGACCCTGACGGGTCGGGCTCGGGTCGGCCCGGCCCGACCCGAAGGCGTGACCCTTCACCTTCCGGGGGTTCGGCGGACCGAACCCAGTCCACTTCGGGGACCTGGTGCGCCCGATCGGGTGGGTTTTAGCCCGATCGGAACGGTGGATGTGAAGAGGACATGTTGATCTACCTATCATACAATTTTTGCAACGATCGAACGGTAAACGAGAGAAATCGGGGTACCTGAAGTTCGGATCGGTGAAGGATTCGGCGGAAAAGAAAGGCTGACTTCCGGGCTTGATTCCGGCTCGATCCGGGCTCCGATCGGTGAAAACTCGGAGCCTAGGGGTAGGCCGAGGTCTTATAGACTGGACGGCGACCTCGCCGAGGCCTGGATGCGGCCGGATTGGCCAGAAATGGCGACGGGCCGCCGCGTGTCACGCGGGCGGAGTCGTCGAGGAAGACGACTCCGCAGCCGTTGGATCTGGGCCGATCCAACGGCTGAGATGGCGCCGTCCAGATTGACGGCGCCGTCAGCTACAGTGACGGGTCCGTTAAGAACTTAACGGCACGTCGTTAGCTACAATAAAAAAAAATAATAATTTTTTTTTTTTTTTTTTAATTTTTGTTTTGAAAAAATTTCAGAAAATTTTGAACATATTTTTCCTAGCTAATTTGAGGTCAATGAATTCAATGGCGCAGTTGGATTTTTGATCCGACGAGTATTTTGATACCTCGATTTCCGTGATATTTTTATTATTAAAATATTCGTTGAAATTTCGACGACTTCCGATTGACACGAAAACTTCACCCCAAGCTAATTTGGGGTCAAGGAATTCAATAATGCAGTCAGATTTTTGATCCGACGAGTATTTTGATACCTCAATTTCCGTGATATTTTTATTATTAAAATATTCGTTGAAATTTCGACGACTTCCGATTGACACGAAAACTTCACCCCAAGCTAATTTGGGGTCAAGGAACGCAATGGCGATGTCCATTTTTTGATCAGAGGTCAATTTAAATAGGTCTTTCTAGGGTTTTCCAGATTTTCTAAAAATCAGGATTTAATCCAAATTGACTCCTGATTAGGGCTAAGTTTAGGAGGTTGACTTCATTGACCTACTTAGCACATTTAATTATGTTTAAGACTTAGGGTTAACCCTAATTATCTAAAGTAACAACTCGGGTTGTTACACTCGGGCATCAGCATAGCCCCGACACCAGCACCAGTAATTCCGACTACCAGCACACGCACGACACTAGCCCTACCCCAGCAAACAAGCCAGCCACATCATGGCCCCAGTCACAGCACGACTCAGAACCTTGACATTGACATGGGCAGAAACAAGGCCTCTAAAAAGCAAGACAGAAGAACCAACAGGCAGATGAACCCACAACAGAAAATACCCCTGACCCTAGCAGGACAGAACCAATGGGCACCAACATAGCCCTCACAAGAGAACTGCAACGAACACCAACAAAGCCCCAATAAAATCGCCCTAACTCCTGCACAGCCCAAGTAAAGCAAAACAGAACTCGAAAACAGCTGGACAGACTAACCAAAAGCAGAAGTAAAACCGACCAAACACCTAAACAGAACAGCAGAAGGCAGAGATATATACTCGAACCAAAAATAGTCAACTGAACCATCAGCAACCATTCATGTATAAATTGACATTAATACCCGCGTTAGCAAACATCCGGCCAAAAATGGGATTGTTGACATTCTTTCAACTAAAAGACTTGGCGTGATAGGCAGCAAGGATATCCATAGTATCAGAAAAAGCCTTTCCAATAATATCAATTGTGTTTAAGGGCTGACAAATTTGTTATGAGCATTCCAAATGCTCCAAAAGGTAAAAGCATCCAGGATGTTACCAACGTGCATTCGTTTAGTTTTAAACTTTCCCCACCCATTTCATATATACATATATATATATATATATTATATATATAAATATAAATATAAAAAGCAACTTTAATTTAAATATATATATATATATATATATATATAATGATAGCAACTTTAATTAAGTTAAAGAGCAAGTAAAAAACAATGTGAAGTATAGATACAATAAATGTTAAAATGCTTAAACAAAACTGAAATAAATATGCCAATAAAAATAAAACTAAATTCTCCATACAGGAGCGAGCACCTAACGCTGGATCAGCATAGCTGATCCAGCGGCGGATCACCACATTCCATCTGGCAGAGCTCCACCATAGCTTTGATTTAACCCATTAAAGATTGATATGGTGCTATGTGTATCAGAAATTTAGTATTTCTCTGAAACCCTAAATTCCCGATTTCGTTCTTCGTTCAAACGATGAAGGAGAACAGTGCGTGTCGGGCTGCCCACGGCCAGTATTGTTCTACAGTAGCGGGCTGTTGGGTCCCGACTGGCCCACGCTGTTCCGTAGCAAGCCATCTCGTTGGGTTTCGGTCGACCCAACAGAGCACAAACACCGGAAATGGAATAATGTCATTGCATTTTTATAAATCCTAAACTTCTAATCATAAGAATTTTAATGAAAATTAGGGTTTAATTTATTTTAGTCAATATGCATCCAATTTTAATGATCTTATATACCATTTTGATTTAATCTATAGTAATATTTTACTTTATGTGATTAGATCTTCTTAATTAAGATCTAATCTCCTTAAGAAAAATTTGGTAAAAATTAAGCTAAATCTTTGGCCAAATTGCATTATTAAGATCTCATTCTCTTTTTTAGATAGGAGACTTAATTATGGAATTATAAATATTTTTATATATAATTTTATTAATCACTTACTAATTATTTTAAATTTTAATTAATAAACATTAGACTCATAAGTAGTTTGATTTTTAGTAATTAAAGTGTCAAATAACTCATTGGACAGTATAAAACCTAAATATAACCTAATATTTCAATTTAGAAAGTTTAGATTGCTAATCATCTTTAATTAACCCAAAATTTTAATTAGCAAATATTAAGCTAATCATCTAGCCAATTTTAATATACTTATCGTCTATATTCATATTAGACAGTGAGGAATTACTTAGGATTGAGAGATTCCATTTTTTAACTCAATTTTATAAAATCAACTTTAGGACCCTTGATTTTGAATTATTTTACTAAATAAAATCTAAATTCTAATAATAGATCTCTAATCAATAAATTCCCCCCAAAAATCAGTAATCTAAATGCTTAGACCACCTTGTAATTTATCTAAAATCATTGGCCATTCAACAATCTAATCTCAATTTTGATGAATGAATTGCTAGAAAGACTCAAAATGGTAATTTTTAACCCTTAAGGATAGTTTGAAGGAGTCAATATCCTTGTAAGTAACATTTAGGTCAAGTTAAAGAATAATATTTGCAAAGAATCATAATCATTTAGGGATCAATATGATTGACTTTCAATCTTAAAATTTATATTAATTTGAAAAGATTAAAATCATGGTAGAATTTCTTGAATAGTTATATGTTAAATATTGCTAAGAACCATAGTTAAGCTTAACCATTGAGGTAGAATGACTTGTTTGTGGCACTTTGAGGTAGCACCCTATACTTATCATGTGAACCTAAGATTTGAATCTATTTCTTGTGGTAGCTACAATAAAGTGAAAGTCAGATAGAATGTACATTTTGTGGTAGTGAATTCAAATGAAGGATTTACATGATTATTATTTGAGAATTTAGTATTATGGATATAGCATCAATTCAAGTCTCACGTAGCTTTGAAATTCCTTAAAACCTAAATAGTTTGCTTAGAATTTAATCCAGTGACGATATTAGGATTATCATATGAGAATGAAGTGCATATCTATAACCTAAATTTGAGTTTCCATTTGACTTAGGGATTGATTGATTGGCCCTGTAAGGAACTGTAAAGATTTTGTCTCATATTAAATAATTAGATAAGTACATTTCATGTCAGGATAAACATCCCAATGTGTGTTATGAGTTAGGGTTTGGACACCTTAGTTTGAGAGAATAAATAGTGAAAGGTTGTATATCTCCTATCCTTGTGCGCGAGAATAAGTGCAGTTAATCAACATAAGTGTCCAATTTTACTTTTCTTGAGACATACTAGTTATACGTATGCACTTTTAACTTATGAGAAAATGGATTAGACTCTTGATATGATAATGAGAAATTCTTGAATAAAAGTTGGGTCATAGGGTGTAGTTTTACTTTTAACAATTTCAATTTATAGCTATAATTTTATTTTCAGTATATGCAGTTTTATTTATGTTTCATTGCATAATTTATCCTTATTTTTGATATTGAGTATCCATTAAATAATAAGAAATTATGTAGTCAACTAAAATTACTTAGACTTATTGTATAATACAAGAGTTATTTTTTTTTGCTAGAGCCATGACATGTGAAACTGATATGTCATATTTGGAGCAGCTTGAGGAGCATACTTTTGAAGTCTAAGAGCTTTAGGAGGAGGCAAAAGCATCGCAATCATTGGATTGCTGATTTTAATGCTTAGCTTTACTTATTTCTATTGGTGAGATGAGAAAGTTTATTTTTTAAAACAAAAAACTTCGCTTGTAATAACTAAGTAACTCTATATATTTTTCTTTTTTTTCTGAGGAATGTTATTTCAGCATCTATGGTAAATGCTATTGATGGATGTTTAGTTTCCGCACTTTGATTCTATATTATCTTAAACTAAGTATTGTGATGTGATCTTTCTATTATTAATCTTATCTCATATTCATTGGTGGTTCCTATAAGTTAAACTCGCTGCCAATGCAGAGGGGAAAGGTAGCTAATACTTGAGATAAAAGTCATAATTATCTTAAGGATTAGTCATTAGATGAAGTAACCAGAGATAAACTCTTTTGATCTCAATATGTTTAGCACAAGTGTTGAGTTGATGATGGGTCATGAAGTGTTATCTCCCTGCTAATGTCCCGGGGTGCCAGTCGGCAATCAGCCCGAGGCATCACAGTACCTAAGTGGCGCACCTTATCTTTTGAGATTTCTTCTAAACAGTGTACAACGTTTGGGAACACTTATGAGCCTTAGAGTTCTGTTCAAATGTTTTGTATCAATCTTCTTGGCAGTGAGGCACTCCTAATCAAAGAGACTTCAGTCGCTTCAAAAATTTCTTTGATGCTTCAGTGTGCCTAAGCAATGACAATTCAATTGCATAAAAGCTTTCTAGCCTCTGTGTATCGCTTTGATGCACTCGAGAGTCCATTATATAACACGACTTTCAATGTTGTATTATAATATGAATGACCTATTCTTCTTTATGCTCTTATTGTCAATTTAGGTTTGTTTTCTTCATTGTTTGTGTTTAAATGCTTGTATTTAGAATGCGGAGAGGAAACCCTAAAAAAACAACGCCTCTGGAGACCACGACTACATGTAAACTTAGAAAGGGTACACTTTGCTTGACCGTGCATTGAATGCAAAAAATGAGCAATATTGACATGAATGTTGAGTTGGAGCGCACATTGTGTGCGAATTGAACATGCAGCACAGCACACACACGTGACCCAAAATTCTACGATTTGTAACGCGATAAAGATTGTTGCTGCTTCATTTGCCTTCACACACCATGAGTGCTCACCATTCTATGACATGTCCTATAAATATATCATATTTACATGCCATGGAGTATTACAAAATTGAAGAATGCGCACCATGGAGTGCGACATACTTGGAGAATGTGCACCATGGAGTACGCATTGTGTGTGAAACGAGCACACAGCGCAGCGCACACACTTGACCCAAAATTCTACGATTTGTAACGCGATGAAGAATGTTGTGCTTCATATGCCTTCACACGCCATGAGTGCTCACCATTCTGTGGCATGTCCCATAAAATTATCATATTACAAACAAAACATTAAAGTTTATTTGTTTACCTTAATCTCTAATTCATATTTGTTTGTTTATTTCAAATCTGCAAATGAAGTACACAATTATTTTCTATCAATTTCAAATTAATAAATATTTTCTAGCATTGGATGCCATTGAGAATCTCTTACAACGTATAATAGCATTCTTAGTTCATACTTGTTCGTGTTCATGTTTATATACTATAAATGTTTAAACTGTTAGCTTATCATTTAAAGCTTTTAGCATGGAAATAGAAAGAGAACTTGAATAATTCATCGTCTTCGTATAAAAGAAAGAAGATATAATTTAATATATTGGAACAATATTTTGTTCTTGCTCATCTAATTTAACAAATATATTTGTAAATATAATAGTCTAAGTGGTGTCAATGAAAAGACATATCCCTAATGAAAAGACACACCTCAAAAGACACATCCCTAATGAAAATACACACCTCAAAAGACACATCCTAATAAAAGACACCTCTTCACTCACATCTCTAATAAAAAAACACACATCTTCACTCACATCTAATAATAAAAAAAAATATAACACTTATCTAAATATTAAACTCATATTAATTTATTATATATATTTATTTATTTTAATACTCTCCCTCAAGATGAGTCTTTGATACCATTTCAAGCAAACTAAAAATATGTTCGAATGATCATTTTGGCAATGACTTGTGAATATGTCTGCCACATTTTCATGACTCCGAACATGTTCCACGGTAATGTCACCATCAAGCACCTTTTTCCGAACGAAATGGTGTTCAATCTCTATATGCTTTGTCCGAGCATGAAAAACTGAGTTTGTCATGAGTTTCAAGGCACTCTTGTTGTCCCCACAGAGTGTAGTAGTCATTTCAATTTTCATAAACACATCTTCCACAAGCCTACGAAGCCAGATACACTCTTGAGCTGCTAAAGATGATGCCTTGTACTCTGCTTCAGTAGTGGAGATGGACACGCAATCCTGCTTCTTGCTGCACCATGAGACTGTTGCTAACCCGCACATGAATACATATCCAGATGTCGACCTCCTATCATCTTTATCTCTAGCAAAATCCGCATCTGTAAATCCATGCAACACAAAATTTGTGTTTTTCTCATACAACAACCTAAATTCCAAGGTTGACCCAACATATTTGAGAATTCTTTTAGCCGCATCAATATGTGGTTTTCGTGGCTCTTGCATATAACGACTCACTAGGCCCACCGCATATGAAATATTCGGCCCTGTGATCGTTAAATAAATCAAACTCCCCACTAGTGCACGATATAGCTTAGGATCCACTAAAATCCTACCTTCTTCATGAATTAATTTCAAGTTCGTTTCTAAGGGTGTGGAACATGACTTGCCTTCTTTCATGCCAAATCATTCAATGATCTTCCTAGCATATCCAGTCTGACATATAATTAGTCCCTTCTTCACTTTTTGAACTTCTAGGCCAAGGAAATGGTGAAGTTCATCCAGGTTCTTTATTTCGATCCGGATTGATAACTCCTCTCTAAGCATTGTCGCCTCCCCATCGTCATTTCCTGTCACAATCATATCATCAACGTACAAAAGCACAAGAACATGTAAGTTGTCACGCTTCTTCACAAACATACTTGACTCAGAATCTGAAGCAAAATATCCACAGAATTGCAAGTACTCTGCTATTTTTCCGTACCATGCCCGCGGTGCTTGTTTTAAACCATATAGTGCTTTCTTCAACTTACAAACATAATTTGGGTGCTCTTTGGATACGTATCCTTGTGGCTGCACCATGAAGATATCTTTATCAATATCCCCATAAAGAAATGCATTCTTTACATCCAACTGCCACAATTTCCAACTTTTGCATGCTGCCAATGCAATCACAACACACACAGATGTCATCTTCGCAACCGGACTAAACGACTCTTCATAGTCCTCTCCATACTTTTGTGAGAACCCTCGAGCGACAAGCCTAGCTTTGAAGCGCTCGACACTACCGTCTATTTTTTTCTTCACTTTATAAACTCATTTACAAGTAACCGGGGTAACGCCATCAACCTTGGGCACAAGATCCCATGTTTCATTTTTCTTGAGGGCATTAATCTCTTATTCCATGGCTTCTACCCATTGTTTTACTCTTTTAGCTTCATCATAGCATGACGGCTCCCGCTCATCAAGTGGGCCGACAAAGTAACATGAACTTATTGTTACTAAATTTCCTTCTCTATAGCGGGCAGGTGGCATAATCATTCGGTTTGATCTTCTAAGAGTAGAACTACTCTCCACCTCTCCACCTCTTGTCTCTGCACTTGCTCCCCCATCACCATGACTTGAAGCATTACTCCCCCTTCTTCTTGACTCCATCTCCATTGACATTGAATTTGAAGAGTATGTGGCTCCTGGAGACACTGATAACTCAACTGATTCTTCTTCAGTTTCTTCTTCAAGACTTGCTACTCTTCTGTTCTCTTCCAACATGATGTTAGACCCTCCATCATATGATGTTAATTCGTCAAACACCACATCAGGAGAGATAATGAACCTTCGAGTCTGGGGGTCCATACATTTCCAGCCCTTCTTTTGTTCATCATAGCCAATGAAAGCACACTTTATGGCTTTGGCTTCAAGTTTTGTTCTTCGTATATCTGGGACATGAACATAACAAGTTGCTCCAAACACTCGCATATGCTTCACACTCGGCACTTCTCCAAATATAAGTTCATGCGGCGACTTTTGATTGTTTGGGCTCAATGGCAATCGGTTTATCACATATGCCACACAAACCATTCCCTCCGCCCATAAGGCTTTGGGAATTCCTTTGGCATGCAACCAACACCTACAAGTCTCAGTAATATGTCGAATCTTCCTTTCGACCACCCCATTTTGTTGCAGCGTGTAAGCACAAGATAACTCCCTTTTAATTCCATGCTTGTGGCAGAAAGAAAAGAACTCGACAGATGTAAACTCTCCACCATTATCCGTTCTGAGCTTCTTGATCTTTTGTCCAAGCACACCTTCCACCCTCTCTTTGAATTCCAAGAACTTGCCAAACACTTCTGATTTCTCTTTTAAGAGATACACCCATGTGTAGCGTGAGAAGTCATCCACAAACAATAGCATATATCTGTTTCCTGAATAAGATGAGGTAGCTGTTGGCCCCATCACATCGCTATGTATGCATTATAACGGTCTCTTGCTCTTTGAGAGAGACGTGTCAAATGGAAGACGATGAGCCTTCCCAAATTGACATCCTTCACATACATGCCCGTCACCGAAAGAAGATAAGTTAGGTAGGTCTCTAACAAGACTCTTTGCCACCATCACTCTCAACTTTTCCATGCCGACGTGCCCCAACCTTTCGTGCCAAATTACAGCACTATCGTTGCTCTTCATCTTGTTCACGTATGATGTTGCGAAAAGAACAAACAAATCACGAACTTGTCTTCCAGTGTGAGTCACCTTTGCTTTTACCGAATTTAAGTTTCGTAGAAACCTTACCTCCGTCAGCCCAAAAAGCACATGGTACCCTGCATCAACCGCATTTATTACTGAAAAGATATTCTTCTTCATGCCCGGCACGTGATACACACTCTTTAACGTGAGTGTACTTTGATCACTACCCACTGTCACAATCCCTTCCTGCTCCACCGCATGGACTGTGTTATCCGCTATCACGATTGCATCATTTCCTTCATACTTTCGCAAAGATGAGAACTTGGACCCATCACCGGTAAGATGGTGTCCACATCCAGAATCAATGATCCAATCATCTTCGAAGTTCACAGAGGCTAAGGCTTCCACAGTAGAGACCTTTTCGGCAAGGAAACATCTCCCCCAAACTTCATCCTCTTTTATACCTTCTTCCTTCTCTGCTGTATGACCTGATGTGAGGTTGACCCTACAATCATGCTTGTAATGTCCAACCTTATTACATCTGAAGCATTTGACAACTTTCTTTCCTTCATCATTCCTAGGAGAAAAATGAGCACCACCCCCTTAGATGAGGCAGAGAAATTTCCACTATCATTCTTCTTTTTTTTATCCCAGTATTTCTTCTTTCCGGTGTATAAAACATCACCGCCTTCACCGGAGATGGACACTCCTGCCATCTGTCTAGCCAAATTTTCCTGAGACGCCAAGAGGTTCTCCAATTCCATCAGAGATGGTTGAGTAGCCCATCCTTGCACTGCTGTGACATATGATAAATACTCCTTTCGTAATCCTCTGATAATATGCCTCTTCATCTTTGCCTCAGAAATTGGCTCTTCCGGATCCAATGCGGTAATCTCTACACATAGATTTTTCAACTTTATGAAGAATGTAGAAATAGAAAGCTCTCCTTGATTTGCTTTCGCCAACTCTTCTCAAGAAATTGAAGCATCACCACATTTTTCTTGTTGAACAAACCATCAAGAGATGCCCAAATTTCTGACGCCGAATTGCACCATATAATGTGATCGAACAAGTCTGCTAAGATAGTCCTTTTTAGATTGAACTCTGCTTTCGCATTCATTTTCTTCCATGCCTTGACTTCCCGGTCATTTGTTCCAGTTGACGCTACCGCTTCCTGTGCATCTCCATCAACAACTTCCTACAAATCTTCTCCCAACAAATAACTCTCTAAGCATGATTTTCATTTCTTGAAATTTGTATATGTGAGCATATCAAATCCTAAACCTTGGAAACTACCACTGCCTTCCATTGTTGAGAAATCGGAATAATTGCAAGACGAATTATCAACCAATCTCTGATACCATGTAAAGAAAGAGAAGTTGAATAATTCACCGTCTTCGCAAAAAAGAAAGAAGATATAATTTAATATATTGGAACAATATTTTGTTCTTGCTCATCTAATTTAACAAATACATTAGTAAATATAATAGTCTAAGTGGTGTCAATAAAAAGACACATCCCTAATGAAAAGACACATCCCTAATGAAAAGACACACCTCAAAAGACACATCCCTAATGAAAAGACACACCTCAAAAGACACATCCCTAATAAAAGACACACCTCTTCACTCACATCTCTAATAAAAAAACACACATCTTCACTCACATCTAATAAAAAAAAAAATATAACACTTATCTAAATATTAAATTCATCTTGATTTATTATATATATTTATTTATTTTAATATATATATATATATATAATTCCGACTGAGTTCAATTAACGCTTCCTCCAGTTTTCTCCTTATAGAGGTCTCTTTCTCTATCGCAAGCCTTATCCCACCCATCCTATTTTTCTTGAGCATCAATGTAATTTCGCTCCTCCCTGTTCACAGACATGTTCCATTGCTGCCTACCACAAACTCCATCACCATTCCACAGCACAAGATTTTTATTGTTCACGTTCAAAAGTCATCTTACAAAAGATTTCATCTCTTCAAACACAAAAAGGCCTAGTACTAGTCCTTGCCTAATGAAACCTTGTTCTCTGGGGCGTCGAGGCTTTTCATTGCATACCGCCGAGTGATCACCGGCTTTGCCGCATGGCTTACCAAAGATGAGTTGTCGGACATGGAGTCGATGAATGGATTTCTCTTGGCATGCCAAGATAGTGTTCTCCATCCCGGCACGACCTACACTCCAACCTTCCTAGAACTCGATTGAGTCTCAATTTTTTAGATCACTGTGGTATTGAGATTTTAAGCAATCATTTCTCAAGCCACCTAGGAGTTATGTTCTCACGTCCAATGATCAATGGAGACTCACTAAAAAGTTTGTACACAAGTTGAGTCCACCCAAAGGGATTAGACAAGGCTCATAATTTATCATGAAATGGAAGGATAAATGAGCATCAAACAATGGCTTCCACTATTCCCAACATTTAGTCTAATTCATCCTCTAAAATTCTAGAAGATTCAATTAAACAACAGAAGTAATGTTAGAAGTATAACTAGGCATAGGGAATTCCATGGTTAAGGGTAGGTAAAATAAGCACAAGCTTTCTAAAGTGAAGAGGGCCTAAAGATTGATTCCCAAGTTCAAACCATGGCTAAATGACTAATCCAATGGAGAGAAGTGTTGACTTTAGGAAACTAGCACATCCAACAAAATGGATATTTCTCTTTAAATGATAATAAACCATCTAAACAATAAATTTTGAGTACTAATATTTTATGTTTGTTTAGTGTAGATGAATCATTATAGAAATCAAAATTTCAATAATTTCAATTATTTCACTTTGGGTAGATGAATCATTATGAGCCTTTCAAAATTTCAAATAATTTCAATTATTTAACAACAAAGGGTAGATGAATCATTATAGAAATCAAAATTTCAATTATTTCACTTGGTCCTCCTATGAGTTTGCATTATTTTTATATAGTCTATCGATGATAAAGAGGCAACGTTGAGCACAAAACATCTCTAGAGGTCACAAAAGCATAAATCCTCTGAATCTTGCATGCAGGCATAAAGCTCACTGCCTCAAAGGAAAGCTAGAAAGGATCACCGCCTCACATCGTCTGCAAAGTGCACCGACAATGCGGCCATCTGCCCCAAAATTTTACAAGGGTGCACTTTGAGCGCTTATTGAGCTATACAAAAAATAAAATTTGAAAAAAAGTTGAGTCTCTGAGATTGTGTCTGATGGGATATAAATGATCATATAAAAAAGCTGAGCCTCAATGAAAAGCTAGAATGGATCACTGCAATTAGAAAGGTTAAGGAGCTACCTCAAGGATTTCACTTTGGGTAGATGAATCATTATGAGCCTTTCAAAATTTCAATAATTTCAATAATTTCAATTATTTAACAACAAAGGGTAGATGAATCATTATAGAAATCAAAATTTCAATTATTTCACTTGGTCCTCCTATGAGTTTGCATTATTTAATATAGTCTATCGGTGATAAAGAGGCAACGTTGAGCACAAGAACCTCTCTAGAAGTCACAAAAGCAGAAATTTCCTCTCAATCTTGCATGCAAGCAGAAAGCTCACTGCCTCAATCGAAAGCTAGAAAGGATCACTGCCGCACATCGTCTGCAAAGTGCACCGGCAATGCAGCCATCTGCCCCAAAATTTTACAAGTGTGCACTTTGAGCGCTTGTTGAGCTACACAAAAAATAAAATTTGGGAAAAAGTTGAGCCTCTGAGATTGTGGCCGGTGGGGGATATAGCACGCAATATTATTTAATGTACAATAATTTTAATCATTAGCAAAGCACGCAATAGCACAATGCATATAACAAGTAATTTCCAACATAGAATGCCATTGAGATTCTTTTACAACGTAAAATGGCATCCTACACTGAATACTTATTTTAGCGTTAATATATTTGAAAAGTTTAGATTATTAGCCTATAATTCAGAGTGCCGATTATTATTTAAGGTTCCAGCAGGAAAAGTTTAAATTATTATCTACCCGTTTGTTTATATATATGGTTCCGGCTCAATTCACGTTTCCACATTCCAGCTTGCTCAAGTTCTCCTAATGGAGGCCTCTTTCTCTATCGCAAGCCTTATCCAACTCTTCTTATTTTTCTTGAGCATCAGTGTAAGTTTTGTCCCCCCTGTTCACGGGCATTTCTCATTGCTGCCTATCACAAACTCCATCACCATTCCACAACACAAGATTTATATCGTTCACGTTCAAAAGCCAGCTCTCAAGAGATTCCATCTCTTCAAACACAGAAAAGTCTGGTACAAGTCCTTCCTGCCTAATGACACCTTGTTCTCTGGGGAGCCTAGGCTTGTCATTGCATACCGCCGAGTGATCACTGGCTTTGCCGCCTGGCTTACTAAAGATGAGTTGTCGAACATGGAGTCAATGGATGGATTTCTCTTGGCACGTCAAGATAGCGTTCTCCATCCCCGTACGACCTACACTCCAGATTTCCTAGGACTCGATAGATGGCAAGGCATGTGGTTTGACTCGGGCTACGGACAAGGCCAAATCATAGCTGTCCTTGATACCGGGGTGAAACCTTCCCACCCTTCCTTTAGTGCACACGGCATGTCGCCAGCTCCGCCCCATTGGAACGGCACTTGCTACTGGGGCAAACCAACATGCAACAATAAACTCATTGGGGCAAGCATTGTTGAGACATCGTTCGAACCCATTGACACAGAAGGTCATGGAACCCACGTTGCAAGCATTGCTGCTGGTAACTTTGTTGATAACGCCAATGTCCTTGGCACTGCAAGTGGTACGGCCTCCGGCATTGCGCCGAAGGCCCACCTCGCCATCTATAAGACAGGGGCAGGAAGAAGCCTGCTTAAATCCATAGATGAAGCCATGGCAAATAATGTCGATGTGATTTCAATGTCTCTTGGTGACAGTTTACCTTTTTTGATAACAATAATCTTGTGATTGGCACATTTTCAGCAATTACAGAGGACATTGTCTCTTGCGCCGCAGCTCCCAATAGTGGCCCAACGGAAGGTTTCATCGATAATGATGCCCCTTGGATTGTGACCGTTGGTGCCGCCTCCACTGACAGAAGAATAATGGCAACCGTAAAGCTTGGCGATGGGCGAGAGTTTGATGGGGAGTCTGCCTATCAACCGAGTAATTATAGTTCACCGCAGTTACCACTAATAAATATCTTCTCTTGTGATTCAAGATCTATTAAGAAACAAAATATTACGGGAAAGATTGTGCTTTGTAGCCAAGATTTCAATAATACAGCAACCGGAGAAATTATTCATAAAGCTGGAGGGGCTGCCTTGATTGTCCACGGCTTCCGAGGAAACCTCACGTTGGCAGAGCCTCATGTGCTTCCTGCCTCTTATGTCACTAATTATGCAGGGACTCAGATTAAAGACTACTCTTCCAGTCAAAATGCAACAGCATCAATAATTTTTAAAGGCACACAGTATGGCATCCAACCCTCGCCGATGGTCGCCACATTCTCTGGTCGAGGCCCAAGCAACATCAATGGAGGGCTCATAAAACCAAATGTAATTGCGCCGGGCGTCAACATCCTTGCGGCATGGCCATTTGAGGTTGGATTGAACCAAACTGGCACAAACTTGACATTTATGTTTGAAAGCGGCACCTCCATGGCCACACCACATGTAGCTGGTCTTGCTACTCTACTTAAGCACAACCATCCCACATGGTCGGCTGCTGCAATCAAGTCTGCCATCATGACTTCAGCATACGCTATCGATGAGATGGGAAACCCAATTTCAGATCAGTACGATGGCACGAAAGCAAGTGTCTTTGCAATAGGGTCTGGTCATATTGATCCGGTGCCAGCAAATGATCCTGGATTAATATATGATATGCAACCCCAAGACTATGTTCGTTATCTTTGTGGCATGGGAACATTTACTGATAAACAAGTAAATGCTATAATTCGGGGAAACATAACATGCTCTACAATTAATGGAATCAAAACAGAGCAGCTAAATTATCCTTCCATAGGAGTGTTCCTTAGTGTTAACAACACAACACCAATAACTGTGAGCAGGACTGTGACAAATGTTGGAGATGTTGACACTACTTACATAGTGGATTATAAAGAGCCCAAAGGGGTGAATATTGTTGTTGTGCCAACAGTTCTTAATTTCAAGAAAGTGGGGGAGACAAAAAGTTTTAATGTTACAATAGATTTCAAGAGCATTCCAATGCCTAAAGGTGACATTTCAGAAGGAGAGCTATCTTGGGAATCAGGAAAATACTTTGTAAGGAGTCCTATTGCTGTCACCTTTGTTTGATTACTCGTACAGCCATTAATTATTATATTTTTGTGTGCAAGCTTTTTGGAAGGCTAAAATGATTGGAGTGCATATTATATTGTGAAAAATTATTAACAAATGAATTATTATAACAAGTAAAAGGCCTCAAATATGAGCACAATTTTTGTTTTTTAGCAACTAGTAAATAGCTATTAAGAATTTCATTTGACAAGGAAGACTAGTTACAAACCATCAGGGTTAATCACAAATGGTCAATAAATTGTCATTTTAAAATTGACTCCAAAACTGATAGTAAGGCGGGTCATACAAAGTGCATTAATATTGTAATTATAATATTAAATTTAGCATTATTTAAGACTATTATTTTTTACATCTATATAGTATTAAATGTGCATCTTGATTATACGTATGCAATTGTGACCATCGATACTGCTTCATCTTACAATAGAATATTGGGGAGGGGGATGGACAATAACTTATGCAGCATCTTCTTATCCACTGAATAATTATGGTTCACCATAATTGAATATATACTCTTGCAATACAAAATTCATTAGCAAATACATTGTGATGTAAGAGATTGTGCTTTATCACCAAGAAATAAATGATACAACAGCTAGAGAAATTGTTCACAAAGCTAGCGAGACTGTAATGGTTGACATTAACATCCAAGGAGGCCTCATGAACTGCATCAATATTATTAAAGGTACATAATTTGGCATCCAAGCCTTTTCATTTGAGGGTTCTTAAAACCATACATGGCTACATCGGGCATCTACAACCGTGCAGCGTTAATTAACATTCAAGCATAATATTCAAACAACTAGAGAATAAAAGTATAAAAGGAATAATGAAAATTAAAAGTTCGATCCATAATATATAATCTAAAATCAAATATTAACTAAAAATAAATTCTAAAATGTACGAGTACAAGTATCTAAGAAAGTGATGTGAGAAGTATATCTGAGTAATATGAGCTTGTAAAAGTAAAGTGCAAGATGCTTTTAAGGCTACGAGTAAAATAATATTCAATGATATTGTTTGACCAACTATTAGTGGGGCTTATAGTACTACTTTGCTATTATTCTAAGAAGTATACTATTAGACATCAGTAGTTGTTCTCTATATATTCAAAATGAGTGAGTCCAAACATAAAAGGTCTTTTGCCCCTTTTTAGAGGACTACTCCACTTCTTATTTCACTTTATGCTAACATCACTGCCTCTACATGTTCGTAATATAACTCCATGTACAGGTACAACAAATGTTATATGTCTAGACAAATTTTTAAAAAACTACAATATAAATAAATACTAAATTCTTCACACATGGTGCCCTACCAAATTTAGCCAACTTCTAAAAAAGCATTATAAATATTTAGTTAGAATCCAATGTATAATTTAGAGAAAATTTATAAATATTTAGTTTTGCAAATTTATCATTTTTAATTAAAATGCCATTTATTTATATTTAAAAATTTTAAAATACCAAAGTTATAATATAAAGTTTTTAAGATTTATTGATCTGACTTGTCTAAATAAGGTCTAGATCTTAGATATAGATCTTAGATATAATTGGTTTTTATTAAGGACCAAATAGACTAGAATTTCATATTGGGAATTCCATATACAAGTCTCAAATCCTTAGATCACTATGATATTGAGGTTCAAGCCTAATTACCAATCATTACGATAACATTCTAATCATGAGATAATCTTAGATGATCATTTAATATTTTTATTAATACATGTTTAAAATATGTAAATAGCTAATAATTCTGTATTAAGCTAGTAATATTTAAGAAATATCTTCAAAGCGAGTACAAATAGATATAGTATTTGTAACCAAATATTGACTCAATGGGAGCAGGTAAAGGTTGTGTAGAAACTGGAGTAACAATATGTAAATGCAATCTATGTTGCTTTGATATATGACATGGCATTTAAGTAGAAATAGTTTTTGTAGTTATTTGTAATGTGTTGGCAAGATGCTCATGGATGGACAAGGCAGTGATGTTAGAGAGGAGATGAGTCCACATAGCTGATATTGGAAACTGGGTTGGATGAAAACGAAAGAGTGTAGAGGTTGTTAGTGAGCATGCCTTGATGGAGTTCTTGCTTCGTAACCAGACCCTTAACAACACAAAAGGAGGAGTGAAATTCAATAATTACATTGTTATCAAAAGTAAAGCAACTAATAGATACAAATTTATTTGAGATGTTAGGGACAAGAAGAACTTGATTTAAATGAAATGTGTGTGAGAGGGAAAAGAGAGTGGTTGAACCTATGTAGGCTATAAGTAGGGAACTTCCATCAGTTGTTCGATACCATTGAATAGCTGCATGTTGTGCAAATTAGCCATGGAAGGTTGCACATGGTGAGTAGCTATAGAACCGAGAAACCACAGATCAGCTGCAAAAGCATAATACAAGGAAGGTTGTAGTGCTGTAGTAGATCTGTCAACAAGATACATGATGAAGTTCTGACAATGAAAGCAATTGACCGTTGTGTGACCAAATTTGGTGCAAAGTTGGCACTGCATATTAGAATGCCCTCTGCCATTACTATTCCCACGCCCCCGAGGGAATCTACCTTAGACACACGGAAGGGAGTGGATCCGTGAAACAGAGTGGCTGAAATGTGATCTACTTGAGCTATGTTCACAAGCATCAAGGGAGGAGAGATCTGAATACATTTGTTCATGATTCAGTAGGATACCTATAAGTTCATCTAACTTGATTGGAGTTAAATGGGCTGTATGGCTGGTGTGATGGAAGCAAAATAAAATCCCAAGCCAATCAGAGTTGAGCACGAGCTGCTGGTCTTTCACCGATGAACTAGCTATTGTGAGTTAGTGAGCAAGATTTTTGGCATGCTGAATAAAATCTACCATCTTCATTGATCCCTTTTTTATGTTTCTTAGTTGGTGTTCAAGCTGCTGGATACACACTTGAGAGGAAGAGGTATAGATTGCCGCAAAAGCTGACCACATTGTTGTTGCTGATTCGCATGAGACAACTTGGGTGAATATTTTTCGGTGAGGGATGCGATCAATCAACTCAAAATCAGTTGATCTTGTTTGTACCAAGCAATGGTTTCAAGATCGGATGGTTCAAAAAAAGGAGAGCACGAGCCGTCCATGTATCGCATTGAACCGTGAGAGCGTAAGATCAGTAGGAATTGCGATCGCCAGAGAATGTAGTTCGTACCGTCTAGATCAACAGGAAGAAGGTGGTGGACGATGGTTAGGCAGGATTGAAAAAAATGGTGGTAGTGGATGATTGCAATTGGTGTGTCGTTGATGCAGAAGAAAACATAGTGGTTTCCGTCACCATCTTGCGAGGTGAAAGGCGCAAGGTGGGATTAGCGATGTGGGAGATCAGGATCTGGATTGCCAATCTCTGATATCATGTTGAGAACCGCACTCATGGACAACAAACGAGAAGAGATATAGAGAAATGTTTCTTGTGTCGTGTAAAGGAAGAGCCGAGCCTTATATTAACTCGATACACAGCCAAAATAGCAAACAATAAGAAAAACAGAAAATAATAAGGATAAAAGGGTCATTTGCATAGGCTGTTATTAAAGGGCAGGTGAATCGTCATAGAAATCTAATGAAAAGAAAGATCCATTGCATATGTTCAAAATTATAACTCGGCTATACCAACACAAAGAAACTAATGGATAAGAACTCCATGAGCTAATGTTTTCAGAAGTTTGAGTTTATCCAGAATAATCCAAACAACTTTACATAATATTTTATAATATCCATCATTTCATATTTTCATGTTTTATTGTCTAAAGCTTTTTTTTCAGAATAATTTAAAATGATTAGAATTACCAAAGAAATGTCAACTAGTGATTAGAATAAGAACTTATTACATCTTCAATGTAACCCACCAGTCCCCTTCTAACAAGTAACAAACACATGTTCCATCTATCAAACTAGAAAACAAAATTTCAGTTCTTTCACTTAATCCTCCTCAACAAAACAAGTAGGTCAAAGTTAATTTCAATTCAATTCATTGATTTTCATTTCATTTCCTCTCTGTTTAAGAAAAAAAAAAGGATCCCTATGTTTAACATGTTGATATACACTTGGAGAATTTATTAGTTTGTCTTCCTTAAACCTGGATATTAAGGGTTTGCATAATTTAATATAGTCTATTGGTGATATAG
Source organism: Gastrodia elata (assembly GCA_016760335.1). Classification (NCBI taxonomy): domain Eukaryota; kingdom Viridiplantae; phylum Streptophyta; class Magnoliopsida; order Asparagales; family Orchidaceae; genus Gastrodia; species Gastrodia elata. The sequence continues at coordinate 93,302,933 of CM028670.1, read as the reverse complement.
AGGCAACGTTGAGCACAAGAACCTCTCTAGAGGTCAAACTTGGAAATGCCCTATATTATATTATACATTTTCAGCCAAAATATTTCATAACTGTAGTGATCATCATAAATGAAACCAAATAAAAGTTACTCTGCGTTACAGAGTACCAATGCTTTATGAGCACAAAAATAAATACATTTTAACTAGAACATGTCGAGATTGAAAATAGGATTTGTCAAGGAAGGCTAAAAATGAAAGAAACAAGAATGACGACCAAATATATATAACAAACGAAGATAGGTTAGCAATAATATTTCAGCCGCAAGTTAAAGCAACTAAGAAAAAGCAGCATTTTTTCCTAATATATAGCTTGGTTTCTCTTTCGAATCAATATAACTAACACTAAGGCTTAGATCGTTTATGAATTAATTCAATAATAAATGTTAGTATAAATAGTTATTATTATTTATAGAAATTAAGTTAATTTTAGGCATAACTTCTTAAAGCGATAACTTCTTTAAAGCAACATAGAAGTTATAACTTTAAGGCATTGCTGAACAAAATGATAACAATGTCTATATATTTGGTTCATAATGTGCTATTTGAATAATACTTCCGTAATCATAATAAAAATTGTGGTACAGATGTGTCGATTTCCACGTTCTTAAGTAACTGTCATAGCCAAAGTAACTTAGATGTAGCATTCGTAAGAGTTCGATATTCTAATACAAAATTGCAGCAGGCTATTGTAATCTATCACTTATTGCTCCATCAAATAACTAATTCAATGATAAATGTAGATACTTGTCTATTATCTTATAAGCCTCGGATAACCAGAACATAAGAAAACATAAGAAAGAATCGAGTGCCTAAACCAACGAGAGAAGGGGGCAGACAGAGCGCTTCGTCTTGCATGCGTCTCGTCTTTCCATGAATTAGGGCAGAGTAAAGGGCGGCAATCGCAAATGAGAAACAGGGAAAGAAGGAATAACCTAGCGTTCCTAGGGATTATATAGAGCTTTCATGGCCTCCTCGACCGCCCGATTCGTCCTAGATCGGCCTCCACGGCGTAGCTTGTCGTTTCGTGCAGCTCCTAGCGTCCATTTAAGCGGTTCCTGGAGTAGGTTCGTGAGTTCCTGGCGTCGGTTAAGCTTCTCATCGGGGAGGGATCGATGATATTTGGAATACATATTTATTTTTATCTATATTTCACTGATATTTGGATTCTAATCTTCAATAAAGTTAGAAATATTATTAGAATACATATTTATTTTTATCTATATTTCTTTGAAAGTTGGATTCAAAGATGGATCATTATGATTAACTTTAAAAATAGAATCATTAAAGTATTTTAATTTGTTATTACTCATTAAAGCACCCTCTTTCTTCTAAAAAAATAATCACTTACAATCAAATTAATCACATAAAAGGAATGAAAAATATATCGTACAAGTCAAAGATGCCAAGAAATGCCAATGTTTCTTCTTTTCTCACATAGACTTTGAGGCAAAGACAATAGTAATCATAATCGGCATTGCACATGTAGCAAGCAAGATTATGTATATTATGAGATTGCATGAAAGAAATCAAACTTTAGAATAAAAAAATAGGAGTTCTTCTGTAAATCCCCAACATTCTGCACTTATGTGTAACCGCCACATTCCATATGTAAGCTCCTGCCATCTCTCCTAAATTTTTTTTGTTTAAAGCTTTATCAACGTCAAATGAACCATTATAAATATTGTTGAAGGTCATAGGATCTTCACTAAAAATCGAACACTGGCACAATATACTTTATAGGAGGCAACAAATCTTTAATAATGTAATGTGCATTCTTCAATGTAGCATCTCTCCGAACTTCATTAGAGGAATTATTTAATTTTGAGGATGGAACTAGCGCAATGGAGGAAACTAATTCTAGAGTTTCATGTCACTCAAGGGGTGGTAGAGATGGCATCACTAGTGGAGATGCCATCACACCCTTGTACTGGCCTTCCCTCTTGCATCTTGGTCTCATTTTTCCATCGCATCAGTGTTGCAAGATTCACAAGAAGACATTTCTCTTGAGATTTATGGATGCCTCTCAAATCTATATGAATATTAATGGAAGCGAAGATCTCTCTCTGTCTTACCTCAATGCAGGGCCTTTTGTCTCTTTGACTTTGCTAGAGAATTCACTCTATGTATAGCTTGCAAGTTTTGGTAATAATAAATATGTTCATATAATGATAGTTAATCTAAGAACAACCCATATTGGAAGAGAAGAAAATGTTTCCTTAGAAGGCATAAAAGATGAATCCTAGTCTTTAATAAGAATAGGAGCCTCGAAGAAGGATCATGGTCCTCCCTCTTTAATTGTAGCTAAATATTCTTGGCAATTGAACCATAGAAGATAATAACTATCTTCAATAGAGAAAAGATCCAATTAATTTCTACGGTTACAAAGTTTCCTCATAGTCTAATAAAGCAAGGTAGGAGGATTGCTTCTTCTTCATAAAAAACTAGATGATGCAAAGCACCGAGAAATTGGAACCTTCTTCGATTAGATTAGCCCCTGCAAAGACGATTCCATTTTGTTGGAGGATCATAAACTAGAAAGAAGCTAGAAGAGGATTTCTAGGATTTCTTTGGAGGAAGAGAGCAGAGTGAGGGAGAGGAAGCCATTTGTGCTAGTGAGAAATCTTTTGCCCTCTCAATAAAATCAAGAAAGTGAGAAATCTTTTGCCCCCATTAAAACCAAGAAAGGGGTCACTGCCTCCATGGCTGGCCGTGCATTACCTGAAATGAACAATTTTGGCATAAAGCTAAGTTGGAGCACGCATTATCTGCAAAGTGCACTCGCAATGCGGTCGTATACCTTAAAATTATATAATTTGCAACTCCATCTTATTCGCTGTGCTGAGTGTGTTTTGCTCGTGATTATCACTTATTGACTTGTACAAAAATTTTAACTTTAAGCAAAATAACAGTTTATAAATAGCACGTAATACATTATCAAACAAAATTATCTGGGGACTGCAACGCTTCCCAACCAGATGACCAAAACGCGTTGCGCAGTTGGCAAAAAAACAAAAAACAAAAATCCTTGCTAAAATGCACCTTTTGTGTGCATGGGGGGCAAAGATTTTTGCGGAGTGAATTTTTACGCCTATGCTTTAAGCAGCGGTGCAAGTCGCAAAAAATTTTTTTTTCGACTGGCAATGCGCTTTGATCGCCCGCTTAATATGGTTGGATTCGATTCGAGTTTGAGTAAGTTAGCACAAGCTCGAACTCGAAATTTTCGAGTTAAGTTCAACTCAAACTCAAATCGAGTCAAATTCAACTTATTAAAATTCGAGTTTGAGCTAACTCGAACTTGATTCGTGTCAGCTCGAAATTATATTTCAACTCGTAAATTTCGAGTTCGAGCTGACTCGAGCTTAATTCGAGTCAGCTCGAAAAAAAAAAATTAATGTACAAAATTGATGAATTTCTAAAAATAGATTAGCATTACAGTTTTACATATTATTATTAATTTGACATATTATAATAGCCAAGAGTCATGTCTAACACAGATTTACATAGTGTATACTCCATAACGCTAATTGTTGAACTAATACGAATTTATTGCTTACTATAAATGCAAATTAATATATTGCAATTTACTACATAAGCTTACATTATGCACTTGTTGTAAGATTATTTGATCACCAAGGCCAATGGGCCAACAAGACAAAATGTCAATTGGCTGAGCACAAACAAGCTGCAAGATGCAAGTTTAATCCTTAACTCAATTTTCAAGTTTGCACAAAGCAACAAACAAAAGGCAATAAACATATTATTTGAAATTTAAACTACATTAACTAACTTAAGTGAAAGTATGACAAATTAAAAATAAAAAATAAATTGAAAACATTATTTATCTAATTCTGATTTTGGCTCATTTATTTTTTTAAGAGGGACCCGGATTAACATTTCACTTCAATAGCCTAGCAGGATAAACTAAATAGTTAACACTATAATAATCATTTATTATAAACTCAATTTAATCATCTCAAATGATTGTCCAAATCAAACAAGCAAGAAAAATTGAGTTTTATAAACCCATTTAGCACTGCAGCAGCCAACAACTCAAACAGCTCTAGCAGCTATCAACCCAAGCATCAGTAAAGACAACAGCTACTAACAGCATAAGCAGCTAGCAACCCAAACATCAGTAAAGACAGCAGCTACTAACAGCATAAGCAGCAGCATCCAACAATCCAATAAGCAGTAGATGTATCATCTAGCAGCAACCCAAGAAGCAACAAAGGCAACAATTGTCAGCAGCCCAAGCAGCAATAGAGGCAGTAGCTGTCAGCAGCTCAAGCAATAATATAGGTTGTAGCAATAGAGGCAGTAGCTGCTAGCAATCCAACAATAATAAAAGGTAGCAGCAGTCAGCAACCCAATCAACAACATAGGTAGTAGCTGTTAGTAGCCTAAGCAACAACAAAGGCAACAATAATTAGCAACCAAAGCAACTGTAGAGGCAGCAACTGCTAGTAGCCCAATCAGCAATGGAGGTAGTAACAATTGTAACAACTTGATGTTGTTACTAGGTCGATTAGACCTAATCTCGATCATATTAAGACAAAATTAAGATCCCGATTAAGTTAAATAAAAATTAAATAAAAATATATTTAGATAAAGCGTACTTAGATGATCTTACTGCGAAAGTTTGAGCGCGATTGGAATCTTAAATTGTCCTAAATTAATTTATGAAGTTTTAACTTCATAAATTGATAATAAATAAAATATAAACCAGAATTTAGAATATTTTGTAGTTTTAGGTCAAACCCTAAATGAGGATGCTATGTTTTAAGTTTCACTAACTTTCGAGCTCTAGATTGATCGTAGTGAATTTTGAAATTTTTCATTTAAAAAATTATATAAAATATGATACTTGTTCAAATTCAATAATTTTAGATGTGTACGCTCATCTCATTGAGATGCTCAATCATACCAAGTTTCGTAATTTTTTGAGCTCAATCGGTATGGATCAGAGCTTGAAAATTTCCAGCAAATTTTGGTCGCTTAATCGCAATCCAAAGCTCCTAATTGATTTGGGTTGCTATTATAACACCCCACTTAACCCTAAGAGACCTAAATTTCCTTTGTTATCCTTCAGTTCAATTTTTCTTTCTTCTTTGTGCAATGCAAGGTGTTGATCTCCATTCGCTCGCCTTCCACTATCGTGCGATGATCTCCCCTTCTCTTAATCCTGGCTGTTGAGTGCCGAGTCCCCATACAAGGCGGTAGATCTCCTCCCCTCAGTGCATGTTCGACCGTCTCCTCCTCTCGGCCGAGCACTTCCTCCCTCTTGGCTGAGTATCAGTGCTTCCTTTCTCCTCGACCAATCCCCCACCCTGTCAACTGAGCAGCCAAGTGCCTCCTTCTCCTCGGCCCAGCAGTCGAGTTCTTTCATCATTGTCCTCGGTTGATCAACAGCCCCTCCCATCAATTGAGCTATGCTTCCTCCATTCGAAGATGCAACCCTTCGTCAAGTTGAGGAGCATCCACTTCTCTCTTATGGTCGATCATTTGTCATCATTAGGAGTCGCTGATCCTGCAACCAATCCTTCCTCGTTGCTATCGATTCCTTCATCATCTCATCTTTAACCAATCTCTATTTAGGTACTTAATCTCATATAATCAAATCATAAGAGTTAATTTATTAATCATATGGATTTAATTGATATTAAGTTGAATGGTTTGCTATTTGAGGAGATATTTCTATCAGTTGCTCATTTAAAATGTGGCTTATAACTTCTATTAGGTTGATAGTTGATGTAATTATAGATCCTTATATATGCATCCCGCCTTATAGCAGTTGATCAATCCTATAAAAGTGATTTAATTGAATAGTGTGCTTGCCTATGTTTTATGGTAATTGACCAATTAGATTGTGCTGGTAGATTGTCATCTTTAAATTGTTGCTCAATACATATCCTTGATTATAGAAAAAAATGGAAGAATTCAAGTATGCTTATGTTAGATCATATAATCATTAGGACGAAGCAACTCTTGTATTATTTGGTATGCGATCTAATAGTGATGTCTTAATTAAATATTCATGAAGTAATATTCATTATTTTTAAAGTTGATTTTATGATGTGCTTGAGTTCATCCTAAGGAATCATATCCTTATAATTCCATCCATCCACAAGGAATTGATTGTTATCAAACTATTACGTTCCATCTTGTATATCCTTCTTTAGAATTATGTAATTTAATTTTCTATCTTTAAGTATTAGATAATGAATTGGATATTGTCCATAGTTGCCTTTGAGTAAGAAAATTTTATCAAGGGAATTCTCATTTAGATGTATTTTTCCCAAATGTTATAAGTGTTGTGAATGATGCCTCATCCCAACTAATCGATGAGCTTCAAGTTCAAAGCACTATAAAGGTACAGTAAGTACTTAGAACTTGTATTGAGTTATGATAAATAAAATCATTATATTTGAGTTCTATGTATAGTGTGTACATCAGTTGCATAGATCTTATTATTATTAATGTGCATTTATTTCTTAGAATCCTATGTTAAAATGTAAGCTTTATTTTGTAAAATGTATGGAGAAAATATTTTATTTAATCTTCATGGTAGTATTAGTATTATACTAAAATGTGGAGGATCTAGATTTATCGTAAGTAAGAAAACTTAGGAGGTATTGAATAAGCATTGATCCATTTGCATGTGAATGAAGAATCTTAATAAAAATTTAGACTTACTTTAAATATAGTTTAATCTCATGTTTTTGGTTTTGATCTTAGAACCTTATAATTGGCATTATAAATGATTAGATCTATGGTAGTATTAGTATAATACTAAAAGGTGAAGGATCTAGATATATTGAAAGTAAGAAAACTTAGAAAGTAATGAATATGCATTGATCCATTTGCTTGTGAATGAAGAATCTTAATGAAAATTTGGACATAATTTAAATATTATTTAATCTCATGTTTTGGTTTTGATCTTAGAATCTTATAATTTATAGAACATCTTCTTGGCATTATAAAAGATTAGATCTATTATAGAATTTTTTCAATTTGGTTATCAAGAAAAGCTAATATTATAAGAACAATAGTTCAATTAAACCTTGAGGTAGGTTGGTTTAATTGTAATACTTTGAGGTAGAACCTTATACTTGTTATGCCTAATAAAACCTAAGACTGAACTTACTTCTTGTGATAGTTAAACCCAAATGAGAGATAAATTGAACTTATACCTTATGGTAATTAAATCGAAAAGAAAGGTTAAATGCGTACTTCTTGTGAACTTAGAATTTTTGAAATATTATCAAATCGTGTCTTCTGTAGCTTTGAAAGTCCTTGAAATATAAATAGTTTGCTTGGAACTTACTACAATGGTGATGTTTGCATTATCATATGGGAATGTATAACATAAATATGATTTTATCATTAGCTTAGGAATTGGTTGATTTGCCCTTCAAGGAATTGTAGGCTTACTGTCTTATCTTAAGCATTTAGATAAGTACAGTTCATGTCAGGACAAACATCCCAATCCCAATGTGTGTTATGAGTTAAGGTTTGGCACTTTAGTTTGGGAGAACAAACTGTGAAAGGATGTATGTCTCCTATCACTGTGTGCGGGGATAACTACAGTTAAGCAACATAAGTGTCCAAATTCATCTTTCTTGGGACATGCTAGTTGTAGGCATGCACTCTTAACATATGATAAATTTGATTACATTTATAATTTGATATTAAAATTAGTAGAATAAGGTTAAGTGCAATTAGAAGATATATATATATATATATATATATTAAAAAGTTTTATGAGTAATTTATGAACAATGTGGCATTTGAATAAATATGCATATTAGGATGTGACAGGATATATAGTTAAATAACAAAGGAACATCTTTTCTATTTTATGAAGTTTTGTTATTTAATTCTCTTAGTTGTAGCATAACATGAATCGCATAAGCATAACGTATTATTAGCGGGCGATGCGTAGCACACTTATGATCTGTTAGCAGTGTGATTCAGAGCACACCTAGGATCTGTTAGCAGTGAGATTCTGTAACAGCCCTAATATCGGATAGGAACTCAATCCAATATTGGAATGTTACCTTATCATCTAATATTAGATTAGTAGAAAATTAACCCAATACTAGATGCTAAGTGGCCAAGTATCTTTGTGAGTGGTGTTAAGTTAAGAAAAATTTATAATATAAGCAATATGAAGCATGTAGGAAAGGTATGAAATAAGTATAAGTAAAATAAGTAATATTTATCCACTCATTCAATCCAAGCAGTTACAAAGTAAGTAAACTCAGCACAGAAATATGAAAAATATCACAGATAATTTAAATTATTACAAGCCATTTAAATGAAAGAGTAAGAAAGATAATCACTCTCTCACATAAAATAAATACAAGTAAAATAAGCATAATCAAATTTGTAAGATCTTCAAATACTAGTTCTAGCCACCTGAATTATATTACTTTTAAGCTATCATATTTTGGTATTTAAATATGATAGGGCAAAGCCAAAAAAAGAAAAAGAGTAATTGGACTAAACAGTTTGAGCACATTTTAAAATTGACTAATCATTTAAAGTTTAAATTGGATATCACAAGCTAATTTATAATTTAATATAAGCAGCAGAGCATTTGAAAGCATTCAAATATGGAAGGAAAATAAGTATAGCTGTAAAGAAGAACAGTTGAAAGTAAGATGAATAAGAATACTCACATGTATAATCGTTCTAGCATACAACTAAAAAGGTAAGGGAAAAGCATCCTAAATAAGGATATAAACTACTACAGTGTATTTGAAAATAAAAGAAATGAAAATATATATATGTCCAATGGAATTATACTAAGTAAGCAAAAGGAAAGCAGTGAAGCATTTAAATGAAACTAAGGCAATATACACTGCATTCTATATGAACTGTAAGTAAGTAAAGCACATTACTTGTAGCGCCCCATCCCGTCGTTGTGCATAACTGAAGTATGTTTAAGGTCTTACAAACATTTGGCAGCGGAACGGTGCGCTACTCAAAAATGAATTCTGCATCTCTCTTGAATAGCTGAAACTAGAACTGAAGGGTTGCTGACTCAATCTAAAGAAAAGTTAAGAGCTAATACTTAAGATAAGAGTAATGTCCTTATCATAAGTATTAAGTAAATACATACATTATATTATGAGTAAAATATGAGGAAATCCAATCTATGTAAGTATAATAATATTTCCAGTATGCTGATCATATAACAATACTAAGTATAAGTAGTAGTAAATATAGAGTGCAGAAGCTAAAACATACATCTAAAAATATTCATCATAGAAGCTAAGTAAAGAATTTATCTCAGAAAAGAAAAGAAAATATATCTAGAGTTATTAAAGACAGTTTACTTAATGAAAATGTAGAAAATAGTTTAAATATTGAACTAAAAGTAAACTAGTGTAGAAAATAAATACTGATGGAGAGTCTTCTAAGGCTATACAAACTCCTCCTAGATCTCATGAACTGGCTCCTGATCTGGCTCTACAAACTGCTGATTTGGCAAATCGTCGGATCCCAAAAGTACCACGTATTAGACAATGAGTTTAGCACTTCCAAAGCTATTCTAAACGGTTATAATTTTCTAATGTTTAACATTTAAGTAATTAAACAAAACTACATAAAAATATTAGAATAGTTGAAAACACAATAACACCAAGCTATAACTAAAATAACTGAAAATAAAATTGTGCATAACTGAAAGTAAAGTAAAACAGGGCTAAAAATTTAATGCTGAAAATAGGGAAAATAGTAAAAGAATTGAAATTGAGTAAATAATGAATTTAAACTATGTTGTATGCCACTGGATTTATATATATGCATCTGAATATGTCACAGAATTGTATGCCACAGTTATGCTGACTTGGCGTCATATGACACCCCACTGATCTTAGGTGAGCGAACGCTCTGCTAACAGAGTCATTAGGTGAGACAAGCACTCCGCTAATACTGACATGACTTATGCATTTATAATATGCTAAGGCTTTAATGACAAAATGCTTTAAATCATCAAAATATAGAAATTAATTTAATATCAAATACTGATTCCATTTATCTCCATTGTGCAGAATTCACCTAAATGAATTATGACTCCTAATTCTAATCCACTGAATAATATCATTAAAATTATTCATAAATTTATCAACTGAGGGGATTGCATATACATAGTTGGTATGTTTCCAGGAAAGGTGGACTTAACACTTAACTTGTTTAAATGCACTTATCGAAACGTATGACGATAAGGGCCAGAACCCGGTCACAGTTTATTCTCTCAAACTAAGTTGTTAAATACCATAGTTAAAAGCATACTTATAGCATCCTAAGAAATGTAACTTGAAACACTTAGTTTGTTTAACTGCACTTATCAAAATGCATGACGATAAGGGGAAGAACCCGATCATAATTTATTCTCTCAAACTAGTTGCTTATTCTTCTACTTATAACACACTTTGACTTGGGATATTTATCTTGAACTGAATTGTACTTATCTAATTACCTAAGATAATACAAAGACTCTACATTTCTATTCACGGTAAATAAACTAAATTTATTTTCTATTGAAATAATTCAATTATATGGATATACACTATCACCTCTAACTGATAGTTCTATGAATTTTAATAATTCTATTTAATAATCAAGGGACATCAAACTAATAAATCCATTATCCATTATGGTGTATCTTACATAAAGGTTCCAAGAATGTGACTTAAAAGTCACTCAATTCAGGATACTATTACAAGGAAATAACCTCAGTCTAAATCATTAGGTTATCCTACCACAAGGATCTAGGATCAAGTATCTAAGGCTAAGAAGGTGCATCTAAACTCCTACCTCAATATTTGATAATAAGTTTTTCCTACCTCAATAACTCCTCTATTGATAAGGCTTTAACAATTATTGAATTCTTATCACTAGATCACAACCTTAAAGGTCTAGCACTAAAATGTACAGATTAAAATCTATTATTTAAGACTTATATTAAGTTTTCAACTTTTATTTCATTAGACTGAATTACACAAATCAGATGGGTAAGCCCATCTGATCACAACCTATACTGCAATTATGGGATAAAATCATGTAATTTATTAAAAATTGGTCGTTTTATAATCAATACATTATTGTAATTTATCTTATGCTAAGGGTCTTATTTAAGAGAAAATCAAGGAGTTAAAGGTATATGTCCAGATTGACAATCACATGAAATTCATTAAAGATCTTAACATTTCTAGTTTTATGGTTTACGATCAATGTCAAATCAAAAAGTATTATAGGAATCATGCAAATTTATTCATCTTTCAAATCAAGATAGATTAATTAAGGTGATTAAGATTTAGATCTTAATCCAAACAAGTTAGGTTTAACTCCTAACTCAACCAAATCAAGATCAATTATTTAATTTATTGATCAAAAACAAATCAGAGAATTATTAATGCATTATTGGTGTCCATTTCAAGTTCAAGATGAATTATTGATTAACTTAATCATCCTTTAGGATCTTAGGGTTTGAAGTTTATTAATATCCAATCAATCATTTCAAGTATTCAATTCATGATTTAAATTCTCTAATATGCACACTACTATTAATGAAACATATAAACATCATATTGATTAAAATAATAAGTAATTAAGGCTATTCAAATCCCAAATCAAACTAAAAGAGATTATCACTTGATTACAATTTAAAGCACCTAAATTTCATGCAACTTGGTTATTAAGTTATGCTTATTCATATAAGAAATCAAGGATTATAACATTTCAATTTGGCACAAAATATTCAAGCAAATCCTTAGGAGGGTTTGAACATGCCATTTATGGTAAGTGATAAATTTAAAATTCAAAATCATTTCCAAATTTACACAATGCTTGATTTTACTAAATCCAATTTTTATTTTGGTATATTTTGGCCTCATTAGGGTTCTAGAGTCATTAAAATGCGAAGAATCTCAAATCTGAGCAATTCTAGCGTGCTGTAGAGCCCCTAGCTGAGAGCCAGGCGCTACGGCACACTGTGGCACCAATTTTCCTAAGGTGCGGGCACTACAGCATGTTGCAATGCTTTCAAACATTGAATTTTAGCGCTTTGGCGTGATGCAGTGTTTTCATGCGCTACGGCGCCAGATTTCCCAGGAGCTGGGTGCTATGGCATGCTGCAGCGCCCCTTGGCTGAGAGCGAGGCACTACAGCGCATTGTGGTGTGCAACATCGCAATCAACCCGAGACGCAGGTGCTACAGCACGTTGTAGCACTCGATAATGATTTTTCTTGTGGGAAAATGAAAATGTGTCCCCTTTGACACCCAAATACTATTGATTTATAGCACCTCAAGTGCGGTACCATATACTGATGGAAAGGAAAGACCTTTCCATTAATACCAAAATCGACATGAAATAATTATTTAATAGTGCAAACAATGAAGCTAAATGTCCAAGTATACAAAAATCCTATTTGTCGAACTGTTCATCTTCCATAAAGCTTACAATCTTAATGAGCTCTAATGAACTCCATTTCTCAACCACAGGTTCTTATCAATAAGGAATATACATGCAGGGTAAATGTAGCAACTAATTGATAAAGAGAAGATGCACCAAAGAGATACCTTGACTTGCAAAAAAAATGGAGAAAGAAGTAGCGCAAGGAAGGTGATAATAATAGGTACCTTGGCTTGAAGAAAATCAATCTCTGCTTCTTTCAAGACTTGAGAGGAGAAGCTTCTTCTTCTTTAGCTACTAGCAAGAAGAAGAAGAGGGCTGAGAGATCTTACTTAGCTTGGGAAGGATCTTGGAAGGGAAGGAGTATGGGAGGAGAGATTTCTAGCTTGACAACAATTGAAGGAAGGAGGGTTGATGTTTCATTTTAAAGGAAGAGGAGAGCATGTGTAACAACTCAAGTTGTTACCTTAGCTAATTAGGGCTAATCTCAATCTTAGAGCTAATCATAAGTGCTAATTAAGTCGATTGAAGTCAATCTCTAAGACATAGTCCAAATCAGGAGCCAAATGGATCGACTCCTGATTTCTGGAAATTTTAGAAACTCTAAAATTTGACCTATTCAAAATGACCTCGGAACGAAAAATGAACTTCGCCATTACGTTTGTTGCCCCCAGATTAGCTAGGGGTGACGTTTTCATGTCGATCGGAAGTCGTCGAAATTTCGACGAATATTTTAATATTTAAATGCCCAGAAAATTGGGAAATTAAAATACTAGTCGGATCGAAAATCCGACCCCACCGTTACATTTCTCACCCCTCAATTAGCTAGGGGTAAATGTTTGGAATTTTTTTGAAATCGAATTAATTATTTAAATTAACTAAGGAATTAATAATATTAAATAATAAACAAATATATTTAAAATTCCTTATCAGGTCGGATCCCCGCTGCTTATCGAATCCGACCCGATATCCAGAAGCGGATTTGGATCCGCGAACCACGGATCCGAAACCCACGAATCCGATCTGCAGGAGCCGTTTGATCCGGGCCAAATCCAACGGCCTGGATACGTCCCCATCATCTTCTTCGCCTCGCTCGACACGCGGCGCTCCGCCGCCCCTCCGGGCCAATCTAGCGCATCCCCGGCCTCGTCGAGGTCGCCTGAGGCCCTATAAGGCTTTGGTCGTGCTCTGGGCTTCGGGTTTGTGAAGTTGGTATCGGATTGAGCCTACTTGAGCCCGAGCGCGCTGCAGCCGTCGATTAGGTACCTCCAATCTACCCAAATTGTCTTATGATTGTCGTGTTTTTCAATTCGAAATGCTATTCCATTTCATCGATTGATGATCCTACGGCTCGATTGAGCTAAGTCCAATCGGATCGATCGGATTATCCGATCGATATACAGTACAAACCGTTAGGGTTCGATTCGCCGAACCCTAACGGTTAGGGTTGTACTTTTCTCGCCGCCCCGCATCCCTCCAGCGTCGAGCTTGGTACCGGCGGACAGCCCCCGGCGGGCCCTATCGTCGGCCGTGCGGGTTGAGCCCAGCCAGGACTGGGAAGGCCGGCAAAAGCCGTGCCCTAGGCACCGGCTTTCGGGACTCTCCGCGAGGCGGATGAAGTCCGGGTCGACCCGAGCCCGACCCGAGAGCCTTCGGGTCTGCATAAGCCCAGGTGGAGCCCGCAGTGCCATGTGGCACCCTCCGGGTGCGACACGTGACAGCGTGGGCCCACCGCCATAAGCCACAACAATTCGACTTTGGCCCTGGGGCCCACATTGCCACGTGGCAACCTCCAGGCGTGCCACGTGTCTCGTGGGACCCACCGCCAGAGCCGCGGCTTTTCGGCTTCGACTGTGGGGCCCACAATGCCACGTAGCATCCTCAGGGTGCGACACGTGGCAGCAGTGGGCCCACACACAGAGACGTGCCCAATCTGGTGCTGCCACATGTCACTGGTAGGGTCCACTGTTCGTTAGTTAATTAATTAAGTTATGTTAATTATAATTAGTTAGCTGTTAATTAGATTAATTAATTGTAATTAGTAGTTAATTACTTTGAACAGTAAACTGAAGATTAACTAAATAATTATAAATATTAAATTGTTAATTAGGTAATTAGACAATTATTAATTAATTAATCTTTATGATTAAGGTAAGCTAATTAATTAGGATTACCCTAATTACTTTTAAATAGTAGAATTATTAATTATAAAATATTGATTAATTAAGAATTTATTAAGTACACTTAATTAACATGATTAAACTTAATTAAGGTTATCATAATTAAATATTATATGTATATAGTAATATTAATTATTTAATAATTATCAAACAGTAAATTAACTTATTAATGAACCATAATCTTAGGATTAATAATTATTAATAGATAATTAATTAGGGCCTAACCAGTAATTAACTTAACCTTAATTAAACAGTAATAATATTATTATTATATTTAAAATACTTAAATAATAGATTAATTAATAATTAATTAATGATTAATATTAATTAATATAGATTAATTAAATTAATTATTAAATACAAAAAAATATAATTTGAACTTTATGAATGAATAGTAAATTAATACAAATTGAATAAATAAATAGTAAAATAATATAAATTGTATTTTTTGAATAGTAAATTAATTAATTAAAAATTAAATAAAACTTAAAAGTTTAATAAATTTTTGTAGGATGATCCAAACATAGTCAATATAGGACTCATTTTTCTTCGAAAAATAAAAGGAATCAAATGGCGTGATGCAAAAATTAATTTCGGGGTACGCATAATGAAGTAATATCTTAGAACCTATTTAAGACCCCATAACTTTTAACCTAGATATCCAAATATAGTTAATATGGGGCTTAAAATACTCAGAAAAATAGCCCCATTACTAGGATGGTATTAGTTTTCCAATTTGGGTAGTAGGATAAAAAGTCAACCCTGGATCTCATAGTTGACTTTGGGGAAAATTGACCAAAATACTCATAACCTTAGTTAAGTCATAACTTGACCATTTGCGGTCCAAAATGGGTCTACTCCCTATCAACATACTCAGTATATTATAGGGAAGCTATAGAAACTAAGTTTGCTAAAAATTGGACTTCAAACAGAAAAGTTCGATTTTTGTCACCTGTTGACCGACCCAAAATTACCAAATTGCCCTTCCAACTTAAAACATCCATAACTTAGTCAATTGAACTCAGAATCCAATGTTCTTAGGCTCTATGGAATCCTTGAACAGTAACCTATAATAAACTACATAAAAGGTCAGGTTTTATTAGAATTAAAATTACTGAAATGCCCTTAAGTTAAAAACCTTATTTTGAACCTGTCTCTTGTCCAAATTGGACGTACTTACTGTCTATCTTCAAGTTAGACAGTAAGGAGTCGTTTGAAATTAAGAAACTTTAGTTTGATTCCTTAAATCAAAAGTTGACTTTTAGACCCTTAAGTAGGGGCAAAATAGTCATTTTGCCCAAAATTTAGGTTAAGCACCCTTAACCTTTAATTAGTCTTTTAAAATATTAAAACCAAAATTAGAACTATAATAGAATCATTTAAATAAGAAAAATTAGTATTTAGGTTAATTCGTTAGATACTTGAAAATCCTTCTAAGTCCTTTTCCTTAGGATTGTACACATCACATAAGGACCATTCTTGAGACTAGGATTAGATTATAGGTTAGAGTTCATTCATTTGGTAAATGGGTTACTCAATGGATGAAACCTTGGTTTTATTAGTTTCTAGAATTGTTCAACTTATTTTGATTATTTTATCTTTTAAACCTTAGATTTAAGATAAGAGATTCATCCTATTAAGTTTGATTACTTAAATAGAATTTGCCTTAACTAGTAGATCACTTTTAGAATGAAACTTAGATCTTAGGTCTTATCCTTTTTGGATTATATGATTTAGCCCAATCTCATAGTGTTTAATCCACAATCTATAGTTTAGTAGTTTTGATTAGAGCTTAGTATAGAATGTCTAAAATCATTAATTAGGATGTAATAATTTATTATTTAACTCTTATAGTCGACTTTGATTAAACATATTATGACCTAGCTAGTCTTAATATTTTGTAACTTATAAGGACGAGTTTCTAAGTTATACTCGATAGTAGGAAAACGGTGATCCTAAACCTGTGTAACTTGGAATAGTTAGAATGGATAATTAGAAAATAAATGATATCACCATATTAGTAGAGTTCTCTGCTTACTTGATATTTTATTTCTACGCATTCCTTGCTTTTGTGCTTACTTCCTTGGACATATCATATAAGAGAACTTTGTGCATGAAATAAAAACTTAGAATAATTAAGATAACAGTTACTTTTGGGTTTAGTTTGTGAGTAGATTCTAGTTCATATTTACCCTAATGGATAGGGGTAAAGAGTAATAAGGAGGCTTAATATTACTCATTGAGGAGTGTGTGTTAAGCTTAGAACCCGTATAGTCTTATAGATGTGCTTGACTCCTCAGCTGTTTCTGGATGTGTCCATAGAACAAAGTAAAATAACTAAAAGATATTGTATAGTATTGTCTGCCTCTTCAGTCACACAGTATTACCCAGTTATATCTACCATAGCCCAGAATGGCTATGGGGATAGATATGTTTGCCCTAGCCTAGAAAAGTTACGTGGATGGGTAGATATATATGTATTTGCCCTAGCCCAGAAAGGCTATGAGAATGGATATATATATATATATATATATATATAGGTCATAATGTCCAATTCTTCTGATATGGCAGTAGTACACATATATTTAGATTCATGTACAATTTTGATACTTGGCTTACTTTTCAGTATTTTTATTCAGTCAGTTATTCTTTTGTTCAGCTTATATATATTAGGATGTTAGAATTTTGCTGCTATTATATGTATCATTGCTAAGTTAATTTATTTAATTTGTATATTTCTTTTGATCACTAGCATATTTAAGATATAGTATTTTCTTTCAGAACTTATATAGTTATTTATATATATGCCTACCCTGTTTAGCTTACATTTGAGGCATGTCTTAGCCTCATTTTTGCTTAAGTTATAAATGTTATTTATAGCTTTCTCCTTTTTTTATTTGTATTGCTAGTCGCTCCTATTTTTTATGTCTTGTTGCTTAGAAGATGTAAAATGGTGATATTGTAAAACACGTAAACTTTAGCAGCCTAAAATGTACTTAGACAATTGTCTAACATAAGATTTTCTCTTTTTGGCTGGGGCCCTACATTGTGAAACTGACAATGTCAGGTATAGGGTAGCTTGAGGATCCTGTACCTGAGGAGGAGCCTTACTTAGAGGAGGTGCAGTAGCTTGAACCAGAGGATATTTAGTTACTTAGTTTTATATGTGAGGATGAGCGTATTTCACTTTTATTTACCTAAACTATAAAATGATATAATAATATAGGTACCTATGACTACGTGTTTGGATTATTATATGCTTGTATTCTGAGTCATATTTCATTATATTTATACTGTGATGCTTAGATGTTTCTCATTTTTGAATTGCTTCCACACTCTGTATGTTTTACTTAGATAGTGAATGTTATTTGATTTTGTGCTTACTCCTTCCCTTATTAGGTGGATTATGGATTTCATCCTAATCCAATGATAAGTGAAGGGTTAGCTAGAGTGACACGCCACCCCTTAACTTAATCTTGTGGATTAATGGGTGGGGCGCCACAGCATGGGTTTGGATGGGATGAGCATGAGTCATCCCATCAAAAATATGGAGAGGGAGGACTTGTGCAAAAAATGGAGAGGGGAGGAGGCAAGAGGTCTTTGCGTGCGCCAGAGGAGGAGAAGCCGAACGTAGGAATGGGGCCAGCAAGAGGAAAAAAAAAGAAATGGAGAAATGGATTTAAATAATTAAATTATTTTTTTTTCTAATTTTAATGAACCAATTTCTCTTAATTAAAATTGGGTGAATAATTGGGCTCCAAAAAATCCCAAAAATTCACTTATAGCTAATTTGGGGTGAAAAATCAACGGTGAAGTCGGATTTTAATTTGGAGAGCAATCTATTTATTATAATTATCGGGGTATTTAAATATTCAAGAAAATCTGATGAATTTCAAAACATCACCCCTAGCTAATTTGAGGGTGATGAGCGTAATGGCAAAGTCAGATTTTGATTTTGAGGATTATTTAATTATTCTATTTTTCGGAGTATTTAAATATATTAAAATATTCATGAAAATCCAACAACTTCCAAATACTTCCAAAATATCACCTCTAGTTAATTTGGGGGTGACGAGCACAATGATGAAGTCAGAATTTAATTTTGAGGTCAAAGTAAATATCTGAATGTCTAATTAATTAAATATTATTAAAATAATTCAAATATTGGATTGAACTTCGGATCACTCCAGATCTTTGGGGATTGGTTCAAATGACAAAGTAAACTATTGGTGTGGTAATTAGGATACAATTAAGCTAAATAATAATCTAGGGTTATTATAGTATTGAAGATAGAAAGTACATATCATAGTACGTAATAAGAATCTTAGTCTCATGGACTAAGAATATTTAGTCTAGAACTATACAATGAAAATATAGCTAAAATGATATGATGAGATCTTACATTCAATAAGATTGTGAAATACTTATATATTATTAGTTGAAGTTGTTTTATAAAGGCTTCATTCTATGGGCATATTACAGAAAGACATAAGGAGTTAAGCAGATCTGCCTAATTAATAAGGGAAAGCAGGGTCTCAATAAAAATGAGCACTCACATTCACCCTCTGAGAATGTGAGGTTTCCTTATATCTCCTATTTAGCCTCCCCTTGGCTACCCACCATAGTATAAAACCCTATAGTTTTATTGTGAAAGTTTTATTTATGCACAATGTCTTGTATATAAGTTTAAAGGAATAGGCTCAAAGCTAAGCAAGCATTCAAGAAAATTTAAATAATTATAAACTATGTAATATTTGAAGTTGTCTAATTTTTAATGATCTACTTAATGATTGGAGCTAGTTGAGCTCATAATTGACTTATAAATATTGATTCTTAAGTCAATTGTAAGTAATAGTAAAAGTGAAGAAATTTTGAAAAATAGTAGATTGCTTTAGTTAATGAAATGAGAAAATAATTTTAAAGTATATTTATGCAAATTGGAACTTATTCTATACTAGTCCTAAACTAATCAAATTAAATAGATTAATGATTAAAGTTTAGGAAACTAGTAAAGAAGAGTAATACAAATGGATTACTAAGCTAATTGAAGTGGAGGTTAATACAATCTATTAACTTCATCTAATTTGCTTACTAATTGAGAGATTACTAACCAAATCATTCACTAACTTAGTTAGGATTAACTGATAAGAAATGTCTAAGTATAAGGAAGGAGATAGATTATCATTTATAAGTACTAGTTTATTCTAGGTTATAGGCTAAATGAAGTCTAAATGCCATCCTAAACACATTAGGAAGCTAAGGGTTTTTTAATTTAATCATTAGAGAACTAAAATGGAAGATTAAAGACTATAAGAGATGTGTACTAATAATCTAATTGAATGATTGGGCACTAGTCTTATTAAATTTACTTAGTGAAATGAGGTATACTACTTGAATATTAATCCTTAATTAATTAAAGAGTTTAAGGTAAGATCAATAAATTAAGGGATTAATTCTAAGTTTCATTGTAATTGTAGTATGTTAGTTCAAATAAGTTCTCTTATTAAATGAATACATACTAATAGTTAAGCTCTTAAAATTCATAAGAGTATTCTAAAAATAGAAATTGAATCTAGAATATGCTATGAATTTGACTCTACTAAATCCATAACATTACAATTACATAATTGTAAATACTATCAACATTAATTGAAATAATATAGCTTTAAAGATCACATGCAATTTATGATTTCAGTTCATTCTTGTAGTAATTCTAGTAAGGAAGAAAGTAAAATCAATAAATTGCTAATTATACAAATCATTATATTCATGAGATTTAAGTTTCAACATGTAATTGAAAGTGTATGGGAAGTAATTAAAATAAAATATGTTTATTGTCCTAAGGTTTAAATACCTATAACAAGCATGAATGAAAATCATGAAATTACAAAATTATCTAGTTTAAGGAGCCAAATACCTAAAATCTCCAATTGTTATTCAAATAAAATAATATGCATAATTATGGAATCCTTATTGTATAAGGAGGAAAATGACACTAAATAGATCAAATTTGGATAGCTTTGGGATTTTAGGGTTTGTAGGACTCCTAATTATGGTTAAAATATTATTAAAAAATTGTGTTCAAAACTTAAATTTAATTTTATATTATTGTCCTACATATTTTTATGATTTTAAATGGACTAATTGAATGTCATATTTGGACAACTATGGATCAAATTATGCCACATATAAGATTTATGCTAAATTGGAATTAATTTAATTAACCAAAATATTGATTAAACAAAATAATCATCAAAACGGAAATTAAATGATGTGCTATTGTTTTACGCATTTTTCTGGTCTAAACGGTATATAATATTGCATATATTGGTAAAGTAAATTGGGAGATATGAATAAATGAAATTTACTTAACTAATTTTTAAGATTTAAATGTCATCATTAATATAGAAAATAAATTATATCAAATTAACTGAATAATTAATTGGCACTGAGATTAGAAATAGGCGGGAGATTAAATGGATAGGAGACTGACATTTATCATATCTCACATAAATCAGTTTGCAATTAATAATTTGGCTAATAAATGATGGCACAAATAATTTTTTTTTATTGAAAGACAACAGGCCCACATTTTAATAATCAAATGGTGCACTAAATTCTAGGTAGGTCGTATACGGGCCGACCTGTTAGCATTTGATAGGGTACATGGGCTGCGAAAGTTATGGGTCCAAAGGAAAGAATCAGAAGAGGCATGGCCCATTAATTCATTTTAACACTAGGTCAGTCTAGCCCAAATCTCTTTCTTCTCTATTTCGCATTGCAGACAGTATCAACTCGAACCCAAAAAAAAAAAGGATCCGCAAAACAGAGAAGAAGTAGAAAGGGTCGGATCGATTACTGAATATATATAAAAAAATGATGCTAAGAAAGAAGATCGTCTACCGCATAATTAACTTTTCATAAAATCAGCTAAGATTCCTAAGCCTAAATGGAGGGATCTCATATAAATCATGCGAGTTCATTCAAACTCTACAAAACGATCATAGATAAATAAGATATATTAACGAGAGTATTAAATCAACTCATAAAAATAGAATAATCGTAAGAGGACTGCTTGCGAAAGATGAATAAAATCCCATCGGCTAGGGTTTGCTACCAGGATATCACCGAGCAGCACTTGCCGCACATAGCTTCCGTAATGCTTTAGGTAGGAGTGCAAAAATGAAAAAGCGAGGAGAAATGAGCTTAATCGGGGATGAGAAAGCCAGCTGCAAAGGAGGTCGTAGCACGGCCTGGGCGAGTGGAAGGGCACGATCGGCCGATCTCGCGGATTGAATCTTTGTTGTTATATCAAATTATAATACCAAGGACGACATCGATTGAATGTACTTGTTGTTTTGTGTTATGCTAATCACAACGGATTTATGTCTTCTCAATTTCGGCTGTTTGGATAATATTACTATATATATATATTAATTAATTTAAATCTAATATTTAATTATTATATTATTCTAATTTAATTTATTTAAATTTAAATACTCACGCATTTTGAAAAATCACAAATTTTCACATTTACTTAATTGAGGGGTGAGAAACTCAAAAATGAAATCGAATTTTTAATCGGATGTCAATTTTATTATCGTAATTTTTCTAGGTATTTAAATAATATTAAAATAATTGGGAAACATTCGACTACTCCCAAACACTTCCAAAATACCGCCCCTAACTAATTTGTGAGTGATGAGTCTAATGGAGGACTCCGTTTTTTATTCCGAGGTCTAAATAAATTAGGCACTCTCAGAATTATCGAAAAATCAAAAAATATTGGAAACTGTCAAATGATCATCAAATTGTACAAAATTCGAGGTGGAGGCCTTTAATGCTATTATAAGTGCAATAGAAAAGGATTTGAGTCGATTATATTACTAATTGATGGATAACAACATTATGAATGTTACAGATTTGGAGCACACCAAGGATTAGTGGGATGCAATTGTTACATTATGGTTATGCATACATGTCGTATATTCAGTGGTATACTCAGTGGCATATTCTGAATAAGAATTTCATTAATGGTCCATGAGTTCCAACAAATCCATGGAATATAAATGTGGTAAGCTGACTCCACATGTTGAATTTTTTTTTTTATTTACTATCATGAAACTGTCATTGCACACCTTGGTTCAATCTTGCAAGTCCTATAGTTGTTTGTAACAATTATAACTTCAATGCATTCAACACCTCATAGTTTCCTTAAATTGAATACTAGTGATACTTAAGACTAATAATTAAACTAGATTGCAAACTTTTGTTCCCTTATGTCATTCAAATAGTTTTGTATATCCACAATCCTTTGTCTTTGAAATGGTAAGAACTAGACCATGCAAATTACTAGGAGTTATGAATTTCATTTTGGTGATTCCTGCAAAAGAATTCAAAACACCATGAGTGCGCATTTAATGAACTTTTATATCAAGAACCAATATATACACAAATAAGAGTTATATGAATCATTTTGGACTATAATTCTTGTACTATAATGAGCAACTTCCCTTGAATGTTTAACCACAACTTCCTCCATTATGATCGAGTGCAGCTCCTTCTTCTAGCCGCAATTCTCCTCCCCTTCACTCGACCGAGCAGCTTGTCTAGCCATCTTCCTTATGGCCGAAACTTTTTCAGTCCACCTCTTCTAGGCCGAACTCTCTTCCACTCGAGCCAAGCTGTAGCCTCTATTCTCCACTGCTTGGCCAAAACATCCCACGGCCGAGCAACCCACCTTTCTCTTGGCCAATCAGCAGCCATTGCCAGCTTTTCAGTCCTACTTCTCCTAAATCTCCTCATTTACCTGGCATGTATCATGCATGCGATTGGTTTTAGAAGTTATCATGATTCAAAGCTAACCTTTCGTAATACCCCTTTATCTTTGAATAAATTTCCATGGAATTAAATAAACTGAATTTTTTTATTGAGTGCAGTAAGAAATTTAAATATCATTTTCTATTACTGGTTAAATTTTTTTCTTATACCTATAGTAAATCATATTATACTTTAAGTTGAGAACTTAAAATTTTATGCACTAGTAGATATCATTATCCAAATATGCACTTGTACGCCAACAATATAGTCAATGCACAAATTTATATAATGAAACCTGCACTTATACAATGGGATATTATAAGTTTTTTTTTTCTCATATACATAGATGTATGCTCATTTGAATAATTAGTCCTTCTTTTGTAAATATGGATTGCCATAATTGCCTAAGTTTTTATTACATTTTCTTTTAGTTATTTTGTAAGCGATTCACTTTATCAAATGGAATTTTATAAAGATAATAAACACTCAATTATCATTTTCAATTTAGATTGAGTTTATAAAACTCCGATTTCATTTATCTATAAAATTTCTACCATAAATAATTCAAGATCATAGCTTCATATCTGTAAGCAATAAAGTCTTAGTGCTGAATAACTCTGAAAATATTATGTTGCCTTCTACTTAGAAGTGTCTTATATTCTATCATTTAGATCATTATATGCTATCCTTGGACAACTCTGAAAATATTATGTTGCCTTCTACTTAGAGTGTCTTTAGGGTGAATTGATTTCTTCTTTTTTTTTCTTATGCAATCTCGCTAGACTTTAACTAGTTATGGGTTGATAAAACATTAATAGGGTGAGACTAACATTTATATGAGAATGCTGCCTATATTTTCTTTTATGATTCAAATTTTGTTTAGTCTCTTTATGACTCATATGAACATGTTATAAATTCTATTCCCATGTCATCAGACTCAATCTTTAACTTAAGGACACATATCATCAGTGCAGTAAATTATCAAGTGTCAATTATCAAATTTCTGAAAGGGTTGGTTTAAATTATTGCAAATTCTAGTTTCATTTATTACTTTAACTTCTTGTAATAACCCAAGGTTGTTAATTACCATTTAATAGTTCAATTAACTTCAAATCTCTTCTATCAAGCCTAAATTAATCATTAAAAGCAAGTTCCAAAGTTTTGGTCAAATTTGGAATTCAAACGAACAAAACCTTAATTTTGGATAATTTTTAAAATCAAGAAAATGAGAAGATTATTTTGACCTCAGATTAAAAATCATACTTTATCATTTCGTTCCTCACACCCAAATTAGTTAAGGGTGAAATTTTGATGAGTTTTGGAGATAATCAAAATTTCTTGATTATTTTATTGTATTTTCAAAAACTTGAAAAATAAAATATTTAAGTTGACTTCTAATTAAAATTTTGACTACATTTTTGAGTCCGTTATCCCCAATTTAACTAAAAAACAATTTTTCAAAATTTTCTTTAGAAACAAATAATCATATAATTCTAATTAAGTAAAATTCCTACTTTATCAAATAATATACTATATATATATGTACATAATTATTCTAAAAATCGCATATCGGCTGTCCTAATTCCCCCTTCACGAGATCGAGCCCTCTCATCACTATCCCTCGAGCGAAGAATGGAACGAAGGGAAGGCGCCGCTCAACCGAGACGAAAAACGACAACACGTGGCTTCCACCGCTTGTGTAAGCCATTAGCCGTTTGCCTAGACGTCTTGATCATCAATGCGAATTCATCCAGCCGCAAGTTGCAAAGCAAACGGCCAAAAGTTCCGATCTAGGTAAGAATCAAGACCATACTTATTCAATCTTTTATCTAGACCCTAGATACTTCGTTGTTCACATTTAGAATTGCAAGCAGTAGGCGACACAGAGGGCGATCTCCTAAAACCTAAAGCTGCGAAAAAGGTACTCCACCTAATTTTCCTATTAAGTATAGATTACATAAAATCGACTAGATTGATTAATGAGATTCATAGTTAATTTTGTGATAAATCTTTTATTTATCAAAATCAGTGATTGCAAGGTATCAATCTTGTTCTCAATTTGAATTTATTTAAATGAATTGTTAGGAGCTTATGTTACATCTCTGAAAATCTATTAATCTTGTTTATTCCATCTGTTTCAACATTATACTGATCATGCCTTAAACTTTTGCTCAATTCGTTTAGCCAAGGCTAATCTTGAATGAATCAAATATGCGAGGATTTGAGAAACCCTTGTGATTAATTTGAATATTTCATGTAAATTTTGTGTATTTTGATTCACACATTTTAAATGTGATTTTATCTTTACTTAACATGATTCATTTCATTTAAAATTTGTATGAAGAGATCATATATATAACATCATAAGTTAAGGACACTAGGATTTCTATTTTTGTCGAACTTGTTAGATGTATGATTGAAAGAAAGGCCAACCAATTTTGTAAACTCGTGTATAGTGAATTTGAGATTTTATGATAACATAATCTACATCTGAGATTTTTCATTACATGTATGCATGATAATATGAATTTTCAAAATAAATTTTGTGGTATAATGTATGTGATCTAAGCATCTCTTGTAAACAACAGATAACCAGTTCTGTTTCCATTTTTGATAACTTTGCAAGGGTATTTAGCTGGGGATTATGAGTTCCTTATTTTGATATTGACTCTCTATAAGCAAAAAGCTTATGGATTTCTGTTTAAGTGCACTATAGCTTGATGGATAATTGTGCCAATAAGTATTGTTACTCAATTTTGTGGTATTGTGTTTTGGTACCAGATATCAGTGTAGTTTTGTGATAGCTTTTTCATAATATCAATATTTTTTATTTGGTCTGCTTCAGATATGCTTTTATACGCTCCATGTCATATAATTTTAATCCAAGTTAATTAGTTTTTAGTAAATGGATATACAGTTAGTAAATTTTGTGTTATTCCAAGTTATATTTTCTTTCAAATCATCATTAACATTTGAACAATTTTTCATTTTTAACTCATTAGAATTTGAATAATATTTGCATCATCAAATCCAAAAGCTTTAATATTCCTGATCTTGATTTGAAAAGAATGTCTAGTAACTTGTTAGCATTGCTACATGTTTTGATATCCATATAATTTTATCAATTGGAGTGTGACATACCTTAGTTCTGCAACATGCTGCATTTCATGAATATAGTGATAAGCGTGCAAATGCTGTTGAATTGATGCCCAAGTATAGTATCAATTATGTGGAGTGTTACGCATTATTTATCAATGCAGGTAAAACAACTAATCCATGATACTAATAGTTAGGATATTGGCAATCTCATTGGCAAGCTTTTTTGAGTTAGTAGCTATTATAATTAATAGGAATATAAGCATTTTATACCTTTAAGAAGCTAAATGGGTCATGCATGCATGTAAACATTTCTTGCAAGCTCTTAAAAATAAGCTGTTCTTTTTGTAAATTATTAAATGTTGCTTAATTATTTTTGCTTTAAATAATGCTCATAAAAAGTAGCATATCTTTATTTCTATCCAATACTCATTTTTCAACAATGAAGGGATTTTTTTTAACACTTTTATATGTTAATTATTAAATTGGACATACTTAAATAGTTAAGGACCAGTTCAATATTCAAATTTATATGGTGTTTTGCTAAATTGTCTTTTGCATTGTTTATTTAATGAGTAATTTACCAAAATGATCTTTTATTTATTCTTTATTATTCAAGTCTTTTTTTTTTTAATTTTCATGAGGGAGATCTAAAATAACATCTCTTAAAATTTCATATGGGTATGCTTCTAGCAATTATTATTCATGTTACTAGAAGAAAATTGGAGATGTGGTTACATATACAATTTTAAGAGTTAAAGCTGGATGATTCAAATAAAGAATTATTTTTGATTTTTTATGTACTACTGATTGATGATTTTCAGCAATACCCATCTTTCCTAACAACAAATATGGAGTCCTGCTTATGGCTTGGTGTGATATGAGTGTGGTTCTTTGTTTGCCATTAAAACTACTAGCCTTGTGTATTCCTTAAAATTTTCGTTCATATAGAACTAAACAAAATATTTGCTTACAAAGTATTTATGCATACATTTTCGCTCATTTTTTTTTACCGGATATCAGTATAATGTAGATGGCCCAATTCCTTTTACTATCTACTATAATTATTTTGATTATATTTTGTTTAGGATTATTTTAACTGCATTTATTTTGCTTCTCTTCCCTTTGCTCCCTGTCCTCTACTGGATCTGCAATTTTTGCTTTCGTATTTCCTAGAGACTTTAAATTTGGGAGGTCCTGTGACATTCTTGGTTAGGGTCAGGTTTTGCAAGACTTATTTATAAGATGCTGCAGTTCTTTCTTTTGTTTTTATGAGCAATTCTTACATGATATGATGCCTTTTTAGCATCTGTTGGTTTTTATTCTTGGCTATTTTTGTGGACGGTTGTTTGTTTCGGTTGTTCTGATTGAAGTGTGGGCTGTTATACGTCTCGGCTGACCTGCTTATCTGTTCTAGTCATATTTTGAGTCTACTGTGGGTATTGGTTTGATTCCTGGGAGCTGTTGGCTGCTGCTAGTTGCTGTTAGGAATTGCTGGTTGTGGTTGGTTGCTACCAGCTGCTGCTGGGAGCTGCTGCTGGGAGCTGCTAGCAGTTGCTGGGTGCTGCTAGGAAGCTGACGGCTGCTACTGGCTACTGCTGGGAATTGATGGCTACTGCTAGCTACTTATATAATAAATAAATCTTAGCTTTATTTAAACATATGATGTGGATTCAAGAGTGCACTTTTCTAGTAGAAAAATAAATGTATCATAATCTAAATTTTGATCAACACATTCTTTATGAAAATTATAATAAACTCTTAGGATTTACTGCATTTTGGGAATCAAGGATTTACTCCTCAAATATCGATTGTCAAAACAAAAACTTACTTATGTTTTCTAAGGGATGATTTAATACATTTATAGATATATATATATTTAATAATTCAAGCATGTTAAGTATAGATCGTTCAATGTTCTTAATTAGAAAATTTGAGTATGTGTAAATTGCCCATGTTTTGCTTTAGAAGATGTGATTTATGGGATTTATTAGATGAAGGGGCTCATTGATCATCGTTGAAATTTTCTGGGAGGGAACATAAATTTTGCTGAAACATGCCATAGAAGATCAGTTAAAGTTATTGAAAAATATTGTAAGCTCATATTTTAGCATTACTGTCTCTATCGTACTCTAGTTTGCATGATGATGTAATTCTTCCTTTCAATATGCTTTGTATATTGTTCAGTTTGCTTGATGATATTTTTTTTCAGCCCTTCCAAGCCATTCTCTTAAAATAAGGAGTCAATGCTTGATTAGGATATTGCGAATTTTTTTTTTATATAAAATGGCGTCACCACCTCATAAATTCAAGGCATTCTAATTTTTTTTTTGATATATTTATGCTGCATTTACATATTCAAAATTGAAATTGATAAAGATTAGATGAAATGAACATGATTGTCTTTAATACTATATTTGCAATTTTGTTTTATCTTTATATAAAAGATTTGAACTTAAAGTAGCTTAGGAAGAGAATGTATTTTCACTGTCAGTTGCATTGTGAAAAGCAATACACTATACAATGATATATATCACACTGTAATACTATGAATAGTACTGTGATAAGCTTAGTATTGCACTACGATATTCATGTCACATTAATGTTATAATTAACCCACTTTATAGCCATTTAGAAGTAGCGCTAAGTTGTTTAAACTATCGCATGTCGATTCTATGTATTATTCAAGTCGTGGAAGATATTGTTCAGTTTAGATTAATCATGGCCATATTATGTAGGATACTATTATTCTTTCTCTCTTGCATTTTTTATGCTTATTCTACTGTTAAGCCATACCTTATGATTCCTCTCTTTTAATATAACGAGTGAAGATCCATTCAAATTTCATTACTCATGCTCATAGTGGAGCATTTATTTGCATATTAACTTTTGGGAAAAACATGTGAAAAGAAGAAAATTATGAGATGTCCTTATGAATCATAGCCTAGATTATTATAATTGCTGTTGTATCTCTTAGGATAGGTCAAATTAAACTATTTCATAAATTGCTATTAGAATGTGTACTTAGTAATTTGTACTTTACAGAGATATCCAAATCTTTAGCAAAGATCTACCTACTTAAATTATAAATGCTTATAATTGTATTCAATATTATTGATCTTTATGCAAGTTAATTAATAAAATTATTGTAAGTTTGCTGTTAAGCTTTAATGAGCTTGATGTACAACTTTAAACTAGTTCCTTTTTAGCTTGAGTACTTTTAAAATGAAACCTATTTAGAAGTCTTGAAATAGAGTAAGGAAGGTATGACTTGTAAAAAGTTATGCAACCGACTCTAGTTCCCATAAAATATGAATTGTATTATTAAGAGATGGAAGAGAAGATGATCATGTGATCTTGGATGATTTATTTCCTTATTAAGAAAATAAATAAATAGCGGCTTCTATTTACTGCATAAATCAAAACTTACAAAATGAATAATAATTTTTCTATAATATACTTACCTTTAGCTTCCTAATAAAATGATTAGTTTGTAGATTAGAAATCTTTCAAATCCCTTACTAAGACTTGAGAATATACATTTCCTAAGATTAGCCATAAGTCATTAGGATAGCTAATCAAAAATATAAAATAATGGATATCACATAATTTATAATACTTTGATAAAATTTATGTGCTGCAACGCTTTCAACCTAAGCCTTGATTCATACATCAAGATTTTGTGTATATAATAAATATTTTAATAAAATATTTCAGAGGGGTTTATATGGAAGATTTTTTAGTACAGCTATCATTAAGCCTGGGTAGGCTATTGGTGTATCCGAAGACCACATAATTCCTTTGAGGGGGAATGTGCGTGTTTATAGTTAAACCCATTTTTCAGATAAGTTGAGTAGACGTATTCAACTCTTCACTTGTTCAATGCCCATAGAACAAAATTATAAGATAAATAAATTATAAATTGCACTTCTCACAATCTTATTGATTGTGAATGATTAGGTATAGTCTTATGACTATATTCAGTCTTGAGACTGAAATTACTTATATTATTATTTTATAGTATTTTAAATCTTTTAGAATTATTTATGCAGTGTAAAGTTTTATACAAAAATGCAATTTCTTTTCTTACACTATTTTTCTTATTTAGTATACAAAATTCATTTGAACTTATCATATTTTCCTTTATATGCAAAAAAATATAAATGCTATGCTAACCTATTTGTTGCAGGATTTGTGAAATTACTCAAGCACTATAAGAAAGTTTTCTTACTTACCATCCTTTTTATATTCATGCTTATTACACCGCTTATACTTTAAATTGTAAATGGTTAATATGATATCCGCTTAATAATATGTTTAGCCTTCTTTAAAAATGTACTTAGACTTTTTAAAAGTCTAATCACCTTTTTTTTTTTTGGATGTGCCCTACTGTATTTAAAAACTAAAATACGATAGATCAGGAGCAAGGGATCAGGACCTGCCGTTAAAGAAAAACCTAAGCAATAACTGAGAGAAGTTAATTCACTTTTATTTCTTTATGTGAGATTCAATAAACATTTGTAAATTAAATAAATTTGTGATGTGTGTAAACTATTTTTTCATATCGTTTGTAAATTCATATCATAAATAATGAATGTTTGAGTTAGAGTACTTGAATTTCCTTCCACCCATAGATCCTTATAATATAAGGTAGTATTTAAATGTTAAGTTAGAATCTCCTAACTCAATATTAAATACTACTATAACACTAATTATTAGATTACTATATTTAATCTACTAGTGAGGCATTACACTTCTACTCTTTTTTTTGCTATCATCCTTCTCTGGTTCGCACATATTGTTCTTGATGTTCATTTCGTTGTCAGGTTTGTTCTTCTCATGTATAGCACTATGGTAGCTCATTTAAGTGGTTAGTAGTGTTTATTGCTAGTTTCTTTCCCTAATTGTTATTGGAAAAGGCAGTGATAACATACCTTACTACGTTGCTCAACCCAGCTGTTGGTGCTAAACTCTCCAACACTTTCCTCAAAACTATTCCTATTTCAAATTTCTTATTCTGTATATTCTCCAACTTGGAAACTCAGCATCTATTTTGAGAGCACTTAACAACTGACTTCGTATCACTCTCATGAGAAAGATTAAAGACTTATTCTAGTTTCTTATGCTTCAAATCAAATTAAGATAAAATATAGATAATTTTTGCATGCTGGTAATCATATAGTTAATGAGTTTAATATGTTTATTTTATGATTAATTTTTGGAACTACATTAATGGTGGGTGGCGATGATAAAATCGTTCATGTATGACCTGCATCCTATGTCGAACTCTCTAATATAAAGTAAGAAAGTTAGAAACATTCTTGGGTCAGCCGTTAATACTGAATTCGATTCTAGCCCATATCATATAAGCAGCGATATTGAGAATGACATTGTCCTTAAGTGGGGGAGTCTGTAACAACCTAAGGTTGTTATTAGATCAATTTGACCTAAACCTGGTCGAATTAAAACAAAAATCAAGATCCTAATTTAAGTAAAAAAATATATATATCCTCAAATAAAACCTATTAAGGGGATCCTCATGAGAAAGTTTGAGCATGATTGGGATCTCGGATCAACCTAAATTAATTTGTGAATTTAAAATTCATAAATTGATAATAAATAAAATATATATTAGAATTTAGAAATTTTTGTACTTTTTGGTCAAGCATTATATAAGGAGGCTATGTTTTAAGTTTCGCTAATTTTCGAGCTCCGGAGTAAATGTGTAAATTTTCAAACTTTTTCACTTAAAAATTAATATAAAATAAAATAATCGTCCAAATTCAATAATTTTTGGCAGCGTGCGTTCGTCTTATCGAGATGCTCGATTCAATACCAAGTTTGTAATTTTTACCAATTAATCGACCATTAATCAAAGCTTGAAATTTTTGAATGGTTTATCGCCACTCGATCTTCATCGAGTGTCCCTTAGCTGCCTAAATGAGTATATATGCACTCTCTCATTCAGTCATAATTCCCCAAAACCTAAGTTCACTCAACTAACTTGATCTCCTCTTGTGAGACCGACCCCTCTCTCCCAATCGCGACTCCTTCCCACTCGATAAGAGGTCGAGAGGCGCCAGTTGCTTCCCTCTTGGCAAAAAGCTGAGAGGCGCCGTGTAACAACCCTAGGTTGTTACTCTGCTAAATTATAGCCTAAGTAGTCATTATTTTTTATTCCATTGTTCTTAGAACATCAAATGAATTCTATCCTAAAAATTGGAAGTTCATAGGACTTCTCTAAGTCCAAAATGATATTTTGATCAGTCTAAATGCCCTAGCTTAGACCTAAAATATTTTGATCTCAGAATTAAAATCTGATGATATTTTTGAGTTTCTCACCCCAAATTAACTAGGGGTGAAAGTTTGGTGCAATTTGGAAATCAATTAGATCATAATTCACATTTAATTAAAATGGTTTAATTGCACTCTGGGGCTCCTAACAAATTTAAATTTCACATATACCTTATAACGGTCGGGATCAGTTTTCAGGACCGCGAAGGATCCGCTGCGAGACCCTGATCGCAGTTCAGCAATTATTGCGCATGGATGGTGCCGCACAAATCTTGGCGCTTTGATCTAGCGGTCCCGATTCTGTGTCTAAATATAGCCGATCTACCGTCAGATCTTTTCCAAGGATCGAACGGTCGCGATCCCTTCCATGTTCATTCGTTGACAGGGGTAGGATTAGACCGTCCACTTCTAACCAATGCATGATCGGACGATCCCGGGGCCATCACCCACTGTGGATCGTCGTCCCTGAATTTACCGAAGGATCCTGACAGCCTTTGCTGTCAATGCTGGAGTGGCAGTACGGGGATCCTTCTTGCTCCCCACTACCACTCGATCCCTATCGGCTTAGCACCTCCATCTTTTGGGTCTGACCCTGCCTATCCCTAGCCCAACCAACCTGAGCTTGGGCCTGCCATTAGGCTTGCCCAAGCTTCCATCTGTCCCCCCAGGCTATAAATAGCCTTGGAATTGTCCATGGAGGCTCCCTTTGCCAATTGCAAACTCTCCTATCACTTGAATTGCCCCCAGTTCTTCTGAGAGCTCCTCTGCAACCTGTCGGCAATCCAGCTCCAATTGCAGCCCAATCTGAGGGTTAAGCTTGGTGTTCAAGCTCCCTATAGCTTCGGTTGGGTCTGTGGAACTCATCTGCATCAGCTCCAGCTTCTGGATCGATCTCTGTCTTCATCAGTCAGCAAATCCATCTCTCTTTCTTATCCAGGTACCCCTTCTGCCTTGGACCGAGTCGAATAGGCTCGGCTCCTCCTTCCAATGACTTCTGCTTGTACTCTTAGTCTAGGCGATTACAATGCACTAGGTTAGGGGTTCTAGGTCAGCCCGATCGATCGTATCGATCGATCGGACTGCATCGCATCAGTAACTGGGCGCCCGAGTAAGGCCCCACGCTTCTAGTGGTCCTCAGGCCAAGCCAGATTAGGGTTTGGGTACACCTTGTTTCCCTGAAGGTTAGCCGATGAGCCCTGAGCCTGACAAGCCCTCTGTGGGGAGTATCGATCCCCAACAGTATCTATCGAGGGAGGTTTTTGGCCTAGTAGCTCCCCGGGGTTCCAGTCGCTCCCGGATGGGGGTTTTGGGTTCCATCGATGCGTCTTAATATGATGATGGGACCCCGATCCATTGGGGCTATGAGGTGGTCGGGGAGATGAGAATTTAGCCGATTAGGGTTACCCTAATCGGCTAGTTCTCGGGATGGCGCCAGGAGGAAGACGATGGATAGTGCAGGTCGGGTTGACCCGTGACCCGCGTTGTTTGATAGTGCCGAGCCATCGGGTCAAAGCTGACCCACACATTTTATAACCGGGTCAGGGCCATTTTAAAGTAAATTAAAATCTATATTAAATTATTTTCCTTAAGAAAAATAGATTAATTAAATTAGAAAAAATGCAGAATATATTATTTGAATAACTTTTAATCTACTGGTCCAAACCATATGATATCATATATGAAAATGATCAGAAAATCAACAGGGATGTGAATATAAAATAACATTGCACATCTGATGGTTAGATTTCCTACTTAGCCAAATTGCATGTTTAGAGTGCCATTAGTCTCCTTATGCAAAGTAAAATGCATGTGCTAGGTGAGTTATTTTTCTGATCTTTATATTTCAAATTATACATTAATTTTATTAAACTATGATTAGTGAAAATTAGGGTTTGTAATTATTGGATCTTAGCAAACTCAGTTTCTAATTGATTGTATGCTAATATAGAATTTGTATGCCAAATTGTATGAAATTCTGATGGTTGGATTTGTATTTATGTGCTAATCCTTTTGGATTGGATGAGGGTTGGATTAGCACTAAGCACTCTCCGTTTTCTGAAATTTGTCTATCAATTTGATTCATAATAGTAAGCTAGATGTATTGAAATCATGTATGCAAACTTATGATGTGTAAATTGAACAAATTAAAAATGGAGAACTTAAACCTTATAATTAATCTTAAGAAAACTTAAGAAATCTTAAGATTTTGATCAAACTTTTAAACACTTGATTTAAGCCTAAGATTGCCACCAATAATACACTCTTAACTCATTAATTTGACATTAATTTATAAACAAACACTTGATCTTAATTAGATATGAGTAGGGGTCAAACCTTAATCTACTTAATTAAGACCCAAACTTCTAAATCTTAAGTTAATTGACTTGATTATAAGATAATGAACTTGAAATTTTCCAATAATGC
Organism: Gastrodia elata; assembly: GCA_016760335.1. Lineage (NCBI taxonomy): Eukaryota > Viridiplantae > Streptophyta > Magnoliopsida > Asparagales > Orchidaceae > Gastrodia > Gastrodia elata. Next base: position 93,267,658 of record CM028670.1, on the reverse strand, counting down.
ATCTGATTTGGTATTGATCTTAAACATTGAATTCGACATGTTAAAGCTAATAACAAACCTATGTGATTGCTTAATCTGAATCCAAACTTTAGATCCTTGATTTTCTCCTAAATAATACCATTAGCATAAGAAGATTAATAAAATCATATTGATTGAACAATTAATCTAAAACTTCAACAATATTCTTGATTTAAATCTCATAATCTTAGATTAAGATGTGATCAGATGACTTAATCATCTGATCTGATCATTCTAAACCTAACTATGAAACAGGACCTAAGATGTTAATATCAGAATTTAGAATGAAAGATCTTAAGTATCTGATCACAAGATCATCTTTGAAACATTTAAAAGACCTAATTTAAATATACTTTGAGGTATGAGAACTTTGTATGACTCATTGAGGTAGGAGCTTAGATGACCCCTTGACCTTAGAAGTTGATCTTAACCCCTCATGGTAGGAATCACTTAAGATATTAGAATGATACATTTCCTTATGGTAGAACCTATATTGAGTGATCCTTGATCACATTTTCTTGGAGCCTTGTATAGGACTGACCTATTTAGCATAGGCCTTTATAATCTTGATAATTCCTTAATTTATTAAATAGACTTATTTGAACCCTGATTATTGGTTGGTGTAGTATGGTATACCCATATTATTAGTTTTTTAGTAGTATTCGGGATTGGTTGATTCACCATAATGGGGACTTATGAGCAGGTTCTATCCCATGTGATTAGACGAATACAGTCCCGTTAGAGTAAATCACCCAAGACTAAGAGTGTATTAAACATGTACTCATTCCTTAGTTTGATTGAAATGCAAATTGCCAACAGGCAATGCCTCCTGACAAAGATCGCTTTAATAGGTGTGGCTCAAACAAACTAAGTAATGAGATTCACCTTCTTTAAGATATTAAGTGTGATTGTGAGTAGGGCATCTAAACAACTTAGCTTGAGATACAAAATCACCAACGGGCGATGCCTCCTATCGAAGACCGCTTTGTTAGAATGGCTTAATCAAACTAAGTGATGAGAATCACTGTGGTGACCCTGCCCCACCATAGTCCTGTTAACTCTTAAGTTAACATGATTACGGTGGAGGGGTTACCAAATAACAAGGTCCTCACTTATAATTAGATTAGACATACATTCTAATCCAACTTAACTAAGGACTTTTCCATTCATAAAGTAAATATTTCACTAAATGAACATACAAGAAAATGCAGAGAGTGCGGAAGCATAAAATACAATATCCATCCATTCAATATAATAATCCAGAATAAGTAAAGTACTGAAAATAAATGATTAACCTATATTATTATAAATTTTAAACAGTTTAAAAGATCTAAAAAAAATAAACTCTCATTCTCACAAGCAGAAATAAACTAAAGCTAAGGTTCTTCAAACATAAGCTCCTCCTCCAAAGGCAAGCTTTCCACTGGATCAACTGCTTAAATAAACTCAGAACCTACCATTATCAGTTTCATAATGGTAGGGCCCCAGCTAACAAAAAAAAAATTGGTAAGACTATTGTCTAAGCACATTTTAAGGTACAAGTTTTATTAAGTTAATTGAATATCACCATAAACCAGTACTAAAGCAAATAGGTGCAGAAAAGCATAAGAAAAGAATGGTGAAAAGTTATAAATAAATAGTTTATAACTAAATCAACTAGGAAGTAAGAACACACCTCCTCCAAGCAACTGCAACAAATTCAGGTAAGCAAAAAGAAAAACTAAACAAATACTATAAAGAAAATACATCATAAATATGCTTATGATCGAAATAAGCTTATGCTGAGTGACATAACAATAATTAAAATTTTATAAAGCTGAAAACATAGCTAACATCCTATATATGCAGATGAAAATAGAAAGTAAGACTAGCATCCTATATATAGAAGCAAGGCTAAGAAAGTGCAGAAAAACTGTAAGTAAAAGCAGCACTGAAATGAAGAATATGCAAAGTAAAATAGTAACTATGAAACTGAAAACTGCATTGGCTAATCAAGCCACTCAAACTGAAAGCACACTCACTAATACTTAACTTGATGGGCTAAGAAAGAAGCTCTGAATTGAGTGTCACTGAAATCTCTTAGCCTGATGAGCTAAGGCAGAAACTAATTGTAAGTGTACTTGAATTAGTATAACCATATCAGATCCTGACTATTCAGTCAGTACGGGCAAGAGTCTATCCATCCTATCCCACTGACTAGGCATGGCATGGCATAGATTATCGGACTGACCCGAACAATGTAGCTGACCCCGAACGGGTGATTGAAGAGGCATACTAACCAAGCTACACCTTACAAAAATACTAGAAGAAAATAAAATGCTATTTATGAATGATCAAAATTAACATAAGATAATTATCAATTATCTTATATACCTCATATATGCTCATGGTTTAAAGCTCAAAATTAAGGTAAGTGAAGCATCAAAATAAATTGAGCAAGAGACTCTATCTAAAACATAGGTGATATCTATTGTTGCCTACTTATTCGTTATATCTACTCTAAGTTACATAAGTTTCAGAATCATAAATTCTTACACATTTTATAACTTAGAATTACGAATCCTACTAATTGAAGATAATTAGGACTGGCCAAGTCCTAACTATATCTTAATCAAAAGACGATTACTTGGTTAAACTGAATAAATTATCGATCTAATTTTATAATTTATATTACCTCAACCTCATCTTGATTAGCCAAATCAAGATGAAAAGATTAAGAATTAGACTCCAGATGATGGGGTCTAATCACTTAATCCAAAGGTATAGCTAAAGATCTAAGGTTTAGAACCCAAATTTCACAGATTAAGTTAAGGCAAATTCTAATGATAAATCAATTCATTAGGATAGATCTCTATTCTTAATTTTAGAGTTCAAAGATCAAATAATCATTTAATAAACTAAGAAAATCTATGAACTAGAAAACTTAAGATTTCATCTATTGAGTAACCCAATTTACTCAACAGATGAATTCTAACTTAAGATCTATTCCTAATATTAGAAATTAAGGTCCTTAATTACTAAGAGTATCTCTTAAGACACACATCCTAGCTAATGTTGTAAGACCTATGGAAAGATCTAAAAATGAATTAAGGAAGATGATTCACTCACTTAAGACTTAGAAATTTCCTTTAAGAGCTAAGATTGGGATTTTAGTTAAGATCTAATTTAGGCATGATCTTGATTAATTTTAGCTATAAATCATTATATTTACTGATTCTAATGATTATAAACTGATTTTAAAACTTTAGAAAGCTAAATCCTAAATTTGGGCAAAATTACCATTTTGCCCATACTAAAGGGGTCAAAAGATCAAATTTTGATCTAGAGTTCTAAATTTTTTTTTTTTTTTCTATTGGAATGAGTTTCTTACTGTCTAATGTAGGATTAGACACCAACTAAACTAAATTTAATTGAGTAACAAGCCTTATGAGGTCAAATTAGCAAATTTGACCCATAAGGGCAATTTAGTAATTTGGCTAAATGAAAGTTAAATTTTCTCTCATATTACTATTATTCATTGTCTAAGGTTTCCATAGAACATAAATTGGCTAAATTCTGATAAGTATTGGCCAAGTTATGGCCAATACAATATTTAGTGTTAAAAGGGTAATTAAAGGATTCTTAATTAAGGGTCAAAATCCTAATTTTATCAATTAGTATCCAAATTGAGTAAAATTAATGGCTATGGTTTACAGTTAGTCCACTGATCACAATGACATGTAATAAGCTCAATTTGGATCTAATTTGACTAAGTTATGACCTAATTAGGGTTTAGGGTGATTAGTGAGTGATTAGTGAAATTAATCACTCAAACACTAATCTAACTATACAGCTAGGTTCCAAATAACTTTATGAGTTCTCTAAAACTTAAATCACTTAATTTGGATTACTAGATTTGCTAATATTTACTAATTAAGATTTAGAGTAATTTTGGGTGATTAGCAAATCTAATTGTTGGATCCTAAATATTTTTACAGATTACTGTTAATTAGATTCTTCTAATCTAAATTAATATTTGAATCATTCAATTTGGAGCTCAATTGACCAAGTTATGGTCAATTGAAATTCTAGGTCTAATTAGGGTAATTAGGATTAGGTCCTAAAAGTGATTAGCCAAATACTAATCCAAACAATAAAGATTACCCTACTAAAATGATCCTTAGGGTTTTCTAATCACTTTAAGACCCATATTGGGTATATTTGGATTATTGGATACAAAGATATGGGATAATGAAGTTTTGTAATATTATTTGGACTTAATTAATACCCTAAATATCACTATACTAAATATAGGTCTTACAACAAAATTATTGGCATCAATAAATTTCTCATATTTTTTTGATCAATTTGATATATTTATTTATATAATTTGGATGTATAATTTGTAAGTTATTAAGGTTTAAATAATTAGATTTAATTATTTAATTTATTCTGTTAATTATTTTAATAAATCTGATATTATTTATATATGTAAATTCATTTATATTAATTAAAACATTTATATATATATAATTTGTTATTTTATTTATTTATTTTTTTTTCTGCAGGACACGTGGCGAGCCGTTACTGGCTGGATAGAAGACCGCGGGCCCCACGGTTCAGACAGCGTCAGCGCTGGCCACGTGTCGCACCGCGACTGGCTGGCGCGCTGAGAGATGGGCCCCGCCGAGGCAGTCGAAGCGTCATGGGCCACGGGCCGGGCCCGGGCCGACCCGACTGACCCGAAACGGCTTCATCTTCTCGCGATCGCCCGACAATAGGAAATTTAGGGTTTCGAAAACGGCAGCAAAATCGCCGGCGCCAGAGGACGAGCCGCATACCGATCGAAAGGTCTTGAAGAGACCTTTCGATGGGTACCCTAAACGTCACCGGAGAAGGTACACAGCTCCGGCAATATCTAACCCTAAGATCCTACGCTCGGCGAGATGAAGGTAACGGTTTCTACTGTTGCAATTTTGGCAAAACCGAGCTAACCAGACCTGATCAACTCGATTGGATCCGGTCAAGATTCAATTAGGACTATGAAATCAACATGCGAAAAAGAAATTCTATAATTGGAAGCATAGATTGGAAGATAGAGGTACCTCAAATTGGACGGCACAGAACGGTCGAAAATCGACTTCTGGCTTCCGAGCTTCAGGGTTGAAAACCGAGCAATCCAGAACTTTGGGGGTCTTATACTAGTCCTTAAACGGTGGTTTAGAGTGGTGGGGAGGTCCACGTTGCGCCGGCTTCGCCGCGTGCCCAGACGCAGGACACGCGCTGCATTCCTCGACGCTCGCGAGGGAGACGATCGTGCGACCGTCTGATCTTTCGATCGGACGATCCGTGAGAACTGTCGGATGGAACGGCGAATTAGAATTAGGGCGACGGCATTACAATAATGCTGACGACGCCGTTATGCTTAAATAAAATTATTATTATTTTATTATTTTCAAACCTATTTTATTAATTAAAATTAACTAACTAAATGCATTCCAAAAATTTCAAATAAATCACCCCTAGCTAATTGATGGGTGAGGAATGCAACGACGCACTGAATTTTCATTTCGACGAGTATTTATTTATTTGAATTTTCAGGTATTTAAATATTATTAAATATTCGATGAAAATCCAACGACTTCCAAATGCTTCTAAAATTTCACCTCTAGCTAATTTTGGTGTTCTGAACGCAATGACGAAGTCAAATTTTCAATTTGAGGTCTATATAAAAAGTCAACTTTCTAGGGTTTGATATTTTCCAGAATTTTTAATTTGACTCAGTTGACTTCTGAGTTGACCTAGGCTTCAGAGATGAGTTCTAAATTACTAAATTAGTGACTTAGAATCTCAATTAAGACTTAAATTGATCTTAATTAACCAAAGTAACAACCTGAGTTGTTACAAACTCCCCCACTTTAGAACGATGTCGTCCTGGACATCACTCTAGTGAGAATAAATAAGCAGCAGATATAAAGAAATGAATTGCAATAGGCTAAGGTTGAAGAATTACCTTGATTGAAAAGGTTTGGGTATTTCTGACGCATATCCACCTCTTTCTCCCAAGTGGCCTCATTGCAAGATCGGTTCTTCCACTGAATCTTTATCATTGAAATAGATCGATTTCTTAATTTATTTTGATCACGATCTAAAATTTTAACTAGTTCTTCAGTGTATGAAAGATTAGGCTGAATTTCTATCACAGGAAGTTCAATAAGATGGGAAGGATCTCGAAGACACTTCCTTAGTGATGATACATGAAATACATTATGAACAGCAGCAAAATCTTCTGGTAATTCTAGTTTATAAGCTGCTGATCCAATTTTTTGCATAATCTTAAAAGGTCCAACATACCTTGGACTGAGCTTTCCAGAAACTCCAAAATGATAGATTCCCTTCATCGGGCTCACTTTTAAATATACAAAATCTCCTTCTTTGAACTCCAGAGGATGATGACGGTTATCATGATATTTACTTTGCCTGTCTTGAGCTGTTCTGATCCTTTGCTGAATGAGCTTAACTTTATTATTTGTTTCTTCCACTAGCTCAGATCCATATAATTGAGTATCTCCTGTCTCAGACTATGCTAGTGGGGTTGAACACTTTCTCCCATATAATGCTTCATATGGTGCCATTTGGATACTTGACTGAAAACTATTATTTTATGCAAATTCCACTAAGGGAATATGCTCTTCCCAGGATCCTGAAAAATCTAACATACATAAGCGGAGAAGATCTTCTAAGACTTGATTTACTCTTTCTGTTTGGCCATCAGTTTGTGGATGGAATGCTGTACTCATGGCCAAAGTGGTACCCAAATCTTGGTGAACAGCCTGCCAAAATTTTGAAGTAAAACGACTGTCTCTATCAGATACTATTATTTTGGGAATTCTGTGCAATCTGATTATTTCTTTAATATATAAGTTTGATAACTTTTCCACTGAGTCAGTTTGACGGATTGGAATAAAATGAGCAGATTTAGTAAGATGATCCACTATAACCCATATTGAATCAGTTCCAGATCTAGCATGAGGCAAACCCATGATAAAATCCATGGATATATCTGTCCATTTCCATTCTAGGATTTCTAGTGGGTGCAATAAGCCACCAGGCTTTTGATGCTCTGCTTTTATTAAGCAACATGTGTGGCATTTTACAACAAATTCTGCAACACTTTTCTTCATTCCTGGCCACCAGAATGATTATTTTAGGTCTTGATACATCTTAGAATTCCCCGGATGAATTTGATATCATGAATTGTGACTTTCTATTAAGATCTCTTTCTGCATGGATTTAGGAATTCAGAGACGATTATCCATATAAATAGCACCTTTCTTAAACTGCAATTATGGACGACGACCGCTTTCTATTGCCACTTTAAGGTTTAAAAATTCATCATCCTTACTTTGAGAGATTGAAACATCTCTATGAAAAGTAGGTTCTATATTATTCATGGATATCACAGTACTGACTGAATTACCTTTAGCAAGCGAAATTTCCATTTTACGAAACTCATCTATCAACGGGCTTCTTGAAATTATGTTGTTAAGAGTAGTATAACGACTTAGAGTATCAGCTACTACATTGCCTTTTCTTGGATGGTACTGGATGTCCAAGTCATAGTCACTAATTAATTCCAGCCATCTTCTCTGCCTGCAATTTAATTCTCTTTGGGTAAAGATATATTTCAGACTTTGATAGTCTGTAAATATTGAGCACTAAACTCCATACAGATAATGGTGCCAGATTTTTAAGGCAAAAACTAATGCTGCCAACTCTAAATCATGTACAGCATAGTTTCTTTCATGAGTTTTAAGCTAGCGAGATGCGTAAGCTATAACTTTACATTCTTGCATTAATACGCATCCTATACCAATTCTAGATGCATCTGTATATACCTGATAATTAACCCCTTCTTTTAGAAGAACTAAAACAGGAGCAGAAGTTAACGCGTCCTTTATAGTTTGAAATGCAGTTTCACACTCTTCTGACCAAACAAATGGAACTGCTTTCTGAGTCAATTTTGTAAGTGGCGTGGCAATTTGGGAGAAGCCTTTAACAAACTTTCTGTAGTATCCGGCTAAACTCAGAAAACTACGAATTTGAGTGACTGTTTTGGGCTGAACCCAATCTTGAATAACACAAATTTTGCTTTGATCTACTCGAATTCCACGAGCATCAATCACATGGCCAAGAAATGATACAGAATCCAGCCATAATTCACATTTTGAGAATTTAGCATATAACTCATGTTCTCTAAGTTTTTGCAAAACCATTCTCAAATATTCCTCATGATCTTTAACTGTTTTTGATAAATTAAAATATCATCAATGAAAACTATCACGAATTTATCTAAGTAAGGTTTCAGGACTCTCTGCATTAAGTCCATGAACAGAGATGGGGCATTAGTAAGACCAAAGGATATTACTAAAAACTCATAATGTCCATATCGCATCCTGAATGCTGTCTTTTCCACATCTAAGTCTTTACCCTTACTTGATGGTATCCAGATCTTAGGTCAATTTTGGAAAATACTACAGCACCAGAAAGTTGATCAAATAGATCATCAATTCGCGGAAGTGGGTATTTATTTTTAATGGTTACCTTATTTAGTTCCCTGTAGTCTATGCGCATTCTCATAGACCCATCTTTCTTTTTCATAAACAACACCGGAGTTCCCCATGGAGACATACTCGGCTTGATGAATCCTTTATTTAATAGCTCCTGCAATTGATTATTCAATTCTTGTAGCTCCTTCGGGGCCATTATATATGGTGCCTTAGATAATGGTTGTGTCCTCGGGACTATGTTAATTTCAAATTCTACCTCTCTGGTTGGTGGTAATCCAGGCAGGTCTTCAGGAAAAACATCTTTAAAATCCTAACAACTTTTGTTGCAGAGATAGGGATCTCTTCTTTACTGCTGCCCATCATGGTTACTATAAAAGCCATACACCCTTTGCATACAAACTTCTCTGCTTGAATTGCATTAATTAAAGAATTACTAGTGCTGAATCTTCCTACAAATGTTTCTGAGGCATCCAGAGTTTGTAACATAACCTTCTTCTTTTGACAATTTATGGTAGTGTTATGCATACTAAGCCAGTTCATGCATAGTATGCTATCAAAGTTTGCTATAGGTAATATAATTAACTTAGCTTGGAAGGTATGTTTGTTTATTGGTACTTGAATATCACAAAATCTGTTTGCACTAAGTTGGGCTCCAGATGGAAGTCCAACATTTAGGGTCTTTGCAAGTTTGTAGCTGTGTAGATCTAATCTCTTAGCAAAAATTTCAGAAATAAATGAGTGACTAGCCCCGGTATCAAACAATATACTGCAGGGCTCATCTTTAATGTATAAGGTGCCTAATTTAAATAATGACAATTTAGAAGATTGAAAATGCAGTAAATAAAAGTAATTATTAAGAATTTGTACCTGAGACTACATTGTTATCTTCTGCTGCCTCCAATGGGGTGAGATTATATACTCTGGCTTTCCAAGAAGGTCCTCTATTAGAATCTTGAACCTTAGTTTGATTGGGATTAGGAGATTTTGCAGCATACTGAGTCTTTACTAGATTCTGTTCCATTGCAGAAGGTGGTGGCATAAGAGCCCTCTGAGGTTCTCGCGAGTTAATGGGAGTTGCTCAGAACACTTTATTCTGGTGATTTCGATCGATCAGTACTCCATCGATAGTTTTATTTGCTTTGCACTCTCGATACCCATGCCCTGGTCTTCCACAAGTAAAGCAAACCCTACCAGAATGGTAACATTTACCATAAGGATGTGGTTTATTGCATGTTTCATTATGTCCTGGTGTGTCATAAGTGTTCATCTGGTACACCCTTCCTTGATTTGTACGGTGCTGTTTGAAGTTTTGCGGTCGACTATTCATATTAAATGCCTTCCTCTTCATTTCTTTAATCGATTGGTGGTGCTCCACCACTCTTGCTGCTTCAACTAATTTCTCGAATTGGGTGTGTTGGAGGGGAACCACAGAATCTTTGATGGACTCTTGAAGTCCATTTTCAAATCTAAAACATTTATATTCTTCTGTAGGAGCTAAATGTGGAGCAAATCGAATGAGTTTCCGGAACTCTGCAGTATAATCAGTCACTGAACGACTTCCTTGTGTTAATTTTAGCAAAGATTTGCTAATAATGTTTCTAGCTAATGGTGGTAAAAATGTTTCTTTGAAGGCCTGAGAAAACCAACTCCATTCTATCTCATTTAGTTCAAATTCCTCAAAACGTGTTGCTCTTATTTGCTCCCACCAATGTTCCGCCTCTCCCTGAAGCAAGTGTGTAGCTAATCTTACTGATTGATTACTTGAACACCCCAGACTGGTAATATTCTTTTCTACTGCTTTTAACCATGCTAAAGTTTCTATAGGTGATTCAGATCCATCAAAAGTAGGTGGTCTTAACCTCAAGAAACTATGGAGTATTCCATCTCCAGACTGTCGAGATGTACTAGCAAAATTTGGAGTAGGAGATGCTGAAGAAGTGCTGGCGTTGGCGGATGGTAATGCAGCCACTAACTTTTGAATGGCTAGAGCTTGCTGGTTTTGGTTTTCTAGCATTGCACTAACCATATTTCTCAAAGAGGTCACTTCATCTATAGTATTATTGTTTGTGACTGCTACAGTGTTAATTGGAGCATTGCTGGAAGAGGGTTGAGCGTTGATTGGAGTATTGTTTGGAGATGTTGCCAGATTCATCTTTCTAAAATCAAAATATGTATACTTAGCTTACTTAAAATGAAACATACGACAAAGATTAAATTCTTATTTATTCATCATTAAACTTTTATTACAATAGTGAAATATGTCATACTTATTACATCATGGATTATATACTACTCCCATCCTATATACTTAGTGAAAAATGCTCTACGAAAATCTTCATAAGTTACTTCATGATGCTCCACCTGAGCTTTATGGAATAATTCTTCATATGACATAATCCACCATTCTTTTGCTTGAACACGCAGAAGACATAGCACCACTTCTAGTTTAATGTGATTAGGTCACTCCATAACACCGAATATATGGTCAACTCTCGCGAGCCACTCCTTAGCTAATACTGGAAAATCAAGGCCTCTATAGACGCCTTCTTTCAGTAATTTATTTATTACTTGTGATCCTTGTTCTGACACTCCTTCAATAGTTCTTCCTTGCTTTATTCCTAACTTGTGTTCATATTTCCAAATAGTCTCGAACTCTTTCAGATACGTCATGAATGTCATTTCTTGATTGATCTTTTAAACCTATAATTATGACTAGATCCCTTTAGTATATTTGAGCGTACATATTTACATATATATTCATATATTTGTACTTTTAATATTATTATTATTATTCCTCAATTTATTCTGAATTATATTTAATATGACATGGATGTTGTCTCAAGCATTCATTTAGTGATCAAGTGGCAGAAGAACAATCCATTAGGTAGAGAGGAATACAAATTCCAATCTGACACCTTATGGAATTCTCTGATACCAACTGTGGTAACCCTGCCCCGTCGTGGTCCTGTTAACTCTTAAGTTAACATGATTACGGTGGAGGGGTTACCAAATGACAAAGTCCTCACTTATAATTAGATTAAACATACATTATAATCCAACTTAACTAAGGACTTTGCCATTCATAAAGTAAATATTTCACTAAATGAATATGCAAGAAAATGCAGAGAGTGCGGAAGCATAAAATACAACATCCATCCACTCAATACAATAATCCAGAATAAGTAAAGTACTGAAAAGAAATGATTAACCTGTATTATTACAAATTTTAAACAGTTTAAAAGAGCTAAGAAAAAATAAACTCTCATTCTCACAAGCAGAAAGAAACTAAAGCTAAGGTTCTTCAAACACAGGCTCCTCCTCCAAAGGCAAGCTCTCCACTGAATCAACTGCTTCAATAAACTCAGAACCTACCATTATCAGTTTCATAATGGTCGGGCCCCAGCCAACAAATAGAAAAACTGGTTAGACTATTGTCTAAGCACATTTTAAGGTACAAGTTTTATTAAGTTAATTGAATATCACCATAAACCAGTACTAAAGCAAATAGGTGCATAAAAGCATAAGAAAAGAACGGTGAAAAGTTATAAACAAACAATTTATAACTAAATCAACTAGGAAGTAAGCACATACCTCATCCAAGCAACTGCAACAAAGTTAAGTAAGCAAAAAGAAAAACTAAACAAATACTATAAAGAAAATACATCCTAAACATGCTTATGATCGGAATAAGCTTATGCTGAGTGACATAACAGTAATTAAAATTTTATAAAGCTGAAAACATAGCTAACATCCTATAAATGCATATGAAAACAGAAAGTAAGACTAGCATCCTATATATAGAACCAAGGCTAAGAAAATGCAAAAAAATTGTAAGTAAACGCATCACTGAAATGAAGAATATGCAAAGTAAAATAGTAACTATGAAACTGAAAACTGCATTGGCTAATCTAGCCACTCAAACTAAAAGCACACTCAGTAATACTTAACCTGATGGGCTAAGAAAGAAGCTCTAAACTGAGTGTCACTAAAACCTCTTAGCCCGATGAGCTAAGGCAGAAACTAATTGTAAGTGTACTTGAATTAGTATAACTATATCAGATCCTGACTATTCAGTCAGTACGGGCAAGAGTCTATCCCTCCTATCCCACTGACTAGGCATGGCATAGACTATCGGACTGACCCGAACAATGTAGCTGACCCCGAACGGGTGATTAAAGAGGCATACTAACCAAGCTACACCTTACAAAAATACTAGAAGAAAACAAAATGCTATTTATGAATGATCAAAATTAACATAAGATAATTATCAATTATCTTATGTACCTCATATATGCTCATAGTTTAAAGCTCAAAATCAAGATAAGCGAAGCATCAAAATAAATTGAGCTAGAGACTCTATCTAAAACACAGGTGATATCTATTGTTGTCTACTTATTCGTTCTATCTACTCTAAGTTACATAACTTTCAGAATCATAAATTCTTACACATTCTATAATTTAGAATCACGAATCCTACTAGTTGAAGATAATTAGGACTGGCCATGTCCTAACTATATCTTAATCAAAAGATGACTACTTGGTTAAACTGAATAAATCATCGACCTATTTTTATAATTTATATTACCTCAACCTCATCTTGATTAGCCAAATCAAGATGAAAAGATTAAGAATTAGACTCCAGATGATGGGGTCTAATCACTTAATCCAAAGGTATAACTAAAGATCTAAGGTTTAGAAACCAAATTTCACAGATTAAGTCAAGGCAAATCCTAATGATAAATCAATTCATTAGGATAGATCTCTATTCTTAATTCTAGAGTTCAAAGATCAAATAATTATTTAATAAACTAAGAAAATCTATAAACTAGAAAACTTAAGGTTTCATCTATTGAGTAACTCAATTTACTCAACAGATGAATTCTAACTTAAGATCTATTCCTAATATTAGGAATTAAGGTTCTTAATTACTAAGAGTATCTCTCAAGACACACATCCTAGCTAATGTTATAAGACCTATGGAAAGATCTAAGAATGAATTAAGGAAGATGATTCACTCACTTAAGACTTAGAAATTTCCTTTAAGAGCTAAGATTGGGATTTTAGATAAGATCTAATTTAGGCTTTATCTTGATTAATATTAGCTATAAATCATTATATTTACTGATTCTAATGATTATAAACTGATTTTAGAACTTTAGAAAGCTAAATCCTAAATTTGGGCAAAATTTTGCCCCTACTAAAGGGGTCAAAAGATCAAATTTTGATCTAGAGTTCTAAATTTTATTTTTTTTTCTATTGGAATGAGTTTCTTACTATCTAATGTAGGATTAGATAGCAACTGAACTAAATTTAAGTGATTAATAAGCCTTATGAGGTCAAATTAGCAAATTTGACCCATAAGGGCAATTTAGTAATTTGGCTAAATGAAAGTTAAATTTTCTCTCAGATTACTGGTATTCACTGTCTAAGGTTTCCATTGAACATAAATTTGCTAAATTATGATAAGTATTGGCCAAGTTATGGCCAATATAATATTTAGTGTTAAAAGGGTAATTAAAGGATTCTTAATTAAGGGTCAAAATCTTAACATTGTAAATTAGTGTCCAAATTGAGTAAAATTAGTGGTTATGATTTACAATTAGTCCACTGATCATAATGACATGTAATAAGCTTAATTTGGATCTAATTTGACTAAGTTATGACCTAATTAGGGGTTAGGGTGATTAGTGAGTGATTAGTAAAATTAATCACTCAAACACTAATCCAACCTTACATCTAGGTTTCAAATGACTCTATGAGTTCTCTGAAACTTAAATCACTTAATTTGGATTACTAGATTTGCTAATATTCACTAATCAAGATTTAGAGTAATTAGGGGTGATTAGCAAATCTAATTGTTGGATGCTAAATATTTTTACAAATTACTGTTAATTAGGCTCTTCTAATCTAAATTGATATTTGTATTATTCAATTTGAAGCTCAATTGATCAAGTTATGGTCAATTGAAATTCTAGGTCTAAATAAGGTAATTAGGGTTAGATCCTAAAAGTGATTAGGCAAATACTAATCCAAACAGCAAAGATAACCTTACTAAAATGATCCTTAGGGTTTTCTGATCACTTTAAGACCCATATTGGGTATGTTTGGATTATTGGATACAAAGATATGGGCTAATGAAGTTTTGTAATATTATTTGGACTTAATTAATACCCTAAATATCACTATGCTAAATATAGGTCCTACAACAAAATTATTAGCTAATAAATTCCTCATATTTTTTTGATCAATTTGATATATTTATTTGTATAATTTGGATGTATAATTTGCAAGTTATTAAGGTTTAAATAATTAGATTTAATTATTTAATTTATTCTGTTAATTATTTTAATGATATTATTTATATATATAAATTCATTTATATTAATTAAAACATTTTTATATATATAATTTGTTTATCTATTTTTTTTTTTGCAGGACACGTGGCGAGCCGTTACTGGCTGGGCAGAAGACCGCGGGCCCCACTGTTCAGACAGCGTCAACGCTGGCCACGTGTCGCGCCGCGACTGGCTGGCGCACTGTGAGGTGGGCCCCGCCGAGGCAGTCGAAGCGTCACGGGCCACGGGCCGGC
Organism: Gastrodia elata; assembly: GCA_016760335.1. Taxonomy (NCBI): domain Eukaryota; kingdom Viridiplantae; phylum Streptophyta; class Magnoliopsida; order Asparagales; family Orchidaceae; genus Gastrodia; species Gastrodia elata. The sequence goes on along the minus strand of CM028670.1, from coordinate 93,252,502 downwards.
CCGAAACGGCTTCGTCTTCTCGCGATCGCCCGACAATAGGGAAAATTAGGGTTTCGAAAACTGCGGCTAAATCGCCGGCGCCAGAGGACAAGCCACATACCGATCGAAAGGTCTTGAAGAGACCTTTCGATGGGTACCCTAAACGTCACTGGAGAAGGTACACAGCTCCGGCAATATCTAACCCTAAGATCCTACGCTCGGCGAGACGAAGGTAACGGTTTCTACTGTTGCAATTTTGGCAAAACTGAGCTAACCAGACCTGATCGACTCGATTGGATCCGGTCAAGATTCAATTAGGACTATGAAATCAACATGCGAAAAAGAAATTCTATTATTGGAAGCATAGATTGGAAGATAGAGGTACCTCAAATTGGACGGCACAGAACGGTCGAAATTCGACTTCTGGCTTCCGAGCTTCAGGGTTGAAAACCGAGCAATCCAGAACTTTGGGGGTCTTATACTAGTCCTTAAACGGTGGTTTAGAGCGGTGGGGAGGTCCACGTTGCGCCGGCTTCGCCGGGTGCCCAGACGCAGGACACGCGCTGCATTCCTCGACGCTCGCGAGGGAGACGATCGTGCAACCGTCTGATCTTTCGATCGGACGGTCCGCGAGAACTGTCAGATGGAACGACGAATTAGAATTAGGGCGACGGCGTTACAATAATGCTGACGGCGCCGTTATGCTTAAATAAAATTATTATTATTTGATTATTTTCAAACCTATTTTATTAATTAAAATTAACTAACTAAATGCATTCCAAAAATTTCAAATAAATCACCCTAGCTAATTGATGGGTGAGGAATGCAACGGCGCACTGGATTTTCATTTCGAAGAGTATTTATTTATTTGAATTTTCAGGTATTTAAATATTATTAAATATTCGATGAAAATCCAACGACTTCCAAATGCTTCCAAAATTTTACCCTTAGCTAATTTGGGTGTTCTGAACGCAATGGCGAAGTCAGATTTTTCAATTTGAGGTCTATATAAAAAGTCAACTTTCTAGGGTTTGGTATTTTATAGAATTTCTAATTTGACTTAGTTGACTTCTGAGTTAACCTAGGCTTCAGAGATGAGTTCTAAATTACTAAATTAGTGACTTAGAATCTCAATTAAGTCTTAGATTGATCTTAATTAACCAAAGTAATAACCTGAGTTGTTACAATCACCTTTCTTACAAATGTGCTGAATATGTGTGTATAATCATCCCATCTATTAATCCTTAAGTAAATCTACAACTTTAACCAATTATCGCTCTAGAAGCTAGGACTCATATTTTTTTAGAAAGATTCTGCACAGTGGAGACTTAAAATTCATTATTAGCATTCCAAGTTTTCATGGATTTTTAGATTTTACTCATATAGAATAGAAGCATGGGCATAAGCATGAACATGAGCTTGAAGCATCATTTTAGCAGTGACGCATGAGTATCAGTGATAAAGTATGGGTTACAGAATATTGCATACACAGATTGAGGAATTTCAGGGTGCATTTGCGTCACCATAATGTCTTCCCAACTGGGTGTATGTATACATTGGACTGTACTACTCATAGTCTTTCAGTGATAGTTCTGTTACATATCCATGGCATACCGTGATGTAGCATATTTGAGTGCATCATTCCAGTGACATATAGCACAGCATATGACTTTCCTTTCACATAGATTTCTAAGCATTTGATGCTTTCATCCACTTTCAATGTTCAGTTTTGATGCAGTTTTACTTTGTTTAGTCTTTACAATTTTAGTTATTTAGCATTTTTCTCAGTTTTTCTTTAGTTTCCTTACTTTACTGTCTACTGCATTTACTTTAGTTTTACATAGCTAGTTGCGATGTGTTAGACTTCTTGCTTAACACGGGGTACTTTTGGGATCCGGCAATTTGCCAGATCCCGAGCAGCTTGTGGAAACAGGGCAGGATGACGTTTAGGAGATCCAGGAGGAGTATGTGGAGCCTTAGAGGATCAGTCTCCCACCCTTTACTTTCTGTTTTATTTCAGTATATTAGATAGACTTTACATTTCATATTTTAAAATAGTTTGTAGTAACTCTGGATGTATTTTTCTTTTCTTTTCTGGGACGAATGTTTACATACTGCTCTGTGATGAATGTATCCTGAATGTTTTGCTTTAGCTTCCGCACTCTGTTATACTATTATATTTAGTATTGTGATGTGATCAATATACTGGAAATGCTGATATATTAATAACGTATATTGGATTCTTATTTGTTTCTTTAAATCCAATGTACATGCTAGTCTAATACTTAAGATAAGTATTCTACTCTTATCTTAGGTATTAACTCTCGATCCTACTCATAGGTTCGAGTCAGCAGCCTTCAGTGTGGCTCAGTCTTCTAGCCTATTTGGGAAGATGAGTTTTGCTTGTTCTAGTCATCATGAGTGGCGCACCGCTCTACCGCTGAATTTACTACTTGTCTTTTGCACGCGGCAACGGGGCAGGTCGCTACATGCCAATTCCTCCCATCTCAGTAGGAGGCCGAGAGGCATCAGCCTTTCCTTTTTTATGGAGGCTGAGATCCAGTGAGCCCGGTCACATATTCTTCTCAGCAGGAAGTCGTGGTCTCGATTATCCTCTCCTCTCAGTAAGGAGTCGAGAGCACCTCCTTATAGTCAAGTCCCTTCTTCCAGCCGCTTCAGCACTTTATCGAGTCAAGCATTAACCTCTCCTCATCTTGGACTATTGTACCCCGCCCCTTAGCCTCCAACAGTCAGGGCTAAGGAGCGGTGTGCCATGTTGGCGAATCCCTGACTTATCATTAGATTAAGGTGTAATCCCAATCCACTAATAAGGGAAGGATGTGCCCTGAATAATATAGCAAAATCATTCACTAAGTATATACATTCATTAGAGTGTGAAAGCAATGAAAATAAAATATGCTGCATCCAATCCACCACAATACAAATAAGAAGTAAGCATACAGCTCAGGATAAAATAATATAGTAAAAGTACATATATAAGTATCTGAATTATTACAAATATTAAATAAATCATAAAAAAAATGATAAAGCTCTCATCCTCACATAAGTAAAAGAGAAGCTAAGATAAGGATCTCCAGTGGCAGCATACTCCTCATTCTGAATCTGATCTTCAGAAGGCTCGACTACCTCGAATAACTCGGGATCTAACATTGTCGGTTTCACAATGATAGGGCCCTAGCCAAAGAAAAGAAAAATTTGGTTAGACATTATCTAAGAACATTTTAGGCTGTTATTATTTCATGAGTTTTATGATATCAGCATTTTATTTAGATTATAAAAACATGCAAAGAGTAAGGGTGCAATAAGCATACAAAAGAAGGAATAAGCTATAAATAAAGGCATTTATAACTAAGCAACATGTGAGGTAAAAGAACATACATCAACATTAAAGCTGTAACAAAGTTAGGCATATAAGTATAAGTAAAGTAAAGAAAATACTGAAGGAAAAGACTCATCCTAAATATGCTTATAATCACTTGATATATGCTGGTTAAAAATAAATAATCTGACTATAACATGTAAGCAGTAACAGAAAGTAGCATCCTATAAGTAAGTAAGCAGATAAAGTAAGGCTGACAGAAGTAAAGTACAATAATAAATGATAAACTATAAATATGTATGTAATGACTGCCATATCAAAAGAGGGCTAATCTAGCCTGCTGATATCAAAAGGATTCTTAGCATTAAAATGGAGGTTAAGGCGACAAAATGTTCCTAGCATCATCTAATGTTAGGCTAGAATAACAGAACTAAAATTAAACTGAAGAGGCAGTAATCACAAATGCAGTAATGTTTTAGTTATTCACTTTACTTTTGTGGACATATTCAGAAGTGGCTGAGGAGTCCAACACATTTGCAAGACTATACGTGCTCCAAACTTAGCATAACACTCCTCAATGAGTAATGCCAAGTACTCCTTATTTCTTCTTACCTCTGTCCAATAGGGTAAAATGCACCAGATCAACAAGTTACTGAACCCAATGCAATGTTATCCTAGATATTATATGTTTTCATTTCATGCGACAACATTATCTTGTATGACATATTCAAGGAATAAGGTACAAAGTACAAGGAATGCGAAAGCACAAGTAAAATAATAGTGAGCAAGGGACTCTACTACACACTGTGGCATCAATTATTATCTATTAAATATTCTAACTATTCCAAGTTATGCAAGTTCAGGATCTCCAATTCCTAATATCGAGTGTAACTTAGAAGCATGACCTTATAAGTCAAAAGTAATTTGAACTGATCAGGTTTTAATTTAGTTTAATCAGAATTGACTACAAGTTAAATAATAAATTATCACATCCTTAATTGATGAATTTAGATGTTCTAGGCTAAGATCTGATCAAAATCTACTAAATTAAGGATTATGAGTTAAACACCATGAGATTGGAGTTAATCACATAATCTAAGGGTCAAACATAAGATCTAAGGATTTTAAGTCTAAAAGTGAACTAAAGATTAAGGCAAATCCTATTAAGTGGAATCAAGCTTAGTAGGATGATTATCCTATTCTTAATATAGAGTTAAGAGATAAAATAAACAAAATCAAAGTATGAAAATTTAAAAACTAATAAAATCAATATTCCATTCATTGTATAACCCACTTTATTCAATGAATGAAATCTAACCTAGTATATATTCCTAAACTTAAGGAAAAGATCCTAAAGTGAAGTGTAGGTTCCTAATAAGCTTCTAATGAATTTTAGAATTTGATAGAATTTATTATAATTTACCTTTATTTGTTGATTTTGTTCATTTAAAGGAAATAATGATGAGTTTTAACTAAGTTGAGATATAATAAACTTTACTTAGGAATCTTACAAACTTTAAATTGAATTTTCAATAATTCACTTAATTTATGAATCTAAGAGTTTACTTTGATTCTAAATCAATTTTATTACTAATTTTAATGATTTAAATGATATTTTGGAGGTTAGGGGCACTTAACATAAATTTTAGGCAAAATGACCATTTTGCCCCTACTTAAGGGTATAAAATGCTACTTTTTGGTTAAGGGCTCTAAATTGAATTTTCTTAATTCCAAATGATTCCTTGCTGTCTAACATGAAGATAGACAGTATGTACATCAAATTTGGATAAGAAATGGGTTATATAGATCCAAACTAAAGAATTTGACCCAAGGGACGATTTAGTGATTTTCTCTTGGTGTAATCTAAAAATTTATGCAGTTTATTATTGCTTACTATTCAAAAATTCCATAGAATCCAAGAACACTAAATTTTAATGTCGATTGTATTAGTTATGGGTGTTCTAAATTTAAGGGTAAGTATGTCATTTTTAGGGTTAAGAGGGGTCAAAAACCTAACTTTTCTATTCGAGATTCAAATTCAGCAAACTTAGTGGCTATAGCTTCCCTATATAATTATAAGTACTTTAATTAGGAGTAGACCCAAATTGGACCTCATTTGGCCAAGTTATAGCCTAATTAGGATTAGGGGTATATGGTTAACCTAAGGTTTCTACTGGTCAAAACCCAAATTTTTATTTAAGTTTATTGTTGGCACTAAAATTCTAACCTAGTTAGCATCTTGAATTTCTTAATTTGAAGTCCAAATGATCAAGTTATGGTCATTTCAATGTTAGGGTTCTATTTTCTTAAAAGGGGCTAAAACCCAATCTTTTTCATATTTAAAAATCACATACAATTTTATGCAATACTTAATTTTACTAGACTAGGTTCAAATTTGATATATTTCAGCCCCATTAGGGTCTTATGGTCATTAAAATGCAAAAAATATGAAGTTTTGGCCATTTTAGACAGTTCTAGGCAGTTTTGGACAGTTCTAGGCGCTACGGCTGTGATTTCGCCTATGTGAAACCCACAACAAGACATCTTTCGGGCTCAAATACTCTCAACCTAGAGCACTTCACATACGGTGCCATATACCGATGGAAAGGTATTTTTGAAACCTTTCCATTGATACTAAATTGGCACAAAATGATTATTATAACTATGCAAACAATGGAGTTAAAGGTTCAGGTGTGCAGAAGAAAGAAAAATAGGGCTGTTATAACTTCCTAAATTCACAAGCCTAATGAGCTCTAATGAACTCCATATCCTAATTATAGATTTCTAAGGATACAAACTAAGCATAAGAGTAAAAATGAAGTGGACATTGAATCCATTCAATGGGGGAAAGGAGGTACCTTGGACTTGCAAATGACAAATTTATTTAAAGTTCCTTGGGAGCTTGAGAACTTGAGGGTTAAGTTTCTACTTCTTCTTCAACTGCTAGCAAGAGGAGGAAGAGGGTTGAACTTTCTTCCACTAGCAAGTACAGTAATGAAGGGAAGAGGAGAAGAGAGGAATGAACTTCAGTTGAGCAAAATGCCATGGGAAGAGGGATGTGGATAGTTTTTATGGAGGAGAGGGGGGGGGATGGCTCATTAATGAGCCTTCCCATCAATCATGGAGGGGAAGGAGAGGGCAGCAGCCCACTTGAGTGCAAGGTATGGGGAGAAAAGTGCTGGGAAGGATGAAGGAGTAGCATAGAGATCAACTAGAGGGAAAGAAGAGGGGAAAATGAATTTATTTGATTATTCTAATTTAATTAATTAGTGCTTTAAAATAAGAAAAATCAGAATTTATAAACGTACTCCGAAAAAATCCCAAAACCCCTAGCTAATTTAAGGGTGAGGAACGCAACGACGAAGTCGGATTTCGATTCTGACGAGTATTTAATTTTTCTATTTTTCGGGGTATTTAATTATATTAAAATATTCGATAAAATCTGACGATTTTCAAACGCGTCCAAAATATCACCCCTAGCAAATTTGGGGGTGACGAGCGCAATGGCGAAGTAAGATTTCAATTTTGAGGTCAAATTAAATATCTTAATTTTCTAATTAATTAAATATTATTAAAATAATCCAAATATAAAATTGAGTTTTGAATCACTCCAAATCTTTGGGGATTGATGGAATGATAATTATGACGCAATTAAGTTACGCAACAACCTAGGGTTGTTACATGGACAAAAGTTCTCCATGGCCGAGAGCATCACTCTACTCCACCAAATAGCCATTCTCCTTCTTTTGTAAGCAATAGACATAGACCTGAACCCTCACCGAACCCTGGAGAATCAATCACAAGCGACACTACAATCTCATCGATCCATCCTCTCATTTGTTCATCAATCTTGGTTTAAGGTACTAACTTTGTCTTAATCTGAATTCTATGAATTTGGATTTTCTTTCCTTTACAATCTTATTTAATGTATGATCATCAAATTTATGAGTAATGTTAGAAGAGGTTACCATCCTATGAAGTTAGTTAAATTGATCAGATGTTAAGATCTATTTGCAAGATATAATTATCCTTAATCGCATCCAACTTTCCTTATTAGGCTGAGCATGCAACCTAGTATTGCTAAGCCTTTCAGAATATAGTCTTGAGCTTCATTCATTTGATTTCACTAAACAGATTGGTAGATCCGTATGCATGGATCCTTCTTTTTCCTTGTTAACTAGTATATAAAAGTGGTTAATGATTGAAAGCATATTGCGATTCTATATTGATGATTAGCTACTGGCAATGCAAGTAGTGGTTTCCTATCTTTAAATTATGAATAGATCATAAAACTGTTTGCTGAGGTGATTCCTTATTCCATTGCATACCTTTTACTTGTAATTTTGCATCTTAACTACCCTTAATAATTTCTTGAATTTAATCACTTTGGAGATTGTTAGTTTAGAGATGCTTTTGAGTTCATCTCAATCAAATTATAAATAAGAGTGTTCAATGTATTCCATGAATCCCTCATAAAAATGATTATTATCAAGCTATTACATACCATCTTGTAGATCCTTCTCTAGCATGATGTAGTTTAGTCTTCTATCTTATATATTGGAGAACTAATTGGTTTGAATCCATGTTCATCTAGGAGTGAGTAAAGTTTATCATAGAAATTGTTATTTAAGTACATTTTTGCCTAATTATTGTAGGAGATGTAATTGACGTCTCATCCAAATCAATTGATGAGTTCAAGTTCAAATCATCCTAAAGGTACGTTAAGTACTTAGAACTTTATTGAGTTATGTATTTATTTAACTATGTTGTTTTCCTGAGCTCTGTATATAGTGTGTACATCACTTACATAGATCTTAGCATCTTTAGTGATTGATTGTTGTTTGAAAACCATGACATCAGGTGTAGGAACTCTTTGCTATTGTAGGAGAGTATTGGTACTTAATGAATTTTCACTAAGTAGCATTATTAATTTACTTGAAATATTAAGTTTTCACCATGAGATGAAACATAGACTTTAGTGAGTAAACTTGTTAATTACTCTTGCATTTAGGTAAATATTATTTAGGCATTTCTTTTTAGGACCTATAGATGTCCAATTATGATGTTTAAGGAGTTGATTTACTCCTTAGACGATAACAATATCATCAAATTAGAAAGATTTCATTTAGAATCCTATTTTTTCAGTCACTTTTAGTCTCTTAAAATGTTATTGTTTTTAGGGAATAGGATCATTTTGGGAGGAACATAGTTTGAGCCACTGATTTCTCTCATAACACTTAAATCAATAAAAGCTAGAACTTAGATATTTCATTTAGTCTAATTGGACTTAATGGAACTCCCTTTAGCTCAAAACTTAAATATTGTACAAAATTGAATAATTTAGACTTTAGATACTTAGAATCTTATGTTAAGGGACTTAAACCCCGTGTTGGAGTTTAATCTCTTAACTTATAATCTTGATAAATTATATTAAAATTGGTTGTGAAAATGGAAAAGTGTAAATTAGGTCGATCACTTTTTTCATTTAACTTTTGTAGGCGGTACTATTTGATTATGAATTAGAACTTATTAAGTTCTAATGCTTAATTACATAAGGTCGTGAATTTGATATTTTACTTGATAGATGAATATTAGAAATTTAAATTTTGTATTATTTCAGAATAGATAGAATGAATAAAATATAGAACAATATATATTATATATGTTATAGTAGAGTCTTGATTACTTTGACTTTGATGATATGCATACCTTTTATTTGTGCTTTATGCCTTTGGACATATTAGTTAAATGTAGAATATTTAATGAGTATTATATGTTGGTTTGAATGCACAAATCATATTCATGATAATTTAGTAAGGTTTAGTATGTCAATTTAGTGATTCAAATGTCATATCAATTTTATAAACTGTGTCCTAATTAGTCTACCTTTTTTGTTCAAATTTCTTTGATAGAAAAGACTCAGATCCAGCTATTAGATGGTTTGAATGATACATGTCTATTTATGGAGAATCGAATCGGATCCAACCATGACAGGGTTTGGATGATCATGTATGATTTCTTAGTCTGGCTCATCTAGCCATTAATGGCTTAGATGATACATGTGAGACTATTTTGTTCAGTGACTGTGTTTAGCCAGGTTCTGTTATGACAGTACTAATCCAGGCATACGTCTATTCAGTTTAGTTCAGTTTCAGTGACTTTTTAGCCAATTTGCTATTTTAGCACTCTTGAGGCTACTTTCAATTTTCTGCACATTTTACGATTCAGCTCAATTTTGCAGTATTTATTTACTTATGCATGCTAGGTAGCTAGCTAATTTTGTTTCAGTACTTATATGCATCAATTTGTTATTCTCTATAAATCAACACATTCAAATGATCATAAGCATATTTATTTTACTTTCAATCATTTCAGTTCTTTTAGTTATATATATGTATATACTACCTGACCTTATTGCCGCTTCTGATTTGAGGTATGTTGCTTTGCATACTTCTTTTGATAAATTATAAATGCGTGATTTATAGCTTTCATATTACTTATAGCTTGTTGCTCCCAATTTCTATTGTTGGTTAAAAATGTTAAATGTGATATCTTAAATTAATCAAGCTTGTAGCCGTACTTAGACTTATTAAAGTCTAACCAAATTTTCTTTTTTGGTTGTGCCCTGTCATATATGTAGATATAGCAGATCAATAGTACAGGACATATTCAACGTTTGAGGATTAAGCTTGATAGAATGTTAAAATAAGGTGCGACTTGCAGAAGGAAATTGATACTTTAATTTTTCTTTACCCTTATTTAATTAAAATGTAATAAATGAGTTTTTTTTGTTATTCTTCTACATTTTTGTATTGTATGTGAATAGACAAATGTAGAATATATTTGGATGGCTTCTCTTTATTTATTGTATTGTTATAATATATATATGTTTCTGACAGGATCTTGCTATCTCATGATTAGTATCATGAATAACTTATTTAATATATGTGATACTAATGACGAGCACCTCTTAATCATAGTTGAGTTAGTGATAACATAATGATGTGTAGGAGGTGGGCGTCACAACACTATGCATTTTAAGATTTTCAAATATGTTTTAAGTTGTGAACCTATTTTTATGGCTAAAAGTTTGAACTGCAGTGATATATAATCCTTTGTACATTTGAATATTTTATTTTAAAATTATGGGTTTAGGCAAGTAGAGGCAGCAACAGTAGAAGCAGAAGTGCAACACATAAAATAGCAATTTAAGAATGATGCATTCATGTAACGATTGCAACCAACACAAGTAGCGGTACCATAAGTGCAGCACAGGTAGTAGCAGCCAGCAACCTAAGAAGCAGCAGAGACAGCAACAGGTTGTAGAGGTAGTAACATTAACAAAAGTAACACACAATAACAGGAAAATATTAAATTTGCGCAACCCATGAAAAACAATAATTTAAATGTTTAAATTGTAAAACAATAATAACAATTAGGCACATAAGAAAATTTTAAGAACTATCCCAAGCTGCCGTAAAGGCGGCAACCTAAGCAGCCGCAGAGGCAGCAACCCATGCAACCAACAAAGGCAGCAACCCATGCAACCAGCAAAGGCTGCTAAGCAACACTAGAGGCTCCTAAGCAGCAACACAGGTTGCTAAACCAGCACAAGCAACCGTAGAGGTTACAACAGCATAAGAAAAAATAGAAAAATAATAGTTTGAAAAAAATAATTATGAGTATCTATAAAAGAGTCAAAATGTCACATTACATATTTTGAAATTATTTTTTTCATCATAGTCCCTTTTACCATCATGAACCTGCATAGCAGCATAACTCACAATCTAAAAAAAGATAGATTAGTTAAAAATTCAATTAGCAACTGTAGTATTAAAGAGTGCATTAGAACATAAAGATAAAAAGATAAAGCATTAATATTTCATAAGCAATTGGATTCAATTTAGCTGGCTTTACACTTCATCTGGTATAGGGCACGTTAGATTTTCTTCCTGCAACAAAAATAAATAAAAATAAAGAAAGAGAATAAATCATATTAGTGTACAATGTTTACTAGTAATTGTTCATAAATTATAGTACATTAATTTATCAAATGCTTACATCTTCATTTAAATCTTTAATGAAATATATAAATTAAACGAAAACAAAGCCTTCAAGGTTATGGGAAACTTTAGATGAAGATAGAGCTCCATAAGGCTAGTTGGTTTGCTACAACATGTATTCACATGTTAAAGGATGAAGTTATCTTAATCTCTTTAGCTTTATTTGAATCCCTCTTCAATCAAACAACTAAGTCTTTGCTGGCCATCTCATAATTTGGCTTATTTAATTAGTCAAATAAATTCTAATATATTTAAAGATTAATCGTTTTGATCATGTTTACGGATCTTATCTCTGTGGAACCGCCCTCATCCATTGGATCAAAGCCCAGATCCAACGACTGGGATTAGATCATCTTACGGATCTTATCTCTGATGTTTGATCAGATCCAGGAAGATAGCTGGACGACCCATAATGTGTCATCTGGTTGTCCCATGTGTTGTGGCTTACGACAGATCACCCGCCATTCGGTTTTTACACGGCTGTTAGCTGTTACAATTAGAATATAATATTAAATATATTAATTATAATTAATGTTAATTAATATATTTTGTTTTAATCCAAATATCTTGATCAAGTGAGTTTCAAAACTTCACAAAAATTCACCATAATTTAATTTGAGTGTGAGGAACTCAAAAATACTATTAGATTTTTTATTTGCAAACGACTTCCAAATTGTTCAAAAACTTTGTGATTTGGTCATAATGATAATTTGAGCCTAATGGTGAGATTTCTAGATTAATTAACCTAATTAATTGGGTAACAACATTGGGTTATTACACGCTTAGACTCGACTAGATGTCCAAGCACAATAATCCTCATGTGTGTCAGATATGAAACAAACCGTTCCCATTATGCAGCATTAGCCAAATCAATCTCACAGAGCGAGGCGCTAATAAATGCTCAATTGCCATTTCGTATGCATCCAAGCACAAGATCAAGACGCGACCAATGGATTTGGCGGATCCGCCACTGATTTTGGTGGAACTGTAGACCACTTGGGTGGAGCTATGGTTACTATTCACGTGCGTAGCACACAATGAGACGCTTATGGGCCTAGTGACAGAGTTATATGATTTTTTTTTTTTTTTTTTTGTTTTGTGTTGTTGTATTTTATTATTTGTGTAAGATATAATTATATTTCTTATAAGAGTTTATAATATTAGAAAGTTTTCTCATTTATATCTTTATAATACTCCCCCACAAATAAATTATGAAAAATATTAGATTAGAATTTAAAATTTAAAATATATATTTTTATAGGCTTTAAAAATAAAAATAGATTTAATAATAATTTTTTATTATACTTAACTATCTAAATCTTAATTATTTATATTTTTAGGAGATATATGAACTTAATAATCAATGCATTAAACATAAGAAATTATATTTAATAGCAAAACCTTAACACAATTTGGGCTTTAAGCCATGAGCGCATACTAAAATGATTTAAAATTTAAAAATGCAAATATCCTTACAATTAGTGGATTAGAATATTTGGGACCGCAAGTGTGGGGGTGGGGGCCCTCCGCATAATAGCGCGTTAATTGTCGCCGAGCGACCGCCGTGCGACCTCCTTCCGACCTGTTTCGTGATGGAATTAAAATACTAATCACGCTTAAGAAAATAAAAGGAGGATTAGCATCAGCTTTATCACATGTTATCTAAGGCTTCTCTTTGCTCACGTGGCAGGCTCCACAAAATATTCGGGCGTGTCTTTATTCGAGTGCTAGCAAGCTAAACGTGCTGCTTACTCTGCTAAATTACGCAGATTTTCTTTAATTATTCTGCTCAATTATGAAAGGGCCTGCGAATCATTTATTGTGGGGGAGAGAAAGACGAAGGAAGGCGCCGTCCTGGTCGGCTTTGGCTGATTGTATCAACGGCCGGATCTGTTTGTCTGATTTCTTCCAAATAAAAAAATATTGTTTTTTTTTTTCTTAAGAATTAGTAGGCAATTGATTATTTTATTGATCAATTAAATAAAATATACAAAATGTCTGACATCCAAACAAAATTATAAGAGCGAATAGTGAAAATGTAAAAAGACCAAATAAAAAAATAAATATATTAATATATACTAAAATATATAGATGATGTGTTAATTTAATATATAAGTAAATTATTAGTTGAATATATTTTTTGTAGAACATATATACAAAAAAAAAAAAATTTATTGATTATAAATATTTTTTGATATATATTTTTATGCAAGCATAGTATTTTTAAAAAATAAATAAGACTCACCACTTAGAAGGAGCCCGTGACCCAAATGAGGAATCTTTTCTGTGAGAATCCCAATTTCTATGTGTTCCAATGCATAAAGAAAATGAGCCAGCTCTTTGAAGGACATCCGAAGAGATCTTCTGCTCTGAAGAAATCATAAGGATTGAGGTTTAACCGCTGAGAGTTACTTACGAAAATATGAATTATAACAACACAAAATTAAAGGGCAATCATAGCACAAGCAATTATAAGCATACGAACACAAGAATATACATGAAAAATGTAAAAATAAAAAAATTAAAGAGTCACATCACAATAAGAAAATCTCCTATATAAAAAAGAATTGCAGAATTACAGAAAACATACCAATTTCTTTGAGGAAGAAGATATTAACTGTCCTAAGCTTTTCCTTTTATTATCTCCCAAATTTCTTCTTGCTCTCACTCTAAGATCCAAGCCACCAAGCCTTTAAAGCTCTCACAGAATATTTGACACACATATGAACCCTAACTCTCATGTTAGAATATATATATATATATATATATATATATGAGATTGATAAATCAACCATAAAGTGTCTTAAACAGCCTTGGGCACATCACACATGGGATGGATAGTTCCGTGGGTGCCTAGGTGTGTGTGAGCGCCTGTGTTCATTTTCCTCGGGCGCCTCAGTGCTAGACTTTCTGTCTGCTAGGCGCCTGGTTGCTCATAGGTGCCAGACGTTCTATCTCTCGGGCGTCTGGGTATGTCTGAGCTGTAGACCTTCTATTTCATGGGAGCCTGCGTGCGCCTGAGCCCCATACGTTTTTTTTGATGGAAGCATAAGTGCGCCTAAGTGCCAAACAAGCTGTTAACTTCTATAGATCCATCCCAGAATTTGTTAAAGCACCTTTTTTGTGACTGCTGTGGAACCAAATTTGAGAATTTTCAAGAAATAATTCACACTTATAATACCATTAAAGTAAAATTAATAATTTGTTTAAAATTATACAATTAGAACCATACACACATATATATTATAAGAGTTTATTTAATGCAACAAAATTTAAAGTAAGAGTTCATTGCTAGCTCACTTCTAGCCCTTTTCTCTCTACTCAAGTTGATTCTTGAATGTTCAATTATTAAAATCTGAAAATTTATCAACAGATGTCAATCAGGCAAGAGCACATAGACCATTCTTATAAGAGTAACTTTCGAGCATCCTATAATATGTATAAATCAATGTAAAAGTGATATGAATAACTTTGCTATGAACAAGTAAATATTTGTCAAATGAAATTAACTTTTGCCGTGCATATTAGACTTGAATTCAATATATAAGAAAGTATGAAATAAATTTTATCATAAGCATTATATAGCATAAAGTCGAGTCTGGAGACCCCTGAGCCCAAATGGGTAAACTCATAGGCATAGTTTTTTGGGAGATTTATCGCTACTCGTCAGTAGCTTATTAGCAATTTCAAAAATGATGGTGTGTTTTTTCTCTGGATTTATCCACTTCCTAAAATGACTAAATCATTCCATATAACTCCCAGGGGTTGCTAGAAAGCACAATATATACAGATTATTAGTGTTAATTTCTATCTTCAAAGATAAGCACCACATAATATGATATATTTTATCTTTTTGTTACATACCTTATGATAATATTTTTGTAATTTCATTAAGAGGTAAGCATATTAAAGAGCATAAATATTATTTTAAATGGAAATATGCTCAAAATAGACATGTTGAAGTAAAATTTATAAGTAGATTTATATACCTAATTGATTTGATATTACATAGTGGTTCAATTGATTTAATCTGTCAACTATTAATTTCAAACATCAAATTAATATTTTACGCACTTGATTGATACACTCACATCTTTTACTTAGATCATAAGCAATATAATGAATCTAACATTGTTTAAGCTCTCCAAATAGAATGATTTATGATTCACATAAGCATCAAATTCATTTAAACCCTATATATATTTTAAATGCATGATTTTATCGAAACTAGTCTTTATTTTAGTATGTTATTGCGTTTTAATAGTTTTGGAGTGGGCAGATTACAAAAAGATGAAGTTTGTGCAAAATTGGGCACTGCAGCATGCTACAACACGCTATGGTGCGCAGTAGCGCTCCCTGGCCGAGAGCCAGGTGCTATGGCATGTTATGGCGTGTTTCGGCGCGTAGGCTATGGCGTGTTTCGGCGCTGCGGCAGGCTGTGGCGTATTTCAGCGTTGGGTGCGCGGTAGCGCCCCTTGGTCGAGAGCCAGGCGCTACGATGCTAAAATTTCTGAGACGTAGGAGCTGCGGGGCGCTAAAGCGCTCCATGGTCGAGAGCCAGGCGCTACAGTGTGCTATGGCGCCAAAATTTTTGAGACATGGATACTGCACTGGGCGGTATCGCCCCCTGGCCGAGAGCCATGTCCGCTGTAGCGCTCGTCATTCATTCTGCATGAATGAAAGGCAGGAGGTTTCTCCTATGACATCCAAATACTCCCTATTTAGAGTACCTCATAGGTCATGCCAATTACTGATCGAAAGCTCTTCTGAGACCTTTCGATTGATTCCTAAATTGGTGCAATTGGAGCATTCTAACATCATAATAGTGATATTTTAGTTACAAGTATACAGAAATTTTCATGATTTATACTATGCAATACTGTTTATCTTTTGTTGGAATCAGGCTTTGATTGAGCACTTGAGAGCTCAATCGAACTTTTATATTTTTACACTCAAGGATTAATAGATAAGCAAACTTGATGATATGATTGAACTGGCAAGAAAGGAAATACCTTGGCTCAGCAAAAAATGAAGATTTTCTTTCTTGCGCTTGGGATGAAGCTTTACCAGACTTTTCCTTATCCTTCCCTCAAACTTTTTAAGTGCAGGCTAAGAGATCAGATCAAGATGGCTTTGATAAGGAAAGGGGGTATTGGTTGGATTATAGGATAAGCAAGTGGTAGGGGAGTCTTTAATTGTTGTAAGTGGGGAAGAGGGGCTTAGTTTGAGAGGAAAGTTGCATTTTTGCAAGAGTGGAAAAGTATGTTTGATTTGGGGATAAGCTACAAGTGGAGAAGATGATAGGATATGTAGGTGGTAGGTCCTACTTGTTAAATTAATATCTTGGATTCTCTTTAATTTTTTTCCCTCCTTGTAAAGGACGTGGTGTGGCTCTCTCCATCCTTTCTTTATCCTCTGAGGCCAACTCAATCTGAGTATAGCTTCAGTTTCTTCACTGTTATTACTTTTGTGAGCATGTCAACTAGGTTCTTTCATGTGTAAATCTTCTCCAACGCCAATTGACCATCTTCCAACAAAGATCAAATAAAATGGAACCATAGCTGAATATGGTTTGTTCTGGCATCAAATATGGCATACTTAGCCAGGTGGATGGAACTCATAATACCATTATGAAATCTTTTATCTCTTTGCTCCTTGCCTAACTCAGTCATGAAGCTCTTCAACCACTCCATCTCTTTGCTCACCTTTGTGATGGAAACATACTTGGCCTCAATTATGGACATGATAACTAAGTTTTGTAACCTGATGATTCAACTCGCTGTAGTGCTACCTAAGGTAACCAAATATCTAGTTGTGCTCCTTTTGATATCAATATCTCCATCTCTATCTGAGTCTACATATCTATATAGCTCTATCTTCGACATACCAAAGCAAAGTGCTTTGTCCATTGTACGTCTCATATATCTGAGAATGAATTTAACTACCTCCCAATAAGACTTTTAGGGGTTGCTTATGTACCTACTGACCACTCCCACTGAATGGGCAATATTCAGTCTAGTGCAAATCATCATGTACATTAAACTTTCGATTGCTTAAGCATAAGGAACATTTTCCATGCATTCTCGTTTGACTTCAGTCTTTGGAATCTACTAATTTGTCAAGTTGAATTAACTTGCTAGGGGAGTGAAAACTAGCATTACCTCTTTTATGTTGAACCTTTTGAGTACTCTTTCAATATATTCAGCCTGATATAGCTTCACTATCTCTGCACTTCTTTCCAATTGATCATCCTCCCAAGTATCTGCTTTGCTGACTCTAAGTCCTTCTTATCAAATTCCTTTGACAATTGCATTTTGAGTCCTTTTATCTCTTCCATATTTGATCATACTATCAGCATATCATCTACATACATAAGTAGAATAATATTGAAGGTCTCAAGCTACTTCACATAACAGTAATGATCTGCCTGACATCTTTTGTATCATGCGTATGGCATGAACCTGTCAAACCTTTTATACCACTGCCTTGACGTCTATTTCAAGCCATACAAGCTTTTCTTGAGCTTGCAGACTAGCTCACTCTTTTCTCGGATCTCATAACCCTGTGGTTACATCATGTACATGTCTTCCTCTAGACCACTGTGAAGAAATGCAGTCTTCACATCCATCTGTACAAGATGCTAATTTTTGACTGCTACGATGTTTATCACTGCTCTGATAATAGCCATTTTCAATACTATAGTGAATATCTCAGTATAGTCCATGTTGTGCCTCTGTTAGAAGCCTTTCACCACGAGCCATGCTTTGTAGTGCTTGCTATCATCTGGTTCTTCTTTCAACATGTATACATATTTGTTATAAAAGGCCTTCTTTTCTTCTAGAAGTCTAGCCAGCTCCCATGTCTCATTTGATATGATTGATTTCATCTCGTCATCTATAACGACCAAAGTCGTTAATATGTTAATTAGGACTGAACCTCCCTTAAGAAATTAGGATCCCAGATGACTTCAAAATTAGGTCAAACAAAAAATACTATTGAAGAAAATTTATTTTTGTGATCATAATTCTTATATTTAGGAGCAATCTAAAAAATAGGTACCCATGAATTAATTTCTGAATATTTAAAATTTAGAAAATTAGGAAACTTAACTACAAGTCTAAATTCAATGTTCTTATTGTCGTTGGATTAAGAACATTAGAAAAATGTTATTTTTTGTCAAACTTGGAGTTCCAAATTGACCGTAATTAATTTTTAAAATTTTAATATTTGGAAACTAATATAAAATAAAATAAAGCTCCAACTCAAATTTTTTTGTTACGGGTGTGTTTGTCTCGTAAAATACACATCCGGGTCAAATTTCATTAATTTTGGAAATCAATTGATGGAAAAATGTGAAAATTTTATATGAAATTAATCATTTCAAAATTTTATAATTTATTTCTCTCTCCTCCTCCCCCCACATGCGCCCATGTCTGCGTGTTGTGTTGTGGAGACCATTTAGTATATTATGGAGATTCTAATGGTGTTCCGGTGAGCTTCCAGAAGATTCCGATGTGATACGAATGAAGGTGTGAGGTCCAGGAACAACAAAGGTGCTGCAGAGCACCGTGGCATGCTTTAGCACACCCTCACCCAAGACGGAGGTGCTATAGCATGCCTCAGAGGTCAGCAGATAGAGAAGCGACGCTATCGGGTGCTGTAGTAGAAATCGGCACTGCAGCATGCTGCAATGGAAATCAGCACTGCAGCGCGCCCCAACGATAGTTATCTCGAGAGGCGGGCGCTACAGCATGCCACAGTGGCAGGCTAATAAAAACTAGGGTGCTACAGCATGACCTGGTGTATGGCTACCCGAAGGCAGGCGCTACAACGCATCATAGCGCTTCGCAGAATTTTGCTCGGGTTTAGATTACGCACTAAGTAATTTGGGGGATATTTTGAACTTTTTTTTGGGTTTAAAAATGAGCTGGGTACTTAAGGGAACATGTGAAGGAGTTTTTTAAACAAGCTAAGTGTGTTGGCATTTCAATTGAAGGCTTTAGCTGCTATGAGTAGGAGATCCCAAGGTGAAGCCCTACAAAAGCAGCAATGCAAGAGAGCTCTTGCATGCTGGAGAAGATACTTCTGGTGCTGACTATTTCCTCTCCTCTTTATCTTAGAGTAAGAGCTTGCATATTTCCTATTAAAGGTGAAGCTCTTTGTAACTCTGTACTCTTCAAAATTCTTAGTGAATATTTTATGTGGTGTGGCTTCATAGTTTTACCCATTCTTGATGTTTTCACATAATTTTTATGTTTGGATGTTTGTGTGCTTGAGTTTTATTTTGCATGCATGTGTTGTGATCTACTCCTTGTGATTTTGTGATTTCAGATTTTCTTGGTAACTATCAACGCAAACCTAGTCCTGAGTTACGTGCGCTAACCAAATTGTTTCCACTGTAGAGAGTGTGCTTGGTGATCATCATATTACAAATAAGTTGAATCAGAGCAATGTTACCTTGTTGGTCATAGGGTTTACTATTTGCATGGGAGAAATGGCCGATAAGATGAGACACAAGATAGAGAAATTCAGCAGTACGAATTTTGTGTTATAGAAAATACAGATGGAGGATTTGCTTTACCAGAAGAAGTTATATCTTTCATTGAAAGGAGCGGACATAAAACCTGCAACTATGAATGATGAAGAGTGGGAAGTTCTCTATAGAATTGCACTAAGTTTGATTCAATTATCTGTCTTCTTCTATTGCATTTAATATTGTTAATGAGAAAACTACCGTATATCTCATGGATGCTCTGACGAGAATGTATGAGAGCCCATCGGCTTCAAATAAAGTTTTCTTGATGAAGAGATTGTTTAATATGAAGATGATGGATGTCTATCAGTAACTGAACACCTCAATGGGTTTAACATAGTGATAAGTCAGTTAAATTCGGTGGGAATCAATTTTGATGACAATGTCCGAGCTTTATTGTTCCTCTCTTCATTACCAGACAGTTGGGATGGGCTGATACAGCCATTAGCAATTCATCAGGAAATGCATCATTGAGATTCAATGACATTGTTGGGCTTATGCTGAATGAGGAGGTGCAGAAGAAATCCCATGGAGAGGCATCCACCTCAGCATTTAATGTTGAAAGTAGGGGATACATACTGAAAGGATACATAACAGAAATAGGTTAATGTCTTGATAAGGAAAATCAAGGTCCTAAAATGTAAAGCTGGATTGCTGGAATTGTGGGAAGGCAGGTCACTTCAAGAAGGACTGCCTTACCCTGAACAAACCAAGTAGTGGAGATAAGATGATGAACCACACTGTGAATGTTTCAACTAAGGAGGATCAGGATGTGTTGATCCTCTTACTGTCAACATAGAGTCATGGGCAGTGGACTCAGGCACATCCTTTCATACAACTCCATCAAGGAGTGCCTTCAAAAACTATACTAAGAGTGACTTGGGGAAAGTATATCTTAAAGATGACAATGCTTACGACATCATTAGCATATGTGATGTGGAAGTTCAGCTACCAAGCGGTGCAATCTGAAATTAAAGGATGTTAGACATGTGCCATGTCTAAAGAGGAATCTGGTTTCTATGAGCTAGTTAGCCAAAGAAGGTTACATCACTTATTTCATTAGATATTCATGAAAGTTTACCAAGGGTCACTTGTTGTAGCATGAGAAAATATGGATGGTACATTTTACTTGATCAATAAAGTGTTCGATTCTATTACAGTTGTAGAAGAAATAGATACGGATCTATGGCACTAGAGGCTTGGCCATATGAGTGAGAGGAGATTAAAATCCCTACAGTCTGTAATAATTCTAGTATTGTTACTCATCAATTAGTGACCTAATTGCCTCTAATCTTCTTTTATTACTCTTATAATAGTGTTAGGAGTCTCCATCTCAAATTTCATGTGATTTGGAGACTTTGACAATTTCCAGCATTTCCTAATTTTTTGATAATTCTTGAAATACCTAATTTATTTAGACCTTAGAATCAAAAATAGAGTCCACCATTAGAATCACCACACATAAATTAGCTAGGGGTGATATTTTGAGTGTGTTTGGAAGTCATCAAAATTTTTATGAATATTTTAATAATATTTAAATACACATAAAATTAGGTAAATTAAATATACCTCCGATCAAAAATCCGATCGTAATTTTGAGTTCCTCACCACTCAATTAGATAAGGATGAAAATTTGGAATTTTTCAGAGCGCATTTGAATATTTAAAAATTATATAAATAGTTAAGAAAATTAAATAATATAATATAGTATTTAAATAAATAAATATTATATATTTAGATTTTTATTTAGCGACTAAATTCAAGAAAGCAGAGATCCGCTATGCATGGCAAAACAAGGAACGACAAACCAACTCGATCCTAGCCATTCAACACTAATTAGGCTAAGTCCAACAGCACAGAGATATTTTGATCTCCCAGAGAGATCTAGCCGTCGAATCTCTCATACGATCTGACGGCTGAGGATCAGGGACCGTACGTCCCTATCCTCCACTCCGTTGTGCAAACGCACGATGCCTGGCCGTCCTTATAATTCGCCAGCTGCCTCCTCACGGCTTTAGGCCTCATCCAATTCCTCAATCCCAGCACTTTTGCTTTTCATTTTCCTAAGGCAAGCTGCGAAGAAAGGTGGAGAGGAAACCTACTATCGATACAAGAGAAACTAGTGCCCTAACCCTAACTCCCAAAAAATGAAGGTGAAAGGTACGATCATTCATTCATCCTCTTTATTTCAGAAATTCCTTTAATGACTTTATTAGTCTACCATTATTTTTAAAAAAGTTATCTGTTCAGTCGATCGAATCCATTAATGCCGATCAATCTCAGCATTTCATTTGTCACTTTTCATTAAGGATTAATGACACTAGAATGGCACCAATGTTTATTGAATGAATCAATAGATACATTGCAATCTTAACTTCTTTTTATTTATTTGTTTTAATGCCCTAACTTTCCTCTTCACATCAATTATACACTAATCATAAGTTCGAAGTTTCACAATGATAAATATTCCTATTACAATCTTATTCAATACGCATTCTTTAACTTTATTATGTATTATATTTTCATCAATCAGTTGTGATTTGGCGTAATTGAATATAGAGAACTTATGTAAGGATAAAATACCTTGTTGTAGACTATCTCCATTTCTTCTTATTTCAATTATGATTAATTTTATATATAAGTAAACTTAGGCTCATTGTTGAGCTTCGTCAAAAGAAATTATGAGCAAACACTCTATCAGGATAATGTGGCTATTTCGGAATGTCGCAAATTTCTTTTTGTTTTCATGTCATGATTAGTTTTGATGTCGATCTAATTATGCTTATTGTGATTTTTCTTTTATTTTTCTTAAAATAAGATAAGTTAATGGATTTGGGATAAGTTCCAAAGATCTGAACTCATCTTTCTTCTAAATGTTGTATGTTCAAAGAAAACTGAAATTCTTTTCTATGAAATTTCTCTTTTCTCACTCAAACCTTACTCCTACAAATCATTGAATTCGTTACTTTAAATAAATCGATATATAGTATTTAATTTAATTAGATTAAAGGCCATCTGATTTGATTAAACCTTTACCATTCTTTAAGTCAGTAAACTGATCTTTTAGGATATCATTTCATGCATCTTGAGTTACTCCTAAAAAGAATGGTTATGTTTAAAATGAAGGCTGAGAGACGGCCATTCGATTTAGGAGTTTATTACAGTTGCAAGAATCCTTAAAACGCCATTTCTGAGATGCCCTAAAAGCTTGCAATTCGACGCCTCGTCGGGAGAGAAAACTATGTGAGCCGCCGTCTTGAGCCGGGTTCTTGTATTCGTGTAAAATATAGCTCGGTTCAACCCGCCTTTGTACAGTGTTGGCCGATCTCTAAATATGATAATTTCAGATTTATTTCAATAAATAAATAAATGTAAGCCTTTAAATTAATTCAAAGTTAATAAATTCTATAGTAATACATATAATTATCCTAATGATATAAAATTTTATATCTTCGTATTCAAAAAAACATAAAGATTAATTTTATGATATTAAAAATTTAATTTGACAATTAAATTTAATTACCATTATATAATTAATAAATTAAGTTAATTTTTAAATCCAATATTGTTTACATCATAACTTAGGAATTTGATGTCCAAATTGGACACTTAAATAGTCTATTACACTTACAAAAACATGAGGAACATTAATATGAGATCAAATTTAAGTTTCTAGGTCTCTTTATGACAGTTTAACCCCAAATTAGGACCCCCTTTAAACTCTAAAAAATTAATGTTGTCCAAACTTGACCTAGCTACTGTCATTTTATTCCTTAGTATATAAGGATCACTTTGACATGTATATTAAACCATTTGGATAACATTTGGACATCTTAGGTATTTAGCTCCTTAAATTAGGTAAAATATTAATTTCTTGATTTTCAAATATGCTTGTTTTAGGATGTGTAAATCATAGGACAACAAACTTATTTTATTTTATTATTTCACATATAGTTTTAAATTATATGTTTAAATCTTGCATTTCCATGGATGTGATGATTGGAAATATTTAATGCTCATTCAAGTTGAATTTCTTCTATTATAAAATTACTTAGGAATAAGTTAATTGAATGAAATGCATGTATCTTTTCAAATTGATTATTCAAATTCTTGTTACTAGTTATTATATTAATGCAAATTATGATATGGAAATGTTTAGAACTTCTATAATTGATCATTTTCATATGTAGAATAACTTCATGAATGATTTGAATATAATATATTGCATAATATATACTGAATTTAATTCTTCTATTTTAAATACTCTTCATATAAAATTTAGAATAATTGACTTGGATGTGTTGTCATAATTCATATATCTAAAATGTAAGGCTATATGTAAATTATTTATGTTGGAACTTAATTTGAGTTAATATCATATACTTTAAATTAAGTTAATGATAGTTCTTTAATGAATAGTTCTTTCATTCTTTCTTCCTATAAGTTGAGAAATTATATAAATATCTCATGTCTTATTTCATTTTGGAGAATGTTGTAATTATAATTTTATAATGTAATTTCAATTACTTATGTCATGCTAGACTTAAATTGGAATTATATTTTTATGTTTCTATATGTTTTTACTTCTTCTTTAAGTGCATGCTAGATTAACTTGAGAATCCTTCAACTCCTTTATATTATAATTAACTTAATATTTTCAATTTATAAGTTAAAATTCTTTAAAAGAACTCAAGATTTGACTAGTGCCCAATCAATCACTTAGATGATTGGCACATATCTCCATAGTCTTTAACCTTTCAAATTAATTTTCAATTGATTTAAACTTGAGAACAATAGCTTTCTTTCATGCTTTAATAAGCTAATAGATTTCCATTAGCCTACAATTATAAATGAATTTGTATTTGTAGGAAATAATCTATTTCCTTACTTACATTTAAATGCTCAATATCAATTAATTTTAGATAAGTTTATAATTAAATTGATTTGATATTTTTTAGTTTGTAAGCTAACCAGATGAAGCTAATAACATTTCTTTTAGCTTATAATTCTTTTAGCTTAGTAAACTATAAATCTTACTCTCCTTTACTAGTTTCCTTAAGCTTTAATCATTAATCTTTTTGATTTGAGTAGTTTAGGACTAGTATAGGATGAATTCTGATTACTTGAAAATACTATTTTCCAAACTTCTCCTTCCTCTATTATTAATTACAATTGACTTAAAGACCGACATCTATAAATAAATTGGGAGCTCAATTAGCTCCAATCATTAAGTAGATCATTAAAATTTAGATCACAAAAGGATATCACATAGTTTACAATTATTGAAATTTCTTGAATGCTTGCTTAGCTTTGAGCCTAATTTTCTTGGACATTCATACAAGGTTTTTGTGCATAAATAAAAATTTC
This sequence comes from Gastrodia elata, assembly GCA_016760335.1. Classification (NCBI taxonomy): domain Eukaryota; kingdom Viridiplantae; phylum Streptophyta; class Magnoliopsida; order Asparagales; family Orchidaceae; genus Gastrodia; species Gastrodia elata. The sequence goes on along the minus strand of CM028670.1, from coordinate 93,227,220 downwards.
ATAAGACTTTAAGGGGAATGCCTTATGGCGAGCAAGACAACGATAGAAGCGCTTATTAAATGACTTCACATTTTAGAGAGTGTAAATGTGAATGTTCAAAACTCCACATAACTAGTTAGACAGACGTGCTTAACTCCTCGTCCCATTCTGTTGAATACTCTCACAGAATGAGATAGTTTCTTAACATAACTTCAACTTATAATATAAGAGTTCTTTTAAGAACTTATTGATTGTAAGATCTCTTTATAACTATTTAGCTATGATTACTTTTCATAGTCCTATGCTATGTTTATCTTAGACCAAGAGTCTAAGATACTTTCTTTATTTTTTATGCTTTATACTCATCATCTTTAATATTGTATTTTGCTTACTTACAGTTCATTTAGAATACAGTGTATATTGCTTAATTTCAATTAAATACTTCACTGTACTTTTATTTACTTCTCAGCATAAATTTCATTGAACATATATTACTTTTATTTCATTTACTTTAAATGCATATAGTAGTTTCTAGCATTATAGGATGCTTTTCTCTTACTATTTTTAGATGCAGACTAGGACTTATATACAAGTAAGTATTCTTACTCAACTTTTTTAATATTGTCTTCTTTCCAATTATGTCTACTTTCTTTTCCTTACTTGTTAGCTTTTATAGCTCCGCTGCTTAATTTAAATTGTAAATTATGCTAGTGATATTTTTTTAACTTAAAATGTAGTCAATTTTAAATGTGCTTAGACTGTTTAGTCTAACTACACTTTTTTTTTATTGGATTTTCCCTATCATATTTAAATACCAAAAAATGATAGATTAAGAGCTCTTTGATTCAGGTGGAAGGAAAATTGCGAAATTGAAGTTTACAAAAACCCCATTGTGGAAGGCAAATTGCGAAATTGAAGTTTAATGCCTAAACAACAGAATATTTTCAATGAACCAATAGCCACAAACTAGAGAACCAGCAACATGCCTGTATGTTTGCAACCAAAACATATAACTAACCATTTTGCAATTAACTGATGATCCTAGTATGATTAAATTTACATCTCAGAAACCCGCTTGCAGGAATATGCTTTACTGCTATGGACAACAGCCATGATGGATGCTTGACAGCCTTCTTACCTTTCTCAAACAAACTTGACCACCCACTAGTTTGATTTATATGGTTGCTGCAGATTGTTGCTGATCCAATCAGCCGCAAGGAACAAATCTCTCTCATTAATACAATGCTTGGATTTAAGTGGATTATACTCTAACGCCTTTTACAATTTTCGTTCTATATTAATTGTTATATCAGCAATCAAGACAATGGTGCTCGCATGAAAGTTCTGACTCATGATTTAGGAATGCGAATTATCTAACTGCATTTACGAGACTCAATTATCTTAAATTTCAACATCCTAATGCAATAAATCATAAATAATGAATAGGGTTAAGATTACAATGATTTACCTTCATACTAAGTCTTATAAGCAAAATTTATCAAAGCCGTTTCATATAAAACAAATTGTTATCACTTGTACACTCGTTTGGGAATCAAATTCTTATAAGAACACTTATGTTCATTGACTAAATTTAGATTTATTCTGACACTACCAAACGTCCAGCCCCCCATTTAGTCTCAACTAGAGACTTTAAAGATTAGTAATCTTCAAAGGTTGTTGCATTTTTTTAATTTTTTTTTTTTGAGAAAAATATGATTATTTGCACATGCTTTATGTAAGAATAAAAGGTTTGATTGTGTGAAATTAAGTTGGGCCAATATTTTCACATTATAACCAAGGCAGCGATGACAATGAAAATCAAGCACTTCAAGCAAATTTATTTTCATAAAGATTTTATGGCATTTGGGAAACGGTTTTACACTCCTATTATCGAACCAGCGACATTCACTTTTTTATTTTTTTATTTATTTTTTTTTAATCTAAGGAAACGGGTACTAATGATTAAATATTTATTTGATAAAATATTATCGATTACAATCTCTCTAATAATAATGCAACCACATATGTTAATAATATAAAATAGTGTTAATCAAGATAAATGGCAGATTTAGCTAAACCATAATTTTCTAACGTATTATTTAGAAGCAACGGTAATGAGATGGCTTTGCCTTTTTCGCTAACTAAATCAACATGTGCTAGGAAGAAGGTTAACAATCATTCAATGGGTAAACTTAATGGTATGCAAAAAATAGACGAGTGCTACTAATGTGAAAGGTTGTCCCCAAAAGAACCTCAGCTAAAAGAGGCAATAAATAATGGAGATGATTACTCACATTTACAAAACTAACACCAAAATCTTAATGTTTACAAAACTAATGCCAAAATAATGATATTTACAAAACTAGTGCCAAAAATCTCATTTATCTACAATGCTTGGAAGAAGCGACAAGTGTATAAAGGGCAGCCAACTTCAGTGGAATGATTAGCATTTGGTGTTCATTTTGGGTTTAGGTATGTAAATAAGAACATTTTGATGATTGGTATGAAACTCTCTCCTGATAATAATTATAATAATTGCACATTAAAGTATTTTATAGAGAAATCAAAGCTAATAATAATAAGAAAATAAAATGAGTAGATCTAATGAAGTTTTGAATGTACTATTATGCCAACAAATTGAAGAAATTTGACCAAACAAATTCAATTTTTTTTTTTTAATCAGGTTGCGCTTGCATGCAATCATGCATTGATATCTGCAATTGATAAGCCATGCCACCGGGAAGTCAAGAAGATTAGAATGTGAATAGCAGTCCTAACATACTTGCCTTTCTTATCGACTCTCGTATTAATATACTAAAATCATTCCCGGAACAGCTTGGACTTGGAATGATGCGGTTGAAGAGGCTTGCTAAAGTGGTATTGAGGTTATTACAAAACTTGAAAGAAGTATTAAAAGATGCAGATGTGACCGATTGGATCTCTATATATATGCATTTTTTTCTCTCTCCCATATTTGCGTAAGTACTGACTGATAATGCAAAAAATGAGGTGGAGTGATTTCTTCTCACGAATTCTATTTAATTACATTACCCTCAATTTAATATCCTAATGCAAATCTAAAGGGTTAACCATGTAATTGAAATAAATACATACAAAATTAAGAAAAAGAGACTTTTTGAACTTTAAATTTTCTACTAATAAATTTGAACACAAACCATTAGAATTCATTTATTTATGCTAACAACTTAACAAACTTTAAAATGCATACATCAAAACTTCCAATAGGTGAATAATAGATTAACATTTAGAATGAGTTTATGAGACCGTAGTCTAAATGTAGTGCATCTATTGTGCAATGATATACAATGTGGAAAATTGCAAGCATTTGTTGTTCCACTATATTCTAATTTGCACAATATGCATAAGCTTAATTATATTTAACATTGAATTCATTAGCTTAGTAATCCTGATTAGAATTCATTTGTATAACTTCATCATGGTCTAGATATATACAATTTAGATTTGATCAAAAATGTAATTTTGTTGAATCACCAATTAGTACCAAAGAAGCAAATACAAATGTAAGTTATGCAAGTTCGTCTGCAGCCGAATCTACAAATTCTATTTTTATTGCTTTCTTTTCTATTATTGGTGAAATAATCATTGACTTAGAAATACTATCACGTCGATCTAGTAAATTTTTGTTTTACTAAGTGTAGTGGAATAATGATCTTGTGATTTTGGGTCAAATCAATATTTACATTTCAACTCTTATCCATATTTCACATTTTACTACTATTTTCTCAAGTTAAGAAGGTTAATGCGCTTGTCGCCTTAATGGTCGCATGTATCATGTTCCTAACACCATTAAGTCAACTCCTTTTCTTAACCCTCTATTATTTCTATATCTTTTTCTCAAGATGAATTTCTACTATTTTGATATTTTAATTTGTACTAAATGGAATGTAGATTCACATACTGCTATACTAATGTTTCCCTACTCTTGTTCACATAAGATCGAACCATTGGGTAGATTGGAACATAGCTCCTATCTAACACCCTATGGATCTCTCTGATACTAACTGTAACGGCCACCTCTTAACCATTGTCGAGTAATACTAACTCAACTATGATTAAGTGGTGGTCATCACTAACACCACAGATAATAAGCGGAATATCTATGACATTAATCCTAAGATGAGTAAGACCTTAGCAGAAACATAAGTAAAGTAGTGCAGAGAATAAGAAAAAGACATTCAAATATTATCCACATATATCTATTCACATACAATATAGAAAATGCAGAATAATAAGAAGACAATTCATCCATTACATTAAATTTACATAAAGGCAACAGAAAGATTACTATCAGCCATTTCTTCTTCTTTGCGGTACACCAAGCTCACTTGACTTTCTATCGCAAGCACACCCCCAAGCGCAAAGCCTGAGCTAAATCCTGATGTTGTCATATGTATATATATGACAAGGCCAAGCCAACAAAGGAAAAAAAATATATTAGACTTATTAATTCTAAGCACAATTAAGCTAAAAAAAAACATACTCTTGTATTTAAAATATAGTAATCAGCACAATAATAAGACAGAAAGTCAAACTGTAGAAATACTGTAAAATAATTGAAAGTATAAACTAAATAGCAGAAAAGCTGTAAAGTAACTAAAAAACTTGAAACTGTATGAAATTTATAGTAAAGTAAAGTAACATTGAAATATAAAGTTGAATACTGAAAATGAAAAAGACAGTAAATGATTTGAAATTGAATAATGTATATGTGAATGTATGCTATATGCCACTAAATAAATGTATCTGTATATGCCACTGAACCACTGAACTGAATGTTATGATATGTAACTAATATATCACTGAACTGTTATGAATCGTACGGTCCAATGCTTATATATATTCAGTTGAGAATCCAGTACTAATCATCCTGCAAATTCCCCGATTGATATATATACAACATTCCATAATCCATAAATCATCATTGATATTCATACATTATGCTTATGATTATGCTCATGCTTCCATGTTTACATGACTAAAAATTCAAAAATTTAGAAAATGAATTAAAGACAGATAATGAATCCAATATCTCCATTGTGTAGAATCCATCTAAATAGATTATGATTCCTATTTTTAATTTTAATAATTAGTCTTACTTAGTATATTACCTAAAATCATCAGCTGGAAAGGTTGTGTACACATAGTTGTATATTTCCAAGAAATGTGAATTTAACACTTAGTTTGCTCATAATTGCACTTATCGTCATGCACAATGATAAGAGGCAAAACCTTGTCACAATTATTCTTCAAACTAAGCTGTTAAATCCCTAAATTATAGGCATACTTAGTGTTCTAAAGTGGGTGATTTGAAATACTTAGTTTGTTTATAACTGTACTTATCGCCATGCACAATGATAGAAGGCAGAACCTTGTCACAGTTATTCTTTCAAACTAAAAATTCCATTTCCCTAAATATAACATACTAATAGTGTCTTAAGAAGAGTAACTTTAGATACTTAGTTTGCTCATAACTGCACTTATCCTCACACACAATGGTAGGAGGCCGAACCTTGTCACAGTTATTTCTTCAAACTAAGGATCTAGTTCACTAATTATAACACTCTTAAGATTAATTGATTTACTCTAAGTGGATTATATCTGCCAAAGCCCGCAGGATAGCACAAGATAAGTCTTACTTAGAGTGACTGACCAATACTAAATATTACTGGAGTGACCCAGTTCTATGGATCTACAACACTATACTCAGCCAACAATCTGAGTTACATCAATACTATTTAATCAACATGGATTATCAAAACTATGAATCTAGGATTCAAATGGGATACATTTTACATAAGGTTTCAAGGATGTGACCAAGAGGTCACCCAATATAGGATACAATCACATGAAATAAATCTCATTTTAAGCAGTTTAGGTAATTTTACCATAAGGATTTAAGATCAACTCCTAGGGTCAAGTAGGATCATCTAAACTTCAACCTCATGATAACACAATAAGTCTTTCCTACCTCATTAGCTTAAAGATGATTAAGGCTAGTATTATTATTACATAAAACCTAATGTAAGATCATTAAGATCTTACATATCTAAATACTCACTATAATCTTATAGGATTATTCATTAGGATTTATTAACTAGATCAGATGGGTAGTCCTATCTGATCGAGTCATAGATTATAATTATGAAATATAATCGAGAATCTTATTAGGATTTGATATATAATGAATCATCATAGATTTTATAGTTGATTTTATGCTAATAATCTTATTTAAGAGGAAATCAAAGATCTTAAGTTTCAAGTCCAGATGCTTAAGCATACTAGTTCTTTAATTTCCTTAGCACTTCTAATTCAATAAATTAAAGTTAATATCAAATCAAATAGATTATTAGAATCATGTTAGTCAAATTATCTTACAATAAGGTTGATTGATTAAGTGATTAAGAGTTTGTGTATAAATCAAATAGATTAAGTGTTAACCCCTAACCTTATCAATTTAAGACCAATAGTTATATTACAAATCAATGGCAAATCAAATGAATTATTAATTTATTATTGAAGGCAATCTTAGATCTAGATAAAGTATAAATCATTTGATCAATATCTTAGGATCTCTTAAGTTTAATTAGGGATAAATGATAGTTTAATGAAATTAAGTATTCAAGTTAGAATCAAAACACCTTAATCCCTTAAAAATAACTTGCAAAATAAATATAAGCTAGCATAATATTCAAGAAAGTAATGGCACAAAAATGGCAATAAGAACTATGCAAGTGATATTCGCACTTAACATAGGACTAAATAAATAATTTTTATCAATATAAGTAGTTCTAAGTACTTACGTACCCTGCGCAAGCGATAAGAGTTGTAATTTAATAACTATTTGGGATGACGTAGCACTCACAACACTTGCAGAAATTGGGGAAAAATATAACTAAATGATAGCTACTCTTATAAGAGATGCTTACTTAAGCTAGCACAGACCCCATAGGATATTATTTACCATAATTTAAGGATAACATTTTAGCCTACAATATGAAGGAGAATCTACAAGGCACCTTCAAATGGCTTGATAAGAGTGATAACCCAAATTCTTATGAGGATTCATGGATTCACATTGAGCATATTTCATTATGACTTTGGTGGAGATGAAATTAACCCAATACTAAGCTATAACCTTCATGCAATTACTCATCATAATTAAATTGAGAAGTGACAAGTAAGACTTAGTGATGGATTAACGAATCATACAAGCTAGCCATACTAAGATCAATTGGAAATTAAATATAAAAATTTACAACTCAATTTGCATGAACTAAACATCATAAAGAGCCTACGAGACTACTACTTAACATAACTCATCATTGAATCAATAACTCAAGAAAAAGGAGGGCTGCATGCATGACAAATATTCCAAAGTGCTAGATTTGAAAATAACAAAGTTTGATATTAAATAAACAGCCCCAAACTTCAAGAATACACCACATTGATGGTTGCTAAGTGTTGTGATGAATCCATAAATTATATCTAAAGTAAAGAGAAATTTCATTCATTTCAGATCTTTATGATGCTCCTAAATCAATTTTTTTTATCTTTTTCAGGGAAAAGACATCCAAGGGAGTTTTGAGGCATTTCTGGAATTATTTAAATTATATAAACAGAAAGGCTCAACTAATTGAACAGTGATTTGCAAAACAAGCCGCTACAGAGCGCGGTCGTGCGCTGCAGCGGTCTGTAGCGAAAATATTCCAGACTATATAAAAATGAGAAAATAAACTAATTGAACAGTGTTTTGTAAAACAAACCGCTACAGTGCGCGGTCGCGCGCTACAGCGGGTCATCTTCCCTTGTTAAAACGCGGTAACGCGCGACAGCGGGTCACTTAGCAATATTGGTATGTATATTTGCACGCCGCAACGCTCCACAGCGCGCTGCAGCGGCCCACCGCAATTTTTTTCCAAACATCATTTAATGCATCTGGGGATATGACCTCTATCATGCACTTTGTCTCCAGCCATCATTCCTTGCAGCTGCTACATTTTATTTGAAAAAGGTCTTGAGGTGATGTTTTGGGTAAACAAATGAAGATATTTGTCTTCTCACCATCAATAGAGGATTTTGCCATCATGAATTCGGAATTTCAAATGGAAATATTGGTTTTGAGATGAAGAAGTAGAAGGCAGCCCCTCTCCTATAAATACCCCTCCTCTTGACTTGAGGAGGGTTCACAATTTAGCCAAAAATCCACTAAGTAAGGAGGAGTGCCAAGGAAGAGAAGAACTCCCCAAGGGTGGCAAAGCATGCTCTTGCTTTAGAGGAGAAGGAAGAAGGCAACACTAGCGACTAAGAAAGGAACATTGAGAAGGTGAAGAAGGATTCCGGAGAACTTCCAAAGGAGCATTCCTAGTATCTTCTAAACTCTATTCTTGTATTTTCTTTTTAGTTGATCATGAAAGGGTCTTTATTCATGTATGTATTTTTCTTCTTTTCTTTTGTAATGAATAGAAAAACTCCCTTGGGGAGGGTTGGAGTGAAGTCCCATGTGCATGATGTAATATTCATGTATAAATGTTTTTTCTCAAGCATAATTTATTTTGTGATCTTAATATCTTGCTAAAAAATATTTTATCTAATTTAGTCTTGAATGTGGAATAAAAGTAAAGAATAAAAAAGGTTCAAGAACTAATCGTCTTGTGCTCCTTAGCTCACCTTAAGTTGGATGCTAGGTTTTGAGTGCATGAAAGCTCGGAACTATGTGACAAAGTTCTTGAGCTCAATACACCTCAATCTAAGCTCAACCAAAGTGTTGATGTAAGTGATGCTAAGACCCACTAAATGAGCTCCTTAGATCAACATAATTGAGGTAGAGGAAGGAAGTGTTGAGTGCTCATGAACTAAGTGACATAGTCATTGAGCCCAACATATGAATCCCTTATCTCAACTATGTGAGATGCGAGTGATGCTCGTAGTGGAAATCATTGCTTGTAAGATCATAAGATTTAATAATCAAGCTCTCCTTGATCAAGAGAATAAGATTAAAATTTAAATCCAAAGAATCTTTCAAGAATCTTTGTGCTGAAGTAGAACCGAATGTGAGTTCATTTTGTGCACGAGATTTGAACTTGTAAGACCTTGAGTTAAACTCAAGGAAAATAATGTGCACTTGATTTTAATTAAAATGAATAATAAAGCTTGAGAAATTAATATACATAATTGTTATATCATGGCATGTGGGATGGTTCCAACTCTCCTCTTTCTCTCCTCTTGCTCTTTTTGCTTAGTGATTATTGTGCTAATTTTTAGACCAACTCATCCAAATACATTGTAGCTTAAACATTAGTAAGAATAGATACACCTTAGTGCCAAATCAACCAATTCTCTGAGGATCGATAAATTCCCAGAAATTAACACTTTCCACTTATTACTTCAAACCACGTACACTTGCGAGTGAGCGCAGACGTGTATTTACAGTCTGTCAAGTTTTTGACGCCATTGCCGAGGAATTGGTACTTGATTTGAATTAAGAACAATCTATAAGTATCTAGCGATTTAAGCATTTAATTACATATATTAATAATTTTACATTTTTTGTAATTATTAAAGCTAACATTTTACCTTTTAGTTATTTTATTTCTGCAAAACTGTTTGATCTATATTGCTAAGTCATTCTCGATAAGCCATATTGTTAGTTGTATGAGTAAAAGAGTTTGTACTGAATATCTTTTTGATCCCAAAAAAGATAGAACATACTTACAAACTAGGCGAGAACGAAACCTATCAAACCAACAAGCCGTTATGGATAATTGTATAAAAAATTTAGAAGAGCCTAGGGGTAGAGCACTTAGAGACTATGCACTGCCCACTGTTAGGGGAATCCCCCATGCAATTGTAAGGCCAAATATTGAAGCCCACAAATTTGAAATTAAACCTTCCACACTGAGTATGGTGTAAAATAATCAGTTTGGAAGATTAGCCACTGAAGATCCTAACTCATATATTTCAATTTTCCTTGAAATATGTGATACCTTCAGATTTAACGGTGTCTCTGAAGACGCAGTTAAATTGCGGCTTTTTTCTTTCTCTCTGAGGGATAGAGCCAAAAGTTGGCTCAGCTCTTTACCGAGTGATTATATCCGGAATTGGGACAACTTGGCTACAAAATTTTTAGCCAAATACTTCCCTCCGGCTAAAACCACACGGTTGAGGATTGAGATCTCCAACTTCACTCAGTTGGAAGGTGAGGCTCTGTATGATGGGTGGGATTGCTTTAAGGAGTACCTCAGGCATTGCCCACATCATGGGTTCTCTCTATGGATGCAAGTGCAAACCTTCTACAATGGTTTGAATGCTCTAACGAGGACACTCATTGATGCAGTCGCCGGTGGTTCCATTAGTGGAAAAACCCAAGAGGAAGCTTACGACCTCTTGGAAGAAATGGCCAATAACGCATACCAATGACCTTCTAAAAGGCTGAAAAAGGAATCCGTGAAAGTAAATGAATCTAACCAAATAACAGCTCTTCAACAAAAAATTCATGCCTTAAACCAAAGAATGGAACGAATGAATGTCAATGTGGTTTCAGAGGTACACCATGAGTTGTGCGGGGGTAGGAATAACAGTGAAAGTTGTAATTTAAACAACCCCTTCGTGTAAACTAATACTGAACAGGTAAACTTCCTCAGAAATAATAACCAGACAAACAACTCCTACTCCAACATGTATAACCCAGGGTGGAAAAACCACCTAAATATCTCTTGGAATAATAACAATAATAATGCTAATCAATATGGGGGGAATTCATCCAACTAGCAAGGCATGAACTATGGAAACAATAACAATAACTATCAACACAATTTAGAAGGGGCCTTCAATTCATTGAAAGCCAAAACAACCCAATTCATGCACCGCACTGAAGCCACCTTAACACACCACGAGGCTTCTATTCAATCCCTTAGGAATATAGAGACACAATTGGGGCAAATCTCCAAGCAGCTGACCTCTCGGCAATAAGGGGCCTTACCCAGTTCAATTGAAATAAACCCGAGGGAATTGGTGAGTGTGATACATTCTGAAAATATGTCAGAAGGAATGAATAATGAGAAAGAGAGTGCAACAAATTTTAAACTAGAGGAATTGGAAATAAGGAAAGGGAGTGACCATGAAAAGCTAACACCCATAAATGCAAAGATCCAGGGAGGTTGAGCATCCTGTGCATAATAAGAAATGAAGTATTTGTAGATCCCTTGTGTGATCTAGGTGCTTCAGTAAATGTTATGCCCTACCACATCTTTGAACATTTAAAGGTAGGAGGGATGGAATATACCTCGATGATTTTGGAGTTTGCTAATCTAGAATCCCTTGCTCCTCTTGGAATAATAAAGAATGTTGCAGTTGAATTAGGGAATTTTATAGTTCCAACTAACTTTGTGGTGTGTGAATGGGACCAATGGAATAAAAACTTCACGATTATCTTTGGGAGACCCTTTTTAATGAGTGTGAAGGCTGTCATCGATGTGAGTCACGGTGTAATGAGCATGAGTGTTAAAGGAAGAACAGAAATGATTGATCTTAAGCCAACTATCCTTAAAAAGAAAGAGATGGAGGATTAAGTGAGAAAAAGGGTTAGAGAAGAGAGGTTATGGGTCGATGATGTTCTAAAAGACCTCACAATTGAAGAAAAATACTCTGATGGCTACTCTACTCCTTCCTCTGAAAAGGGGAGCAAGGAAGTAGTAAAAAAGAGAAAAATGCGACGAGGGAAGAGAAAGAAAAAGACTTCCCCCAATTTTGAAACTAAAAAATTGGATCCTCTATTAGAAGTTGCAGATGAAGAGAGTTCGCGCCACCATGAGAGTTGTGCTCATTCGAACATCTCTAGCTTATGGAAAAGGAAACCACTGGATCCTACATATTGATCATTAGTGAGTTTAGCTAAGGACCTGAAACTAAGCGCTTATTAGGAGGCAACCCAACCCTAAAAAAAAAAAAAAAAATTGCGCGACAGCGCGCTGCAGCTGGCAAACCGCACGTGTAGAGAATCGCGGCGGCACGCGGAAATCATTTTCCGCACCAGCGCGTTAACGTGTAAAAGCCGCTACCGCGTGCTGCAGCGGTTTGCCCCAGTTTCAAAATTTTTTTTTGTCTTGGGAAAATGCAGTCAACAAGTCATGCCCTTTGGGTTCCCAAGGCAGTAAAAAAAATTGCTGAAAAAGCTACCCCCCCCCCCCCCCATATGGATCACCATATTTATGGCATGGGAAAGACCATTTGACCATCTTCTCTTTGCCTTGAATTTTTTGGGCTATAAATAGGGAGGCAATGGGGGGGGGGGGTTATCCTTGCACATTTCCAATTCTCCTATTCTCTCTAAGTTCTTGATCCTCCTAATCTTCATTCCTTGCCATGTCAACTGGGTAGAAGGCAATTGCTCGAAAGGATGTTGAAGCCTCCTCGTCCGGAGGAACTTTCAACAAGAAGAGGTTCTCTTCGGCGGAAGCTGAGCACCGCTTTGTCTCCATCACTTCCCAACGAAAGTTGATTCCGGAGAGGAGTTTTAGCACCGCCTACCGCATCCTGCATGAGCAAATCAACCCACGGGGATGGGGAGAGTTTGTGACCATGAGAGCCCCTACATACACGGCGATCATCCAGGAGGTGTATGCAAATGCAATCGATGCGTCCGGGCAGCGGCTCTTCTGCCGGGGTAAGATTGTCACCCTAGGGATTGCTCAAATTGAGCAATTTTATGGGCTTGATGAGGTACATTCATGCTCTTACTCAGACTTCTTGGAATCTTGCTTTGACCCCCGTCGTCTCATCGTGGAAATTGTCAGCGATGACATAGAGTGGGAAGGAGGACTAACCAACATCCCTCGCTCCGAATTGACGGAGACATGTATGCTTGGCTAGTGTTCATTTCTAGCTATGTCATGCCCACGAGTTACTTAACGGAAGTTACCCGTGCCGGAGCGCTCCTCTTATGCTCGTTGGTTAGGGCGGGCGAAATTCGTATTTCGAGCATTATCTTTGAGCAGCTATGGAAAGCTCTCAAGGGCCCTTGCGCGGCATTGGCCTTCGGGTCTTTAATATCGGGGTTGTGCGAGACCCAAGGGGTCAAGATCCTCTCCTCAGACTCCATTGTTCCCCCTAGCTGCGCCCTTAACCCTTCAAACCTAAATGTCTGGGCAAGCGAACGAAAGCTGCCCAAGAAGAGAAGGGGACCGAAAGGGGATGCATCCGCACCTTCCGACTCGCGCCTCGCGTACCAACTTTTGGTGCGCCTCCACAATCAGCATGCGGAGCTTAGCAAGGCTCTTGCAACCGATATGGGGTTCTTCAAAAAAGAGATCGGCCAATAGCGCAAGTTCCAATCTGAATTTCACGAAGCCCTTGGGATGATGTTTGAGGATTGGAGCTTATAAGGTGGACCGGACGCCTTCGTGTTGCCAAGGCCTCCTGTCAGAGGACCCATTCCGGAGATGCGCTACCTTACCGAGACGGCGTATGTAGAAGAGGAGGACGAAGATAGAGAAGAGGATAACTAAATAGGTTGTATTTGTTCTTTTCTTTCAATTTTTCTTTTTTCTTTTGTATCTTTATTTTTAGTATATTTTTATTTTGAGATTTTAATTTATGAATTTTTCTTATCCCCTCATTTTTATGATATTATTAATTGACATATTTTTTCTGAATTTTTGAAAAGAATTGAAAATCACAAAAATGTAAAAATAAATTTGACATAAGTAAAAGAATGCGTAAACAAAAATGATTAAATGCCTTATAAGCAAGAAAATATTGTAATTGAGGAATGAATGGAAGATAATCTAATCTTCAAAAAATTAAATAAATACTTGAGCTAAGTGTAGGGGAAAGCATAGGACTTAGACTAAAAGATGTGGTACGAATTCTAAAAAAGGGTGTGCTAAGCTCCCGTAGGACTTCATGATCACAAAGATGTATATTAGTGATGAAGAAAAATGTCTCTCCCTAAAAATGAAAAGAGCAAAATATTTATGAAAAAGAAGGATGATGAAAAATATCTCTCCCAATTGATCAAAATGAGAAAGGATGAAGAAAATTATCTCTCCTTTAAAATCTTTGTGATTTATAAGAAGGAGCACATATAGCACAACTCTTGAAATCTTTGACCACTTTCTTAGTCTAAAGTTCACAATGAATTGTACCCATCACCTAATATCAAATATTGAAAATTCAAAAATTTGGAGATTGCTTGATTAAACCACCTTATGGCCACAAGTAAAAACATTAATATTGCTAAAATGTTCATTTCATTTTTGACATCACATATCTTGACTTATATATATTCTAATTGCATTGTTGTGACTTTCATCCCTACAAAATAGAAAAAATATCATTTTTGAGCTTACTCGAGGACGAGCAAGAATTTAAGTGTGGGGGTGTGATGAATCCATAAATTATATATAAAATAAAGAGAAATTTTATTCATTTCAGATATTTATGATGCTCATAAATCAATTTTTTTTTATCTTTTTTAGGAAAAAGGCATCCAAGGGAGTTATGAGGCATTTCTGAAAATATTTAAAATTTATTAAAGAAAATCCGCTACAGCGCGCTGCAGCGGGCTGCGGCGGAATTATTTAAACTATATAAACAGGAGGGCTCAACTAATTGAACAGTATTTTGCAGCGGTTTACAGCGAAAATATTTTTTCTTTAAATAGAAAAACGAAGTAATTGAACAGTAGATTTGCAAAATGGCCCGCTCCAGCGCGCTGCAGCGGGTCATCCTCCCTTGTTAAAATGTGGTAGCGCGCGGCAGCGAGTAACTTAGCAATATTGGTATGTACATTTGCACGCAGCAGCACGCTGCAGTGGCCCACCGCAATTTTTTTCTAGACAACATTTAATGCGTCTGGGGATATGACCTATATCCTGCACTTTGTCCCCAGCCATCATTCCCTGCAGCAGCTACATTTTATTTGAAAATGAAGGTCTTGAGGTGATGTTTTGGGTAAACAAATGAAGATATTTGTCACCTCACCATCAATGGAGGATTTGGCCATCATGAGTTCAGAATTTTAAATGGAAATGCTGGTTTTGAAATGAAGAAGAAGAATGCAGCATCTCTCCTATAAATACCCCTCCTCTTAACTTGAGGAGGGTTCACAATTTTAGCCAAAAATCCACTAAGTAAGGAGGAGTGCCAAGGAAGAGAAGAACTCCCCAAGGGTGGCAAAGCAAGCTCTTACTTTAGAGGAGAAGGAAGAAGGCAGCACTAGCGACCTAAGAAGGGAACATTGAGAAGGAGAAGAAGGATTCCGGAGAACTTCCAAAGGAGCGTTCCTAGTATCTTCTAAACTCTATTCTTGTATTTTCTTTTTAGTTGATCAAGAAAGGGTCTTTATTCATGTATGTGTTTTTCTTTTTTTCTTTTGCAATGAGTAACTAAACTCCCTTGGGGAGGGTTGGGGTGAAGTCCCATGTCCATAATGTAATATTCATGTATAAATGTTTTTCCTCAAGCATAATTTATTTTATGATCTTAATGTCTTGCTAAGAAATATTTTATCTAATTTAGTCTTGAATGTAGAATAAAAGTAAAGAATAAAAAAGGTTCAAGAACTAATCGTCTTGTGCTCCTTAGCTCACCTTAGGTTGGATGTTAGGGTTTGAGTGCATGAAAGCTTGGAACGATGTGACAAAGTTCTTGAGCTCAATGCACCTCAATCTAAGCTCAACCAAAGTATTGATGCAAGTGATGCTAAGATCCACTAAATGAGCTCCTTAGCTCAACATAATTGAGGTAGAGGAAGGAAGTGTTGAATGCTTATGAACTAAGTGACATAGTCGTTGAGCCCAATATATGAATCTTTCATCTCAACTATGTGAGATGCGAGTGATGCTCGTAGTGGAAATCAATGCTTGTAAGATCCTAAGATTTAATAATCAATCTCTCCTTGATCAAGAGAATAAGATTAAAATTTAAATCCAAAGAATTTTACAAGAATCTTTGTGCCGAAGTAGAACCGAATGTGAGTTCATTTTGTGCACGAGATTTGAACTTGTAAGACCTTGAGTTAAACTCAAGGAAAATAATGTGCACTTGATTTTAATTAAAATGAATGATAAAGCTTGAAAATTTAATATACATAATTGTTATATCATGGGATTTGGGATGGTTCCAACTCTCCTCTTTCCCTCATCTTGCTCTTTTTGCTTAGTGATTATTGTGCTAATTTTTAGACCAACTCATCCAAATACATTGTAGCTTAAACATTAGTGAGAATAGATACACCTTAGTGTCAAATCAACCAATTCTCTGAGGATCGATAAATTCCCAGAAATTAACACTTTCCACTTATTACTTCATACCACGTACACTTGCGTGTGAGCACAGACGTGTATTTACAGTCTGTCAAGTTCCCAAGACTTTCCTTTATTCTTAATGCAACATGGTGATACTCAAATCAATGTTATTAGCTCTAAATTAAATAAACTCAATAGAAACAATTTCAGACTAAACTAATGCAAATATTGCTCTCTTATGAAGGATGGGTAGTAATTATATAAAATACCCTAAATTAGAGGCTTATGCAAAATTAATAAGCTTATGCATATATATATGTTCAGTTAAATAATAATTTCATAATCCAAGGAAATGTATTGATCCTTAAGACAATCTTTTTAGACAATACTATTTAAACTATAATCCAATGGAGAATTAGGCAATCAAATTAACTCATTGAAGGACAATCAAGTATTTATCCCTTTCATGTGAGATCTAACAATCTAAATCCGAAGATTTAGATTATGCTAACACACACACACACACACGAGCATGCCATAATGACGAACCCTAATACAATCATCTCAGCATAATAAATATTTCAGATTTAATATTCCTATTAAGTTTAGAAATTTACCTTAACCGCACTGGTGTAAGGTTGGCTAGACTGATGAGATGGCAGCAGCGACCCTCGGCTAAATAGAAAAGAGAGGTCGACCGGCTGGACGACGCCTCTCGGCCTCCTGCCAAGAGGGACGAGTTGCGACATGACCACTAGAAAGGGATGAGGCCCTGACGAGACCCTCAACCTCCAGCTTAGCGGGAGGATCTAACGAGTCGAGAGAAAGAGGAGGAGCTCTCTCACCGATCAAAGGGGATTTGGTCGAATAGAGGAGAAGGAGAGATCGAGACTTTTTGGCAGAGGAGAAAGGAATTAATTTAGGTTTAGGTTATTAGGGTTTTGGAAAAGTTAAATATAAGTAGCCCTAAACATTTAGGAGCATTGGAGATTGGATTGCGATCGAGCGATCACAATTCACTTGAAACTTTAAAACTTTGATGAATCGCCGATTGAATCTTAAAAATTACAAACTTGGTATCAAAACGAGCGTATCAACGAGACAAACACGCATGTAAAAAAATTATTAAATTTGGATGAGTATTTTATTTTATATTAATTTTTAAATGAAAAACTATAAAAATTCGCTACGATTAATCCTGAGCTCAAAAATTTGTAAAACTTAAAACATAGCCTCTTCATATGATGCTTAACTTAAATATACAAAACTTTCTAAATTATAATTTATATTTTGTCTTCTATCAACTACGAAAATATAAACTTCCTGAATTTATTTAGGACATTCTGGGTTCCTGATTGTGCACAAATTTTCGCAGAAGGATCCCCCAATATGCTTTATTTGAGAATATTTTTATTTCATTTTTATTTGACTAAAATTAAAATTCTCATTTCAATTTAATGCTGCTGAATTTAGAGTTAATCACTCTAGTAACAATCTCGGGTTGTTACACTACACCATCCCCAGGTGATGGAGGAGCGAAGTCCTCCATCCACTAGGTTTGGAATGGCCCAATCAGTGGGTACTTACTCAATCCAATTTCAAGAGAGGGTGTTAAGTCGATCGATCAATTTAATCGATCAAGGCTAACTCGAGCCTCAACTATTATTGCGTTACAAACAACTAGGTTAGGAGGTTGATTATGAATCAAAAGAAGCGGAGTATTGAGCATACACAGCTCAATATAACAAAATGGGATACCTGGTTGGGTTCGGGAAGCTCACAGACACTGCTGTGGAAGGTCCTGAGGCTGAGCTGAGCTGCAGAGAGGTTATAGTGATCCTGAACACAAGGATAGTCCCTCTGAATGCAACTAGCAGGGACTAGAAGCATGAGGATAGCTTGAGATTTTGGAATTGGGAAGGGAGAAATTGAGTCAATTTAGTGAGAAAATGGCTCACTGAATAATCCATTAGGCTATTTATAGCTTCAAAAAATTGCTTGAGTGAAGTTGGTGGGCTGGAGACAGCCCGATAGATCAGGCCATGGATGAGCACTCGAATTCCAATTGAAGCTCGGCCGGGTCGTGAGGTCCGATCAGGGCATCCAACCAAAATGTGGAAGCTTTTAACAGCTAGGTTGAGCTGGAGGGAGTAGTGGGAGACAGGATGGGCAGCTGTTGTACGGAGGATTCGCACTATCAGGAGTGGGGAACGATTGGGATGAAGATCCACAATGTGGGCGCACT
Organism: Gastrodia elata; assembly: GCA_016760335.1. Taxonomy (NCBI): domain Eukaryota; kingdom Viridiplantae; phylum Streptophyta; class Magnoliopsida; order Asparagales; family Orchidaceae; genus Gastrodia; species Gastrodia elata. The sequence goes on along the minus strand of CM028670.1, from coordinate 93,208,710 downwards.
GTGGGTCGTCTAATCTATCAGTCAGAGCTGCAAAACGGCTCTAATGGCTCGGATCCTAATGGACAAATTTGAAATGATTCGAGCCATGGAATCCATGGGATAGATCCAATGACGGATCAATGCTCCCGCGGGATTAAAGCATAGCTGTAAGATTAACTCTAGCGATGGTGAGATGGAGCAGGGCTCCGTTATCGCGCGACCCGGGCTCCGTAGCGAATCGCCTGTGGTCCGCACAGTAGATCCCGGACAGGTAAATTGGTCATTGAGTATAAATGCAATTTCAAATTGTGAGGGACCCTTATGTGCAATTTTCCCAATTTAATTTAAATACAATTATGGCCTAAATGATATCCAAAAGTTTTCAAACTTATACCTCTAGCTAATTTGGGGGTGTAAATTTTAAAAATACAATCAGATTTTGGATTAGATATTAAAATATTTTGGCTATTAATTAGGGTACCTAATGACCAAAATACTTATTTGACCAAGTGAGGTTAGATTGACCCAAAATTTTTATGGTTATATTAAAATAACTAAGTGAATGTATTAAAATAATAATTAGAGGTTAGTTAGCTGAAGTTTACCTCAAAAACAATCTATAGTTGTTACAAACTCCCCCATTTAAGAACGATATCATCATCGACGTCATTATTAAGAAGGGAAAAGAAAACGCAGAAATTTAAGAACTAAAATTTAGAATTTAAAGGTACCTGGATTTTCAAAGAGGCTTGGATATTTCCATTGCATATCGGTCTCTTTCTTCCAAGTGAATTGTTCGAGAGAATAATTCATCCATCGAACCTTCACCATAGGGATAGAGCGATTTCTCAGTTGCTTTTGATCACGAGATACCGCTGGAAGTTCAACTAAGTGAGACGAATTGCAAAGGTATCTTCACAATGAGGAGATATGAAATACGTTGTGAACTACTGAGAAATCCTCATTAAGCTTTAATCTATTGGCTACAGAGCTTATCTTGGATATCACTTTAAAAGGTCCGACGTAGTGAGGATTGAGCTTCCCAGCTACACCGAAATAGAATACACCTTTCATAGGGATAATCTTGAGATATGCAAATACGATCTGCAATTGAACTTCAAATAATCTTTATGGATAATCTTGAGACCGAGCGTATCTGCAGCCACCAGTTAACATCGAGCTTAGCATGTCACCATGCACTAGAATAATTTCAAGTTTACGAAACAATTCTTCAATTGAATTTGATTTTGGCCAGTAGTAAGCTGGTAGGCCTTTGGACCATGAGAATCATTTCTCATAAGGGTTCTGATATGAGGATTACGGATGGGAGCGCTTCCTTGATTCCATCTGAGATTGATAGTACTCCACCATGCGAGCACCTTCTAAGAGTTTGGGAAAATTGTCGTCATAGGTGGGGGCACGATGAAGATGCCTACATCCACGAAGAAAGGTTATAGTTTGAAGGACCTAATCAAACAAATATTTATCTAGCTAAGTTATAAGTAATTGAAATGTTTAGGATAAGTAATTAATAGGACTTAAGAACTACAAGTTCTAAGCATACTATTAATTAATGTTTAAGGAATTTAATAGGATTCCTAAACTAATCAAAGTTAGGGATTCCTATTACTACATCTTAAAATAAATAAGGGAAGGCTTTGGGATTAGGATGAATAAAATAAGTCCTAATCTAATCACTAAAGCTAGATTTAGTTGATTAACAAATCTACAAATACTAAGGCATTAAGACTATCTCTTCTTAATGGGTGTAACTAATAGACTTAGGGATCAACTATAGATCAATTGCAAATCAATCATAGGGTTTCTACCTTAGGGTTGAAAAGTGAATCAAGCACTAAGCAATTTATTAACATTAATAGAAAGTTGAGAACTAAGCTCATAATAATACAATCTAATTGGTAAGGGAGATAATAAATGTGACATGTTAGCCATCCTAGGGTTTATAAAACTTAAAATATGATATCTAGAAATATGGAATAATCACAATAACACTAAGAAAGAGTCAAAAACCTAAAATCCTAAATTGTTGTCCAATAGAAATGATTTATATATAGCAATGAAATCCTTATTTCATAAGGGGAAGAATGACACAAAGTATGTCAATTTTGGACAACTTTCGAAAAATTAGAGTTTTAATGACTCCTAATTAGGTTAAAAAGTGATTAAGAAAATTAGGATTCAAATGCTGAATTTTATTTCACATTATTGTTCCTCACATTGTTGTGAGTGAAATGGACTATTTGATAATTTAATTTGGATCTTAAATGATCAAATTAGGTTATATGAAATGATGAAATTAATTTGTAATTTATTAATTAGTCCTAAATATTGACTAATTAAAATATTTGCCAAAACATAAACTAAATTGTATAATATTATTCTACGCATTTTTACGATTAAAATGATATATAATATTATATGATTTGGTTAAGTATGGAGCAAGTTATGAGATTATAAAGTTTCCCTTAATTAATAATTTCATTTTTTTATTATCATATTATTAACTTATAATCGTTATATCAATTAATTTCCTACTGATTTTATGCAGATAACGGTGCGCCATTCTTCGTTCAACACGTCACCAAGAAAAAGGCTCTGTCGGCAAAAATTGCGGCGTAACACTGGCAACCTAAATGGTACGGTTCAACTAAGTTGAACCGGCCTGTCCAGCAGCAAATGGGATCACCCGTCGTCTTCCTCAACTAGAGGCGTGTACTGAAGCAATTAGGGCATCCTATAATTGCGAGCTGGAGCCCTTCTCACGGTACAATAACAACCGAAAGCTTAAGAACTCTCTAATGGCTTTCGAATAAACTTGCAATACATGACTAGGGTTAGCTAAAAGGTATGGGAAAACGATGCCCTAAATTCATCTTTCAGAGAACTAAAAAAAAAAAGGGTAAACGACTCTATCTAAAACTTAACTAGAACGATATCCACTTGAAGCATCCTTCAAAGTAATTGAAGATAAATGCACAATAAAATAAGAAAAACAGAGCTCGCAAAATGATTTATAGTATTTCATATTAATCCCAGAAGGCTTAGAAAATATATAATTAAAATCAAAAGGATTCGATTATCTCAGAAATTTCGCAACTTAATCATACTACTGATTCGAGTAGGGTGAAATCATTTTTCATACCTGAAGGTTCCTTTTGAGTAAAGAGGATTGCAGAAGGCAAAGCTAAATGGAAGAGTTCGCTACGCCGATCACAGCTCCCTGCTCTACGATCCTTCTTTCCAAAAGACGACAATCACTCGGTAAAACAATTGCAGCCGACACTAAAGCGTATGGAAGGCCAGCTGAAATGGGGCATATGCTTGCAATCGCCCATGACCATTTGCGTGGTTATCAGGGCAGAGCACGGGAGGTGGAAGATGCACAGGGAGCAGATCCTGACCAATGGTTCATCTGCTTGATCCAATGGTCAGGTAACATGATCTACACAGCCGTTCAATTTTTTTAAGAAAATACGGACGGCTAGAGATCGCTAAATCAGCTGTCCCGTGTTCAGCGCCAGCCACAGGATTTGCGAGTTTTAAAGAAATAGCCATTAATTATTAAATAATATTTATAATAATTAATTTAAATACTTTATTTAATTGTTTAATTAAATATAATTTACTAATCAAAATAAAATAATCAAACGCACTCCGAAAAATCCCAAAAATTCACCCTTAGCTAATTGAGGTGTGGAGAACTCAAAAATGCTGTTGGATTTTTGATTAGAGATCAATTTAATTGTCTTAATTCTCTGGGTATTTAAATATTATTAAATTATTCGGGGAAAATTTGACGACTTCCAAACACTTCCAAAATACCGCCCCTAGCTAATTTGGGTGTGGTGAGTCCAATGGTGACTCCATTTTCGATTTTGAGGTCTAAATAAATTAGGCATTCTCAGAATTATTAGAAAACCAGGAAATGTTGGAAATTGCCAAAGATCTCCAAATCGCACGAAAATTGAAATGGAGACTCCTAAGACTATTACAAGACTAATGGAAAAGAACTAGAGTTAATTAAGTCACTAATTGATAGGTAATAATACTAGGGTTGTTACAGACTCCTCTCTTTAAAAAGAATGTCGCCCATGACACACAACCAATAAATGTAAGGAAATTGAAATACACCAAGAAAGTCTAAAGAACTTAACAAAATTAAAAGAACTAAATCTACCTGATTAAGAAAAGAATTCTAGGAACTTCTTTAGCATATCCTCTTCTTTTTTCCATGTGGCTTCACCAGCTAGATGATTCTACCAGTGAACTTTGATCATAGGAATGCTACAGTTTCTTAACTGCTTAAGATCCAACCCAGAATCGCAATAAGTCTAATGACAAAAGTCAGATTAGGTTGCAGTTCCATTTCAAGTATCTGAACTTGCTGACCTGGATCTAGCAAACACCTTCTTAGCGATGAAGCATAAAACACATTATGTATAGCCGAGAAGTCTTCTGGCAACTCTAATCTGTAAGAAGATGTTCCAATCCTATCAATCACTTCAAAGGGTGCCAAATACATTAGACTCAGCTTTCCAGACACACCGAATCTTTGCACACCACGCATTGGACTAACTTTAAGATAAGCTCTATCGCCTACTAGGAACTCTAACTGACGATGACGAGCATCATGATATTTTTTCTGTCAATTCTGAGGTGCAGTCATATTACGCTTGATCAGTTGAACTTTCTTAGTAGTTTCTTCTACTAACTTGGAACCAAAAAGTTGAGAGTCTCCTACTTCAAACCAAGTAACTGGGGTTGTACACCTCCTTCCATAAAGAGCTTCGTAAGGAGCCATATCAATACTGGACTGATAACTGTTGTTGTAGGCGAACTCGACTAACACTAAATGATTTTCCCATGATCCACCAAAATCTAGAACACAAAGACGCATGAGATCTTCCAAGATCTGATTAACATGCTCAGTCTGACCATCTGTCTGGGGGTGGAAAACAGTACTCAACACTAAACTCGTCCCCAAGTCTTGCTGAACAACTGACCAAAATCTAGAAGTGAATCTACTGTCTCTGTCAAAAACTATATAATTTGGTGTACCATGCATACGAACGATTTCTTTAATATAAAGCTTAACTAACTTCTCAATCGGATTTATTTGACGAATAGCTAGAAAATGAGCTGACTTGGTGAGTCTATCGACTATCACCCAAATAGAATCAGAACCATATATACTCTTAGGAAAACCTACAATAAAGTCCATGGAGATATCAGACCACTTCCATTCAGAAATGTCTAATGGTTTAAGAAGTCCACCAGGCTTTTGATGTTTGGCCTTGACCAAGGAATAGGGATGACACTTGGAAATGAAAATAGCTATATCATGTTTCATGCCGGACCACCAAAATGATTGCTTGAGATCCTGATTCATCTTACAACTACTGAAGTGCATTGCATAGCCAGAATTATGAGCTTCAGACAATATATGTAACTGCAAGCTTTTTGGAATCCATAATATGGACTTCTGAAATACAACACCTTCGTCATCAAGACATAATTCAGATCTCTTACCAATAATAATTTTAGAAACAAACGTAGAATAACTAAATCTTCCTTTTGAGCTTCAACAATCTTAGATCTCAGGGAATCATCTGACTGAATAGCAAATAGTAGTGTGCCTAAATCAGCTGAACTAATAGGCTCAAGATTCAATCTGACAAAATCTTTGATCAAAGATTCATTGCAACAAAGGGAAGATAAAGTTGCTTTATAACTAAGGGCATCAACTACAACATTAGCTTTACCCGGATGGTATTAGATTTCCAAATCATAGTCACAAAGTAACTCCAGCCACCTATGCTGATTGCAGTTAAGTTCTTTTTGGGTGAAGATGTACTTTAAGCTTTGGTGATCAGTAAACATCTCACACTTAACTCCATACAGGTAGTGTCTAAAGATCTTTAGGGCAAAAATTATGCTTACAAGTTCAAGGTCGTGTACAGGATAGCTTCTCGTTAGGCTTAAGTTGTCTAGAGGCATAGGCTATGACGCGATGATCTTGGATTAGATCACAACCAAGTCCCACCTTAGATGCGTTTGTATAAACTTGAAAATCTTTGCCCTCATAATGTAGTATTAGAATAGGAGGTAAAGTCAATAACTATTTCAACTTCTGAAACTATTCTTCACAGGTTGTTGATTAATCCATAAATTACATTTAAAATAAAGGGGAAAATTCATTCATTTAAGATATTTTTTGCTGTTCCTAAATCAAAAATTTCTATCTTTTTTAAGAAATGGAATCCAAAGGAGCTCTAGGGCATTTCTACAATTTTATTAAAAATATAACAAAGCATTCCGCTACAGTGCGCTGCAGCGCGCGGTCGCGTGCCGCAGCGGGCTGCAGCAGAAGCATTTAAACCATATTAAACAGGCTCCCAGTTAATTGAATAGTGTTTTTCGCAGAATTCACCGCTTCAGCGCGCGGTCGCGCCCTACAACGGATTACCGCAGAATTATTTATGATTATTAAATAAGGGCTCAACTAATTGAATAGTGTTTTCTGCGGAATTCATTGCTACCGCGTGCGGTCGCACACGACAGCGGTGTATCGCGGAAATATTTATGATTATTAAATGGGGCTCAACTAATTGAGTAGTTATTTCTGCGAAATTCACCACTACAGCACGCGATCGCGCGCTGCCGCGGTTTATCGCGGAAGACTTGGCTAAATAATTCAGGCCGCCCAACAAATTGAATAGTGTTTTTTGTGAAATTTACCGCTACCGCGCGCGGTCGCAGGCGGCAGCGGTTTATCGCGAAAGACTTGGCTAAGATTGCTTTGAACCAAGGTATGCTAAGGCATGCAACAGCAAGCTACAGGGCGCTACAGCACGCTGCAGCGGCCCGCTGAATTTTTTCCTAGTTAGTGTATTTAATGCGATTGGAAACATGACCTCTATCATGAATGTTGTCTCCAGCCACCATATCCTGCAATAGCCATTTTTGTAAGGTTTTGAGGTGATGTGTGGCTAAAAAAATGAGATTATTGTCACCTCACCCTAAATTAAAAATTAGTGCAATGATGAATTCATCATTTTTAATGGAAAATCTGGTTGCTTATGAGGAGGAGCATGCAGCCCCCCCATTCCTATAAATACCCCTCTTCTTGACTAGAGGAGGGTTCACAATTTTAGCAAAATTTTCCTAAGTAAGAAGGAGAGCCAAAGGAGGAGAGAACTCCCCAAGGGTGGCAAGGCAAGCTTTTGCAAAAGGAGAAGAGGAAGAAGGAAGCACTAGCAATCTAAGGAGAAGGTAATTAGAAGGAGAAGAAGAATTCTGGAAAACTTCTACGGAGCGTTCCTAGTATCTTCTAAACTCAATCTTGTATTTTCTTTTTGGTGACTAGAAAGGGTCTTTTGCTATGTGTGTGTCTTCCTTATTTTCTTGTGTAATGAGTAGCTAAACTCTCATTGGGGAGGGTTGGGATGAAGTCCAATTTTGCATGATGTAATATTGATGTATGAATATTTTTCCTCAAGCATAATATATTTATGATTTAAATGCTTTACTAAGAAATTTCTATCTAATTAGTTTTGATGTGTTTATAAGAAAAGAACTAAAGAATCCAAGATCTAATTGTCTTGTGCTCCTTAGCTCACCTTAAGTTGGATGCTAGATTTTGGGTGCATGTAAGCTTAGAACCATGTGAGAAAGATCTTGAGCTCAATGCACCTCAATCTAAGCTCAACTAAAGAGTTGATGCAAGTGATGCTAAGACCCACTAATTGAGCTCCTTAGCTCCACATAATTGAGATTAAGAAATGAAGTGTTGAGTGCTCATGAACTAAGTGACATAGTCATTGAGCCCAACATGTGATTCTCTCATCTTAACTATGTGAGATGCGAAGTGATGCTCGTAGTGGAAAATCAATGCTTGTGAGATCTTGAGATTTAAGAAAATTTAAACTCTTCTTAAATAAGGAGATAATGAATTAACTTTAATTCTCAAGAATCTTACAAGAATCTTTGTGCTAAAGTAGAACCGAATGTGAGTTCATTTTGTACACGAGATTTGAACTTGTAAGCCTTTGAGCTAGACTAAAGGACAACAATGTGCACTTGATTTCAATTAAACTAAATGATAAAGCTTGAGAAACAAATCTACACAAGTATTATATCATTGCATGTGGGATGGGCCCAACTCTCCTCTTCCTTTAAATCTTATTATTTACTTAGTAAATATTCGTGCTAATTTAGACCAACCAACCAATACATACTATAGCTTAAACATTAGTGAGAATAAATATATTTTAGTGCCAAATCAACCAATTCTTTGTGGTTCGATAAATTCCCGGAAAGTCACACTTTCCACTTATTACTTCAGACCACGTACACTTGCGTGCAAGCGCAGACGTGTATTTACAGTATGTCAAGATTTTGGCGCCATTGCCGGGGAATCAGTTTTTGATTTGAACTAAAGATAATCTATAAGTAGCTAGCGATTTAAGCATTTGATTTTATTTCTTCTTGCTTTACATTGTCTAGTGTAATTATCAAGTTAACATTTTATATTTGTTTTTATTTATTTTCATTTCCAAATTATATCTGTTTGATCTGTATTGCTAAATCATTCTTGATAAGCTTTATTGAAACTTGTATGAGTAAAAGAGTTTGTACTGAATATCTATTTGATCATGAAATAGAATGAATATACTTACAAGCTAGGTGAGAACGAAACTTATCAAACTAACAAATTGTGATGGACACTTTCACGGAAAACTTAGAAGAGCCTAGGGGTAAAGCACTTAGAGATTATGCACTATCCACTAGTAGGGGCATTCCCCATGCGATTGTAAAGCCGAATATAGAAGCCCATAATTTTGAAATCAAACCTTCTATGCTGAGTATGGTACAAAATAATCAATTTGGAGGATTAGCCACTGAAGATCCAAATTCACATATTTCAACCTTCCTTGAAATATGTGATATCTTCAAGTTTAACAGCGTCTCCGATGATGCAGTTAAATTGAGGCTATTTCCTTTTTCACTGAGAGATAGAGCCAAGAGTTGGCTCAGCTCTTTACCGAGCGATTCTATCCGTACTTGGGATGAATTGGCTAAGAAATTCTTAGCCAAATACTTCCCTCCAGCTAAAACTGCAGGTTGAGAATTGAGATCACCAACTTTACTCAGATGGAAGGTGGGACTCTCTATGATGGGTGGGAACTCTTTAAGGAGTACCTCAGATGTTGCTCGCATCATGGGTTCCCTCTCTGGATGAAAGTGCAAACCTTTTATAATGGTTGGAATGCTCCGACGAGGACACTCATTGATGTAGCAGCCGGGGATCCATTAGTGGAAAAACCCAAGAGGAAGCCTATGATCTCTTAGAAGAAATGACAAACAACGCTTACCAATTGCCTTCTGAAAGGTTAAAAAAGGAAGCTTTAAAGGTAAATGAGTCCGATCAAATAATGATGTTACAACAGGAAATACATGCCTTAAATGAAAAAATAGAAAGAGTGAATGTCAATGTTGTTCTTGAGGTGCATTGTGATTTGTGCGGGGGTAAGCATAACAGTGAAAATTGCAATCTAAATAACCCTTTTGTACAAACCAACACTGAACAAGTAAACTACCTGAGAAACAACAACTCGATTAATAACCCTTACTCCAACACGAACAACCCAGGATGGAAAAACCATTCAAATTTCTCTTGGAGTAATAATAATAATAATGCAAATTAATATGGGGGAAGCTCATCAAATCAACAAGGCATGCATAGTGGAAATAACAACAATAATCATCACCCCAATTTAGAAGGGGCCTTCAACTCTTTCAAAGCGGAAACAATCCAATTTATGCGACGCACAGAAGCGACTATCACGCGCCATGATGCTTCTATCCAAGGGATAGAGGTTTCCCTGAGGAATATAGAGACCCAATTGGGGTAGATCTCCAAGCAGCTGACCTCTCAGCAGCAAGGGGCCCTATCCAGTTCTATGAAAATAAACCCTAGGGAGTTGGTTAGTGTGATACATTCGAAAGATATGTGCGGGGGAATTAAAACTGAAAGTACGAGTACAACAGGTTATATGCTAAAGGAGAGGAAAGAAAAATTTGAGAATGAGAGTGAGAAGCTAATAACTCCTAAATGTGAAGACCCAGGGAGGTTGAGCATCCCCTGCATAATCAGAAATGAAGTATTTGTAGATCCCTTGTGTGATCTAGGTACTTCGGTCAATATTATTCCCTATCATATTTATGAACATCTAAAAGTAGGAGGGATGGAATATACCTCAATGATTTTGGAATTTGCCAATTTAGAATCTCTTACCCCTCTTGGAATGATAAAAAATATTGCAGTCGAATTAGGAAGTTTTATAGTTCCAACTGATTTTGTGGTTTGTGAATGGGATCAATGGAATAAGAATTCCACGATTATCTTTGGGAGACCCTTTCTAATGAGTGTGAAAGCTGTTATTGATGTGGGTCATGTGTTTATGAGCACAAATGTAAAAGGAAAAACTGAATTAATTGACCTTAAACTCACTTTATTTAAGAAAAAAAAGATGGAAAATGAGGTGATGAGAAGGGTAAGAGAAGAAAGACTATGGGTTGATGATGTACTTGAAGATCTAATGTTAGAAGAAATGAATTCTGATCATAGCTCAACTTCTTCCTTTGAAAACCAGAGCAAGGAAGGAGTGAAGAAGAGAAAAATGCGACGGGAAAAAAGGAAAAAAAAAAAACCCCACGAAGTATGAAGTTGAAAGAAGGGATCCTTCGATTGAGGTTGAGGATGAACAGAGTTTGAGCCACCAAGAGGGATGTGCTCACTTGAACATCCTTAGCCTAATGGAACCGTCGGATCCATCATATTAATCTTAAAAGCGTCTAGCTTAGGACGTTAAACAAGATACTGAAGCATTGCCTACCCCGTCCCTCTTCCCAGGCCAATCTGTATATCCTTGTGGCAGTTGAATATGTTTCAAAATGGGTTGAAGCTGTAGCATGTATCAACAATGATGCTAAAACTATGATCAAATTTCTCAAGGAACATGTGCTAGCTAGATTTGGAACACCCAGATTCTTGATCAGTGATGGGGGAAAACACTTCTGCAATAGGCAGTTAGAGAATATATTAAAAAGCTATGGGGTAAGACACAAGGTGGGTACACCCTACCACCCTCAAACCAGCGGGCAAGTTGAAGTCTCCAATAGAGAACTAAAACAAATTTTAGAAAAAATTGTAAACCAAAATAGAAAAGACTAGACTTCAAAACTCCAAGATGTCCTTTGGGCTTATAGAACTGCTTTCAAGATCCCTCTATGAATGTCCTCGTATAAGCTCGTTTATGGAAAAACATGTCACCTTCCAGTGGAACTTGAACACCATGCCTTTTGGGCAATAAAGAAATTAAATTTTGACCACCAAAAGGTAGGGGCGCAGAGACTGTTGCAGCTAAATGAACTTGATGAATTTAGGTTAAACTTCTATGAGAATGCCAAGTTGTATAAAGAAAAAATAAAAAAATGGCATGATAAGCTAATTAAACCTAAGCACCTCCAACCAGGAATCAAAGTATTGCCTTTTAACTCTAGATTAAGACTTTTTCCTGGAAAACTAAAATCACGTTGGACAGGACCATTCACCATCACTAAAGTTTTTTCTCATGGAGCTGTCGAAGTTGCCTTAAATAATAGCTCTTTCAAGGTGAATGGAAATCGTCTGAAGTTATACTTGGAGGAATGAGACTTTCAAGAGAAGGGAGGGTGGACCCTTCAAGACCTCCCAGATGAAGGAATCACATAAGCTCTTTCCTATGTCAAGCTGAGACACTTTAACCAGCGCTTGTTGGGAGACAACCCAAAAATTAACTAGGTTGTATTTGTTCTTTCTCACTTTTTTTTTTCTTTCCTTTTAACTTGATTGTAGTTTGTTTTATTTTGAGATTGCAATTTATGAATTCTCATATTCCCGCATTTTTTGAGTTATTCTTAAAGGACATATTTTTTCTGAATTTTTCAAAAGAAATGAAAATCACAAAAATGCAAAAAATCAAATGAGATATAAGTAAAAGAATGCTTAGCAAAAAATGATTAAATGAATTATTATGCAATCAAATGTGAGATTGAGGAATGAATGGAGGAAAATCTGAATCTCCAAAAATTTAAATAAATGCTTGAGCTAAGTGTGGGGGAAGGCATAGGATTTAAGCTAAGAGAATATGAAATAGATTCTAAATGGCGTGTGCTAGGCTCCCGTAGGACTTCATGATCACAAAGATGTTAGGGATGAAGAAAAATGTCTCTCTCTAAGGATGAAAAGAACAAAATATTTATGGAAAAAGGGATGATGAAAATATCTCTCCTAAGTGATCAAAATAAGAAATGATGAAGAAAAATATATCTCTTTAAACTTTTTCATCTTTGTGATTTATAAGATGGAGCACATATGACACAATTCTAGGAATCTCTAAACCATATCTATAGTCTAAAAATCTAAAATGTATGGAACCCATCACCTATTTTCAAGCATTAAAAAATTCAAATATTTGGAGATTTAGTGACTTACCACCTTAGTGACTCAATTGAAAACATTAAGATTGCTACAATGTTCATTTCATTTTTTGTTGCCATGCACATATTTTTACTTATAATTATTTCAAATACATCATTGTGACTTTCATCCATTCAAATACAGAAAAAATTATCATTTTGAGCTTACTCGAGGACGAGCCAGAATTTAAGTGTGGGTGTATGATAAATCCATAAATTACATCTAAAATAAAAGGGAAAATTCATTCATTTAAGATATTTTTTGCTATTCCTAAATCAAATTTTTTATCTTTTTCAGGAAATAGAATCCAAAAGAGCTCTAGGGCATTTCTGCAATTTTATTAAAAATATAATAAAGCATTCCGCTACAGCGCGCGGTCACGCGCCGCAGCGGGCTGCTGCGGAAATATTTAAACCATATTGAACAGGCTCCCAATTAATTGAATAGTATTTTTCGCAGAATTCACTGCTACAGCGCGCGGTCGCGCGATGCAGCGGATTATCGCGGAATTATTTATGATTATTAAATGGGGCATCAACTAATTGAATAGTATTTTCTGCGGAATTCACTGCTACCCATGCGGTCGCGCGCGGCAGCGATGTATCGCGGAAATATTTATGATTATTAAATGGGGCTCAACTAATTGAATAGTGTTTTCTGCGGAATTCACCGCTACAGCGCGTGGTTGCGCGCTGCCGCAGTTTATCGCGGTAGACTTGGCTAAATAATTCAGGCCGCCCAACTAATTGAACAGTGTTTTTTGCAAAATTTACCGTCACAACGCGCGGTCACGCGCTTGCAGCGGGCTGCCGCGGAAATATTTCTCTATACAATCAGGAAAAAGAACTAATTGTACAGTGTTTTTTGTGGAATTCCCCGCTATAGCGTGCGGTCGCGCGCTGCAGTAATTTACAGCGAAGGACTTGGCTAAAATTTCTTGGAATCAAGTTATGCTAAGGCATGCAGCAGCATGATACAGGGCGCTACAGCCCGCTGCAGCGCGCTGCAGCGGCCCACTGAATTTTTTCCCAGTCAATGCATTTAATGCAGCTGGAGATATGACCTCTATCATGAATGTTGTCTCCAGCCACCATATCCTGCAGCAGCCATTTTTGTAAAGCTTTGAGGTGATGTGTGGTTAAAAAAATGAGATTATTATCACCTCACCCTAAATTAAAAATTAGTGCAATGATGAATTCAACATTTTTTATGGAAAATCTGGTTGCTTATGAGGAGGAGCATGCAGCCCCCCTTTCCTATAAATATCCCTCCTCTTGACTAGAGGAGGGATCACAATTTTAGCAAAATTTCCCTAAGTAAGAAGGAGAGCCAAAGGAGGAGAGAACTCCCCAAGGGTGGCAAGGCAAGCTTTTGCAAAAGGAGAAGAGGAAGAAGGCAACACTAGCAATCTAAGGAGAAGGTAATTAGAAGGAGAAGAAGAATTTTGGAGAACTTCTACGGAGCATTCCTAGTATCTTCTAAACTCAATCTTGTATTTTCTTTTTGGTGACCATGAAAAGGTATTTTGTTATGTATGTGTCTTCCTTATTTTCTTGTGTAATGAGTAGTTAAACTCCCCTTGGGGAGGGTTAGGATGAAGTCCCATTTTGCATGATGTAATATTGATGTATGGATGTTTTCCCTCAAGCATAATGTATTTATGATTTAAATGCCTTACTAAGAAATTTCTATCTAATTAGTCTTGATGTGTTTATAAGAAAAGAACTAAAGAATCTAAGATCTGATTGTCTTGTGCTCCTTAGCTCACCTTAGGTTGGATGCTAGATTTTGAGTGCATGCAAGCTTAGAACCATGTGAGAAGGATCTTGAGCTCAATGCACCTCAATCTAAGCTCAACTAAAGAGTTGATGCAAGTGATGCTAAGACCCACTAATTGAGCTCCTTAGCTCCACATAATTGAGATTAAGAAATGAAGTGTTGAGTGCTCATGAACTAAGTGATATAGTCATTGAGCCCAACATGTGATTCTCTCATCTCAACTATGTGAGATGCGAAGTGATACTCATAGTGGAAAATCAATGCTTGTGAGATCTTGAGATTTAAGAAAATATAAACTCTTCTTAAATAAGGAGAAAATGAATTAACTTTAATTCTCAAGAATCTTACAAGAATCTTTGTGCTAAAGTAGAACCGAATGTGAGTTTATTTTGTGCACGAGATTTGAACTTGTAAGCCTTTGAGCTAGACTAAAGGACAACAATGTGCACTTAATTTCAATTAAACTAAATGATAAAGCTTGAGAAACAAATCTACACAAGTATTGTAACATTGCATGTGGGATGGGCCCAACTCTCCTCTTCCTTTAAATCTTATTATTTACTTAGTGAATATTCGTAATTTAGACCAACCAACCAATACATACTATAGCTTAAACATTAGTGAGAATAGATACACTTTAGTGCCAAATCAACCAATTCTCTGTGGTTCGATAAATTCCCAGAAAGTTACACTTTCCACTTATTACTTCAGACCACGTACACTTGCGTGCAAGCGCAGATATGTATTTACAGTCTGTCAGTTGTGCTCCAGATGAATGGAATGTCTATTCTAGTTAACTGAGTTAATGATGAGGCAATTAGAGAGAATCCAGGAATGAACCTTCTGTAATAACCAGTGATTCATAAGAAGATACGAATATCTGTTACAGATTTAGGTTGAACCCACTGTTGAACAGCTTGGATCTTATTTTGATCTACTCTAAAGCCTTAAGCATCAATTACGTGACCTAGAAATACCATGGACTTGAGCCAAAACTCGCACTTAGAAAACTTAGCAAAAATTTTATTCTATCTTAATAGTTGCAGAACGATACGCAAATGCTCTTCGTGCTCAGCAGTTGACTTTGAGTAGATTTGGATATCATCGATGAAAATGATGACAAACTCATCGAGATACAGCTTTAAGATACGCTGCATCAGGTCCATGAAGATGGAAGGAGCATATGTCAGTCCAAAAGACATAACTAAGAACTCAAAATGCCCATAACGAGTCTCGAATGCAGTCTTGGAAACATCTTGATCCTTGACTCTAATCTGATAGTAACCTGATCTTAAGTCAATCTTAGAGAAGATCTTCGCTCCGGTGAGTTGATCAAATAAATCATCAATCCTAGGGAGAGGATACTTATTCCTTACTATCACTTTGCTAAGCTCACGATAGTCTATACACATCCGCATTGAACCATCCTTCTTCTTGATGAATAGGATAGGAGCTCCCCAAGGTGACATGCTTGGGTTAAATAATCCTTTCTCTAATAACTCTTGTAACTGCTCTCTAAGATCTTGCAGTTCTTTTGGAGCCATTCTATACAGAGCTTTAGATTTTGGTTGAGTTTTAGGGATACGTTCAATTAAAAACCCTACCTCCTGCAGAGGAGGTAGTCCAGGCAAGTCTTCAGGGAACACATCCAAGAACTCTCTAACGATGATAGTCTCTTCTGGACTACTTACTTGCTTCTCTTCATCGGATAAAGTTACTAGAATCACATAACAACTCTTACTAACGAGATGCTTGGCTTTGACAACATTGATTAAGGATGCAGTCAAGCCAATTTTTCACTACAAATACTTCAGGTTTCTTTCCAACCTTAAGTGAAACTCGCTTACAGAAACAGTCTATTATGGCATTAAACTTACTTAACCAATCCATTCCTAAAATTATGTCAAAATTTATATTGAACATAGCAATAAGTTTGGATTGGAAGAATTGGTTACTGATTGGGATGTCTACCAACCAGAACTCATTAGCACACATCTCAATACCATATGGCATTTGAACTACTAAGGGATTGCCTAAGCTGAAATGTTGAAGATTTAAGGAAGAGGCACAACTCACTGACATGAAAGAGTGACTAGCACCAGTGTCAAAGAGAGTTTCATAGAACAAATTTTTAATAATTAAAGTTCCTATAGCAGGGAAAATAAACTCTAATTACACTAATAAAAATTAAAATAGGAAAATGCTGAAATTAAGATTGCAGAAGAAAATAAAAACAGAAAATAGGAAATTAAATTTAGAATGTACCGGTAATAACGCTATTATCATCTTGGGTAGCTGAAGAAGACAGAGCGTATACCCTTGGTACTGCAGATGATTGAGCAATGGCTTTGCCCTTATCCTTCCTATTATAGTGGCCTTGCTTGGAAGAAGAAGGTACACCATTTGGGTGTTGAGCATTTCCACTAGTAGGGAGAGTCATCAAGGCAAGCGTTGGAGCTTGATAATTCAAAGGAATTGGATTCTGAACAAAATCTTGACAGTTGATCTTCACTTTTTCCACAGTCCAGTTAGGATGATAGTTCCAATGTTTATGATTTGTTTTGCCACATATGTAATATCTACCACCTGAGTGGTAACACTTCCCATATGAATAGGGTCTATTACATACTGCTCCCGGTCTTCCTTGCTGGCCTTGCCTAGTGTTTTGGCTAGGGTTTGATTTGGATTTTGGCCTGTAGTAAGCTGGTAGGCCTTTGGACCATGAGAACGATTTCTCTTAAAGGGTTCTGATCGAAAGGTTGAGAATGGGAGCGCTTCCTCGATTCCATCTGAGATTGATGGTACTCCACCATGCGAGCACCTTCTAAGAGTTTGGGAAAACTGTCATGATGTTGGGACATCAAATGACTCTTGACAAAATCTCTAAGACCAAACAGAAATCTAGTACACCTAGCCACATCAGTATGGACTAGATTTGGAGCAAATCGAGAGAGTTTACGGAACTCCATCTTGTAGTCATGCACAGAATAATTTCCTAGGACAAGCTGCATGAAATTGTTTTCTATTATGGTTTGGGCAGAGAGAGGAATGAATTCTTCACAGAACACTTGTTCGAATTCATTCCAAGGGATATCTTCCATTTGAACTTCAGAGAAGCAAATCTTTAACTCACTATCCCACCAGTATTCTGCTTCATCGTGAAATAGGTACATTGCAAGATGGAGACACTCACTCTCCAAACACTTAACACTAGCAAGTGTCTTTTCAATGGTCTTCAGCAAATCAATGGCTTCAAAATGAGAAACTAAACCATTGAAAGTTGGAGGGTTCAGATGAAGAAAGGTAAGAAGGTAGGCATCCACCATAGGGCCTGAAGATGGCTGTGGAGCCAAGGGAAGTTCAGGGATAATAGGAAAGAAGCTTGACAAGGAGTTGGTCAGATTTGGAATGGAACTGGAGAAGATTGGGAAAGGTTGCAGGATGAAGCCATCCTTTCTGCCGCACGTGTTTGTGCTTTAATCATTATCTTCATCATATCCAACAAATTTTGCATTTGTTTAGTTTGGGTAGTTGTAGTGGAAGTAGGTTCTTCCACTATTGGCTCAATAGGAGTGTTAGGATTTGTATCCATTCTAAAGAAAAGAAAGGAAAACATCATTCAAAAATTGAAGAAAATAAGAAAGGAAAAATTCTCATTAAAATTTACAACTTTTAAGAGATTACAATTCATTGGAGGAAAAGAAAGAGACATAAGTAAGAAGAAGCTATTTACAAAGCTACTAAAGGAAAAGAAGAAAGAACAAAAGAAAAACTAGTACTACTAGTTACAAAATTTTGCAAGAAATATATTTTTGAAGTCTTCATAGGTGGGGGCACGATGAGGATGCCTACATCCACGAAGAAAGGTTATAGTTTGAAGGACCTAATCAAACAAATATTTATCTAGCTAAGTTATAAGTAATTGAAATGTTTAGGATAAGTAATTAATAGGACTTAAGAACTATAAGTTCTAAGCATACTATTGATTGATGTTTAAGGAATTTAATAGGATTCCTAAACTAATCTAAGTTAGGGATTCCTATTACTACATCTTAAAATAAACAAGGGAAGGCTTAGGGATTAGGATGAATAAACTAAGCCCTAATCTAATCACTAAAGCTAGATTTAGTTGTTTCACAAATCTACAAATACTAAGGCATTAAGACTATCTCTTCTTAATGGGTGTAACTAATAGACTTAGGGATCAACTATAGATCAATTGCAAATCAATCATAAGATTTCTACCTTAGGGTTGAAAAGTGAATTAAGCACTTGGCAATTAATTCACATTAATAGAAAGTTGAGAACTAAGCTCATAATAATACAATCTAATTGGTAAGGGAGATAATAAATGTGACATGTTAGCTATCTTAGGGTCTTATAAAACATAAAACATGATATCTAGAAATATGGAATAATCATAATAACACTAAATAAGAGTCAAAAACCTAAGATCCTAAATTGTTGTCTAATGAAAATGATTTATATATATCAATAAAATCCTTATTTCATAAGGGGAAGAATGACACTAAGTATGTCAATTTTGCACAACTTTCGAAAAATTAGAGTTTTAATGACTCCTAATTAGGTTAAAAAGTGATTAAAAAAATTAGGATTTAAATGTTGAATTTTATTTCATATTATTGTTCCTCATATTTTTGTGAGTGAAATGGACTATTTGATCATTTAATTTAGATCTTAAATGATCAAAATAGGTCATATGAAATGATGAAATTAATTTGTAATTAATTAATTAGTCCTAAATATTGACAAATTAAAATACTTGCCAAAATAGAAATTAAATTGTATAATATTATTCTACGCATTTTTACGATTAAAATGATACATAATATCATATGATTTGGTTAAGTATGTAGCAAGTTATGAGATTATAAAGTTTCCCTTAATTAATAATTTCATTTTAAAATCATCATATCATTAACTTTTAATAATTCTATCAATTAATTTCCTACTGATTTTATGCAGATAACGGTGCGCCATTCTTTGTTTGAAAGAGTTGTCGGCAAAAATTGCAGCGTCACACTGGCAATCTAAATGGCACGGTTCAACTAAGTAGAACCGGCCGGTCCAGCAGCAAATGGGATCACCCGTCGTCTTCCTCAACTTGAGGCGTGTACTGAAGCAGTTAGGGCATCCTATAATTGTGAGCTGGAGCCCTTCTCACGGTACAATAACAATCGAAAGCTTAAGAATTCTCTAATGGATTTCGAATAAACTTGCAATCCATGACTAGGGTTAGCTAAAAGGTATGGGAAAATGATGCCCTAAATTCATTTTTTAGAGAACTAAAAAAAAAAAAAAAAAGAGTAAACGACTCTATCTAAAACTTAACCAGATCGATATCCACTGGAAGCATCCTTCAAAGTAATTGAAGATAAATTCCCAATAAAATAAGTAAAACAGAGCTCACAAAATGATTTATAGTATTTTATATTAGTCCCAGAAGGCTTAGAAAACATATAATTAAAATCAAAAGGATTCGATTATCTCATAAATTTCGCAACTTAATCATACTACTGATTCGAGTAGGGTGAAATCATTTTGCATACCTGAAGGTTCCTTTTGAGTAAAGAAGATTGCAGAAGGCAAAGCTAAATGGAAGAGTCCGCTACGCCCATCACAGCTCCCTGCTCTATGATCCTTATTTCCAAAAGACGACAATCACTCGGTAAAACAATTACAGCCGACCCTAAAGCGTATGGAAGGCCAGCTGAAATGGGGCATACGCCTGCAATCGCCCGTGACCTTTTGCGTGGTTATCAGGTCAGAGCACGGGAGGTGGCAGACGCACAGGGAGCAGATCCTAACTGTTGGTTCATCTGCTTGATCCAACGGTCAGGTAACATGATCCACACAGCCGTTCGATTTTTTTAAGAAAACACGGACGGCTAGAGATCGCTGAATCAGCTGTCCCGTGTCCAGCGCCAGCCACAGGATTTGCCCATTTTAAGGAAATTGCTGTTAATTATTAAATAATATTTGTTACAATTAATTTAAATTCTTTATTTAATTATTTAATCAAACACAATTTATTAATCAAAATAAAATAATCAAACGCACTCCGAAAAATCTCAAAAATTCACCCTTACCTAATTGAGGTATGGGGAACTCAAAAATGCTATCGGATTTTTGATCAGAGGTGAATCTAATTATCTTAATTTTTTTCGTATTTAAATACTATTAAAATATTCGGGGAAAACTCGACGACTTCCAAATACTTCCAAAATATCACCCATAGCTAATTTGGGTGTTGTGAGTCCAATGGTGAACTCCATTTTTGATTCTATGGTCTAAATAAATTAGGCATTCTCAGAATTATTAGAAAACCAAGAAATATTGGAAATTGTCAAATGATCTCCAAATCACAACAAAATTGAAATGGAGACTCCTAAGACTATTATAAGACTAATGGAAAAGACTAGAGTCACTTAAGTCATTAATTAATAGGTAATAACACTAGGGTTGTTACACCGGACGCGCCACATGTGCGTTCGGGTCCCACCTCTGTCCCGCCGCTCTGATTCAACCAAATTAGAGCGCGCCACGTGTCTGTGGCGAGCCCCGCCACCATTAGTGATATGTAAATAATAATTAGAATAAATATAATTATATATATATATATATATATTATATATACATATATAATATATATATATATATACACACATATATATATATATATATATATATATATATACTTATAATTATATACATAAATTAGAAACTTATATAGTTAAATGTATATATGTATATAATTACAATTAGATTAACTACTTAGTAAATAATTATAATCATTAGTTAATTAATTAGCTTATATGATTGACATTTGATTATTTAAATTAATTAGCTATATAATCATTAAAGTAGATAATTTATTATTAATTAATTAGTGTTAAATTAGTATTAATAATAATTAGTAGATAAATTAATTAATTAATAGTAATTAATAGTAACTGACATCAATTAAATTTATTTAATTTAAAATAGTAAATTGATTTAATTTATTGATATTTAAATAGTAAAAATTATTTAATTTAAATTAGATTTAATTTAATTTAACTAAAACTTTAAAGTTTAATAACTTTAAAAATACTAGTCCAAACATATCAAATATAGAACTCATTTTACTCAGAAAAATAAAAGGAATCAAATGGTACTAATCAAAAATTCGACATGGGGTATATTTAACATAGTGATATTTTAGGACCTAAACAAACCCTCACAATTTTTAACCTAGTGGTCCAAATATAGGTAATATGGGTCTTAAAATACTTAAGAGAGCATCCCCATCTCTATAGAAGTATTAGTTTCCCCATTTGAAGCTTGGTTTGAAAAGTAACATTTAGGACCCTACCCTAAAAATGACCAAAATACCCCTAGTATTCAATTAATCATAACTTGGTCAATTCAACTCCAAATTCAGAAATTCAAAGTGCTAACTAGCCTAGAATTTTAGTGTCATCAATAAACTAAAATAATATTTAGGATCTATAATCTAGAAAATTAGAAATGACAAAAATACCCCTAACCCTAGTTAGGCCACAACTTGACTATTTGAAGTCCAAATTGAGTTTACTCCCTGTCAACACACTCAGTATATTATAGGGAAGCTAGAGAAGCTGAGTTTTCTAAAATTGGACTTCACACGGAGAAGTTCAATTTTTGTCCCCGTTGAATGACAAAATTACCGAATTGCCCTTAGAAATTGAAATAGCTATAACTTAGTCATTTGACCTCAGAATGTAGTGTTTTTGGACTCTATGGAATTCTTGAATAGTAACCAACAATAAACTGTATAATACTTTATTTCCATTATGTGTAAATTACAAGATTGTCCCTTAGGTCAAAAACCTTAATTTGGACCCATGGGATCCATTTCTTATCCAAATTGAGTGTACTTACTATCTATATTCATATTAGACAGCAAGGAACCATTTGGCAATAAGAAATTCTAATTTTGAGCCTTGATTCAAAAAATAGCTCTTTGGACTCGTAAGTAGGTCCAAAATTTAGGTTAAGCACTTTTAACTCCAAATTTGTTTAGTAAATCACTAAAATTAGTATTAGAACTATATCAGAATCTTTTAAGTGAATAAAATCAGCTTTCCAATCAAATCAGTTAAATTCCTAAAATTTTTTCTCTAAGTCTTTCTTAGGACTTTACACGCCACATTAGGATTATCCCTAAGACTAGGACTATATCATAAGTTAGATTTTATTCATTGAGAAATAGGAGTTTTTCAATGAATGAACCCTTAGTTTTATTAGTTTCTAGATTTTATAACTTATTTTGATTATTTTGTCTTTCAATCTTAGATTCAGGATAGGAGAATCATCTTATTAAGTTTGATTTACTTAATAGGATTTGCCTTAATAATTAGATCACATTTAGATTAAAACCTAGATCTTAAGTTTTACCTTTGAGATTATGTGATTAAGCCCAATCTTGTGGTGTTTAATCCATAATCTCTAGCTTAGTCCAGAAAGGCTATGGGGATTTCTGTCTACCCTAGCCTAGAAAGGCTTTGAGAATTTTACAAGCCCCGATTGACCAATTTTTTTGATATGACGGTATTTACATATATGGTTCAGTTTTAGCTTATTGTGTACTGTATTATTGATGCATGTTTCAGTCAGTTGTGTTTCTTTACTTACCTACTCACTTATATGTATTTATAGGATGCTAGACTTAACTGCTTACTATATGTACCATTTTCATATTTTTGTCTTTAATTAGCATATGTCATACGATCATCAGCATGTTTAGGATTAGACTTTACTTTCAGTACTTTTACTTACTGCACTATATATATGTATATGCTCATTCCTTGCTTAGTTTGTTTGAGGTGTGCTTCTTACCTCACTTTTTGTTTAGTTATAAATACTATATTTATAACTTACCATATTCCTTGTACGCTTACTACTAATACTGCTTTTAGTTTACTTTTTGTCGTGCTTAAAGATTAAAATGGTGACATTAATAATTCATGTAAAATATTCAGCATAAAATATACTTAGACAATTATCTAATAAGATTTTTTTTTATTGGCTAGGGCCCTAGAATTATGAAACTGATAATGTCAGATTCAGATAGATTTGAGGAGCTGGGTGCTGAGGAAGAGGAGCCATTCATAAAGGAGGAGCACCAGCCAGGAGAACCAGACGTTGTATAGTTCCTTTTTAGCCTTTTGCGAGAATGAGAGATTTTATTTTAGTCTTTTAAATAGTTCATTTAAATGTATAATAATACAGGTACTGTGACTATGATTTCTTTTCTGCACTTAATTATTTGCTGAGCTATAGTATTATTTCTTACTTGATGTACGGTGAATGGATGTAATACTTATTTTATTTTGCTTCTGCACTCTATATGTATGTCAGATTTAGTGACTGATCTTCTTAGTCATTCTATGCATATCCTTCCCTTATTAGTGGATTGTGGATCTTACCTAATCCAATGATAAGTGAGAAATTTGCCAGAGTGGCACACCACCCCCTAGGTCTAATCTTGGGGATCAGGGGGTGGGGCGCCACATGGCATGCCTAAGTGCCTACTATTTTGTCTGCCAAGCACTTGGACACGCCTAAGTGCTTGCTATTTTGTTAATGGGGCACTTGTGTGTCTGTTGCTCTATCAATGAGTCATCTGAGCGATCAGTCCCCTATCCAATTCCATAGCTTCTTTGGCTGATTCAAATCTCCTTAAACTTCCTTTCAAATCAACATAAGACATAATAAAACCTATTGTATATCGTAGTTTCAAGTTCGCCATATTCTATATGCAATAAGAGCAAGTAAATAATATACTATTGATAAAAGTTTGCATCAAGTAAAACCAATCAAAAGCGCCACATGTAAGAATATCCATAAATAACTTAAAAACCTCTCATAAAATTTGAAAATTCACTATAACATAGCTTTTCCTAATCCGAACTTAGTATTATAACATATTACAAATGTATAATATAATGACTCAGTGTTAAATTTAAATTCCTGACCCAGCACTGAGTATCACTAGATTAATATAACTTAACCCACTATTAAGTACTACTAAAGGAAAAGGACTTATAAGATAGAAAACATAGATGCATTTTTATAAAGATAAGAAATATACATTACCAATACATTCATCTTAAAAATAAAAGACAAACATTTATTTCAGATAGATAAATATTTAAGCCCATACAACTATATTTATAATAATTTAATTGAATAATAATTTCATCCTCGCATGATAGAAATAAAAAGGAACTCTAGCAAAGTCTTCAACTGTAGCGCCCCGCCCCTTCGCCGCGCGCAAAACAAACTAAATTCGGCGGTGGAGGGGCATGCTACTCGGGAAGGAATAACCCATCTCCCCGAATAGGCACATTAACAAAATTAGCCACACTGAAGGCTGCTAACTCAACCCAAGAGGAGGGTCAAGAGTCAATACTTTAGATAAGAGTAAGGTACTTATCCTAAGTATTAGACTAATATATATATATTGGATTATAAAGGCAAGTAAGGAATCCAATATATGTTCATAACTATCAGCATTTCCAGTATGATGATCACATCATAATACTAAGTATAGTAATAGAATAATATAGTATGGAAGCTAAAGCAAAACATCTATAATACATTCATCACAGAATAGTCGTAAGTATTCATCTCAAAAAAGAAAAGTAAAATGTATCCAAAATTATTACAAACTGATTACTGAATAATACAGAAATAAAGTTCAACTAAAGTACTGAAATAAAAATGGAGAAGTGACAAGGCTGAAGGAGGATCCACTAAGGCTCCACGAACTCCTCCTAGACCTCTTGCGAGTCCTCCTATTCTGGCTCAATAAACTGCTCAGGATCTAGCAAATTATCAGATCCCAAAAGTATCCCATGTTAGACAAGAAATCTAACACATAAAAACTAAACTAAATAGTTCTAAAATACGTACGATATAACGATAATGTAAATAAAACTACAGAAAAGCTATAAAGGTAACTGAATAACTGAAACTATGTAAAACTGAGTAAAGTAAAATTGAATTATAAACTAAATGCTGAAAATAATGAAAAATAATGAATGATCTGAAACTAATGTAAACATACCTAATGCTGTGCTATATGCCACTAGAATCATACATCAGAATATGCCACAATACTGTATGCCACTGATATGTAACAGAACTATCATTGAACTGCTATGAATTGTATGGTCCAATATACACAAACATCCAGTTTGGAATACAGTTTACTGTGATGCCAATGCATCCTGAAATTCCCTGATCAATGTATGCAACATTCCGTAACCCATAAATCATCACCAATACTCTTAGACACCACTAATACTCATATATCATGCTTATGCCCATGCTCATGCTTCTAAGCTACATGAGTTAAATTCAGAAATCTAGAAATACTTTGAAATCCGATAATGAATTCAAGGTCTCAATTGTGCAGAATCATGCTAAAAGAATTATGACTCCTGGATTCTAGTTTTGATAATTCGATAAAGTTGAGATTTTTATTTAAAAAATCATTAGTTGGGAAGGTTGTATACACATGTTTAGCATATTTCCAAGAAGGGTGGCTTTTTAACACTTAGTTTGATTAAGCCACACCTAACAAAGCGAACTTCGATAGAAAGCATCACCCGATGGCGATTTGTATCTCATGCTAAGCCATTAAAATACCTAAATCACAAGCACACTTAGTAAAGAGGGTGACTTGAATCACATAGTTTGCTTGAAACACACCTATGGAAGTAATTTTTGATAGGAGGCATCACCCGATGGTGACTTTTATTCAACCAAACTAATGGTCTAAGTCCCAAGTCATAACACTCTTAATATTGAATGATTTATTCTAGTGAGACTATATTCGACTAAACTCATAAGATAGAACACAGACATAATCCTACATTAAGATGAATCAACCAATCCTGAATACTACTGAAATAATTCAACACATGGGCATACTCTATTGTACCCAACTAATAATCTGGGTTCAGATAATTTTATTTAATCAATAAGGATTTATCAAAGATATCAACTCTTACTTTAATTATATGAGTCCTATATAAGGCTCCAAGGATGTGATCAAAAGATCACTCAATATAAATTTCTACTACAAGGGAGAAGTTCCATTCTAAATGCTTTAGGTGATTCCTACCACGAGGTATTAAGATCAACTTCTAGGGTTAAGAAGGATCTTCTAAGATTCTACCTCAATAAGTTACAAAAGTTCTTCCTACCTCAATGTGTCAATATTTAAGGTCTTTTAAAAATTTCAAGAACGATCCTATAACAGGATCCTTGAGATCTCACTCTTCTATTACTCAAGCTAACATTCAATGCTTACTTATTAACTTGGATTAAAGTGATCAGATCAGATGATTAAATCCATCTGATCCCATTTTATTCTACAATCATGGGATAAAATCAAAGATATTATTATAGTTAGATCATTTCATAAATCATTACAATTTTATTATCCATCTTATGCGAATAATCATATATAAGAGAAAATCAAAGATCTAAAGCTTAGATTCAGATAGTTCAATCACACATATTCAATATTAACCTTAACATTTCTAATTCAATTATTTAAGATCAATACTAAATCTAATGCATTATTGGAATAATGTCAATTTGATTATCTTACAATCAAGTCTTTTGATTAAGTGATTAAGGATTTAGATCCTAATCAAGTGGGTTAGGGTTTAACCCCTATCCTTACCTAATTAAAATCAATTGTTGATCTATTGATCAAATGTCAAATCAGTACATTATTGATCTATTATTAATGGCAATCTTAGATTGGGATCAAGTATTAAAAACTTGATTAAGATCTTAAAATTTCTTAAGGTTAATTAAGAATTTCAATTGCTTAATTCCAATTTGTTAAAAAGATCAGTTGTGTATTAGGATAAATGAGTTAAGTTTATTCACCTTACTATTATAAGGCATATTAATAGAAACATTCAAAGAAACAGAAGGTAATTAATGCCAATCAAATCTTAATTCAAAATAAAAGGATTAGCACTCAATTGCAAATCTAACCATTGGAATTTTATAAAACTTAGAAGATACAATCCATATAATCATGTGAACAATCAAAGATTAAACCACCTAGCACATGTATTCTACAAGGCATAAGGAATACAATGACACATAAATCATGCAATTTAACTAATTACACATGCTAATCAACCCTAATTAAGTTCTAAAATAATTAGGCTAATTCAGAAAATCCAACTATTAAAAGCTCAATATTATTTTATATTTAAATTCCTGTTGATTTTCTGATTAATTTGGTATATAAGATCATAGGATTTGGACAAGTGGATCAAAAGTTATCACATTAATTTAATTTGCATTTTTCCAATTAAATTCCCCTATGATTTGATTAATTGGATTATTTTACTTAAGAAAAATAAATCCAATTAATCAAATTTAAATAAAATGGGCTTGGGCCATTAACAAATGCGCAGTTCAAGCGAGGCCCAGGAGACCCGGGACTGTCACGCCGCATTGGTCACTGGTTAGCCCGCCCCGCATAGTGGCTTCATCCCCGACCCCTCTACCCGATGGAATACCCGATTAAGAAAACCCTAATCGGCCAATTCCCATGCATCTAGGCCATGGCATGACCAGCTGATGGTTGATACACGTTCGTTGTAGTCAGGGGCATCGACGGAGACCCTCTGTGAGGTGGTATGGATCACCCAAATCTTACTCACCCGAGAGCTCCCGTAAAGGAGCTACTATGGGGAGACAGTTCTCCCCCCAGAGGCCATGATTCGCCCAGAGATTGATCCCTACACCTTCAAGGAGGTGAGGCAGATTGAAGCTCTCTGGCTTGAGGGTCTGTGGTGGGCTATATTATTGGGTCCTTACTCAGACCCAACCTCTTTTACGGATTTAACTTGATCAATCGGAGCTAGCTTAAGGCACATGCATGATCGCATTGGGTTCAAAATGACAATACACAATTATACGACTCAAAAGGAGATAAGCCTGAGCCACATTGGCTCAAAGCTTGCAAATGAGGGTACCTGGTTCGATGGGCAAGCTCGCAAATGACATAGAGGAGGATTACTTGTAGTTGAGCTTCTACAATGTACAAAGGATTCTGAACACCAGGAGAGCCTACTATTACCAGTTTGCATGGCCCTGGATCTGTCTGGAGAAGCTCGGGAAGACGATAATGGCGGGGCAAGGAAGAAATGCAATTGATTTCAATTGAGCAGCAAAGGGGCAGAGGGAGGAATACTGAGGCTATTCATAGCCTCAACCGAGATCATGGAAGCTTCCAGAGGGTTGGCTCGGGCTGGGGAGGTCCGAGAGTTCGGGCCATAGCCGAGCTCTCAAATTTATAATTCGAGCTTTACTGGGCCACGAGGCCCAATTGGGTCTCCAAACTAATTTGGGAGGCTTCCTAATGACTTTTTGAGGTGGACGTGGGAGTGGGAGACAGTACCAGCAGCTGGCAGTACGTGGAAGATCTCCTGTCAGGTGCGAGCGAGAGGAAGACGGAGGCCCGCAATAGTGGGACCTTCGAATGCTGTCTGATCAATCAATCAGAAGGCAGAACGGCTCGGATCGCTCGGATCCTAATGGCCGATTGCGAAAGCGTTCCGAGCCGTAGGATCGATCAGGCAAATCCAATGAAAGATCCACAGATTTTAGATCCCAGCAGTAGGATCCACGGAAGGAATGACAGGATGGAATGAGATTCCGCTGTCGCATGAGCCGGGCTCCATAGCGGATCGCTTGCAGTCTGCACAACAAACCCCGACTGGTAAATTAGTTGATGGTAGATTTGCAAAATTAAATTGTTGAAAACCCTAGAATGCAATTAGACCATTTTAACTTAAATTGAATTATAGTCTAAATAATCTCCAAATTTTCCCAAATTTTCACCCCTAGCTAATTTGGGGTGAGAAATTCAAAATTTTAATTAGATTTTAATTGTTTGATAAAATATTTTTAAGTCTCATTTAGGACATCTAGACTGATCAAAATGCTAACTAGACTTAGAGAAGTCCAATTGACTTCAAATTTTTAGGATAAGCTTAACTTGATATTCTAAATGTGATGGGATCAAAATTAGTATCTGATTAAATTGAGAATTAATAGGGTAACAATCAAGGGTTGGTACATCAATCCAACTTCTTATCCTCTAGCTCATCTAATAGCTCTCCTACTAGCTCCACTATAGGCTTCTGATCTATCATATTTGGTTTTTAATATGATAGGGCGCAACTAAAAAGAAATAAGTGGTTAGACTTGCATAAGTTTAAGCAAAGTTTAGGGTGTCTGAGCATTTTATGTTAAAGGATATCATATTTTAGAAAGCAGTAGTAAATGTACATAATGCATATAATAAGGAAAAATACTGGAAATCAAAGTAATGACATCAAAAAGGAAAGACAAATGAATGTACTTAATGTACATTATGTTTTCCTATAAAATAATTGTTAAGTAATAAAAGCATTTATATATGAGTTGTATAAAACCTATTATAGCAGCCTAAATATAAGTATGATGCTGAAGGTAAAATTGAACTGCATTAAACAGAAGTGAAATATAAAAGAATAAATGCAATTTAATATTATTTTATATTGCATTATGCTCTGTGGACTCATATAGAACAAATGAGGAGCTAGGTATGTCTACCCAACTATATGTATCGAGGTCTGCTGTATAACCACACATTCTCCCTCAAGGACATATCTAGTCTCCTGATCACTCTATAGCCAGCCTTGACCTAATGTCTTTACACAATAATCCACTCTGAGTGAAACTTCTTCTCAAACTATTTATAATTGGTATTATGCAAATGAATTATGATCAATAGAATAAGATTTCAAAGCATTGCATCATTTTAAAGAATTTTCCAAAATACAAACCAAGCAAGTGATATACATTTGTTGTCTACTTTTAACATCTATCTTAATAATTTGGGTTAAATGAACCCCCAATTTACTTAAGACATAGTAGGTCTTAAGTCAATTAATAAGAATATATATATATATATATGTGTGTGTGTGTGTGTGTGTGTGTGTGTGTGTGTGTGTGTGTGTGTGTGTGTGTGTGTATGAAAAATCAAGGTTTGTAGTTTTGAAAAGAAAGTTTACTAAACTTACATTTACAAATAATCCCTTAAACACTCTATCCTATTCCTAAAGCTATTATCCTCAAGGTTCCCTACTTGTGAAGTATATTAAGTTCTTAGGATGTAAAGATGTATCTTAAGAAACTAACTAAGAGTTTATGGTTCAATCTACCCCAAGGATTTTCCAGGGTTAAACCTTATAGGTAGTTCATCTACTCTAGGTATATATTAATCTATATTTTTATTGTTAGGGTCTAAAAATCCACCCAAAAGGTTTCCAACATATTTGAGCTAAAGAATATACTCATCTCTCAACTCATACTAGCCCCTATTGAGACTATCTTTCCTTGCTTACTAATTAACTAGGAATTCAATCCAACTCCTTATAGTTGGATCTAATGCTAATAATATTATAACCTTTATCATAATAACCTAGCTACCAACTGATTGATCAAATCTTTTCATAATTTAATATCTAACTCCAATGAATCTCACTTTAACTCTATAACTTATATAACCTATTCTCTTAAGTACTCCAAAAATTGCGTTTCCTAAAGTTATCCTAAGCATTCTTTGTAACAACCCAGGTTGTTACTTGGCTCAATTAAGACTAATTTAAGTCTTAATTAAGGTTCTAAGTCACTAATTAAGTAATTTAGAACTTTCTCAGAAACCTAGGTCAAAATCTGAAGTAACTAAGTCAAATCAAGAATTCTGGAAAATCCCAAACCCTAGAAAATTGACTTTTTATCTAGACCTCAAATTAAAAATCTGACTTCGCCATTGCGTTCAGAACACCCAAATTAGGTAGGGGTGATATTTTGGAGGCATTTGGAAGTCATCGGATTTTCATCGAATATTTTAATAATATTTAAATACCCAAAATAATCAAATAATTAAATGCTCGTCGAAACGAAAATCCGAGTGCGGCGTTGCGTTCCTCACCCTTCATTTAGCTAAGGGTGATTTATTGAAATTTTTTTTGAATTTCATTTAGTTAGTTAAATTTATTTAATAAAATATGTTGAAAAATAAATTAAATAATAATATAAATTTAAATATTTAACGGATTCCGTCAACTATTCCTAACGTTGTCACCTATTTTCTATTCGCGCCGTCAATCTTGATGACTCCTCCTGCGCCGTCTGATCGCGGGATCAGACGACTGTGAGCCGTCGTCCCCGCGAGAGTGCCGTGTGGCCGAAGGGGGGCTGCACGCGTCGCCCTAACCGAGGCGCTGGAGCTCGCAGAGGCCAGATGTCATCCCCACCGCATGTAATCACCGCTTTAGAACAAATATAAGACATCTAAGACTCTATCTTCTCTCGGTTTCATCTCTGAAGACCTGATTTTGGCGATCGAAGCTCGAACCTTCCCTGCCATCCACCTAAGGTACCCGATCTCACCCGATCTCAGTTTGATTTCAGATATTATTATTTCTATATGCAATCCATATCTTAATAATCAATCCATACGGTTCGAATAAGCTAAGGAGTCTTCAATCGAACGGGATCTTCGATCGAATATCCCCCTCATGAAACCCTAATCTCGCGACTCTCGGGGAAGACGAAGCGTCATCCCGAGCGAGCCGGCCACTCCAAACCGGTTCAGCAATCCGTCTGTACCCGGTCCGGTTTGGGAGGAAGGCGAATCACCGCTCGTCTGCAGCCGTCGGATGAAACGGTGATCCAGCCGTTAGATCTAGGATAGATCAGATCTGGTCCGATCGTTATGAACCGGTTTGATCTAGAACGGTTCATCTGGACCGGTCGAACCGCCGTCTGTGAACCGATCACGATCGACGTACCGTGGCAGCTGGAGGGCCCCGCGCGCAGGCAACGAGCCAATCCCGCGAGGACACGTGTCTCGCGGGACAAATCCTGTCGGGTCTGCAGCGTCTGTGGGTCCCACCTTCGTACCGTCGGCAAATCATAGAGTGCCACGTGTACCTGTTTAATAAATAATAAAATTATATATATAAATATAATGTTTTAAATAATATGAATTTATATTTATTAATAATAACAGATTTATTATTAATATTAAAACAGTATTAATTAATTAATTAAATCCTAATCTTTAAACATTAATATCTTGCAATATATACATCCAAATTATGCAAAATTATATATCATTGGATTCAGCAAAAATAGAGGAATAATATAGCACTATCAATTTTGCATTTGGACCTATTTTTAGCAAAGTGATATTTAGGGTTTAATTAAGTTAAAATAAATGTCACAAAATTTCATTTAACCATAACTTTGTACCTAATGATCCAAACATATTGAATATGGGTCTTAAAGTGATCAAAAAACCCTAAGGATTAATCTAATAGTGTTCAATTTGCTATTTGGATTAGTATTTGCCTAATCACTTTTAGGTCCTAACCCTAATTAGGCCATTAAACCCTAGAACTTCAATTGACCATAACTTGGTCAATTGAGCTCCAAATTAGATGATCTAAATATCCATGTAGATCAGAAAAACTTGATTAACATTAATTTGTAAAAGTATTTTAGATCCAATGGTTAGATTTCCTAATCACCCATAATTACTTCAAAACTTAATTAGTGAATATTAGCAAATCTAATAATCCAAATTGAGTGATTTAAGTTTCAGAGGACTTATAGAATCATTTAGAACCTAGATGTAGGGTTGGATTAGTATTTAAGTGATTAATTTTACTAATCACTCACTAATCACTCTTAACCCTAATTAGGTTTTAAATTAGTCAAATTAGATCCAAATTGAGCCTACCACATGTCATTATGATCAGTGGACTAATTGTAAACCATAGCCACTGATCTTGCTCAATTTGGACACTAATTATCAAAGTTAGGATTTTTGACCCATAATTAGGAATTCCTTAATCACCCTTATAACCATAAATCTTGTATTGGCCATAACTTGGCCAATACTTATCAGAATTTAACAAATTTAGATTCTATGAAAAGCTTAGACAGTAAAGAACAACAATCCGAAAGAAAATTTAGCTTTCACTTAGTCAAATTACTAATTTGCTCTTATGAGTCAAATTCACTAATTTGATCTCATATGGCTTAATAATCACCCAAAATTAATTTAGTTGCTGTCTAATCTTACATTAGATAGTAAGAAATTATTTCCAAAAGAAAATTTTAGAATTAAAGCCCTAGATCAAAATTTGATCTTTTGAACCCTTAAGTGGGGGCAAAATAGTCATTTTGCCCAAATTTAGGGTTTAGCTTTCAAAAGCCCTAAAATCATTTTATAATCCTATTAATCAGTAATTATACTGATTTATAGCTGAAATTAATCAAATCCAAGTCTAAATTAGATTTGATTAAAATCTCAATCTTAGCTCCCTAAGGAAAACTTTCCTAAGTCTTAAGTGAGTGATTTCTCCTTCTTTAATCATTCTTAGACCTTCCCTTAGGTCCTTATAACATTAGTTAGGATATGTGTCTTCTGAGATACTCTTAGTAATTAAAAGCTTTAATTCCTAGGATTAAGAATAGATCTTAGGTTAGAATTCATCTATTGAGTAAATTGGGTTACTCAATAGATGAAACCTTGAGTTTTCTAGTTTATAGATTTTTTTAGTTTATTAAATGACTATTTGATCTTTAAACCTTAGAATTAAGAATAAAGATCTATTCTAATGAATTTGATTTATCATTAGGACTTGCCTTAACTTTATCTGTGAGATTTGGGTTCTAAACCTTAGATCTTTAGTAATACCTTTGGATTAAGTGATTAGATCCCATCATCTGGAGTCTAATTCTTAATCTTTTCATCTTGATTTGGCTAATCAAGATGAGGTTTGGGGTAAATTAAATTACAAAATTAGGTCGATGATTATTCATTTTAACCAAATAGTCATCTTTTGATTAAGTTATAATTAGGACTTGGCCAGTCCTAATTATCTTCAACTAGTAGGATTCATGATTCTAAGTTACAGAATGTGTAAGAATTGATGATTCTGAAACTTATGTAACTTAGAGTAGATATAATGAATAAAGTAGATAACAACGGATATCACCTGTATTTTAGATAGAGTTTCTTGCACACTTTGATTTTGATGCTTCGCATTCCTTGATTTTGAGCCTTATACCTTGAACATAATTATGTACTTAAGATATTGGATAAATATCTTATGTTAATTTGGAACATTCATAAGCATCATTATGTTTTTTGTTTCACAAGTGGTTTGTAAGGTGTAGCTTGATTAGTATACATCTTCGATCAACTCGTTCGGGTCGGCAACCTTTCGAGAGTTTAATGTCCGATAGTCTATGGCCATGCCTAGTCCAAGTGATAGGATGGATAGACTCTTGCCATACTGACTATAGAGTCAGGATTCTGATATGGTTATACTAATTCAAGTACACTTACATTTAGTTCTGTCTTAGCTCATCAGGCTAAGAGTTTTCAGTGATGTTCAGTTCAGAGTTTCTTAGCTCATCAGGCTAAGATTTGCTGAGTATATTTTCAGTTTGAGTGACTTAGATGATCACTGCAGTTTCTATTTTCAGTTGCTGTTTTACTTGCATATTCTGCATTGTAGCATTGTTTTACTTACAGCTTTCCTGCACGTGTTTTTATATAGCATGCTAGTTTTATTTACTATTTTCATATGCTCACCTAGGATGTTAGTGTTTTCAGTTTTATACTGTTCAAATTCTGTATGTCACCTAGCATAATCTGTTTGATAATAAGCATGTTTAGGTTGTACTTTTCTTACAGTTTTGTTTAGTCTTTTGCTTACCTGTCTTTGTTGCAGTTGCTTGGGGGAGGTATGTATTACTTCCTATTTGCTTAGTTATAAACTATTTGTTTATAACTTATTACTGTTCTTTTTGTACGCTTTCTGTACCTATTTTGCTCAGTTCTGGTTTATGGTGATATTCAAGTAACTTAATAAATTGTTTGC
This sequence comes from Gastrodia elata, assembly GCA_016760335.1. Lineage (NCBI taxonomy): Eukaryota > Viridiplantae > Streptophyta > Magnoliopsida > Asparagales > Orchidaceae > Gastrodia > Gastrodia elata. The sequence goes on along the minus strand of CM028670.1, from coordinate 93,173,370 downwards.
CCTAAAATATGCTTAGACAATAGTCTAACCAGTTTTTCTTTTGTTGGCTGGGGCCCTACCATTATGAAACTGATAATGGTAGGTTCAGAGTTTGTTGGAGTAGCTGATCCAGTGGAGTGCTTGCCATTGGAGGAGGAGCCCGTTCCTGAAGATCTTTAGTTTCTAGTTTTCTTTCTGCCTGTGAGATTGAGTGTTCTTTTCAGTCTTTCAATCTATTTTTAAATTGTTATAATAATACAGGTTAACTTTCTCTTTCAGCACTTTACTTATTCTGTATTATCGTATTTATACTGTTTGGATGTATGTTATACTTTTATTGCTTCCGCACTATGAGTTCTTGTATGATCATTTAGTGATAGTATTTTTGGATAAATGGCAAAGTCCTTGTTTAAATTGGATTAGAATGTGTGTCTAATCCAATCTTAAGTGGGGACCTTGTCATTTGGTGACCCCTCCACCGTAATCATGTTAACTTAAGAGTTAACAGGACCACGGCGGGGTAGGGCCGCCACATTCTTTCACCTTGCACACTCACCTAAGTTCAGTCAATGGAATGAAAGTATCAAGCTATTCTCTTTTAAGGTTTTGAGATACTAACTAGTTAAGTAATATTTTAAATCTCCAAAATCAACATGATATTAAGCTCCCCAAAAGTTAATTTCTATAATTATTATTCAATCTAAGCAAATCAAGTGAATTCACATTTCTTATAATATAATGAGAATAATGGTATTGAATGGGACTAGTTTAGAGCTAATTTGAAAAATTCCAAAATTTTATTAGTAAGAATATTAATCAAATTGAAAATTCAATATCACCAAAATATTTCTCATATTTTTCTGATCACTTTAAGATATAACATTAGCATATTTTGATCATTAATTAAAAAGTTATTAGCCAAATGGAAATTGGATTAAATTATTTTAATTATTAAATTTCTAATTATTTTCCCTACACACGCAGCACCAACCACGAGCGACCCTTGGTCACATATTGCATGCAGATAACTCGTGTGTGCGGGTATGCAAGCAGTGCCGCGTGGGTCGGGGTTGACTCGCCGCCCGGCACTATTCACCTTCCTTGTTGGGAACCGAGCCTCCATTTTTTGAGGGCATCAGAATACACGCAACTCCGAGCTCCTCCTCTCGTGTGCCATATGTCAACTTGAAGCACTTGGCATGGTCTTTCAAATGTCCTTAGTGCCTCTATCCAATGCGAGCTCCATCGTTCGAATGCAGCATGAAGGATAAGGGCATCTTATCGTGGAAAGAAATTTCACCTTCCACAATAAATCCCAAGGATTTAGCCCAACCTCATTAGGGTCTTGAGGCCGTGGTTGACCTCATAAACCCATATTGGGACGTTGGATGCCGATGGTGGCTCCCGATTGCTCGGACAACACTTGGGAACTATATAATATTGTACAGGCCCAAGTGAATCTAACCTAAATGGGCACTATCAAATCCAATTGGATTCATCAATAAATATCGTCTACAAAATAGAAAAATGAAAAGCATATATAACAATTGAAGGGAAATAGATACATAAGGTCCGTCGGGTAGGTACTTTGACGGGTCCGTTCATCACGCTGATTGGTCGGGGGCGTTGGGTGAGCTTTCCGTCGTGTAGGTTAGGTCGTAAAGTGTCATCTAATGACCTTGGCTTGGCTATGTCATGGCAAAAAGGCGAGGAAGTAGCCATTCCAAGCAAGCGCCATCGCTCCCCGAGCAGACGCCACTGAGTCATTCGTAGGCGTGTGAAGTCTCGACCATTGGATCGAACACTCAATTCAACGACGGGATCACATTTTACATGTAGAATCGCTCTCACCGAAGGATCCAATCCTAAAAAGGAATGGATGGAACGGATGCAGTGGGATCCGCTGCTTGGAGTTCGGAGTTGAGCAACAGATTTTCACGGTAGACAGTTAATTCAGTTAACCCTTTAAAAATATTTAAATAATTAATATTAAATTATTATAATTCAATATAGTTTTAATCCATTCATTTTTAGATCATATAGACTCCAAAAATTCCTAAGATTTCACTATTAACTAATTTTTTGTGTAAAGAACTCAAAAATAAAGTCAGATTTTTGATTAGAGATCTAAATAAATACCTTAATTTTCTAATTTATTAAATTGATCAAAATATATTTCTTACTCAAATAGTTTCCAAACTTCACCAAAATTTTAGGATTTGGTCTTAAGACTATTTTAAGACTAATAGAGATATTTTTAAGCTAATTTGGTAATAAACAATTGATAGACAAAAAATAAATGTCTGCACTTGCATGCAAGTGTACATGATCTGAAGTAATAAGGGATGACAATATCCCAAGATTTATCGTCATCTAGGAACGATTTTCTTTTTGTTACTAGAGTTTGCTTAATTTAGTTAATGATTAAATGCTCAAATGATTGATACTTTTTGGTTTTGATTTAACAAAGTCAGAGTTTCTTTGATTCAAAACTATTTTGGGAGAAAATAGAAATAGTTGGGCTTCAACATGCAATTCAATAAGGGTTTATATAGTGTCAAATAAATTAGATTAATTAATTAAAAATTAAGAAACTTAATCTTCTCTAAGGAGCTCTCTAAATATGCTAAGCCTTGCCTAGTGCTCAGAGATGAACTCAGAAAAGTTCAATCTCGGCACTTAGACCTTCATGCAATCAATATTGATTGAGTTCAATGCTTACGTCTAAGTTATGGAATCTATAGTTTTAGTTGTGCATCACATGAAATTGATTCCACTAATAACTCATATGCATTAATTCTATGTTGAGCTAAGGAGATTAGTTATTGGAATAATTGGGTTTATGTCACATCACCCATAGTACTCAATATTCTAAATCCTCGTATAAACCTATAATGAGATATGGAACTCAACTAGTGGCTCTCGGCTCACATGCCTCAACTTCTTAGCTTAGCCAAGGTCATGTGCTATGATGCTCTCAGAGCTTGTCACATAGATGTAGGCTTATCGTGCACAAATTCCTCGTATAAGCTACCGGTGAGCAATAGAGCTCAGAGAATGGTAATGGTTCCATGGCTCTATTGATCAACTTAGGACTAAGGTTCTGCATGGGTCATTTTCGCATAACAAAATTACCACGGACATTCGTGGTGTCGACGTTCAAACATGCATAGCCTTACTTTTAAGTGATCCATGCGTTATATGGTTTTACTATTAAAATATTATTTGCTTAGATTTCTTCATTACAAAACATGCTTTTCCAATTCATTTATTAACAAATATTCAATTTAAAAAAACAAAATATGATGATTCATTTTCTAGTAGTATAATGGAATTAAAAAAAATATTCATGCATCTCCAGTTATGCACAAACATAAGAAAGCTTTGTCAACAATTTTGCCTCATCTTGAATGAAGATCTTGTCATGCCTCTCTTCCTTGGCAAGGCTTCTTTTACTACAATTAAACATACAAAAGATTTTACAAATTTTTCTGATTTAATGATTTTGCCTTAAAAATCACTAAATAAAATATATAAGATAAATTTTTTATTCTGAATAATTAAATGAGTAAGCATTTGTGCAAACAATGTTTGAAGGGAGGAAAGCTGAACACACTTTCCGATTTTTCGCATCAAATAAATAATAATAAGGCAAAAAAGAAAGAGAAACAAAAAAGAGCATTCCTTTCCGTGCGCAACTAACCAACCCCTTCGTCTCCCTCAGCCCCTCATCCATCACAGTACTCCCCCAGCCTGCCTCCTCTTCCGCCGCCATCCCCGTCTTTATGCCCTTGCGATGAATCTCTGGACAGACGACAACGCATCAATGATGGAGGCATTCATGGCGGGTTCAGCAGACTTCCCCAGCCTCCCATGGACTCCGACGCCGGCGATCATGCCCTCCCCTGTGTATTTCACACAGGAGACTCTGCAGCAGAGGCTCCAGATGCTGATCGAGGGGGCAAGGGAGAGTTGGACCTACGCGATCTTCTGGCAGTCATCCATGGACGCCGGCTCTGGCGCAAGCCTCCTCGGATGGGGCGATGGGTACTACAAGGGCTGCGAGGAGGGAAAGCGGAAGCACAACTCCAAAACGCCCGCATCCGCGGCCGAGCAGGACCACCGCAAGCGCGTCCTCCGAGAACTCAACTCCCTGATCTCCAGCGGCACTTCTTCGTCCCCCGAAGACGCCGTCGACGAGGAAGTCACCGACACGGAGTGGTTCTTCCTCGTTTCCATGACGCAGTCCTTCGTCAACGGCAGCGGCCTTCCCGGGCACGCGAATCTTTCCGGCGCGCCTTCCTGGTTCTCCGGATCCGATCGCCTCGCGTTGGCGCCCTGCGAGCGGGCCAGGCAAGCCGAAGCGCTGGGCATTCAGACCGTCGTCTGCGTCCCCGTGGGCACCGGAGTCGTCGAGCTCGGATCCACTGATTTGATCTTCCAGAGCGCTGAGACGATGAGCAAGATCCGGCTACTGTTCCTCTTCAGCGACCACGATGCGAATCCCCCCGCAGTCTGGATCTCGGATCCTCCCGCAGCGGAGATCAAGGACTCGGTATCCAGCGGACTCACCGAAAGCCGGAACTCCGTCCAGATTCAGTCCCTCAATCTTCACCATCACCAGCAACCGCCCGATTTCACCCAGCAGCAGCCCTTCAAGCCGGAATCCGGCGACATCCTCAGCTTTGGGGAAAGCAAGAGGAGCAGGGGTCGCTCACCGCCGTTTGGAACTGCAGCGGCCACGTCCGAGGAGGGCATGCTCTCCTTCTCCTCGACTCCGACGGCGCCGCCGAAGGGGAAGCCGACGCCGTTGGCGAAGGCCGCGGATTCCGAGCAGTCGGACCTCGACGCGTCCGTCCGCGAGGCGGAGAGCAGCAGGGCAGCTGAGCCGGAGAAGCGGCCGAGGAAACGCGGCCGGAAGCCGGCCAACGGCCGGGAGGAGCCCCTCAACCACGTCGAGGCGGAGCGGATGCGGCGGGAGAAGCTCAACCAGAGGTTCTACGCCCTGCGCGCCGTCGTCCCCAACGTGTCCAAGATGGACAAAGCTTCCCTCCTGGGCGACGCCATCTCCTACATCAACGAGCTCAGGTCGAAGGTCCAGTCACTGGAGACCGACAACGAGGGGCTGGAGTCCCAGCTAGAGTCCCTCAAGCTGGAGCACGCCGTCCCGCGGCCCCTCCCCCCGGCTGAGAGCTCCGGCGGTAGGAACGCCGGCGGGGAAATCGAGGTGAAGTTTCTCGGAGGGGAGGCGATGATCCGGGTGCAGTGCCAGCGGAAGAACCACCCTGCGGCGAGGCTGACGGCGGCGCTCAAGGACTTGGATCTGGAGCTTTGCTACGCCAGCGTCTCCGTCGTCAGGGAGCTTATGATCCTGCAGGCGACCGTCAGGATGCCCGGCCGCGGATACACGCAGGAGCAGCTCAGCTCCGTCCTATATTCCCGTGTTCTCGACCCGACCCTCCGCCATTGATTCCGCCCCTAAAGTTTTTATTCTTGTTTTCTTGAATCTCTCTGTATTATAAAATCGACTTCATCGTATCAACGTCTGCAGCCATATCAAGATCAACGAACGCTAAGCAGTTGCCTGTACTCTATTTTGCATAATCATGCGGACTGCAGAAGCATCTGAAATGCATTGAATCTCCATTTTTTCCGCGGCGATCGAGGAACATTGATCCGGTGGTAATTTTTTTCGGCTAAGCTTTTTGATTTGTTTATTGTATAGTATTAATAGCATTGTGCTAAAGTATTGATCAAGAAATTTTGACGAAGATGTTGATGCAAAATTGCGGTGAACAAATTTTTAATAAATTTTATTCTTTTAGTATTGAGCATTATCCTCTTTTTTTCAAAGAGAAATGCTATCTAAACACAGACACCTAAGAAAAAGTTCATTCAAATAAGTTTTTAGCGATTACTAAGAGTTGTGTATCCAAAATCATATTGAATATGAATTAATTAAATTTCAAATATAATTCAAAATCTCTCAAATAAATTATAATTTGATAAAAATTTGGAGAGATACTAAAAATTAAGAAGTAGAATTATTGATCTACAAATAAAAATGTATTGCAATAATTTAATTGTGTAAATTAAATCATATTATTAGAAATTAAATCATATTATTAATGATATCCCCATATTTTATTATTTATTTTCATTCAATTTCAAATTTAATGTAAGTTTGACTGACTTTCAAATTTTGAGCAAAATTATCCCCAATAAATAAATTAAGAATTAGTCAAAATTTTATAAAACAAATTATACACACATAAATAAATAAATAAATAAATAAATAATTTTTGAGAATTAGGCACTCTTTTGAGGTTTTTGTGAAATGTTTTTAAGAATTTTAGATTTCTTAGATATACAATAATTTATGAGTCTAATTTTATAGTTAAACTTATGAGTTGAAGTTGGCTTTACACTCTTACAGTTTGTATAATATTTTTGTCAAAATATTTTTGTGTTTATTTTAGGATTTTTAGGTTTGTAGTATAATATTTGCACATTTTAGGATTAAACTGTAAATTGATGTGATTTATTTTATACTTTGTACTTCTATTTAATTTTATTCCAAATTATTTAAGTTTATTTGACATGCAATAAGTTGAAAAGTTGTTTTAGGATTAAAGTTGTAAGTTGAATATGTTACATTATTATTTACCCTTTTGTCTTTACAAGTTATGTAATTTTTTAGGTTAAACCTATTTGAAGCTTTAGTCTTCAGTCTTTATTTAGGGTCAACAGAGAGTTTAATCGAGATTTTGAAATTCTCGATTCTTCGTTTGAAATCTGGTATTTAATAAAAATCAAATATGTATTCGGCAGCTTTTAAAAAGAAAATGTTTTATGCAGTAAGTTGTTTGCATGCTTTTATGATTAAAGCCATGAGGCCCATGAGTTAAGCTCATGATCAAATGTTTTGTTTAATTTTTTTTCAAAATTTTAGTGTTTTTAAATATGTAGTAAGTTGTGTGTTATTTCTTAGGATTTTAAAGATATAATAAACTGTATGCAATTTTTTAGGGTTAAAACATGAACAAAAGTTGAAATCATCTTTACATTCTGTTAAGATTTTCTTGAAAAATTTTGTATGATTTTCAAATATGCAGTAAATTGTGAATCTATTCTTAGGGCTAAAATTGTGAGCTGAACCTATGATCATTTGTAATTGTAGAGTCTGATTTTTTTCTTTCTTAATTTATTAGGATTTTCACTTATTTGACACAGTAAGTTGTAATTTTTTACTTGTGATTTGTGATTTTATTTTTAGGCTAAAATTATGAATTGTAGTTGTGAAGTATGTGATCCTCTATTATTTGTTTTCTTTTTTTTAGATGAATTCAATTATTAATGTTGTAAGCTAAAGCCGTTGTTCTGTTTATGTTCGATGTTGATACTTGACAATTTGTTATTAAAGCATTTAGAGAAATTTAGTAAAATATGTGCATGTATTCACGTAAGCCTGTTTAATATCAATTTGTTAGTGCCGTTTATGAAATTTTTTTGTTGCAGATTCCACATCTTTTGTTGGTTTCAATATTGATGTTATGTATTATTTGCAATGCAATGTCGTGCATTATGGTTGTTTTCATATCAATTTGTTATTTTACATGCTTTATTTCAATAAGATCATAATATGTTCCTCTAAACTTGTCTTGGATAGCAACAACCCCAGAAGAAGCTAAATACAGATTACTGCACTAAAGCTTGAGTCCAAATATTGTATAAGATTCTTCTTTTTAATTTTATCTTAATTGCAATTAACGAGCTGTAAAATATTTCAATTATTGGATTAAAGATAAATGTCCTGTTTGGGCTTCTTTAACATATTTTTATTAGCCCTAGTAGATGCAGAAGATTTTTCATCTAAATGGATTAATGGAGCCTATAGTGGATTATAATTACTTTTATTTTTTATAAATATTTTTGCTTATAAACTTATATGTGTTGACGTGTTTTTATTTATTTAAAAATATTTCAGGTAAATGGAAGATATAAGTAATTCAATTGAAACCAAAGTTGATAAATCATGAGGTGGCAAAATGTTGTACTTGAATCATTAAGTGGGGAAACAAGTACAGATCATTAATTTTTATAACCCAAACATGTGAAACAAGTATAGTGTTTCAAATGTTGCGAGGTGAACAAAATGTTGTACTTGTACAAATCTTTTGGTTATTATAACCAAACAGGTGAAACAAGCAGAGTGTTTCATCTTTTAGGACAATTTAAAAAAGAAGTGCACTTTTGGATCACTTTGAAATAATAAAGTCTAAGAATAATAATAGTAATGCAACTGATAAACAAGCTTTTAAGCAATCATAATTCTTATATGTTCTAGAAATTTGGATCTACCTCGAATTGGTTTAGGCATATCAAAGTTTATCGATATAAGTTAAGCAAACAAAAGATAAAAGGCTCTCAACCTAGAGATATTGGATAAAGGAAACATAATAAACCTTGAACTAGTACTTTTTATGTTACATCTATATACAAAAACAACAACATTGGAAGTATATTGGCAAACATAATTATTATGACAGAGTTACCTTTTAAGTTTGTAGAACATTCATATTTCTATTTATCTGCAAGTATCTTGAATTCCGTTTATAGAAAAACTTCTAGAAAGACTATACATGTTGAATGCTCAAGAATTTATGATACTGAAAATTATAAAGAAAGTGCTAAAGTCTATGAATCACATTTTTTTAACTTCAAATCAATTAATAGAGCATATGTGCTTAACAATACACAACATTGTTTCAAATTGAGTATTGCAACTTTCCATTATAAATTTTGTTAACCTTAAGCATTCGCATGCCACACATGTCATTGTTGATATCATTAGTAAGTGTATGTAATGAGGCATCCACAAAAAATAATTATGTGACTAGTATTATGTAGACACATCTAGAGTAGCTGTTAATTATTCAAATAGTTTGCTAATGCTTAAAGGCAGCTCTTGTTCAAATTATTGTGAACTAGAAAATTTTATTTTATATGATTTTGACTTTTTTTTTAGTCTGCTTCTACCAATCAGCCAAATAAATTGGAGATTGAGCTTTATTTGAATGGGGATGCATTAAGATGTCTCAAGAATAATGACCATCATTTGATGTTCTAGTTTAAGTGGTATATATTAGCAAAAATATCTAGAGATATTCATATTATTCATTCTACAATTATTGCTTATGAATATGCATTTAGAGCAAGTAGTCATGTACTTAATGATTATAAAATTTTGTTATCACCAAGTATGATTAATACTCTTATTTGTACAATAAATTAGTTTACTAGGTCTCAAGTCATTTTTACATATTTGAATGAAGATGCAAGAATTTGAATTTAATATATTCTAATTTATTAGATCGACAAATTAAATATAAATTTATAGGTATAGTTTTTCTTTTTTTTGTAATAAGAGTAACTAACATGCACTATACGAGGTGTGTAGGATCTACTCAACTGAACCAACTTATTGTTGAATATTTAATACTTTAAGTGTATTATACTTAGCTGTTCTTACAAAAATTTTAAGAGTATATAACTTTTTATGTGCTCTTAGTTATTTTTACATAATTGCAAGACTTATTTTATTTTTTATATTTAATCACCAAGCTATATTGTCTATTTAGTTATTTCATGCTCATTGTTGACACTTTTTATTTGAAATCTTATTTAAGCAAGTTCATGACGAAAAAAGGACTATGACAAAAAATAATAATTTCATATTAAATGCAATGTGATATTTAGACCCTTTCATAGATACTCATAATTATTTCAAATTTAAGTTTTGTGCTATATTACTTTTCTTTTCAAATTTAAGATGCTATATTGCTATAGTTGATGCTGCATCTCCTTGTACTTGAGCTGGTGTTATCTCTACTGTTGCTTAGGTTGCTACTACCATAATTATTTCCTTGGTTACTACTACCTTTGCTACTGCTTTGGCTGTTGTGATTATTGGTTGTTTCTATATGTGTTATGTGTATTATATATATATATATATATATATATATATATATATATATATATATATATATTTTATTAATGCTTTTATAGATACATACTTTTTCTTATACTATTATTTTCTTCATTCATTATGCTTGGGATACTAGCCTACTAATGCTTAGGTTACTATTGTCTCTGTTGATGCTTGGTCTGCTGCTTCTACTACATTTCTGAAAATCCTAAGCAAAATATATATGTTGTAAGGAGGATTATAACTTCAACTCATAGCTTTAACCCTAAAAATAGGCTCACAACTTATTGTATGTATGAAAAACTTAAAATGCATACTATATTGCTCTGCATTATTGCTATAATTTCATTGCTTCTGCTTTTAGTGTTGTTGATTTGCTGCTTTGCTAGTTTCTAGAATGTTAGATTGTGCTTAAGATGGCCTTATATGTACTTGTGCCTTTTAATATACTTTTTTATAGCAACTTTTTTAATTTATAAATATTTTGAACTTATTTTTTATTTTTATTTGTTTGATTCGAGCAATCATTTGATATTGCTAGATTGAGTCTATAATAAATAATTACTATTACTGAGTATTGACTACGCAAATAAGTCTGCTATGATATTAACTTTAAGAAGTGGTATGTTAACCTAAGTCTCTCTTAAAAAGTAGATAAACCAAAATTAGAATTAGTCAATCAAAATTTTTGATGTTAATTCAGATAAGTATTACTTACAATTTTGTTTTTGTAATGACCAGAAGATCAAGGTTAGGAGATTTCAAGTAATTATTCGAGAATAAATACTCATCACAAAAATCACTAAATAAAATAATATACATACATCACAGTGCTAGAAATTTAATTAAAGTTATATAATTTGTCTTAACTTAAATAAATTTAAAATAGTATAAAATTTAAATAATGAATCTCAATCTCACACTTGATAATAGAATTCTTTCTATCTCTTGAAATCAAGTTAGCTCTTGCTTCTAATTCTCATGACATGTATTAAATATCAACATTGCCAATCAGGTAGAAGTACGTAGAGTATTTTAAAGTATTAATTTCTAGCATCTTACATATAATACAAATTTAATACAATAAAGTATGAAGGAAATATCATCATTACAATTTGAGGGTTATGCTAATTTTAATAATAAGTAATTGGCAATACTCAGGCAGCTCAAATAAATTCAAAGAAAAAATTTTAATTGACATGAATGGAAATTACTTAGCATAAATATAAATTGCCACTAATGGGAATAACATAGCATAAATTACTATGTGACATAAATATATCATTTGGAGCCTAGGACTCCCAAACTTCACTAGGAAACTTAGATATTAGCATCAAAATTATTCTAAGAATGTATACAATTACTTTTCAGTATTTATTCACATAAATATCATTTTGGTGAGTCTTTTCTCTGGATCTTATACCCTTTCGTAGTGGACTAGATCCCTCCATATTTCTTCATGGGTTGCTAACAAACCCTACTTGTACATATTCTATTTTGTTCTACCTCCAAAGACTCTCACCATATATATTTATCACAAGCATTTATGGAAAGTAAAAAAATGCAATTTAGCTTAACATAACATAGAGGGACATGCAATGATTATATATATTCAAAGGAAGTAAGCTCACATAATACTAAAAATAATACAATTAGAATAACTCTACGTACATGATCTGTTCATTTACTCTACAAAACTTTCCTTATATAAATAAGTTAAAAATTATTTATTATACGTTAATCTACTATTTAAAAGCCTAGAAAATTATAATATAAAAGTTTTGGGTCAACATAATAAATTTGGGTGAAAATTTTAAAATTAGTTAGGTAATGTGATTAAGGTTCATAGTAAACTTTAAGCACCTAAATAAAGGTACAAATGATATTTTTAGCCACTAATATCTAAATTAAAGTTTTTTATAATTGATAGGAGATTAAGCATATAAACATTCAGCTACTAGTGGTTATAAATATTGTAAAAGTTATGAATATTCAAAGTTTGGGAAAAATGTGACTAATTCTAAAATTTTATAAGAAATAATCTCATTATTTGTCAACCTTTCGACATAAATATGAAGAATTAAATGGCAAAACAAGATTCTGTGTTCAATAGTGAAATTGTTCCTAACATAACAGAGAGTAATCATACCAAAAGGTGACTACTTCCGATAGTTAGATTAAAAGTTATGACAGCAGCACTATAGCAAAAAAACTTCAAAAATATGTTAAGAACTATTTTCTTGATTTTAATGGCTGTTTGCTAAAGTTTGAGTGCTTAAATAATGACCTTAGAGTTCAAATGGACTGGTAATGTCTTCTATAAAATTGTTCAAAAAATATAGAAGAGTAATCATGCAAGGCTATTATAACAATAAAAAGGTTGTTAATCAGTATTTATCAGTCAATTCAACTAATGATAATCTCCATTAGTCTCCGTAAGGTGTATAAACCAAACTTTGCAAATTTGGAATGATACAGAGCTCATTCAAATATTATGATTATTTTAATATATTTAATTAATTAGAAAATTTAAGTAATTAATTTGACTTCAAATAAAAAATCTAACTTTTTCATTGCACTCATAACCCCCAAATTAGCTAGGGGTGATATTTTAGAAAATTTTGAAAGTAATCAAATTTTCTTAAATATTTTAATATATTTTAAATACCTTGAAAAATAGGATAATTAAATTATTGTCAAATCAAAATTTGAATTTGTCATTGAGTTCCTCACCCCCAAATAAGCTAGGGGTAAAGTCTTGGAATTTTTTGGAGCTCGTTTATCAAATTTGATTTTAATTAATTCAAGGTATTAATTAAACTTAGAAAATAATTAATTAAAATTATAAATCCTCCATTTTCCTTATGTGCTAGTGTAACAACCCAAGTTGTTATTATAACAACCCAGGTTGTTATCCTTATCAATTAAGACTAATCTCCATCCTAATATTGATCCTAAAAGGTTAATCAAGTCATTAGGAGTCATCCACTAAAACCAAGTCCAAATTAAGAGTCAAATAGATCAAGTCCTGATTTTTGGAAAATCCAAAAACTCTGGAAAATGACCTATATAAATTGACCTCAGATCAAAAATCAGACTCCGCCATTGCACTCATTAGCCCCAAATTAGCTTGGGGTGATGTTTTCGAGTCAATCAAAGTTGTCAAAATTTTGACGAATATTTTAATATTATTTAATACCCCGAAAATTGAAAAATTAAAAACTCGTCGGAATTAAAATCTGACTTCACCGTTGCGATCCTCACCCTCAGATTAACCAAGGGTGAAATTTTGAGATTTTTCAGAAATCGTTGATTTTTCTTGAATATTTTAATATATTTAAATTAATTAGAAAACTGAGGTATTTATTTTAACCTCAAAATCGAAATCCAATTTTGTCGTTGCTATCATCACCCCTAAATTAGCTAGGGATGATGTGTTGAACGCATTTAGAAGTCGTCAGATTTTCACAAATATTTTAATATAATTAAATTCCTCGAAAAATAGAATAATTAATTAGTGAATTTTTGTAAATTTTCGGAGCGCATTTCTAAAATTAGAATTTTTTAATTAATTAAAGGAATAAATAGTTATTTATTCATAATTGTACTTTTTCCTTTTCCTTCTTTCTCTCTCCTAGTTTGCTATTCCATTTAGCTGGCCCTTACCTCCACTTTCGACTGACCCATTTCCTTCACCCTCACTAATTGAAAGCTTTGATGGCTATGGCCATCCCTCTTCCTTTCCCCCTCCTTAATGGCAAGGTTTGATGGCTATGATCATCCCTCTTCCTTCCCTCCCTCCTAGCTCATGATGGCTTCCCCCTTCATTCTCCTCATATAAATGGAAGCTCAGCTCTTCTTCTCTATTTTTGGTTGTCAAAATAAAGCTCCCAAGCTTCCACCCTTCCCCCCATTATTGAGCTTTGTGCTAAAAAAGAAGAAGTTCCTCCTCCAAGCTTTCCAAGGTTCCTTCTTCCTCTTCTAAAGGCTAAGGTACCCATTTGTTCTCCTTCCTTAGTCATTTCATTCCTCTATTATGATTATTCATATCTTTAGACATCCATGATTAAGTATGGAAGCCATTATAGTTCTTCAAAGTAATATACCCCATGCTTTGTTTTTCGCCCATTCTGCACACCCCTGTCTTTATCACCATTGTTCATATAGCTAAGATGATCCCTTCGTACCAATTTTGGTGTCAATGGAAAGGTATATGAAAAAAGTTTTTCCATTGATATATGGCACCGCTCATGGAATACTCTGGATTGAGAGTATTTGAGCTCGAAATATGACCCATCATGGTTTTCGCACAGGCGAAATCACCGTTGGGCGCTAAAGCGCGCTGTAGCGTCCAGAAAATTCATTTGACCATATCTTAGTTATTTAGACTCCAAATCCAAAACTTTAAAGTGCTAGATAACTTAAAATTTTAGTGCCAACAATAATCAAAAATAATATTTATATTCTGAACCTTAGCAAAATTAGAAAATAACCAAAATACCCATAACCTTAATAAGGTCATAACTTGACCAATTGAAGTCTAATTTGGGTATACTCCAAATTAAAGTACTTAGTGTGATATAGGAAAGCTATAGCCACTGAGTTTGTTGAATTTGAACATCAAATGAAAAAGTTAGCTTTTTGACCCCCTTAGCTTAGAAAATTATCAAATTGCCCTTGGAAATTGAAATGACTATAACTAATTCATTAGATCTCAAAATTTAGTGTTCTTGGACTCAATAGAATTCTTGAATAACAACCAATAGTAAACTGTATAAAAAATTAGATTTTAATAGTTGTAATTTACTAAAATGCCCCTTAGGTCAAAAACCTTAGTTTGGACCCATATGACTCATTTCTTATCTAAATTTGATGCACTTACTATCTATCTTTATGTTAGATAGAAAGGAATTATTTGATAATAAGAAATCCTAATTTAGATCCCTTAATCAAAAAGTAGCTTTTGGACCCTTAAGTAGGGGCAGAATGGTCATTTTGCCCAAAATTTAGGTTAAATATCCTTAACCCTTAAAATCTCCTTTTAAATCATTAAAATTAGTAATATAACTGATTTATGATCAATTTAAGTCATAAATCCCTCAATTGGGATAATTTGTAAAATATCTCAATTTTAAGTTTGAAAATCCCTAAGTATGGTTAATATGCTTTACTTAGTTGAAATCCATCTCTAACCTCCCTAATTAAATAAAATCAGCAAGTGTGATGAAATTCAATCAGTTCTTAGAAATTTTCCAAGTATTATCATTAGGAATCCTCACTTCACCTTAGGATTTGTTTCTCAAGAATATGATTAAATTTTAGGTTAGATTTTATTCATTAAATAATGGGATTATTCAATGAATGAATTATTAGTTTAATTAGTTTCTAGATTTTACAACTTATTTGGATTATTTTATCTTTCAACATTAGATTTAGGATAGGAGATTCATTCTATTAAGTCTAATTTGCTTAATAAGATTTACCTCAATCATTAGTTCATATTTAGATTTAACCTAGATATTAAGTCTTACCCTTGGGATTATGTGATTGCCCAATCTCGTGATATTTAATCCATAATCTCTAGCTAGGCAGATATTGGGCAAGCTTTAGTATAAAATGTCTAAACTCATAAACTAGGTCGTGATGATTTCTTATAGTCGATATTGATTTAATCATATTAGGACCTAGCTAGTCTTAATATTTTGTAACCTAGAAGGATGTACTTCTAAGTTACACTCGATAGTATAAATTAGAGATCCTGAGCTTGTGTAACTTGGAATAGTTAGAATGTTGAAATTAGACAATAAATGATATCATCATGTTTAGTAGAGTCCCTTGCTTACTACTTGATTTTGTGTTACGCATTCCTTGAATTTTGTGCTTATTTTTCTTTGACCATGTCATACAAGAAAAACATTGTTGCAAGAAAAAATAAAAGCTTAGAATATTAGGAAAACATTTGCATTTGGGTTTAGTACATGGTGGATTATGGTGCACATTACTCTAATGGACAGGGGTAAGGAGAGATCAGGATGCTTAACATCAGTCATTGCGGAGAGTATGTTAAGCTTGGGATCCGTTCAGTCTTGCAGACATGCTTGACTCCTCAGCTATTTCTGAAATTGTTCACAGAAATAAAAGTAAAATAACTAAAAGATATTTGCATATTATTATCTGCCTCTCAGTCATTATGTACTATATTGTGATATTATGTTTGCCCTAGCCCATAAAGGCTACGCGAATATATTGGGCCGGATTAGCCAATTCTTTCTGATATGGTAGTTTGTACATTTAGTACAGTTTTTTAGCTTATTGTTTATTATGTTGTTGATGCATTTTATTTTGATTAGCTGTATTTTTCCTATATTACCCGCTTACCTGAGTAAATGCATATATAGGATGCAAAGCTTTACTGCTTATTATATGTACTATTTTCATATTTATATTTTAAATTAACATATGTCATATGATCATCAACATATTTAGGTTAGACTTTTCTTTTCAATATTTTTACTTTCTATATTACATATATATTCCCTGCCTTGTTTAATTTACTTATGTATGTCCTACCTATGTATGCCCTACCTTGCTATTACATATGTGTGCTTTTGCCTCAATTCTTGCTTAGTTATAAATATTATATTTATAACTTATCCTCATCCCATTATATGCTTACTTGCTCTCATGTTAAATAGATGTTTCATTTGGTTTAGAGTAAAATGGTGATATTAATAAATGCGTAATAAATAACTTGCCTAAAATATACTTAGACAATTTGTCTAATAAGATTTTTTTTTTGTTGGCTAGGGCCTTGGCATTGTGAAACCGACAATGTTAGATCTTGTTCAATTTGAGAAGCTAGTGCTCGAGGAGGAGCCTTATTTAGAGGAGGTGCAGCAGCCTGGTGTAGACGATCTCTAGTTGCCTTTTTCTTCATTATGAGGATAAGTGATATTATCATTTTTAGTTATTTAAACTTTAATTAACTGTTGTAATAATACATGTACTTGTGACTGTGTTTACTTTCTGCATATTATTATTTTTTGAGCTATTTCATTTTATTTCATAATTGATGTATGGTGAATGGATGTAATTCTTACTTCTTATTGCTTCTGCACTTGTATGAATATATAGATTTAGTGACTAATTTTCATAAATATTATGTGCACATCCTTCCCATATTATTGGATTGTGGACCTTACCTAATCCAATGATAAGTGAGGGATTTGCCAGAGTGACACTCCACTCCTTAGCCTAATGATTGCGGACCTAGGGAGCAGGGTGCCACAGTTAGTATCAGAGAATTACATAAGGTGTCAGATTGGAAATTGGATTCCACTCTTCATAATAGATGATTCTTCTGCCAATCAATCATTAACTAAATACCAGAGTTATATTTAAAGCATCATAATCATGAGCTCAAAATAATAAGAGTATATAATGGAAAATGCATTCATAAGTAATATAACTTAAGTAGGAACAAACTTAAGTATAATATGTAGCTAACTAATTCAAATTAAACCTTCATGAGATTTACAACATCAAGAACTTGAAATGTTATGACTTAACTTCCGTATTAAGACGTATAAATCCTTATAGGATTACAAATCAATAATTAGGTCTTAAATCACTCTTGAGTAGTTACCTTTCACTTTCTAAATTTTGTCTCCCTAAGGATAATAACAGCACAACTACCTTTAATAATCACTAAAGCTAATGATATTTCCCTTAGGAGTCTAAAATATACATTATCCCCAAGGTAAGTGGGAGTGCATTCTGGATGTTCATCTTCAACTCCCCTTACTTTCCATAGTTTCTCTGGAGATATTAACACTCTGGGTAAAGCTGCTAAGAGCCTTAGTAGATAGTAATCTAAAGTAAAAGAGATAGCATGTTATAATCTTCTACTTTTTGGATTTTTGAAGATGTATTATCTTTAATTCAAATTCTAGCAAATCAAAGTCATGAATCCCGGATAGAGCCCCTCTCCTGCTCCCTCAAGCACTTCATTCAGCGAGGTAAGTTCCTTGCTGGAAGCGGTTAAAATAATGGTGGAATTCCACCAAAAATAAGCGAAATCTAGCCAGAGACATGCTAAGAAGGTCGCAGATGCTCATGCCAAGTAGGCCGTGATAATGGAACGGTTGCAGGTAGCTCAAATAAGCCAGAACCGCATCATGGCAGAAGTTGCCCCAACATTACAATACTCTCATCAGCATCACATACAGTCCGCAAAAGGACCGCTGCACAGCTTCCTCCGCTTGAGACCACCCACCTTCAATGGGAGTCTCTCTGCAGCTAACACTGCCACCTGGATAAAAATAGTGGAAAAGAACATAACAAGCATCAAGTGCCCTGACTCAGAGGTGGTCTACCTTACTACCCACCTCCTATAAGATAAGGCCGAATACTGGTGGGACACTACTCGTAGCACAAAATTTGCCGAGGTACCACTAGAGGACATTACATGGGATGAATTCATTGAGGCCTTCCAGGCTCGATTCATCCCTCTATCCGCCAAACACCGCTTGGGAGATATATTCCTGAAATTACAACAGGGTGATCGATCTGTATCTACATACGAAGCAAAACTCCGTCGTCTTGCAAGATTCTCTACCAGCTTAATCCCTACTGAGCCAGACTGTTGCCACTGATTTCAAAGCGGTTTGCGACCCTCCATCATGAGCCAAGTGATCCCTCTACGCATAACAGACTTTATGGAGCTACTTGAAATTGCCAAGATAGTAGAGAAAGACTAGACTAGAGAAGGACCCAAGATGAGTATCAAGTCCACTTCATTCCAGCCGAATCCTCCCAAACGAGCCAGAGTATATCAACTCGAGGCCGAAGCTCCCCCTGCCAATCCATTCAATCGTTGCATGAAACCACACCCATATGGTCAGTGTTACCACAAGAATCATGTCAGTTTCACTTGCGGATGGCCAGGCCACGGATTCTATCACTGTACAGCTACGGAAATGATTGATGGTGATCAAATCGACCGCTTCAAGCGCCGCCAAATCTTTCAGAAGCCTACGACAGCTCGTCTAGAACCACCTTCTACTTCAACTGTGAGGCGTGAGACAGCTAATGTCCCCCACCCAAATGCACCTCAGCCACCTCCACGGTAGACCTATAATAACAGGCCTGCCAGCCCTGCACGTGTGTACACCCTCACACCAGTTGAGGCCACTGAAGGCAATCACGTGGTATCAAGTAAACACTCTCAAACCCCTATTATTTCCACATCTAATATTTGCTTAACATAGTTAGTAATTATTACATCTATGATTAGGTTCAATATGCATAAATGACAAATCCTGTAACATCCTATTTGACACTGGGGCTGGCCATTCCTTTATGTCTGAAGATTGGGCAAAGTCACTTAACTTACCCTTGTAACACCTAACAAATCCTCTTAATGTTGGGTTACTTTCTGGAGCCCAAATGCCAGCTCGCCAGTTTTGCAATGTGCCAATCCCCATTGAAAATGAGAAGTATGAAGCCAAGTTAGTAGTTATGGTACCCCGTACTTTCCGTGGCCATGCTAATGCTGATATTAGCATAAACACGGGGAGTACGGTGCTCCAACTGTGGCAAATCCCCAACTTAAGTAAAGTCAGGTAGGACCCAACCTGCCTTAAGCCAATGACTTGTCACCTAGAACTGTGAACATACATCAATACAAATCAAAGTGGCAGAAGCAAGAAATAGTATAATATAACATCCCAGCATAATACAGAAAAGTATATAGGAGTAAGAGAAACAGTAACTCAGTTCAAAGTGCAAAAAGTAAATACATCCAGTGTTTAATTATTATAAACTGAATTAAAAGAAAGATCTCTCAAAATCTCACTACAGGAAAGAAAATCTAATTAAACAGTTGCGGGAAGATCCTCCTCCTGCGTCGGTTCCTCTCCTGCAGCACTGCCTATGAACAGCTCCAAATCTAACATTTGCTGGTATCACAAATGTCAGGGCCCCAGCCAACAAAAAAAAAAAGGTTATAGTTAGACAATTGTCTAAGTACATTTTAAGCTATTTAAGTGAACTGAATATTTAAGATATCACATTTAAATATTTTAAATATGCAAGCATTATAAGGTGCTACAAGCTACAAAGAACGGGATACCCATAAGCTAATCAACAAGTATGTAAAAATAATATACAAAATAATAACTAAATAAGGTGAGGCTAAAAGCAAAATAACTGCAACTACTGAAATAAATCTGATCATAACATGCTTATGATCACATGGATACATGCTGAGTATATATAAAGAATACAAGTGCTAAAATAAAAATAAAATTATATCATCTTAAACATGCCAATATTTAATACTAATCAATAAGAGCATTTATACAAGCATGCAGATTAATATATAAAAGGCCACTGAGGCATGTGGCAAAAGTAAGCTAAGTACATGAATAAACAAAAGTGAAGCCACTGAGATGTGTGGCTAAGCAGGCCAAGCACTAAGGTGAGGCCACTGAAGTATGCAGTAAAGCAAAACAAATACAAAAAACTGAACTGAAGTAGGAGTAAGCATAAGATATAGTACTGCCATAATAAAAACAGGCCATACAAGACCTCTAAACTGAAAGTTCAACATGTGTCCATCCTAGGCATCCACAGAGCTAGGTCCGAGTTGAATTTATAGAATAAGACATGTATCCATCCTAGACATTTGCAGAGCTAGATCTGAGTCTATTTTATAACAAACTAGAACTGAAGAGGTAAACTAAGCTAGGACATACTCTAATACTTGAAAGCATTAAAAGAACTGAAAGAATGCTATGCTTTTCAAAAACTAACTTAGGATGTATCTTCCATATCCTAAGTTTACCTATTATACTCAAGGAACAAGGCTCAATATTTAAGGTGTGCAAAGCAATCAAAGTCGAGATAAGCAAGAGACTCAACTAGACTTATATGATATCTATTGCTATCTAAATTATCCAAATCTAACTATTCTAAGAAGACACAAGTTTAGGATCTCAAATATCCAACTATCGAGTATAATCTCATGTTCACAACCTTAATGTTAACATTAGAACTTAATAAGTTCTAGTTCATAATTAAATGATGACTATATAGGTTTAAAGTAAGTAAATTGACTACTTAATTATTATTATTATTCTCACTTAACCCAAATCTTATTTAAGTAAATCAAGATTAAGGATTCTAGATCCAAACTCCACATCTGGGGTTCACATCCTGAATCCAAGGTGATATCCTACAAGGAATGTAGGGTTCACACTCCATCATAATCTAAGTATGCAATACCTTATAAGCTGAAGGATATAGAAACTATGATCTTAATGAAAGGTTATTCTAATATTATAAGATAAAATAGTCATTTAAGAACTAAAAATCTAAGATCTATATTCAATATTTAGGATAATTATATTATCTTATAGATCAAATCAATCCTACACCCACAAGGAGGTTTCAAAGGATTAGACAGTAAATCAATTAAAGAAGTCCGAAGAAGGTAATTCAATTCAATTAGATGAACTAAAGTCTAAGATCTAAGATTTGATCGCTTTTAAACTTAAGCTAAATTGTAGACTTAGGATTTTATAGGAATATTTCTTTTAGGATTCAAGCTTATGGATCAACTTAATTAAGCTTATTAGACTAGAGGTCTAGCACTTAAAGATAATTAGACTTAGCTTTTAAGAAAGATAGTTTTAAGAACACTTAAGGTCTTAAGATCTTAATAAGAACTAATTTGAGTTTTTTTCACTTAACTCAATATTATTAACATAAGATTTCAGAAAGGTGCTAATAAAATAACTAGAGATATTTCATTGAAAAATGAAATCAAATTATCTCATTAATACATTCTGAATATTTATTTAAATTGAAACCATAGGGAATGTATTTATAATTTATTTAACATAAGGAATATAATTCCAAAATTCGTTTATTAAACCGCGGCCTGAAACCAAAATTGCGCTGGTCGGGGTCCGACCCGGCCCAAAGCTCCAGTACTTTGTCTTCCTCGCGCCCATTGCCCGATACCCGCTCATTTAGGGTTAGCTTCAGATGAGAAATTCTATGCGCACACTCCACGCCATGCCCTGATCTTAATCACTACACCTTTAAGGAACTAAGATGCGTTGATTGAGGTAAGAATCCCCATTTGGGTCACGCTGGATCGTCGGGGCGCTACTCGACCGAGATGCCTGTAGGAATGGGAGTTGGGGTTCACTGTGAGGAATTAATTCACCTCACCGAGGCTACTAAATAGATGGGGCTCAATCCCTACACTATCAGTGAGGTGAGGCAAGTCAAACCCCCAATGAATCGTAGCCTGGGGTGCAGCCGATCACTGGGTCCTTACTCGAACTCAGCCATGGCTTGGCTGCTAGCTCGATCGATCGATACGATCGATCGTAGCTAGCTCATACCCTAGGAATGATCGGGTTAGGTTCCTAGAGGGCTAAGGGAGCTAGATGACATCCAGAGGCAATAATTAAAGAGCTGAAATCATGAGCTGAGCTTGTACAGCTCAATGGGAAGAGGTTGTACCTGGAGGTGGGGTTGCAGGCTCGGCGAGAGAAATCGAGGTGTAGGGCCCCGTCCCGTCGTCGTGCCCAAAATACGAGTACAATTCATAGATTGGCTGCGTAATGGTGCGCTACTCGAGAACGGTGGGCCATACAAATAAAACCCATCGTCCCGAATAGGCTAAAGAGATAGAGCCATACTAAAGGCCGCTGACTTGAGCCCTAAGAGTAGGCTCGAGAGTCAATATCTAAGATAAGAATGGAACACTTATCTTAGCTATTAGACTTAGTACGTACATAAGATGCAAGGGGGTGGAGAAGAACCCACGTATGTTATAAAATATATCAGCGTTCCAGTATGCCGATCACATCACAATACTATGTATAGTAGTATAACAGAGTGCGGAAGCTAAAGCAAAACATCCAGAAATACATTCATCCCAAGCAGTAGTAATCATCCATCTCAGAAAATAAAAGTAAAAAGACATCCAGAGTTTATTACAAACCATTTAAATGCAGGAGTATAAAGAGTCTAGCTAGAATACAGAAAAAAAAAACTAGAAAGTAAACGTAGGTGCTCAAGCCCCTACAGCTCTAAGTGCTCCTCCTGAGTCCCTGGGACGCCCTCCTGACCTGCCTCCAACAACTGCTTGGGATCTAGCAAATTGCCGGATCCCAAAAGTACCCCGTGTTAGATAAGAAGTCTAACACATCGAAGCTAGCTATACAAGCTAATCTAAACATAACAAATATGCAGGAACATAAAGTAAAAGTGTAGAAAAAATGGTAAAGCATCAAATAACTAAATTGTAGAAACTGCATCAAAACCAAATACTGAAAGTACATAAAAATGTCAGATGCTGAGAAGGATGCTATAAGATGCACTATATGCTAGTAAAGCAATGCTCACAGATATGCTATATCACGGTATATCACAGAACTATCACTGAAAGTTTATGAGTCGTACGGTCCAATATAAGCACAACAGTTAGAAAGTCAGTATGGTGACACAGATGTACCCTGAAATTCCCTAGTCTGTGTATATAACATT
This sequence comes from Gastrodia elata, assembly GCA_016760335.1. NCBI lineage: Eukaryota > Viridiplantae > Streptophyta > Magnoliopsida > Asparagales > Orchidaceae > Gastrodia > Gastrodia elata. The sequence goes on along the minus strand of CM028670.1, from coordinate 93,149,837 downwards.
CCGTATCTCATACTGTATCACTGATAACCATGTGTCACAACAGAAGGAATGAGGTCAACTCATGTTTATGCTTCATGTTTATGCCATTATATGATATGAATGGAAAATCCATGAAGAATATAATAAGAAACAAAAATGAATCCTAAATCTCCACTGTGCAGAATCCTGCTAAAAGGATTCTGACTCCAAATCCCTAGATCGATATTTAGTTAAAGTTGTTTATTTACTTAAAGATCACTAGGTAGGGTGATTGTATACACATATTAAATATGCTGCAAAGATAGGACCCTCAACATTTAGTTTGATTACGCCACCCTAATAAAGCAACCTTTATTAGGAGGCACCATCCGATGATGATTTTGGTATCTCAAACAAAGCATTTAGTCACTAAACTCATAATCATACTTAGCGTCGTAAGGAATATAATTCTTCTTTACTTAGTTTTATTTAAGCCATACCTATTGAAGCGATCTTCGCTAGGAGGCATTGCCCGATGGCAACTGTCCTTCAATAAAACTAAGGAATGGGTACCCATTTAATACACTCTTAGGATTGATTGATTTATTCTAAGCGAGGTTATGTCCGCCTAAGCCCGCAGGATATCAACAAAGACAAATCTTACTTAGAGTGACTCAACCAATCTAGATTATTACTAGAGACCAGTAACATGGGTATACTATACTACACTTACCCAACAATCGTAGTTCAATCAAATCTATTTAATAGAGCAAGGATTTATCAAGACTACAAGTCTTATACTAGTAGGTAAGTCCTATACAAGGTTTTACAAATCTAATGTGATCAGGGATCACTTAATATGGATTCTACCACAAGGAGATGTATCTCTTCTAATGTCTTAAGTGATTACTACCACAAGGAGAATAGATAAATCTCTAAGGTGAAGGGATCTTCTATACTTCTACCTCAAGGATTCGTACAAGGCCTCCTACCTCATGATATATAAATTTAGGTCTTTTAGATAATTTAAGATGATCTTATGAAGAGAGCATCAAGATCTTTGCTTTAGATGTTGATATTAATCTATTAGGTTTTGGTTCATAATTAGATTTAGGATGATTAGATCAGACGATTAAGTCATCTGATCACACTTAGACTAAGATTATGGGAACTAAATCAAGCATATTGTTAAGGATTATATCACTTGTTTAATCAATATGATTTTAATTGTCTTTTATGCTAGTCTTCATTCTTAAGAGAAAATCAGGGATCTAAAGTTTAGATTCAGATCAAGCAATCACATAGATTTATTATTAACCTTAACATGTCTAATTCAAATGTTTATGATCAATAGTAAATCAGATGTATTATTGGAAAATGTTCAATTCATAGTCTTGTAATCAATATAGTTAAGTTAAGGTTGTTATGATTTTAGATTTGCCTTAAGTAGATTAGGGCTTGACTCCTTCTCAAATCTTAAGTCAAATCAAGTGTATATTTAAAGATCAATGTCAAATTAGTAGATTAATTTTGTATTATTGGTGGCAATCCTAAATCTAGATCAAGTCTTAAAAGCTTGATCCAAATCTTAGGATTTCTTAAGTTAATTAAGATGTTTAAGATCCTATAGTTTTAAATTGATTCAAGTATACTTAATAAGTTTATGAAAGGTGATTTTATTTCATTTGGTTTACTGTTGTAAGCCAAAATAATGATTATAATTTAACAAACAGTGTTTACTTAATGCTAACCAAACCCTAATTCCAAGCACAAAGGATAAGTACATAAATAAAAATTCAACCATTCAGATTATACAAGTCCTAATTAATTATACAAGTAATCAGAGATTGAGTTTGCTATGATCCAAGGTGTATAAACCCTAAAATTCACTAATTATGATTTGAAAAGATTAGGACATAACTACATTTACATAACTTAGAAAAATGTTATACTTGGCACATGCAATCTACTTAACATCAATGAACTAATGACACCCTAAACATGCAATTTGGATAAGTAAATTTTCTAATCTTCCCTAATTAAGATTCACTATAATTAGGTAATAATTAAAGATCTAACCATCAGATGTGTGATTTTATTTTATATTTAGGTTCCTGAGATTTTTCTGAATATTTTCATATATGATATTATAAAATTTTAACCAGTGGATTAAAAGTTATTAAGAAATTACATTCTGTATTTTTCTATTAATTTTTTTTCCTAATTTCCTTGAGGAAAATAATTAATAAAATCTTTATTAATTATTTTAAAATGGCGTCGGCCCGATTTAAATCACGCGGGTCAATCGGGCATGAAGGCCCGCTACTGTTCAACAGCGCGGGTCGCGGGTCGACCCTACCCACGCTGTCGTCTTCTTCCCCGCGCCGGGCCCCGACTGAGAGCTATTGGGGCGAACCCTAATCGCCAATATTCTCAGCCGTTAAGCCATGCCGGGGCATAAGGATGACGGCTATGCATTCCTGGAACCGAGACCAACCCTTAGAACCCTAAATTGTTAGCTGGGATGGTCGAATCCCTCTAGACCCTATTTCTCCATTTCGCCTGAAAGGAGCTCACTGTGAGGAGAAATTCTGCTCACAGGGGACTTGCCAGGGCTGGGGCTTGATCCGTTCACCATTAGGGCGTAAGTACGGATTGAAGCCCCATTTCAGGAGGCCCTGGGAGGCTCTAGATCCCTAGGACCTTACTCGGTCCCTAAGCTCAGAGAGACGGATAACCCGTTCGATCGATACGATCGAACGGACCCTCCCAGCGCACCAATTTGATTGCAACGAGTTCGCCTTAGCTAGGGAAGAGTATAGAGATGGAAACTAAGCAGGAACTGAGCCCACACGGCTCAGTCCAAAATGTGGGGTACCTGGTTTTTACTGGATGAAGCTTGGCTGGAAGACAGAGAGTGATACGCTGCAACAGAGAAGCTTTTAGGGGTCCTGAACTCCAGGAGCAACCCTCTATCAGCTGTACGCAAGGTTGGGAGAGACGGAAGGTAGCCTGGCAGAGCAGCAATGGTGATCGGAGGAGGAATTTGAATTCAGCTTAATTCAACAGCAAAAGCTCCTGAGGTGAGGTCTGAGGCTATTTATAGCCTCAGGGAGGTGTTGGGAGGAAATGCTGGGACTGGGCTCGGCTTGGCTTGGCCCGAGAGCTCGGGTCAAGAGGAGCTCTCAGAATTTCCAAAAATGGGGGTATCGGGCTGGAGAGCCCGTCTCAGAGGCCTGACGGGATTGAGGAACCTCTAACGGCTATGCTGAGCTGGCGGGGGAGTGGGGGACAGGCTCTGCCTGTCGGGGATGTATTTTTTCCCTGTCGGGAATTCTGGCGAGGCGAGGAAGATGATGAACAGCGTGGGATCCATGGCGGCAGTCTGATGAATCGTTCGTTGGGACGGAACAGTCCAGATTCGCGAACATCTAACGGTCGAATGCGGGGAGCAGATCGTCCGTTGGATTCAGATCGCTGGATCTGACGGATCGCAGCGCTACTTATGGCAGATGGATGGATACCGTCCGATCCTTCAATCGGACCGCAGAACGGTCGGGATTGATAGATCCTGATCAAACGTGGGCCGCACGATCTGACCCGAGGAATGGACGGTTCAGATCGCGCCCGCTGTTTTAAAAATGGCTGAGGGTATAATTACAATTTTAAATTGTATGGAGCCCTAAAGTGCAATTGCACCATTTTAAATTAAATTGAATTATTGCCCAAATGAACTCCAAATTGCACCAAAATTTCACCCTTAGCTAATTTGTGGGTGCGGAATTCAAAAATGCAATCAGATTTTAATTCCGAGATCAAAATATTTTAAGTCTTGACTAGGGCATCTAGACTGATCAAATTGCAATTTTTGGCTTAGAGAAGCCCAATGGACTCCAAATTTTCCAGATAGGCTTAAATTGATGTTCTAAAAGCAATGATGCTAAGAATTGAACCAATCAACATTTATTTTGCATGGTAACAACCTAAGGTTGTTACACGAGGTGAGCTGGAGTTTCCCAAGCAGCAGACGCAAGTTTGCAGAGAGTCTGAACACCAGACGGACCCTCTATCAGCAGTTTTAAGCTTTTGGAATACCGAGAAATTGCCGAGACTATGGGAGCTCTAGAGGACTTTAGTTGGGCAATTGAGGATTTACCATGAACAAAAGGACTCACTATGAGGTCCTGGGGGTATTTATAGGTCTAATGGATCATCGAGGGTGGATTTTATAGCTCGGGCTCCATGGCATTGGCTCGGATAGAAGGTATGGCTCGGTTCAGCAGTTACGGGCAATTAAAGGAAGCTACTACCGGCATGAGGTTGCGTCAAGGGTAGGAGAGGAATTTTGGCATCTTCCCATACTGCCACAGGGGCTGGAAGGAGATATAGCTATCGGGGGGGACTAACGAGTGATGGGCAAGAGGAAGGGGATGATCTACAGTGCTCGGGGTGCTCCGGGCCATTTGATTGATCATCAATCGACGCAAAATGGCTCTGATCTCCCGACACTAAATGAACGAACGCGAGTAAGAGATTAGTCGTTGGATCAGATCAGGAGATGCGACGGTTGATTGAGGATACTTACGGTGGATAGCTAGATGTCGTTGGATTGGAATCTCGAAATCGTGAAACAGTCAAGATAAGACAGATCTGATCGAAGGCGCGGGCCATTGGATCAGATCTGCGAAATGAACGGCCTGGATGGCGCCCACGGTTTAGGGTCAGCCGACCATTAGAGGGAGGGTACAAATACAATTAGGAATTGTTTAGAACCCCAATTTGCAATTGAACCAATATAAATTAAATCCAAAATAGGCCTAAATGACTTTCAAACATTCCCAAAATTTCACCCTTAGCTATTTTTGGGGTGGGGAATTCAAAAATAAAATTAAATTTTAATTTGGAGATCAATTTAATTTAGATATTTTCTAGGGTTCAAAAATAGGCAAAAATATTAAAATTCTCAATTAAGCTCTAATTGATTTCAAACTTCTAAGGTTAGGTTTAAATAACCCATTGAGCATATTGGAATCAAAATTAAAACTTGGTTTAGCTTAATTAATTTGAACTTAGCTATGATAACAACTAGGGTTATTACAATAATTCTCCCAATAGCCAATTTTAATGTAATATTAGGCATGAATTGTCCCTTTCAACTGTACATAGAAGAAGATCATTTTGGGTAGTGGTAGTAAGGACAGATCCTTTATTGGTAACCTTAGTACTTGAGCCTCGCTAATCAATGCTATAAAAGCAAAAAGGTTAGTTCAGAAAGGTTGTGATGCCTTCCTAGTAACAATACTAGGAGAAAGAATAGAAGGCGTTTCCTTATCCAAGAACCTCATCATTTGCGAGGTTGTCGACGTCTTTCCAGAAGATCTACCCGGTCTTCCTCCTATACTGGAAGTAGAATTTGCAATTGACATTATTTTAGGAACACAGCCCATCTCTAAAGCTCCTTATCGAATGGTGCCTAAGGAATTACAAGAAATGAACAAGCAATTACAGGAACTATTGGAGAAAGGTCTTATCAGACCTAGTTCATCCCCATGAGGAGTGCCAGTTCTGTTTATCAAGAAGAAAGATGGATCAATGCGAATGTGTATCGATTATAGAGAGCTAAATAAAGTAACAGTAAAGAACAAGTACCCATTGCCCCGTATCGACGATCTATTTGATCAATTAACAGGAGCAAAAGTGTTCTCAAAAATCAAAATGACGATCAGGGTACCATCAGCTGCAAGTAAAGGATTCAGATAGCAAATACTGCTTTCAGAACTTGATATGACTACTATGAGTTTCTAGTGATATCATTTTGATTAATAAATGCGCCTTCCATCTTTATGGACCTAATGCAGTACATTTTGAAACCATACCTTGACAAATCCGTCATCGTGTTCATAGATGATATTCTAATATATTCTAAAACAAAAAAGAACACGAAGGTCATCTCAGGGCAGTATTGGAAGAACTAAAAAGCCACCAGATATATGCCAAGTATTCAAAGTGCAAATTTTAGCTTGAATCTATCGCCTTCCTAGGCCATGCAGTAGATGCTCAAGGGATCAAAGTCGATCAGAACAAGGTCAGCGAAATCTAAGAGTAGGTACAACCCAAGTCAGTGACAGAAATCAGAAGCTTCTTGGGTTTGGCCGGTTATTATAGAGGGTTTGTGAAAGGCTTTTCTCAAATAGCCTCTCCACTCACCAAACTCACCCAGAAAAAGTTGTACCCTTTGAAGGTCGCCAGCTTGTGAAGCAGCATTCCAAGCACTAAAAGATGCACTTACTGTGATGACCCCAATATTGAGAATCACTTAACTCAATATTGATACGTCGCCACAATACCTAATATTAGATTAAAAGAAAACTAATCCAAATTATTAGATATTGCTTTTGGCTAAGGATTTAGAAGAGTTTCTTAAGTTAAGATGAAAGGGGAATATGAATGGTATCAAGTAATTTATAATTGAAGATACAACACATGGATTTGTATATGAGAATGAAATATAATTAGGCATGTGATATATGTAAGGAGACATGAGAATGTAACTCAAAATAATTAAAATGAACACTTGCAATCTTAGATATGGAATTTTAGATATTTAATGAGTATTTGACATGTGAGCTATAAGTCTACATTTTTCAATAAAAATTCTAAGTTCAAAAATTCTTAAATATTTTGGCAGATTTTCCTTTGTAAATAGTTAAGGAAATACTTGCAAGGTAGACATACAAGACTTCCATTCCAATGGAAGTTATAATTTGAAAGAAATACAACCTAAACTAACATGCAATCAATCCATTATATAGGATTGTTTAATTCCAATTCTATTATAGAGTTCAATCCATTATATAAGATTGCTCATTTCCAATTCTAAAATAGAGTTCAATCCATTATATAGGATTGCTCATTTACAATTCTTAAATAGTGTTCAACCCATTACATAGGATTGCTCATTTACAATTCTAAAATAGAGTTCAATCCATTACATAGGATTGCTCATTTACAATTCTAAAAGTTCAAAGGAGAAAAATCACATGTGTAACAATTATCTACCCTAAGGTTTGCTTCATCACAACATATAATACTCACAAGTAAATATGAAAAGATTATTACTTAGATAAGAAACTAGATTCTAATTCTATAAATAATTGAATATACAACTAGTTCTAATTAACATTCTAAGTAGGTATGTAACTAATAACTTAGTTAATAATCAATTTTATTCATTTATAATCATCCATCCATTCTATATATTCATCCATTCATTCATCACAAGCATTTAAGTATAATCTAAGCTCCAACATGAGTGTAGTAAAAGTAAAATAAACAGCATTTATTACAAACCAATAGTAAACTTAAAGGAAAGAAAGAAAACAAAAGCTCACTTGCAATTTATATTAAGCTATATATATTTAGTATGTGATAAGCGGAAGCAGTTAATTTTTAGCACTTGGTCCAGCTCCATTAGCCTCCAAATGCACATAATCTATCATATTTTGGCATTTAAATGAAATAGGGCAAAGCCAAGAAATAGAAAAATTTGGTTAGACTAAATAGTCTAAGTACAATTTAAGATTGGATAAACATGTTATTATTTTAAATGGATATCACTAATAGCTACAAAATAAACACAAGCATGGGTGCAATATAGAAAGCATACAAGTGAGGAAAAGTAAGTAAGAAAACAAAGTGAGTTAGAATACTCACTTAAGTATACATCCTAGCCTGCATATAGAACAAGGGTAAAAGCATCCTAAATAGGTTAGAAATAGACTAATGTGCATATGAAAGTAAATGAAGTAAAGTATATATATGTTCAAATGAACTTATGCTAAGTAAGGAAAAGAAATAGTGAAGCATTTAAATGTAATTTTGCAACATTCATTGTAATCTAAGTAAATTTTAAATAGTTTTAAATCATAAAAAATGCATAGTTAGGAAATTTAAGGAAGGTCTTAGACTATTAGTCTAAGATTCACATAGTCTAGAACTACGGAAAGTAACATAGCTAAAACCTATGGTGAGTCTTAACAATCTATAAGATTGAAGAAGATCTCACATGTTTATTAATTGAAGTTATTTTAAATATGTACTCATTATGTGGGCATATTCAAAATGAAGAGAAGAGTTAATCACGTCTATTTAACAACTAAAGAAAACTGGGTCAAATCTTAAAACACTCACATTCACCCTCTAAGAATGTGAGGCCTCCTTACCAGTCCTTTTTTAGTCTGCCCTAGACTGATCCATCATATGAACCCTTAGTAATTTTAATATGAAAGTTTTATTCATGCACAATGTATTATATGAATGATTCAAGTGAATAAAGCTCAAAGCTAAGCAAGTATTCAAAGGAAACTCAATAATTACAACTAAGTAATATCCAAAGTTATCTAATATTTAATGATCTACTTAATGATTGGAGCTAATTGAGCTCCCAATTAACATTGAGATATTGATCTCAAGTTAATTATAAGTATAGCAGTAGTTGGGGTTTTGAAAGTAGTAGTTTCAATTCAATTAATATGATGTGACAAAATAATTTATAAGTATAATTGATATTATTAGAAATTAGGTCTTATTCACATCCTAAAATATAATATTCAATTACAATAATTAAATCAAGGTTTAGGTATCTAGTAGGAAGATATCAAGATAAAAAAAATTGGAGTTAAGGTAGATTCACTAAAGTTTACTAGCTAGATTATAGTTTGAAGGATATAACCAATCAAGTGTTAATCTAGCTAAGTTATAATAAAGTGAAAGGTTTAAGGTAATTAATTGATAAGACTTAAGAACTACAAGTTCTAAGTATTCTAATAGTTGATATTTAAGGAACTCAATAGGATTCCTAAATTACCCTAAGTGACTTAGGATTTCTAATACTAGCTCTTAAAATATTCAAGACGAGGCTTTAAGGGTTAGGGTGAATGAACTAAGTTCTAATCTAGTCACTAAACTAGATGTAGTTGATTCACTAATCTATTATTACAAAGGCATTAAGTCTAACTACACTAAATGGGTATAACTAATATATCTATGGATCTATTATAATTCAAATTGTAAATCAATCCTAAGGTTTCTATCTTAGGGTTGAAAGGTGAATTAAGCACTTAGCAATTAATTTACATAGTTAGAAAATTAAGAAATAAGCTTAAACTAAATGCAATTTAATTTGATAAGGGAGATAATAAATGTGACATATTAGCTATCCTAGGGTTTTATAAAATCTAAAGCATGCCATCTAACGAAATAGAATTATCACAATATCACTAAGTAAGAGTCAAAAACCTAAAAATCATAAATGGTTGTCCAATGGAAATGATTTATATATAAATGAAATCCTCATACCATAAGGAGAAAAATGACACTAAGTATGTCAATTTTGGACAACTTTGGAAAATTAGGGTTTTAATGACTTCTAATTAGGGTAAACAAGTGATTAAGAAAATTATGGTTCAAATATTAAATTTGATTTCATATTCTTGTTTCTCACATTTTTGTGAGTGAAATGGACTATTTGATCATTTAATTTAGACATTAAATGATTAATTTAAGTCACATGAAATGATGGAATTAATTTACAATTAATTAATTAATCTTAATTATTGACTAATTAAAATATTTATTAAAATAGAATTTAAATTACATATTATTAATCTATTCATTTTTGTGATCAAAATGGTATAAAATTTTGTATTATTTGGATTATTATTTTAATAGTTATATTCAAATGAAATTTCATTAATTAATAATTAGAATTTAATTACAAATCATTAAATCATTAAAATCAGACGTATAATTAAAACACAGATTTTAAGGAGGGGACGGCAGCATTGGAAATTGCTACCTCAAATTATGCATAACACGGAAGACGGAGCGCCGCCATGACACATCGCAGAACCTGCAGGCTTCGTGTGTTAACGTGGGTCCCGCAGTCGAAGCCACGCATATGCCCGATTTTCCAAAAGAATCGGCCTAGATCAAGACAATAAACCAGATTGGGAGAGGATATAAAGTTGAGCTGCTTCGTCCTGAAGAAAGAATCCTAGGGTTACACCTCACAGCCTCACTAGAGGGTTCCATGACACGACCCACATACCTGTGGAAAGTCCTCATCGAGGCCGACCCAATGAACCCTGAATCGGTGCTTGAAGATGATGGGATAAGCTATGGTGTCGAGCACTTGATCCCACAGATCGGTCTTGGGGTGAAACCCTGTAGATCACTGTGGACGGTTCGCCGTATTCTAGTTCGATTGACTACGATCGAGCCTGATCGAAGTTTAAAATGAAGGATTGTCGATCGGAATAACGATATACCAAAACAATTTAATATGATAATGTAAGGATGTGATACCTGAAGCTTTCGAAGAATACCAGTTCTACCAATTTTAGGGTTAGGTTCAGGTCTTTTGTGCTCAGCCTCTAGACACTCTCCAACAGCTTGACAGCACGGGGATGGAAGATAGTAAGTAAAAGAGAAGAATGGGAAGGTTTAGGGATCAAAACCATCTCAGTAGCCCAGCTGGAAGGCGAGGTCAGTCCTCGACTGATGGCCTGCGATCGTGGGGGAGGAGGCGTATTGTGGGAGGATCCTAACCGCCCGTTCGATCTACTAATCGAACGACCAGATTGGTCTCCGCGGTTTGAGTTATTTGGGACCGTCTGATCTCGATAGAAAATGTGCAACAACTTGGATTGCACGGGACAACTGTCCTGTGCTCAGCTCCCCTCAGCAAATCTGCGTGAAAAAATAGAATTAGCCGTTAATTAACATTTAATAAATATATATAATTTAATTTAAATACTTTATTTATTTAATTAATTATGTACATTTTATTACTCAAAATTAAATAACTAAACGCATTCCAAAAAATCTTAAAAATTCACTCTTACCTAGATGAGGTGTGAGGAACTCAAAAATGCAATCAGATTTTTGATCGGAGGTCACTTTAATTATCTTAATTTTATGAGTATTTAAATTATTATTAAGATATTCGGAGAAAATTTGACAACTTCAAAATACTTCCAAAATACCACCCCTAGCTAATTTGGGTGTGGTGAGTTCAATGGTGGACTCTGTTTTCGATTTTGAGGTCTAAATAAATTAGGCATTTTCAGAATTATCAGAAAACTAAATTGGAAATTACCAAATGATCTCCAAATCGCACGAAAGTTAAAATGGAGACCCCTAATACTATTATAAGATTAATGGAAAAAGGATTAGAGTCAATTAGGTCACTAATTGATGAGTAATAATACTAGAGTTGTTACAGACTCCCCTCCTTAAAAAGAGTGTCTCCCACGACACACAATTAATAAAAATAAGGAAATTGAAAATGCAAAAGGAAGTCTAAAGATCTTAACGAAATTAAAAGAACTAAATCTACCTGATTAAGAAAAGAATTTTGGGAACTTCTTTAACATATCCTCTTCTTTCTCCCATGTGGTTTCACCAGCTGGATGATTCTGCCAGTGGACTTTGATCATAGGAATGCTGTGGTTCCTTAACTGGTTAAGATCTCGCCCCAGAATTACGATAGGTTTAACAACGAAATTCAGATTAGGTTGCAGTTCCATTTCAGGTATCTGAACTTGCTGACTTGGATCTAGCAAACACCTTCTTAGTGATGAAACATGAAACACATTATGTACAGCTGAGAAGTCTTCTGGCAACTCTAATATGTAAGCAGATGTTCCATTCCTCTCAATCACTTCAAAGGGTCCTAAATACCTTGGACTTAGCTTTCCAAAAACACTGAATCTTTGCACACCAAGCATCAGAATAACTTTAAGATAAGCTCTATCGCCTACTTGGAACTCCAACTGATGATGACGAGCATCATGATATTTCTCTTGTCTATCCTGAGCTGCAGTCATATTGCGCTTGATCAGCTGAACTTTCTTAGTAGTTTCTTATACTAACTTGAAACCATAAAGTTGAGAGTCTCCTACTTCAATCCAAGCAACTGGAGCTGTACACCTCCTTCCATAAAGATCTTTATAAGGAGTCATACTAATACTGAACTAATAACTATTATTGTAGGTGAAGTCAACTAATGCTAAGTGATCTTCCCATGATCCACCAAAGTCTAGAACACAAAGACGCAAGAGATCTTCCAAGATCTAATTAACACGCTTAGTCTGACCATCTATCTAGGGGTGGAAAGCAGTACTCAATGCTAAACTCATCCCCAAGTTTTGTTGAATAGCTGACCAAAATTTGGAAGTGTATCTACTGTCTCTGTCAGAAACAATACAATTTGGTGTACCATGTAAATGAATAATCTCCTTTAGATAAATCTTGGCTAACTTTTCAACTGGATCTTGACGAATAGCTAGAAAATGGGCTGACTTAGTGAGTCTATTAACTATCACCCAAATAGAGTCAGAACCAGATCTACTCTTAGGCAAACCTACTATAAAGTCCATGGAGATATCAAACCACTTCCATTTAGGAATATCTAAGGGTTTAAGAAGTCCACTAGGCTTCTAATGTTTGACCTTGACCATGGAACATGGATGGCACTTAGAAATGAAAATGGCTATATCCCGCTTCATGCCGAACCACCAAAATGATTTCTTGAGATCCTGATACATCTTACAACTTCCAGGGTGCACTGCATAGCTAGAATTATGAGCTTCAGAAAATATCTATAACTGTAAGTTTTTTGGAATCTATAATATGGACTTCTAAAATACCACACCTTTGTCATCAAGACATAATTCAGATCTCTTGCCGCTAACAAATTCAGAAACTAATGCAGAATAACTTGAATATTCCTTCTGAGCTTCTACTATCTTAGATCTTAGGGAATCATCTGACTGAATAGCAAATAGTAGAGTGCCTAAATCAGCTGAATTCATAGGCTCAAGATTCAAATTGACAAAATCTTTGATCAAAGATTTGTTGCAACCAAGGGAAGATAAAGTTGCTTTACGACTAAGGGCATTAGCTACTCATTAGATTTACTCGGATGGTATTAGATTTCCAAATCATAGTCGCAAAGTAACTCAAGCGACCTACACTGACGATAGTAAAGTTCTTTCTGGGTGAAGATGTACTTTAAACTTTGGTGATCAGTAAACATCTCACTCTTAACTCCATACAGGTAGTGTCTCCAGATCTTTAGAGCAAAAATTACTTCTACAAGTTCAAGATCATGTACAGGATAGTTCTTCTCATTAAGCTTAAGATTTCTAGAGGCATAGGCTATAATATGATGATCTTGCATCAGAACACAACCAAGTCCTACCTTAGAGGCATCATTATAAACTTGAAAATCCTTACCCTTATGAGGTAATACTAGAACATAAGCAGAAGTCAGTATCTGTTTCAACTTCTGAAATGATTCTTCACAAGCTATGCTCTAGATGAACGGAACATCTTTTCTAGTTAACTGAGTTAACGATGAGGCAATTAGAGAGAATCCAGGAATGAACCTTCTGTAATAACTAGCAAGTCCTAAGAAACTACAGATCTCTATTACAGATTTAGGTTGAACCTACTATTGAACAGCTTAGATTTTCTTTTGATCTACTAAATCTGTAATAGATCATCCAGAAATGCCTTCAGCATCAATCACGTGACCCAGAAATGCCACGGACTTGAGCCAAAACTCGCACTTAGAAAACTTAGCAAATATTTTATTCTCTCTTAACAATTCTAGAACAGTTCAAAGATTCTCTTCATGCTCAGCAGCTGACTTCGAGCAGATTAGGATGTTATCGATGAAAATGATGACAAACTCATCGAGATACGGCTTAAGGATACACTGCATCAGGTCCATGAAGATAGAAGGAGTATTTGACAGTCCAAAAGATGTGACTAGAAACTCAAAATGCCTATAATGGGTCCTGAATGAAGTCTTGGAAACATCTTCATCCTTGACTCTAATATGGTAGTAACCTGATCTTAGTTCAATCTTGGAGAAGATCTTCGCTCCGACGAGTTGATCAAATAAATCATCGATCCTAGGGAGAGGATACTTGTTCTTCGCAGTCACTTTGTTAAGCTCATGGTAGTCTATACACATCCGCATTAAATCATCCTTCTTCTTGACGAATAGGACAGGAGCTCTCCAAGGTGACATACTAGGGCGAATGAATCCTTTCTCTAACAACTCTTGCAACTATTCTCTAAGCTCTTGCAGTTCCTTCGGAGCCATTCTATAACAAGCCTTAGATTTAGGTTGAGTTCCAGGGACAAGTTCAACAAAAAACCATATGTCATATAGAGGAGGTAGTCCAGGCAAGTCTTTTGGGAACATATCTAGGAACTCTATAACGATGATAGTCTATTCTAGACTACTTACTTTTCTTTGACAATTTAAGTTACTAAGATTGCATAGCAACCTTTACTAACTAGGCGCTTGGCTTCAATTGCATTGATTAATAATGCAATCAAGTTAAGTTTTCCTAAAAACACTTCAGGTTTCTTTCCAACCTTAAGTGAAACTCGCTTACAACTTTAAGTGAAATTCGCTTACGAAAGCAGTCTATTACGACATTAAATTTACTTAGTCAATCCATTCCTAAGAATATGTCAAAATTCATAATTGACATAACAATAAGTTTGGATTAGAAGAATTGGTTACTGATTGGGATGTCTACCAAACAAAACACATTAGCACACATATTAGCACCAGATGGCATTTGAACTATCAAGGGACTGCCTAGGCTGAAATGCTGAAGATTTAAGAAAAAGGCACAACTCACTAACATGAAAGAGTGACTAGCAGCAGTGTCAAAGAGAGTGTCACTGAACTGGTTTTTAATAATTAGAGTTCCTATAGCAGGGAAAATAAACTCTAATTATACTAATGAAAAATTAAAGCAGGAAAATTGTAACAGCCCAAACTCTTAAGCACCAAGGTATTATCCACTTTGGCCTGAAATGCCTCACAGTTTTGCCCTCAGAAGATAACTTCACAGCAGATCACCCATTCTAGGAGTGCTCCCACATGAGCACGCTTAACTTTGGAGTTCTTATCAGGAACTCCACTGTTATCTGAAAAGGCGTCTCGATGTTTAAGAGTTTCACTTATTACTACTTAAGTGGGTCATCACAATCTCCCCAACTTAAGTAATTGACATCCTCATCAGTATCCACACATAGATCCAAGAACCATCCATTGGGTAGACAGGATTAGAGGTGACCCATACAAGCACAAGAGGTACCCACAACTATGTAGCACCTTAACCATCATGGGTTTAAGAGGCTGCTCACATGAAGTGGTACTTTGCCTTATATGGTACTTAGCTCCTATCTGACACCCTATAGTTTGCTCTGATACCATTTGTAACAGCCCAAACTCTTAAGCACCAAGGTATTATTCGCTTTGGCCTGAAATGCCTCGCGGTTTTGCCCTCAGAAGATAACTTCACAGCAGGTCACCCATCCTGGGAGTGCTCCCACATAAGCACGCTTAACTTTGGAGTTCTTATCAGGAACTCCACCGTTATCTGAAAAGGTGCATCGATGTTTAAGAGTTTCACTTATTACTACTTAAGTGGGTCATCACAAAAATGCTAAAATTTAAAATTGTAGAAGAAAATTAAAAATAGAAAAATAAGAAATTAAATTGACAACGTACTAGTAACAACACTATTATCATCTGGGGCTGCTAAAGAAGACGGAGCATATACCCTTGATACAGCAGGTGGTTGAGCAATGGACTTACCCTTATCCTTCCTATTGTAGTGGCCTTGCTTGGAGGAAGATGGAGGTACTTCCTTTTGATGCTGACCACTTCCACCAGTAGGAGGAGGCATCAAGGCAAGCACTAGCACTTGAGAGTGTAAGGGAATTAGATTCTGAACAAAACCTTGACGGTTGATATTTATCTTGTCCAAAGTTGAGCTAGCATGACAGTCCTAATGTTTATGATTGGTTCTGCCACATATGTAACACCTACCACCGATGTGGTAACACTTCCCATATGAATGTGGTCTGTTACATACTACTCCAGGTCTTCCTTGCTGGCCTTGCATGGGGTTCTGGCTAGGATTTTGATTTGGGTTTTAGCCAGAAGTAAGCTAGTAAGCTTTTGGACCATGAGAATGATTCCTCTTAAAGAGTTCTGATCTAGAAGGTTGAGGATGCAAGCGCTTCCTCAAATCCATTTGAGATTGATGGTACTCTACTATACGAGCACCTTCCAAAAACTTAGGAAAACTGTCATGATGTTGAGACATCAAATGACTTTTAGTAGAATCTCTAAGACTGGTAAGAAATCTAGTGCATCTAGCCATTTCAGTATGACTAGATTTGGAGCAAATTGAGAGAGTTTACAGAACTCTATCTCATATTCATGCACTGAACAATTTCCTTGGGTAAGCTGCCTGAAATCATTTTCTATAATTGTTTGAGCAGAAGAAGGAGGATCTCTTCTATTTGAACATCTAAGAAGCGAGCCTTCAACTCACTATCCCACCAGTACTTGGCTTCTTCGTGGAATAGATAGGTTGCAAGACAAAGGCATTCGCTCTTCGGACACTTAATACTGGTTAGTGTCTTTTCAATGGCCTTCAGCCAATTAATGGCTTTGAAATGGGAAACTGAACCATTGAAGGTTGGAGGGTTCAGACGAAGAAATGTAAGAAGGTAGGCATCCACAATAGGGCCTGAAGATGGCTGTGGAGCCAAGGGAAGTTCAGGAATAATAGGAGAAGAAGCTTGAGGAGGAGTTGGGCAGATTTGAGATGGAACTGGAGAAGGTTAGGAAATGTTGCAGGATGAAGCCATCCTTTCTATTGCACGTGTTTGAGCTTCTACCTTACCTTCATCATGTCCAACAAATTATACATTTGCTCAGTTTGAGAAGTCATAGTGGAAGTAGGTTCTTCCACTATTGGTTTAATAGGAGTATTAGGATTTAGATCTATTCTAAAGAAAGGAAAAAGAAAACATCATTCAGAAACTGAAGAAGATAAGAAAAGGAAATTCTCATTAAAATTTGAAGCTTTTAAGAGATTACAATTTTGGAGGAAAATAAAGAAACATAAGTAAAAATAGAAGCTAATTACAAAGCTACTAAAGGGAAAGAAGCTAGAGCAAAAAGGAGACTAGTATTATTAGTTACGGAATTTTGCATAAAATATGATTTTAAAGTCTTTAGAAGTGGGGGCACGATAAAGATGCCTACATCCATGAATGAGAAATAGATAAGCGTAACACAACCAGTCCATGGCGTAGTCACTAAAACATTCATCTAAAATTTGAAGGCATAAGTGATCAGAGCATTCTATGGCTTCAAACACTGTAGTAACACAGGTGAGCCATTCCCTAGCTAGTTGAGGGAAATAATCTCCTCTAAATACATAAAACCTTAGAATTTTATTTAGAATGTCACTTCCAGCAGCAAATACTCCCAAGTAAACTTTACCAAACATTGACCCATACCAAAGATCATACTCTTAATATTGGAAGAATAGTTTGGTAAAAAGTTTTAGTTCAGCACTAGGATCTGTCATCTGAAAGTTTAAATTAAAGTTTTAGTTAGAAATTTAAATCATTTATTTGATTGAAAATGCATTTACTGTCCTAAGATGTCATTTATTTATTTTTACTATACTGTGTTGTTTGCTTTTGGATGAATGGATATGTTTGTCTTAACTTAAAATTCTTAACTTGACTCTGATACCAACTATGACGACCCCAATATTGAGAATCACTTAACTTAACATTGATACGTCACCATAATACCTAATACTAGATTAGAAGAAAACTGATCCAAATCATTAGATATTGTGTTTGGCCAAAGATTTAGAAGAGGGTCTTAAGTTAAGATGAAAGGGGAATATGAATGGTATCAAGTAATTTATAATTGAAGATACAACATATGGATTTGTAATTGAGAATGATATATAATTAGGCATGCAATATATGTAAAGAGACATGAGAATGTAATTTAAAATAATTGAAATGAACACTTACAATCTTAGATATGGAATTTTAGATATTTAACGAGTATTTGACATGTAAGTTATAAGTCTACATTTTTTAATAAAAATTCTAAGTCCAAAAATTCTTAAAAATTTCGGCAGAGTTTCCTTTGTATATTGTTAAGGAAACACCTGCAAGGTAGACATATAAGACTTCCATCCTAATGGAAGTTATAGTTTGAAAGAAATACAACCTAAACTAACATGCAATCAATCTGTTATATAGGATTGTTTAATTTCAATTCTAGTATAGATTTCAATCCATTACATAGGATTGTTCATTTCCAATTCTAAAATAGAGTTCAATCCATTATATAGGATTGCTCATTTACAATTCTAAAAAAGGGTTCAACCCATTATATAGGATTGCTCATTTATAATTCTAAAATAGAGTTCAATTCATTACATAGGATTGCTCATTTACAATTCTAAAGGTTCAAAGGGGGAAAATCACATGTGTAACAATTGTCTACCCTAAGGTTTGCTTCATCACAACATATAATACTCACATGTAGATATAAAAATATTATTACTTAGATAAGAAACTAGATTCTAATTCTATAAACAATTGAATATACAACTAGTTCCAATTAACATCTAAGTAGGTATGCAATTAATAACTTAGTTAATAATCAATTTTATACATTTATAATCATCCATCTATTCAATATATTCATCCATTCATTCATCACAAGCATTTAAATATAATCTAAGCTCCAACACGAGTGCAGTAAAAGTAAAGTAAATAACATTTATTACAAACCAACAGTAAACTTAAAGGAAAGAAAGAAAATAAAAGCTCACTTGTAATTTATATTAAGCTATATATTTTTAATATATAATAAGCAAAAGCAGTTAATTTTTAGCACTTAGTCCAGCTCCACTAGCCTCCAAATGCACATAATCTATCACATTTTGACATTTAAATAAAATAGGGCAAAGCCAAGAAATTGAAAATTTGGTTAGACTAAATAGTCTAATTACAATTTAAGTTTGGATAAACATGTTATTATTTTAAATGGATATCACTAATAGCTACAAAATAAACACAAGCTTGGGTGCAATATAAAAAGCATACAAGTGAGGAAAAGTAAGTAAGAAAACAAAGTGAGTTAGAATACTCACTTAAGTATACATCCTAGCCTGCATATAGAATAAGGGTAAGAACATCCTAAATAGGCTAGAAATAAACTAATGTGCATATGAAAGTAAATAAAGTAAAGCATATATATGTTCAAATGAACTTATGCTAAATAAGGAAAAGAAATGGTGAAGTATTTAAATGTAACTTTACAACATTCACTAAAATTTAAGTAAATTGTAAAGAAGTAAAGTATAGTTCTAAATCATAGAAAATGCATAGTAAGAAAATTTAAGGAAGGTCTTCGATTATTAGTCAAAGATTCACATAGTCTAGAACTATGGAAAGTAATATAGCTAAAAGCTATGGTGAGTCTTAACAATCTATAAGATTGAAGAAGATCTCACATGTTTATTAATTGAAGTTATTTTAAATCTGTACTCATTCTGTGGGCATATTCATAATGAAGAGAGGAGTTAAACATGTCTGTTTAACAACTAAGGAAAAGAGGGGTCAAATCCTAAACACTCACATTCACTCTCTAAGAATGTAAGGTCTTCTTTTTACTCCTGTTTTAGCCTGTCCTAGACTGATCCACCATATGAACCCCTAGTAATTTTAATGTGAAAGTTTTATTCATGCACAATGTATTATATGAATGATTCAAGTGAATAAAGCTCAAAGCTAAGCAAGCATTCAAGGGAAATTCAATAATTTTAATTAAGTGATATCCAAAGTTATCTAATTCTTAATGATCTACTTAATGATTGGAGCCAATTGAGCTCTCAATTAATTTTGAGATATTGATCTCAAGTTAATTGTAAGTATAGTAGTAGTTGGGGTTTTGAAAGTAGTCATTTCAATTCAATTAATATGATGTGATAAAATAATTTATAAGTATAATTGATACTATTAGTAACGAGGTCTTAATCACATCCTAAATTATAAGATTCAATTGTAATAATTAAATCAAGGTTTAGGTATTTAGTAGGAAGAGATCAAGATAAATAAAATGTCTAAATCAAGAAATTGGAGTTAAAGTAGATTCACTAAAGTTCACTAGCTAGGTTATAGTTTGAAGGATCTGACCAATCAAGTGTTAATCTAGCTAAGTTATAATAAAGTGAAAGTTGTAAGGTACTTAATTGATAGGACTTAAGAACTACAAGTTTCAAGTATTCTAATAGTTAATATTTAAGGAACTCAATAGGATTCCTAAATTACCCTAAGTGACTTAGGATTTCTAATACTAGCTCTTAAAATATTCAAGATGAGGCTTTAAGGGTTAGGCTGAATGAACTAAGTTATAATCTAGTCATTAAACTAGATTTAGTTGATTCACTAATCTATTATTACAAAGGCATTAAGTCTAACTACACTCAATGGGTGTAATTAATAGATCTAGGGATCAACTATAATTCAAATTGTAAATCAATTATAGGGTTTCTACCTTATGTTTGAAAGGTGAATTAAGCACTTAGCAATTAATTCACATTATTAGAAAATTGAGAACTAAGCTCAAACTAAATGTTATTTAATTTGATAAGAGTGATAATAAATATGACATATTAGCTATCCTAGGGTTTTATAAAATCTAAAGCATGCCATCTAAGGAAATAGAATTATCACAATAACACTAAGTAAGAGTCAAGAACCTAAAAATCATAAATTATTATCTAATGGAAATGATTTATATATAAATGAAATCCTCATATCATAAGGAGAAAAATGATACCAAGTATATCAATTTTAGACAATTTTAAAAAATTTGGGTTTTAATGACTCTTAATTAGTGTTAAAAAGTGATTAAGAAGATTAGGGTTCAAATATTAAATTTGATTTCATATTATTATTCTTCACATTTGTGTGAATGAAATGGACTGATTGATCATTTAATTTAGATATTCAATAATCAAATTAAGTCACATGAAATGATGGAATTAATTTGTAATTAATTAATTAATCTTAATTATTGACTAATTTAAATATTTATCAAAATACAAATTAAATTGCATATTATTAATCAATTCATTTTTGTAATCAAAATGGTATAGAATTTTGTATTATTTGGATTATTATTTTAAAAGTTATATTCAAATGAAATTTCATTAATTAATCATTAGAATTTAATTACAAATCATTAAATCATTAAAATTAGATATATAATTATAACACAGAAAATAGTACAGCACAAAATTTTAGGCTACACATGGATTTTAAGGAGGGGACGGTAGCATCAGAAATTGCTACTTCAAATTCAGCATAGCACGGAAGACGGAGCGCCGCCATGAGACATGGCAGAACCTGCGGGTGCCGTGTGTTAACGCGGGTCCAGCAGTCGAAGCCACGCAGATGCCCGGTTCTCCAAAAGAACCGGCCAGGTTCAAGACAAGAAATAGGACCGGGAGAGGTTATGAACCTGAGCTGCTTTGTCCCGAAATGAACCCAAAGAAGGCATCCTAGGGTTACACCTCACAACCTAACTAGAGGGAGCCATGACACAACCCACATACCTATGGAAAGTCCTCATCGAGTCTGGCCCAATGAACCATGAATCGGTCCTTGATGATGATGGGATAAGCTATGGAATCGAGCCCTTGATCCCACAGATCGGTCCTGGGGTAAAACCTAATAGATCACTATGGAAGGTTCGCCGTATTCGGGCTCGATCGACTTCGATCGAGCCCAAATCGAAGTTTGAAACAAAGGATTATTGATCGGAATAACGATATACCAAAACAATTTAATAGGATGATGTAAGGATTTGATACCTGAAGTTTCTGAAGAACACCAGTTCCACCAATTTTAGGGTTAGGTTCTGGTCTTTCGTCCTCAGCCTCTAGATACTCTCCAACAGCTTGACAGCACAGGGATGGAAGATAGTGAGTAAAAGAGAAGAATGGAAAGGTTTAGGGATCAAAAGCAGCTCGGTAGCCCAGCTGGAAGGCGAGGACAGTCCTCGACTGACGGCCTGCAATCGTGGGGGAGGAGGCGTACTATGGGAGGATCCTAGCTGCCCATTCGATCTACTGATCGAACAACTAGACTGATCTCCGCGGTTTGGGTTATTTGGACCGTCTGATCTCGATCGAAAATGTGCAATGGCTTGGATCGCACGGGACCGCTGTCCCAGGCTCAGCTCCCCGCAGCGAATCCGTGCAAAAAAAAAAGAATTAACCCTTATTTAACATTTAATAAATACATATAATTTAATATAATTACTTTATTTATTTAATTAATTATGTACATTTTATTACTCAAAATTGAATAACTAAACAAACTCTAAAAAATTCTAAAAATTATCCTTTACCTAATTGAGGTGTGAGAAACTCAAAAATGCAATCAGATTTTTGATCGGAGGTCACTTTAATTATCTTAATTTTTTGAGTATTAAAATTATTATTAAAATATTCGAGAAAAATTTGATGACTTCTAAACACTTCCAAAATACTACTCTTAGCTAATTTGGGTGTGGTGAGTCCAATGGTAGACTCTGTTTTCAATTCTGAGGTCTAAATAAATTAGGCATTCTCAGAATTATCAAAAAACTAAGAAATGTTAGAAATTGTCAAACAATCTACAAATTGCACGAAAATTAAAATGGAGACTCATAATACTATTATAAGACTAATTAAAAAAAGATTAGAGTCAATAAGGTTATTAATTGATGGGTAACAATACTAGGGTTGTTACACTTACCTCTGCCCCCATTTTAGCTCTTCCTAAGGAAGAAGTGAACTATCAAGTTTATACTGACACATCTGGTATAGGCTTAGGTGCCTCACTAAAGCAAGAAGGGAAGGTCGTAGCATGCTTCTCGTTAGCTGAGGACTCACAAAAGAAATTACACCATTCATGATCTCAAACTAGCTGCTGTAGTGTTCACTTTAAAGAATTAGCATCACTATCTATATAGTATTTAGTGCTCGATTTTCACAGATCATCAGAGTTTAAAGTATTTATTCACTCAAAGTGAGTTAAACTGTCAATAGCGAAGGTGGTTTGAAATTATTAGTGACTACGACCTAGACATCCAGTACCATCCAGGAAAGGCAAATGTCGTAGCTGATGCGCTTAGCCGTCATGCAACTCTCAATGCTCTTATCTCTAAGAGTCCTCTTGAAGAAGAATTTCGTAAAATGGATATCAAGTCAGCGCGTAGTGACCATGTGAGTACAATGCTCTCAATGATTAATGTGGAACCCACATTCCACAGAGACATATCTATTTCTCAAACA
The DNA here is from genome assembly GCA_016760335.1 of Gastrodia elata. Taxonomy (NCBI): domain Eukaryota; kingdom Viridiplantae; phylum Streptophyta; class Magnoliopsida; order Asparagales; family Orchidaceae; genus Gastrodia; species Gastrodia elata. The sequence goes on along the minus strand of CM028670.1, from coordinate 93,126,606 downwards.
AAAGATGATGAGTACCTAAATTTTAAACAAGCCATCAAAAGTGGTCGTCGCACCGACATTCGATAAAGGTGCTATATATCAAGGAAATCGCTTATGGATCCCTAAGTCCATGCATCAAAAGGTGCTGATCGAAGGCCATAACTCTGAATACCAGCTCCATCCTAGAAGCTCAAAGATGTATCAAGACTTAAAGCAATCTTCTAGTGGCTAGGAATGAAGAAAAGTGTGGCTGAATTCATTGCAAAGTGCCACGCTTACAGTCTGGTTAAGGTAGAATACCAAAGACCCGGTGGTCTACTTCATCCACTGGAGATCCCTGAATGGAAATGGATAGATATATCTATGGATTTCGTGATGGGATTGCCTTGTGCAAGGTCTGGAGCAGATGCAATTTGGGTTATAGTAAACCGATTAACCAAATCCGCTCATTTCATTCCCATTAGGCAAACAGACTCGGTTGAGAAACTCGCCAAGCTGTATATCAAAGAGATAATCAGGTTACATTGAATTCCCAAATTCATTGTATCTGATAGTGACAGCCGATTCACTTCTAAATTCTGGAACACCGTGCATCAAGATCTAGGCACAACCCTAGCATTGAGTACCACCTTTCATCCACAAACAGATAGCTAGACAGAATGAGTAAATTGGGTTCTTGAAGATATGTTAGACTATGTAACCTTGATTTTGCTGGATCTTGGGAAGATCACCTCCCACTAGTGGAGTTCGCTTACAATAAAAATTTTCAAGCCAGTATAAAGATGGCTCCATATAAAGTCTTGTACAGTAGGAAGTGTAGTACTCCATTGGCATGGTCAGAAATAGGCAGTGTTCAGCTATACGGATCTGAGTTAGTAGAAGAGACAAACAAGAAAGCTCAGTTGATTCAACAATGAATTCATGCAGCCCAAGACCGCCAGAGTAATATCACGATATGCACCATCGCCCGTTAGAATTTAAAGTTGGAGACTAAGCGTACCTAAAAGTTAGTCCGATGAAAGGAGTCTTTAGATTCGGCATAGCTGAAAAGCTCAGTCCCTGCTATGTGGATCCGTTCGAGGTAGCGGCCAAAATAGGTTCTTTCGCATACAGACTAATTATTCCAGGCGACTTCACAGCAGTCCACAATGTATTCCATGTATCATCACTAAGAAAGTATCTCAGAGATCCATCTCACCTCGTGCAGCTCCCAAAAATTCAGATCCAACCCGATCTGTCATACGCCGAGGAACCAATTCGAATTTTGCCCCGCGATCGCAAACAGCTTAGAAGTCGTACTATCCAAATGATCAAAGTGCAGTTGAGGAATCATTCTCATAATGAAGCCACTTGTGAGAAAGAAGCTGATATGCGAGTCAAATATCCTCGACTCTTTGAGAATCCAGGTATTCCTTCTTAGCATTATAAACTTCAAATTAAATTCATATTTATATTCTTGCCTTTTCTTTCCACTTGAGTGATGTCGAGGAAGACATCATTTTTAAGTGGGGGAGTCTGTAACAACCCAAGTTATTACCCTTGTCAATTAAGACTAATCTCTATCATAATCTTGATCATAAAATGTTAATTAAGTCATTAGGAGTCATCCACTAAGACTTAGTCCAAATTAGGAGTTAGATAGATCAAGTCTTGATTTTTGGGAAATCCAAAAACTCTGGAAAATAACCTATATAAATTGACCTCAGATCAAAAATCGAACTTCGCTATTGTGCTCATTGCCCCCTAATTAGCTAAGGGTGATGTTTTCGAGTTAATTGGATGTCATCGAAATTTTGACAAAAATTTTAATAATATTTAATACCCCGAAAATTGAAAAATCAAATACTCATCGGAATTAAAATCTGACTTGCCATTGCGATCCTCACCCTCGGATAAGCCAAGGGTGAAATTTTGGGATTTTTTAGAAGTCGTTGAATTTCTTGAATATTTTTCATATATTTAAATTAATTAGAAAATTGAGGTATTTATTTTGACCTCGAAATTGAAATCCGACTTCTGGATTGCGATCATCACCCCCAAATTAGATAAGGGTGATGTTTTGGACGCATTTGAAAGTCGTCGGATTTTCACGAATATTTTAATATAATTAAATACCCCGAAAAATAGAATAATTAATAATCGACGGAATCGAAATCCGACTTTGTCGTTGCAATCATTACCCCCAAATTAGCTTGGGGTAAATTTTTGGGAATTTTTTGAGCGTGTTTATAAAATTGGAATTTTTTTAATTAATTAAAGGAATAAATAGTTATTTATTCCTAATTGTATTTTTTTGATTTTCCTTTTTTCTCTCCTAGTTTGCTATTTCATTCGGCTGGCCCTTACCTCCATTTTTGGCTGACCCATCTCCTTCTCCCTCATTAATTTAAAGCTTTGATGGCTATGGCCATCCCTTTTCCTTCCCCCCTCCTTAAGGGCAAGGTTTGATGGCTATGGCCATCCCTCTTCCTTCCCTCCCCCTAGCTCATGATGGCTTTACCCTATCATTCTCCTCCTATAAATGGAAGCTCAGCTCTTCCTCTTCATTTTTGGCTGTCAATATAAAGCTCCCAAGCTTCCACCATTCCCCCCATTGTTGAGCTTTGTGCTAAAGAAGAAGAAGAAGAAGTTCCTCCTCTAAGCTTTCCAAGGTTCATTCTTCCTCTTCTAAAGACTAAGGTACTTATTTTTTCTCCTTCCTTGATCATTTCATTCCTCTATTATACTTATTTGCATCTTTAGACATCCATGATTAAGTATGAAAGCCCTTATAGTTCTTCAAAGTAATATACCTCATGCTCTATTTTTTGCCCATTCTGCACACCCCTGCCTTTATCACCATTATTCATATAGCTAAGATGATCCGTTCATGCTGATTTTGGTGTTAATGGAAAGGTATTGGAAAAACATTTCCATTGATATATAGCACCGCTCATGGAATGCTCTGGATTGAGAGTATTTGAGCTCGAAATGTGACCATTCATGATTTTGGTCCAGAAAATTCATTTGACCATATATTAGTCATTTAGACTCCAAATCCAAAACTTTAAAGTGCTAAATAGCTTAGAATTTTAGTGCCAACAATAATCTAAGATAATATTTAGGTTTTGAATACTAAAAAAATTAGAAAATAATGAAAATTCTCCTAACCTTAATTAGGTTATAACTTGACCAATTGAAGTCCAATTTGGATCTACTCCTAGTTAAAGTACTCAATGTGATATAGGGAAGCTTTAACCACTGAGTTTACTGAGTTTGGACATCAAATGAAAAAGTTAGCTTTTTGACCCCCCTTAACTTAAAAAATTACCAAATTGCCCTTAGAAATTGAAATGGCTATAACTAATTCATTATATCTCAGAATTTAACGTTCTTGGACTTTATAGGATCCTTGAACAACAACCAATAGTAAACTGTATAAAAATTTAAACTTTATTTGGTGTAATTTACTAAAATACCCTTAGGTCAAAAACCTTAGTTTGGACCCATAGGACTCATTTCTTATCCAGATTTGGTGCACTTACTATCTATCTTTATGTTAGATAGTAAGGAATCATTTGACAATAAGAAATCTCAATTTGGAGCCCTTAATCAAAAAGTAGATTTTTAGACCCTTAAGTAGGGGTAAAATGGACATTTTGCCCAAAATTTAGATTAAATATCTTTAACCCTTAAAATACCCTTTTAAATCATTAAAATCAGTAATAGAACTCATTTAGAATCAATTTAAGTTATAAATCCCTCAATTGGGATAATTTGTAAAATATCTCAATTTTAGGCTTGAAAATCCCTAAGTACGGTTAATATGCCTTATTTAATTAAAATCCATCTCTAACCTCCCTAATTAAATAAAATCAGCAAGTGTGAAGAAATTCAATTAATTCTTAGAAAATTTCCAAGCCTTATCATTAGGAATTCTTACTTCACCTTAGGATCCATTTCTTAAGAATAGGATTAAATATTATGTTAGATTTCATTCATTAAATAATGGGGTTATTCAATGAATAAATCCTTGGTTTTATTATTTTCTAGATTTTACAACTTATTTGGATTATTTTGACTTTCAACATTAGATTTAGGATAAGAGATTCATCCTATTAAGTCTAATTTGCTTAATAGGATTTACCTCAATCATTAGTTCACATTTAGATTCAACCTAGATCTTAAGTCTTACCCTTGGGATTATGTGATTAAGCCTAATCTTGTGGTGTTTAATCCATAATCTCTAGCTTAGTAGATTTTAGTTTAGAATGTCTAAACTCATAAACTAGGTTGTGATTATTTCTTATAGTCGACATTAATTTAATCATATTAGGACCTAACTAGTCATAATATTTTGTAACCTATAAGGACGTACTTATATGTTACACTCGATAGATAGAATTAAAAATCCTGAACTTTAGTAACTTGGAATAGTTAGAATATTTAAATTAGACAATAAATGATATCACCATGTTTAGTAGAGTCTCTTGCTTATTACTTGAGTTTGTGCTACGCATTCCTTGAACTTTGTGCTTATTTTTCTTTGAACGTGTCATATAAGAAAAACATTATTGCATGAAAAAATGAAAACTTAAAATATTAAAAAAACATTTGCATTTGGGTTCAGTACATGGTGGTAAGGAGAGATTAGGATACTTAACATCACTCATTGAGGAGAGTGTGTTAAGCTTGGGACCCGTTCAGTCTTGCAGATGTGCTTGACTCCTCAGTTATTTCTGAAATTGTCCACAGAAATAAAAGTAAAATAACTAAAAAATATTTACATAGCATTATCTATCTCTTCAGTCATATTGTACTATATTGTGATATTATGTCCTCCCTAGCCCATAAAGGCTACGGGAATATATTGGGTCGGATTGGCCACTTCTTTCTAATATGGCAGTTTGTACATTCTTTACAATTTTTCAGCTTACTATTTATTATGTTGTTGATGCATTTTATTTCGATTAGCTATATTTTTCCTATGCTACCTGCTTACCTAAGTAGATGCATATATAGGATGTTAGACTTTACTGCTTATTATATGTACTATTTTCAGATTTATATTTTAAATTAGCATATATCATATGATCATCAACATATTTAGGTTAGACTTTTCTTTTCAGTATTTTCACTTATTGTATTACATATGTATGCCCTACCTTGTTTAATTTACTTGAGGTGTGCTTTTGCCTCAATTCTTTCTTGTTATAAATATTATATTTATAACTTATCCTCATCCCATTGTATGCTTACTTACTCTCATGCTAGATAGATGTTTCATTTAGTTTAGAGTAAAATTGTGATATTAACAAATGCTTAATAAATTATTACCTAAAATATACTTAGATAATTTGTCTAATAATATTTTTCTCTTATTGACTGGGCCCTGGCATTGTGAAACTAACAATATCATATCTTGTTCAGCTTGAGGAGCCAGTGCCTGAGGAGGAGCCTTATTTAGAGGAGGTGCAGCAGCCTAGTGCAGAAGACCTCTAGTTGCCTTTTTTTTATTGTGAGGATAAGTGATATTATCATTTTCAGTCTTTTAAACTTTAATTAAATGATGTAATAATACAGGTCGTGACTGTGTTTAATTTCTGCATATTATTATTTTCTGTGCTATTTCATTTTATTTCATGGTTGATGTATGGTGAATGGATGTAATCCTTACTTCTTATTGCTTTCGCACTCTGTATGAATATATTGATTTAGTGACTGATTTTCATAAATATTCTATGCACATTCTTCCCCTATTATTGGATTGTGGACCTTACCTAATCCAATGATAAGTGAGGGATTTGCCAAAGTGACACTCCACTCCTTAGCCTAATGATTGCGGACCTAGGGAGCGGGGCGCCACAGTTACCTAAGCCAATTAGGACTAACCCAAGTCTTGATTTTTGATCTTAAGTGCTAATTAAGTCATTAGGAGTTCTCCACCAAGACTTAATCCAAATCAAGAGTCAAATGGATCAAATCCTGTTTTGAGAAAATCCAGAAACCCTAGAAATTGACCTATCTAAATTGACCTCAGATCAAAAATCGGACTTCACCATTGCGCTCATTGCCTCTGAATTATCTAGGGGTGATGTTTTGGTAGCAATCAGAACTCATCGAAAATTCGTCGAATATTTAAATACCCCAAAAATTTGGAAAATAAAATATTCATCAAAACAAAAATCTGACATCGCCATTGCATTCCTCACCCTTCAATTAGCTAGGGCAAATATTTGAAAATTTTTTGAATCAAGTTTAAATATTTGAATTTAAATAAATAAATTAGATTTTTATTAAAATTAAATTAATTAATTATTTAATTAATTAAGCTGTTGCGCCGTTAACCAGAGCCAACGTCGTTCGCATTTTTTCCCGTGCCGTTTGGGCAGTCGTCTAATCAAATGGTCAATCTGGGCAGATCAAACTGTTGTTGCGTGTCTTCCTCGCGGGAATCACCCGCATGTCAAGCGAGGACACGCGGCGTCCCACCGCCGATCGCGCCCAATCGTGGTCTCCCTCGCCTCACCGACTCCGTCAACGAGCCCTTAAGGCCCTCACCTGCATCTAGTGCGGTCCATTTTGTGTGAATTCGGCCTCGGGGACCCTCTTGAGCTACCTTCGAACCCTCGTAAATGATCCCGCCATCCATCTGGTACACCACGAACTCCCTTGATTTTCATTCAATCAATGCTTTCTTCCTTCGTTAACCTATTGCATGTGCTAGATTAGGATGTAAGTGAGTCGGATCGAACATCTAATGTTTCAATCGACTGCATTTGGAATGTAAGATGCAGTACAAACTGTTACGTATAGTCTCGCTGAACCTTAGCGACTAGGGTTAGATCTAGCTACTGACTCCGGCCACCTCCATCGTCGGTCCAACTGCCGACATGTAGGCAAGGCTGTGCTCTTCCATATGCCATGCGGTCCAGGGTCCATCACTGTCGGGAGGGCCGCCAATGGGCGTGCCCTAGTCTACCTATCTTGGGGGCAAGACAGGAGGGCGAGGGACTCATCCAAGGTCAGATCAAGCCGAGCCCAACCCGCGCGTTTGTATACGGGCCATCTTGTTAGTCATTGTTCTGGTAAGGCTCGCAGCTACCGTGTGTGCTGTCTCTGCCCGACGCATGGGTATGTGGGGCTCGCGCGCCCCCTTTGCGACTAACAGGGTGGTGCCACGTGTGCCTCTGGCCCCGCCATTATCGGTCCAGCGCTAGGCTTGGGACCCGCTCTGCGTCTGATGGAAGTCGTGGGGCCCGTCGCTGCCAGAATCTGCATATTTAATTAGGTTAAATAAAATAGTAAGATTTAATTACTATAGTTTGAATAAATGAAATTGATTTAAATATTGAAACCTTAGATGCTCACAACTATTTAACCATAAGTCCAAGCATAGCAAATATATATCCCATTTTAATAAAAAAAATGAGAAGAATTTATTGGTAGTATTTATTTTCTTGTAGGATGACTATTTAATATAATGACATTTTAGGACATCCTCTCTCTTGAACCGAAACTTCAAACTTTCATAACTTTGTACCTAATGATCCAAGCCTAGCCAATATGGGTCATAAAGTAATCACGAGAACCTCTAGAATACTTTGATAGTATTGGTTTTGCCATTAGGTAATTTAGGTTTTGAACCTTAGAAACCACAAGTTGATCCAAATACCCATAACCCTAGCTAGGTCATAACTTGGCCAAATGAGGTCTAATTTGAGTCTACTCTCAATTAAAGTACTCAGTGTGATATAGGAAAGTTGTAGCTACTGAGTTTGCTGAATTTGGATCTCAAATGAGAAAGTTAAGTTTTTGACCCCTCTTAACCTTAGAAATTACTTATTTGCCCTTGAACTTGAAATACTCATAACTAATCCAACATATATTATAATTTAATGTTCTTAGAATCTATAAAATCCTTGAATAGTAGGCAATAATAAACTGCACAAAAATTTAGACTTCATTAAGTAAAATTCCTTATTGTGCTGTTTATTCTGAGTTGTATATTGTATTTTCTCTATTTATTATGGTAAATTAGATGTATATCTGTTTTACCTTGCTTTTGTACTCTGATTCTGTACTTGCTTAGGGACTGATTATATAGTATGTATGTAGTGGCTTATCTCTTCTTTACTAGTGGATTAGTGTTTGCACTTAATCCAATGTTAAGTGAGGGATTTGCCAAAGTGATACACCACCCCTCGGTCTAATGATTGTGGATTAAGGGGTGAGGCGCCACAACTAGACCCCACCCCATCTCCGCTTTTACCATTTGGTGCCTCCCTCATGTAAGAAGGCATGAAGCTCCTGCCTCCCTCCCTATACTATTGATGGGAAAGGACCTGCTGCCTTGCCCAAGGCCATTACCACTCCACTCTATATCAGCTGCTCCAATGGCCTCTTCCCTCAATTTTTGGCAGCTGAAGCTTCTTCCCCAAGACCCTGATAAAATTAACAAGATTTCCCTGATCAAGTTAAGGTACCCTCTATGTACCACTCATCCTATTGATTTAATTAAGATCTTTGTGAAATGGTGTTTAGAGTAGCTCTTGCATGGCATTAGGTTTGTCTGTCAAGCCACAATCAGACTTGAATGAGTCCGACCAAAGCTTAAATAATCCATTAAAACATAGCCCAGGCAGTAGAATTTTTTGTATAATTGGACCTAGGTCAGCATTATTTGCAGAGTTAAAATAATTCTTTCATGTAGATTTTGGTACCGAAAGACATTTCCATCAGTATATAGCATGTCACATGAGGTGCTCTAATTGAGAGTGTTTGGGTGCCCTATGGGAGGCCATCACCTTTCGTATGTACGAAAATATTCATCGAGCGCTATAGTGTGCCAAAGCACCTGGCTTTTGGCCAAGGGGCACTACAACATGCCACAGTTCCATTTCATGCTATAGCGCACCGTAGCACTTGGCTTTTGTCTAGGCAGTGCAATAGTACGCCGCAACGCCATTTCACGCTACAATGTGTCGTAGTGCCTGGCACTAGGCTAGGGGACGCTCTAGAGTGCTGAAATGCTTGCGTTGCAGCATGTCTGGTGCCATAGCACGCTGCAGCGCTGTAATACGTTGCAGTGCCTAGCTCTCGGCCAGACAGCGCTACACCACGCTGCAGTGCCCAATTTTGCTCAAACTCTATATTTTTGTATTTTGTCAATTCCAGAACCCTAGTAACACAAAAATATACTAAAACACACTAATTTAAATTCATTTCTTATCCAAATGGCATGATTAGTAGCAAATTCACATATCTAGATAACATGTTTTCATTTTAATATTTTAAACTTAATTGTAAAGTTTGATTTCAATTCCTACGATTAATCTTCTTAATTAGTTGCTAATGTATAACACCCTAATTAGCTCAATTAAGTGTTTGAATTAAGTAAAATATAAATTATTGTTGATTCTAACTTTGATGATGAATGAGTAACTTAATGTTTGTGGTGCATTTTATATTTGTACGCTAGGCATTTAACTATGTCTTATAGTTCAAACTTTAATTAAGCCTCAAGTTGAACTCTTGAAATTTATCAAACTTAAGATCAATCAATGTTTTTGCACACATCAATTCGCATGGATTAAATTAACACTTGTTAATTTTGGCATTGAATTCTAGACTAGCAAAGTAAAAGGATAGGTCTTAAGGTGACTCATGTAATTAAATATCATGATTAAATCTTAATATTCATGATTTTCTTTTAAGAAAAATAATTAGCATAAATTAATCTTAATAAAACATGATTGATTTACAAACAATCACTTCCCAATAAGTGTATAATTTTACCCCACAATTCATGTGCTTTGGTTAAGATATAGTTTAAGAGATTAGCATGCGTGATTATGCATTTTAACTTAATAATTAAATTCATAAACCTACATGAGGTTTCATTATTATGATTTCTTAGAATCAACTTGTGATGTTAATTGTGATGATTAAAAACTTTAGATCTTTACAGTATAAAGATAGTTCTAAACTTAAATAAATGCTCTACCTTTAATAAAGCTTTTTTGAGGTAAGAAAATGCCTTATCTGTTTCATTTTGAGGTAAGATCTTAGATGAACCTTAATAACCATAGATGACTATTCTTATGTCTTGTGGTAGGAATACCTAAAAAACTTAGTTTGTGGTAGTATCCTAAATTGAATAACTTATATGCCACTTTCTTGAACCATTTGTGTAGGACTTGCCACGATGGAGAAATGATTCATTAGCTTATAAATCCTTGTTTATTTAATAGATTATTAGAATGAGAACTTTAGTACCTTTCTAGGACATATTGATCATGCATATGTACTTTTAACTTATGATGAATTAGGATGTTATAAAATTATATTACAAACTAAATGTTGAATTCAGTGAAATTAAAATAGAATTATGTAATTCATATAATTAAAATAAAAGCAAGTGTCTATTTACTTTGGTTTATGATTGTTTTCTAGTTTTTAAATAATTTAAAATAATACAATTATTAAAACCTTGGCATCTCATGAATTGCATAAGCATATCATTGCATTAGCAAAGCATTATGCTCACCTAAGATCCGTTAGTGGAGTGCTGTGCTCACTTAGGTCTATTAGCAGAGCATTGTGCTCACCTAGGATATATTAGCGAAGTGGTTCTGCTCACTTAAGATCTATGGGATGCCATGTGACATCAAGGTTATGCATATTTGTGGCATAAAATTCTATGACATATTCATATATATATATATATATATATATATATATATATATATATATATATATATATATATATATATATATATATACATACAGTGGCATACAGCATAATTTTATTTTAGTATTTTTTTAAGTTTTAGTTTCTTTACAGATTATTATTTTCAGCACCTTGCCTTTTAGTTGCTGCTTTACTTTACTTTTAGTTCTACACAATTTTAAATCTTTTAGTTATTTTTTGCAATAGTGTTTTATTTTATTTAAAATGTTAATCTTTAATACTATAATAAGGTATGTTGTAGCATTTGAAGTGTTAGACTTATTATCTAATATAATGTACTTTTCTTCTTTTCTTTTGTCTGGGAAACCTGCATTATGGGATTTGACAATTTGTCAAATTCGGAGCAATTTGAGGAGCAGGCTTTGGAGGCTTCCCAAGAGATCTAGGAGGCACTAGCTGCCTAAACTTTTACTTGCTCTTATATTTACTTTCTGTCATGAGTTGAGTGACATTTACTTCTCTTTTATTTTAAGTAATAGTTTGTAATAACTTAACTCTGGATGTATTTTCTCTTTTTTTTCTGAGAGGAATACTTTTACTTAGCTTCTGTGTGAATGATATGGATGAATGTTATAGCTTCTGCACTCTGTTATTATTACTACTTATACTTAGTATTGTGATGTGATCGGTATAAAAGATATGCAAATACTCATTAACATTGAATTCTTATTAAAACCACCTCTCATAAATTGAATATATGTAAGTATTTTAACTAATGGTTAAGATAAGATTATCACACTAATCTTAAGGATTATACTTGTAGCAACCTAAGGTTATGTAGCACCCCGCCCTGTCGCCGCACGCAAAAGGTAAAATAGATCGACAATGGAGCGGCGCGCCACTCGGGGAGCAATATCCTGTCTCCCCAAACAGCTGAAACTAAACCCATCTGAAGGGCTGCTGACTCAATCTCAAGGAGGGTTGAGAGCTAATACTTAAGATAAGAGTAGTATCCTTATCCTAAGCATTAGACCTGTACATACATTAGATGTAAAATATATGAGGAATCTAATATATGTATTAGACATCAACATTTCCAGTATACTGAACATATCACAATACTAAGTATAAGTAGTATATAACAGAGTGCGGAAGCTAAGCAGTTATCCAGAAACATTCATCACAAAAGTTGTATAAAACAATTATCTCAGAAAAGAAAACAAAATACATCTATAATTATTACAAACAATTTACGAAAATACAGACATAAAAGCTAAGTACTGAACTAAAATAAACTAAGCAGAAAAGTAAGGCTGGAGAATAGTTCACTAGTGCTCCATGAGCTCCTCTTGAACCTCCTGGTGTCCTCCTAGCCTAGCTCAATATACTGCTCAAGATCTAGCAAATTGCCTGATCCCAAAAGTACCCCATGTTAGATAATAAGTCAAACACATCAAAACTAATCTAAACAATTTTAGTTATTCACTTAACATATATATAATGTAAACTTAGCATAATGATAATTAAGATATGATTAGGCTAAAATTAAGCTGGGTAATAACCTTGGGTTATTACAAGTTATTACCCTAATTAATTAGGACTAAATAAAATCTTAATTTTGGTTCTAACTCTCTTAATAAGTCATTAGGAGTTCACCTTAATATTTTAGTCCAAATCAGAAGTTGTTTGGATCAAAACCATAAATTTGGAAATTCTGATAATTGGGAAAATGATCTATCTAAATTGACCTCAAATCGAGAATCTAACTTTGCCATTGCGCGCATCACCCTCGAATTAGCTAGGGTTAATGTTTTGGAAGTATTAGGAAGTCGTTGGATTTTTGTCTAATATTTTAATATATTTAAAATACCCTAAAAAATAGGAAAAATTAAATGCTCATTGAAATCGAAATCAAACTTCACCATTGTGTTCTTCACCCTTCAATTAGCTATATATGAATTTTTGGAATTTTACCTGAAACCAGTTTACAGCTTAAATCTAATTATAAAATTAGAAATAATATTAATTAAACTTAAGTATTAAAAATTTATCGTCGGCGAGGCCCACTCCCAAAAATGATTGGCCAGGCCCGTATTCGCTATTGGGCTTTGTCGGGCCATTCGTTTTGTTTTAAAAAAGGTTGTGCTGGTTACATATTGATTCAACGCTGCCATACCGTTCAATCAGGCCATCCGATCAAACATCCCCGATCTTATCCCTACCAAATTAGAGCATGCGACACCCTTCCGAGAAACGCGGTTGTGGCAGCTCATCGCGTGGCTTCCACCACTCAGAAGCATCGTGATTCTCCCTATCCTTCGCTAATATCAACACTTATTACAATTGGATCCTGTGCCAGCATCCAGATCCTCTCCTTCCCGAGTCCTGTCGTGAACCCTAAGCAGGTACCTATCCTCCCCATTCTTTGATTTCAATTTTATGTTTTGACTTAAATTATTATATCAATAGCATTGTTCCTCTTCATTTATTCAATTGTGATAGCAATTCAAATAGATGGCCTTGCTATTATCGAGCCTGTTCGTGCTCGACATCATTCCCATTGCTAACTTTAATATTTCCTTCATGTTTTTATTAAAGAAGAAGTCTTCCCAGGGCCGAGCAGGGTCTGTTGTGTGCCGAGCTGGGCTGGCCCATCTTTGCCCGTGGCGAAGGCCCAGCTATCCCGTGTTGGACTGGCCCATCTTGCCAGCCCGCATACGCAACATTTTTTCAGGCCCGTATGTATGTGAACCGGTCCTTTTGGCCGACTCCGCGTGTCGTTAGCCATCTTTACCTCATGGGCTAGCCGGTCCAACCTTACCTTGGCTGTGTGGCGACCAGGGATCGAAGTTCGAGAGTCTTTAAAGAACAATTCAATCTTAATTGAAAATATATACATTTTTATAATTTAAAAAGGACATAATAAAATGAAATAATATAATCTACAGTCCTTTTATACATAGAACCAAAACATATATGAAAAGTTACAACAGTTTGAATTTTTATAAAATATGAAATAAGAAATATCTACATTCTTCTACTTCTTTTATTCTTCTTCTTTTAAATTTGGTAGATCTTCTAAGCTTTTTAATTATCAAAACCTGAAAAAAATTCAGTTTACCAGTCAGGTAGGAGTACGCAAATTATTCTTATAAGAATAAATCTAGCATCCTATAATAGGTATGAATCAAATATGAAAATGACTGAAAAACTGCATATAAAGTAAAGCAATTTCTAAATTCAATTTCTGCCCTGCAAATTAGCCGTGAAAATCAACATATATGAAAAGCATGAAATTTGTAATTTTATCAAAAGCATTTGTAACAATAAGTCGAGTCCGTAGACTCCTGAGCCCAAATGGGTAAACCCATAGGCATAACTTGTAGGAAGCTTATCTCGCCACCCGTCGGTAGCTTACTCAAAATAGGAACTGATGGTGTGTCTTTCCTCTAGATTTGCCTACTTCCTACAAGAGGCTAAATCTCTCCATATAACTCCCAGGGGCTGCTAGTTGGCCCAATCTGTACAGATTCCAATGATGTGTTCCACCCTCCAAAGACAAACACCACAATATATATATATATACTGTGTTTCATTCTTTTTGTTACATGCTATTTGATATAAATCTTTTGCAGATTAAAATACGGTAAGCAGTGCAAATAATACTCAAATGGAAAAATGGCTCAAATAAGAATACTGAAATAAGACTTATAAGTAAATTTGCGTACCTGACTTGTTTTGATAAAATAACAATCAACTTTAATTTCTTTGATCTGCCAAAATAATGAAATTTATTAATTTAATGTTTTTATCATGATTTGTAGTATTATGTTATAAAATGATTATTTTGATTTATTATTAAGTTATTTAATTATTTATGCCTTATAAGGTTAAATTGGGAATTTGACCATATAAGGGCATTTTAGTTATTTTTTCCTTAATAAAATATAAAATTTCTGTTAATTTATTGTAGATTATGTCTTAAGGTTTCTATAGAACCTGAAATTATTCAATTCTGATATGAATTAGCTAAGTTATAGCTAATCTAATTTCTAGGGTTAATAATTAGGGTTAAATGTGATTAGTGAGTGTTTAGTGAATTTGGTCTCAAAATTATTAAACTAATTATACATTTAGGTTCTAATTTACTTTATAAGTCATTTAAAACTGAAATCACTTTATTTGGATTATTATATTTGCTAATATTCACTAATCAAGTTTTAGAGTAATTAGGATTGATTAGGAGATCTAACTATTGGATCCTAAATATTTGGATCACCTAATTTGGAGCTAAATTAGCTAACTTATGGCTATTTAAAGTTTTTAGGATTAAAGGCTTAATTAGGGTAATTAGGGTTAGATCCTAAATGTCATTTGTTAAATATTAATTCAAACAGCAAAGTTAATACTACTAGAATGTTCCTTAAGATTTTCTGAGCATTTTAAGACCCAGATTTCGATATGTTTGGGGTATTGTGTAAAAAGATACAAGGGTTTGATGTTTTGTGATATTTTTGTATTTAAATTAATATCCTTACATGTCACTATGTGATTCAATAATCCTACAACAAAATAAATTGTATCATTAAATTTCTTATATTTTTCTGATGAATTTGATATATTTGTTTGCTAAATTTGGTTAAGTATTTTGTAAATTATGAATTTCCAAAATTTTGTTTTATTTATTAATTACTCATATATTAATTTTACTGTTTTAATTAATATATTCATTTCTTAATCTATTTTATATTTATATTAATGTTTATATTATTTATAAAGTTTTCTGTTTAATTTTTATTATTATTTAATATGATTAATTTATTAATTTATATTATTAATTAATTACACTTATTTTTCTATTTATGAATATATATATATATTATTTACTGTATTATATTTATTTTATTGTTAATTATTTATTTTATTTTATTTTATCTATTTTCATTTATCTTATTAATTAATTTATTATTTTATCTTAATCAATATTAATTTTATGTCTATTTAATCTTATACATATAATTATATATATCCATTTTATATTTATAATTATATTTTAATATATATATATATATATATTTAACTTTTATTTTTCTACAGGTTTTTAGTCGGCGGCGGGCCCACCAATGCCACGCGGCACTTGGTTATTTGTCGAGGTTCAGCAGGTGGGCCCCACCCGACAGAAATTTTGCTTCTAGAAGGTCCACGTGTCATCTTCTTACTTGCGCGGCGGCAGGCATGGGTCCCGCGTATTCGAGTGCTGCAGAAGCCGGCAAGACCCGAGTAGAGACGGGTCGGGCCCGGGTCGACCCGGCTCGTCCCAGAGTCCTTCTTCTTCCTTCGCTCGCCCGTGAGGACTCATCCTAGGGTTTAGTTTTTAGAGGGCCTCCCGGCATCTTGACACCTCAACCCGCACAGCGTTAAAAAGAAGATGGTCTTAGCTATCCATTAACATATGGATTGACAGCTGAGACGAACCATATCGAACGAGAGACCTAGCCCTAACTCGAAACTTACGAACGATACTCGGCGTTACTGTATAATACTGTGGATCGTTTTGAAATCCCGAAAAATTTGAATTCGATCAAGTCGATCGAACCCGCTAGATGGAAAATCTGGGTATCAGAATAAACATACGAAATTGAATTTACATGAAAGGATTATAGATTCGGGGTATACGAGTGTACCTCAACGAACGGCAGGGAAAGTTCGCAACTTGATTGCCAAGATTTGGACTTCGTAGAATGAAACCGAGCAAAGCAGGAGTTCCTAAGGTCTTAAACTAGTCCTAATGCGGTGATTACGAGCGGTGGAAGGGCAGATGGTGAACAGGCGAGAGGAGCGAGCGACGCGCGTCGCGACCTGGGACAGACCGTCTGGACGAGGAAGACGGTCTGTGGACCGTTCGATCCTCCGATCGAACGGTTCGCAGAACCCGTTTGATTAAACGGTTAAATTAGGATTTAATGAACGACGTTAAGGGAAATGTGACAACGCCGTTAATGCATAATTAATTAAATAATTATTTAATTCAATTTAATTAATTTAATTAATTAATCTTAACTTAATAATTATATTCCAAAATTTTTAAGAATATCAACCTAGCTAATTGAGGTCTTCTGAACTCAACGGCGCACTCGGATTTTCGGTCCGACGAGTATTTAATTACTCGAATTTTCAGGTATTTAAATAATATTAAAATATTCGTCAAAATTTCAATGACTTCCAAATACGTTCAAAACTTCACCCCTAGCTAATTTGGGGGTGGTGAACGCAATAGCGAAGTCAAATTTTTGATCTGAGGTCAAAATTTTTTAAATATTATTAAATAATTGAAAATGAAGTTTTGGGTATTTTACAGCCAGTCACTTTCTCGCGCCCATAGCCCGTGCACAATTCCATATATTTGCCAGGCCGTCTTGTGGGCTGACCCATCTGCCAATACCGTAGGGAGCCTGCTTTCATTCCTGTTTGCGGGTTCCTCCATCGCGAAGTTTCCAGTCTTGTGGGTCTCGCCGCCTTTTTCAAACTGTAGACTTATGAATTTATTTAATTAAATGAATTCATTTAGCTTAATCAAATTAATTAAATGAGAAATCTTTAAGTATTTATATTTTTAAATCCACACATCCAAATGTAGCAAATGTACAAGTCATTTTGCTTAAAAAATTGTGAAAAGCATTATGGCATTATCAGATTTTCTGTAGGATGCTTATTATGTAAAATGATGTTTTAGGCTATTTTAAACTCAATGAAACCTAAAAATACAAATGCTCAGAACTTTGTACCCCTAACTCCAAACATAGCCAATAAATATCTCATTTTGCTCAAGAAAATGCTTATATTATTTTGAAAGTATTGGCTTTGCTGTTTGAAGTGTAATTTGACTAATGACTTTAGGACCCTTCCTTAATTGTACCCTTAAACCCTAGAAATTCATTTGGCTATAACTTGATCTTTTGAACTCCAAATTAGGTTATCCAATATAACAATCTCATCAAGAGAACTTAAAGAACAGTAAACTAAGAAAATATTTTAATTTTGGTAATTAGATTTCTTAATTAGCCCTAATCACTCCAAAACTTGATTAGTGAATATTAGCATAGTTAATCATCCAAATTTAAAAAATTAAGTTGTTATAAACTCCATGAGTAGAGAGAACACCTTAGTAAAGTTAATTTTCCATTTTTGGAATTAATTTCACTAATCACTCACTAATTACACTAAATACTAATTAGGGCATAAGTTAATCAAATGAAGTCAAATTGGGTATACTCACAACCATATTACTCAGTGTGTTATAGGAAAGCTATTGCCACTTAGTTTGCTAAATTTAGATATCATTTGGAAAAATTAGGTTTTTGGACCATTCCTAAAACTCTTTAATTACCCATTTGGACTACAATCTTATTTTGGCCATAACTTGGCCAAATGATAACAAAAGTTAGTGATATTAAAATTTATGGAATCCTTATACAAAAAACAACTCAAGTATAACAGGAAATTTATATTTCCCTAAGTGAAATTACTAATCTACTCCTAATGAGCTAAAATCATAATTTGAGCTCATTAGCCTTAATGATTGGCCAATTTTTGTGTATTTACTGTCTATATTCATATTAGATAGTAAGTAACTTTTTGGCATTAATAAATTTTAGTTTAAAACTCTAAATTAAAAATTATATATTTTTGTCCCTTTAGTATAAGTAAAATTATCATTTTGCCCAAAATTATGTTTAAGCACTCTTAAGCCTTAGAAACCTAAAATATTTGTTAAAATCTGTGAATTATGTGATTAGGAATTATTTTTAAATCATTTTGAATTTTTAAATTGATTTATAAGTAAAACCCTAATTTTCACCCAAAATATTTCTAAGTAATTCATAAGTTTCATAATATGAGATTCATCTCATATTTTGTCATCCTTAGGTTCTCTAAATCAGTTAATAAGTATAATTGAGAGTTGAATAGCCTTAATGATTAATAATTAAATTATTCCTTAAAAGAAATCCTTGAGTATCTTTTTTTTTAGGAATCTCCTTCTTAATAATATTCCTTAGGGATTAGATGTAGACTTAGGTTAAAATTCATTCATTAGGTAAATGAGGTTATTCAATGGATGAAACATTAGTTTATTAGTTTTTAGATTTTATCCCTTATTATGATTATTTCGAATTTAAAATTTAGTTTAAGATTAGAGACTCATCTTATTAAGTTTCACTTTGCTTAATAAGATAGCATTAACATATAAAATATTAAAGTTGGGCCTAATCTTATATCTTAGTCTTGAGAACTTATTAGATTAAGAGGTTAAACCCCAATATTTGAAGTTTAACTCTTAATCTCTCAATCTTGATTTATCTTAATCAAGATTGGATAGGGGTTAATTAAATTCATTTATTAGGATGTTGATTTATTATTTAACTTATGTAAACATTATTGATTGAATTATATTAGAACTTGATTAGTTCTACTTGATTTAAATATTATAGGACCATAGTTCTGAGTTTTTACTGGATAATTGGATATTGGAGAACCTAAGCTAGTACTATAGTGCCCCGTCTCATCGCTGCATGCAAAAGAGATAATCAATCGGTGGCAGAGCGATGCGCTACTTGGGAAGGGATTTCACACCTCCTCGAATAGCTGAAGGCTGCTGACTTAATCTTAAGAATGGTGAGAGCTAATACTTAAAATAAAAGTAGTATCTTTATCCTAAGTATTAAGCTAATACATACATTGGATTATGAGTATAAGAAAAAGAAATTCAATATATGTATAGTAACATCAGCATTTCCAGTATGCTGATCATATTGTAATACTAAATATAAGTAATATAAAGACAGTGTGTGGAAGCTAAAAGCAAGAATCCAGAAATATTTATCACAGAAGCTAAATAAAATATTCATCTCAAAAAAGAAAAGGAAAATATTTCCAAAGCTATTACAAACTATTTACTGAAATCCAGAAATAGAGTCTAAATACTGAATTGAAGAATAACTAAGCAAAACAATAAATATTCGAGAAGAGTCCACTAGTACTCCACGAACTCCTTCTAGATGTCTTGAGTATCCACCTGATCTAGCTCCACTAATTGCTCTGGATCTAGCAATTGCCATATCTCAAAAGTACCACGTGTTAGACAATACGTCTGACACATTAAAAACTATTCTAAATAGTTACAATTATCTAAAGTGTAATATTAAAATAGTTCAAATAAAATAGCAGAAAAATTGCATAATAACTTAAAATCTGAAAATATTATAAAGTAGAAGTAAAGTAAAACTGAGCTATAAACTGAATACTAAATATAAGTAAAATATTAAATGATCTGAATTTGAGTAAGTAATAATGTAACTATGTTGTATGCCATTGAGATTATGCATCTGAATATGTCACTATACTGTATGCCACTATGTATGCATCTGGAATATCACTGAATTGCCATGAATATACAATTTGATGCTCACATACATCCCCTTAAAATTTCTGATACCTTGATGCCCGTTGCATCCTGTAATTCCTTCTTTGGTATATGCTACATCTCGTAATCCATAAATAATTATTGATACTTATGCTTATGCTTATGCCAAGTCTTTTATGACTGTATGCTTTAAATTCAGAAATCTAGAAAATTACTAAAATGATTCCATTGTCCCCTTTGCGTTGAACCCATCTAATTAGATTATGACTCAAAGAACTAGATTATTTGGTGGTATCTTAGTTAGAATAATTAGATAGAAAGGTTGTATATATATAGTTAGTATATTTCTAAGAAAAGTGAATTTAACGCTCAGTTTGTTTAAAACTGCGCTTATCAAGGTGCACGACGATAAGAGGCAGAACCTGGTCACAGTTTATTCTCTCAAACTAGGCTGTTAATGTAACAACTAGAGTTGTTACCCAAGCAAACAAGGACTAATCCAAGTCCTAATTTTGATCTTAGTACACTAATTAAGTCATTAGGAATTCTCTTGAAGACCTAGTCCAAAATTAGGGGCTAAATGGATCAAATATTGATTTTGGGAAATCTAGAAATCTTAGAAATTGATCTAATTATTTTGACCTCAGATCATAAATTGAACTTTGCCATTGTGCTCATTACCCCCAAATTAGCTAGGAGTGATATTTTGTGGCAATCAAAAAATTAGGAAATTAAATACTCATCGAAATCGAGATCCGACCTCACCGTTGCGTTCCTTACCCTACAATTAACTGGGGTCAATATTTGAAAGGTATTAGAAGTCATTTAATTAATAAAATTTTACTTAATGAATCAGGATTTGAATTATTCAATTAATTAAATCATTATTTAAAATAACTCACGGCGTCATTTATTCCCTAATGCCTTCGGCCTTTTCACGCACGTCGTCAGCCCGACGCCATCTAATTTTTGAGCTGTTCGATCAGCTCGATCGAACCGCTCAAGGCTGTTTCTCGATGTCTCTATCATCGTTCTATGCGTTGCTCCGCCGCCCTCACATCCCTATCCTGCGCGTCCAAGCCTCGCAGACTCCGTCTTGGAGTCCTTAAGGCCTCTAGCCACACTCGGGGTTCGCCGTTTGTGCGAACTGGGAGCTGCTGGAACTATTTATCGAACTAGTTCTGAGCTGAACCCGTGACTGTCCAAATCCAGGTACTACTCCTACCTCCAAATCTTTCGTGTAATCGTTACCTTACAATGTGTGTACCTATTTCTTGCCTTTGATTGAGTATCTATCGGTGCTGATTGAACTCTAACCGGTTCGATCAGCCTAATTTTGTGTTAGCTCTGCAGTACAAAATAGTCCCATTCTATCCGGCATGTCCAAACCCAAGGACCTAAGGTTAGATCTTGCGGAGGTCTCAGTCCACCCTCGTGCTCGGACCGCCCGTCATTCGCTAGGTCTGGCCGCCCCATTTCAAATGCCATTCGGGCTGACCATCATCGTCAGCAGGGTGACCTCCAAACTCAAAGCCCTAACCATGCTGGGTCGGGGCCCATCGCAAAGGAGAAGATGCCGATGGATCATGTCGGGTTTGAGTTCGACCTGCGAGGAGGGGTTCGGGTCCGCGTGTCCCTTCGCAATGGGTCATGGAGCCTACCAGGGGTGTGCTGTCAACTCCCGAAGCTGCCACATGATGGCCTTGTCAGTGAGCACAATTGTGGGGCTCGCGGTCAGCTCTGCTGATGTTGCAGGGGCCCGCCGTTGACCCTCATCCAATCATGGGCTTACGTGTGTCCGTCCGTTGTCAATCATTATGGCCCATGGGTTCTGCCCGCATAGTAACAACTTATCCGGTAGTGCCATGTGTCTAGAGTGAGACCCGTGTTCCCTCCATCATTAGCATGTGGGTCCCGCGGCTCTGATCTGACCAATCAGAGCGCTTTGTGTGTCAATTGATGGGTCCCGTCGCCTTTTAGATTAATAATTCTTTATTCTGTTAAATCAGTTCATATTTATTCTGCTACATTTAATTAAACAATAAGCAATGTAAATGGAATTAAATTAAATTAGAACTTAAACCCTTATAACTATTTAACCAATAATCCAAATATATTAAATATATATCTCATTTTTCTCAGATAAATGAGAGAAGTAATATGGCACTATTTATTTTCTTATAGGATGCTTAGACAATATAGTGCATTTTATGACTTCCATTCATTGAACCAAAACTTTCCCTAGCCATAACTTTGTATCTAGTGAGCCAAATATAGTCAATATAAGTCTCATTTTAATTATGAGACTGTCTAGTTTAATCTGAAAGTATTAGTTTTGTTATTGGATCATTAATTTGACTAATTACTTGTAATACCCTCCTTAATTACCCTTTAATGACCTAGAAATTTATTTAGCCATAACTTAGTCAATTGGACTCTAAAGTAGGTCATCCAATATACCATTTAAATTAGAAAAACATAACCAATAGTAATTTGAAATAAAATTAGGGTTTTGACCACTAGTAACCCTAGGTTGACCTAATTATCTCTTATTCTAGTTAGTTCATAACTAGACCAATTAAGGTCCAATTTGGGTCTACTTCTAGTTAAAGTGCTCAGTGTTATAAAGGGAAGCTATAACAACTGAGTTTGCAAAATTTGAATCTCAAATAGAAAAGTTGGGTTTTGGATTCTTCGTAAACCTTAGAAATTACATATTTAACTCTTAAACTTGGAATCATCATAACTCAGCCAATAGATCTCAGAATATAATATTCTTAGACTCTATGGAATCCTTAGACATTAAACAATAGTAAACTGCACAAATTTTATTATTTTATTTAGTGAAATTACTAAATTTCCCCCATAGATCAAAATTTTTAATATTGACCCATATGGCTTAATTCATGTCCAAATTTAGTGAACTTACTGTCTATCTTCATATTAGACAGTAAGGAATCATTTGAAATTAATAAAACTCAATTCAGAGCTTTAAATTAAAAAGTAGCATTTTAGACTCTTAAGTAGGGCAAAACAGTCATTTTGCCCAAAATTTAGGTTAAGTGCTCTTAACCCCTAATATATCATTTAAATTATTTAAAATAATAATAAACTGATTTAGAATCAATTTAAGTCATAAATCTTATAATTTGAATAATTTGAAACAAATCCTAATTAATGGCTTGAAGTATGGATAATATACCTTCTTAGCAAAAATCAATCTTTAACCCTTTTTAATTGAACAAAAATAGCAAGTAGAATTAAATTGAAATAAATTATATCAACTCTTAGAATTTTCCCCAAGTCATTTTCCATAGGAGTTCATTAGGAATCTTCACCTCAAATTAGGATCTTTTCCTTAGGAATAGGAATAAATACTAGGATAGATTTCATTCATTGCATAAAGTGGGTTATTCAATGAGTGGAACCTTAGTTTTATTAATTTATAGATTTTTATACTTTAATTTTGATTATTTTGTCTTTTAGTCTTAGATTAAGAATAGGAGAATCATTCTATTAAGCTCAATGTTTACTTAATAGGATTTGCATCAATCATTAGCTCACATTTTGAATTAAAACCTTAGTCCTTAAGCTATTCCCTTGAATTATGTGATTAATTCCAATTCATGGATCTTAATTCATAATCCCTAGTTTAGTAGATCTTGATTAGATCTTAGATTAGAACATCTAAATTCATTAACTAGGACATCTTGATTATTTATTTAACTTATAGGTGATATTGCTTAAATCTAATTAGAGCCTGATCATTACTAATTAATCTTTTTAACTTATATGGCTGTGCTTCTAAGTCACACTTTATAGTAGAGATTGGAGATTCCAAATTTGTGTAACTTGGAATAGTTAGAATTAATTAAGTAGATAATAACTGATGCTACCATGTTTTGCTTAAGCATTTCTTATATTTTTTGTTATTACCTTGAACATGTCATATAAGATAATATTGTTGCATAAAATAAAAACTTAGAATAATTAGGATAATATTTGCATTGGGTTCAGTTTTTCTAGTAGGTTATGGTGCATATTTACCTTAATAGACAGTGGTAAGGAGAAATAAGAATTACTTAATATCACTTATTGAAGAGTATGGTGTTAATTTGGAAACTATATAGTCTTGCAAACGTGCATGACTCCTCAGCTTCTTCTGGACATATCCATAGAAGCAAAGTAAAATAACTAAAATTTTTTATAATTATATTTATTACCTCCTCAGTCTTGCTATTATATTCTGTTCTGCCCTAGCGCAAAAAGGCTATGAGAATTTATGTTCTGCCATAGCCCGTAAAGGCTATGGGGATTTACTGTGGCCCGATTGGCCAATTATTTTGATATAGCAGTCTGTACATACATGTTTATAACCTTACTATAGTATTTTACTTCAGTCAGCTTTACCTTACTTTCTTACTTGTATACTTAGAGGATGCTAGTTTCTATTACTGTTTACTATACATATCACAATCAGATTATTTATTTTTTTATCCTGCACATGTCATATGATTATTAGCATGTTTAGGATTAGTATTTCTTTCAATACTTTTATCACTATATTTATATATGTATTCCTAGCCTTGTCTTTGCTTATTATAGAGGTATGTATTTTGCCTCATTATTGTTTAGTTATAAATACTGCTATTTATAACTTACCAGTTCTATTTGTGTGCTTACTGCTCCTATGCTAGTATATTTTTGTGTAGTCTAAGTAAATGATGACATTAATAAATTCATAAAAAATTATTAGCCTAAAATATACTTAGATAGTATGTCTAACAAGATTTTTCTTTTGTTGGCTGGGCCCTGACATTGTGAAATTGAGAATGTCATAATCTGATTGCCTTGAGAAACTTATGCTTGAAGAGGAGCCTTTTCTTGAGGAGGAGCAGCAGGGTGGGTGCTGCCAAAGCTATATAAATCTTTTACTACTTTCTTGTGAGGATGAGAGATTGCTTATTTTCTTCATTTAAAACTTATTTAAAATATTATAATAATATAGGTACCTTAGCTATGTTTTTCTTATTGTACTTATTATTTTGAGTTGTATGTTTCTGTTCTTACTTATATTGTGGTGAATTGAATGTATGTTTTACTTTCCTTTGCTTCCGCTCTCTATATTTGTATTTACATAGTGATTGATTCTATTGCATATATTATAGGTACATCCTTCTCTTATTAGTGGATTGTGGTTTATACCTAATCCAATGATAAGTGAGGGATTTGCTAGAAATAACACGCTTACCCTTGACTTAATCTTGTGGATCAGGAGGTGGGGCGCCACAGTTAAATACCTAACTACAAGCATACTGAGTGTATTTTAAACTGTGTATGATAATAGGAGGCAGAACCTGGTGACAGTTTATTTTCTCAAACTAAGGATTTTATTTCCCTAATCACAATACTCTTAAGATTGGAAGATTTAATCTAAGCTGGACTACACTTATCCAATCACATAGGATAAGACTGAGACTCTATAATCCTACTTAGCATGATTTAACTAATCATAAAATTTTACTGTAGTGACTTAGCACTATATACATACACTATCATGTCTAACTAACAATCAGGGTTATAACAATTCTATTTAAGAACCAAGGAGTATCAAAGCTATGACTCTTTACTCCATTGAGGGGAATCCTACACAAGGTTCCAAGTATGTGACCAAAAGGTCACTCAATATAGGTTACTACCTGTAGCGCCCCGCCCCATCACCGTGCGCAAAAGAGGAGTAATCAATTGGCGGCAGTGCATAGCGCTACTCGAAAAGGAATTTCCTATCTCCTCGAATAGCTCAAACTAACACTGAAGCCTACTTACTCAACCCCAAAGGAGAGTTGAGAGCTAATACTTACGATAAGAGTTGTAACCTTATCATAAGTATTGACGAATATATATATTATATTTAATATACAACATGAGAAATCCAATATATGTATAAAATATCAGCATTTCTAGTATTCTGATCACATCATAACACTAAGTATAAGTAATATATAAATAGATTGCGAAAGCTAAGCATACATCTAGAAACATTCATTATAGAAACAGAATGAAAACATTCATCTCAAAATAAAAAAGTAATTATAACTAGAAATTATTACAAATTGTTTATTGAAATAACATCGAAATAAAGTTTAAGTACTGAACTGAAATAACTAAATGAAAATAGTAAAGCTGAAGGAGAAATCCACTACGACTCCACAAACTTCTCTAGAACCTCCTGTACGTCCTCCTAACCTAGCTCAATAAGTTGCTTAGGATCTAGCAAATTGTCGGATCCCAAAAGTACCACGTGTTAGAGAATAAGTCTAACACATTGAAACTAATCTAAACAGTTCAAATTATTTACTTAACATTTAAATAACGTATTACAGAGCTGCAGAAAAACTATAAAAGTAACTAAATATTTGAAACTGTATAAAACTTAAGTAAAGTAAAGTTGATGGTATACTGAATACTGAAAAGAATAAAAATAGTATATGATCCAAAACTAAGTAAATAATATGTAAAACTATGTTGTATGCCACTGAAGTAATGCATCTATATATGCCACGATACTGTATGCCACTGAAGTCATGCATCTGTATATGCAATGATATTGTATGCCACTGATATGTAACCAAAATATCACTGAACTACTATGAGTTGTACGATCCAATGTCTATATACATCTAGTTAAGAAATACACTGTACTATGATTTCATTGCATCCTAAATTTTCTCTATTGATGTATGCAATATTCCGTAACCTATAAATCATCATTATTACTCATACATCATGCTTATAATCATGCTCATGTCTCAACACTACATGTTTTAAAATCTAGAAATCTAAAAATAATGCTTTAAAATCAAATATTGAATCATATGTCTCCATATATAGAATCTATCTAAATGAATTCTAACTCATAGTCCTAATTCCACTATTTAGTTTAAATTAGGATTTTACTTAAAAATAATCGGTTGGAAAGTTTGTATACATATTTAGTATATTTCCAAAAAAGGTGAATTTAACACTCAATATATTAAAGCTGCACCTATTGAAGTGATCTACGATTGAAGGCATTATCCGATGACTTAAATCACTTAATTTGTTTGAAGCCGCACCTATTAAAGCGATCTTCGATATGAAGCATCATCCGATATCAATTTTTATTCAAATAAAATAAAGATCTAAGTCCCTAATTTTAACACTTAGAATTTGATGATTTATTCTAAGTGAGACTATATCCGACTAAACTTGCGGGATGGAACACAAACATAGTTTTAAGGTGAATCGACCAATCCTGAATACTACTGAAGTAATCGAGCACTATGGGTATACATTACTATACTCAACTAATAATTTGAGTTTAGTCAATTCTATTTAATCAATAAGGATCACCAAAGTTAAGAATTCAGACTCCATTAGGGTGAATCCTACACAAGGTTCTAAGGGTGTGACCAAAAGGTCACTCAATATAGATTTCTACCACATGGGAGAATTCTCATTCTAAGAACTTTAGGTGATTCTACCATAAGCGTCTAAGATCAAACTTTTAGGGTTAAAAAGGATCATCTAAGTTCCTACCTCAATATGCCACAATAAGTCCTTCCTACCTCAATGTGTTAACATTATTAGGGCTTCTCAATTATATTATAAATCCTATTATATGATCATCAAGTTCTTACACATCTAACACTTTAACTGAAATAACCTAAACTGATTTCATATATTCATTTATTTAACTTGGATTGATCAGATCACAGATGCATAAACCCACCTGATCAACACCTATACTACAATTATGGGAAACAATTATGAATAATATTAGGAGTTAATCGCATTGCAAATTAGTATATTTTTATGATTTATCTCATGATAAGAGTCTTATATAAGAGAAAATCAGGAATCTTAAAGTACATGTCCAGATAATAAATCACATAAGTTCCTTAATAAACTTAGTACTTCTAATTCAATGTTTTTTAAATCAATGTCGAATCATATGTATTTTTGGAATTATGCAAGTTGAATTGTCATTCAATCAAGTTGATTGATTAGGTGATTAAAGATTTAGATCTTAATTAGATAGGCTAAGGTTTAATCTCTAGCCTTACCAAATTAAGACCAATAGTTGATTTATAGATCAATGACAAATCAATGTATTATTGGTGTATTATTGATGGAAATTTTTAGATTTAGATTAAGTATCATTTACTTAATTAAGTTCTTAAGTTTCTTATGTTTAAATATATTTTAATATCAAATTAAATAAACCAATGTGTCCAAATCAATGTCAAAGTTCTGTAACAAACATAAACATTATATTGATTAAACTAAGGAGTAATGAAGGCTAATCAAATCTTTAAATCAAACATAAAAAGGGATTATAACTCAATTACAATTGTAAAGCAATTAAATTCTATACAATTTGGTTATTAAGTTTTACCTGGTCACACAAGAAATCAAAGATTCTAATATTTATATTTAGCACAAAATATTCAAGCAATTCTCTATGAGATTTAGAACATAACATTTAGGGTAAAATGGTGGATCTTCCATTGAAATTCACCTACACATTCATACAATACTTGATATATTTTGGACCCATTCAAGTCCTTAGGTCATTAAAATGTGAAAAATCACAAATCTAGGCAATTCCAGATAGTTTTGGGCACTTTCGAACATTTATGGGCACTACAGCATGCTGCGGCGCACTCGAGCACCTCCTAGCCGAGAGCCAGGCACTATGGCGCGCTGTGGCATGCTGCAATGCTTTCAGGTGATGCGGCGGATTTCAGCGCTGTGGCGTATAGTAGTGCTTTTAAGCGTTGCGGTGGATTTCAGCACTATGGCACGCAGTATCGCTTTCAGGCGATGCGGCGCACTACGACGCCAGATTTCCTGAGAGCTGGATGTTATGGCACGCTATAGTGCTCCCTAGCTGAGAGCCAGATGCTACTGCGTGCTACGGTGGATTCAACCCGAGACTCGGGTGCTACGGTGTGCTACGGTGGATTCAACTCGAGACTCGGGTGCTACGGCGCACTGTAGCGCCCGACGGTGATTTCGCCTGTGTGAAACCCGTAATGGGTATCCTTTTGCACTCCATTACTACCATTTTTGGGCACCTCACGTGTGGTGCCATATACCGATGGAAAGGTCTTTCTGAGACCTTTCCATTGATGCCAAAATTGGCATGAACATATTATTTTTACGGGCGGAGAGTGATGCCCTAGCTACTGGTATACAAAAATCATACAATTTTTGACAGCATTTTTAATGGAGAAACAAGCTTTGATCAAACTCATTTGAATCCGATTGAGACTCGATAATCATACATAGAATCCCTAGCTAATAAAATATCATTAACCACACTTTGCTAAATCAAATGCAGAGAATAGCACAAGAAAGAGCATAAAAAATGGGTACCTTAGCCTTGGAGTAAGAGGTCTCAGATCTTGGCAGGAGCTTGGGAGGAGAAGCTTCTTCTTCCTATACTTAGAATAGAGCTTGGGAAGAGGAGAAGCTTGAGAAGAGTAAGGAGCTTTCAACTTGAGTGCAAAGGAAGAAAGGAGTGGGTTGAGCTCCCTTTTAAAGGAGGAGAAGAGGAGATGGCTTTGGATTGGAGAGGGGCAAGCCCTCTCCCATCACAGCATGGAGGGGAATAGGATGGATACTCCTTGCATACGAATAGGGTAGGAGATGCTGAACATAGTATGGCAGGTAGAGGAAGAAAAAAAAATAGATTTAAATAATTAGTTATTTATTTATTTTCTAATTTTCAATTAACCCAATTTTCTAATTAAAAATTCAATGAATAAATAGGCTCCAAAAAATCTTAAAAATTTACCACTAGCTAATTTGGGGTGAGAAACTCAATGGCAAAGTCAGATTTTAATTCCAACGATTATTTAATTATGTTAATTTTTAGGGTATTTAAATACATTAAAATATTCGCAAAAATTTGATGAGTTCCAAATACTTCCAAAACATCACCCCTAGTTAATGTGGGGGTGACAAGCGTAATGGCAAAGTTGGATTTCAATTTTGAGGTTAAAATAAATACCTTAATTTTCTAATTAATTAAATATTATTAAAAATTCCAAATATTCGATTGATCTCCGAATCACTCCAAATCTTCAATGATTTGTTCTAATGGCTAGATGAACTCAATGAAATGTTATTTATGTTACAATTATGTTAAAATTAAGCTAGGTAACAACCTAGGATTGTTACACTACCACATGAGAGAAACTATGGTGCCCTGCCCCTCAATCCACAAGATAAGGTCAATGGGAGGTGTGCTACTCCAACAAATCCCCCACTTATTATTGGATTAGGTATAATCCATAATCCACTAATAAGGGAGAGATATGCTAAGAATACATACAACATGAATCAGTCACTAAGTAAATACAACTCATAGTGCAGAAGCAAAGTAAAGTAAATAGTATATTCAATTTATAATAATAAGTAAGGAGAGTACAACATACAGCTCAGAACAAATAGTATAGTAAGGAAAAATACAATTTAAAGGTACATGTATTATTACAGCATTTTAAATAATTTAATTAAAAGAAAATAAAGAAAATCTCTCATCCTCACAATAAAGCAGGAAAGGACTAAATGACTTCTGCTTCACTCGGCTACTCTTCCTTAAGATAAGGCTCCTCTTCAAGCACGAGCTTCTCAAAATGATCTGATTCTGACATTGTCAATTTCACAATGCCATGGCCCCAGCCAAAAAAAAAAATCTTATTAGATAATTGTCTAAGTACATTTAAGGCTGATAAATTTTCATAAGTTTATTAATATCACCATTTACTTTAAACTAAACAAAACCTAACTACCATAGGAGTAGCAAGCATACAAATGGATGGGGTAAGTTATAAATAAAGCATTTATAACTAAGTAAGAATGAGGTAAAAGATATATCTCAAAATAAGCTAAAATAAGGCTAAGCATATATGCAAAAATAAAGTAAATAAAAATATTGAAAGGAAAGACTACACATAAATATGTTGATGATCATATGACATATGCAGATTAAAAATAAACAATATGATGGTGATACATATAGTAAGCAGCAACAAAATCTAGCATCCTGTAATATACGAGTAAGCAGGTAAAGTAAAGCTGACTGAAGTAATACACAATAGTAAAAATGTAAGTAGTAAGCAGTAAATAGTAACAAGTATGTATAAATTGTCATATCAGAAATTGGCCAATCTTGCCACAATAACATTCCCAAAGCCTTTTTGGGCTAGGGCAAAACAGAACTGAATAGGCGAGATTGAGGAGGAAGTAAATACAAATGCAGTAAATTTTAGCTATTTTACTTTGCTCCTGTGGACACGTCCAGAAGCAGCTGAGGAGTCAAGCACGTTTGCAAGACTATACGGGTTCTGAACTTAGCACAACACTCCTCAATAAGTAATGCTAAGTTATCCCTTATTTCTCCTTATCCTGTCCATTAGGGTAAATGAGCGCTATAATCAACCCGAATACTGCACCCAATGCAAATGTTATCCTAATTATTCTAAGTTTTCATTTCATGCAACAATGTTGTCTTATATGCCATTTTCAAAATAATGACACAAAATACAAGGAATGCATAAGCACAAGTAAAATAATACTGAGCAAGGGACTTTACTACACAAGGTAGCATCATTTGTTATCTAATTAACCATTCTAACTATTCCAAGTTATACAAGTTTAAAATTTCCAATTCTTACTATCGAGTATAACTTAGAAGCATGATCTTATAAGTTAAAAGCAATTAGAACTGATCGGGTTCTAATTTAGTTCAATCAATAATGACTATAAGTTAAATAATAAATCATCACATCCTAATTGATGAATTTAGATGTTTTAAGCTAAGATCTGTTCAAGATCTTACTAAGACTATGAATTATGAATTAAGTACCACGAATTGGAGTTAATCACATAATCCAAAGGTAAAGCTCATGATTTAGGTTTTAATGTAAGTGTGAACTAGTAATTCAGGCAAAATTCTATTAAGCATAATTGAGCTTAATAGAATGAATCTCCAAATAATCTAAAGTTAAGAGATAAAATAATCAGAATTAAAGTATAAAATCTAGAAACTAATAAAACCAAGGTTTTATTCATTGAATAACCACTTTATTCAATGAACAAAATCTAACCTAGGATTTATTCCAAATCTTAGGGATAGATCCTAATATGAAATGCTGAAATCCTAATGAGTTTTAAGAAATGACTTTGGGAGATTTAGGATTTAAGGGAATTGATTAAATTTATTTTCATTTGTTGTTTTTATTTAATTAGAAGAGTTAAGGATGTGTTTTAGCTAAGTAAGGTACATCATCCTAACATAGGCATTTTCAAGCCATTAATTAGGATTTTTATCAAATTATTTAAATTATGGGATTCATGATTTAGATTGATCCTAAATCAATTTTATTACTATTTTTAATGGTTTATATAATATTTTTGGGGTTAAGAGCACTTAGCCTAAAATTTGGGCAAAAGGCCCCTACTTAAGGGTCCAAAAAACATCTATTTGATTTAGGGTTTCAAATTAAATTTTATTGATACCAAATGATTCCTTACTATTTAATATGAAGATTTACAGTAAGTACACCAGATTTGGACAAGAATTCGGTCCTATATGCCCAAACTAAGGATTTTGACCTCAGGGGGCAATTTAGTAATTTGACCTAGTAAAGTCCAAAACTTTGTGCAGTTTACTTTTGTTTGTTGTTCAAAAATTCCATAGAGTTGAAGAACACTGAATTATGATGTCTATTGGATTAGTTATGTGTATTCCAAAATTAGGGGTATTTATGTAATTTTTAGGGTTAAAAGGGTCCAAAACCCCTATTTTTTCATTTGAGATCCAAATTTAACAAACTCAGTGCCTGTAACTTTCCTATATTATATTGAGTACTTTAACTGGGAGTAAACCCATATTGGACCTCAATTGATCAAGTTATGATATAATTAGGGTTAGGGGTAATTATGGCAAATTAGGGTTTCAATGGTCTATAAGGCACTTTGAATGACTTAATCTGAAGTTCAATTAACTAAGTTATAGTCAATTGAATTTTTATAGTTTTAAGGGTATAATTAGGGTAGGGTCCTAAAAGTGATTAATGAAATTCTACACCAAACAGTAAAATGGATACTACCAAATTAATCCTGACATTCTCCTGATTAAAATGAGACCCATATTGACTAGGTTTGGATGCGTATGTGCAAAGTTATAATAGTTTGAAGTTTGGGATATTTTGGTAATTAAATAAGGATCCTAAATATCATTGGTTGAAATACACATGTTATTGGAAAATAAATTTTACCATTATGATCCTTAATTTTTGCTGATCAAAATGACATATAATATCACTATGTTTGGAGATCAGGATCTTAAGTTAGAGAGTATTAAAGTTTTGAATTTAATTATTTAAATTAAATTACATTAATACTAAACTTTTAATTTCATAAATCTATTATTGATTTATCATTGCAAGTGGGTCCCACGGGAACACATAACGATCAACGACACTACGAGGAGGTGGAGTCGGGCCCACGACGCGAAGCACGAGACTGGCTTGTGTGCCCCACGAGAAAACATGGAGGCTCTGTCTTGATCCGCAGTGAGTAGACCTAGGGCACGGTAACGTGTAGATCTCGTCAAGACTTACACAACCATGGGTGCACTAACTAGCAAGGAGGTTTAGGTGAGCGACAATAGCTAACCCTAACCTTCCCCCATCAGGTCGAGCGAGAGGCGAAGTCCTAACGGTAAAGACTGTAGATTGAACGCTAAATTGGATCGATCGAACCTATTAGAGTTTGGTCGTACCCGCACAATCATTGATTGAATGCATGGAATAGCATTTGGAATTGATTCAGAAGTAATGTATTAAGAATTTAAGGATAACGATGGTACCTGATTGACGGTCGAAAGCGTGGGGTTACTGCAGACAGGGTCCAGGCTTCCTCGATGATTGATAGGGTTCGAATAGGGTGACTGAGGTAGAATGAGAAAGTTAACGGGGCCCTGACGAATCTACCGAGGCGCCCCCAAGTGCTGGCTGGATGACCGCGAAGGCACCAGCTCGTGACATGCCACGCAGTGCACCTGTGAAAAGCTCGATGAAGATGAGTTGTAGCCATTTTATCAGTGGATCGAATGGCCATGATTCGTCGTTCGATCGAACAATGAGGGATGTGACGACGTCTGTTTGTCTAAACAACGTGATTATTTAAATAATAATTAAATTAATTAAAATCTAATTTATTAATTAAATTTGATTATTTAAATGGTTCCCAAAAATTCTCAAATACTCACCCCTAGCTAATTGATGGGTGGGGAATGCAACGACAATGTCGAATTTTGGTTTCAATGAGTATTTTATTTTTCTAATTTTCGAGGTATTCAAATATTATTAAGCTATTCGACAGAAGTTTGACGACTTCTGATTGCTACCAAAACATCACCCCTAGCTAATTTGAGGGCAATGAGCTCAATTGCAAAGTCTGCTTTTTGATTTGATGTCAAAATAAATAGGTCAAATTCCAGGATTCTTGAAATTCCCAGAATCAGGTTTTAATCCATCTGACCCTTGATTTAGACTAAGTCTTGGTGGTGAACTTTAATTAGTGCACTAAGATCAAAATCAGGACTTAGATTAGTCCTAATTGACTTGGATAACAACTTGAGCTGTTGCAGACTCCTCCACTTAAAAATGATATCGTTCTCGATATCACTTAAGTAGGAAGTATAAGCATGACTAAGTTTAATAAAGTAGAAATGAGAAACATGAGGAAGTGACAAGATTCTCCATTTAGAATCCAAGACTTAAGGTTTTAAGATTGGACCTTCATAATTCTACCTTACAACTGAGGTTAGAGAAAGCTATCCGAACTAAGTCACAATCATCACTTAGTAAGGAAGGCAATCAAGAGGAAGAAGGGCTAACATTCAACCAGGTTGAATGTAGGTTTCAAGGATTAAGGATTGAATGCTAAGTCACAACACATGACTTAGTACTATGGGATAGGGTTATTACTTAGCAGGTGACATCACATACTAAGCACAGGGTGGCTTAAGGATCAATGATCCATAAGGTTTCACACTTAGGGGGCATTCATCACTTAAGAGCTTGGGCAAAATAGCTAAGTCATCACAAAACTTATCCAAGATTAATAGATACTAATGATTCTATTAGAATCCAAAGATGTGGCATCAAAAAACTAGAGTTCTTTGACTACTTAATCTAATATAAACTAGGATTAAAGGCTAGCTAAGGGACCACCTATTAGACCATATCTAATAATAAAGCTAAGGGATTTTCTGTTAAAGTTCATATAGAGAATAACATTAGGATGTACTAATTATATGCATTAGCTCATACTGGATTTGAACTAACAAGAGACATGCATCTCTTACTAAGGGTTTCACTAAGGCAAAAAGGATCAATACATAGTCTAAAGGCTTAAGAAGATCTTAGGACATTAACTCACACATGATAACTTAAGACTAAAGATTTAAAGGTTTCCAAAGAGGCCCTTAACACAAGTCATAAACTATAGCTTGGTTATGGAACTAACTTATCCATAAGAGTAAGTGCCAGAAAGCTTAATAGAACATTATGCTACAACCATAAGTCAAAACCTATGACTTATGTCAAAGAATCTGGAACTAAATGCTAACATCTAGGTCCTCAAATATGGCTTAGATCATCAAGGACTTAAAGGTAAAACTTAACCTAGTTTGAAGGAGAGCTCATTCCAAGGGAATGAATAACAATGCTTGAGTCACATCATGATCTAAGCACATATTTAATGGTTGAATTAAGCTACTTATGGAGGGTAATTTCTTATTCCATGGGGATAGGATCTTCCACAACCCAACTACTATAATTAAGTGACACTTATCACATAAGGAAGATTATACTAAGGAAAAGAGAATTACCATCCCATTGAGATGGACAAAGGGAGATGCAAGGCTACCATTATTAAGTCACCATAAGTGGCTTAACTAGGAAGGGTTCATAAGGATAACTAAAAATTCTAAATCTAGAATTAGAATTCAAGCGCTTGACTACTTACAAAGAAGTCAAATTTTTAAAGAACAAAGATTCTTTGACCTGGAAAGGATGCCAAAACTAAAAGCTAATTAACACACCATGATTAGACCAAGTATAATCTATACTTATGAGTTTTTCAGCATAGGTTAGAACTTTCTAATCATGATGTATCCCCACACTAGGAAGGACTAGGGTGAACTAATTATAAGTTTAATTCATTCTACAGCTCCTATTATTAACAAGGCTTTTACCCTTAGCTAAGAGAGGGTGATTATCTAATATAGATACTTAATTTCAAGAGAGAGAAGGTTCAATGCATCAAATCACAAAATGTCTTGATACATAAAGGTTGAAAGGATCCACAATAAATCGAGATGATGGGTTCCTTACCCAATTGGGATGATATACTAGGAGATAAATCATAAGGCTACTATTAAGACTCGATCAGCTAAAGTTTTATGGTGATGATTTTCCACTCCAAAAATATATAGAGACACTCATCCCAATGGAATGAGGTATTGGAAGTCTAAGGGAATGCTAAGCTAGCATTTTATGCCACAATTGCGACCTACCTAATAATAGATTCATGGGTTCACTAATTTAATCCACTTAAGGAGGGAGGAGCTATTTACCCAATTGGGTAAGCCACAACTCAAAAGAGGGACTAGCACTATTAGTCATAAAGGCATGACTTAGAATCTAAGGTTTTCTTAACTAAGCTAGGAAGAAGTGTAACAACCCCAATTTTTACCCTAGTCAATTAGGACTAATCCAAGTCCTAATTTTGATCCTAATGCCCTAATTAAATCATTAGGAGTTCACCTGAAAGACCTAATCCAAATCAGGGGTCAAATGGATCAAATCCTGATTCTGAGAATTTCAGGAACCCTGGAAACTGACCTAATTATTTTGACCTTAGATTGAAAATTAGACTTTACCATTGCACTTATTGCCCCCAAATTAGCTATGGGTGATTTTTTGGTGGCAATCAGAAGTCGTTAAAATTTCGTCAAATATTTTAATAACATTTAAATACCCTAAAAAATAGGAAAATAAAATACTCATCAAAAATAAAATTCCGCCACCGAGCACGCCAAACCGCGACTTCCCGGGCCTCAACGAGTCCGCCTAGGACCCATTAAGGCCCCCTCTGTGCAAAGGATCTGTAACAACCCAAGTTGTTACTTAGGTCAATTAAAACTAATCTAAGTCTTAATTGAGGTTCTAGTATACTAACTATGTCATTTAGAACTCATCTCAAAAATCTTGGTCAAACCTGAAGTCAATTGGATCAAATTTGAAATTCTGGAAAATTCCAAAACCCTAGAAATTGACTTTTTATTTTGACCTCAGATTAAAAATTTGACTTCACCATTGCATTCACCACCCTCAAATTAGCTAGCGGTGATATTTTGGATGCATTTGGAAGTCGTTAGCTTTTCGTCTAATATTTTAATATTATTTAAATACCTAGAAAATTCAAATAATTAAGTACTCGTCGGATCAAAAATCTGAGTGCGTCGTTGCATTCAACACCTCTCATTTAGCTAATGATGAATTATTAGAAATTTTTTGGATGCAATTAATTATATAATTTTAGTTATTAAAATAAGTATAAATTTATTAAAATATTAATATTTTAATTTTTAAT
This sequence comes from Gastrodia elata, assembly GCA_016760335.1. Taxonomy (NCBI): domain Eukaryota; kingdom Viridiplantae; phylum Streptophyta; class Magnoliopsida; order Asparagales; family Orchidaceae; genus Gastrodia; species Gastrodia elata. Next base: position 93,088,816 of record CM028670.1, on the reverse strand, counting down.
CTAGAGGCGCCGTTTGGAACTTAACTGTGCAAAAGCTCTGCCGTTTGAGATCAAATAGTAGCTTAGGACCGTTCGATCTAAGATCGAACGGTTATGGTGTTTCGTCTCCGAGCATTCGGCGCGTGTCATCGAGCCCTACACGCGGCTCGTGAGGCACCCTCCGCACGGCATCTCCGTTGCAAATCGCTCCTATACAGCCATAAATCCCCGCTTTAGGTGCGATTTAAACCTTGGATCACCTCTTATATTCCTTTTGCTCAGATCTAAGTTTTCTTGCAAGAAATTGAAGCTCCTCAAACCCTGAAAGCCCCTACTCAGTCAATCTGGTACCTCCTACCTTTCTTAAATCTTAAATTTTTGCATTCTATTCCAATGAGTGCATTGAAAATTTTGTTTAATCGACCGATCGATCTTCGATCGATTGATTTGTGTAAGCCCTAGAACGCGAGACGGGGAGGAAGCGATCGAAGATCCAATCCTTCCGTCGGATCTAAGATGGATCTAATCGTCGCATCCAATCAACTTGTGAGAACCGTTTGATTTGCTTGATTTATTTTCACCCGTCTAATTTTAATTTAATATAAATCCTAACTATACTTAGAATAATATAAGCAAACTAATCTCCGTGTTAATTGAGCATTATCCATCGGATTTGATCTGAACATCGAGGTCCGTCCGATCAAATCAGAATCAGACCGGTTCAAGACGAACCCATTTACCCGGTTCGTATGTCACCCACCCGGCGGGTCCCATAAAGTCCATGTGTCCTTCTTTCGTCCGCTACGTAGAAGAGGTGGGGACCGCCCGTCCCCGTCAAACTGACGGGGTCAATTCCGCGCTCAGTCTGTGGGGCCCGTTAGTTGTACCCAGCCAGCCATGGCTTGCCATGTGTGTTGCGGGTCCCACCCACCAGCAGAAAATGCAAAAATATAAATATATATATATATATATGTATATATATACATATATATATATTAGATTTAAATACAAATTAAAGTGTTAAATAAAATTAGTTACTTAGATTTAATATAATTAATTAAATACTAAATCTTTAAACACTAATGTCTTGATAATTATGGGTCCAAATCATACAATAAAATGTACCAAATTCATCAGAAAATATGAGGAGTTTATTGATTTCATTAATTTTGCTGTATGACCAATGTTTCACTTAGTGACATTTTAGGATATTTACATAATTACAAAAATGCCACAAAACATCAAAATCTCATATCTTTGCACACACTAGTTCAAACATACCCAATATAGGTCTCAAAATACTTAGAAAATCCTAAAGAATATTTTAGTAGTGTTAACTTTGTTGTTTGTATTAAATTTAGAATAATCACTTTTAGGACCTAACCCTAATTAAGTCAAATAAACTTAGAACTTCAATTTACCATAAGTTGGTCAATTTAGCTCCAAATTTGGTGATCCAAATATCAATTTAGATCAAAAAAACCTAATTTATAGTAATTTGTAAAAATATTTTAGATCCAACAATTAGATTTGCTAATCACTCCTAATTACCCTAAAACTTGATTAGTGAATATTAGCAAATCTAATTATTCAAATTGAACAATTTAAGTTTCAGAGAACTTGTAGAGTATATTAAAACCTAATGGTTTTGTTGGATTAGTGATTTGGCGATTAATTTCACTAATCACTCACTAATCACCTTAAACCTTAATTAGGCTATAACTTAGCCAATTATAGTCCAAATTGAGCCTACCACTAATCTTTGTAATCAGTGAATCATTTGTGATTCATAGCTACTGATTTTATTCAATTTAGATACCAATTGACAATGTTAGGATTTTTGACTCTTAATTAAGAAACCCATAATTACCATTCTACCCCTTAAGATTGTATTGGCCATAACTTGGTTAATACTTATCAAAATTTAGCAAATTTAGGTTCTATGGAAACCTTAGACAGTAAATAACAATAAACGGAAAGAAAATTTATATTTTATTTAGCCAAATTACTAAAATGCCCCTATGAGTCAAATTTATTAATTTGATCTCATAAGGCCTAATAATTACCCAAAATTTGTGTAATTACTATCTAATATCATATTAGACAGTAAGAAACACTTTGCAATAAAAAATTTCAGATTTGGAAATCCTAAATCAAATGTTGATCTTTTGAACCCTTAACTAGGGGCAAAATGGTCATTTTGCCCAAAGTTAGGGTTTAGCCTTTTAAAATCCTAAATCATCATTTAATCATTATAAAATAGTAAGATTAATGTTTTAGATCATAAATTATGTGATTTTAAGGCTTAGTAGAAACTTTGATTAAAATCTCAATTTTAAGTCCTTAAAGAAAATCTAAGTAAAATGTGAATTTTCTTCTTTCTTTTAACTATATTAGATCTTCCCATAGGTCTTATAACACTAGTTAGGATGTGTGTCATGAGAGATACTCTTAGTAATTAAGAGCTTTAATTCCTAGGATTAGAAATAGATCTTAGGTTAGAGTTCATCTATTGAGTAAATTGGGTTACTCAATAGGTGAAACCTTGAGTTTATTAGTTTATAGATTTTCCTAAGTTTATTTAATGATTATTTTATCTTTGAATCTTAGAACTAAGAATAGAGATCTATCCTAATGAGTTAATTTTTCATTAAGATTTGCCTTAATCTAAATCAGTGAGTATGGATATTAAACCTTAAATCATTAGATACACCTTTGGATTAAGTGATTAAACCCCAATATTTGGAGTTTAATTCTTAATCTTTTCATCTTAATTTGGCTAATAAAGATGAGGTTGGGATTCTTAAAATTATTAAAATAGGTCGATTGATTTATTATTTAACTTACATAGTCGACATCAATTTATTTATAATTGGGACTTAGCCAGTCCTAATTATTTTCAATCTATAAGGACGTGAATCTGAGTTACACTCGATAATAGGACCTAGAGATCTTGAACTTGTGTAACTTAGAGTAGACAGAACGATTAAATTAGATAATAAATGGATATTACTTGTGTCCTAGTAGAGTCTCTTGCTCACCTTGATATTGATGCTTTGCTTACCTTATTTTGAGCCTCATACCTTGTATACATATATTAGACATATGATATTTGATAAGTATCTCATGTCAACTTTGAAATTGCATAATAACATTTACATTTCTTTTATCGGTGCTTTCAGTTAAGTAGAATGTAATCTAATTAGTCTACCTCTTAGTATCACTTACTTCTTCTATTACTTCTCTTGTGGCTATTAGCCCGGTACCGATAAGGTAGTACCAATTTTAGGTGTACTTCTACTTAGTGTTTCTTCCTCTCATTGCCACTTACTTTATCTTATACTTCTTTTGTGGCTATTAGCCCGGTGCCGATATGAGTTTTATATCTCTCGGTATCACTTACTTCATCTTATTTATCTTCTCTGGCAGTTGGCCCGGCTTTGATATGGCAGTAAGTGAGTCTTTAGTTACATATTTCTCTCAGATGGCAAGTTTGGCCAATTCAGTGTTTTAGCTTAGACTTTATATTTCAGTTACTTTACTGCACTTTAGCATTTTCCTATTTACTGCTTTACTGTATTTCTAACTTTATTGTTACTTATTGGATGCTAGTTTTTTTCTTTACTCATATCTTATAGGATGTTAGTATTACTTTTCATTTAATTAAATGCTTCATACTTCTATTTTACTTTATGTCTATTATCATATACTTGAATTGATCATAAGTATGTTTAGGCAGTTTTTTTTTTGTTATAGTAGTGCTTATCCTTTATTTTTATACTTCACCTTATTGCAGCTACTGGGAGGTATGTGTTTACTTCCTATATTATTTAAGTTATAAACTAATTATTTATAGCTTTACCTTATTTCTTTCTTATGCTTTTATGCTCCTATACATGCTTGTATGCTTCATTCTTTATAGTGATATCCAAATAACAAAATAAATTTTGCAGCCTAAAATGTACTTAGACAAATTGTCTAACTAAGATTTTTTTTCTTTTGTTGGCTAGGGCCGTATCATTGTGATACCGACAATGGTAGACTCTGAGCTATTTGAGGTGATAGAGCCTTCAGGAGATCTGCTTTTAGAGGAGAAGCATCCTACTGAAGATTCTTAGTTTCTTTCTGCTTTTGTGAGGATGAGTGTCTTTTTCAGTTCCTTTTAAACTGTTTAAAAATTGTAATAATACAGGGATAACATTTCTTTTCAGCACTTTACTTATTCTGTACTATTGTATTATATGATGGATGGATGTTATATATTATGCTTATGTACTCTGCATTTCTTGTATTTTCATTTAGTGAGATTTTTACTTAAGCATGGCAGTGCCGCCACAGGACCCTTCTGTTTGCGCTTCCAGAACCTCAAGAGCCGTCGTAGACCTTCTTCCTCAAGCTCTAAATTCCATGACATCGATCATCAGGTACCTTTGATAACTCCCTTCCTTCACGCATTATGTCGATTTTACTTTCGAAAACTTATTCCACACTTAGGATTAAAGATCCATCAGGTTTGATTGTTGATAGAGGCGCTTAATAGACCTAATTCGATCGGCCATCCACAATTAAAACTGTCATCCACGCAAGCACGTGAGGTTGAACCTAGGACTTGACCTAGCCGGAGCTATAGGGATCCTCTGGCGAAGGTCTGGCCATTGTTAGGAAGGTCTTCTCATGACCTAACCATTGTCGTACAGGCCGAGCCTCGACGCCGCTGAGAAAAGCGTCGAAATCCATGCTTTAGCTCGGCGCCCTTGGGCTGTTTGCAGAAGGTGAGGCGAGGTCGGGCCGGGCCGAGTCGACCCGAGCCTGTCCTGCGAGCCGTCTACCTCGCGATACTGTGAGGTGGGACCCGCTACGCGCCACTCGCGATCTGATGCGCAACGCGTGTCCCGTGGACCCCGCACCTTTGGCTGCTGCGCCGAAGCGGGTCAGCTGGCGCGTACAAAGCCGCCCTCGCACTGCGTCGTGGGGCCGTGGCTGTCCCCACTATTTGAGGTCGTGGGGCCGACCCGGGATGCCTCCGCCAATGCAGTGCTGTCGCGACAGTGACGGAGTACGACTTGGACTTTTTAGATCTCTCAGTTTGCTCTTTCTGCTACCCCGGTGAATACTCGTGGGTCCCGTTGTTTAATTTAAATAAATATTTTGTTATATTATTTAATTAGTAAGGAATTATTAATTCCATTTTCATTTTTTAATTTAATTTAATTACAGAAACTTTAGAGGCCCGTATCTAATTAACCATAAGTTCAAACATAGCAAATATATATCTCATTTTGCTAAAAAAAAAGAGAGAAATTTAATGACAGTGTCATTTTTCTAGTAGCATAAATATTTCACCTAGTAACATTTTGGTCATCCACTAAATTATACCAAAACTTCAAGCCCTTATAACTTTGTACCTAATGACCCAAACCTAGCAAATATGATCTTAGGACCTTCATTAATGACCCTTAAACCCTAGAAATTGAAATGTCCATAACTTAGTTAATTGAACTCCAAATCAAAAAATTTAAAATGCTATCTAACTTAGAAATTCTGTGCCAATAGTAAATTGAAATAAAATTTAAGTTTTAAGCCCTAGAAACCCTAAGTTGACCAAAATACTCATAACCTAATTAGGTCATAACTTGACCAATTGAAGTCTAAATTGGGTCTACTCTTAGTTAAAATACTCAGTATAATATATGGAAGCTATAGCCACTAAGTTTGCTAAATTTGAATCTCATATGAAAAAGTTAGGTTTTTGACCTCTCTTAACCCTAGAAATGACACATTTATCCTTAAACTTAGAACACTCATAACTTAGCCAATATACCTCAAAATTTAGTATTCTTTGACTCTATAGAATCCTTGAATATCAATAATCAATAAACTGCACAATGTTTTAGATTTTATTAGGTGAAAAATTACTAAATTGCCACCTTAAATCAAAAACCTTAGTTTGGACATATAGGACCCATTTCTTGTCCAAATTTAGTGTACTTACTATCTATCTTTTTGTTAGATAGTAAAAAATCATTTGGCAATAAAAAAATCTAATTTGGAGCCATAAATCAAAAGGTAGCTTTTTGGACTCTTAAGTAAGGGCAAAATGGTCATTTTGCCCAAAATTTAGGTTAAATGCTTTTAACCCTTAAAATATCAATTAGATCAATAAAATCAATAATAAAATTGATATAAGATCAATTTAGGTCATAAAACCTCTCAATTAGAATAATTTGTCAAACATCTCAATTTAAGGCTTGAAAACCCCTAAGTAAGACTAATAAACCTTAGCTAAAATCCTTCCCGAAATAAACAAAAACAACAAATTAAGTTAAATTAAAATAGATTCAATCAACTCTTAGAATCTCTCTAAGTCTTTTCATTAGGAGCTCATTAGGAATCTTCACTTCACCTTAGGATTTGTTTCTTAGAAATAAGGATAGATATTATGTTAGATTTCATTCATTGAATAATGGGGTTATTCAATGAATGAATCCATAATTTTATTAGTTTCTAAATTCTTATACTTTGATTTTGATTATTTTATTTTTTAATTTATATTAAGAATAGGATAATCAGTCTATTAGGCTTGATTTTGCTTAATAGAGTTTAGAATTAATCTTAGTTCATACTTAGAATTTAAATCTTAGAACTTATATTTGACCATTGGATTATGTGATTAACTTCAATTTGTTGTATTTAATTCATACTTCCTAGTTAGTAAATATTGATCAGATCTTAGCTTAGAATGTCTAAATTCACTAATTAGGATGTGATGATTTATTGTTAAACTTATAGTCGTTATTGATTGAACTAAATTAGAATCTGATCAGTTATAATTGCTTTCAACTTATAAGACCGCGATTTTAAGTTACACTCGATAGTAAGAATTGGAGATCTTGAACTTGTGTAACTTGGAATAGTTAAAATGGTAAATTAGATAACAATAATGTCACTATGTAGAAGAGTCCTTTGCTCACTATTGTTTTACTTGTGCTTATGCATTTCTTGTATTTTGTGCCATTTCCTTGAACATGTCATAAGGATAACCTTGTTGCATAAAATGGAAACTTAGAATAATTAGGACAACAGTTGCTTTGAGTTTAGTTGTATTCTAGTAGGTTCCGATGCATATTTACCCTAATGGACAGGGGTAATGAGTAATAATGATACTTAATATTTCTCATTGAGGAGTGTGTGTTAAGCTTGGAAATCGTATAGTCTTACAGACATGCTTGACTCCTCAGCTACTTCTGGATATGTCCACAAAAGCAAAAGTAAAATAACTAAAATATTCTGTAATTATATTTACTATCTTTTTAGTTCTGTTGTATTGTTCAGTTCTGCCCTAGCCCAGAAAGGCTTTAAGAATTTTTGTTTGCCTTAGCCCAAAAAGGCTTTGGAAGTTATGCTGGGCCCAATTGGCCAATTTTCTGATATGGCAGTTGTACAAACCTATTTTCTATTTCAGTTTACTACTTATTATTTTAATGATGCGTATTATTTCAGTTAGCGTCTATTTATCTGCTTACTTGTATATTATAGGATGTTAGACTTTGCTTCTGTTTATTATGTATGTATCATGATCAAATTCTTTATTTTAATTAGCATATTCCATATGATCATTAGCATGTTTAGAATTAGATTTTTCTTTTAGTACTTTTACTTATTGTATTATACATGTATGCCTATCTATGCTTAGTTTACTTTGAGGTGTGCCTTTTTGCCTCAAATATTATTTAGATATAAATGTTGTATTTATAACTTGTCCTTCTCCTTGTATGCTTGCTGCTCGCATGCTAGTTAGGATTTTGGTTTTGGTAAGTAAAATGGTGACATTAATAATTCATGAAAAATATTTAGCCTAAAATATACTTAGACAATTGTCTAATAAGAATTTTATTTTGTTGGCTGAAGCCCTGACATTGTGAAACTGACAATGTCAGAATCGGGTAACTTTGAGGAGCTTGTTCCTGAGGAGGAGCCATACCCAAGAGTGGATCTGTATCTTGAGGAGGAGCAGCAGGAAGGAGCTGAAGCTATTTAGTTTTTTCTGCTTATTGTGACAATGAGTGTTTTTCTTAGAGTTTATTTAAACTTAATTAATATTGTAATAATATAGGTACTATTTGACTGTGTTTTTTCTTACTGTACTATTTATTATGAGTTGTATGTTGCATTTTCTCTATTTATTGTGGCAAATTAGATGTATGTTTATTTTACCTTGCTTCCGCACTCTGATTCTGTATTTTCTTAGTGACTAAGTATATAGCATGTATGCGATGGCTTATCTCTTCATTACTAGTTGATTAGGGTTTACACCTAATCCAATGTTAAGTGAGGAATTTGCCAAAGTGACACACCACCCCTTAGTTTAATCTTGTGGATTAAGGGGTGGGGCGCCACAAGAAGTAACTCTCCAATCGACAACATGACATCCTAAACACATGATTAAGCTCATAGGTAAGGTTAAAGGAGTTTATGAATAATATTTACTAATTGAAATTGTACAAAAAATGATAAAACTTAAATGCTGAAAATAAGTATGTGATCGAACATATGTACTTGAACATCATTGTTGTCTCTGGACGCACTTAGTGGTGCAAGGGTGTAGGATCTTGTAGGCCCAGCAGGCCTATTGTTGCATATCCATTGTTGTGCGGGCCTAGCCAAAATGGGTCGGGGTGCATTGGCCACCTTCCTCTTTTGACCCAGAGTCGTGGCCCGAGGGTGCTTGGAATGGCCAATGCAAGTACCATCTATAGTTTTATTATATGTATAATGTTGGAAGTAGTGATTATGCCGGCCATAAGCATAGCAGCACCCCATGCCATGGTAACACTTCCCATCAGGAGGGGCTTTGTACATCAATTCTATAGACCTTTATGTTGGGATACAGATGAAAGAAGATGATTTCGATTGGCTAGTGTGAGTATTAATCTCTCTATTCCCTCGAATTGCTTGGCTTGAGTGCCAGCCAATGTCCATACTATCTCTAGCAGTGTGCTGACCTCAGTTGAGGAGCTACTAGATGCAGCAGAAGAGGGGGATGATCCAAGATTCATAATTTTAGCTGAGTTTGCAAAGTGACATGATATCAAGATCTAAGAAAAATTAGATTTGGCTGATTTCATTTTATTAGTTATCCTAGATAGAGTGCTTGATGTAAATCTCTTAGTACGGAAGTCAAGGCCTAACTCTTCAGTTTTCTTGAACTTATGAGTTTTATGAATATTTTATTTAGTTAGCTACTTATTAATCCCAAGTTCATTTTGACTTAAGTTATACCATTTATGAATGCATTTCCCATTCTATGCTTTTTATTCAAAGCCTAATATTGTAGTACCTTGGATGCAACTCTAATATTTTAATTAGTGACTAATTTGTCAGAAGAACAATCCATTATATAGAGATAAATGCAAATTCCAATTTGACCATTTATGGAATTCTCTGATACCAACTGTGGTGCCCCGCCCCTCAATCCACAAGATTAAGCTAAGGGGAGGTGTGCCACTCTAGCAAATCCCTCACTTATCATTGGATTAGGTATAATCCACAATCCACTAATAAGAGAGAGATGCTTAGAATACATACAACATGAATCAATCACTAAATAAATATAACTCAGAGTGTGGAAGCAAAGTAAAGTAAATAGTACATCCAATTTATAATAATAAGTTAGGAGAGTACAATATATAGCTCAGAACAAATAGTATAGTATGGAAAAATACAGTTTAAAGGTACATGTATTATTACAACATTTTTAATAATTTATTAATTAAATTTGATTATTTAAATAGTTCCCAAAAATTCTCAAATACTCACCCCTAGCTAATTGAGGGGTGAAGAATACAACGGTGATGTCAGATTTTAGTTTTGACTAGTATTTTATTTTCTCAATTTTTGAGGTATTTAAATATTATTAAAATATTTAATAAAATTTTGACGACTTCCGATTGCTACCAAAACATCATCCCAATCTAATTTGGGGGCAATGAGCGCAATGGCAAAGTCCGATTTTTGATCTGAGGTCAAAATAAATAGGTTAAATTCCAGGGTTCCTGAAATTCTCGAAATCATGGTTTGATCTATTTGACCCTTGATTTGGACTAGGTCTTGGTAGTGAGATCCTAATGACTTAATTAGTGTACTAAGATCAAAATTAGGACTTAGAATAGTCTTGATTAGCTTGGTTAACAACTTGGGTTATTATAGAAACTCATTCTACATATTTTAGGTAATCCTACCACAAGGGTCCAAGACCAAGCATCTAAGGCTAAGAAGGAGCATCAAGGTTCCTACCTCAAGTTTTAATAATAAAATATTTCTACCTCAATGTCATATTAATTGTTAAGTCTTAATAATTATTGCATTAATAACTTAAGGCAAGATTATAAAGATCTTACACTTATAATAAGAAAGACTAATTAAGTCTTAAATTTTCACTAATTCTTATTCTTTTTAAGTTTGAATTGATTAGATCAGATGGGTAAGCCCATCTGATTAATACCTATGCTACAATTATGAGATACAATTAAGAATATTATTAAGAGTTGATCACATTACAAATCAGTATATTTTTATGGTTTATCTCATGCTAAGAGTCTTATATAAGAGATAATCAGGAACCTTAAAGTATATGTCCATATACTAAATCACATGAGTTCTTTAATAATCTAAGCACTTCTAATTTAATAGTTTAAGATCAATGTCAAATTTGGAATTATGCAAGTTGAATTGTCTTTCAATCAAAGTTAATTGATTAATGTAATTATGGTTTAGATCTTAATCAAGATAAGTCAGAGTTTAACTCCTAACTAAACCAAATCAAGATCAATTATTTAGTTTAAGGATCAATGACCAATCAATGAATTATTGATGCATTATTAGTGTTCATTTCAAGTTCAAGATCAATTATTGATTAACTTAATCAATTCTTAAGGTTTTTGGGTTAGATATTGATTAATGCTAAATTAATTAAATCAAGGGGTCCAAATCAAAGTTAAAGTTCTCTAATATACATAAGCATCACATTGATCAAAATAACAAGTAATTAAGGCAAATCAAATCTTAAATCAAACCTAAAATGGATTAGCACTTGATTACAAATTTAAAGAACTTAAATCAAACCCAAAAGGGATAGTCAGCTCTATTTCGGACCCCAAAAGTCTAAAATACCCCCAGATCTGCTTAAAACAAAACCTAGAATGAAAGCAGAATTCTGCCAGGTGCTGTAGCGCACTACAATGCCAGGCTCTCGGGTTAAGACCCGCTGCGACGGGCGGTAGTGCCAATCTCTCAGGATGAGCCCTGCTGCGGCGCGCGGTAGCGCCGAGCTCTCGAGATAAGACCCGTTGCGGCGCATGGTAGCGCCGATTTTTGCTGCGACATGCTGTGTCAGAGATTTCTGTTGTGGCTCGCTGTAGCCCTGCCTTCTCTGTTTCTGACCGCTGAGGCGCGCGATAGCGCCTCCGCTTCGGGCTGGGATTGACGGGTGCACTGCATCTCGACACGGCGCGCTACAGCGCCTGTGCTATTCCTGGGCACTAAATTCTCCACAACACAATAATCTTCCACTTGGAGACATTTAGCAAAACTTCCTTCTTTTCCTCCATTGATCCTTCACTGTCTTCTTTTATGTCTGTCAAGGACTTTAGTGTGGCTCACCACCGCTCTCTTTTCACGTACCGAGGCCAATTGAAGTTGCACATAGCTTCAGATTCTCCACTGTTACTGCTTTGGTAAGCACATCAGCTGAATTCTTAGAAGTATGAATCTTCACCAATCCAAACTGTCCTTCTTCCAACAATGTCCAAATGAAATGGTAAAGGAGTTGAATGTGCATTGTCTTGGCATGAAAAGCAGTATTCTTCGCCAAATGAATGGCACTCATACTATCACTGTAGAGCCTCACATCATTCTACTCCTTGCCCATTTTTTTCATGAAACCCCTTCAAAAAAAATCATCTCTTTACTTGCCTCTGTAATGGAAACATATTCCGCCTTCGTGGTATAGGGACACGATATTTTATAGCATGGAGATCCAGCCCACCGCCGCACTTCCTAATGTGTAGACATAATATGTAGAGCTTCTCCTGCTATCAAAATCTCCTGCAATATTTGAATCTACATATCCCTGTAAAATAATGTAAGATCTTCCAAAGCATAATGCTTTGCCTGCTGTACCTTTTAGATACCTTAGGATCCACTTGATCGCGTCCCAATGGTACTTTCCTGGGTTTCCCATGAATCTACTGACCACTTCCACTGCATGGGTAATGTCCAGTCTAGTGCAGATCATCGCGTACATCAAGCTCTTAACTGTCGAAGCATAAGTAACCTTTGTCATATGCTCCTTCTCCTCTTCAGTCTTTGGCATCTGTTCTTTCAATAAGCTGAAGTGACTTGCTAGAGGAGTGCCCATTGGTTTTGCTTCATTCTTGTATAATCTTTTCAGCACCTTTTCAATATATTCCTTCTGCAACAGCTTCAGAATTCTTGCACTTCTCTCCCTATTGATTCTCATTCTAAGAATCTACTTAGCTGACCCTGAGTCTATCATGTTAAACTCCCTTGACATCATTTCTTTCTTCATCTTTATATCCTTCATATCCAATCCTGTGATCAACATATCATCCACATACAATAATAGAATGATACAGGAGGACTTACACTGCTTTATGTAACTGCAGTGATCCACCTAGCATCTCTTGTATCCAGATTCTGACGTGAACCTATCAAATATTTTGTACCACTATCTTGGCACCTGCTTCAAGCTATAGAGGCTCTTCTTAAGCTTGCACACTAGCTCAGACTTTCCTTTTTCTTGAGCCTTGTACCCTTTTAGCTGTTGCATGTAAAGCTCATTTTCCAGTTCTCCATGAAGGATTGCAGTTTTAACATCCATTTTCTCTAAATACAAATCCTCAACTACTACTATGTTTAGTACAACCCTGATAGTTTTCATCTTTACAACTGAGGCAAAGATCTCACTGTAGTCGACCCCATGCCTTTATCGGAAACCTTTTATTACAAGTCTCGCCTTGCAGAGTTTGCTCCCATTCATCTCTTCCTTCACTCGGTAAAAACCCACTTGTTCTAAAGGTCTTTCTTCCTAGCTAGTAAGGGTTCCAACTCCCATGTCCCATTTAACATGAGTGATGCCATTTCATCATTCATGGCAGCCTCCCACTTGCTTGAATCTTCAACTTGAAGTGCCTCTTCTAAGCTTTCTGGTTCACCACTATTCGGTAGCAACAAATATAATAAAGAAGGAGAGTACCTCTGTGGTGGTCTAGATACTCTTGTGGATCTTCTTAACATGGGTGTTTGTGGTTCAACATTAACACCCTCTTGAGCTTCTCCATGTTCTCCAACATCTGGCTCAACGCTATCATCAATCTCTGTGTGTCAGAGTTCTCCATCTGAAGCATCCTTGGAGTCAGTCTTGACTCCCATACAATATTTGTACATTTCACTTTTATTAAAAGTGACATCTCTGCTTCTGATGACTTCCTGGTTCTGATTGTCCCAGAATCTATAACCGAACTCGCCTGCATCATATCTCCATGAAGGATGTGCACTTGATCTCCTTAGCATCAAGTTTGCTCATGGATCCTGCATCAATGTACACTTAGGATGAGCAGCCAAATAACTTGAGGTGATTCAGTTTCACCTCCTTTCTGCTCCAAGATTCTTTGAGGATCCCTTTATTCAAGGGTACGGAAGGTCCCCTATTGATTAAATATACAGCCGTGTTAACGGTTTCAGCCAAGAACTGCATTGGTAGACCTGCATGCAATCTCATGTTCCTGGCTCTCTTTGTGATTTTCATGTTCATTGTTCTACAACACCATTTTGTTGTGGTGTTCTAGTGACTGTAAACTCCCTCTTAATCCCTCTCAAAGCACAAAAATCCTTGAACTCCCTATCATAGTACTCATCACCGTTGTTAGACCTTAAGCATTTCAGCTTTAATCCAGTCTCGTTCTCCACCAAAGCTAACCACTTTCCAAACACATAAAATACATCAGATTTATGTTTAAGAAGGTGACGAAGTATGTTACTCCACCTATTAAAGATGTAGGAGCCGGCCCCCATACATCTATATGCACCAACTCCAATTTCTTGCTTTTTAGTTCCCTTTTGCCTTTGGAGAATGAAACTATCTTCAGCTTTCCTAGCACGCAATCTTCACAAAAGTCCAAGTCCACTGACTTTAGTCCTTGGAGCTTCCCTTTTGACTATAGAGATTTCAGCCTCCTCTCACTCATATGGCCAAGCCTCTGGTGCCATAGATCTGCATCTATCTCCTATGCAGCTGCAATAGTATCAGTCACTTTATTAATCAAGTAAAGTGTGCCTTCCATACTACCCTGTGCAATAATGAGTGCACCCTTGGTGACCTTCCATGAGTCTCCTATGAAGCAAGTGTTGTAAACTTGTCTAGCTAATTGGCTCACTGAGATCAAGTTTTTTCTTAGACATGGCACATGTCTAACATCCTTCAGCTTCCAAATAGTGATGCTTGGTAGCTTCACATCCACATCACCTCTGCCTATGATGTTGCACACCTTATCATCTCCAATATGTACTTTCCTCAAGCCACCCGTGGTGTAGTTCTTAAAGGCACTCTTCGACGGAGTCGCATGAAAAGAGGTGCCCGAGTCCACAATCCAAGACTCCGTGTTGATAAGAGAGAGGATCAAAGCATTATGATCCTCCTCAGCTAAAATATTCATAGTAGGGTTCATCATTTTTTCACCACCACTTGGCTTCTTCAGGGTAGGGTAGTCCATCTTGAAGTGACCTACCTTTCCACAAATCTAGCAATCTGGTTTAGCTTTTTTGGGTCTTGATTTACCCTCTTGAGACATAAACATATTCCTAGTATGTCTCCTCTCAGCATGTCGCCCTCTGCTTTCAGCATTCAGTGCTGAGGTAGATGCCTCGCCATGAGATTTCTTTCTCACCTCCTCATTCAGCACTAGCCCAAGGATGTCATCAGACTTCAACGACGCATTCCTTGATAAATTGCTTATGGTTGTAACCAGCCCATCCCAACTGTTCGGCAATGAAGAAACGAACAATAGAGCTCTAACCTTATCATCAAAACTGATGCCCACCTAACTCAACTGACTCGTTATAGTGTTGAACCCATTTAGGTGTTCAATCACTAAATGGTCATCCACCATCTTCATATTAAATAGTCTCTTCATCAAGAAAACCTTATTCGAAGCCGAGGGCTTCTCATACTTTATCGTTATGATATTTATACGATCTACTGTAGTTTTCTCATTAATAATATTAAAAGCAACAGAAGAAGACAGTGATAAGCGAATCAAACTCAAAGCAGTTCTATTAAGAACCTACCATTCTTCATTAGTCATAGATGTAGGTTTCTTGTCAGCTTGTTTCAATGGAAGATACAACTTCTTTTGGTAGAGCAGATCCTCCATCTGCATTTTCCAGAATGCAAAATTTGTTCTGCTAAACTTCTCAATCTTGTGTCTCATTTCTTCAGCCATTGCTCCCACTCAAACAAGCAAACCCTCCTTATCAACAAGGCAAAGAACACACTCTCTGATACCACTTGTTGTGAACAAGATCTCTATAAATCTCTTAAGCCTTTGAGGATCGGGGAATGCGTTGACAGTTACCAAGCAAGTCTATAAATCACAAGATCACTAGACAAAAATCGCAACACATACAATCATCCAAACACAAAGATATCAATGGAAAACCCAAAAAATGGGAAAAACTACGGAGCCACACCAACGAGAAAAATCCACTAGAAAATAACTTGAAGTTTATAGAGTTACAAGAGCTATATCACATCAGCACAAAAGTTGTAGCTCCACTCTTAGAATGGAGAAAGAAATAAACAGCTACTTCATTGAGTTTCTCCTCCAACCTGCAAGATCTTTCTTGCACAACAGCTCACAAGGGTTTAGCTTAAGGTTCTTCTCCTTTTAAGCAGCCTTAGCCTCCAAATCTGATATGCAAACACCTTAGGTTTTCTTCCAACACTTAAACTTAAGTAGTCAACTCTATTTTGGACCCCAAAAGTTCAAAATATCCACATATCTGCTTAAAACAAAACTTGGAATGAAAGCAAAATTCCACCAAGCGCTGCGGCGCACTGCAATGCCAGGCTCTCCGGTTAAGACCCGCTGCGACGGGCGGTAGTGCCAATCACTTGGGATGAGACCCGCTACGGCGCGCGGTAGCGCCGAGCTCTCGAGATAAGACCCGTTGCGGCGCGCGGTAGCACCGATTTTCACTGCAGCACGATGTGTCAGCAATTTCTACTGCAGCGTGCTGCAGCCCTGCCTTCTCTGTTTCTGATCGCTGAGGCACACGATAGCACCTCCGCCTCGGGATGAGATCGACGGGCGCACTGCAGTGCCAGTGCTGTTCCTGGGCACTAAAGTCTCCACAACACAACAATCTCCCACTTGGAGACATTTAGCAAAACTTCATTCTTTTCCTCCATTGACCCTTCACTGTCTTCTTCTGTGTCTGTCAAGAACTTTGGTGTGGCTCACCACCGCTCTCTTTTCACGTACCGAGGCCAACTGAAGCTGCACATAACTTCAGTTTATCCACTATTGCTGCTTTTGTAAGCACATCAGCTGGATTCTTAGAATTATGAATCATCACCAATCCAAACTGTCCTTCTTCCAACAATATCCGAATGAAATGGTAAAGGAGTTGAATGTGCTTTGTCCTGGCATTAAAAGCAGTATTCTTCGCCAAATGAATGGCATTCATACTATCACTGTAGAGCCTCACATAATTCTACTCCTTGCTCAGTTCTGCCATGTACCCCTTCAACCAAATCATCTCCTTACTTGCCTCTGTAATGGCAACATATTCCGCCTCCGTGGTAGATAGCGACACGATATTTTATAGCCTGGAGATACAGCCCACCGCCGCACTTCCTAATGTGTATACATAATATGTAGAGCTTCTCTTGCTATCAAAATCTCCTGCAATATTTGAATCTACATATCCCTGTAAAATAATGTAAGATCTTCCAAAGCATAATGCTTTGCCTGCTGTACCTTTCAGATACTTTAGGATCCACCTGGCCGCGTCCCAATGGTGCTTTCCTCCCATGAAGCTATTGACCACTCCCACTGTCCTGGGTTTCCCACGAAACCTGGAACGAAAGCAGGGCACTGTGGCGTACTGCAGCGCCAAGCTCTATGGTTGAGATCCCTACGGCGCGCGGTAGCACCGAGCTCTCGGGATGAGACCCACTGCGGCGATTTCCACTGTGGCGCGCTGCATCCCTGCCTTCTCTGTTTCTGGCCGCTGAGGCACGCGACAGTGCCTCCGCCTCGGGCTGGGATCGACAAGTACGCTGCAACGCGTCACAGCGCGCTGCAGCGCCTGTGCTATTCCTGGAAACTAAAGTCTCCGCAACACAACATTAATTTCATCTTTCTTTCTGATAAATAAGTGGAGTTCCTTGTGGCCAGGCATGTGTGGCCATCACAATGTAAATAGAAGAGCCACAAGAATATAATCATCTTTGTTATAGAGTGGAAATATTTTTGAAGATTTATAGTTATGCATCATGCCAATAAATGACCCAAAAGAATGATCACAGAACAGCAAAGATTCATCTCTATGGCCATTATGTAAGAAGCCTATGTGAGGGAAGCCCCAAAAATTGAGGAAAATTTTTTTGGGAGAAGAGGGCAATCAACGATACTGTGGGAGAATGAAGAGAACAAATATTATTCTTCGTTGTAAAAACTGCAACTAAATTGATCACAATATTTTATTTTGTGAGAAATCAAACAAACGAATAGCAGATGACTTACCACAGAATTTTTGTTCGAAAGTAAAAAGTCTATTCTCTCTATTGGCTCTTATCTATTCTTTATTGGCTTCTTATCTTCTTGGCGTTTTGCTTTAATATATTTTTTTTGTATATATATGTTTTGCTGCACATCGTATTATTATTTGAAAAATGGTATACTTACATGAGACTAAACATCAATAATATTTAGAATTATAGAAATTTTTTTTTTTTAATTTTTGCTTATATAACTCAAAAAAAAATTATATTTAATAAATAATTTACTTACACGTTAAATTCACGCATCATATATATATTATAGTGTATATTAATATGTAAGTGTAGCAATACTTAAAAGAGTAATTTTTAACCTTGCGAGGATATAGTTCAAAATTTTTTGGGTTATGTAAATTTCTTAATTAAAAAAATATATACATATATATATTCCTCGAAGATCATATTATTCCTCTTAACGATGAATATATTCCATTCAAATAATAGGAAAAATCTGGAGAAAAAAAAATGCCCCAAAGTTTTCTCTATAAAATTAAGAAAAAGCTTACGCACTACAAAAAATTTCTAAGGTTTCTATTTTTTAAGAAAATATATTCTAATTTAGTGATAAATGTTCAAATTAGAGAAAACAAAAGAAAAAAAAGGGTTACCATAAAAAACTTTTGGTTACACTAAGCTTAACCTTAGGGTTAATCGAACTTAGTGTAAACATGCATACAAAATACTTTATTTTAGATTAAAGTAACTCTTAAAGTTAATGATTGTGTGTTTCAGAATAAAAAAATGTGATTAAGGTGTAATTACAGTAAAGCCTTAAATGTATGCTAAGCTAAGGAAGAAGACGGTTTAAGAGTTCTTATAAAAGATTTGATTGTGTTTTTTTTAATATATGAGCTCAAATAAAAAATACATTATACAAATTATATATTTATATAGTCTCGTTTATATATTTAAGAAATATTATTCAACTGAGATATTTTATTTGTAAAATCAAAAAAAATTATGTTCCGTATTTAAATAGAAAAATATTATTTAGATAGATTGATGTGAGATTATTTCATTAATAATTTTTATATTAAAATAATATATTTGTTTTTTAAGTCAACGGCTATGCCACATGTCAAAGATTTCAAATGTAGGTCGATTTAATACAGAATGCATAACTAATTGATTTAATTAGTAAGTTAATTAAGATTAATTTGTTGTGCTGAGCAACCAAACAGAAGTAAATGCCCGCAAGGCAGCGAGGCATTGACATTTCGGCCGTCTTCTTCCCCGCCGTGGCTCCAGCGTGTAAATGCCGCCCTCTTTCCCGCCGTGGCTCCCGCTTGTAAATGCCGCCCTCCCCTGCTTTGACCTCCATCCCTCCCCCCTAATTTCTTCCAACTGCGCGCATCACCATCCATTCTGTCAACTCTATCCTCTTTCACAAAAACTATTCATTATTATAATATATATTATAAAATATGTATTTTCTTATTACCTATAAATAAAAATTTTACTAAAATTTTTTGAAATTAAAATTTAGTGCTAATGATATGGCCTTTAATTAATTTAATCTACTAATCATGAATACATTTTAATGAATATATATAGATAGATGTACACGAGACTCTATAATTGAAAAGTGCAGGCTTGATGAAGCTCGTGTGGTGCCCAGAGACAGCCTTCAAAGCCTACACAGAGACGGTGAAGGCTTACCAAGAGCTAGAAGGAGAGGAGGACGGATCAGCGGCGGCTGAGCTGGTGGCGGCGATGGCCGGGGGATGGAAATCCCAGCTGATGGTCGACGCGTGGGGTCGCGGCAGCGGCGCCGCGACGAGCATCGGGTTGGCGGAGGCGGCGCGGCACACAAGCGGAAGGCGCGTGTGCGTGGTCCAGGACGAGCGGGCGGCGGCGGATTACGAGGAGGCGGCGGGCCGTGCTGCGGCGGCAGAGGTGGCCGTCGGGGAGGCAGAGGAGGCGATGGAGGGGCTGGAGGGGGTGGATATGCTGGTGGTGGATTGGATGAGGAGGGATGCGGCAAGAGTGCTCAGGGAGGTGAGGCCGGGGGCGAGGGGGATGGTGGTGGTTTGCATGGATGCTGGCGGGGGTTTGCCGCCGCCGGCGGTGGCGGTGGCAGGGGGAGGTAGGAGGTTGGTGAGGTCGGTGTATTTGCCGGTGGGAAGCGGCGTGCAGGTTCTGCACGTGGGGGCCGGGAAAGGGCCTGGCGCCGAGAAAGGGAGACGGTGGATAAGGCACGTGGATAGGAGGACGGGGGAGGAGCACGTGTTCCGGCGAGTGTGAACGGTGCGCGGTATCCCGGTATTTTTTCTAATTTTTGGAAAAGTACGTGATCGATAAAGTCTTATTGTGTAAAGTATGAAATTGTCGCAGAAGGTTTCAATTCTTAGTTTATCTTAATGATGTTTGGTGTAAATAAGTGTTGTAGAAGGTTGCAAGCGCGCCATGATCTTTAGCCGGTTGTAATGAAGATGGAACAGTGTGGATTTAAATGATCAAAATGAAGGAACATTTCTATTGAAAAATATTATTTTACCGCCACTATTTTTTAAGCTATTCTCAACTATTGGTTTATATTTAAATAATTTAGTATTACTCAATTATTCTTATTTTTGAATATAATATAGCTCAAGATGGTATCTTTATTTCAAATATTCATGTATATAAATCACATTTTTTGGACAATTATATCTAAGAAAAATATGTACATCAACATATGGGAATTGCTACTAAGTGGATCCGAACGAGCTCTTAATCTGAGCATACTTCAAAAGTGCAGGCAATTTGAATTCCAGTTGGTTGTGAAACTAAGTATTGGTGATATCAATTTTATAATTGTTAAATAATATGCATAAAAAGATTTATTATCACAAAACTAAATATAGAATTTTAATATTTGATATATGGTATAAAAATATGATTTTGTTGGGCTAGTACAAAATTGAGAAAAATAGGAGTTCAATTTAGTGTTACATAATAATCTTAACTTCTCTTTATACATGCCTCCTCAAAAGTTTATTAGTATATGCTCCTTATGCCCCCTGATGTTGGACAACCCCATTTTAGCAGTTGTTTGATATTATTAAAAATAGATCAACAGTGAATCCGAGCTACTCAGTTTTCCAAACTTTTTTATATATCATTTTATGTGACCTTAAAATCATGTTTCTCAAAATTGTCCGATACAGAGCGCAAAAGCATATAAAACAAAAGTAAAGAAATATATATGATACCTTGTTTTGGTGCTTATGGCAAAAAATTAAGTTCAATATAAATACACGATTTAATAATTAATAAGAAATTCCACAATAATTAATAGTGATAATTTTACCATTTAAAATTTTAATAAACTAAAAATATAATAAAATATTTATTATAAGAAAATAATCATAAATTCATAATAAAATAAAAGTAAATTGATTTTAAAA
This sequence comes from Gastrodia elata, assembly GCA_016760335.1. Taxonomy (NCBI): domain Eukaryota; kingdom Viridiplantae; phylum Streptophyta; class Magnoliopsida; order Asparagales; family Orchidaceae; genus Gastrodia; species Gastrodia elata. The sequence goes on along the minus strand of CM028670.1, from coordinate 93,067,588 downwards.
CTATATATAAAAGAAGTGATTTTTATTTTCTTTTCTCTCTTTCTCTTCTTAGTCTATATTTCTCTCTTATTTTTCTTTTTTCTATTTTCTCTTCTTTTCTTTACTCTCTTTTCTCTTTTTCTTTCTTGCTCTTTTATTATCTCTCTCTTTCATTTTCATTTCTCATTCTCTCTCTCTCTCTGTGGTGCCTCACCCCTTAATTCACAAGAATTAAGTTAAGGGATGGTGTGTCATTCTAGCTAACCTTTCACTTATAATTGGATTAAGATGAAATCCACAATCCACCTAATAAGGGAATGTGTGAGCATAGAATCAAACATTCAGTCACTATCTAAGTAAACATACATAGTGTGAAAGCAATTTTTAACATAAAACATCCAAGTATCACAACATAAGTATATAGAAGTACATCTCAAAACATAAGCATAGAATCCAAATACGCAGTCATAAGTACCAGTGTTATTACATTAATTTAAGTTCCAAATAATAAGAATAAAAGTGCACTCATCCTCATTTAAAATAGAAGGACTAAATAGCTGCTTCTTCCACAAGCTCCTCCTCCGGATATGGCTCCACACCAAGATCCTGATCGTCCAACTGAAGAGGATCTGCCATTGTCGGTTTCACAATGTATGGCCCCAGCCAAAAAAAAGAAAAATCTGGTTATACAATTGTCTAAGTACATTTTAAGTTGATAAGTTTTATATGTGTTATGTAATATCACCATTCTATAACTTCTAAGCAACAATATATAAGGGAGCAACAAGCAATACCAAAGAAAGGAAAAGTTATAAACTATTATTTATAACTTAGGCAAAAAGAGAGGCTAAGACCTGCCTCACATGCAGACTAAGCAAGGTAAGGCATAAATATAGACAATCAAATAAGTACTGTAAGAGGAATACTACATTCTAAACATGTTGCTGATCAAAAGAAACGTGCTAATCAAGATAAAATAACTCAGCAGTGATACATATAAATAGCAGCAAGGTTTTAACATTCTAAAATATATAAGAAATACAAAGAAGTAGCTGACTGAATAAAAATGCTGAAAAATAAGTAAAACATCATAACCGCATATATATAAATATCCATGCATCAACTGTCATACAGAAAAGAGCTAATCTCTCCTATCGAATATCGAAAGATCTTAGCACCATCACGGCTAAGTCACAAAATTATGTACCCCTAGCGACATAAGGAGGCTAGGCAACTAAGCACACAAAGTAATTGAAGGATCTTAGCACCAGTACAGCTAAGGCACCAACGGTGTACCCCTAGCGACATAAGGAGGCTAGGCAACTAAGTACACAACAAAATAAAGTCCTTCCCTGTGGGGGCCCTGCCCCGCCGTGGTCCTGTTAACCCTTAAGTTAATGATTACGGTGGATGGGTCACCAAATGACAAAGTACTAACTTAGAATTGAATTAGACACGTGTTCTAATCCAACTTAAATAAGAACTTTGCCATTCAATCTATAAGAACTATCACTAAATGACTATACATGAATTCAGAGTGCGGAAGCATAAAAATATAACATCCATGCATACAGTATAAATACAATAATACAGAATAAGTAAAGAGCTGAAAATAAAAGTTAAACTTGTATTATTACAATATTTAATAAGTTTAAGAAACTGAAAAAAGAAACTCTCGATCTCACAAGCAAAAGAAACTAAAGCTACAAATCTTCAAGAACGGGCTCCTCCTCCAATGGTAAGCTCTCCACTGGATCTACTGCTCCAACAAACTCAGAGCCTACCATTATCAGTTTCATAATGGTAGGGCCCCAGCCAACAAAAGAAAAATTGGTTAGACAATATGTCTAAGTATATTTTAGGGCAAATAATTTTATTAAGTTAAATAGATATCACCATAAAAACAGAACTGAGCAAAAATAGGTGTAGAAGAAGCGTACAAAAAGAACAGTAATAAGTTATAAACAAACAGTTTATAACTAAATCAACTAGGAAGTAATACATACCTCCTCCAAGCAACTACAACAAAGACAGGTAAGCAAAAGACTAAACAAAATTATAAGAAAAGTACAACCTAAACATGCTTATGATCAAATAGATTATGCTAGGTGACATACAGAATTTGAACAGTATAAAACTGAAAACACTAACATCCTAGGTGAGCATATGAAAACAGTAGGTAAAACTAGCATCCTATATAAAACCATGTGCAGGAAAACTGTAAGTAAAATAGTGCTATAATGCAGGATATATAAGTAAAACAGTAACTGTAAATTGAAACTGCAGTGATTATCTAAGTCACCCAAACTGAACACATACACAGTAAATCTTAGCCTGATGAGCTAAGAAACTCTGAACTGAACATCACTAAAAACTCTTAGCCTGATGAGCTAAGACAGAACCAAATGTAAGTGTACTTGAATTAGTATAACCATATCATAATCCTGACTCTATAGTCAGTATGGAAAGAGTCTATCCATCCTATCACTCAGACTAGGCATGGCCATAGACTGTCGGACATTAAACCCTCGAAAGGTTGCCGACCCGAACGGGTTGATCGAAGAGATATACTAATCAAGCTACACCTTACAAACCACTTATGAAACGAAAACATAATGCTGCTTATGAATGTTCCAAATTAATATAAGATATTTATCAAATATCTTAAGTATATAATATATGTTCAAGGTATAAGGCTCAAAATTAAGGAATACGTAGCATCAAAATCAAAATGAGCAAGAAACTCTATCTAAAATGCAGGTGATATTCATTCTTATTTACTTTATTCGTTCTATCTACTCTAAGTTACATAAGTTTTAGAATCATCAATTCTTACATATTCTGTAACTTAGAATCACGAATCATACTAGTTGAAGATAGTTAGGACTGGCCAAGTCCTAGCTATATCTTAATCAAAAGATGACTATTTGGTTAAAATGAATAAATCATCAACCTAATTTTGTATTTTAATTTACCTTAAACCTCATCTTGATTAGCCAATTCAAGATGAAAAGATTAAAAATTAGACTCCAGATGATGGGGTCTAATCACTTAATCCAAAGGTATAACTAAAGATCTAAGGTTTAGAACCCAAATCTCACATATTAGGTTAAGGCAAATCCTAATGATAAATCAAATTCATTAGGATAGATCTCTATTCTTAGTTCTAAAGTTTAAAGATCAAATAATCATTTAATAAACTGAGAAAATCTAGAAACTAGTAAACTCAAGGTTTCATCTAACTGAGTAACCCAATTTACTCAATAGATAAATTCTAACTTAAGATCTATTCCTAATCTTAGGAAATAAGGCTCTTAATTACTAAGAGTATCTCTCAAGACACACATCCTAACTAATGTTATAAAGACCTAAGGAAAGGTCTAAGAATGATTAAAGAAGGAGAAATCACTCACTTAAGACTTAGGAAATTTTCCTTAAGGAGCAAATTTTGAGATTTTAATCAAAATCTAACTTAGACTTGGATTTGATTAATTTCAATTCTAAATCATTCTATTTACTGATTTTAGTGATTAGAAACTGAAATTAGGGCTTTTAAAGGCTAAACCCTAAATTTGGGCAAAATGACCATTTTGCCCCTACTTAAGGGTTCAAAAGATCAAATTTTGATCTAGGGCTTAAATTCTGAAATTTTTTTTTGGAAAGTGTTTCTTACTATTTAATGTAAGATTAGACAGCAACTAAATTAATTTTGGGTGATTATTAAGCCATATGAGATCAAATTAGTGAATTTGACTCATAAGGGCAAATTAGTAATTTGACTAAGTAAAAGTTAAATTTTCTTTCAGATTATTGTTCTTTACTGCCTAAGATTTCCATAGAACCTAAATTTGCTAAATTCTGATAAGTATTGACCAAGTTATGGCCAATACAAAAGTTAGGGTTAAAAGGTGATTTAAGGAATTCTTAATTATGGGTCAAAAATTTTAATTTTGCCAATTAGTGTCCAAATTGTGCAAATTCAGTGACAATGGTTTACAAATGGTCCACTGATCATAATGACATGAAGTAGACTCAATTTGGACCTAATTTGACTAAGTTAAGACCTAATTAGGGTTTAGGGTGATTAGTGAGTGATTAGCAAAATTAATCACTCAAACACTAATCCAACCTTATAGATTGATTCTAAATGGTTCTATGAGTCCTTTGAAACTTAAATCATTAATTTGGGTTACTAGATTTGATAAAATTTACTAATCAACATTTAGAGTAATTAAAGGTGATTAGCAAATCTAACCATTTAATCTAAAATATTTTTATAAATTACTATTACTTAGGTTTTTTGGATCTAAAAGGACCTTTGGATCATTCAATTTGGAGTTCAGTTGACCAAGTTATGGTCAATTGAAGTTCTAGGGTTAATTAGGGTAATTAGGATTAGGTCCTAAATATCATTAGTCAAATCCTAATCCAAACAGCAAGATGAATACTACCAAAATAATCCATAGGGTTTTCTGATCACTTTAAGACCCATATTGGGTATATTTGGATCAATCTACACAAAGTTGTGAGCTAAATAAGATTTGTGACATAAATTTGAACTTAATTAAACCCTAAATGTCATTTTGCTAAATACAAGTCTAAATGCAAAATTATTGGCATCAATAAATTTCTCATATTTTTCTGATCAATTTGATATATTTATTTGTATAATTTGGATGTGTATTTTAGGAGTTATTAAGGTTTAAAATTTAGTATTTAATTAATTAATTAATACTATTTATTTAAATTAAATAAATCTGTTATTTATATAATTAATTCAATTATAATTAACTGTTATATAATAATATATATATAAACAATTTATTTAATTCTGCAGGTACACGTGGTAGCTCCTTACTGGCGCGTCAGACGACGGCGGGTCCCACTGCCAGTCTGCTCACTCGCAGAGCCACGTGTCGCGCTGCCATTGGCCGCGCGTCGCGTGGTGGGTCCCGTCGCGGCAGCTGAAGCACCGCGGGCACAGGTCACGGGCCGGGCTCGGGCCGACCCGACCGGCCCGAAAAGATTCTTCGTCTTCACGTGATCGACACAACAGCGGCGTCCTAGGGCATCAAAAACGGCGACGAATTCATCGTCACCGGAGGTCGAACCATGTACCGATCGAAAGGTCTGGAAGAGGCCTTTCGATTGGTACTCAAAATGTCGCCGGAGAAGACCTATATCTCCAGCAAAAACTAACCTTAGGGACCCCTATCGAAACTCGGGGGTTCTTAACGGTTTGCACTGTACAGCCAGACTAAATTGACGCCGATCGAACCCATTTAAGGTTGATCAGATCCATTGATTTTTCAATCGAACACATGGAATAGATAATCGAAACAAGTTTGATAGCAATGGATGGAAATCGAGGGTATATGGTGTACCTCAAATCGAACGGCTCGGGCTACGACAATCCTCGAACGAGAGCTTCTTCGATTGTCGCGGGTCCTCGATTGCGCAGACTCGCGAGGAAGAGAGATCCGAGCCTTTAATTGAGTTCTTAAATGGTGCTAGAGCGGCGACGGGGGTGTGGAGGTGTTCTGGCGTGCCGCGCGTCAGCGTTCGCGACACGCGGACGACGCGCGAGGACGATAACCTTCGTCCGTTCGATCTTCCGATCGAAGGGATCTCAGTGCCCGTCTGATCGAACGGCGAAGTTAGAATTAGGGCGACAGCGTTACCCCTAAGTGGACGGCGCCGTTAAGTGCTTAAAAATAATATTAATATTATAATTATTTAATTAGATTTCATTAATCAAAATTAATTAATTAAATGCATTCCAAAAATTTCCAATAAATCACCCTTAGCTAATTGAAGGGTGAGGAATGCAACGGCGTACTCGGATTTTTGTTTCGACGAGTATTTATTTATTTGATTATTTGGGGTATTTAATTATTATTAAAATATTCGGCAAAAATTCAACGACTTCGAAATGTATCCAAAACTTCACCCCTAGCTAATTTGAGTGTTCTGAACGCAATGGCAAAGTCAAATTTTTAATCTGAGGTCTAGATAAAAAGTCAATTTTCTAGAGTTTGGGATTTTCTAGAATTTCTGATTTTTACTTTGTTGACTTCTGATTTGACCTAGGTTTCAGAGGCGAGTTCTAAATTACTTAATTAGTGAGTTAGAACCTTAATTAAGACTTAGATTAGTCTTAATTGAGCTAAGTAACAACCTGGGTTGTTACATTCCCCTAGTGACATAAGAAGACTAGGCAATAATGACATATCTGAGAGGCATCTCATATAACTATTACCTTTTTAATAATCACTTTAATATTTTCACAAGGAATCTAAGGAGTCTTCATATTTTCCTAATATTTTATTTATGCATCAAAAATCTTATATGATATGCTCAAGGAGTTAAGGCACAAAAATACAAGAAATACGTAGCACAAAATATCAAATAGAAATAAGGGACTCTACTAAATATGGTGATATCATTTGTTTTCTACTTAACCATTCTAACTATTCCAAGTTACACAAGTTCAGGATCACCATTTTTCAACTATCGAGTGTAACTTAGAAGTTCATCTCTATAAGTTAAAAAGGATTAAAACTGATCAGGTTCTAAGCTAGTTTAATCAGACAGATGACTATGAGTTGAATCAATAAATCATATATCCTAGTTTTGTGAATTTAGATATTCTAACTAAGATCTGATCAAGGTCTTCTAAACCTATAGATTATGGATTAAACACTATGAGATTTAAATTTAATCACATAATCCAAAAAGGATAAGACCTAAGTTCTATGTTTTATTCTAAAAGTGATCTACTGATTATGGTAATCCTATTAAGTAATCAGACTTAATAGGATGAATCTCCTATCCTAAATTAAAGTTAAAATAATCAGAACAAGTTGTAAAATAAAAAAAAAAGTTTAGAAACTAATAAAACTAAGGTTTCACTCATTGGGTAACCTAATTTACCCAATAAATGAACTGTATCCTAAGATCTAGTCCTAATCTTAGGAAGGGTCCTTAAGGTGTGATGTTTAAGACTTAGAAGAATCCTGGAATCTGATCTAAGGGTTGATTTCACTCACTTAAATATTACTAACATGATTATAACATTAGTTTTAATGTTTTGGAATGTTAATTAAAGGTTAGGGGTACTTAGTCCAATCTTAGGGCAAAATGACCATTTTGCCCCTACTCTAAGGGTCAAAAAGTCAACTTTTGACTTACGAGTCAGAATTGAATTCTCTTAGTTCCAACTGATTCCTTAATTTATACTTAAAGAGAGATAGTAAGTACGCCTAACTTGGACGAGAAATGGTCAAGTTATGATCAAGAATAAGGTCAAGGGTATTTTGGTCATTTTCTAAATTTCTAGGATTTAGATCCTAAATATTATTCAATTTTATTGATTACATTAAAATTTTAAACAAGTTAGCACCTTGAATTTTTAAATTTGGAGTTGATTTGACTAAGTTATGACTGTTTGAAGTCTAGGGGCATTTTGGTTATTTTTCACTGAGAATTATAGAGTTGACTTTTTGTCCTGATGTCTAAATGAGAAAACTAATACTACTACAGTGATGGGGCTGCTCTCCTGAGCATTTTAAGACCCATATTGACCAAGTTTGGATAACTGGGTAAAAAATTATGAGGTTCTAAAAATGTCCTAAAATGTTATCTCATTATGCGTACCCCAAAATTAATTTTTGACTTATGTTATTTGATTTCTTATGTTTTTCTGATCAAAATGAGACCTATATTGGCTATATTTGGATCACCCTACAAAAAGTTATTAAACTTTTAAGTTTTACTATTTAAAAATACAATTTGAATTATTTTACTGTTCATTTATTCAAATTGAATGATTTTACTGTTCATTCCTAAAGTTATATATATAATTTCTGAATTCATTAACCTTTAATTAATCTATTAATTAATGATTACATTCTATAATATTATTATTTTATTGTTGAACAGTCATTAATTAACTTTAATCACCTATTAATATTTAGTTAAGAATAATTAATTATAGTTTATTATTTAATAATAATTAATTATTCTAATTACTGTTAAGGTTTAATTAATATTAAAATAATCATAATTAATCTCTTAATTATTAATTAATTACATGATTACTGTTAAAATATCATTAACACTAATTATAATTAATTAACCACTAACTGTAATTAATTAAATTAATTAATTGGCTGAGATGGCAGTGGGCCCCACTTATGACACGTGTCAGCACCTGATTGGATGCTGCACTGAGTGTATGCCCCACTAGACACGTGGCATGCCTGGAGGCTGCCACGTGGCTCTGTGGGCCCCACAGGAAGCCGAAGAGCCTCGGGTGACCGGCCAGTGGGTCCCACTTGACACGTGGCACTGCCAGAAACTGCCACGTGACATTGCCAGAGACTGCCACGTGGCACTGTGGGCCCCACAGGGGAGCCGAAGAGCCGCCGGGGCTCGGGCAGTGGGTCCCACTTGACACGTGGCAGGCCCTGGTGGCGCCACGTGGCTCGGTGGGCCCCACGGCCGAAGCCGAAGAGCCGCGGGGCTCGGGCTGTGGGCCCCACATGACACGTGGCGCGCCGGATGGCTGCCATGTGGCACAGTGGGCCCCACATCCGAAGCCGAATGGTCGCAGGCTCGGTCGGTGGATCCCACTTGACACATGGCAGGCCCTGATGGCTCCACGTGGCTCGGTGGCCCCACCTAGCTTACGCGGACCCGGCCGAAGGCGGGACGGGCTCGGGTCGACCCGGCCCGGCTCGGACTTCATCTTTTCAGCGGAGGGGTTCCGAGGGCACCGGGCTAGGGCACGGGTTTTGCCGGCCTTCCCGGTGCCGGACCACCTCGGCCCGCACGGCCGACGATAGCCCTCATCGGGGGCTACACGTCGGTGGGCGGACCATCGCCGAAGGAGGCAGGGATCGCCGGAAAAATGCAACCATAGGTCCTAGGGTTCGGCATCAGGATCCCTAACGATTTCTACTTTGGATCCCGAGCCAAATCCGTTCGATCGGGTTGGATTGAGCCCGATCGAACCGGTTGATCGACGATCTATGGCATGCAATAACCTATCGAGGTGTTGGATTAAGGAATGCGTGAGTAAAAAGGGGGAAATCGAAGGTACCTGATCGACGGTGGACGAGGCAGCTGGGTTCGATCCAGACGAGGCAGAGGGCTCGGGCTCGGGAGGCGTAACCCGTGGGTCAGGGGTGTCAGGGAGGTCCATATAGGCCCTCGGACGGATTGGCCGAGGCGGGGGAGGCCGCCGATTGGCCAGGCGAGCGGCGGGCGTGCCGCGGGGCTCGCGGGCGACGGGGCCGAGGATGAAGGCCCGTGGCCGTCTGATCCCGCGACACGCGGATGGCCCGGATCCGCTCGGACTGCGCGTCGCGGATCGCGGCTGTGCGCCACTTGATCTGCGCGGATCGGACGGTCCGGATGGAACCATCCGATCGGACGACGCCGTTCGCGCCATCAACTAAATAATTATATATATATATATATATATATATATATATATATATATATATATATATATATATATATATATATATATATATATATTAAACAAAAATTTCAAACATGTTTTTCCTAGCTATTTCAGAGGTGAGGAACGCAATGGTGAGGTCGGATTTTCGATCCGACGAGTATTTTGATTCCTCGTTTTCCGGGGCATTTTTATTATTAAAATATTCGTCGAAATTTCAACGACTTCCGATTGACACGAAAACTTCACCCCACGCTAATTTGGGGTCAATGAATGCAATGGTCATGTCCGTTTTTCAATCCAAGGTCAATTTAGATAGGTCAAATTTTAGGGTTTCTGGATTTTCCAAAAATCAGTATTTGATCCATTTGATTCCTGACTTGGGAGTAGGCCCTAGAGGTTGACTCCAATAGCACTTATGATTATATTTAAGATTAAGATTAGTCCTAATTAATTAAGGTAATAACTTGGGTTGTTACACTCTCTCTTATCTTTCTTCTTTTATTTTATCCTCTCTCATTCTCTTTTTCTTTCTCTTTAATTTTTTTATATGAAATTATCTTCTCTCTTTTTTTTCTCTATTCTTTCTCTTTTTTTTAATCTTTTTCTCTTTTATATATAATTATAATAATAATAATATTATTATTATTTTTCTTATTATTATTAATATAATGTAATGATTATAATAAGTTTATGATAATCATGACATAATAATAATAATAATAATACAAAATATTTAATTAAAGAAAATGATTGGATTAAAATAATAGAAATATAAATTATATGATAATAATAATAATAATAATAATAATAATAATAATAATAATAATAATAATAGTAATAAGAATAATAATATTGGCGGAAAAGAAAATGAGTAAACTGAAAATTGTAGAAAATAAAATTAAAATAATAATAATAATGTTGAGAGAAAGAAAATGATTGAATTGAAATAATATAAATTAAATTATATAAAACAATAATAATAATAATAATAATAATAATAATAATAATAATAATAATAATAATAATAAGAAAAAGAAAATAACTAAATTGAAATAATAAAAATGTAAATTACAAAAAAATAATAATAATACTAATAAAAATAAAAATAATAATAATAATAATAATATTGATAGAAAGAAAATGACTGAATTGAAATAATATAAAGATAAATTGTAGAAAATAGTAATAATAATAATAATAGTAATAATAATAATAATGATAATAATACTAATAATAATAATAATAATAATAATAATAATAATAATAATAATGATAATATTAATAATAATAGTAATAATAAGGATAATAATAATAATAATAATATAAATTAATAACTTTATCAATATTACTATTAACAAAATAGAATAAAATAATAATAATAATATTATTATTAATAATAATAATAATAATACTAATACTAATAATAATAAAAATAATAATAAAAATAAAAAATAATATGAATAAAAAAGAGAAAAAAATTTTCCTTTTTGCAGATGGTGGTGACGAAGGTGACGGCTGCTGGAGGTGGAGGGGAAGGTGAGGGGCAGTGTGTGTGCAGAAATGAGAGAGGTATGCGTCCTTTTTATAGAGGAGAGGAGAGGGGTGATGGCAAGCTATAGCTGCTCGCCTAGTCATTGGGGCATGCTCGCTGTCCTGCGGTCAAAGGAGGTGGGAGTCGTGCGCTGTACGGCTTTAATTGCCATCGCCCACGTGTGGGCCCTAAGGCATGCGAGCATGAACGCCGCTATGCAAGCGGGTAGTGAAGGAGAGAGAAAATTAATTTAGGGAATTTTAAATAAGTAATTTCAAATAAATTATTTGCATTCTTTCGCCATTTGAATTTCAAAATTAACAAAACTTGACCCGGAGCTATATTTCGACACGACGAACACACCTGTACCAAAATTTCATAATTTGCAGTTATATTTTATTTTATATTAATTTCTAATGTTTACATTTTCAAAAATTAACTATAGTCATTTTGGAGCTCCAAATTTAACGAAACTTTTTATGCAATTTTTTCAAATATTTTTAATTTAAGGGCACTAAAATTGTTGAAATTAAACTTGTATTTAATTTTTCCAATTATTTGAATTTAAAATACTTAAAAATAAATTCATGAGTATCTATTATCCAGATTGCTTCCAAATATGGGCATTAAAATCACAAAAATATATTATTTCCAATGATATTTTTGGTTTAATTTTGAAGTTACCCGAGATCATGATTTTTGAGTCAAATTTAATCATAATTAGCATGTTAAAGACTTGGGTTGTTATACTTAAATTGTCCTAAGCCCAATAAAAGGTACTTGAGTGTATCTTTGTAGTATTATGGTTTAAAGATCTTATAGAGTGAATGTCTCATGAATATGATTTTACATGCAATGGAAGTAGCATTTTACACTCAACCATCGTTGTTATATAGAAGCAAGTTTAAATTTTGGAAATCAAAATCCTTCCATTCTATTGTTACCATATGTATATGATGATTAAACTGGGAAATGTCAAGTCATCCATCTCATATAAAGAATAAATGTATGACGATTTTAAAACAAAAATGCTATTCAGACCCGCTGACGTGGCACCCAAAAAAACTTATCTAATGAAAATTGGACATCATTTCAATACAAACTTTAAGAATAATATTTGTATTATTTTAATGTAAATAAATACTAATGAAATGATGTTCAAATTTTATTGGATGAGTTTTTTGGAGTGCCATGCCAACTGGTCTAAATAGAATTTCTCATTTTAGAATTCATAGTTAAATACAAAAGCAAACAATAGCTTTTAGTAAGCTCTAAAATAATATGATTATATTTGTATTTCTCTATGAATAATGCAAAAGGTGATATGAGATACTTTAACTGTTATCACAATAATATATTAACAAGTGAAAATAAACACTTCCAAATTAAATTAGAAGAAAGCATATCTAAGACATACATAAACTTAACTTAAATTATTACTGAGCTTTAATCATTTAAAAAAAAATAATATTTATTAAAATTGAGATCATGAATAAAGTTTTAAGGTCCAGTTTATCAAAGAAGTCAAAGATTTCAAGACCTAGCCTTTTTGTACCAAATTCCATACTCTAATTTAGGTTATGGGCATAGTTATGAGACACTAAAAAATGATTATCTTAAGAGTTAACAAAGTAATGGAAGATTTTTCAAGTACCAGAGGATGGATAAATTGCTAATAAGAAAGCTTTAGAAATATTATAAAAAGTCAATATTATCTCAATCACAATGGTAAGAGCTCTATCCTTAATTAAAAATTATTTGATGCATCTATTGACACATTAGACTAGTGTCAAAAATAAAGAATAAGAAAATTAATTTTAGTTAAATTTAAAGCATTAAACTTAATTAAGAAAAGGGAGCTTAACTCAAAACAATATTTTAATAATTTTGCTTCAAGAAAAAATTTGAACCAAATGAGGTTGTCCAAAAGGAAAACATGCTTTAAGTTTATTTGTTAATTCTTAAAAAATAAACATGGTTAGTATGGGTATTTATGTTTATTTAATTATTTAGAACTTGAAAGAAAAGTAGAAGATTTTGCTCTACTCGCCCCAAGGGTTTGCTATACATGTTGCTAGATAGAATATATCTTACTTAGCTTATGTTTCTAAAGGAACCATTTTCTTAAGAGGTGGATCCAATCGAAGATGATTCAATTATCTTACACTTTAATTTGCATTGTAAGAATCAAATATTCATGTAGGAACCTTGAAGGCATGAGAAAGTAATGCTTTCTCAATTTTTGATTAATATTTGATTTCACAAACTTTATTGTATTCTATATAAATTTTGTTGTATAGTTTAAGAGAGGAGCTTATTTTTATTTATTCATTTAGTTTTATGACTTTTCTTTTAATAGTTGTATCCTATTAGCAATTCATAAAAATATTAAAATTCTTAATATATATTATATTCGTTAGTTTTGTTCTTGCATCAATTACTAATTAGCTTTTATTAGCATCACTTTGTTTCAGTTCTTATTAATGTTAAATTTATTTAAGTTCTCAATAAGTAGTTTTGCTATTAGATTTATTTTATGCTAGGTTTTGAAAAAGTTATTTAATGTTATGTTTGCTTTGCTTTATTTTTAAATATCATTCTTTATTCCTTAAGAATATAATTGCTTAGTTTTAATATATCTTATTAGACTAATTTTAAATTAAGTTAAATAGCAATAAAGTTGATAATTGTAGGACAAATATGTATGCTTAGAAGGTTGATGAAATATTAATAATCTCGCAGAGCTATTTAGACTAGAAGCACAACTAACATTTAATTGTGTGATTATGTTGCACTCTTCTATTTTTATTTTTGGAGGAATAATTAAACATTTAGAATTTGATTATATAAGAGGTCATTTAAGCATTTACTTTCTTCTAAATTTATTCAATTATTTTATAATTTAACAAACACAACCATTAAAAAAGTTTGATTGTTAAATATTAATGTGGTCATTAACTCTATACAACTCTTTATAGAATCATATATAATAATAATATAAGTCTTATAAATATACTCTAAAATGATATGCTAACAAATTAAAAGACTTAAATAAACTTAGAGCATAACTTATCACTCTAAATTAATGTTCAGTTTGAATGTGTGACCAAAACTATTAGTTAAATTATGTGCTCTAAACATTTAAAGGTAATTAAGTTATTAGTTACAAATCTAATATTTGTTTGAACTTTAATGAAACCTTATATAACAAGAGTGTGTACTATAACTTGTATAATACTAAAATATGACACCTTTTTATATGATTTGAATTTGATTGAGAGAGGAAACTTAAATATAAGGTTGATTCAATCTAGAATAAATTCTTCACAATAACCCAAAATAAATACATTTTGCAAATTGTTGACCTCACATAACCTAATGTGTCTGGGGTCTAACAGGATTAAATATAGAATTTTATAATAATAATATCAACCACAATAACAATAACCACATTAACAATAACAATAATAACTATAATAATAATAATAATAATAATAGTAATTATTATTATTATTATTATTCTTATTATTTTAATAGTAGTAATACTAATTATAATAGTTAAGGGTCATCATAAGCTAGTTGCACACCTTCACATGTGCTAAGGTGTTGAAGCTAAGTTCACTTAACCTTCAAGGTTTTACTTTAAGTTCTCTATAGTTAAATAAATGAAGCACACTTCTTTTTTAACTATTGGAATGCTTTTGATCAAGTCTTCATTGGTCCTGTGGATCATCTAGGTTTTTTGGATAATATTAAGTTAACATAGGAGTTAATCAAGTATTAAGGCATCTGATACAATAAACTAGTTTATATTATTTTACCATTTAATCATCTAATCAACTACTTAAAGCTACTGCAAAGGTATTTTCTTAAAATATATATTTAACAAATTTAGAGTACATAAAAATAATATTATACATTGTAATAATTAAAAAAATTATAAGGGATAATGAGATTAGAATCATATGTTAAGAAATCTCTCCATTTTTAATGATGGTAAGATATGATTTAAGTTTTTCAAAAAATAAACAAAATAAAATAAACTAAAATAATACACATATACTAAATGTCTCTCCCCCATTTTAATCTTTAAGAAATAAAGAGAAAGAAAGCAACAATACTAATCTACTTCGAGAAACCTATTAATTAATTGAAACATAATTATATTAGATTGCAAGCTTGACATAATAAATTTCTTATACCAAATGTCATGTCCTTTATTACTAAGATTTCTATATCATAAATAAGAATCCTACAAAGTCAATATATGATATAATGTTCCAAAGTCTTATGGTTAATAGCAAGTTCCATAACAGTATCTATTATAGAATAATATTAAAGGCTTTAATCATATTTATTAAGCTCAAGCTAACCTCAATGATGTGCACCTTTTGAGTAAAGATATATATTTCCTATTTCAAAATATATGGTAGTAACATAGATATTAAATAAAAAATGATGGATGTTAATTCCAAGACATGTACAAGACAGTCTCATAATGGATTTTAGGTCCTTAAGATGCATTGGTAATCATCCCTTCTATGTGGTCGATATCTTTTTCATGTCAACAACAAAATATTCCCCTCCAAAGCTTAATGTTAACTCAAAAGTTTATTATTAACACTAAGAAGATGATGTATAGATGCTCAAGAAGATAAATTCTCCCTCTTCTAATAAGATCAAGAATAAAGAGGATCAAGTTAGTTTTCTTGATAAAAATAGGGCTTCTAAAATTTATGATGACCGAGTGACTGATTTTGAGATTCTCTAAAAAATAAACTCATCATTTGAAATATTGAAAATATGATAATAAAATTATAAGTTATTTATTCATCAGAGAGCTAATCTTATAAAATTACATAAATTCAATTATTATTACAACATATAATAAAATAAAATATATTCACTCCAATCTCACTTCTTCTTATAAGCTCTTCATAAGTGAATATCTTCTTAAACTTTAATTTTCAAAACCTAAAATAATTATCAACAAAGCCAGTCAGGTAGGAGTATGAAAATTATCCATTAAGATTTATTTTCTAGTATCCTAAAATAAGTGTAAATCAAATGAAATATCAAAAAAATTAAATTTTATATTAAAGTAAAATAAAATAAATGCTGCAAATTTTACCAAGCTTGTCGTGTATGTTAGGTATGAAATTAAACATTTGAAAAGCATCAAGTAAAAATTTTTCAATTAAAAGTAAATTGTAACACAAAGTTTAGTCCTGTGACTCATCATCCAACAGGTAAAACCTATTGGCCATGAAAACTTATCACCACCCGTCGGTAGTGCCTCATCTTATAGATGTAAAATAGTGTATCTTTTATCTGGATCTTCTACCCACTTCTATAAGGGCTAGATCCCTCCTTATTTCATTGTGAGCTACTAGTAAGCTCTACCTGTACAGGTTACATTTTCATTTCTTCCTTCAAATTTGTGTTTTTTTAAGCAAACTATAAGCACTTAAATGACCTCCTTAATGATATAAATCAACTCAAGTGATTAATAGAGAAATTGCTCACAATATAACCAATATTATGTTTGCCAAAGAGAAACATTTAACTGTGCTTGAAATAAAAATTATACAAATCTGAATATCAAGGAAATTTCAGAAAAATCTATTTTTAAATTTGAAACTTTCTAGGGTTTTTATTGAACTTTGAGCACTTAAATGTTAACCCTAAAGTGCTCAAACTTTTGGGACGTCTTCAGTGAAATTCATCCAATATATAGATGAATCTTCATGCAAATTTACAGCTTTGTACTCTAGGTGATCAAAAAGTTATAAGGTTTTAAAGTATTACCAAAAACCTAAAAATTTTAAGAAAATCTAGAAATTTTTCCGAGTAAAAATTCAGAAATTTTATTATACTTTGGGATTCATTTAAATTAGTATAGAAGCAAAAAAATAAAATAGTTTTTTCTAATAACATGCGACCAATATATAGGAGAACATATTAGAAAAGATTTCAAGTTCTAAATATGATGAATTTAAGAGATATAGATATGCAAATTTATTATAAATATACTTTTTAAACATGAGAAATATTTGAAAGAAATTAAAATTTTAGAAATTTATAAGAAAATAAAATAATCATGTATTGGATCTTGACTTAATATGAAGAGATCTAAATCAAATTAAGAGAAATTTTGTATGCATGCTTTGATCTTATAAATAAAATGAGATTAAAAAAATGATAATTAACTTAAGAAGAAATTTGCAAAATTTGATAGAGAGTTCTTCTTTGGATCTCTTTTCTAAGATTATTTGAATATCTTAGATAAATTCTTGGATCTCTAGGATAGCCTTGAGAGTATGAGAAATTTAAGAAAAAAAAGAGATGTAGAGAAGTTCTTGAAAATAGAAAGAGAAGTGTTAGAGAAGAAGAAGAATTTGGAGGTGATGGAAGGAGATAAAGGAGAGGTGTTTGCTAAGAGAGGAGAAGTCTAAATTGAGTTGCAAATGCTGAATTTTTCTCTAATCTACAGCTTTATATGTATAGAAATATATTGGATAAGAGAAAAATTAAATCAAAATAAGAATGGATGGTTTAGATTAAGAGGTAGATTTTGTCTTTATTTAGAATAAAAATAGGATAAGAATATTCCTAAGGGGTATATTTGCAAAGATAAAATTTAAGAAAAGAAAAAACTTACAAATTAGCTCAATTTAAATAAATATGAAAAAAAATAAAAATTTAAATCTTTCAAATTCAGAAAATCAAAAGTTAACAACAATTAAATTTTAAGGTCTTAAATGAAAGGTTTCATCAATACGATTCCAACGATACCAAAAATATCAAATTTGGATGAACGGTTAATCAACAATTAGCCCCTAAATTTACATATATATATATATATATATATTTGACTATTTTTCAAAATAGTTTCAAATTTATGAGATTTTCTCCTTTAGCTTACATCGACGTCCTGAATCCAAAAATATTGAAATCTTTTTAATTCTGACACCTAAATATTTTGAAATAATTATCTTAATTTAAATTCTCATTAAAATAACCATGAAAATTTTGACGTAAAATAATTTTCAAAATTTGTCAAATATTCTCTAAAATTATTTCTAACATTAATATAATCATAATATGAAATATTAATAAATAGATAATTCAAACTATATTTAATAACTAAATTTAGATAATTATATTTAAAATAAACGTATTTTACAAAATTAAAGTTAATAATGCACAAATACAAATAAAATTGTCACCCGACGATGAAACATTTTTCCTCTAAGTAAAAGAGAAATGATATATGTAAAGGGATGCAAAGTCCACTCCAAGAGACCTTAGCTATGTCTACAACTATAGTGGTTATAGTAGACAAGGTAACTAATTGGGATAAATTGGCAGATTCTCAGTTAATTCTTTCTTAACCGTATAATGATATCTAATTTTTTTCGGAGAGGAGATGAAACTACCTCAAAAACTTAAGAGTAAGGAAAGGGGGAGTGATGATACTCTATTACGACTGCCTTCTAGATGTTTGTGTATATCTTACAGTAAATCATAGTTTAATATAGTTTGGCAAGCATTTTATTTATTCAAATGACTTGTCAAAATCCAATATTGCTTTTCCTAATCCAAATGAATTGAGTCTTCAACCACACAATCGGCTATGTTGTTGGCTAAGGCCAAGCATCAAGGGATGGATAACTAAGCTTTTGGTTGTAGAGCATCTAACAAGCCTAACTTTGCTCAAATGGTGGTGAGTTGATCGGTTAACCTTTTTCGCTAAATTGACTATTTAAGATTATTAAATACCAATCGTTGGCATTGATTATTTAATACCCAACTATTCTAGATAATTAACTGCCAATTAATTCATTAATTTATGATACATATAATAATTAACAAAAATAAACAGTTAATACTTGTCATTAATCTCCCGGTTATTATTTATGGTCACCGTTTTAATTTTCTTAAACTCTAAACCCACTTAAGCTTGCCGAAAGCCTCTTAAGCTGCTTACGTCCAAGAATTGAGTGGATTATGACAGACCCACGAATTTGCAAATAAAGCTTATGTTCGACAGTTAGCTTGCTTTAATGGCAGCCAAACATCCCCACTTGATAACATTATTTTACATAGGAAAATCAGATGAATCCAAAAAGGATACCATTAGCACCTGAAGTGGTCATAATTTCTACAACCAGAGGGCATTATTTTATTTGCCAAGTGTGCTGAGAAAAAGGTTCTCTTCAAATTAATCAGTCAAAATAAATATTATATTTATTAGTATTATTCTATTTAATATGTTGCAATCGAAATGTAAAATAATTTAGTTAAAATATACTTTGATTGAATTGTAATTTGATTATTGAAGCTGTTTATAGTTATCTTACCGAGAATCAATTATTATTTTTTTTAATTTAGAATAAAATAATTTGCATGAATACTTTGAATAATTTCAACCAAATAAGTGGTAAACTCATTACTTAGCTTGCAATTCATGCAAATCAACATAAATGCAAAAAACAAACTTACTCATGGGTTCGTCAACTTACCAATAGACATTCATTCCCAAACGCAGTCCCCTCACTCCTACCGAACAACTACAATAAAACATACCACAAAGCCAAAACCCAAATATACCATAGCTTCGATATTGGATGTAGGGCTTTGAGGAGGGCATTGGATTGTCGACATTGTGGGAGTTCAAGGACAAACATATTACTGTTTCATGTGGAGAAAATGACAACAGACCATCGAAGTTTGACCATAAAAGCTAAAATCACAGATGAGATGGCATTGGCAAGGTGTTCGGTTGTCAGCATAGTGAGAGATGAAGGTGTCAAAGCTACTCTTGGAGAATGAATGAGTGATGCTCAACCAAAACAGCCCAAATCTCAAAAGAAATGATTTAGGGAACTTTCGTAGAGCATTGGCAAGTGCGATGAATTGACGACGTAGTAGGGGATGAAGGTGTCGACCAAAACACAAAAATGGAACATACTCAAACGCAAAAGTGTTGTATTGAAATGATGCACTGGTATTACACCCAATTAGACAACTATGAGCCCAAGCATTAAGAGTATAAATGAACACAAGAATGGCTTGACTGCAACTGATATTCGTTGGATGGGCCGGAATAGTGTCCTAAAATGCGACTTAGCGTATTTATTTAACGTAATGCTAATGCAAATCTATTATAGTAGGAGTTCTATGAATATCTAAGTTATATAAAATTGGGTAATGTAAGTATAAAACCCCTGAGTCTTAAGTGGCTATGATGGCTACTATAATATTTTCTTCTTGCATTGAGATAGTCTTCTCATATCGTGCATCTTTGTGATTTTATCTTAACTTTACATTTTTCATATAAATTTTGGGTGTCTGTTGTGAGTGTGCTTGTGTTTCTTGATTTGTGCAACACACCTGCATTTGCTCATAAACTGATGAAACCTCTATAACAACCCAAGATTGTTATCCAGCTTAATTTTAACATAATCATAGCATAATCGCCATTCCATCAAGTTCATCTAGTTATTGGAACCAAACCCTGAAGGTTTGGAGTAATTCGGAGCTAAATCCAATATTTTGGATTATTTTAATATTTCATTAAGTAGAAAATTAAGGTTTTTATTTTGACCTCAAAATCAAAATCCGACTTCGTCGTTGCGTTCGTCACCCCCAAATTAGCTAGGGGTGATGTTTTGGACGCGTTTGGAAGTCATCAAATTTTCGCGAATATTTTAACGTAATTAAATGCGTCGAAAAATAGGAAAATTAAATAATCGTCGGAATCAAATTCCAACTTCACCGTTAAATTCCTCACCCCCAAATTAGCTAAGGCTGAATTTTTGGGATTTTTCGGAGTGCGTTCCAAAAATTAAAATTGCTAAATAACTAGAGAAAATAAGAAAAATAAATAGCAATATTTGGATCCCTTATTTGCAATTTCCCCATTTATTTCAAAATGTTTTTCGGCTGGCCATCCTCATGCCTTTCGGCTGGCCATTCCTCCTTCCTCCCTTTGCATTAAATGCTATGGCTATCACTTCCCCTCTAGCCCCTCCTTAGCCATGATGAGGCCTCCCCTCCCCTCTCCTCCTTTAAAAGGAGAGCTCAGCCCTCCTTCTTTGCTTGCTGAAAAAATCTCCTCTATCCCCCTCCATTGCTGGTTGCTCTTGTGTTGAGGGAGAAGAAGTGCAGCTCTCCTCCCTAAGGTTGTGAAGGAAACAAAAGTCCTCTTCTTCCTCTCCTTCCAAGAACACAAAGGAACCTATTTGCTCCCCTCCTTCTTGCCTTCTACATGTTGTTATTATGCTTGAATGCACCTTGGAAAGCTTAAAGGCATGTATGAAAGTTATTAAGACTCTTAAAAATTGTATAGAAAGATGCTCTGTTTTCATTCATTCTGCATATCCTTATATTCATCATTATTTTTAGTATAGCTAGGATGCTCCGTTCATACTGATTTTGGTGTTGATGGAAAGGTATCGAAAATACCTTTCCATTGATATATGACACCACTCATAGAACTCTCTGGATTGAGAGTAATTAAGCTCAAGAAATAGCTCTCGTGGGTTTCGCACCTGGCGAAATCACCGTCTGCCGCTGCAGCGCGCTGCAGCGGATTGCCGCAGGCTGCAGTGGATAGGAAAACTTAGGAAAATTGCACATTAATTAATTGAACAGTAAAATTATGAAATGAACAGCTACAGCGCGCTATAGCGCACTGCAGCGGTCTGCAGCGGCATTTCACGAAACTTAGGAAACAGTCATAAAAATTAATTGAACAGTAACTTGCAAAACGGGATGCTACAGCGCGCTATAGCGCGCTGCAGTGGACCTTAGCGGAAATATTTTAGATCTTAGGAAATGACAAAATAAATTAATTGAACAGTAGTTTTGCAAAATGAACCGCTACAGCGCGCCATAGCGCGCTGCAGTGGGTCACAGCGGATCGCAGCGGACCGCAGCAAGCCGCATCGCAAAGGCGCTACAGCGCGCTGCCGCGCGGAAAGCTCTACAGCGCACTGCCGCGCGGAAAGCGCTGCAGCGCGCTACAGCGCCCAAATTTTGCAAAATTTCCCAGAATTCCATAAACTGCCCAGATTTTGTAAAACTATCCAGTTTTGGCTAAAATGGCCAAAACTCAACTGTTTTGGTGTTTCAAGACCCCTAGGAGCCTAGTGGGGTTGATTCAAGACCATTAGGACCCTAGTGGGGTTGAGTTATACTAAATTTGAATTTATTTTAGCTAAAAATGAACACTGCATAAAATTCTATTTGAAAATTAAATTTGAAACTTTGTCAATTTCATTAAGTGCTCAAAACCTATATATCTTAAATACATGTTACGCCATATGCTAAGCACTGGAGTTTTAATTGCTTGTATCAATTAGGCATACCTTAATAATCTAAATGACATGAAACTTAGATCTTTTAGAATTATGATTAAGTGTTAATCTCTTTTGTTTGATTTAGATTTTGATTAGCAATAATCACATTTTTGTTTTATGTTACCTTTTCATCTATATGTGTTCATGAACTTAAGATGTATATTAGAGAACCATAACACTTATTTGGACCCTTAAATGTGCTCACTTGAACATGAGAATCTTTATAACTTGATTAAGTAGATGATACTTAATCCAAACCTAAGTTGACATCAATAATATGCTAATAATACATTGATTTGCTATTGACATTTAAATTAACCATTGGTCTTAATGATAGAAGGGTTAGGGATTAAACCCTAACTTATCTTGATTAAGATCTAAATCTTAATCATTTAATCAATCTACTTGACTGTAAGAGAATCTAACTTACATTATTCCAATAATGCATTTGATTGGGTATTTATCTTAAATCATCAAATTAGAAGTGTTAAGGATAACATTGAATATGTGTGATTGAACTATTTGAATCCAAACTTTAAATCTTTAATTTTCTCTTATAGAAGATAATTAGCATAAGATGGAAATAAAATTATAATGATTTATGTAATGATCTAAATCTAATAAGATCTTTGATTTTATCCCATGATTATAGAATAGGAAATGATCAAACAAATTTTAATTAGTTGATCTAATCATCTTAACTTAAGTATAACAAGTAAACCTTAAGAAGTTGAAAAGTGAGATCTTAAGGGTCTTGCTATAGGATTCGTCATTGAAATGATTGAAGACCTTAACTAATAAAACATTGAGGTAGGAAGGACCTTTGTAACTTATTGAGGTAGAAACCTAGTTGCTCCTTCATAACTTTAGAAGTTGAACTTGATACATTGTGGTAGGAATCACCTAAAGTACTTAGATTGTGGCTCATTCATTGTGGTAGCAACCTATGTTGAGTGATCCTTTAATCACATCCTTGGAGCCTTGTATAGGATACATCTAATTAGAGTAAGGATTAATATATTTGATAAATCCTTATCGATTAAATAGAATCTGCTGAACTCAAATTATTGGTTGGGTATAGTAGGGTATACCCATATTATTGGATTAATTCAGTAATATTCAGGATTAGTTGATTCACTCCAATGTGGACTTATGACCAGGTGCTATCCTACGATATTAGCCGAATACAGTCCCATCAAAGTAAATCTTCCAAGACTAAGAGTGTTACAATTAGTGAACAATATCCTTAGTTTGAGATGTAAACTGCGACCGAGTTCTGCCTCCTATCATAGTGCGCTTCGATAAATGCAGTTTAAGTAAACTAAGTATCTTAAGTCACTTTGTGTAGACCACTAAGTATGCTTGTAATTAGGGCATTTAACAGCTTAGCTTGAGATGTAAATTGTGATCGGGTTCTGCCTCCTATCGTAGTGTGTTTCGATAAGTGCAGTTTAAACAAGCTAAGGGTTAAATTTATCTTTCTTGCAAATATGCTAAATATGTGTATACAATCATCCCAGCTAATAATTTTTAAGTAAACTCTTAACTTTAACCAATTATCGAGATTAGAATTTATGAGTCAGAATCCTTTTAGCAGGATTCTGCACAATAGAGACTTTGGATTCATTATCAGATTTTAAGCATTTTCTGGATTTATCTCATATAGTTTAGAAGCATGAGCATGAGCATAAGCATGATGTGTGAATATCAGAATGATGTATGAGAATCAGAATGATGTATAAGTATCAGTGATGATCTATGAGTTACGAAATGTTGTATACATTGATAGGGGAATTTTTGGATGCATCAGTGTCATCAATAAACAGTATTCCCAACAGGGTGTACGTAGACATTGGACCGTACTGCTCATAACAGTTCAGTGATATTTTGGTAGCATATCAGTAGCATACCGTATTGTGGCATATTCAAATGCACAGTTTCAGTGACATACAGCATAGTTGTACATATGATTACTCAATTTCAAATTCAGTACTATTTTGATTTATTTTTAGTATTCAGTTACAGTTCAGTTTTACTTTACACTGCTTTAGTTTTGTACAGTTTTAGACAGATTTGTACTTTCAATTACCATTATAGTTTTTCAACAGATTTACTCATATTATGTAAATGTTAAATGAATAATTAAAACTGTTAGATTAGTTTTGATGTGTTAGACTTATTGTCTAACACGATCTAACACGAGGTACTTTTGGGATCCGACAATTTGCTAGATCCTGAACAGTATATTGAGACAGGTCAGGAGGACACTCATGAGTTTCAGGAGGTGCCCGTGGAGTACTAGTGGACTCTCCTCCAGCTTTACTTTCTGCTTGGTATTTTCAGTACAGTACCTAGTTTTACTTCAGTAATTTAGTAAACTGTTTTAATAATAATTCTGGATGTATTTTTTTTCTTTTCTGATACGAATATTTTCTACAGCTTCTGTGATGATTGATTTTGGATGTTTGCTTTAAGCTTTCGCACTCTATTTTTATACTACTTATACTTAGTATTATGATGTAATCAGTATACTAGAAATGCTGATATCTTATATATATATTGGATTCTTATTGTATTTTAAATCTAATGTATGTATTTGCCTAATACTTAGGATAAGGAAACTACTATTATCTTAAGTATTAGCTCTCAACCCTACTTGAGGTTGAGTCAGCAGCCCTTTAGGTGGGCTTAGTTTTCAGCTATTGCGGGGAGACGGGTATTTCCTCCCCGAGTGGCGCACCGCTCCGCCACCGAAATTTACTCTTTACGCGCGGTTACGGGGCGGGGT
This sequence comes from Gastrodia elata, assembly GCA_016760335.1. Taxonomy (NCBI): domain Eukaryota; kingdom Viridiplantae; phylum Streptophyta; class Magnoliopsida; order Asparagales; family Orchidaceae; genus Gastrodia; species Gastrodia elata. The sequence goes on along the minus strand of CM028670.1, from coordinate 93,042,455 downwards.
GTTACAACCTCAAACTTCACGACATCCTTTCATAACAATTGTTTTCTAAAGTATTTCTACCCATTCGATTGGGAACAATAGCAGATGAAGTAGGATATAAAATTTAGAAATTCAGAGGCGTTAACTTTGCACTTTGGGAGACTCAAATCAATGATTTATTGCAGCAGAAAATACTACTTTTTTCGCTAGGAAGCATGGAGAAAAGATTTATAGGCATCGGTGAAGAACATTTGAAGGCATTTAACAGAACCGTTGTGTAACAACCCAAGTTATTACCTTAGTCAATTAGGACTAATATAAATCTTAAATCTAATCTTAAGTACTAATCAAGTCATTAGGAGTCAACTTCTAAGACCCAGTCCAAATCAGGAGTCAAATGGATCGAATTTTGATTTCTAGAAAATCATAAAACCCTAAAATTTGGCCTATTTAAATTGACCTCTGATCAAAAAACGAACTTCGCTATTGTGCTCATTACCCCCAAATTAGCTAGGGGTGAAGTTTTCGTGTCAATTGGAAGTCGTTGAAATTTCGACGAATATTTTAATAATATTTAAAAGCCCCGAAAAATTGAGAAATTAAAATACTCGTCGGATCGAAAATCTGACCTCGCCCTTGCGTTCCTCACCCCTCAATTAGGTAGGAGTAAATATTTGAAATTTTTCTAAAACAATTATTTATTTAATTTTAAATTAGAAATTTAGATATTTAATTATATTATTAAATAATATCCCTAACGGCCGCCGTTACCCTTGCTGCGCCGTTTCTCCCTTGCCGTTCGAGCGAACGGTGAGCTCTGAACCGTTCGATCGACAGGATCGAACAACCCTAATGCATCGCCCCTGTCCCTCACGTCGCGTGCACCGCTTGTCGGGGCGCCGCCACCCGCGGCCAGTCCCAGCGAGCGGCGACCTCGCAGCCTCCACTGCATCTCCCTTAACCCCTCCTCATAGTATTCGCACCTAAAGGGTTTGCAAGCCAGGCGAACTCGCGATCGCAAAGTGCCGTCCGCGACCTTTAGGTCGAAGAGCCAATCCAGGTACCCTCAGAACCCCCTCCTCTTTGATGCTTAGGCTAAATCTGCATGTTGTATGTTTGGTTTACATGCTTGATTGTGCAAGCATTCGGCTCGATCGAGCCAATCAATTCCCGGTGCAATCCAAGTCAAAATGAGTCTCACGGTCCATTCCTCGCTCGTCCGATGTAGTCGCCTAGGGTTAGATAGTTAGGGGCGTACAGACCACCTCAGAGGACGGTCCGCAGGTGGATCGGTCGGCATCGTCGTCCTCTTGCCGATGGGGTGCGGTCCGCAGTCCGGCGCCGCCGAGAACGTCGCTAGTTTTGATGCCCTAGGCGTCTGTCGGTAGCTTCCTGTGTTCGGGCTGGCTAACCGGGTCGGGTCGGGATCAATCCCTATCCGCAAACTCGCGGACGGGTCAGTCGTGTCCCGGTGGGTCCCGCAGTCGCCTCCCCCGCTTGCGTGGCTCGGGTACACGCGTGTTGTGGGGCCCGCTGACTCCTGCTACGCCCATTCAGCGTCCGCCACGTGTCCTAATGGCCCCGCCGTCATTCAAACCTGTAGAAATCAAACAATAATATATATATATAAGACATATACTAGTATATTGTCAAATATGTATATGAATACAGATATAAATGTACACATCTATAATCATAATTACCTTATATAATATGAATATGTACAATTATATAATATGAAAATGTACTAGTATACTTATATAATCTAATATAATAATAGGTATAGTTAACAGTAACCAATTAATTAAGTATTAATCAGTCTAAAAGTAATTTAACAATAAAATTAACTATTTATTAGGATTAGTTGGCTAACAAAATATAGTATCATATATATATAGGTATATATGAAGACAGTTAAATTAATTAGATTAGGTTAATATATAAATACAATTTAATTAACCTAATTAGTTAGTTAATGGAATGTTAAACAGCCAAATATATATATATATATATATATATATATATATATATATATATATATATATATATATGTATGTATATAGATTAATCAATTAGAAGGCAGCTTACTAATTAAACTTATTAGTATAATTATTTAATAAATTTAACAGTTAGCATATAACATTTAAATTAGTAAATTAAGGTAAATTAATAAATTATTTAGGACAGTAAATAATTTAGATTATTAGATCTATAATTTTATGTATATAATTATATGTATGTATAGTTATACTCTTAAGCAGGAACTTTAGGAGTGGTTAATTAGTTAATAAAAAATAGTAAATTAATTAAAATAATTAATAGTATGTGATTAATTTAAATAATTGTAGATTCATTTAAATAAGTAGTAAAGTGAATAAAATTGATTTAATTTAAATTATTTAATTCAAAATCTCTAAAAGTATAATAACTTTTTGTAAGATGATTCAAACATAGCTAATATAAGTCTCATTTTACTTAGAAAAATAAAAGGAATCAAATGACATAATGCATAAATTAATTTCGGAGTACGCATAACAAAGTAGCATTTTATAACCTATTTAGGACCCCATAACTTTTGACCTAGTTGACCAAACATAGTCAATATGGGTCTTAAAATACTCAGGAGAATGATCTCATCACTGTAGTAATATTGGTTTTCCCAGGATATCAGGACAAAAAGTCAACCCTATATCTCATAGTTGACTTTAGGAAAAATTGACCAAAATGCTCTTAGAATTCAAATGACCATAACTTGGTCAAATCAACTCCAAATTCAGAAATTCAAGATGCTAACTAGTTTAGAATTTTAATTTCATCAGTAAACTGAAATAATATTTAGGATCTGAAGCCTAGAAATTTAGAAAATGACCAAATTGCCCCTAACCTTAGTTAGGTCATAACTTGACCATTTGAGATCCAAATTGGGTTTACTCCCTATCAAACATGCTCAGTATATTATAGGGAAGCTATAGAAATTGAGTTTGCTAAAATTAGACTTCAAACAGAAAAGTTCAGTTTTTGTCACCCATTGAGTGACTCAAAATTACCAAATTGCCCTTCCAACTTAAAATATCCATAACTTAGTCAATTGAACTCAGAATCTAGTGTTCTTGGACTCTATGGAATCTTTGAATAGTAACCTACCATAAACTGCATAAAAAGTTAGGTTTCATTATACTAAAAATTTACTAAAATGCCCTTAAGTCAAAAACCTTAGTTTGAACCTGTAGAACCCTGTCTATTGTCCAAATTGGGCGTACTTACTGTCTATCTTCAAGTTAGATAGTAAGAAATCATTTGAAACCAAGAGACTTCAATTTGGACCCTTAAATCAAAAGTTGACTTTTCGAACCCTTAAGTAGGGGCAAAATAATCATTTTGCCCAAAATTTAGGTTAAGCACCCTTAACTTTTAATTAGTCTTTTAAAATATTAAAACCAACATTATAACTATATTAGAGTCATTTAAGTGAGAAAAATTAGTATTTAGGTCAATTCTTCAAATACCTGAAAATTCTCCGAAGTCATTTTTTCTTAGGATTTTACACATCACATAAGAACCATTTTTGATACTAGAACTAAATCATAGGTTAGAGTTCATTCATTAGGTAAATAGGTTACTCAATGGATGAAACCTTGGTTTTATTAATTCTTAGAATTTTACAATTTATTTTGATTATTTTATCTTTTAACCTTATAATTAAGATAGGAGATTCATCCTATTAAGTTTGATTACTTAATAGAATTTGCCTTAATTAGTAGGTCACTTTTAGAATGAAACCTAGAACTTAGGTGTGGGGGCCCCCATACTGACAATGAGAAGTATGGTGCTCCAACTATGGCAAATCCCAAACTTAAATAAAGTTAGGTAAAACCCAGCTCATCATAAGCCAAGGACTTGTCACCTTAACTTTTATAAGCATTCATCAATATACACGTAAATCAAAGTGGCGAAAGAAAAAAGTAAAGTAACATCCACAAGCATACATAGTAGAAGAGAAGAAACAATATAGTAACTCATCCCAATGTAGAAATGAAATACATCCAGAATTAATTATTACAAACTAAAATTTAAAAGAAAATGTAAATGTCTCTCAATCTCACTGAAAAATAAAAATGCAAAATATATCTAAGCAGCAGCAACACGATCCTCCTCCTGAACTTGCTCCTCTCCTGCAACACTGCCCACGAACAAGTCTGAATCTGACATTTGTTGGTATCACAAATGCTAGGGCCCCAGCCAATAAAATAAAAAATGTTACTATTAGACAATTGTCTAAGTACATTTTAGGCTATTTTAATGAACTGAGTGTTTAAGGATATCACATTTAAATTTACTAAATATGGAAGCTAATTATGGGTGCGACAAGCTATGAAGAAATGGGATAACTATAAACTATCCATTTATAATAAGCAACTAGAATGTAAAATAGCATACAACACAAAATAACAAGGTGAGGCTAAAAGCTAAAAGTAACAGCAACTACAATACAATTCTGAAAATAACATACTTATGATCATGTTTAAATATGCTGATTATAAGAGAATACAAATGTTGAATATAACAATAAATTCTAACACCCTAAACATGCCAATATACATAATTTATCCATAAGAGAATACATACAACATGCTGATTAATACAAAAGGAAAAGGCCACTAAGACATGTGGCAAAAAGCAAAGTCAGCAGATATGATATGAAGATAAGCCACTGAGACATGTGGCAAAGCAAGCAATCAGATATGAAAATAAGCCACTGAGAAATGTGGCAAAGCAAACAAGTATTGTAAGTAAGGCCACTAGCAAAGCAAAAATCAAGATTGAAGACTAAACTAGAGTAGCAATAAGCCTAAGACATAGTCCTGCCATACTAGACAATAGGCCATACAGGGTCTTCAATAATGATTCCCATCCTAGACATCCATTTCTGCTATGCCTGGGTCCAATCTATATAATACTAGAACTGAAAAGGCAGACTAAGATAGGACTTATTCTACTAACTAAAAGTATTGTAAGAACTTGATGAATGATATGCTTTAAAAATGCTACTTATGATGTATCATCCATATCCTAAGTTCTTCTATTATGCTCAAAGAATAAGGCTCAATATTCAAAGTATGCCAAGCTATCAAGTCAATATAAGCAAGAGACTCAATTTAGACTAATATAATATCTATTGTTATCTAATTTATCCAATCTAACTATTCTAAGAAGATACAAGTATAGGACCTCCAATATCCAGCTATCGAGTAAAATCTTAGATTATGACCTTAAAGTTAATATTAGAACTCAAAAAGTTCTAATCCAAAATCATAGGACGACTATAAGATTTAAACAAATAAATCAATGACCTAGTAGTTATTATTTTCATCCCTTACCCACATCTTGATTAAGTAAATAGAAGATTTAAGGATTTTGGATTTAAACTCCACTTTGGTGTTCAAATCCTAAATCCAAGTAATGTCCTACTAAGGATCTAGGGTTCACCCTTAGTACCCAAGTTAAAGGTAAAAAATCCTATAAGCTGAAAGATCTAGGAACTAGTAACTTAATGAAAGGTTAATTTAGTTATTAATTGAATTTATTATGATTTAATAAAAAAATAAAAAAGATTTAATCAATTATTTTAAATCCAACCATTGGATCTGTGATTTTATTTTATATTTAGATTCATTGTATTTTTTTGATTCAAATGGTATATTGGATTATACCATTTGGATCAGTATAGCTAAAGTTATTAAGTTAATTATTCTGCATTTTTATTTAAATAGAAAAAATAGGATTTTATTTATTTAATTAATAATCATAGAAAATACATTCATATAAATCGCTAATAACTGCAGCCCAAAATCAAAAGGCACGAGTCACGGGTCAACCCGACCCGGACTTCATATTCTTCCTCTCGACGATACCCGACGCTAGGCGACCTTCCTTCGCCAAATTCGTCGTGCTCTGGCCACGCCACACCTAGTTCATGATTGCTACACCTTCAGGAAACTCAAACGCATCGATCAAGATAAGAACCCCCATCTGGATCCTCCTGGATCAGTGGGGTGCTACTCGACTGAGGCATACTAAGAGGAGGAGCTTCGGGTTCCCTGTGAGCGTGCAATTCTCCTCACAGGAGCCACCAAACTGATGGGGTTCAATCCCTACACCATCAGTGGGGTGAGGCGAGTCGAACCCCCAAGGTTTTATGACTTGGGGTGTAGCCGAACACTGGGTCCTTACTCAGACCCAATTCTGGCTTGGCTGCTAGCTCGATCAATCGATACGATCGATCAGAGCTAGCTCGAACCCTGATGACAATCGATATGGGTTTCCTAAGTGGCTAAGGTACTCTAGATGACATTTAGGGCTCATCCAAAAGACAGAAAGGGGACTATACATTTAGAATTTTCCATGGGAGAAGGTTGTACCTTGATTTGGAAAATTGTAGAGATAGAGAGGGAATGGCTAGCTCAGGAACTCTCCAAGCAGTCTCAGTAGCTGCGCAGGGGGTCCGAACACCAGATGGGCCCTCTATCAGCAGTTCTAAGCTTCGGGAACGCCAGAAATTTGTCGAGGTGAGACTGGAGCTCCAGGGACTTCAGCTGCCAATTGAGGGTTCACAGTGAGCAAAGGGACTCACTGTGAATCTCTGGAGGTATTTATAGGCCGAAGGAGCTAAGGAGGTGGCTTCCAGAGCTCGGGCTGAAGGGACAGGCTCGGGCCAACGACTATGGGTATTTTGGGGAGAAGGCAACTGACAAGATGAAAGCACCGAGGGTAGGAGGGAAAATTCGGGGTCTTCCTGTACTACCACGAGGGCTGGGAGGTTTCTGGCTATTGGGGGGGATCATACGTGGACGGGGCAAGGAAGGGGATGATCCACAGTGCTTGGGGTTCTCTGGGCTGTCTGATGGATCATCCATCGAAGCAGGACAGCCCTGATCTTCCAACACTTAACGAACAACCACGGATAAGGGATCGACTGTTAAATAAACTCGGATGATCTAACGGTTGATCGAGAGTACTTACGGTGGATAGCTAGATGCCGTCAAATTAGGATCTCAAAACCGCGGAACGGTTGAGATGAGACGGGACTTGATCTAAGGTGTGGCCGTTGGATCATATCCACGAGATGGACAGCCCGGATGGCGCTCGCAGTTTGGGATTAGCCGACCGTTGGAAGAGGGTATAAATGCAATTAATAATTGTTTAAAACCCTAAATTACAATTGAACCAAATTAAATTAAATCTAAAATATGCCTAAATGACCTCCAAAAATTCCCAAAATTCTACCTTTAGCTAATTTGGGGGTGGGGAATTCAAAAATGAAGCCAGATTTTGATTTAGAGATCCAATTAATTTAGGTATTTTTCAGGGCTTAAAAATAGCCAAAAATACCAAAATTTCCATTTTAGCTTCGATTGATTCCAAACATCTAGGGTTAGGTTTAAATGACTCATTAAATCTAATGGAATCAAAACTAAGGCTTGGTTTGGCTTATTTAATCCAAATTTAGCTAGGGTAATAACTAGGATTGTTATATTAGGTCTTATCCTTTTTAGATTATGTGATTAAGTCCAATCTCATGATGTTTAATCCATAATCTATTAGTAGTTTCGATTAGAGCTTAGTATAGAATGTCTAAAATCATTAATTAGGTCATGATGATTTATTATTTAACTCTTATAGTCAACTCTGATTAAACATATTAGGACCTAGCTAGTCCTAATATTTTGTAACTTATAAGGATGAGTTTCTAAGTTCCACTCGATAGTAGGAAAATGGTGATCCTGAACTTGTGTAACTTGGAATAGTTAGAATGGATAATTAGAAAACAAATGATATCACCATATTAGTAGAGTCTCTTGCTTATTTTGATATTTTGTTGCTACGCATTCCTTATGTATTTGAGCTTACTTTCTTGGACATATCATATAAGAGAACATTGTGCATGAAATAAAAATTTAGAATAATTAGGATAATAGTTGCCTTTGGGTTCAGTTTCTGGATGGATTCTGGTACACATTTATCCCAATGGATATGGGTAAGGAGTAATAAGGAGGCTTAACATTACTCATTGAGGGGTGTGTGTTAAGTATGGAACCATATAGTCTTACAGACGTGCTTGACTCCTCAGTTGTTTCTGGACGTGTCCACAGAAATAAAGTAAAATAACTAAAAGATTTTGTATTTGTATTTACTACCTCATCAGTTCTGTTGCTGGTTCTGTTTGCCCTAGCCCATAAAGGCTATGGTAATTTCTATCTGCCCAAGCCCAGAAAGGCTTTGGGGATTTCACCGGCCTGATGGCCAACTTTCTGATATGGCAGTCTTTACATACCCGTTTCAGTGTTCAGCTTACTGTGTATAGTGTTTTGATGCATATTTTAATCAGTTGTTTTTCTTTACTTACTAGCTCAGTTGTACGTATTTATAGGATACTAGACTTTACTGCTTACTATATGTACCATGTTCAGATTTCTATCATTGAATTTGCATATGTCATATAATTATCAATATATTTAGGATGCATTATTTTCTTTTAGTACTTGTTTAGTTATATATATATATATATATATATATATATATATATATATATATATATATATATATATATATATATATATATATATATATATATATATATATATATATGCCCTGCCTATTTAGCTTATATTTGAGGCATGCCTTAGCCTCCTTTTTGCTAAAAGTTATAAATGTTATTTATAGCTTTTTCTTTCTTATTATTCTGCTAGTTTCTCCTATTAGATGTAGTTGTTGCTTAGAAGATGTAAAATGGTGATATTGTAAAACACATAAAAATTTATCAGTCTAAAATGTACTTAGACAATTGTCTAACACAAGATTTTCTCTTTTTTTGGCTGGGGCCTTACATTGTGAACTGACAATATCAGGTATAGAGCAGCTTGAGGGTTCTGTACCTGAGGAGGAGCCTTACTTAGGGAGGTGCAGCAGCATGGACCAGAAGACATCTAGTTACTTAGTTTTTATACAAGGATGAGCGTATTTTCACTTTCATTTACTTAAACTTTTAAATAATGTAATAATAAGGTACCTATGACTGCGTGTTTAGATTATTATATGCTTTTATTCTGAGTTATATTTCATTATACTTGTACTGATGCTTGGATGTTTCCCATTTTTAATTTGCTTCCGCACTCTGTATGTTTTTATTTGATAGTGACTGATATTTGATTATGTGCTCACTCCTTCCCTTATTAGGTGGATTATGGATTTCATCCAATCTAATGATAAGTGAAGGGTTAGCCAGAGTGACACACCACCCCTTAGCTTAATTCAGTGGATTAAGGGGCGGGGCGCCACACGTTGAAGGTCGAATTTATCTCTCCCTTGGGTCTTTTTCTGCTTTCAATTCTATAAACATTAAGACTATCGTTGATCTAATGAACTCCTTGTCAATAATACATGAGAAACTATTTGCATTAAATAAGTATTTCTAGTGCAAAGGCTTTTCAATATGAGGATGGTAAACAATAACTCAGTGGTAGAACACCTCAATAAATTCAACAAAATTTTGCCAATTAAACTCCATCAATATTAAATTCAAAGATGAGGTGAGAGCTTTGCTTCTATTTATCTCATTATTAGATAGCTAGGATAACTTTGTAACAATGTGATCAATTCCATGAGTAACATTATGTTGAAATTTGACAACATTTTCAAATTGATCATGTGTGAAGAAGTTAATTTGATAGCATTATGTTGAAATTTGAAAACACATCCATTAGTAAGGCATCTACCTCATTATTGAATGTTGAAACAAAGGCATAAACTTGGATTTGAATACAAATCAAAACTACAGAAAATAAAGAAAAGAAAATTAAAAGTTAAAGGTTTGAATCAAGTTCTAGAATTATATCTAGAAGGTTCACTTAATGAAGGATTCCACAACTCCAAAAAAAACCAAGAGAATTCAATCAAAGTAGCAACACAAATATTATTGCTTAAGAACTCTATGATACATTAGTTCAGAAAAATAAATTTGGGCACTAATTTTGGAACTACCAAAATAACAAAATCATCAGGCGCAAAAACATATCATTCAACGAAAATGAATTTTACCAAGATAACATAAAGCCATGTAATAGTGCAGCACAATAATAATACATAGAAATAAAAGAAATTTGCAAACCCAAAAAGTAGAGTGATTACTCACCATTATTGTGTTCTATATTTCTAATTGATGGGGGTGAACTAGAAAGCTTTTAAGAGTCCAGGTAAGTGGAGAGCTTAATCAAGCGGGAGCTCACAATAAATAAGGAATATAATAGCTTGTATCAAACTCGATTGAGATCAAGTAAGGATACCAAATAGAAAGAAGGTATTCTAGGAAATGGGTCAACATGTTAAGGCAAGAGCATGATAACACTAAATTGTACAAAGCAACACTAGTTTCGAAAGGATTCTAAGAGAATAATTTGATCATACGGTGATCTTTTCTCTGATGACTACAATAAAGTTTGTACATAATATGTTAGCTTTAAGAGATTTGTATATGGAATAGATGGACACAAAAAAAGTATTCCTCCATGGAGAGTTGGAGGATGGTACCTACATGATACAACCACATAATACAAAGTACTATGAAAGTAGAGTTTAGTATGCAAACTCATGAAGAGTTTATATTCTTTGAAATAAGTATCAAGATAATGATACAAAATATTTGACATATTCATGTTAGAAAACCAATACACTAGAAATCTAGCGGATGACTATTGTTATTTTAAATTATAATAGCCAAAACTTTTAAGCATTAAAGTATTGTTTGCATTGACTTTACTAATCTCCAAGTTTATCTTTAGAAGATAACTTTTCAAGAGATCGCCCATCATGAGAGTGCTCCCACTCAATTTTTGTTAGAAACTCAACAAATATCTCATAAAGTACCTTGATGTTTACTAGTTTAGATAAAGTGCATTAAAAGGATTTCGCAATCTCCCTTACTTATGCAATTAACATTATCATTAGTATCAACACATAGATCTAAGAATCCTCCATCAGATAGATAATATTAGAGGTGACCCCCATATGATCAAGATATACTTCCAACCATATAACACTTTGCTCCTTCTTGGGTTCAATAGGTGGCTCCCATGGCATAACACTTTTCCTAGCATGGCATTTAAATTATATCGGATACATAATGAACTTCTCTTATGTCATTTGTAGCAACCTAAACTCTTATGCACTAAGGAATTATTTGCTTTGAGCTTAATAACCTAATAGTTTTGCCATAAAAAGATAGTTTCCAAGTTTCCACCATCCTAAGAGTGCTCCTGTAATGCCCCGTCCCGTTGCCGCGCACTATTGTGGTAATTTATTAAACAATTGGTGGCGGAACTGTATGTTACTCGGGAAGGACTGCTGAACCTCCCCGAATATCTACTGATTTGACTAAACTACTATGACTCAACCCCAAAAGAGAGAGGACTGAGTGCTAATCCTTAAGATAAGTGCAAAATCCTTATCTTAAATACTAGGTAGGTTACTTATGTTCATTGGATTATGAGTGTAATAAGGGTTCAATATACATAAGTATTAGCATTTCACATATGTTGATCACATCACAATACTAAGTATAAGTAGTAGTAAATATAGAGTGCGGAAGCTAAAGCATGCATCCAAATCATTCATTACAGAAGTTAAGTAAATTATTCATCTCAGAAAAGGAAAGAAAATGCATCAAGAATTAAAGTTATTACAAACAGTTTGCCTAAATGAAAAGACTGAAATTAGCCTCTCGACTCAACTGAAAGTAAACTAATGTAGAAAGAGTTAAAGCTGAAGTAGAATTCACTAATTACTCTACGAACTACTCTTGGATCTCATGTGAAACCTTCTGATCTTGCTCTACCAGCTGCTCTGGATTTGGCAAATTGCAGGATCCCAAAAGTACCGCGTATTAGACAATGAGTTGAACGCATTCAAAGCTACTCTAAACAGTTATAGTTATATAAAGCTTAAAATTTAAGTAATTAAATAAAGCTATAGACAAAGCATTAAAATAGCTATAAGACTCAAAATAGTATAAAATTGAATGTAAGGAAAAATAGTAGCTGAAAACTAAATGCTAAAAATAATAAAAACAGTAAGAAATCTAAAAATTAAGTAAATACTGAAATAAAGCTATGATATATGCCATTGAATATATATATATATATATATATATATATCTACACATCTGAACATGCCACAGAATTGTGTGCCACAAGTATACCTGACTCGATATCACATGACATCCCACAGATTCCTAAGTGAGCAAACGCTCCGCTAGCAGATCTTAGGTGAGCACATCGCTCAGCTAATATCCTAGGTGAGCGCATCGCTCTGCTAATGCTGATATAACTTATGCATTTATGATATGCCAAGGCTTTAATAACTATATGCTTTTAAATTATTAAAATCCAAAAATTGACCAAAACCAAGTTATAAATCATTTTATCTTCATAGTGCAAAATTTATCTAAATGAATTCTGACTCCTGGTCCAATATTATTGAATTTCACAGTTCTCACTATAATTATACCCTAAATCATCATATGGAGAGGTTGCATACACATGATTTATCATGTTCTAGGAGGGTGACATTAACACTTAGTTTATTTATCTGCACTTATAGATGCACACAAAAATAAGGGACATAATCCTCTTACAATTTGATCCCTCAAACTAAGTTGTTAGTTCTCCAGCTTATAAACATAACTTTAGGTGTCCTAAGAAAGGTAATTTGAAACACTTAGTTTATTTAACTACACTTATTGATGCACACAAAAATAATGGACATAATCCTTTTACAGTTTATTCTCTCAAACTAAGTTGTTCTATCCCCTGCTTATAATACACTTTGGACTTGGGATGTTTATCCTGAACTAAGCTATACTTATCCAGTTACCTAGGATAATACCGACACTCTACAGTTTTATCCAGGGTAAATCAACCAATTCTATTTTATACTGAATAATTTAGCTCTATAGATATGCACTATCATCTCATCATGAAAACACTAATGGTGTTCATTCTAACAATACAATATAAGAATCAAGGAGTATCAAATTAATGAATTGTTACTTCATTGTGTTGAATCCTAAACAATGGCATCAAGGATGTGGCATAAAAGCCACTCAACTTTGGATACTACCATAAGGGATAATTTCAATCTAGAATATTTAAGGTATGTTACAACAAGGTTGTAGGGGTCACCTTTAGTCCTATCTACTTAATGGATGGTTATTGTATCTGTTTTTGGATACTGATGAAGACGTTAGTTACTTAAGTTAGAAAGATTGTAAAAACCCACTTAAGTAGTAATAAGTGAAATTCTTAGACATCGAGATGCCTTTTGAGATAACGGTGTAGTTCCTGATAAGAACTCCAAAGTTAAGCATGCTCATGTGAAAACACTCCTAGGATGAGGGACCTACTAGAAAGTTATCCTCTATAAGCAAAATTGTGAGGCCTTTCAGGCCAAAGTGGATAATATCTTGGTATTTAAGAGCTTGAGCTATTATAGTTATATAGGTGCAACTAAGCTTCTACCTTAAAACCAGATAATAAGCTCTCCCTATCTCAATAGTTAACCAACTTAAGGTTTAATATTTGGTTAATCAAATCATCATCTTTAATTTAAGGATCTAAGCACTAAAAGATATATTTAAATTTCAGTTACATTCTAAGTTTTAAAAGTTCACTTACAAATAGCATGAAGTAATTAGAAGTTGCAATGACAATCAATAATAAAGATTTAAAGTGATTGCAACACATATATGAAAGTTGCATTTACAAGTAGGTATAATAATAAACATTCATATATAACATTGTAAGCTTACAATTCACGAGATGCATGTTCAAATATGTCACAATTAAAGATAGATGCAATAAATCACATATGACAAATGAGTTTATAAGTATGAAATATTTATGCAATTTAACCATCCATTTATCCAAACCAAACATTTTAGTAAAAGATCTAAGTCCATCACAGAATGAAATAAAGGCAAAAACAAATAGTTTAAGTTATTAAATGCCATTTAATTAAAGGACAAGAAAGTAAAGTCTCTCTCTCACAATTAAAAAACATGTAATAATATTTTTAGCGGAAAGAATTATAAAGCTTTAAGCACTTGGTCCAGCTCCACTAGCATCCAAATGCACCTAGTCTATCACATTTTGGTATTTAAATGTAATAGGGCGAAGTCAAATAAAAAGAAAAGCATAGTTATACTAAATAGTCTAAGCATATTTTAAGATTGGTTAAGCATTTTATAAGTTTGATTTGGATATCACTAGCTAGTTTTGAATATGAAAGTAAGCAGTGGAGAAAATGAAAGCACTTAAATAGTGAAAATAAAATAAGGAAAATAGTAAGAATACAAATAAAAAGCAAAGTAAATAAGAATACTCACAAATTTAGACATTCTAACCTACAAGTAAAGTAAGGGTAAGAGAATCCTAGATAAGCTAGAAACGTACTAATATACATATGAAAGTAAATAAAATGAAGCATGTATATGTTAAAAGAACTTATGCTAAGCAAAGAAAAGAAGATAGTGAAGCATTTAAATGAAATTATAACAACATTTACTATAATCTAAATGAACTGTAAATAAGTAAAGTACAGAACTAAAAACATGCAAAGTGCAAAGCATAGTAAATGAAAGAAAATATTAGACTATAAGCTTAAGAGGTACATAGCCTAGGACTATAAAAGTAAATATAGCTTGAGTGCTATAATGAGATCTCACAATCAATAAGATTGTAAAAGAATTCATATTATATTAAATTAAAGTTATTTTATGAAAGTATTCATTATGCAGGAAAATGAAGAATGAAGCGAGGAGTTAGGCATGCCTGCCTAACAAGTAAAGGAAAGAAAGGCTCAAAACAAATAACAATCATATTCACCCTCTGAGAATATGAGGTCTCCTTATTACTCCTAAGTAGCCTACCCTTGGCTTAACCAATATTATAAACTCGTATAGTTTTAAATGTGAAAATTTTATTTATACACAATGTCTTATATGAATGTGTCAAAGAAAATAGGCTCAAAGCTAGGCAAGTATTCAAGAAAAATTCAATAATTGTAAAATATATGATATTCAAAGTTATCTAATTTTAATTATCTATTTATTGATTGGAGCTAATTGAACTCCCAATTGACTTAGAGATATTAATCTCAAGTCAATTATAAGTAATATAAATAATTGGGGTTTTGGAAAATAGTAGTTTATTCTTATTCTATAACATAACAAGAATAATTTATAAGTATAATAATATTAAATGAAACTAGTCCTAAACTTATCCTAAACCACAATATTGATATAGGTTAACTAAATCAAGGCATATGAATCTAGTTAGGAATGGTTGAAACTATGGAATTATCATAATTGAAGGAAATGAAAGTTATGTTCCTATATGCTAAGTTCCTCTAATTAAATTGTAGATTGAAGGATTTAATCAACACAAGCACTAATCTAGCTAGGTTAAGGTAATAGGAAAGGTTTAAAGGAATAGGAAAAAAAGGATTTGGAAGCTACAAACTCTACACTTTACTATAAGTTTTTAAGTTAATGAAATCTATAGGATTTATAAACTATGCTAATGAATTAAGGACTCCTAATTCAAAAACCTTAAGGGATTTAAATGAGGATTCAAGAGCTAAAGGTGAGTTGAGTTAGGATCCAAACTAGTTACTTAGGGCTAGTACTAATAGATTCAAAATCTTTAATTACACAACCATTAAGGTTAACTACACTTAATGGATATAATAACTAGCTCTAAGGATCACCTATAATTCAAATTATAAGTCAATTCTATAGCTTCTCTCCTAAGGTTGAAAGATGAATCAAATAATTTACTAAGTATGTAAGCATCTAATTTAAGATGACTAAGCTCAATTGATGCAATTAAAATTGACATGGGAAGAAATTTAATGTGACATGTTAGCTACCCTAAGGTTTAAACATCTAAAACATGAAATTATGAATTTAGAAAAATTATCAAAATTACTATAATTTAGGAGTCAAAAACCTAAAATCTCTAAACATTGTCCATATGAAATAATATGCATAAAAATAAAATCCTTTTAGCATAAGGAGTAAAACGATACTAACTAGGTTGAAACTGGATAATGTTGAAAAATTAGGGTTTTCGGGAGACCAAGTTAGGGTTAAGAAATCACTACGAGATCAAGGATTCTAAACCTATATTTGGTCTCATATTAATTTTTGTGAATGAAAAGGATTATTTGATCTTTTAATTTGGACACTAAATGGTTAAATTAGGTCACAAGAATTATTAGAATTAATTTGAAATTAATTAAATTATTCTAAAATAATGATTAAATAATACATTCACCAAAATAGAAAATAAATAGCATTTTATTAATCTACTCGTTCTTGCGATAAAAATGGTATATTATATCACATATTTTGACTAAGTTCGTACAAGATATAAATAAATAGATTTTTTCACTAATATATTTTTAATTAATTAATACTAAATCATTCAGCAATTAACTCATAACATAAACAAATTTTCAATAATTTACACTGTAAATTATGCAATGCGGAAAATAAGGAAGTGACGACTGACTGGCACGGAAAGCTGCGCTGCGCCGAAGTCGGTGTTGCACAAAAACTCAAGCATAGACGTGGTGACTCCAGGAAGTGACACACAACTCACTTGAATTAAAAGGAACGATGCGGTTCTAAAAAATGGGCCAGTCCAGTTTAACAAAACAAAATGAACCGCTCACATACCCCAAATAGGCCGCTTCGTCCCAAAACAAATCCCCGGCTGAAGCATTTTAGGGTTAAGTTATTAGACGGCTCTGATGACTCTAAGGTACCACATGCCAGCGAGTAGGTATCGTCAAACCTGATCTTTCATAACCGAAATCA
Source organism: Gastrodia elata (assembly GCA_016760335.1). Lineage (NCBI taxonomy): Eukaryota > Viridiplantae > Streptophyta > Magnoliopsida > Asparagales > Orchidaceae > Gastrodia > Gastrodia elata. The sequence goes on along the minus strand of CM028670.1, from coordinate 93,025,546 downwards.
AAGTTTTCTAGTAATGGTGAGATCCGTAAGGTGATGCCCTAGCTCCACGCGGCAACACCTAAATTTTTTGAAGAGGGTTTATCAAAAACGAGCTCAATCGGTCTTGTTCGAGACTAATTTAAGCTTGGAATAGCAATAGGAAAAATTGAATGATTTAGGATAAATTGAATGATTTAGGCTAAAAATAATATAAAAATGGAGTATAAGAATTGGTACTTGAAGTTGTCGCCCTTTTTGTTGATCTGCTCAGCTTCTTAGGGTTTGCAGCAAAGCTTCCACAACAGCATTTATCTCTCGCCAGTGCTTTAGGAAGTAGCAAATTATGTAGAGGGAAGAATATAATGCTTAATTGAACTTGAGAAAGAACTGGTTGCTGGATGGGGTACAGCGGTAGGCGCACGATCGATGGGAGCAGGGAAGATGTAGATGGAAAGAGATTTGGTCGTTCATTCAATCGGTTGATCGAACAGCTATATTTGATACTTATGATCAGATCAAAATCAGGCCATTAGATCAAACAAAAAGGAATGCAACGGTTGAGATTAAGCCACGCATTATCCCGTGTGTTGGGCTCGCACACGGGATCCACACAATTTGAATTCTAACTGTTTAAAATTTAAATAAAATATTATATGTATTAATTAATTTTAAAAGCAATATTTAATTAATATACTATTTTCATTTTATCAATTTAATTGAATCATTTAAACGCACTCCGAAAAATCCCAAAAATTCACCTTTATCTAAATGAGGGGTGAGAAACTTAAAAATGCATATAGATTTTTTATTGGAGATCAATTTAATTATCTTAAATTTATGAGTATCAAAAATATTATTAAAATATTCGGGGAAAATTCGACGACTTCCAAATACTTTCAAAATATCACCCCTAGCTAATTTGGGTGTGGTGAGTCTAATGGCAAACTCCATTTTCGATTATGAGGTCTAAACGAATTATGCACTTTCAGAATTATCAGAAAACTAGGAAATGTTAGAAATTGCCAAACAATCTCCAAATCATACAAAAATTGAAATGGAGGCTCTTAATACTATTTTAAGAGTAATGAAAGAAGATTAGAGTCAATTAGGTTGCTAATTGATGAGTAACAACACTAGGGCTGTTATAGACTCCCCTACTAAAAAAGAGTGTCACCCTCAACACGCAACAAATAAAAATAAGTTTTTGAAATGCATGAAGGAAGTGTAATAAAAAAAATGAAATAAAAGAATTAAAGCTACTTGATTAAGAAAATAATTCTAGAAACTTCTTTCGCCTATACTCTTCTTTCTCTCACGTGGCTTCACCAGCTTGATGGTTCTGCTAGAAATACTTTGGTCATAAAAATACTATGGCTTCTTAACTGCTTAAGAAACCGCCCCAGAATTGAAACATGCTTAACGACAAAAGTCAGATTAGGTTGCAGCTCAATGGCCGGAATATGAACTTGCTGACTAGGATCTAGCAAACACCTTTTTAATGATGAGACATGAAACACTTTGTGCACAGCTGAGAATTCATCAGGTAACTCCAACCTATATGCAGAGGTTTCAGCTTGTTCAATCACTTTAAGGGGTCCTATATACCATGGACTCAGCTTTCCAGAAACACCAAATTCTGTAAACCTCACATCAAACTTACTTTCAAATACGCACGATCACCAACTTGAAATTCTAACATATAATGATAAGCATCATGATGCTTTTTATGTCGATCATAAGTTGTCATCATATTGCGCTTAATCAGAAGAACTTTTCTAGTAGTCTCCTAAATCAGATCAGAACCATAAAGCTGAGAGTCTCATACTTCAATACAAGTAACATGAGTTGTACACGTCCTACCATAAAGAGCTTTGTAAGAAGCCATACTGATGCTGGACTGGAAACTTTTATTGTAGGCAAACTCAACTAAGGCAATATAATCTTCCCACAATCCGCCAAAATCTAGAGCACAAAGATGCAGAAGACCTTCTAAGATTTGATTAATCCTATCAGTTTGACCATCAGTATGGGGATGAAAAGCAGTACTCAAAGCTAAGTTTGTCCTCAAGTCTTATTGAACAGCAAACTAGAATCTAGAAGTAAATCTACTGTCTCTGTCTAAAATTATGAAATTTGGCTTACCTTGCAAATGAATGATTTCCTTAAGATAAAGCTCAGCTAACTTCTCAATAGGATATGTCTAATGAATTGGAAGGAAGTGAGCTGACTTGGTGAGTCTATCGACTATCACCCAAATTGAGTCAGATCTAGATCTACACTTAGGAAAACCCACAATAAAGTTCATAGAAATATCGAACCATTTCCATTCAGGAATATTTAAGGATTTGAGAAGTCCACCAGGCTTCTGATGTTTCGCTTTAACTAACGAGCAGGAATGGCATTTAGAAATGAAAATGACAATATCTCTCTTCATGGCAGATCACCGGAATAATTTATTTACATCCTCATACATCTTACAGCTTCCGAGATGAACATTATAACCAGAGTTATGGGCTTCTGACAGTATTTGTAAATGTAGGCTCTTAAGAATCCACAGCCCAATCTTCTGAAAGATCACACCTTCAACATCATGACGTAATTCAGATCTCTTTCCACTAACAATATCAGAAACCAAAATAGAATAACTCGCATCTTTCTTCTGAGCTCCGACAATCTTAGACCTCAGAGAATCATCTTACTAAATAGCAAATTATAGAGTGCCCAAATTAGCAGACTTGATAAGCTCAAGATTTAATATGACAAAATCTTTGATCAAAGATTCATTGCAACAAAGGGAAGATAAAGCGGCTTTAAGACTTAAGGCATTAGCTATAACATTAGCTTTACCCGGATGATACCAGATGTCCAAGTCATAGTCACAAAGTAACTCAAGCCACCTACACTAACGGCAATTAAGTTTTTTTTGAGTGAAAATGTACTTTAAACTTTGATGATCAGTAAACATCTCACACTTAACTCCATACATATAGTGTTTCCAGATTTTAAGAGTAAGAGCTACCCATACAAGTTCAAGATCATGCACAGGATAATTATTCTCATTAGGTTTAAGCTATCTAGAGGCATATTCTACCACATGATGATCTTGCATAAGAACACAACCAAGCCCTACCTTAGAGGCATTAATATAAACCTGAAAATCTTTACCCTCTTGAGGTAGTACTAGAATAGAAGCAGAAGTTAATAATTGTTTTAACTTCTGAAAAGATTCTTCACAAGCTATGCTCCAAATAAAAGGAATTTATTTTCTAGTTAACTGAGTTAACGACAAGCAATTTGAGAAAATCCAGAAACAAACCTTCTGTAATAACCAGCGAGTCATAGGAAATTATGAATCTCTGTTATAGAATTAGGTTGGACCCATTGTTAAACATCTTGAATCTTCTTTTGACCAACTCTAATGCCTTCAGTATCAACCACGTGACCTAGAAATGCCACAGATTTGAGCCAAAACTTGCACTTTAAAAATTTAGTAAACAACTTATACTCTCTTAACAACTCAAGAACAGCATGCAGATGCTCTTCATGCTCAGCAGCTGACTTGGAATAGATTAGGATGTGATCGATAAAAATAATGACAGACTCATCGAGATACGGCTTAAGGATACACTGCATCAGGTCCATGTAAATGGAAGGAGCATTTGTCAGTCCGAAAGACATGACTAGAAACTCAAAATGCCCATAACGGGTCTTGAATGTAGTTTTAGGAATATCTTCATCCTTGATTCGAATCTGGTAATAACTTAATCTTAAGTCAATCTTAAAGAGGACTTTCGCTCCAGCAAATTAATCGAACAAATCATCAATCCTAGGAAGAGGATACTTATTCTTCACAGTCACTTCGTTAATCTCACGATATTCTATGCACATCCGCATTAATCCATCCTTCTTTTTGATGAATAAGACAGAAGCTCCCCAAGGTGACATACTAGGGCGTACAAATCCTTTCTCAAATAACTCTTGCAACTCTTCTTTAAGCTCTTGCAATTCTTTTAGTGCCATTCTATATGGATCCTTAGATTTAGGTTGAGTCTCAGGAATTAGCTCAATAGAAAACCCTACCTCACATAAAGGAGGTAGTCCTGATAAGTCTTCAGGGAACACATCCAGGAACTCTCTAATGACGATAGTCTCTTTAGGGCTTCTAACTTATTTTTTATTGCCGATCAAGGTTACTAATATTGCACAACAACCTTTACCTATGAGGCGCTTGGCTTCAATTGTATTAAGTAGGGATACAGTAAAGCCAAGCTTTCCTATGAAAACTTCAGGTTTTCTTCCTATCTTAAGTGAAACTCTCTTTCTAAAGTAGTTTATTATTGTATTAAACTTACTTAACCAATCCATACTTAAAATTATGTCGAAGTTCGTAATTGACATAATAATAAGTTTGGATTGAAAGAATTGATTACTGATTGGGATGTCTACCAAACATAACTCACTAGTGCATATTTCAGCACCATATGACATTTGCAGTCTCAAGGCATTGCCTAGGCTAAAATGTTAGAGGTTAAGGGAAAAAGCACAACTTTCATACATAAAGGAGTGGCTAGCACTTGTGTCAAAGAGTGTGCCACAGAATTGATTCTTAATAATCAGTTCCTATAATAGGGAAAATTAAATTTTAATTATAACTAATGAAAATTAAAGCAGAAAGTACTAAAAATAAAAATGCAGAAGAAATGAAAGATAGGAAATTGAAAATTAAAAGTAGAACGAACACGTTGTTGTCTTCTTGAGCAACAGAAGGAGAACGAGTGTAAACACACAGTACAGCAGAAGGTTGAGAAATAGAATTGCCTTTGACATTTTTACTAGTTTGACCTTAATTTGGAGGAAATGGAGGTACACCTTTTGGACATACTGCACTTTCACTAGAAGAAGGAGGCATTAAGGCAAGTGCTGGTGCTTGTGAATTAATATGAGTAGGGTTTTGCACGGAAGGTTGGCGATTGATCCGCATTTTATCCATAGTCAAATTTGCTCAACAGTCCCAATGATAATGATTGGTTCTGCTACAAATGTAACATCGACCGCCAGTATGGTAACACTTCCCATAAGGGTGCGACATGTTACATCTAACACCAGGTCTTCCTTGTTGAATCTATTTTTGATTTTGATTCTGATTCTAACTTGGATTAAGTTGGAAGATCTTAGGACCTTAAGGATGATTTCTCTTAAATGGTTTAGATCTTGAGGGTTGAGGGTGAGAACACTTCTTCTGATCCATCTACGCTTGATGGTACTCGGCCAAGTGGACACCTTCCAAAAGCTTAGGAAAATTACCATGATATTGAGACATCAGATGACTTTTGATGGAATCCTTCAGACCAAATAAGAATTTGGTACACCTAGCCACATCAGTGTGAACTAAATAGGAAGAAAAAAGAGAAACCTTATGTAATTCCATCTCATAATCATGAACAGAACAACTCCCTTGAGTAAACTGCATGAAGTCACTCTCAATTATGGTTTAGGTAGACGGAGGAATGAATTCTTTGCAGAAAACTTGTTTAAAGTCATCCCATGGAATATCTTCCAACTGAACACTTGAGAAGCGGGTCTTCAATTCACTATCCCACAAATATTTAGCCTTGCCATGAAACATATATGTGGCAAGATGAATTAAAGACATTTAATACTGGCCAGGGTTTTTTCTATTGCCTTGAACCAATCAATAGCTTTGAAGTGATAAACAGAACCATTAAATGTTGAAGGATTTAGACAAATAAAGGTGAGAAAAAAGGCATCCACTACAGGGCCAGTAGTTGGCTGTGGAGCCACATAAACTTCGGGAGGAATTGGAAAAGATTCTTGGGGAGGAGTTGGAAATTGTTGATATGGGGTAGGAAAAGTTGGGAGGGATTAGGGGAAGGTTGAGAGAGGGTACAGGATGAAGCCATCCTTTCAATAGCATAGGTTTGAGCTTCAATCATAACCTGCATCATCTCTAATAGATTCTACATTTGATTAGTATGGGAAGTTGTGGTGGAAGTGGGTTCTTTCACTATAGGTGGAACAGGGTTGCTTGAATCAAGATTCATTCTAAAGAAAGAAAAGAAAATATAATTCAAGAACTGAAGAAAATGGGAAAAGGATTCTCATTAAACTTAAAATATTTAAGAGATACAATCTTGGAGGAAAGAAGAGAAAACATAAGTAAGATAGAAGCAATTTACAAGAAGTTCCTAATGAAAAAGAAACTAGTGCATAAAGAAATTAGCACTACTAGCTACAAAACTTTGCATAAAACATGAATTTAAAATTTTCATAGGTAGGAATACGATGAAGGCGCCTACTTCATGAACTAGCACTTCATGAGCTCATCACCACCAATCCATGGCATACTCATCAAAGAGTTCATCCAAAATTTGAAGGTGTATGTGATTGTGGCAAGATATGGCTTCAAAAGTTGTAGAGACTCTTAAAAGTAGCTAACTGCATAATGCAGTTACCTCAAAACACACAATACTTCAAAAATTTTTCCAAAACTTCACCTCCAGCTTGAGATATACCAAAGTACTCACGACCATAAGCTGAACCAAACCAATGATCATCCTCTCAATAAAGGAAGAACGATTTAGAAAAGAAGCTTAGTTCACTTTCATAGTTTTCCATCTAAAAATTTGATTAAAGTTTAAGTTAGAGATTTAAATCAAATAATGGATTAGTAATGACTTTACTATCCTAGGGTATCATTTTTAAATATCCTTACTAATCTGTGTTGTTTCCTGTTGGATAAATGGATATCCTTATCTTAACTTAAAGTTCTCAACTTAGCACTGATACCAACTGTAACGACCCCATATTGGATAGGAGATTAACCCAATATCGGTGTGTCACCATAGCATCTAATACTGAATTAGAGGGAAGCTAACCCAATTACTGGATGATGTGTTTGGCCAAGGATTATGAAGAGGGTCTTAAGTTAAGATGAGAAAATAGAAGAAGAAAATACATATGATCATGTAGTTACAATCACATGTATGAAAGTAATGTGTGAAGCATGTGCAAAAGGGCAAGTAATCATATAACAAAAGAAGCAATTATAATTACTTGTAAATAAAAATACAGTTATAATTATAAGTGAAAGAAATGAGATATGTGAATGAAGGTACTTGCAAATAGCATGAAGTAATTAGAAGCTACAATGGCAATCAATAATAAGGATTTAAAGTGATTGCAACACATATATGAAAGTAATATTTGCAAGTAGGTATAATAATAAACATTCACATATAGCATTATAAGTTTACAATTCATGAGATGCATATTCAAATATGTCACAATTAAAGATAGATGCAATAAATCACATATGACAAATGAGTTTATAAGTATGAAATATTTATGCAATTCAACCATCCATTTATCCAAACCCAACATTTTAGTAAAAGTTCTAAGTCCATCACAAAATGAAATAAAGGCAAAAATAAATAGTTTAAGTTATTAAATGCCATTTAATTAAAGGACAAGAAAGTATAGTCTCTCACTCACAATTAAAAACAAGTAATAATATTTTTAGCAAAAGCAAATATAAAGCTTTAATCACTTAGTCCAGCTCAACTAGCATCCAAATGCACCTGGTCTATCACATTTTGGTATTTAAATGTGATCGGGCAATACCAAATAAAAAGAAAAGCATAGTTAAACTAAATAGTCTAAGCACATTTTTAAGATTAGTTAAGCATTTTATAAGTTTCATTTGGATATTGCTAGCTAGATTTCAATATGAAAGTAAGCAGTGGAGAAATTGAAAGCACTTAAATAGTGAAAATAGAATAAGGAAAATAGTAAGAAGACAAATAAAAAGCAAAACAAGAATACTCACAAATTTCTGCAAGTAAAGTAAGGGTAAAAGCATCTTAGATAGGCTAGAAAAGTACTAACGTACATATGAAAGTAAATATGATGAAGCATGTATATTTTAAATGAACTTATGCTAAGTAAGAAAAAGAAGGCAGTGAAGCATTTAAATAAAATTATAACAACATTCACTATAATCTAAATGAACTGTCAACAAGTAAAGTACAGTACTAAAAATAAGCAAAGTACAAAGCATAGTAAATGAAAGAAAATATTAGACTATAAGTTTAAGAGGTATATAGCCTAGGACTATGAAAATAAATATAGCTTGAGAGCTATAATGAGATCTCGCAATCAATAAGATTGTAAAAGAACTCATATTTTATTAAGTTGAAGTTATTTTATGAAAATATTCATTCTACAAGAAATACAGAATGAGGCTAGGAGTTAAGCACGTCTGCCTAGCAAGTAAAGGAAAGTGGGGTTCAAAATAAATAACACTCATATTCACCACTGAGAATGTGATGTCTCCTTATTACTCCTAAGTAGCCTACCCTTAGCTTAACCAACATTGTAAACCCCTAGAGTTTTAAATGTAAAAGTTTTATGTATGCACAATATCTTATATGAATGTGTTAAATAAAATATGCTCAAAGCTAAGCAAGCATTCAAAGAAAAATTCAATAATTGCAACCTATATGATATCCAAAGTTATTTAATTTTAATAATCTATTTAATGATTGGAGCTAATTGAACTCCTAATTGACTTGTAGATATTAATCTCAAGTTAATTGAAAGTAATATAAATAGTTAGGGTTTTGGAAAATAATAGTTTGTTTTTATTCTATAAGATAATAAGAATAATTTATAAGTATAATAATACTAAATGAAACTAGTCCTAAGCTTATCCTAAACTATAATATTGATATAGGTTAACTAAATCAAGGCATATGAATCTAGTTAGGAATGGTTGAAACTATGGAATTATCATAATTGAAGGAAATGAAAGTTATGTTCCTATATGCTAAGCTCCACTAGTAAGATCGTAGATGGAAGGATTTAATCAACACAAGCACTAATCTAGCTAGGTAAAAGTAATAAGAAATGTTTAAAAGAATAGGAAAGAAAATATTTGGAAGCTACAAACTCTACACTTTATTATAGGTTTTTAAGTTAATGAAATCTTTAGGATTTTTAAACTATGCTAATGAATTAAGGACTCCTAATTCAAAAACCTTAAGGAATTTAAATGAGGATTCAAGAGCTAAATGTAAGTTGAGTTAAGATCCAAACTAGTTACTTAGGGGGCTAGTACTAATAGATTCAAAATCTTTAATTACACAAGCATTAAGGTTAACTATACTTAATGGATATTAATAACTAGCTCTAAGGATCATCTACAATTTAAATTATAAGTCAATCCTATAACTTCTGTCCTAAGGTTGAAGGATGAATCAAATAATTTACTAAGTATTCAAGCATCTAATTTAAGAGGACTAAGCTCAATTTATGTAATTAAAAGTGACATGGGAAGAAATTTAATGTGGCATGTTAGCTACCCTAAGGTTCAAATACCTTAAACATGAAATTATGAAATTTGAAAAATAATCAAAATAATTATAATTTAGGAGCCAAAAAAAATCTCTAAACATTGCTCAAATGAAATAATATGCATAAAAATGAAATCCTTAAAGTATAAGGAGTAAAATGACACTAACTAAATTGAAATTGGACAAAGTTGAAAAATTATGGTTTTCAGGACACATAGTTAGGGTTCAAAAGTCATTATGAGATTTAGGATTCTAAGCCTACATTTGATCTCATATTATTATTCCTCACATTTTTGTGAGTGAAAAGGACTATTTGATCATTTAATTTGGACATTAAATGATTAAGTTATGTCACAAGAATTAATTGAATTAATTTGAAATTAATTAAATTAATCTAAAATAATGATTAAATAATACATTCACCAAAATAGAAAATAAATAGCATTTTATTAATCTACTCGTTCTTATGATCAAAATGGTATATTTTATTGCATCTTTTGATTAAGTATTTTACAAGATACAAGTAAATGAAATTTTTCACTAATATATCTTTAATTAATTAATACTAAATCATTCAGCTATTAACTCATAACCGAAACAAATTTTCAATAATTTACAAAGAAAATTATGCAATGCGGAAAAAAAAGAAGTGATGGCTTGACTGGCACGGAAAGTTAGCGCTGCACCAAAATTCAAGCACAGACGCGGCGACTCCAGGAGCCGACACGCAACTCACTTGAATTAAAAGGAACAGCACGGTTCTAACAAAATGGGCCAGTCCAGTTTAACAAAACAAAATGGACTGGACACATAACCCAAATAGGCCACTTCGTCCCAAAACAAATCCCCAACGAAAGCATTTTAAGGTTAGGTTATTAGATGGCTCTGATAACTCCCAGGTACAGCCCGCATGTCGGCGAGTAGGTCTCGCCAAAGCTTGTCTTATAGAACCGAAATCAGAGTTATCTAGTAATGGTGAGAGCCATAAGGTGATGCCCTAGCTCCTCACGGCAACACCCTAAATTTTCCGAAGAGGGTTTATCAAAAATGAGCTCAATCGATCTTGTTCGAGACCGATTTAAGCTCGAAATAGCAATAGGAAACATAGAATGATTTAGGCTATAAATACTATAGAAAAGGAGCATATGAATTGATACTTAAAGTTGCCACCCTTTTTGTTGATCTGCTCAGCTACTTAGGGTTTGCAGCAAAGCTTCCACTGCAACATTTAGCTCTCGCCAATGCTTAAGGAAGTAGCAAATTATGTAGAGGGAAGAATAGAGTGCTTAATTGAACTTGAGAAAGGATTGGCAGCTGGATGGGGTACGGTGGTAGGCGCATGATTGATGGCAGCAGGGAAGATGTGCAGGGTAAGAGATATGGTCGTCCGTTCGATCGGTCGATCGAATGACCAGATGTGATGCTTATGATCAGATCAAAATCAGGCTTTTAGATCAAACAAAAATGAATGCAATTGTTGAGATTAAGCTGCACGGCTGTCCCGTGCGTTGGACTCGCACACGGGATCTATGCGGTCTGAACTCAAATCGTTTAAAATTTAAATAAAATATTATATGTATTAATTAAAACTAAAAGCAATATTTAATTAATATATTATTTCCATTTTATCAATTTAATTTAATCATTTAAATGCACTCTAAAAAATCCCAAAAAGTCACTCTTACCTAAATGAGGGGTGAGGAACTCAAAAATGCAAATAGATCTTAATTTTTTGAGTATCAAAAATATTATTAAAATATTTGGGAAAAATTCAACGACTTCCAAACACTTCCAAAATACAACCCCTAGCTAATTTGGGTGTAGTGAGTCCAATGGCAGACTCTGTTTTTGATTCTGATGTCTAAATAAATTAGGTATTTTCAGAATTATCAGAAAACCAAGAAATGTTGGAATTTGCCAAACGATCTCCAAATCGCATGAAAATTGAAATAGAGGCCTTTAATACAATTATGAGAGTATTGAAAGAAGATTAGAGTCAATTAAGTCACTAATTGATGTGTAACAACACTATGGTTGTTACAATGCTCCCACCTGAGCATTCTTAACTTTGAAGTTCTTATTAGAAACTCCACCGTTATCTGAAAAGGCATCTCGATATTTAAGAGCTTCACTTATTGCTACTTAAGTGAGTCTTTACATGCATTGTAGTGCTCCTATAACAACCCTAGGTTGGTACTTAGCCAAATCTTAGCTCGATTGCTGCCTAATTATCATTTTAGTAGGTTCATTTAGTTATTAGAACTATTCTCTGAAGATTTGGAGCAATTCGGAGCTCAATTGAATATTTGGAATATTTTAAAATATTTAATTAATTAGAAAATTGAGATATTTAAATTAACCTCAAAATAAAAATATGACTTCGCCATTGCGCTCGTCACCCCCAAATTAGTTATGGGTGATGTTTTGGTCGTGTTTGGAAGTAACCGGATTTTTGTAAATATTTTAATATAATTAAATACTCCAAAAATAGAACAATTATTTAATCGTCATAATCGAAATCTGACTTCGTTGTTAAGTTTTTGGGATTTTTTGGAGCCCGTTTATTCATCCAATTTTTAATTAGAAAATTGGGTTAATTGAAATTAGAAATAAGTAATTAATCATTTATTTAAATCCATTTTTTCTTTTTTTATTTATTTTTCTCGCTGGCTATCTCCATTCGGCGCCCCCATCCCTATCACAAAGACCTCTATTTCTCCTCCTTTTTCTCCATTTTTTTGCTCAAGCCCTCTCCTCCCTGCCATGGATGGGATGGTTCCTTCTCATCCCATCCTATGGCTCAAAGCTGGAGCCATCCTCCTATCTTCCTATAAATGGAACCTCAGTCCTCTACCTCCACTTGTTGTTGGCTGAAGAAGTAGAAGCAGTTCCTTCCTCCAAGCTCTTGCACTTGATTTAGCAAAGTGTGGCGAATGATATTTCATTAGCTATGGATTATATGTATGATTACCGAGCCTCAATCGGACTCAAATGAGTCTGATAGAAGCTCATTTCTCCATTGAAAATGATGTCAAAAACTATAAGATTTTTGTATACCATTAGCTAGGGCATCACTTTCTGATCATTATAACAATCCGTTCATGCTGATTTTGGTATTGATGAAAAGATCTAAGAAATATCTTTCCATCAGTATATAGCACCACATGTGAGGTGCCCAATATTAGGAGTATTTGAGTGCGAAAGGAGACCCATTATGATTTTTTCACAGGCAAAATCACCGCCAGGCGCTACAGCACACCGTAGCGCCTGATTCTCGGGTTGATATCGGCCGCAGCACCCTGTAGCATAATATAGTGCGCTGTAGCGCCTGACTCTTAGCTAGGAAGCATTACAGTGCGCCGTAGCATCCAACTCTCAGAAAATCTGGCATCGTAGCACGCCACAGTGCCTGAAAGCGCAGCAGCGCGCCACAGCGCTGAAATCTGTCGTAGTACCTGGCTTTCGGCCAGGAGACGCTACAGCATGCCGTAGCGCCTAAAATTGTTTGAAAGTGCCCAGAACTATCCAAAATTGCCCATATTTGTAATTTTTTGCATTCTAATAACCTTAGGACCCTATTAGGGCTGAAATATATTAAAATCAAATATGAATTTAGTAAAAATAAGCATTATATGAATGTGTGGGTGAATTTCAATGGGAAATCAACCATTTTACCCTAAATGTCATATTCTAAATCTCATAGAGAATTGCTTGAATATTTTGTGCCAAATATAAATATTATAATCTTTGATTTCTTGTGCAACCAAGTAGAACTTAATAACCAAAGTGTATGGAACTTAATTGCTTTACATTTGTAATCAAATGATAATCCCTTTTGTGCTTGATTTAAGATTTAATTAGCCTTAATTACTCATTGTTTTAATTAATGTGATAATTTTGTATGATTGAGAATTTTAACTTTAAATTGGAATTAAGCTATATTTAAACCTAAGAATCATAATAACTTGATTAAGTAATCGACACTTAATTTAAATCTAAAATTTATCATCAATAATACACTAATAACATAATTTTTGACATTGATCCATAAATCAAACCATTTATCTTTATTGGATTGAGTTAGGAGTTCAACCCTACCTTGTCTGATTAAGATCTAAATCCTTAATCATCTAAATCAAGCTATCTTAATTAAAAGATGAATCACTTGCATAAGTCCAATAATGCACATTGATTTGACATTGATCTTAAATCATTACACTGGAAGAATTTGAGAGCTATAACAAACTTATGTGATTTATTATCTGAATCTAAACTTAAGATCCCTGATTTTCTCTTATATAAGACTCTTAGCATGTGATAAATCATAAGACTATATTGATTTGCAAAATGATCAACTCTTAATAATAATCTTGATTTCATCCTATAATTGTAGCATAGGTGGTGATCAGAGGGGTTACCCATCAGTTCTGATTAATTCAAGCTTAATAAATGTAACTTATGATCTTAATACAAATTATTAAGTTAAATGTTAGATGTGTGAGATCTTAGTGATCTTACAATATGATTTATTATATAATTACAAGCCTTAACAAAATGCTAATACATTGAGGTAGGAAGAACTTATTGTGATATATTGAGGTAGGAACCTAGATGATCCTTCTTCACCCTAGAAATTTGATCTTAGATCCTTGTGATAGTATCACCTAAAGTACTTGAATGAGATTCCTCTCATGTGGTAGTAGCTTATATTGGGTGACCTTTTGGTCACATTGTAAAGACTCACTTAAGTAGTAATAAGTAAAACTCTTAAATATCGAGGGGCCTTTTCAGATAACAGTGGAGTTCCTGATAAGAACTCCAAAGTTAAGCGTGCTCATGTCGGAGCACTCCCCAGATGGGTGACTTGCTAGGAAGTTATCTTCTAAGGGCAAAACTGTGAGGCCTTTCAAGCCAAAGCGGACAATACCTTGGTGCTTAAGAGGTTGGACTATTACAAATTATATCAGAGCAGACCATAGAGTGTTAGATAGGAGCTAAGTGCCATATGGGGCAAAGTAACACTTCATGTGAGCAACCTCTTGAACCCATAATAGTTAAGGTGCTATAGGGTTTTGGGTACCCCTTATGCCTGTAGGGGTCACCTCTAGTCCTATCTACCCAATGGATGGTTCTTAGATTAGTATTTGGTTACAGATGAGGACATCAGTTACTTAAGTTGGGGAGATTGTAAAGACCCATTAAGTAATAATAAGTGAAACTCTTAAATATCGAGGTGCCTTTTTCAAATAATGGTGGAGTTCCTCATGAGAACTCTAAAGTTAAGCATGCTCATGTGGGAGCACTCCCAGTATGGGTGACCTACTGGGAAGTTATTTTCTGAGGACAAAACCATGAGGCCTTTCAAGCCAAAGCGAATAATACCTTGGTGCTTAAGAGTTTAGGCTGTTACCGACATCCTAGGAACCTTGTGTAGGATTCATCTCAATGAAATCTAAATTCATAGCTTTGGTGATCCTTGTGGATTAAATAGAATTGATTAAACTCAGATTATTAGTTGAGCATAGTAGTATATATCCATAGTGCTGGATCAATTCAACAATATTCAGGATTGGTTTAGTCACTCTAAGCAGGATTTATCTGTGTGCTATCCTATAAGTTTAGGCAAATTCTATCCCATTTAGAGTAATTCAATTAATCCTAAGAGTATTATAATTAGGGACTTAGATCATTAGTTTGTTTGAATAAACATTGCTATCGGGTGATGCCTCATATCAAAGATTGCTCCCATAAGTGTGGATACAAATAAACTAAGTGATTCAAGTCACACTCTTTAGGACACTATGTATGTTTATAATTAGGGTATTTAACAGCTTAATTTGAGATATAAATCGCCATCGAATGATGCCTCCTATCGAAGATCGCTTCAATAGGTGCAGCTTTAATAAATTGAGTGTTAAATTCACCTTTTTTGGAAACATACGAAATATGTATATGTAACCTTTCCAACTGATGATTTTAAGTAAAATCCTAAGTAAAACATATTATTAGAATTAGAACTAGGAGTTAGAAGCCATTTAGATGAATTTTGCACTATAGAGATATCTAATTCATTATCTGATTTTAAAGTATTTTTTGAATTTTTGGATTTTAAGACATGTAGAGTAAAGACATGAGCATGAGCATAAGCATAATATATGAGTAGTAGTGATGATTTATGGTTTACAAAATATTGCATACATCAATAGAGGAAATTCATGATGCAACAGCATCACAGTAAACTATATTTTCTAACTGGATGTATGTAGACATTGAGCCGTACGACTTATAGTAGTTTAGTGATATTTTGATTGCATATCAGTGACATACAGTATCGTGGCATATACAGATGCATGACTTCAGTGGCATACAGCATAGTTTTACATATTATTTATTTAATTTTAGATCATATACTATTTTTATTCTTTTTTAGTATTCAGCATACTATCAGCTTTATTTTACTTCAATATTGCTAGGCCACCTATGCAATATTTCTTTTCATGCAGCATCATTCATTTTTATTTCATTCAGATCAAACTCTATTGAGTTTGATTGCAAAAATGCAAGTTCTTGAGGATAGGTATTAAGCATTCAAATGAAATGATGTAGCCATTGAGCCAACCAATGGAAGAAAGTGAAGATATAAGGAAGGATGCAAGAAGGGTACCATGGCTTGCAATGAGAGATTTTGTTATTTTCTGCAAGGCTTGAGAGATAAAGCTTCAGCTTCCAGCAAAAATGGAGAGGAGGGTTGGGGGTTCTTCAAAAGTTTGGGAGCTTATTGCTTCAGTAACTAAGCGAATGGAGAGGGAGGAGAGCTAAGGGGGCTAGATAAAGGAGAAGAGAGGTGTGGCTCAAGCATGGAAGGGATCAAGGACCATTTCCATCCATAGCATGGGGAGGGTCTTGCGTGCGCCAGAAGGGGGAGAGGGGGTGCCGAACAGAAAAAGGGGGAGTGGGTCCTAGGCGCAGGAGGAAAAGAAGGAGAAAAAAATATATATTTTTTATAATTTTAATTTTAATTTTAATTTAATTAATTAATTAATGCCTTAAAATTAGATTGATAGACGAGCTCCAAAAAAACCCAAAATTTCACCCTGTGAGGAACTCAACGACAAAATTGGATTTTAATTTGGAGATCAATTTAATTATCATAATTTAAGGGGTATTTAAATACATTAAATATTTGAGAAAATCTGACGATTTCCAAACACTTCCAAAACATCACCCCTAGCTAATTTGGGGGTGACGATATTAATGGCAAAGTCGGATTTCAATTCGAAGGTCAAAATAATTGTCTCAATTTTCTAATTAATTAAATATTATTAAATAATTCAAATATTTTATTAAGCTCTGAATCACTCCAAATATTCAGAATTTGGTTCTAATGACCAGACGAACTTAATGCAATGATAATTAGGATGTGATTAAGCTAAAATTAGGTTAAATAACAACCTAGGGTTATTACAGCTCCCACTTAAGTGTGCTTAAATTTTGAGTTTTAGTAGAAATTTTATTATTTTCTCAAAATGAAATGATGCTAGTGGGTTGCCTTTTTTTAGTAAAGTAGATATTTAAATATTGAATGGATTGGTAGGATAATATCTAAGAATGTTTTCTTGTAACAACCCTAGTCGTTACCCTAGCTAAATTTGGATTAATAAGGCCAATACAAGCTTTAATTTTGATTCCATTAGACTCAATAGGTCATTTTAACCTAACCCTAGAAGTTTGGGATCAACCAGAGCTAAAATAGAAAATTTAGTATTTTTGGTTATTTTTAAGCCCTGAAAATACTTAAATTAATTTGACCTCCAAATCAAAATCTAATTTCATTTTTGAATTCCTCATACCTTAATTAGTTAAGGGTGAATTTTTAGGAATTTTCGGAGCTCATTTGGTCCTAAATTGGGTTTAGAATATTTAAGAATAATTTTAAATTATTTAATAGATTTTATTATATTTAAATTAAATTTTAATAAAAAAAATAAATTGGCAGTATTTGCTGTCGGGACTGCGGTAGATCTGGTGCGGGGTCCCGACAGCGGCGCATGC
This sequence comes from Gastrodia elata, assembly GCA_016760335.1. NCBI lineage: Eukaryota > Viridiplantae > Streptophyta > Magnoliopsida > Asparagales > Orchidaceae > Gastrodia > Gastrodia elata. Next base: position 93,008,144 of record CM028670.1, on the reverse strand, counting down.
GTATAAGCCACCCGATGCAATAGCACGCATCTTTGCGCTCTCAATCCAATGGCTCTCATAACACGCATCGTGATCGAATCCAATCCGCCAGATCGGCATCTGGCATCCGACGCGCGGGATTTAATCCGCATTTCAGTTAAGTAGGGGCTGCATCAGGATGTTTATCCTTAATGGTCTCGTGATCAGACGGTGGAGATGAACCCTACCACTGTGGATCTTAGTTCTCGCGGCGATGCCGCCCGACAGAGGAAATTTTGTCCGTACCAAGCCACGAAACCTTGTCTGCCACTCCCCTCGCCAGGTCACCTAGATCGTTAGCGCCTTTCCGAGAATGGTCGAGCCTAGTAGTGCGACCCGGGAGGCTTGGACCCTCCCAATTGCAGGAAAATGGAAAGAGCCCTCAGCCCGAGCCTCTACTCCAGGCCCGAGCTCAGGAAGCCAGTCCTATAGCTCCTAACGCCTATAAATACCCTCGGCACGCCCCAGTGACCTCCTTTACTCACTGAGATCGCCTCAATTTCCCTTGGTGCATGTTTTGGAGCTTTCGGTGACCCGAGGATTGAACCTGCTGCGTTTGCTGATAGAGGGCGAGGTCTGGCATTCAGACCCCCTTACTAGAGCTTCTGTGACCATTCGAAGTAGCCGGAGCTACCTGCATTGCCTCCATCACCTCATCCATCCCAAGGTACAGCCTTCATCCGATCCTTTTGTCGAGCTGGATTCAGCTTGACTTGCACTTAATCAAGCCTTAGATGCTGTGTAGGACCTCTCCCTAGCTCCCCAGTGGACGTTCGAGTCTTCGGTTGAGGTCTAGCAGTGGACCAGACGGTGAATTCGATGTCTGAGCACACTGCCAGACAAACCTATGGTTCCCCAACTGCGGTGTTCCCTCGAAGCAATTAGACATCTAGCTAGTGCTGGAATCTCCCGTCAATAATTGTTGACTAGTATCAAAGACTAGGCTCGATAGGATCGATCGATCCGACTGGGAACCAATCGACCCGTCAAGAACTCCAGCTCGTCCTAGACCACGAGTATCACCCCATTGATCCAGACCATCCCAGAACCCCTCGACTCGTCCAATCGTTTCCCCTTAGGTCACTGAACATGTAGGGATCGAGATGGCCTCACTTCATGGCCTCTGTGAGGAGAATTCACTCGTTACAGGTGTGCCTCGGCCGATTAGTCCCCCGGTGATCCGGTGCCTCCCAGTTTGGGCTTCTTGGTTTAATCGACGCGTTTGGAGTCAGAGATGGTGTAGCCATCGAGATCAGAGCGTGGCATGGTGTGTGCACGGTGAATTACGCGTTGGGAGCTAACCCTAAGGAGCCGAGCATCGGGTGTCATCCGCAGGAAGGAGACGAAGTCACAGGTCGGGCCGACCCGTGACCCGCGCATTTTGGATTTGGGCCGGTAGCGAATTATTGAATTTCTGGATTTAATTTCCTTAAGGAAATTAAATTAGAAATCAAACCTATAATTTTCATTTAAATAAAAATAAAGATTAAATTAATTAAATAACTTTAGTTTTACTGATCCAAATAGTATGATCTAATATACCATTTGAATCAGAAAAATACAAGGAATCTAAATATAACATAAAATTACAGATCTAATAGTTGGATTTAAAATAATTGATTAAACATTTTTTGTTTTTAACTAAATCATAATAAATTCAATTAATGACCAAACTAATTGATTAAGGGCTTTAATTGCTCAGTAAACCCTAAAGAACAAATTCAGACCCTTAAAACCAATTTTGGATATTAAATTTTCTTAATCACTCCTTAATCACCCAAATTATGAATTAGTGAATAAAACCATAATTAAGGCTCTAATTTTGGCAAGAGTAGTTCTTAATTCTATCCTAAGCATAGTGGAACCTCTGGGCAAGGTTGGATTGCCCTAAGAATGCCTAAATTCACTAATCACCCTAATGGGCTTAAAAGAGTGATTAGTGCTAATTAACTTAATTAAGTTGTCAAAACCTAGGATAAGTGTGTTTTCCCATTTCATTAATCAATATGAAATACATTAAAGTAGATTAGATTTAATTTAGATAATTAAACCCTAAAATAATAATTTTAGCCTTATGAGGGGTATTTTGGTCATTTTGGCCAAGATGTGTTTAAGTACCCCTTAAACTTTGGGAAATTTAGTAAATTATCCTTATTTAGATTATTAATGTTCTCTGAACTCTTAAGCTCATAATGTTGATAATATTCATGTTAAATTAAGATATCTTCATTTAGTCTTAATTAAAATACTTAGATCTTAAGTGATCATAAAGTGGTCACTTTGCCTTAATAATTGAATCCAATAATTTTAGATGTTAAATCTCAAATTAATAAGTTTAATTAAGTTAACTTATGAGCTTAAATTCTAAAGAAAGCACAATCAGTAAAGTCTAAGTTAAGAACCTAACTTAAGTCTAAAGTGATCAGATAATTAGATCTTAGACTTTAAATCTTCTACTTGAATCAAACTATCTCCAATTGAAATTCCTTAAATGAATTATTGTTTAATCCTTTGAAACCTTTCATGTGGGTATAGGATAATTCAATCTATAAGATAATAAAACTATCTTAAGGGTTGAATATAGATCTTAGATTCTCAAGTTCTTAATTGATTATTTTATCTTATAACCAGTAGAATAACCCTTCACTAAGTTCTTAGTTCTTAAATCTTTTAGCTTATAGGATTCTCTACTTTTAACTTGGGTATAAAGTGTAAACCCTAGATCCTAGTCAGGATACCACCTTGGATTTAGGATTTGAACACCAAAGTGGGGCTTAAGTCCAAAAATCCTTAAATCTTGATTTACTTAATCAAGATTTGGGTAAGAGAGTAAAATATTAATAAATTAGGTCATTGATTAATTTACTTAAACCTTATAGTCATCACATGATTTTGGATTAGAACTTGTTAAGTTCTAATATTAACTTTAAGGATGTAAATCTAAGATTCTACTCGATAGCTGGATATTGGAGATCCTAAACTTATACCTTCTCAGAGTAGTTAGATTGGGTAAATAGACAACAACAGATATCACATAAGTCTAAATTGAGTCTCTTGCTTACTTTGACTAGATTTTATTTGCACACCTTGGATATTGAGCCTTATTCCTTGAGCATAATAGGAGAACTTAGGATATGGATGATACATCCTAAATTAGTGTTTGTAAAGAATATCATTCATTTGGTTCTTACAGTGCTTTCAGTTAGTAGAATATGTCCTATCTTAGTCTGCCTCTTCAATATTAGTATTGTATAGGATGGGCCCAGGCCTAGCAGATTTGGATGTCTAGGCTGGGTATTGATTAATCTTGGAGGCCCTGTGTAGCCTATTGGCTAGTATGGCAGTACTATGTCTTAGGCTTATTGCTATTATAGTTTGATTTTTCAATCTTGTTTTCTTCTTACCTTGCCACATGCTTCAGTGGCCCTACTTATAGTACTTGCTTGCTTTTCCACATGTCTCAGTGGCTTTACATTACATAGCTTGCTCTGCTTTTTCCACATGTCTCAGTGGCATTTTCTTTTCTTTGTTATTAATTAGCATGTTGTATGTATATTCTGATGGCTTACTTATATATATTGGCATGTTTATGATATTAGAATTTCATATTATATTTAGTACATGTATTCTTTTATAATCAGTATGTTTCAATGTGATCATAAGTATGTTAGGTTCATAATTGTATTATAGTTGTTGTTACTTTTAGCTTTTAGCCTCACCTTATTTATTTTGCGTTGTATGCTATTTCACATACTACTTGCTTGCTACTAATAGATAGGTTATAGTTACCCCGCTTCTTCATAGCTTGTCGCACCCATAATTAGCTTGCATGCTTAGTAAATTTAAATGTGATATCTTTAAATACTCAGTTCATTAAAATAGCCTAAAATATACTTAGACGATTGTCTAACTGTAACATTTTTGTTTTGTTAGCTGGGGCCCTGGCATTTGTGATACCAACAAATGTCAGATTCAGACTTGTTTGTGGGCAGTGTTGCAGGAGAGGAGCAGGTTTAGGAGGAGGATCGTGCTGCTGCTGCTTAGATAGATTTTGCATTTCTATTTTTTAGTGAGATTGAGAGACATTTGCATTTTCTTTTAAATTCAGTTTGTAATAATTAATTTTTGATATATTTCATTTCTACATTGTGATGAGTTACTATATTATTTTCCTTTTTCTCTACTATGTTGTGCTTGTGGATGTTACTACACACCTATTGCTTCTGTCACTTTAATATTTGTATGTATATTGTTGAATGTTTATAGTATTCTGGTGACAAGTACTTGGCTTAAGGCAAGTTGGGTTTTCATCTGATTTTACTTATGCTGGGGATTTGCCATAGTTGGAGCACTGTACTTCCTATTATCAGTACGGGGGCCCCACAGTGGGTATTAGAGAACACTATAAGCTGTCAGAATGGGATCTATGATTCCTTTATACCTAATGGACCATTCTTCTAAAATACAAACACGATATATATATAACATCCATAACATAGTAGTATCAGTAACTCTATGTAAAATGTAGAAGGAGAATACTCTGATCCTAATAATTTGGTTATCTTGAATCTAACAAAAACTTAATAAAATTCTATCCTCATAGTCAAATGAATACTGGAGAGTCTGATATAGACTATTATCTGCATGCTTTCAAGATAGCTTGGAACTGTAGTTTCAAGTGGAGGCAGGAAAACAACTGGCGAATTGAAGGAGTTTCAGAAAAAGGTACCTTAGACCTAGATAAGCTTCTATAACAAGCAGTATACCGAGGGCTCAACTTTCCCATATACGCAAAAGAATGGTTGAGCAGGGTGGAGTATATTCTGATACACATAGAGTGTCCCGAGTCACTTTATGTAGATATTGTGATAGATCTAATGTTGGATTACACTGGATTCTGGTGGTATGACACCATTGCAAAGCTCGAGAAGAAGCGTAAGAGGAAATGTCAGGAAATAACTTTTGAGGACTTTTGTATAGCCTTTAAGGCAGAATATATCGATAATGTCTGAGTGCCAGTTAGGATAATTGTCATCTTATTCTCAAACAACCCTAGTAGAATTTCAGTTTTGGCATTGTAATCCCTTATTTCTATAATTAATGAAAGATTTTTGATTTTTCTTCCTTAAAGTAAATTCTGAGTTTGGTTTTGCAATTATTGAATTAGAATGGATCTCAGATCACCACCTACCGTTACTCCTGTCAAGAACAATGTTGCCTCTAGTAGTTCTAATGACGAGGTGACTCATTTGCGAGCCATGGTGGCAACTCTGTTAGAAAATCAAGCTCAATAGGCGATCATCATACAGAAATTACTAAATGATTGTGCAACTCTAGTCACTGTTGCTGCTCCAACAGTTCATGCTCCACAAGCTGCTTCTTCTTCACATCACTCGGTGGATAATCTCCTTCACAATTTCCTGAGGTTAACACCTCCAACCTTTGGTGGGAATCTGTCTCCAATGGATACAGCCAATTGGTTGAAGGCTATGAAAAATGATATGATTAGTTTAAAGATCCCGAACTCTGAAGCCGTCCATCTCACCACCCATCTGTTCCATGCCAAGGCAGAGTATTGGTGGGAGGAAGTCAAGAATACCCAGTTTGTTGATTATGAACTAGAAGACATTCCCTAGAATATATTTGTTGAAGCCTTCAAGGCTGAATTTATTCCCCCATTTGCACAAAATATTATCGCAAACACGATCATAAAGTTGACTCAAGGGAGTCGCTCAGTCGCTGAATATGAAAGGGAGTTTCATAGATTGATCCGCTTTGCGCCAGAAGTCACTCAATCTGAATCAGCCAAGTGCCACCGCTTTCTCTGTGGACTTCAAGATTCACTGAAGAATCAAATCGTACCACTCTGCTTAACTAGCTTCTTCAAGTTAGTGGAAATAGCTAAAGTAATTAAGCATCACCAATCTGAGGATAATCTCAAGCGGCAGGCACAAATGACTCAGAACCCACAAGAAACCTTCAAGAGGCACAGGTCTAATCCTGTGAAGGTTTATCAACTAGAAGCTACACCAACCTTGGAACCCATTCAAGGCTGCGATAGGCCACACCCATACAGCAAGTGTTACCACACTGACCAAAGGTGTTTCAATTGTGGGTGTACATGCCACAGGTTCTACCAGTGCGACCATATGAAAATAGTGGATGGGGCTCCAATGAAGCCCTACCAGAAGAATCAAGTGTTTAGAGCAACTTCGTTAAACCGGAGAGAACTAAATCTGGCTATAATGCTAGCACCTGCTTCCGAAGTTGCTCCCATGCAGTTACCAACTTCTAACTCTAAGAACTATCTCTGAAGGCAGACTAACAATTATCCTGTTGGTCCTGCAAGAGTATATGTCTTAACTCCTATTGAAGTCGCAGAAGATAACAATGTGGTTTCAGGTACACATCTTTGAACTTTTCCTTTGATAATTGCATTGCTATTCTTACAAGTCATTAATGCAATTCATATGAATTAGTCACACTTTATTTCAACAATCAACCTTGTAATGTATTATTTGATACCAGTGCTAGTCACTCATTTATCTCTGAACAATTTGCCAATAACCTTAAACTTTACGCATACAACTTAGCACAAAAGTTGAGTGTTGAACTTCCATTTGGAACCCAACTAAGTGCCTATAAATTTTATAATATCAAAGTCCCGATAAATGATCAAGAATTCCATGCCAAACTAATCATCCTGCCAATAGCAAACTTTGATATCATCCTTGGGATGAATTGGCTCAGTGACTATAATACCGTGATAAACTGCCATAAAAAGAAAGTCACTCTCCATTCTCAGGGCAAGCTTGAGACGTTTGTAAGAAAAACCAGCACACAATTATCCTTAATAAATGCAATTAAAGCTGAACAGTTGATTGTTAAGGGTTTTAATGCTTACCTAGTTACCATGATGGGCGAGACAAAAGAGAGTATCTCTCTTTCTAATTGTAAGGTAGTCAAAAAATTTGCCGATGTGTTCCCAAAAGATTTGCCTGGTGTACCTCCTTTCAGAGAAGTAAAATTCTCTATTGAATTGATCCCTAGTACCCAGCTGATATCCAAAGCACCTTATAAAATGGCACCTAAGGAGCTTCAAGAGCTTAATGAGCAATTACAAGAGCTCTTGAATAAAGGCTTCATCAGGCCAAGTATGTCTCCTTGGGGAGCGCCAGTTTTATTTGTGAAAAAGAAAGATGGATCTATGCGTATGTGTATAGATTATCGTGAACTGAATAAGGTCACCATAAAGAACAAATACCCACTGCCTAAAATTGATGATTTGTTCGACCAGTTATCCGGAGCCGTTATATTTTTCAAGATCGATTTAAGGTCTGGATACCATCAACTGCGAGTAAAAGAAGACGATGTAGGGAAGACTACTTTTCGTACTCATTATGGCCACTTTGAGTTTTTGGTGATGTCATTCAGACTCACCAATATGCCATTAATCTTTATAGATTTGATGCAGCGAGTGTTAAAACTGATTTGGACAAGTTTGTGATCGTCTTCATTTATGATATCCTTATTTATTCCAAAACTCTGAGCGATCATGAAGAACATCTGAGGTTAGTATTAAAAACTCTGCATGAGCATCAACTGTATGCCAAGTTCTCCAAGTGCGAGTTCTGGCTTAATTCCATTGTATTCTTGGGGCATGTAGTCGATGCTCAGGGTATTCTGGTAGATCAGAGTAAAGTTAATGCTATTCAGGACTGGGCTCAACCTAAGTCTGTCACCGACATTAGAAGTTTCCTGGGATTAGCGAGATATTACAGGAAGTTTGTTAAAGGCTTTTCCTATATTGCTTTGCCATTGACTAGATTGACTCAAAAGGCCATTCCGTTCATTTGGAGTCCTGAATGCGATGAAGCATTTCAAACTCTAAAAGATGCACTTTCTACCGCTCCAGTTCTTGTTTTACCTAAATAAGGTTTGAACTATCAAGTATATACCGATGCCTCAGGAATCGGTCTAGGTTGTGTGTTAATGCATGTAACAGCCCAAACTCTTAAGCACCAAGGAATTATCCGCTTTGGCCAGAAAGGCCTCACAATTTTGCCCTCAGAAAATAACTTCCCAGTAGGTCACCCATCCTAGGAGTGCTCTCACCTGAGCACGCTTAACTTTGGAGTTCTTATCAGGAACTCCACCGTTATCTGAAAAGGCACCTTGATGTTTAAGAGTTTCACTTATTACTACTTAAGTGGGTCATCACAATCTCCCCAACTTAAGTAACTGACGTCCTCGTCAGTATCCACACACAGATCTAAGAACCATCCATTGGGTAGATAGGACTAGAGGTGACCCCTATAGGCGCAAGAGGCACCATAACCATGTAGCACCTTAACCATCATGGGTTCAAGTGGCTGCTCACATGAAGCGGTACTTTGCCCTGTATGGCACTTAGCTCTTATCTAACACCCTATAATTTGCTCTGATACCATTTATAACAGCCCAAACTCTTAAGCACCAAGAAATTGTCCGCTTTGGCCAGAAAGGCACCTCGATGTTTAAGAGTTTCACTTATTACTACTTAAGTGGGTCATCACAATCTCCCCAACTTAAGTAACTGACGTCCTCGTCAGTATCCACACACAGATCCAAGAACCATCCATTGGGTAGATAGGACTAGAGGTGACCCCTATAGGCGCAAGAGGTACCATAACCATGTAGCACCTTAACTATCATGGGTTCAAGTGGCTACTCACATGAAGTGGTACTTCGCCCTATATGGCACTTAGCTCTTATCTAACACCCTATAATTTGCTCTGATACCATTTATAACAGCCCAAACTCTTAAGCACCAAGAAACTATCCGCTTTGGCCAGAAAGGCCTCACGGTTTTGCCCTCAGAAGATAACTTCCCAGTAGGTCACCCATCCTGGGAGTGCTCTCACCTGAGTACGCTTAACTTTGGAGTTCTTATCAGGAACTCCACCGTTATCTGAAAAGGCGCCTCGATGTTTAAGAGTTTCACTTATTACTACTTAAGTGGGTCATCACAATGCAAGAGGGTAAGGTAATTGCTTAAGCCTCTTATCAGTTCAAATCCCACGAGTGAAATTATCCAGTTCATGATCTTGAACTTGCAGCTGTGATATTTGCCTTGAAAATATGGCGTCACTATCTGTACGGAGTACAGTGTTTAATTTTCACTTATCATCAAAGTTTGAAGTACATCTTCACTCTGAGAGAATTGAATTGCCACCAGAGAATATGGTTGGAGCTCATCAGCGACTATGATCTCAGTATTCAGTATCATCCAAGGAAGGCCAACATAGTGGTTGATGCTCTTAGCCGTCATGCTACTTTATCCTCAATGATTGCATCCAGTTCTTTAGAACACGAATTCTGTAAGCTCATAATTTCTTTGGTCAGTGGCGATATGCTGAGTTCGCTATTAGCAAACATTAATGTGGAACCTACTTTCCATCGAGATGTCTCTATCTCGCAAGCCAAAGATGACGAGTATCTGAAATTCAAAGCAGATATTGAAGGTGGTCTTCGTCATGATCTGCAATTGCAGAATGGTGTAATTTATCAAGGTGATCGATTATGGATTCCTAAGTCCATGCATCGTGAAGTATTAATTGAAGGCCATAATTCTGGGTACCATATTCATCCAAGCAGTACTAAGATGTACCAGGACCTAAAATAATCATTTTGGTGGCTAGGTATGAAGAAACATGTAGCCGACTTCATGGCTAAATATCATGCCTGTAATTTAGTAAAAGTTGAACACCAAAGACCTAGTTGTCTTCTGCATCCATTAGATATTCCTAAATGGAAATGGTTCGATATATCTATGGATTTTGTCATGGGATTGCCTCGTGCAAGATCCGGTACCAATGCAATCTGGGTGATAGTAGACCGTTTGACCAAGTCAGCACATTTCCTCCATGTCCATCAAATTGATTCCATAGAGAGATTAGCAAAGCTCTACATCAAAGAAATTGTCAGGATGCATGGGATTCCTAAATCAATCGTATCCGATAAAGACAGCAGATTTACTTCCAAGTTTTGGCAAGCTGTGCATCAAGATCTGGGTACTACTCTAGCCATGAGTACAGCTTTTCATCCTCAAACAGATGGTTAGACTGAAAGAGTAAATCAAGTTTTGGAAGATTTGCTTAGGCTCTGTATTCTTGATTTTGCTGGTTCCTGGGAAGATCACATCCCGTTAGTGGAGTTTGCCTACAATAATAGTTTCCAAGCCAGTATTAAAATGGCTCCTTATGAAGTACTGTATGGTAGAAAATATAGTACCCCACTAGCTTGGTCAGAAACAGGAAGCGTTCAGCTCTTTAGTTCAGAATTAGTTGAAGAAACCAGTAGTAAGATCAAATTAATTCAGTAGAGAATTTATTCAGCTCAAGATTGTCAGAGCAAGTATCATGATTCTCATCACCGTCTCCTAGAATTTAATGTGGGAGATTCTGCTTATCTAAAGGTCAGTCTAATGAAGGGTGTCTTCAGATTTGACGTAGCTAGGAAACTCAATTCCCGCTATGTTGGACCTTTCAACGTTTTGGCCAAAGTAAGATCATCTGCCTACCGGTTGAATCTTCTGAGGATTTTGCAGTCGTTCATAATGTGTTTAACGTATCGTCATTAAGAAGATGTCTCAAAGACCCTTCTCATCTCGTTCAACTTCCAACAGTAGAGATTCAACCTGATCTTTCTTATGCCGAAGAACCTATCAGAATCGTAGCTCATGATTAGAAGCAGCTAAGAAATCGTTCAATTCCTATGGTCAAAATTCAATGAAAGAATCGATCCTTAGAGGAATCTACGTAGGAGAAAGAGGTGGATATGCGCAATAAATATCCACATCTCTTTCCAAACCCAGGTATTTTTCTTCTCTCTTTTCCATCTTCTGCATTCTTAGATTTGTTAAAGCCCAGTATAATTTTCTTCACTTAGGTGATGTCGGGGACGACATCGTTCTTAAGTCAGGGAGTCTGTAATAATCCTAGTTGTTACACTAGCTAAATTTGGATTAATTAGGCTAATCCAAGCTTTAATTTTGATTCCATTAGACTCAATGGGTCATTTTAACCTAACCCTAGAAGTTTGGGATCAATTGGAGCTAACATGGAAAATTTAGTATTTTTGGCAATTTTTAAGCCCTGAAAAATACTTAAATTAATTGACCTTCAAATCAAAATCTGATTTCATTTTTGAATTTCTCATACCCTAATTAGCTAATGGTGAATTTTTGGGAATTTTCGGAGCTCATTTGGTCCTATATTGGGTTTAGAATATTTAAGAATAATTATATATTATTTAAGTGGTTTTATTATATTTAAATTAAATTTTAATAAAATAATAAAACTGTGGGATTTGCTATCGGGACTGCGCAGATCCACTGCGGGGTCCTGATAGCGGCGCATATGTATAAGCCACCCGATGCAATAGCACGCATCTTAGCGCTCTCGATCCAAAGGCTCTCATAACAAGAGCCGTGATCGAATCCAATTCGCCCGATCAGTATCTGACATCCGACGCATGGGATTTAATCCGCATTTCGATTAAGTAGGGGCTGAATCAGGCCGTCTATCCTCAACGGTCTTGTGATCAGACAGCAGAGACGAACCCTACCACTATGGATCTTCGTTCTCATGGTGATGCGGCCCGACAGAGGAAATTTCGCCCGTACCAAGCCACATAACCTTGTCTGCCACTCCCCTCGCCAGGTCACCTAGACCGTTAGCGCCTTTCTGAGAATGGTCGAGCCTAGTAGTGCGACCTGGGAGGCTTGGACCCTCCTAATTGCGGGAAAATGGAAAGAGCCCTCGGCCTGAGCCTTTACTCCACACCCGAGCTCAGGAAGCCACTCCCATAGCTCCTAACGCCTATAAATACCCTCGGTGTGCCATAGTGACCTCCTTTGCTCACTGAGATTGCCTCAATTTCCCTTGGTGCATGCTTTAGAGCTTTCGTTGACCCGGTGACTGGACCTGCTGCATCTGCTGATAGAGGGCAAGGTCTGGCGTTCAGACCCCCTTGCTAGAGCTTTCGCGACCATTCGAAGTAGCCGGAGCTACCTTCATTTCCTCCATCACCTCATCCATCCCAAGGTACAGCCTTCGTCTGATCCTTCTGTCGAGCTGGATTCTGCTCAACTTGCACTTAATCAAGCCTTAGATGCTGTGTAGGACCTCTCCCTAGCTCCCAGTGCACGTTGGAGTCTTCGGGTGAGGTCTGGCAGTGGACCAAACGGTGAATTCTTCGTCTGAGCGCACTGCCAGACAAACCTATGGTTCCCCAACTGCGGCGTTCCCTCGAAGCAATTAGACATCTAGCTAGTGCTGGAACCTCCCGTTAATAATTGTTGACTAGTATCGAAGACTATGCTCGATAGGATCAATCTATTCGACTGGGAACCGATCGACCCGTCAAGAACTCCAGCTCGTCCTAGACCACGAGTAGCACCCCATTGATCCAGACCATCCAGAACCCCTCGACTCACCCAATCATTTCCCCTTAGGTCCCTGAACGTGTAGGGATCTAGACGGCCTCACTTCATGGCCTCTGTGAGGAGAATTCACTCCTCACAGGTGCGCCTTCAGAGACGCCTCGGCCGAGTAGTCCCCCGCCAATCCGATGCCTCCCAGTTGGGGCTTCTTGGTTTAACCGACGCGTCTGGAGTCAGGGATGGTGTAGCCGTTGAGATCAGGGCATGGTGTGGCGTGTGCACGACGAATTGCGTGTTGGGAACTAACCCTAAGGAGTCGAGCATCGGGTGTCATCCGTTGGAGGGAGACGAAGTCACGGGTCGGGCCGACCTGTGACCCGCACATTTTGGATTTGGGCCGGCAGCGAATAATTGAATTTCTGGATTTAATTTTTTTAAGGAAATTAAATCAGAAAATCAAACCTATGATTTTCATTTAAATAAATATACATATAAAATTAATTAAATAACTTTATTTATACTGATCCAAATGGTATGATCTAATATACCATTTGAATTAGAAAAATACAAGGAATCTAAATATAAAATAAAATCACAGATTTAATGGTTGGATTTAAAATAATTGATTAAACATTTTTTATTTTTAATTACATCATAATAAATTCAATTAATGACCAAACTAATTGATTAAGGGCTCTGATTGCTCAGTAAACCCTAAAAAACAAATTCAGACCCTTAAAACTAATTTTGGATATTAAATTTTCTTAATCACTCCTTAATCACCCAAATTAAGGATTAGTGAATAAAACCTTAATTAAGGCTCTGATTTTGACAAGAGTAATTCTTAATGCTATCCTAAGCATAGTGGAACCTCTGGGTAGGGTTGGATTGCCCTAAGAATGCCTAAATTCACTAATCACTCTAATGGACTTAAAAGAGTGATTAGTGCTAATTAGCTTAATTAAGTTGTCAAAACTTCGGATAAGTGTGTTTTCCCACTTCATTAATCAATATGAAACACATTAAAGCAGATTAAATTTAATTTAGATAACTAAACCCTAAAATCCCAATTTTAGCCTTATGAGGGGTATTTTGGTCATTTTGGCCAAGATGTGTTTAAGTACCCCTTTGTGGCGACTGGGGATCGAAGTTCGAGAGTCTTTAAAGAACAATTCATCTCAATTTGAAAACATTTTTATAATTCAAAAAGGACATAATAACATAAAATAATAAAATCCACAGTCCTTTTTATACATAGAGCCAAAACATATATGAAAAGTTACAATAATTTGAATTTTTACAGAATAAGAAATAAAATATCTACATTCTTCTGCTTCTTCTTCTTTTTAAATTTGGCAGATCTTCTAAGTCTTTCTAATTATCAAAACCTGAAAAATTCAGATTGCCAGTCAGGTAGGAGTACGCAAATTGTTCTTATAAGAATAAATCTAGCATCCTATAATAGGTATGAATCACATATAAAAATGACTGAAAATTTGCATGTAAATAAAGCAATTGCTAAATTCAATTTTTGCCCAGCAAAATAGCTGAGAAAATCAACATATATGAAATAAATTTTATCAAAAGCATATGTAACAATAAGTCGAGTCCGAAGACCCCTAAGCCCAAATGGGTAAACCCATAGGCATAAATCTGTAGGAAGCGTTCTTGCCACCCGTCGGTAGCTTACTCAAATTAGGAACTGATGGTGTGTCTTTCCTCTGGATTTGCCTACTTCCTACAAGAGGCTAAATCCCTCCATATAACTCCTAGGAGCTTGCTAGCTAGCCTAATCTGTACAGATTCCAGTTTTGCATTCCACCCTCCAAAGACAAACACCACAAAATATATATAAATTCTTTTTATTACATGCTTTTTGATATAATTCTTTTGCAGATTAAAATGCGGTAAGCAGTGCAAATAATACTCAAATGGAAAATACTCAAATAAGAATACTGAAATAAGACTTATAAGTAAATTTGCATACCTTACTGTTTTGACTCAAAATCAATTAATTCAATTTCTTTGATCTGCCAAAATAATGAAATTTATTAATTTAATGTTTTATATTTGTAATATTAGATTTCTAAAAATGATAAGAATATTTTATTATTTTGATTTATTAAGTTATTTAATTATTATGCCTTATAAGGTCAAATTGGGAATTTAACCTTATAAGAGCATTTTAGTAATTTTACCCTTAATATACAATTTATGTTAGTTTACTGTAGATTATGTTTTAAGGTTTTTATTGAACCTGAAACTATTCAATTTTGATATAAATTGGCTAAGTTATAGCCAATCTAATTTCTAGGGTTATTTTAGTGGATTTAATTAAATAAATTTATCTTGATAAATATGTTTTAAATTTTTTTTTTTTTTCAAAATATTATTCCTAGCTAATTGAGGGCTTCTGAATGCAACGGCGCACTCGGATTTTTGATCCGACGAGTATTTAATTACTCGAATTTTTAGGTATTTAAATAATATTAAATATTCGTCGAAAATTCAATGACTCCCAATTGCGTTCAAAACTCCACCCCTAGCTAATTTGGGGTTGGTGAACACAATGGTGAAGTCAAATTTTCAATCTGAAGTCAAAATTATTTAAATATTAATAAATAATTACAAATGAGATTTTGGGATTTCACACCCTTACACATTGGGAAATTCAGTAAATTATCCTTATTTAGATTATTAATGTTCTCTGAACTCTTAAGCTAATAATGTTGATAATATTCATATTAAATTAAGAAATCTTCATTTAGTCTTGATTAAAATACTTAGATCTTATGTGATCATAAAGGGGTCACTTTGCCTTAATAATTGAATCCAATAATTTTAGATGTTAAATCTCAAATTAATAAGTTCAATTAAGTTAACTTATGAGCTTAAATTCTAAAGAAAGCATAATTAATAAAGTCTAAGTTAAAAACCTAGCTTAAGTCTAAAGTGATCAGATAATTAGATCTTAGACTTTAGATCTTCTACTTGAACCAAACTATCTCCAATTGAAATTCCTTAAATGATTTATTGTTTAATCCTTTGAAGCCTTCCATGTGGGTATAGGATGATTCAATCTATAAGATAATGAAACTATCTTAAGGGTTGAATATAGATCTTAGATTCTCAAGTTCTTAATTAATTATTTTATCTTATAACCAATAGAATAACCCTTTACTAAGTTCTTAGTTCTTGAATCTTTCAGTTTATAGGATTCTTTACCTTTAACATGGGAATAAAGTGTAAACCCTAGATCCTAGTCAGGATACCACCTTGGATTTAGGATTTGAACACCAAAGTGGGGCTTAAGTCCAACAAACCTTAAATCTTGATTTACTTAATCAAGATTTGGGTAAGAGAGTAAAATATTAATAAATTAGGTCGTTGATTAATTTACTTAAACCTTATAGTCATCACATAATTTTGGATTAGAACTTGTTAAGTTCTAATATTAACTTTAAGGACGTAAATCTTAGATTCTACTCGATAGCTGGATATTGGAGATCCTAAACTTGTACCTTCTCAGAGTAGTTAGATTGGGTAAATAGATAACAATAGATATCACATAAGTCTAGATTGAGTCTCTTGCTTACTTTGACTAGATTTGCTTTGCACACCTTGGATATTGAGCCTTATTCCTTGAGCATAATAGGAGAACTTATGATATGGATGATACCTCCTAAATTAGTATTTGTAAAGCATATCATTTATCTGGTTCTTGCAGTGCTTTCAGTTAGTAGAATATGTCCTAACTTAGTCTGCCTCTTCAGTATTAGTATTGTATATGATGGGCCCAGGCTTAGCAGATTTGGATGTCTAGGCTGGGTATTGATTGATCTTGGAGGCCCTGTATGGCCTATTGGCTAGTATGGCAGTACTATGTCTTAGGCTTATTGCTACTCTAGTTTGATTCTTCAGTCTTATTTTCTTTTTACCTTGCCACATGCTTTAGTGGCCTTACTTATAGTACTTTCTTGCTTTTTCATATGTCTCAGTGGCTTTACGTTACATAGCTTGTTCTGCTTTTACCACATGTCTCAGTGGCCTTTTCTTTTCTTTGGTATTAATTAGCATGTTGTATGTGTATTCCAATGGCTTACTTATGTATATTGGCATGTTTAGGATGTTAGAATTTCATGTTATATTCAGTACATGTATTCTTTTATAATTAGTATGTCGAGTTATTTTTAGATTTGGCTGTAGAGATTGTGGTGGAGTTTGAAGAGTGTTTGAGAGATTATATAATGATTTAATATTCTTAAATGATACTTAAGATGCTAGAAAAAAATATGTGGATGATTTGAGGTTATGAGAATAAGAGTATAGATAGAAAAGAAAATATAAATAAGATAACAACCTAACTTATCAAAGAAATTCAATCAACTTGATACCACTAAGCACCAAGCAATATGAGAGCTATTCACCACAAAATTCTTTCATTTAAGTTACTTCATTACATTATATTTCAGCTCATATTTATAGGCACTACAAGTCTCTTGCCTTATGAGCTTTGGATGGAAAATATGGAGAGAAATTTTTGAGGGAAAGATGGTAGTTGGCAATTCACAATGAAGTAACTCCAACTACTTATATTAAATATTTTTCTCATGATATGGCTGGCCAAATATGTGCCTTAATAAATAAAAAATATATAATATTAATAAAAATAAAATACAAATAGTAAGCCCAATTATTGGATGCTTTATGGGGCTTTTGAAATTGGGCCCACCTTCAAATTCTTCCCTTGAACTTTAGCCATGGATCTTGTTATTGGGCCTTTGATAATATTCCTAGGATGCGCTACATCAACTCCCATCAGCCCAATTGAACTCTGCACTGAAGTGTTAAAATCTAAGTAATCTTCTACTAATTGTGGATCCAGACCTTCCAAATTTGTACGTACTAACCATGTGTCCTCTGTAGGCGACTTATTCTTCCAACGAACGAGAAAACGATGCTCTTTATCTTGATCATTATGAGCCTCCTCAGTGATGATGTAGTCAATGTCTAAAAAGGATGGAGTTTGCATGTAAGGAGCTATATTTTTTGCACTTATTGGCATGACTCAAAAGCTTGTGGAGAAGACATCACCAAAATTTATTCATCATGCCAAGATACTTTTTTTTTATTTTATTATTTTTTTTAGGCTTCCCAACCTCGCTCTGATACCAAAATATGATGCTAGTGAGCTGCCTTTTTTTGGTAAATTAGATATTTAAATATTGAATGGATTAGTAGGATAATGTCTAAGAATAATTTCTGGAGTTTGTGGTGGGTTGGTTATGGGTTTAGAATGGACTATCTAAAGAAAACTAAGACTATACCAAATTAAGCCTAGTTTGAGCTGATTCAAAATATCCCTTTTGAAGGTGGGGTTTTAGTGAATTAAAGGGCTAGAAATAAATTAATATAGGTAGTCTAAGATGTGTAGTTTGGATCTGGAGTAGATGGCTAGGTTTGATGATGTTTATATGGGTGTTGAGGGGTAGGGAAGAGGACTAGGTTGAGGTATTTTTAGATTTAGCTGTGGAGGTTATGATGGAGTTTGGAGAGTGTTTGCGAGATTTGATAATAATTTAATGTTTTTAAATGATACTTAAGATGCTGGAGAAGATGTGCGAATGGTTCGAGGTTATGAGAATAAGATAGTGTAGTTAGAAAATAAAATATAAATAAGATAACAACCTAACTCACCAAAGATAGGTAATAAACTTGACACCACCAAGCACCAAGCAATATGAGAGCTATTCACCTCAAAATTCTTTCATTCAAATTAGTTTATTATATTACATTTCAGCTCATATTTATAGGCACTACAAGTCTCTTGCCCTATGGACTTTGGAGGGAAATTTTGGAGGGTAAGATGGGTAATTGGCAATTAGTGAGGAAGTAACTCCAACTACTTATATTAAATATTTTCTTCATGACATGGCTGGCCAAATATATGCCTTAATTAATAAATAAAATACAATATTAATAAAAAAAAATACAGTTGATAAGCCCAATATTTGGGCTCTTTATTGGGCTTTTGATTGGGCATTTATAATTGGGCCCACCTTTAAATTCTTCCCTTGAACTTTAGTCATGGCTCTTGCTATTGGGCCTTTGATAATATTATTTGGATGCGCTATATCATGAAATGCTATATAATTAGTTCAAAATAAAGGATCCTATACCATCCAAACAAATCTTTAGAATGAGGATCTACGGTAATAAAAAGAGAAATATCATAATACTCAGCAGATAAGATAATTATGTCTCTCTAAAGAATAACCATGACTAATACAAAGCAAAATAAAATAGAATATTTTCTTATATACCTTTATGGTTGGGTGTTTTTGTATGCCACAATTTGCATGTGACTTGACATTGCACATGTAGTGGGAGTTGCCAACATATTCATGAGTAACCCAAAAAAAGTGCATTCATAAGCATTCTTCTGGTATTTGGGAGGAACAATAGGTTAAGTACTATACTTTTCAAGGATCAAGAGAAGAGCTATAAGGCTTTGTAAACTCAAACTTAATATGGGATGTGAACAATAAAATAAATGCAGCTATGCTCATATTTACCATGAGAGGAGCTACAATAAGTTGGATTCCATGACTACAAAAGATTATACTACTCTAAACCATTGAATTAAAACATATCAAAATTACTGAAGCAAGTGAAGATATGATATTTGTGCAAAGCTTTATAATAGAATTGGGCAAGAGGAAAGGCACAAACAAACTGCATATTGATAATCAAAGTGTGACTCAACTAGATAAGAATGTTGCATTTTATGAAAAGACAAAGAACATAAAGCTCTATTATCACTTCATATGATCATTTCTAGAGGAAAACCTACTAGTATAAGAGATAAACATGTCATAGAATTTGGTGGACATGTTTATGAAGACCATGCCACTAGATAAATTGAAGCTATATTTTTCCTTATTTAACCTTTGTACTTGAGGATAATGCAAGATCAAGTCACACCACATCATTAAGGAAAGATCCTTATGAAGAAGGAAAAAGGACTCGCACTTAGTCTCCAAATGGGAGATTGTTGAGTGTGTAGAGCCTCGTGTGTGATGAACTCAATACATTATTAAACCAGTCGTCCATATGTAGCGTGAACATATTAAGCAAATGCGCCTGGGCACGTCTTTGTGAACAGAACAAAATATGCAAAGACACAATGCACTCAGGCATAAAGGCGTCATGGTGAAACAACGCAGTTGTTACATGCCTATGTAGATAATAACACTCCAAGAGGAGCATAAAGTTAGAATAGATGCAAAAATAGTTGATATTGTCCATCATTCATTGGTCGGATTGAAAAAGCATGCACATGTGCAACTTGGGACACGTCTAGGCACATTAAATAAAATATGTATAATGCTAATGCTAGCCAATTTAAAAGATAAGACTTATAAATATAAGCTATGTAAAGGTAAGGTAGCGTGAAGGTGAAACCCTAGAGTGCCACGAGACTGTGACAACTACTATAACCCTTGCTTCTTCTATTATGATGATAATATTATCGTGGTTTGTGATTGTGATTTTTTTCTGACTTGAGGTTTTCCATACAAAAATCTATTATCTACTATGATTGTGTACATGTTTCTTGATTTGGGCAGCGGGGCTGCTTTTGTCCCGGAATGACAAAGCATCGGCCGTGTCGACATCTTTTCATAATATTGTTCGCAAACCAACTACGTCAAAATTGCAATGGGCAGAAGAATTAAATTATCCAAAGAAAATACATCCTAATCTTTTTACTTCAAACAAAATTCGCAAATTTTAAAAAACCCAATTATTCAATTACTTTACGCCCAGATTATAGAAAAACACTTTACACTAAAAACCAAATTACTCATTAATGAAAAAATAATTGCAAGGAAATTTTGGGATTAAATTATTTTATATTTGAAGGAAAATTAAGGAAAATTAATTTTCCTTAATTGAAAAAAATTAATTTTTCCCTAATTAAAAGAAAAAATTAAAGGAAATTAATTTTCTATATATATATATAATTAAATCTCTCAATTATGGTATTAAGAAACTGCCACATTAATAACTTCCGTTTTGGGAATTATGGATTTGGAACTTTTCTTTATGTCCTTAATTGAGAGATTAGAATTTGTAACTCTTGGGAATCAAGGATGGCTTATAAATAAGCCTTGATATGCAAGAGTTTTAACACACAAGATATAAGAAAAGATCAACAAGAGAAAGTTTTGTAAGGGATTCTCTAATCTTAAACCATTTGTATTCCTCTCTAATTTTAGTGAAACTTTACTTTTCTCCCCATGGACGTAGGTGTGATCACCGAACCACGTAATTTCTATCTTGTGGCTGTGATTATTTTATGTGCTTATTTTTTCTTGCTTTAATTTTTTTGGTTTATCAACTCTCGCTCAAGTTTCTTTTTCTTCTGCTTTTGGTTTAAACCATATTCGATCTCAACAAGTGGTATCAAAGCTAGGTTAGGTTTCCTTTGCTCATTCTTAAAGGCTAGGGTTTTGCTTGAGCTGATTATTAATTTGTGATTGAATTTTATTCAAACAACAAGATAAACATAGCTGAAAGAGGAGAAGATATTGTTGGAGCTTCATCATCGTCGATGGTGGAGAGTACTCTCCACCAAGTTGTGACACATCCGGCTAAAATAGATGTGATCAAATTTGATAGGAAGAACAACTTTGGGATGTAGCGGTGCGAGGTGACAGACGCACTGTGTGCCCTAAATCTTAAAGATGCTCTGGATGGCAAAGAAAAACCAGAGAAAATTTCATAGAGGGATTGGATCAAGATGAACTGCAATACATGCATCTTGATTTGGAATTGTTTGACTCAGGAGATCAAGTATGCAGTTATGATGGAGACATAGGCGTGAAAATTATGGAAATTTCTAGAGGCTAAGTACCAGATGAAGAGCGTGGAGAATAGACTCCACATGAAAAGGTGGCTCTACAGATTTTAGATGAAAAGAGGGATTTCCATTGATGAGCACTTGAATGAATTCACAAAGCAATTAGCAGATTTGCTAAATTTGGATGAGACTGTGGAAAATGAAGATAAGGCCCTGTTATTATTGAATTTATTGTCAGACGAGTACAAACACTTCATCATGACGTTGATCCATGGGAAGGAGGTTTTCAAGTATGAGGAGGTGACTATAGCCCTTGTGAATCATGAGTTCAAAAGAAGTGATAAGTAGTCTACCAAATATGATATGGCAGATGCACTTACACTCTAGAGGGGAAGACCATAGAAGAAGAAGCAATGGCCAAAGAAGAATGCAGAGTTCTAGAAAAGGGGGAAATCTAGAGGCCAAAGCATTGGACGCAATCAGTGCGCATTCTGTTTAGAGACAGGGCATTGGAAGAAGGACAGCCCAAAGTTGAAAGACAAGCAGTGGGCAAGTGGATCTTTAGAGGCCAATATAATTCAAAATGTGGTGGAGGGTTCAGACTCTGATCTATCTCTTGTAATAGTTTCAATGAGTCTAATAGCAGACAACTCTAGTTGGATCATGGACACTGGTGCAACGTATCATATTTGCCCCAGAAGGATTAGTTTTGTTCATACAGGGAAACGGACAGCGGTGTAGTCACATGGGAAATGATGCTACTTGTCGGGTTACAGGAGTTGGTAGTGTGCTGATAAGGACACATTTAGGAACAGTTTAGAAACTAAAGGAAGTCAGACACGTGCCAAAAATCAAGAAGAATCTACTGTCTATTAGGGTCTTAGAAGCCAAGAGCTTTAAGGTGGTGATTAAGGCAAGAGTTCTGAAGATCAGTAAAGGTGCAATGACTTACTTAAGAGGATTCAAACAATAGAACCTCTACTACTTATAAAGAAGTATAGTGATAGGTACAGTGGCTGTGGCTGAAGACTCTGAATATGCCATGATGCTGTGGCATATAAGACTAGCATATGCAGGGGAACCATCACTGAAGGCATTGGAGAAAGAGGGGCTCATTAAAGGTATAAATTCTTGCAAATTACAATTTTGTGAACATTGTATTTTTGACAAGAAAACACGCAAGCCCTTTGGTGTTGGCCTCCACAACACCAAAGGTATATTAGAATATATACACAGATGTATGGGGACAAATGAAGACTACATCATTCGGTGGTCGAAGATAATTTGTTTCTTTTATGGATGTTTACTCTAGATTTGTATGGGTGTATACTTTAAAGGGCAAAGCAAATGTACTGGAGGTATTCATAAACTGGAAGAAAATGGTGGAGAATCAAACGGGCAAAAAAATCAAGATAATCTATTCGGAAAATGGTAGAGAATTCACATCTGATTCTTTTGTAAAGGAATGCCAAGATTCAAAGATTGAGCGCCACTTCACAGTAAGAGAAACAACACATCAAAATGGGGTAGCATAGCAAATGAACCGTACCTTGGTGGAAAAGGTGCGGTATATATTGTCCAATGCTGGGTTAGAGAGAGTCTATTGGGCGAAGGCCATAGACTATGCTTGCTACTTGGTGAACCGTCTGCCATCTTCCGCACTTAACAAGAAAACTCCAATTGAGTTGTGGTCGGGGCATCCTACCACATATTATGATCAGCTGAAGATCTTTGGCAGCCCAGCTTACTACCATGTTAGGAAGGATAAGCTTGAACCACGGGCTAGGAAAGCAATTTTCATGGGCTTCAATTGCGGCATGAAGGGCTACAAATTGTATGATCCAATTGACAAGAGGATCGTGGTGAGCAGGGATGTCACCTTTGATGAAGAGTATTTCTTGAGACAGCGGAGTTCTCATCAGGTGGAGGATAATACTGAGACTCTTATAGGAAGGCATAGAGTGGGGTTTGATGCCACTCCCTTTGTTCCACAGAAAACTTCACATCATATTGAAGATACTCCTACAGATGAAGACCACATTAGTGATGATGAAGAGCAAATTGATATTGATGGTGAGGCTCCAACTCAGGAGTCAATTGCTAAAAATAGACCCAGAAGGAATGCACGTCAACAATAAGCCTGGCTTAAAGACTACGTCATATTTGCATTGTCTGTAGTGGAGGAAGATGTTCCCTCTCACTTCAAACAAGTGGTGACAGGCTCAGAAGAAAATTTATAGAAATAGGCTATGAATGAAGAGATTGAGTCTCTTTACAGAAATAAGGTATGGAGGTTGAAGAAACTCCCTCTAGGAAGAAAAGTTATTGAGTGCAAATGGGTGTATGCGAAGAAAGAAGGTTCCTCAGAAGCTGATGTGCTCTGTAACGCTAGACTTGTTGCAAAGGGCTTTGCTCAGAAGGAAGGGGTCAGTTATGATGAGGTGTTTTCCCCAGTTGTGAAACACTCCTCGATCCATGTGCTTTTAGCTTTGGTGGCACAGTTCGACTTGCTGCTTGAGCAGCTTGATGTGAAGATAGCATTCTTACACGAAGAACTAGAATAAGAGATCTATATGATGCAGCCCCTAGGGTATAGAGAGTTGGGAATGGGAGACTTGGTATGCAAATTAAACAAGTCTATATATGGGCTAAAGCAATCACTGAGGAAATAGTACAAAAAATTTGATCAATTTATGCAAAAATAGGAGTACTACAGAAGCCAATTTGACCATTGTGTATTTTAAGAGGCTGCCTCAAGATAACTTCATTTATTTATTATTGCATGTTGATAATATGTTGATAGCTACTTTGAATTAGTCAGAAATGGATTATATGAAGGATCAATTATCAAAGAACTTTGAAATGAAGAATCTGAGAGAATTAAATAAAATATTATTAATAGAAATCTGTAGAGACAAAATTGTAGGGAAAGTTTGGTTGACCCAGAAGGGGTATTTGGAGAGAGTGCTAAAGAGGTTTAGAATTGAAGAAAATATAAAGTCTATAAGTATACCTCTAGCACTTCATTTTCGCCTATCTGCAGAGCAATGTCCGAAGTCAGATTTTGAAAAAGAAGAAATGCACACACTGTTGTATGCTAGTGCAGTTGGGAGCTTGATGTATGCCATGGTTTGCACTATACCAGATTTGGCACAAGCTATTGTAGTTGTGAGCCACTACTTGCATAATCCGGGAAAGGATCATTAGCAAGCAGTGATGGGAATCTTCAGGTACTTGATAGGTATAACTGGTGTTGGATTATTGTTTCAGAAGCATTCCTCAATAGTTGACTTGTGTATGGGATATGTGGACTCTGACTATGCCAAAAATTTGGATCAAAGAAGGTCAATAATTGGTTATGTATTCACACTTGCAGGAGGTCCAGTAGGGTGGAGGTCAACCCTTCAATCTACAGTTGCTCTATCAACAACGAAAGCTGAATATATGGTAGTTACTGAGGCATTCAAGGAAGCTATTTCGAAGAAAGGCTTGTTGAAAGATTTGGGTGAGGTGCAAAAGAAGATAGTAGTACATTGCGATAGCTAGAGCGCTATATTTTTTGCTACTAATCCGATTTGTCATGCTCGCACGAAGCATATTGATGTCCGACATCATTTCGTTTGAGATGTTATTGAAGATGGTGAGATCTTACTAGAGTAGATCGATACCAAAGACAACCCTGCGGGTATGATGACAATGTTGCTCACTGTTCAGTAAATTCACCCATTGTAAATCTTTGGTGAATTTGAAGAAGCATTAATAAACTTCTCCTTTTGTGAAACTACGGGTGGCTTGATTCCCTTGAGAGGGGAATATGTAGGTAACCAACTTTGTGCAGTCGCATTGATCGAGAGTATAAGGTTTCAGTTCTCATGTGAAGCACATGAGACCTGAGGTGGAGAATTGAAGAAAAATTAAGAAAAATTATTTTTTTTTAATTGAAGAAAATTTAAAAGAATTTAATTTTTCCTTAATTAAAAGAAAAAATTAAGGGAAATTAATTTTCTATATATATAGAATTAAATCTCTCAATTATGGTATTAAGAAACTGCCGCATTAATAAC
The DNA here is from genome assembly GCA_016760335.1 of Gastrodia elata. Classification (NCBI taxonomy): domain Eukaryota; kingdom Viridiplantae; phylum Streptophyta; class Magnoliopsida; order Asparagales; family Orchidaceae; genus Gastrodia; species Gastrodia elata. The sequence continues at coordinate 92,982,775 of CM028670.1, read as the reverse complement.
TTTTGTTTCGGAAATTATGAATTTGGAAGTTTTCATTATGTCCTTACTTAAGATATTGGAATTTGTAACTCTTGGGAATCAAGGATGGCTTATAAATACTCTTTGATATGTAAGAGTTTTAACACACAAGATATAAGAGAAGATCTTAAAAAGAAAATTTTATAAGGGTTCTCTAACCTTAAACCATTTGTATTCCTCTCTGATTTTAGTGAAATTTTATTCTTCTTCCCGTGGACGTAGGTGTGATCACCGAACCATGTAATTTTTGTCTTGTGGCTGTGATTATTTTATGTGCTTATTTTTTCTTGCTTTAATTTTTTCGGTTTCTCAACACTCGCTTAAATTTATTTTTGTTCCGTTTTTTATTTAAACCATATTCAATCTCGACAATATTTACATTTATGCTATTAATATTGATTTTACATGAGAAAGATAAATTTCATAAAACAGGTAAAAAAATCTACCTACCTACCAATATATATATATATATATATATATATATATATATATATATATATATATTTTTTTTTTTTTTTTTTTTTTTTTTTTTTTTTTTTTTTTTTTTTTTTGTTGATTCATGATAATACTTTACATAGAATATATATTTTTCTCCAAGTGTTGGAGAGCATTATGTAAACAAGTTGTTCATCTATTTTCCCTTTAGCTTGACTTTTTAGATGAAAAGCAGTATTCTTTAGTTATGCCATGATTCATTCCTATCCGTCACAAATTTATAAAAATTCATGCACAAGAATTATGAGAAAATATATAATTTAAGAATATTAAAATGTGTTAATAAAGATTGTAGCTAATAATTTTTGGCTTTTGTATATGTGCTCCATATAAGGAGTTCAAATTCCATTGATTATACTAATCTCTTTAGATGAAGTTCACTTTCTTCTAAAAAAAGACAAAGCTTAAACTGTCTAAGAGAATATACTTCATGATTAAGTTGCTAACTTGACAAATTGACAATAATATTTGTGAGTGAAAAAATAAGTATCTGCCTGCTGCAGATTTATGAATAGTGGCAAATACAATAAATAGCTCTCCTGAAAGTATTATTTTTTCCCTTTTCAATCTGCACCAAATGCTAAACCCTAAAGCTCTCCAACACCTTGAGATTGATTTTATTTCCAATGATACTAAAAATAAGCACTACAGTCTCTTTAAATTAGTATGTAAAAGATGGGTTATTAATAATATGTGATGGTTGAAGAAAGAGATCATTAAGATTAAGAGAAGATAATGGGGTGATTAAGAATATCATAGTTGTTCTAACTATCGCTACGCATTTAGATGATTGATTATTCTCTGAATTCTTAGACTAAATCGATATGCTTTATAATAAGGAATATTTTGATAAATGAAATTTTATTTGCCTTTTGATTCATCTGTTTTCGTCCAGATGTATACTTTTGATCCCTAGGTCACATAAGTATGCATTAAGCAACCACTAGAATTAAGAAAAAAAAAATTGTTTTAAGATGGAAGAAGGCATTGTATGGATAAAAGTAAGCTTTAAGAAGCAGAGATAAAAGAATAAAAATTGTTGATGAATATATTTCATATTGTCTTGATAAGTATGTTGTCTGTGTATTAATAGTGATACAATTATATATTGATAGTTTTGTTGAAATGGAGGTTGAGAATTGTTGATTTGGAAGAAGAGATGTTTCCTTGATGTTTTGGACCACTTAAAGAGGTTCAATAGGAGTTCCAGGGCAAAGCGATACTACCCGACAGTGAACTGAATGCCCAATTAGATTGTTACCCAAGGAGTGGCGCCCAGACGCCCATATTGCTGTCTGGGACAAAGAGAACGGAGCCCATGCATCAGTGTTGTTTTTAGGGACAGAGAGAAGGGTGCCCAGGCACCCGTGAAGTAGTTCAAAGTCTGCGGTTTGAGCGCCCAGGCACCTTGTGATGCGATCTAGGGTTTAATCCCGTCATTATTGAGTGAATCCTTGTTATTGAAAAGTGTAAGACTCTTGAAAGCTTAGAGAACTCCATTGGAGAGGGATAACTCAATTATTGAGGGCTTGAGCGAAGGATTTGTAAAACCCTAATTGTATACTTATTCCGGTATAGTAAAACTCATCATCCTCCCAGGCATTTGATGGTTCTTTTGATTAATTATCGCCGATGCAAATGCCACTTCATGCCTCCACTTATGTTTATATGCTTTGATACTATCATACTTTCAATTAATCAATTAAATAAAGGTGAGAACGAACTAAACACCTTTTAATAAACTAATCATATAATTTACAAATAGATAGTGTCAATATGGCTAAAAAAAGCTCATTATTTACTATTATAGATCATTAGATTTGAATTTGACTCAATCAATAAGCTATCAAGTGAAACTTGAACATTTATTTTGAGCTTGAATCCTTATCAAGCAAACATAATCAGCCTCGTGCTCAGTTTGACTATAGGTCGATCATGAATTTATAAAATAAATATTGCTAAGTTAATATGAAACTACTCCGAATATTTAAATAAAGAAAAATATTATTTAAATTTGTTTATGAGGCACTCAAAAATATATATCTAATGAAATTTGAATATCATTTCAATACAAATTTTAAAAATAATATTTATATTATTTTAATACAAATAAATAAACACTAATGAAATAATGTCAAAATCTCATTGGATAAGTTTTTTTGAATAACACGTCAACAAATCTAAATAGCAAGTCTCTTAAAAAAAACATATTTAACACCTTAATTTAATATTTAAAAATAAAGTAGTAATTTTATTAATCTTAAAATAGTTCAACTACACACCCAAACAAAAATTAAGAAAAAAGTTTTCATGATATAACAAGCCACGTCAAGATCTTAGAAAATTATATTTTTTAATGAATGAAACATATAATTTATGTATGTAAATTTTCTTATAAGAAAAATATTATGCTTATATAAGAATATATATCAAAAAAATAATTTTTTTTTTAATTTTTATATATAAATCTCACAAAAATATATATTAAATCTATAATCTACTTATACATTAAATTAACATATCGTACATATATTTAATGTACAAGACACTTATAATTATCTAAACTTCGATCTTCTTAGTTGATTTGTCGATGTGTCATATAATTTTAAAAAAGGTTTATTATATAAGAGCCAACAACGCTTTTGCTAGTGTTTGCCACGTGTCAGGCAATGAGCTGAAGGCTCTTCCTCGATGGAGGCATCTTTCAATGAAAACAATGGGGAATTTGCTACAGAACAAAGAACCTTTCTCTCAAATCAAAACAGTTCAGAAATCACATGGGTACAAAGATTCTCCACCTCCAGAAAACTCCATGTTCTAAAAAGAAGCTTTAAAACAGAACAAATTCTTTCACAAAAAAAAAAAACAACAAAAAGGTTAGGACCAGCAATATCCCATGCTTCAGGGTCAATGTTCAGTAACTGTACTGTGAGGGTAATGCAAGCATGGTCAAGCAGCAGAAAGGCGCGTCTCATTAGAAAGTTTTTTTTTTTTTTTTTTTTTTTTTTTTTTTGTTCTTACCATATGCTAGAAACTCCCATTCATCTTTTATCCCTTGGCAAAGCTGCATTCTTTAAGGACAGTCTCCATAGTTGGCCTTTGGCTTGGAACCTCGCTTGTACAAAGCAATGCAATATCTGCAAGCTTTGCTGCCTCTTGCCTTGAGAAGTTGTTGCCTTTCAGGTTCTCATCAATCAGATCATTAATGGCAGCATACTCAGCTACAAAATCTAGGAGAGAGGTTCTCTGCTTTCCCAAGAGAATTTGAAGCATAATTATGCCAAAGGCATAAACATCGCTTTTTTCCGTTAATCGGCCAGTTGTGGCATACTCCGGAGCCAAATATCCCATCGCCGCACTGTCTTTTAGGGAGGAAAAGACGACATCATCAGCAAGCAGGCCGTGCAAACCGCAGCAGTAAAGGAAAGGATTGAAGTTGCTATCCAGAAGGATTTTATCAGCTGAGATGTTTAGAAGAAGCACGATGGGCTTGCTTGCTGTTTTGCAGTGTAGATACGCAAAACCTTGTTAAGAATACAAAAGTCAATCAGCATGCCTCTAATTGTTGAAGTTTCAGACTATTATTTCTATTTATGTGGCCTCACAATAGCATTCCGATCCTCAAACAAGCATAAAAAGTAAGAAACTAGCATTAAGACTGCTGTCCTTTTTAAAGGATACAAGAACAAATTCATATACCTTAGTAAATTTTTATATAGATCATATTCAAAAAGTTGCATATTTTTTATTAATTAACTTAATTAATTTTTACACACTAAATACAAGATATATAATGCAACTCCCTCGAAAACGCGTATCATAAAAACTATATAAAATTTAGGATTAGTGCTATCTTGAGCCTGTTAAATTTAGGAAATTATATAAAATGTTGCTGAAAGCAATAAACAGTCATCACTGTATAAAAATAATGCTTCAAAAATATTGAATTTAGTCAGTCGAAGAACAACAAAAAATGCGCTATGAACCCCCCTATTCTCCATTCATTCCTATTGGTGCTTATGAAGTTGAGTCTAACCAAACTACCTATGTTCCATTTTTTAAATACATTCTTTTCTCAACATAGTGATCTTAGATCCATTGAAACCCATACAGTATTGATAAATCCTTATGATATAGCATAAAATTCCGAGGCACTTTTTTATGACTTCATATCCCATGGAAAAGTATCACAGATTATAGCATCATCGATAAATTCAATCCTTTATATAAAAGATTCAGATAAATTTTCTACAAAAGCTAATTAATCATTGCCACGCACTGATATTACTACTATAATATCCCGTAACTTTGCAGAAACCAATAAATATATAAAAACATTTAGTCAGGACAATCAACATCAACGCTAAACAACAAAATTATGATTTTTAACCTAGTTAATTAAGAAAATAAAGATAAATCAATTCGTGGTAAATTTTACCTTTAGCAATCCCATTGATAAGGGAAACTCTTGCAGGCCAGTCAAGAAACAAGGCATTATCTTGGCCTTGCACAACCAGATACTCTGATAATTTTCCATGGGATATAAAGTCATACACAAGGAAGCATTCCCCTCTCTCCCTTGAGAAAGAAAAGCCCCTTAAGCCCACAATATTCTCGTGTTGCAGCTTTGTCATTATCTTCAAACCTTTCAAGAACTCAACTTCTTCAGATTTACAGCTAGTCTTGCTGATGCACTTCACTGAAACCTTAGTCCCATCACTCAGCACTCCTTTGTAAGTTGCAGAAAAACTACTCTTCCCAATCAAGTTGACCTCTGAAAAATACTGAGTTGCGCATTCCACCTCCTCTAGATTAAGTCTGAAATTTCGTGAAATTTCATTTGAGAGCCCAGCATTGCATCGATCTTCAGCAAGAGGATCCCATCCATTTGAATATTCAAGGCTGGCAATAGGAGAAGCCCTCCTCCGGTTTAACTCAGCCTGATGGCAATGTCTATTCTTTGAATCAAACCGTTGAAATAAACCAGTTTTGTTGATCTTTATCTGCTTAAGATACCATGTGAAGGCTAAGGAGAGGCATAATGTAGTTCCAGCGACAAGAACAATGATAACTCCAATAAAAACAGCTGTTAAAGAGGATTTCAAGGGTTTAGAGTAAATGCTTCCATTACAGTTTGAATTGATATTAGCTGAGAGTGGAATGTCTTTTGGAGTTAACCCAGTAGAATGAGGCAGCAAATAAGGTTGCTGGCTTCCACCAGGATAAAGGATATCAGCTTCAGTGCAAGGTCTCAGAGAATGAAATTCAACACCACATAGATCCTTATTATTGTCATACTTAAATCGGTCATTTAATCTCCTAAGCTCTTTCCAACCAAACAAAATTTGTACCATTTAGTGCATGTACAAAAGTGAAACTTGAACAATGCTATTAGCAAGCTTCTTACCTGAAGGGACACTGCCTGATAGGGAGTTGTTCTGGAGATCTAGAGCATAAAGTTGTGAAGCTTCAGATAGCTTTACAGGGATCGAACCAAACAGTTGATTAAAGCTCAAATCTACCCAATTTAACTGGGGCAAGCCACCTAAACTTGCCGGAATTGCACCATTTAAGTGATTATATTTCAAGGAGAGAACTGTAAGTTTCTTTAAATGACCGAGCTGCGTAGGTATACTTCCAGTCAATCTGTTATAACCCAGCTGCAAAACTGAAAAAGAAGCTTAGAAAAATCAATAATGCGATCTTTATTTGGCAAAAATTAAGCTTATGATATGCGAAACAAACCGAACTCGCCTTGGAGATTTTCCATGCCGCCGATCTCTTTCGGGATGTTCCCGGAGAGATTGTTAACGTTGAGGTAAAGGTCCGAGAGCAGTGTGAGGCTGGAAATCTCTTTAGGTATGAACCCTGAGAGAGCATTGTAGTGGAGGTAGAGACCTGTGAGGCTCAATAGCTCGGCCATGGCCGCAGAGATAGAGCCTGAGAGCCCCTTTCCCTGCAGCGAAATGTTTGCCACTTGTCCACCTTCGTTGCATGCCACGCCAGCAAACGCACCCGAGCACGGGTCTTCTCCTGCCGTCCATGAAGAGAGGAATCGTCCTTCTGGGTCGAGTGCAGACTTCACTTTCATAAGCGCTTCCAGATCGGCATTTGCACAAAAAATCTCAAGACGAAGAACAGATGGGAGAACGAGAAGAAGAGCTAAGATCCGAGAATGATGAGGAACAACGCCCATTTTTTTCGAGCTCTGTTTGGCTACGGAGAGCAAGTAGTCTAGTCGAAGCAAGACGTATCGTATATATATATATATATATATATATTATATTATATAATTAAAAAAAAATTATATTCACCTAATCATATTATTCACGGGATAATCAAAAAATTTCTTTCTAATTTTTTAATTTTTTTTACACATTCATCCAAATAAAAATTGAATTGTACCATGATGAAAGTATAGCAAAGTCTATAAACTTGATTTTTATTAATGAATATTAATTATTATGATTTAAACATTAAGATAAAATTAGATACTTTAATGATATTGAGATACGCATAAAAATAACAATTATGATATTGTAGCAACTTCCTATCATTAAATATTGCTCGTACTATAATCAAATTTTATAATATATGAAGTTCTTTTATTTTTTTGTCTTTTAAATATATATTAGAGAGGCCATTCAAGTTCTCCATGAATATTAAACCAAATGTGATGATGGAAGATGCGCGTGCACGAAAACTCGAAGGCCTAAATGCGAGGGGAGCCAAAACACGGTCAAGTACGTGATTAAGTCATTCTTGTTAACGAAAGAAAGGCGCATGAGCTAATACAAACTACTTATTACTTCTACTTATATTCATGTCTATAAATAGATGCATTATAATTGTATTACTCACCTTTACATATACAAACATTTATGTCAAGAGTTATTGTGTTCAGTAAGCTCTTTCTTTGTATCAAAGTGTGAGAACCTCAAATCGTAAAAGATATTGCTCAAATTAGCTAGAGTAGAAGTCTCATAATTTTTGGACACTACCAGAGGAGAAATGCACAATTTTATTGGAATAAATCAAATGAGATTGTTATTTTAAATTTAAATACAGCGAACGATCTACCACGAAAATCGAATGACCAAATCACGATCCAACATCTTCTCAGTCGTTGGATCGGCCCAAGCCGCCATCCAACGGTCTACGATCCATTTTGTTCTAGGCGGGGATCTCGTGCAGTGGGTGGGATCCCAACCCATGGAATGTCTCGATCACGACTGCTTTGTTATATTTAAATAAAACCTAACAGTTATGAAGAAACCCAGATAGCGGGGCTAGATCAGACCATCGGATTAGAGGGTCGGATCCAACAACTATGATTTTTTCCTATATCTCTCCCCCTGCCCTCGCAAACACAGGCTCGTCCCATCGCAAATGCGCTGCAAGGTGTTCGACATCCACGGAACAGATTGAATGTGGTGCGGCGTGTCCGTGTGGTCTAGTAGGCCAAATTAGTGCATTCGAGCGCACTCAAATGTGCCAGGAGGCATCCCACGTGGCAGAGGCTACTTCGACCCTAGCCACTGGGCCTACATCGCTATAGTGGTCAAGGTTGACTAGGATTGAGGTTATAAATACCCTTTCGACCTCCCCAGCCAATCCTCATGCCTTCCCATAGCTTGGAAGCCCTCTTCTTGAGCTCTCTCTCTCTCCCCATCTCGGTGCCGCATTAAACCGTTGTCGTCGTACCACCTCCAGCAACCCTTTGGTCCCTGTAGCCTCCCAACAACCAGTCAAGGTCAGATAGACCCTTGGAGCCCCGAGCCAACGTTGAAAACTCCCTCCCTAGGCTCCAACCCAAGAGACCTTCTCCTCCCTTTGGCGGCCGCCTCAACAGTCATCGATGATCCTCAGAGCTCCCCAACTACCCCAGGACTCCCCACCTGTAAAATCCCAAGATTTTAAGTAAATAAAATTATTGTTGATTTATTTTGTTGGACCAAATTACAGAATAATCAAGACATTAAATACGTCTATCTAACTATCTAAGATGTGGGTTCCTGACTAACTACACATTTCAGTTTAAAGGTTATGGCAGTCTCTTTATTTTTTCAAATATCAGTCTATCATAGCTTAATGTATTGCCTGTACAGACCTAAGATCAACCTGAATGAAGTCATGATACTGATTTATGATTATTTATTTAAAGTTATGAGCATAAAATCTCATATAAATATATCAAAGTAGGTCAGAGCTTAATAGCAATACAAAAACTACAAATAAAATAATTAAATGAAAAGAATGATATCATTCATTTTATTTAGTAAAAATATCAATAATAATATTAGCAATAATATTGTTTATTTATTTGTATATATTAAAAATAACAATATTTTTATTATTATAAGTAGTAATATATATATATATATATATATATATTAAATGAAAGAATATAATTGAATTAAAATGATAGAAATAAAAATTTTCAAAAATTAGAAATAATATATATATATATAGAAAGAAAAAAAGTGATTGAAATAAAAATTACATAAATTAAATATATATATATATATATATATAGAAAAAAATGATTAAAATAAAAATTACAAAAATTAGGAATAATATATATATCAAAAGAAAAAGAAAATGACTGAATTACTATGATAGAAATAAAAATAACATAAATGAAAATAATAATAATAATAATAATAATAATAATAACATTAATATTATTATTATTATTATTATTATTATTATATTATTATTATTATTAAAAAAAGAAGAAAAGAAATGAAAAAAAAAAAATCATCTCTTTCTCATTTCTTACTATATCTTATTCTATTGATGAGATTTTATTAGAGGTTGGTAGAAGAAATCGATGTTGGCCGAGGAAGGAGAAGGGGGAGTGGAGGGGAGAGGAGATGAAAGGGGAGTGAGGGAGGGGAGATGAGAGGAGAATGGTAAAATGAGAATGATGAGGAGAGGTATGCTTTCTCTTTATCTCTCTTCTCTCTCTCTCTTTATTATCTCACCTTTTTCTTCACTCTTAAGTTTACTTAGTTAATAAGTAATTTAAGATAAAATAATTTGGATGAATATGAATTAATATGATGAATAGTAAAATATTTGATGAATAGTATAATAATTTATTTTGAATAAATGAATAGTAATTTTAATTAAAAACTAATTTTTATGCATTTTTTTTATTACTTTCAATAATAACAAAACTTAACACAGAGGTGTTTCTTGATAAGATGAACACACTCGGGCCAAAATTTCTTAATTTTGAGCAATATTTTATTTTATATTAATTTCTAAAGGTAAAAACTTTAAAAGTTAATTATGATTAATTTGGAGCTCTAAATTCGATGAAACTTTTTGGTGTAGCCTTACTATAAAAAAAATTAATAAGTATTTAATCTAACGATAACAAAATTATATAATATGTTTAATCCAATGACATCAAAATTGCTATATTTAGATTTGTATTTAATTTTTCTAATTTACTGAAGTTAAATAATTCAAAATTAATTAAGTAATATCTATTATCCAGATTACTCCCAAACTTGGGCATAACTATCATAAAAATATAATTTATCCAATAGTATTTTTAATTAGCCATAATTTTGAAGTCATTCGGAACCCTGATATTTGAGTCAGATTTAGTCTTAATTATCCTAGTAATGACTTGGGTCATTACACCCATGACCATATAAAGTCTAATGAAGCATGAGGGCACTAAGATCAGCCCCCATAACCTTAATTGAATCAATTGTAAGTTTTGGACTATCTTGAGGGTAACGACCCCAATATTTAATCAGAAACCCAATCCAATACTAGGGTGTTACCCCAGCACTTAACACTAGATCAGAAGAAAACCAATCCAAGATTGAATACTGTGTGGCTAAGAAACTTTGTGAAGGTGTAAGTTAAGAAATAAAATATACAAATAGAGAAATATGCAAGTAGAAAAGTGCATTTAATCCATTATCCAAATCAAGCAATTAATAATGAAAGTAAATTCATCATTGAATAAAGTAAAATTAGTATAAAAATTAAATTATAACAAATTGAATTTAAGGAATAAGAAAGTGGATTATCTCATCTCACATGCAATAAAATAAAAGATGTAGAAGCATAAATCTTCAAAGTTACTAAAGTCCAGAACTAGGTCCAGCTCCTCTATCCAAAAAATGCTCATGATCTATTGTATTTTTGGTTTATAAATATGGTAGGGCACAACCAAAAAGAGCATTTAAAGCATCAAAGTAAGAGTAAAATAACTGTAAAGAAGATAGTAATTAAGTGAGTAAAAATTCACAACTATGTTTGCTCTAGCTTGCAACAGCAAGTAAGAGAAATGGCATCATAATAAGGCTAGAAATTACTAATGTGCATATGAAAGTATATAATAAAAATATGAATATATTCAACAGATGTTATGCTAAGTAAAACCAAACTAAAGCAGTGAAGTAGAAAAAGTAAGTAAAATAACATACACTGTATGAAATGAGATTGTAAGTAAGAAAACTACAGTTTAACAAGTAAGCACTGAACTGTGAAGTAAGAAGAAGCTTAGCCTCTTGGGTTAAGAAGACATAGTCAAAAACTATGAAAAGTAAGCATAGCTCAAGGGCTATGATGAGTTCTCACAATCAATAAGATTGTGATAATCCAATAATTTAAGTTGTTCAAGTTAATTTAATTTTCCATTATGTAGGCAAAGTTACAGAATGAGCGAGGAGTTAAGCACATCTATCTAACTAGTAAGGAAAGCGGGTCTCATAGAAAATAAGCGCCCATATTCCTCCTCTAAGATATATGAGATCTCTTTATTACCCCTCTAAGTCTGCCCTAGCCACCACAAAGAAACCCCTATATTTTATTATGAATATTTTATTTATCCACAATATCTTACATGAATATTTAAGGTTGTAATCTTAAAGTAAAGCATGCATTCAAGAAATTCAAGTAATTGTAAATTATGTGATATTCACAATTATCTAATGTTTAGGTTATTAACTTAATAATTAGAGCTAATTAAGCTCCTAATTAGCTTAGAGGTATTAATCTCTAAGTCAATTGTGAGTAATACTATAAGTGAATTGAGTTTTGGAGAAAAGTAAATTAATTTAAGTTTATAAAATGATAAAAAATTTATAAATATATTGATGCAAAATGAGGCTAATCATACACTAATCCTAAATCACATAAGAAATATTTAGTACTAGATTCAAGGCTTGAAAACTAATGGAGGAAGGCAAAGGTTAAGGACCTACTACGCCTAAAGAAGTAAAAGTATAAGGTCACTACTAAAGTTTATCTAAAGTAACTTGCAATTGATGGGATCTAATTTAATCAAACACTAAACTAATTATGAATATTATTAGGAGAGGTCTAAGTGTATGGAAGAGGAAGGCTTATAAGCTACAAGTTCTAGTTCACTAAGGGTTGTAGGTCATTAAAGCTTAGAAGAAATCTAATTCGCACTAATGAGCTAAGGAATACTATTATTTAAATGATAAAGAGCATAAAGTAAAGACTAGGAGCTAAATGGAATGATTGCTAAGTTTATTTCTAAGTATTGGAAACTAGTCCAAATAGGTTCACATCCTATAATGAGATATATGCCAAGGTTAAATATACTAAATGGAAGGGTTAATTAGCTCTTAGGATTATAATCAAATCAAGGCTATGAAATCATTCTTAAAATAACTCTCATAATGTTGAGGGTTAAATCAAAAATTTTGTTAAGTCTACAAGCATCTAATTAATACTAATCCAAGATCAAATTTATAAATGAAGGTAAAAAATAATAAGATATATTTGCTATCCTAAGGTTTTAGAGCCAAAAATATGCAAATTATAAAGTCATGAAAATCACATAATTTCAATAATTAAAGAGCCAAATAGTTAATTTAACCAAATATTATTCAATTGAAATGATAATAGCAAATATGAAATCATGATAGCATAAGGAGAATAATGATACTAAGTAGGTCAAAATCGGATAACATTAGAAAATTATAATTTTCGGGGCTCTTAATTATGGTTAAAAAGTGATTATAAAAATTATGGTTCAAATTAAAATTGAATTATACCAATGTGTTTATCTCATTTTTCTGAATAAAATGATATATAATTTTATATAATTTGGACATGTAAATTTAAAGTTACAAGGGAAATAAAATTTGCATTTTAAATAATTAATTAAAATTAATTAAATTCCATTAATCTTCAGTTCCGAAAATCACATCATGGATTCCCAGAGCGGCTGTTAAGCACGGATCACTAGGTGGCTGTCAAGTGACAGCGGTGCAAATATGCACGCGTTGTTTCAAATGGGAGCCACGTGTCGAGGTGGGACCCACAGTGCTGACGACGCAGATCCGCGGTCGAGCCGATCCAATCCAGAAAGAGAACCCAAACCGCAGCTGTGGCGCCCCGTTCCTTGATCCACAATATTAAGTCAAGGGGAGGTGTACACTCTGGCAAATCCCTCACTTATCATTGAATTAAGTATGATCCACAATCTATTAATAAGGAAAGGATGTGCCCATAATATATTTAACATGATCAATCACTAAGTAAATACCAATGCAGAGTGCGGAAGCAAGAAAGGTAAAACATACATCCAACTCATCACAATATAATTAAGAAATAATAAATATGCATCTTAGAATAATAAGTACTATAGGAAAGCACAGTTAAAGACACATGTATTATTACAATAATTTAAATAAGTTTTAAATAAAGAAAATAAACAATCTCTCAATCTTTACAAGCAAATAAACAAAGAAATTATAAAGCTTCGGCTCCACCCTACTGATCTTTTTCAAGAAAAGGCTTTTCTTCATGCACAAGCTCCTCATAGCGATCAGATTTTGATATTGTCGGTTTCACAATGCATGGCCCCAGCCAACAAAAGAAAATTCTTATTAGACATATTGTTTAAGTACATTTTAGACTAATATATTATTTCATGAATTTATTAATATCACCATTTACTTAGACTACACAAAAAAACTATACTGGCATAGGAGCAGTAAGCATACAAATAGAAGTGATAAGTTATAAATAATAAAATTTATAATTAAATAATAATGAGGCAAAAGACATACTTTAATAATAAGCTAAGATAATACTAAGCATACATATATAAATACAGTAAGAAAGTACTGAATGTAATGACTAATCCTAAATATGTTGATGATCATATGACATATGCAAGTTAAAAACAAATAATCTGGATGTGATATGTATAGTAACCAGTAACAAAAATTAGCATCCTATAGGTAAGTAAGTAGGTAAAGTAAAGTTAATTGAAGTAAAATATCATAGTAAAACAGTAGATAATAAGAAGTTACAGTAAACAGGTATATAAAGGCTGTCATATCAGAATCATTGGCCAATTAGGCCATAGTAAATCCCCATAGCCTTTTTGGGCTATGACAGAATAGAAATTCCCATAGCCTTTTTGGGCTAAGGCAAAATAAAATAAATAGCATGACTGAGGAGGCAGTAAATACAAATACAATATATTTTAATCATTTTACTTTGCTCCTGTGAACACGTCCAGAAGCAACTGAGGAGTCAAGCACTTCTGCAAGACTATACAGGTTCCAACTTAACACCACACTCCTCAATGAGCGATGTTAAGTAATCCTTATTTCTCCTTACCCCTGTCTAGTAGGGTAAATGTGCACTATAACTAATTAGAAAACTGAACCATATGTAAATGTTATCATAATTATTCTATATTTTTATTTCATGCAACAATGATATTTTGTATGACATGTTCAAAGAATAAGGTACATAATACAAGGAATATGAAAGCACAAGTAAAATAATAATGATCAAGGGACTCTAATACACAAGATGACATCAGTAGTATTAACTTATTAAATTATTCTAACTATTTCAAGTTACACAAGTTCAGGATCTCTAATTCTTACTATCAAGTATAGCTTAGAAGCACGACCTTATAAGTTAAAAAGTAATTAGAACTCATCAGGTTCTAATTAATTCATTCAATATTGCTTATATGTTAACATAATAAATTAATATGTCATAATTGATGAATTTAGACATTCTAAGCTAAGATCTAATCAAGATCTACTAAACTATGGAATATAAATTAAACACCATAAATTGGAGTTAATCACATAATCTGAATGTATAACTTAAGGACTAAGGTTTTAATTCTAAATGTGAGTTAATGATTGAGGCAAATCCTATTAAGCAAAAAATTGAGCTTAATAGGATGATTCTCGTATTCTTATTCTAAGGTTGAAAGATAAAATAATCAGAATTAAATTATAAAAAAATTTATAAACTAATAAAACTAAAGTTCCATTCATTGAATAACCCACTTTATTCAATGAATGAAATTTAACCTAGTATCTATTCCTATTCCTAAGAAAAAGAATCCTAAGGTGAGGTGTTGAATTCCTAAATAGCTCTTAATGAGATAACTTAGAGAAAATTCTATGAGTTGAGAAAATTTATTATAATTTATCTTCATTTGCTATTATAATTCATTCAAAGGAGTTAAGGATTGGATTTAACTAAGTTAATATATAATGGATTTTACTTTGAAATTTAATATGCCTTTAATTAAATTTTCCTCAAATTACCTAATTTAAGAGATTGAGAGCCTAAACTAATTTTAATTCAATCATATTATTAATTTTACTGATTTAAATGATATTTTAGAGGTTAAGGGCACTTACCCTAAATTTTGGGCAAAATGACTATTTTGCCCTTACTTTAGGTCTAAAATACTACTTTTTGATTTAGGGTTCCAAATTAAATTTTCTTGATGCCAAATAATTTTTTACTGTCTAACATGAAGATAGAGAGTAAGTTCACTAAATTTAGATAAGAATTAAGTCCTATGGGTCCACACTAAAGATTTTTACCTATGGGGGTATTATGATAATTTCACCTAATGAAGTTTGAACATTTATGCAATTTACTATTATTTACTATCCATGGATCCCATAGAGTCCAAGAACACTGAATTCTGAGGTCTATCGGTTGAGTTATGGCCAATTCAAAATTAAGGACAAATGTATAATTTCGTGGGTTTTAAGAGGATCCAAAACCTAACTTGTGACACCCCACCCTTAACCACCAATAATCAAGGCTAAGGAGTGGTGTGCCATTTTGGCAAATCCATCACTTATCATTAGATTAAGGTGTAATTTCTCAATCCACTGATAAGGGAAGGATGTGCCCTGAATAATGCAGTGAAATTATTTATTAAGTATATACATTCATCAGAGTGTGAAAGCAAAGACAGTAAAATATGTTATATCCAATCCATCATAATACAAGTAAGAAGTAAATATGCGGCTCATAATAAAATATTACAGTAAAAGTACATACATGAGTACCTGAATTCTTACATCAATTTTAAGATAAGTTTAAAATAAAATAAATCACTTGTCCTCACAAGCGGACTAAAATGATAGCTAATCTACTAATCTTCTGCCCTGACCTGACGCTCCTCCAGGAATGGCTCCTCTTCAGGCACAAGGTCCTCAAATTGCTCAGAACCTGTCATTGTCAATTTCACAATGATAGGGCCCCAGCCAAAGAAAAAAAAATTTTGGTTAGACATATTGTCTAAGTATATTTTAGGCTGTTAAGTTCATGAGTTTTATGGTATTACCATTTTACTTAGACTATAAAATAAGCAAAATATAAGGGTGCAACAAGCATATTAAGGGATATGAAAAGTTAAAAATACAGCATTTATAACTAAGCAATAATGAGGCAAAAGACGTATCTTAAAAATAACTAAAATAAAGCTAGGTATACATACATAAATACAGTAAGAAAATTATTGAAAGAAAAGACTGATCCCAAATATGCTGATGATCATATAAAATATGTAGGTCTAAAAGTAAGTAATCAATCTGTGATAAGTATAAGTAAACAGTAAGAAATCTAGCATCCTATAGGTAAGTAAATAAGTAAAGTAACAGTGAATGGTAAACAGTAAACAATAAATAGGTATGTAATGATTGTCATATCAGAAGAGGGATAATCTAGCCTACTGCAACAAATATATGTATATATTCTTAGCATCATCTGAGGCTAGGCCAGAATAATAAAACATAAACTGAATTGAAAAGGCAATAATCACAAATGTAGTAATGTGTTAGTTATTTACTTTACTTCTGTGGACATATCCAGAAGTAGCTGAGGAGTCAAGCACATATACAACAATACTCCTCAATAAGTAATGTTAATTAATTCTTATTTCTCCTTACCCATGTCCAGTATGGTAAAATGCATAAGATCAACAAGTAAATGAAACCTATGGAAATGTTATCCTTATTATCTTATATTTTCATTTCATGCAACAATGATATCTTGTATGACATATTCAAGAAATAAGGTAAATAATATAATAAATGTGAAAGCACAATAAAATAATAATGAGTAAGGGACTCTATTACACATCGTGACATTAGTTGTTATCTATTAAACCATTATAATGATTCCAATTTACACAAGTTCAGGATCTCCAATTCCTACTATTAAGTGTAACTTAGAAGCACAACTTTATAAGTTAAAAGTAATTAGAACTGATCAGGTTCTAATTTAATTCAATCAACAATGACTATAAGTTTAAATAAGAAATCATCACGTTTTAATTAATGAATTTAGACGTTTTAAGCTAAGATATGATCAAGATCTACAAAGCTATGGATTATGAATTAAACACCATAAATTTGAGTTAATCACATAATCTCAAAGTATTACTTAAGGACTATGGTTTAAGTATAAATTATGAATTAATAATTAAAGCAAACCCTATCAAGCAAAATCAAAGATTAATAGGATGAATCTCCTAATCTTAATCTAAATTTGAAAGATAAAATAATCATAATTAAAATATGAAAATTTAGAAACTAATAAAACTAAGGTTTCATTCATTGAATAACCCACTTTATTCAATGAATGAAATCTAACCTAGTTTCTATTTCTAATTTTAAGGAAAAGATCATAAAGTGAAGCGTAGATATTGATGAGCTCTTAATAGAATGACTTAGGAAATTTTAAGATTTGATAGAATTTATTAAAATTTATCTTCATTTGCTGATTTTGTTCATTTAAAGGAATTAAGGATGAGTTTTAACTAAGTTGAGGGATAATAGATTTTACTTAGGAATTTTACAAGCCTTAAATTGAATTTTCAACAATTCACTTAATTTATGAGTCAAAGAGTCAAATTTGATTTTAAATCAATTTTATTAATAATTTTAATGATCTAAATAATATTTTAGAAGGGCAATATAATTATTTTGCCCTTATTTAGGAGTCTAAAATGCTACATTTTTATCAAGGGCTCTAAATTAGATTTTATTGATGCAAAATGATTCTTTGTTGTCTAACATGAAGATAGACAGTAGGTACATCAAATTTGGACAAGTATTAAGTCCTATAGGTCAAATTTAAGAATTTTAACCTATAAGAGCTTTTGGTAATATTACCTAATAAAGTTTAAAAATTCAGTTGGTTTATTGATATTTACTATCTAAGGATTCCATAAAGTCTAAGAACATTAAATTTAATGTCTAATGATCAAGTTATAGTCATTTCAATATAAGAGTTCTATTTTCTTATCAAATGGGTTAAAACCTAATTTTTTTCATATTCAAAAATTACCTACAATTTTATACAATACTTAATTTTACTAAAACTAGTTTTAATTTTAATATATTTTGACCCCATTAAGGTCATAGGGTCATTAGAATGTGAAAAATCACAAATCCGGGCAATTTCGGACAGTTCTGGGCACTTCCGGACATTTATAGGCGCTATGGCGCGCAGTAGCACCTTTTGGCCCAAAGCCAAGCGCTACGGCGCGCTGTGGCGCGATGCAGCAGATTTTAGCGCTGTTGTGCGCTACAGTGCTTTCAAGAGCTACGGCGCCAGAGTTTTCCGATATGTAGATGTTGCGGCGCACTACAGCGCTATCAGGCGCGCTACAGCGAATTTCATCTAATTTCATCAAATTTTATGCTTCATCAAATTTTATATCGTTGCGGTGCGCAGTAGCGTGCTACGGCAGACCCAATTTCAAAACTCGGGAGCTACGGCCCACAGTAGCGTCTGCCGGTGATTTTACCTGTGCGAAAACCGTAATTGGTCTCCTTTCACACTCAAATACTATCAATTTAGAGCACCTCACGTGCGGTTCCATATACCGATGGAAAGGTATTATTAAGAAATTTCCATTGATACCAAAATCAGCACAAAATAATTATTTTAACAACACAAACAAGGAGGTTAAATATTCAGATATGTAGAAAGAATAAAAAATAGAGCTGATTTTCTTCCCTAAAATTTTCTATATCAATGAGCTCTAATGGATTCCATATCCCAAACACAGATTTCTAAGGATGCAAAATAAGCATAAGAGCAAAATGAAGAAGCTATTGAATCCATTCAATGGGAGGAAAGGGAGGTACCTTAGACTTAAAAATGGAAGCTCCTTCTAAGGATCTTTGGGAACCTGAGAGCTTGAGAGGCAGGAGAGCTTCTCTTCAACAGCTAGCACAGCAAATGGAGAATGGGGGGAAGAGCTTCAACTGAGCAAATGGAGGAAAGGAGGAGAGATTATGTTCTTTTAAGGAGAAGGGAAGGCATGACTTTGGATGGGATGGGCATGAGTTGTCCCATCCCAATTGTGAAGATAAGGGGATGGCAAGAGGTGGAGAGGAGAGGAGAGGCTGAGCATGGAAGGGGCTGGAGAAAATAAAATTCAGAATGTAACAGGTAAAGTGAAAGTTGTAGGTCCCAGTCAAAGAAGGAGGAAGAAGACAAAAATTGAGATTTTTAATTCCTTTATTTAATTACTTTATTGCTTTAAAAGCCAAATTTTATACACATGCTTCGAAAAATTCCAACAATTCACCCCTAGCTAATTCGAGGGTAAGGAATGCAACGGCGAAGTCGGATTTCGATTTCGACGAATATTTAATTTTTCTTTTTTTTGGTATTTAATTACATTAAAATATTCGATAAAATCCAACGACTTCCAAACACGTCCAAAACATCACTCGTAGGCGAAGTCGGATTTTGATTTTGAGGTCAATTTAAATATCTCAATTTTCAGGGTATTTAAATATTATTAAAATATTCAACGGATTTTTGACAATTTACGGTTGCCACCAAAATATCACCCCTAGCTAATTTGGGGGCAATTAGTGCAATGACGAAGTTTGATTTTTGATCTGAGGTCAAAATAATTATATTAATTTCTAGGGTTCTTGAAATTTCCAAAATTGGGGTTTGATCAATTTGACCTCTAATTTTGGATTAGGTCCCGGTGGTGAATTACCAATGACTTAATTAGTGCATTAAGATCAAAATTAGGACTTGGATTAGTTCTAATTGACTAGGGTAATAGCTTGGGTTATTACATAACTTGTTAGTTTGATGTCCAAATTTAGCAAACTCAGTGGCTATAGCTTCCCTATATCACACTAGATACTTTAACTGGGAGTCAACCTAAATTGAATCTCAATTGGTCAAGTTATAACCTAATTAGGGTTAGAGGTAATTAGGGCAAATTAGAGTTTCTAGTGTTCAAAACCCTAATTTTCTTTCAATTTACTATTGATTATTGGATATTGGATGACCTAATTTAGAGTCCAATTGACTAAGTTATGGGTAAATCAATTTCTAGGTCATTAAGGGGTAATTAGGAAAGGTCCTAAAAGTGATTAGTCAAACTAATGATCTAATAATAAAACTAATACATTCAGATTAAATTAAACACTCTTTTGATTAAAATAAAACCCATATTGACTAAGTTTAGGTTATTAGGTACAAAGTTATGGCTATGGGAAGTTTTGGTACAAGTGTGGGAGGTCCTAAGATGTCATTATCTTATCTAGGCATCCGCAAGAAAAATTAACAATACCATAATGTTCCTCTCATTTTTTTGAGCAAAATGAGATATAAATTTAATAAATTTGGATTATTGGTTAAATAGTTATGAGGATTTAAAATTTATGTATTTTATTTAATTTATATAAAACTTACTGTTAATAATTTAAGTTCACTGTTCAAATTAATTAATCTAACAGAATAATATTAAATTAACAGTTAATCATTAATAATTAATCATAATAGTTAATAAAAATTCATTTTAAAAATAACAACGGCCCCACAGACCGACTGCGCAGAATAAATGCCCGACACGTGGCACGGTGGGCCCAATCTACGTCAGGTGGAGATGGCAGTGGTGGGTCCCACATGACACGTGGCGGTCTCTCAGAGGATTTGAACCATGGGAGGGGCCCACTATCTCGGACAGAAGAGACAGCGGGGCCCGCAGGATTTAAATCCTGCGGCTGACAAGTCAGCGGAAACCACATCAATTACGCACGGCCCGAATATGTAGCGGGTCGAGTTCGAGGCTGGGGAGTCGTGGTTGGCCGTGCAAGGCGACGACTACCACGTGGAGGAGAGGCGAAGAGCTTGAGGAGGAAGATGGCCCGCGACCGTTCGATTGATTCGGATCGGGTCGTTTAATTATCGGATGCGGATCCGGTTTCCGCATCCGACCCGATAGGGCTTAACGGTTCTGGCCCGATAATGTGTCGGATCCGACCATTAAGAAACGGCGGATCCGACCCGTTAGGCGATTAATTAATTAATATAAATTAAATAATTTAATATTTTAATTTCTGATTTTATTAATTAATTTTAATTTATTTAAAAGGATTCCAAAAATTTTCAAATAATCACCCCTAGCTAATTGAGGGGTGAGGAACACAACTGCGAGGTCGAATTTTTGTTTTGACGCATATTTTATTTTCCAAATTTTTGATGTATTTAGATATTAAAATATTCGAAAAATTTTTGACGACTTCTAATTACCACCAGACATCACCCCTAGCTAATTTGAGGGCAATGAGCGCAATAGCGAAGTCTGATTTTTGATCTGATATTAAAATAATTAAATCAATTTCTAGGGTTCGTGAAATTCCCAGAGTCAGAGTTTGATCCATTTGACTCCTAATTATGACTAGGGCTTGGTGGTAAACTCCTAATGACTTAATTAGTTCACCAAAATCAAAATTAGAACTAGGATTAGTCATAATTATATGGGGTAACAACTTGGGTTGTTACAGCAGCGCACGCGGTCCAGACCGCTTCATCCTTGATAGAGGTCCGTGAGGGGCACCATAGGGTTCGACCTCCCGGTCGAACCCGTAGGTCTCACTGGGAGACCCGCACATCAACATAAAGCTCTTACTACAGCCAACCCTACTGCCCAAGAATGGCCCGTGGGGTCGATGGAAGCATTGATGGGGTGATGCCCTAGGGTCCACATAACGGAACCCTAAACAGTGATGGGGTGATGCCTATGGAACTCAATAACCCAGAAAGGTCAAATTGGGCTAGCTTAGTTTAGCCCAAACCTAGACCATGAACCAAAAGTGGCCAAAGCACTATAAAAGAAGGTAGCCAATTCAAATAAGCATTCTACTTTTAGGAACCTTATGGATAATTCTACACTTGGTTCTTAGGCACAGAACCCACCAAATTCAAGAAAAGGCTATCTGGGCTAGCTTAAGCTAGCCCAACCCAAACTAGCACAAAGTAAGGTTGACTCTAATCCTTAGCCAAGTGACTTTAATAAATCATATAAAACATGATGAAACCACTAGCACTGATAATAACCATAAGAATATAAACTTGGGTACAAACGGGAATCACTTGGCTAGTTGGGCTTGCCACAGATTGGCCTATACCACCCCTAACCCAAAGTAATCCTCGAACCTCCAAAATTTGTACAGATCAAATCAACACTCCTATTTAAGCCTTAGTATGATCTTAACATTGGAATTTGGCTATAAACTAGTTAGTTAGTTGAGTGAGAAGGGTGTAGTGGTGCGTAACCCTTGAATCTAAATGGATGCGCATAGCAGGGCAGCCTATCTTGACCTAGGAGTAATTTGATATGATCGGGCTAAACTCAAGTTCACATTACATGCTCAAACTTAGCTCTAATTCAATTCTAGCTTACATCACTAGCTTAAAAAATGACCCATCTTCACATCAATACATAATAGCTCAACTCTACTCGAGCTCGGCTTGCTAAATCAAGCAGAAACATAAAATCCATAAAAAAAAGTGTCAAGTTTCGAATGAAGAAAAGGAAAAATACGTAAGAGAACCTCTTCTACTCACTTATTATCATTGGTTCAATACTAAATAGCTAAAGATGGAAGTGAGGTTGCACAAGAATCATTCTCACAATTTTAAATTAAAAAGTCACTAACATGTGCAATCATTATTAATCCCTTGATAGTACTATCATTGCAATCATCATCATGTTTATAAACATCACTTACAAGTTATGGAGTTTTGACCCTCAATATGTAATAACCAAAGGTCTTTTTAGAAAAGACATTGGCTTTCCGCAAAATTTCTTCTCTTAGTTAATTTTTTCACTAAATGTTGTTTTTTGTTAATTACCCGCTGAATTTAGTTTTGTTTTTCATTTAATTCCCCGTCGATTTTTGTTTAATTCCCCGCCAATTTTCGTTTTACATCAGGAGTTTCTATTAATTCTAGTTTTATTTCCATTAGCACATATGTACTTTAGTAGGTTCATAATTAAATGTTGTAGAGTGGAATTAGATGAATTGAAAGAATATTTAATCTAAAATAGATTATAGCAACACCTGATTTCGTTCGCATGTGATGCATTTAGCTGATTAGAAACTTCCTTGCACGACTTTTCTTCAACAATGTTCACTGCTTCATTTTACTATTGTATTGAAAGGAGTATAAGTGATGTCTTTATAAGCAGTATACTTGAAATATTAGGCACTAGTCATAGTGTTGCATTTTGTCCAAGTGAGAGAATGATCTCTTATGAGATGGTGTTGGATATTGTTTGTTTTATCCCAAGTTTTCTAAATTCAGCAAGAGGAGATAAGGATTTTAACAAATTGGAACCTATTGAATGTATAGTTAACAATACATTCTTGTCAGTAGTAACCTGATTTAGTGACTCTTTGGAAGGTGTTAAGATTAATGGTTTATAGGTTGAATGCCATCTATTGTTGATAAGCGTTATCTTATGCTGCCTTTGAATTCAATAATTAAAAAGGAGTATTTTATTGAATATGAAATTCTATGCTACAAATAATCTGTAAAGTAATCGATAAAGGTGCCAAGGTATTGCTTTTGCACTTTTTTATTTTTAATGCTCGCTTAGACTTTGCTTTGAAACTATTTCTTTGTCAACAATAAGATTGTTTTACTACCAAAAAATTTTCATGAACATTTTCTACTTATGTCGTGTGAATTAATAAGGGTTCAAAGGACGATAGACTTTGGGATAGGTTAAGTGGCTAGTTCACTTTGAGAGTTTATTTTACTATTATGAACTCATGGCCCCAATATTCTGAACTTGCCTAGAACGAAAATATTAGTGGTGCACGAATTGACATATATTTCTTATGCTAAACTATTATTTTTCTATACATTTTTATTTATGCCCTTATTTTAAATAATTTACAAAAAAATCATATTTTAACATAAAAATTCTATTTTTTTCTTCCTTAAATTTCTTTTTTAGCATGGTTTAGATATAAGTTTTCGCTTATATGAATTTTGTATACTAAAATATGGTTAAATGGAATTAAAATATTTTTTCTTAATTGTTTATGGTATATATGAAATATTTAAAGAAGTTGTATTAAATATGTAAAATAAGAACAAGTTTATGATATTATATGTAAAAATCCCTCTATTTTTTTTGTACATCTTCTAATTTTGCAAAAGTGAGATATCTAATATTCGTTTGGTAGAGTATTTTCTAACTACTAAGAATTCAAATCCGGGATTTTTATGTGCCACCGAGGCGAAACTGATTTAGGGCGTCGGTAAGGAAATCGAATAAAACAGCCTGAATGTTAGAAAAGATAACTTTAGTTTTATATTTTTATTTTCATAATGTTTTGGTTAAACCTATCCATGGTAAAAAAAGGATGTATAGTAGGGCATAATGAAGCAGGGAATAATGCAAGAAAGAAAGCCATGAACCCCACCAAGTTATCATCTTAATGACATCTACAACAAAGAGACATTTAAAGATTTCACCAAATTATTGCAGTAAGATAGATATGGTGTAATGTTAATTCAGATAAATTACATACAATGCAGAAGCTTTTAGGTTCAGCGTCGATGTTGTGGCAGTACGGCGGTTGACGAAGTCGCTCAATTTTTTAATGCCTGTGAAAAAAGAATTCGGCCAAATTGGTAGGCAAGAGTTCACTGTTTACCCAGATTTCATCCAAACTAAGCAGTTCCTAAATATGAAAAATAAATTTAATTAATCAACTTCAACATCCCAACACACTCATATTTTATTTATAGATTACATAAAGTTACTAAAAAATAAAAAACAAATTTCAAAACACAAATTTTTAAGCAAAGAACAGCAGAAAGCAACCCATCCCATTGATACCAAGTCAATGGATTCTGAAGTGATCAATCACACAAACCTTGCCCGCATCTGCCAACCAATTTGTAAGCTCGTCGGAGGGGCCAGCACCTGAAATCAATATTCAGGATTTTTTCTCTCTTCCTAAATCAAATATGTTGCACTATGAAAAACTCTACTTCTATGCAGTGAATAATTCTCATGTAACTCTCATAAAAAAAGGTTAGCATATGAATTCCAAAGTTGCTTATTCTTTTACAAAGAAAAACAAATTCCAAATTAATGTACATTATATGTGATCAAGATACTAGAATTGTCATTGTATTCCTTATGAGCATATGACTAATTTTCCTTTGCATTATGATGTTCAGATTCAAATAAGCGCATGACTAATTAGGTGCATGTAATGTTCAGGTAAGATAGGATCTAGGTAATAATGTTTTATATAAGATGGTGCAATAAGATGAGTATGGAAGGCATGCACATAAATAAACATGTTCACGACCAATGCAGATAATGATCTGTAGCTTGCACGGATAGATAATAATGTATTATTAGGCCATCAAAGGATAAAGAGGTTTGGTCTAGAGACATTGTCAAAATGATTCATCAACCATTGACCGCTCGAATGGCATAAAAACCTGCCATTCCTTAATTGCCATGAAGTTTACTATGGTATGCGAGCTTTTCATTAGATATATGGGTTGAGAAAGTTCATCATAAATCCATATTTGTACATAGTCAAAAAGACATTAAGAAAGAAAATTCTATAATGAAAACAAAAGGAGAAATGGGCACATGATTATTAGGATATACAGTAAGTGTGCAAGCGCATCTAGTACAACAATCTCATCAAATGTATCAAAAATTAAAAAAGTGAGTTTTTGCTGGCCTCCTATTTGAGAGAGTTTCACTTATTAAAGATTAAGCATAATAGCTGAATCATTATCAAATTCACGAACAATTTTCAATTGATGAATTTCCCTTGCTCAAAACTTCTCCAAAGTAGCCCTCACTCATGTTTTCCCGAATAGTCCTTTCCCAAACACATGTCACTCAATGTGTGCATGTCTCGAGCTTATCTGTGTGCTATAGATTCACATACCATTCACAACTCCTGGACTGGTGTAGCTCAAGTAATCCAGTTCAGGTGGCATATGATTTAAATTCAGTGCACCTGTGTCAACGCTTTCCCTGCATTTCCCCTCAAATGTCCTCATCCCTCTATGCTTCAAATCCGTGGCATTTGCACAATTCAATTATTTCTTGCTAAGGTCAAACACACGTCAATCAATTGATAACCTGAACATAGCATCTTTTAAAAAACACTACAACATTTTGCCATTGATTGAGACTGAACTTATCAGTCATCTGTCAAGTAATGTTGAGTATTGTAGAAAACCTTAACCTATCCATCTGCATTACAAAATAGCAACTTCTTCCAATGTGTTTTGCAAAGCCTTTGTCATGCTTCACAGGAGAAGCGGAGCACAATCTTAACAACAATGTCCTAGAAATTACAAATTCAATTAGTGTTTCAACAAAAATTAAACTAGCAGTCTTGTTATTTTATTTTAGATCTATTAAGATGAAACCCTTTAGATTCTAAGATAGTTTTCTAAGACGAGACTTTAATCTTTTATGAAAGTTCTCTATAGCACAAGTTTCAATTTAATCTAAATATCAAGTAATATCAATCCTCTACAAAAGGCATGAACCAAGACAACTATTCTAATTGTGTTCAATAAAGAAGCCTTTTGACAAAGCAAAAAAGAAACATTGAACTTTAGGTGGATTCTTAATGTTTTAGTACCTGCTTTTTGTGGATCATTGATAAATATCAGATATTATATTAAACTGACACTATTATGGATGTGTTCAAAAAAATGTCTTTAGATAAAGCAAAATAGATACATGAACTTAAGGATGGCCCTTAATGTTTTAGTGCATGCCTTTTGTGGATGATTGAAAATACTAAACACTAGATTAAAGTGAAACTATTCTAAACGTGTTCAATTAAAACATTTTTACATAGAACAAAAGAATTGTATATGAGCTTTAAGTTGATGCTCGTTGTTGTCCAACTGAAATAAGAATTTAATAGACAAGTCGCAATATATTCAATCACATGTAAATGTGTATTCATATCTTTAACAGCAACCAAAATAAATCCCTTTTCATTCAAGCGTCTCCAAAACTTCTTATGTTAATCATTTCTAAATTGATAAAGGTCAAATAGAAAACTTTATTTCTCTCTCCAATTTTCTCTATCAAACCTATCAGCAAATGTCACTTATTTTGTTACTTCATAATCAATGCTCAACCACTCTCACAAAATTTCAAAATAAAGCTCATTAACTTAATTCTTCTATGTTTGCATAAGCATGCACATCACTTTTATTTTATATATACATATCATAATACTTCACTCATACTACCTCTTTATAGTTTACAACATCATAATAAAGAACTTGGTGAGCTAATATAACTCTCATAACCAAGCATTTCCATACATGAATAAAGATGTTACTTGACCCTACAACTTTCTCTCCGCTTTTCAATTTCTCTCAAGAATTCATACCATTATCTTATCCACCCATCAAATAAAAGAGTAATTAGTATTATTTTATAGTTACTAAGCTCCCTCATATTAATCACATTAAGAAGATTCAATTGTCATTACAAAGTTACAATTGTCATTAAAAAAATTAAGAAAAAAAGATTCATAATCTATTTCAAGTGCCATTCCTAAGAAACTTTTTCATCTTTTTATAAGCTTCCTAAAAATATTATACTTGAGTCTTATATATATATATATATATATATAAATATATATATATATATATATGTGTGTGTGTGTGTATGTGATCCTCTCTCACAAATATAATTTTTTTAAAATTACAATCTTAATATCACTAACTACTTTCTTGAATTTGTAAAAACAAATTTAAATATCGTCAAATTCTCGTCATGCTTACATTTAAATCAAAATTTATAGGAAAATTATCTCTTAAACCTTTTAAGCATCTTAGATTCACCATCAAGAATTTACAATTTGGGACTCTAAGATCTCCAAATAAATCTTTAGTTACTTTATAACAATCATTTGTCACATAAGATAAGCCTCTCCCATAATATCCCACTAAGATGTAAATATATTATCATTTAAGATTTCTAGTTTTAAGACATAATTTAGGCATACTATTAAATGGATTACTAAAACCTTATAATTCTGGTAATACAATAAATCTCTTTTTTATATAAAATAATTAATGTTTAAGAAAATCTTTTTAAATGAAAGCATACTTTTTTCATTATTTGAATAATATTTTGACAATCATAAATACATAATCTAGAACAATTTCAATAATTAATTTTTTCTTAAATGGTTTCCCCAGAAGCCTTAGTCAATCGTAGAGTTTAGCAAAAAAGCAAATCTTTCATTGAATCCCAAGTAGTTGCAAGATTCCCAAACCATTTTCTTAGCAAAAAATCTGACTAATTCCTTCTAAAAAGACCATATAGTACAAGTATTAACAACTAAAATAATTAAATATTTTTTCAGCATTAAAAAACTAAACAATGTCATCTCAAACCAACTTAAAAATTCAAAATGATCATGGGCACCACATTAAAATTGTTTTCATCAAAATGAATGGGTTGTAATATGATTTGTATTATTTATATTTGAAGTGTATGGTAGTCATGTCGTGCCTATTGATAACTAACAATATAAGGAATTATAAATTGCGTTCATAAGGGAGGGTCTCCT
This sequence comes from Gastrodia elata, assembly GCA_016760335.1. Lineage (NCBI taxonomy): Eukaryota > Viridiplantae > Streptophyta > Magnoliopsida > Asparagales > Orchidaceae > Gastrodia > Gastrodia elata. The sequence continues at coordinate 92,954,045 of CM028670.1, read as the reverse complement.
GGTAATACTATTAATTTTATAGCCTACTAGCATTGAAGAGAATATTATAAAAAGCAAGTTCAAATTTGACAATGTGCAAACAAATGAGTAACAATTTTAGTTGCAAAACAAATAGAATAAAAATTGCAAGTTGCAAATCAGATTAAGGGTATAACCAAAAATTTATAAAATCAAGTAAAATATGTGTCTAGAAATTTTAGGACTTGAAAAAGCTCACAACTCAAAAACAAAATCTCTCAAAATATAATATACTGCCTCAATTGGGAAAAACAAATTTTAATGTCATTTATTCAAAATTCATACAAATTTTAATGCATTGATGAATTGTAAGAATATCTAAAGGTCTTAACATGTGAATATAATGTACTCCTAATAGAAGAAAGGTGTTTCCCTTTAATAGAGGCAACCAAAAAATTTAGTTGAAGGTGATATTTGCAGTTTCTTTCTTTGGCCTTTATGGAGGATTCCATGAAATCCTTTAAAAAGCCACCCATGCAGCTTGGATACCAAATGATTTAGGTCGGCTAAGGCTTTGGATTCTGGGTAATAGGATAAGGTAGTAGGCTATAGAATATAGGTTGGGTGAAACTACGGTTTCGTTTATAGTGATCATGGTGATCATAAGTATTGGTTTAGGTAGAAAAATAGGTTAAAGAGTTATTTGGTTATCTTAACTTTAATTCTATTATTAAAATTCTAATATATAGTGTTTTATAAAAACTCAAATTATCGAGTTTAAAATTTAGTATCAAATAACACAAAAACATTATCACAGAAATATAGTAACACTCAACTAAATAGTCGAATAAAACAATTATCAGAATAACATGTTATTCTGATAACACTTGGCATGCAACTAAACAGCCCCCCAAGTCATTTTTCAAGGAATTTCAAGCTCAGTTGGATCCTTTAAGAGTAGCACATGCAATTTTATGACAACTAAAAGTTAATAGCAGTATCAAGGCATACCAGCCAGAGGACTGGGCGCCCAGGTGAGGCCAGGCGCAATTGCCAACGCCAACCAGAGGACTTGGCGCCCAGGGGTAATCCTAATCGGGCCCGCCAGTGAACTGGGCACCCAGGCACAATTGCCAACACCAGCCATTGTCAATCCATTCCCCAAGCTCTTTGTGAGTAACATTCATCCAAAACAACCTTCATATTTTAAGAGATAACGCCCACTCTAAAAATATTCCCTTAAATGTATGCATATACATTAGACATAAATACATACAAATATTTTTAAAATTGAAGTACCTAAAAGAGAATGCACCTCCTATATTATTTTCTAACTCATCTTCAACCTTTGGCATACTCCATAATCTTATAAAGGTTGAAGTTTCCTTGCAAACTTTTAATGAGAAAAGTCAGCCTATGGACAAAAAACAAATGCTTAAAACATGAGCATAAAAGTATTTGATTACACCTAATGATAACTACTAAAACTCAAGAACTTAAAATATAGTTACATTAATCTCTCAAAGATGATAAAAAACTATAAAATTTTATTTTGAGCAACAATTCCAACTTATAATTTTGTAAATAGTGTTCTAGCTAGAGATGAGTCTTTAAGAAAAAAAGTATTTGTTCTGCACTGAAAAAAGAATTAACATAAAAATTATATCAAATATAGTAGATTAAATAACTTCAACATTCCAAAACATACTTATAAATCCCTATTTATAGACTACATAAGCTCTTTTAAACAAAAAGATTGCTTTCCGAATTTCATAACTTCAAAAAGAATCATGACAAAGCATCCCATCTTTTAATTCACAAAGTGCACAAATCACCAGGTACAAATCACCAAAATCTTTCCAAGATCTGCCAATGATCTAGAGACATGTCAATGGAATCAACGCCAAAAATCCACAAGTTCAAAAATTTCCTAGTTCGCAATAGCCTCTCTTGACTTTATGAGTAAAGATAATGTATCACAAGCTCATCCATTATCAGGCTAGCCAGAGAACTGGGCACCCAGGCACGCCCAAACGCAATTGCCAGCGTCAGATATTGTCAATCCATTCTCCAAGCTCTTTGTGAGTAACATTCATCCAAAACAACCTTCATATTTTAAGAGATAAAGCCTTGCTCTAAGAGTATTTCCCTTAAATGTATGCATATACATTAGAAATAAATACATATAAATGATTTTAGAATTGAAGTGCCTAAAAGAGAATTCACCTCCTAAACTATTTTTTTAACTCTTCTTCAACCTTTGGCATACTCCATAATCCTTTAATGGTTGAAGCTTCATTGCAAACTTTTAATGGGAAAAGTTGGCATATCATAAAATTAAAAGGATAAAAACAAAGGCTTAAAACATAAGCATAAATGTAGTATTTTATTAGACCTAATGATAACTACTAAAACTCAAACTCACTTGCAATATAGTTGCATTGATCTCTCAAAATACTAATTACATTTTATTTTGAGCAAAAATTCCAGCTAATAATTTTGTAAATGGTGTTCTAGATAGTGATGAGTCTTTTAGAAACAAGTATTTGTTCTGCACAGAAAAGAGAAATAACATAGAAATTATATCAAATACAGTTGATTAAACAATTTCAACATCCCAAGACATACTTATAAATCCCTATATATAGACTACACAAGTTCTTTTAAACAAAAAGATTGCTTTCCAAATTTCATAAGTTCATAAAAGAATCGTGACAAAGCATCCCATCTTTTCATTCACAAGTGGGCAAATCACCAGGTACAAATCACAAAAATCTTTCCTAGATCTGCCAATGATCTGGAGACATGTCAATGGAAACAATGCCAAAAATTCAAGTTCAAAAATTTCCTGCTTTGCAATAGCCTTTCTTGACTTCTAGAGCAGAGATAACGTATCACAAGCTTATTAATTATCACAGTAAAGGAAGACCAATTTCCCTACATTAATTAAGAAATTGCATGCAGCAATTTTATTTGAATCAGTGGCTTGAACAATTGGTCAGAATACAAACGTCATACTGATTCTTAGACACATAATAACAAAGACAAAACTCTTAAGGATTAAAGTTCTCGGTTAAATATCAAGTGAAAAATAGAAACATGGGATGAACTACATAATAGGTGCTTAAGAGAATTTTAGTCAATAATTAAGAATCCCCTACCAAATCAGTATTTATCAAGCAAGAAAGACGGCACAAACCTAACAATCATATTGAAGGGTCAACACTACAATAAGAAATAAAAGGGTAGCAAATAAATTCAACCACCATCCAGAAGAAACCTCATAGAAGCTCAGTATGACTTGTCACCATCAATATTTCATGAGTTGACTTTCTTACCAACACGATAGTGACATAAACCCAAAAATCATGCGAAGTCCAGCAAACAGTAGTATGCATGTTGAAGGCAATGACAGCAGGCCATCATTCTATTAGTTAAAAATTCTCTTATACAAACAGCAAGACTACGCAAGCAAGCAGATTGGACAAGTCAACTTAGTTATACAATTTTCAAAGTGGAGTTATATGATCATTAGATATAAGGAATAAAATGAGCTGAGTAGAGAGAGGGTGTTTGATTTCCAATCAAACGCCTACATATAGAGTGCCATGATTACCACACGAACTATAGCCATTCATGTGTGTCATGACTAAACGATCGGTCAACAACGTATAGAATCCCAAGATCATTCATTTTTCACTAAACCTACGCAAGCCTATTCCAGAGATGTAAAAAGTGATACACAAAGACATTATCAATCAAATTTCCCTATTTGTATTTAGTCAAGCAAATTTTTTCAACACTAGCCTTCTATTAATCTTCATCTGATCAGAGAGCACTAGCAAGTGATCTAACATTCAAGGATCAGACAAATGTTCCATTTTAATGTCTAGCATCAACTTGCTAGTTCAACTACCAATATTTATTTTAATTGCCTAAAGAAAATGTAGCCACTAGTATGCCCCAATGCATTGTTACCTAGTCACATCTACTACTATGTGCTAACATCCACACAACATTCTTGATCCATGCTAAAGATCAAAACAATCCAAATAGCATCAACAGAAAATGGCCACAAGTAGAGCATTAATATTATGACATATGAATTACTAAAACAGTATGTATCCCATATAATCACCTTCACTCAAACAATGTTAGCATGTTCAGTACATCGCCATTACATTTGTAGACTATTGCTATGCTACCTTAACGTACAACTATATCATCTTCAAACCTAAAATGTGTTGTTAATCAGTTAAGGGGTGGATGGGTGAGCAGACAGAAATAACATATTATGGAGACATTTAACTCTTTCTACCACATCTATGTATAATATCAAAGACGATGTAAAATATATAAAAGACAATGTTCAAAAAAAAAATATTTAGGGATAAAGATATTCACCATAGAGAGAATGGTTATTTTACTAATCTTTTTAATAAAGGTTGTACCAATACAATGTTTAATGGTTATAAAAAAAATATCAATTAAACTTTCATTCGGTGTGATAGTAAGCGATAGGATCGGATGTCATCCCTATTAAAGTTTGGAAATGCTTGGGTAAGGAAAGAATTGCTTTGTTTGCCAAGTTATTTTGAAGACTAAAAGATGTAACATGACTAGAGAAAAAGTATTGCTATATCTATTTACAAGAATAAAGGTGATGCTCAAAACTATGCAAATTATGGAGGAATTAAGTTAATGTTTCATACATTGAAACATTAGGAGAGAGTAATTGAATACAAATTATAAATGGATACATTTCTCAAATCAATTTGGTTTTATGCCAGGTAAATTTATCATGGAAGTCTTACGTATAAAGAAGCTTTATGGAGAAATTTAGAGAAAGATAAAAAGATTTTAATTTGAATTTTATTGATCTTAAAAAGCTTATGATAGAGTACCAAGAGAAATTCTTTGAAGAGTTTTGGAGAGAAAAGCGGATTGTGTTGCCTATAATGGTGTTGCTAAAGATATGTATAATGGGTTTGTAGCATGAGCTTGATCATAAAATGATCTAATGATTTTCTATTACTATTAAATTACATCAAGGCTCAACTCTTAACTAACATCTTTTTGCTTTAATTATGGATGTTCTTACTAAAGCACATTCAAGAGACTGTTCCTTGGTGCATGTAATTTGTAGAAGACATTTTATTAATTGACAAGATTAAAGATGGAGTTAAAGCAAAACTTAATTTTAGAATCTAAAGGTTTTAGTCCAAGTAGATCTAAAATAAAATATATGGAGTGCAAGTTCAATAATATTAGAAGCCTAAATCTCGAGGACATAACTATTGAGGACCAGGTGATCAAGGAGAGTGAGAAGTTCAAATACCTTGATTCAACTATTCAAAAAAACAATGAAATATAGAGAGGTGTAATTAATATGATTCAAGCCATTTTGGGAGCGCTATCGGAATGCTATACTACTATAGGGTAGCTATACGACTAGCTATGTTATGAGGCTGAATGTTGGCTAATGAAGAAGAAAATTGCAAATAAATTAAGTATTACAGAGATGAGGATACTTAATTTAATAAGTGGGTATACTCATAAGGATAGAACGAGAAACACGTTTATCCATAGCAAGGTTGGAGTGGCTCTAATAGTTGATAAGAAAAGAGAATGTTACTTTAGACAATTCGGACTTATTAAGTGTTGGCCGTTCAATGTCATGTTAGAAAAATTGAGTTTATGAATTTTACCCATATTAAAAGAAGAAGACCACAAAAAAAATATTAGAAAAATCTATTAGAAAGGACCTTATCTATTTGGAACTTAGGGAGGAGCTTCTATTTGATTGTGCACAATGGAAACAATTGATTCATGTAGCTAACCTAGAGAGACTAAGGCTTGGTGTTGTTGTTGGTGTTCCCACATCTATGTATACCTTCTCTCATTAATAACAAATGAACTATGTACTAGCATATATAACAAAGCTCATTAGTCTATGCACAATGAATGTAGTCAATAAGACTGAACCACATAAAAATTGTTATCCATTTCCAAGATTTTTCCATCAATAAATGTATAACTCTCTCTCTCAACAACTCCATCTCTGAAGCGTTATTGTTCCTTCTCAGAAACATCATTCATTGGCTCTATCAATATTCACAGCATTTAGCATGCCTAATGGGGCCTAATACTACTACTACCAAAAAAGTCACTAAAAAGAGAGTGCTATCTTGGGTGTGCAACTATATAACCTCTTTTTCCATATTACTAATCCCAAAAAAGGAAGCCTTATATTCTTATCTAAGAGCTAGTTCAATCGGAAGTATTTTAAATGATACTTAAGCGGACTATGCGCCAAATAGGGTTAGAAAAGGTTTTTTAAACATAAGTGTTGCAAAACTCAATTAACAAAAGGAAAACAAGCATAAACCCGTACCCTCCCTCTCTTATCTTTCTCGGCTTACCTCTCTTGTCTTCTTTTATCTTCACTCCCTTGTCTTTCTTCGCTTATCTTCTTTGGGAGATCAGAACCCTCTATCACTCATTGGTGGGTTGGAGTGGCTTTTAAGCATGAAGCTGTCATATCCTAACTCTACTTGTCTTCAGCTCCAACTCCTTTACCTTAATCCATATATGTTGAAATTGAATAATAACTAATTAACATATTTACTGATTAATTATATAGATAAGTTACCCAAAACTAAATCAACAATAATGGGAATGATAAAAATTGACCACTTCATCATTTAATTATAGAAGCAGTTACATTAATTAATACATCATGTATAATTAATTGTGTGAATAATTGAAAGTATAATATTAATTATGTCATTTATATATTAGTTGTTTAAGAATAAGAAAGATAAAATCCCCGAACCTGAATATTTTTAATGGCTCATCCTTTTTAACAATTAGTTTAGCAGGTTATCTCAGTTTAACTTAGCTTAAATAACCTCAATCTTGAACAAAATAACACCTAAACATTTGACCAAATAAGTATTTTCTACCATCACATCTGCCAATTCATTCTGAATGTAACAATATCAAACCTCATAAATCCTAGAAATTCATATCTTGCTTGAGACAACAAAAAAATTGTTAAGCATATGTGTTTGTCAAACATTAATAATGTAGTCATCTTGTTCAAAAAAAGTAGAAGACTAGCCACATACAAATAAACTCAAACTCAAGTTGATCCTTGAAAACTAATCTCACAGCTAAATATTGCCATGCAAATCTTGTTAATTATATTTTTGTTCTGTCATGTATGACCACACCAATAAATACCCAAGAAGATAATTATATAATAAGAGATCGAGGTACCCAATAGGACACAAAATTAAAACTATAAATATTATAATTATTAGGTATATAAAAGTATGTTCTTTAGCTCTGAGCAAGTGTTTTTACAAGATCCTCCAATAAAATTGCAAAAACTCAACTATATTGAGGATTATATTAGCAAAGGTTACCTGAAAATATGAATTTGTGCATTGAAAGGTTCAGTTCCTTTTTTTAAAAAAAAGCATACAATAAATGTGCACTGTCAAAAAAATAATTAATTGTAGTGCACATTAATTACAGTTTTTTTTAATGGGCAATGTAATAAATAACCTTGGTCAAGAAAACAAATTAACTGGAGATTCCATTTAAGCAAAAAAAAAAAAAAAAGAATTTTGTACGGGAGGCAAAACCAAGCCATCGATTAAAATAAAAAAATGATATATTCATCATAAAAATGCTACAACAACAATAAGAATAAGTATTCAAATGATGAAATCTAATGCACTGCATCTTAGTCAAAAAACAAAATGAACGCTTGGTTATAAACCAAAGTTATAGAATTCAAGGATTGCCCTCCTTCCACCTCGATTTACATATATCAAAGAGTTAATATGTTTATAAATCATTTTAAAGAAAATAACAGTATAGCACATAGCCAACTGAGGGTCACCATACATGTCTGTGTGTTGAACTTTTTTAGCCTAATTGCAGAATTTTAGTTATCTCACTTTTTAAATGATAAGCCCTAACTTATAGATATAAAGAGGTTTGGGCTAGGTGTAACTTTTTATGGTAATTGCTGTGGTGCTCCTTGAAAACCACCTCTTTCTTCTTTCTCCTCCCTCTACAAGATATGTATCTGGTAAAATTTTCTCCCGCATAATCAAAATTTGCTGCTCTTTCCCGTGATTTTTCTAGATTTGAGTTTTGCAAATAAATTTGATACTTTTGTTACTATTATTCTTTATGTGGTTATGCATTAGTTTATTCTAAAACGCCAAAAAATAATCTTTCTCTAACACATAAATTTATGGGCATTTTGATGAAGTGGACAAAAACATCATTAAATACAACATCAGAGCCAATAAACAAGATTTTAGCCACTATCAAAAGAAGAAATCAATAAACAACAACAACAATAACATCAAGCCTTAATCCCATTAGGCGGCGTCAGCAACATGATCCTTTATTTTTATTGTGCACAATCAAATAAAAGCCCCTCCCAAAGTTCCAAAAAGAAAGTACATTTCTAAGGGTTTCTTCCTATGTCTTTTTTGATTTTTATCTTCCTCTTTTAGCATAGCCAAAATTCATTTACTTAAATTTTCAAACAAGGGTATTGAATGTTCTTCGCTTAATATGCCTAAACCATCTAAAAATGACATTCTCTAATCTTGTCCACTATTGAAGCCATCTTGCTACAAAAGAACTCATTTCCCATTCTACCATTACGAGTATATCCACTCATTTACCTTAGCATCCTCATCTCTATAACACTTTTTTATAGGTAAGATTCTTATTTGTTGGTCAATATTTATCCCCTTATAACATAGCCAGCCATGTAATTGTTCTTTTAATCTTATCTAATTTTGAGTGAATTTTTAGATCACACAGCACTACAAAAGCGCTCCCTCATCTTATCCAACTAACTCGGGCCCTATTAATAACATCACTCTCTATCTTATCATTATTTTAAATAATTAAACTAAGGTATTTGAGCCTCTCGCTCTTCTTAATCATGCGGTCCTCAATATTTGTCCTCAAGTTTGGGCTTTTATTACGATTAAAGTTACACTATATATTCCATTTTAAATTTACCAAGACAAATATTTTTTATCATAAAATATGATCCATTGTTTAAACTCAGAAAGTTATTTTGTTACAATAATAAACTGAATTCAAATACATCGAAGTGTGCTTCAAACTTATCATTGAATGAATTGAGATACTTAATGGCCTAGTGAAGTATCTCAATGTAATGCAAATGTCGGTGGTGGCATCAAAAGGAAGGATAAAGCCAAGAGAATAGATAGACGAGCATAAATGATTCAGGAGTACACCCATTTGAGATTGAATTTCTCATAGTAAGATCAATTCAATTTAATTTGAAGATTTTGGAATTCGATGCTAAGGAAATAGACGGTTTTAGCAAACATCAATATGATAAGGACATTAGCACATATAGCAATAAGAAAATAATAGTGATTTGATACCTAGATGATATTCTTGAGGAGAAGTTCATGTTATGAAGTAATATTACTTTAGAATTTATATACTTTTGCCATAGTAAAATTAAATATGTGGAGGTTAGAAAGAGATAATTGTCCATAAGGGATAGAACTATTCCCATAATCAATGTGCAATGGAAAGGTCACAGTGCCAAGGAAGCAACATGGGGAAATGGAGAATGATATGAGAAAGGAATATCCCGGACACTTTCAGAATCAGGTAATCATAATTAAATCTTCTTACGTTCAATTAAATGTTTTCTATTACGGTGTAATGTCGAGGATGACATTATTTTTAAGTAGAGGAGTTTGTAATAACCCAAGGTTATTTTGAGAAGGGCATTAAATCCTCGCCAAACTCAAATTTTGTTTATCTCCCGCTAATTTCCGTTTTTTTGTTAAAAAGTCCCGCTATAACTTGTTTTCGTCGAATTTCCCGCTATTCATCAGAATATCTGTTGCGTATTGATCGATTGAGGAAGTTTATTAAAACCTATTAATGATAAAATAAAGTTTTAGAATGGCCATTAATCTCATATTTAAATAAGGGAAATATTAATCCGAAATCAAGGAATTATAAGTCTCCTTTCCTCTTCCTAAAATTGTCAGCATTTAAGATGACGGTTCCAACAAGGAAAGATGGAGTCGGCAGCAAGCAGTTTCTGAAACTTACGAGAATTAATCGGTTTAATCGGCGGCATCTATGCTGCATGGAGCGGACGTGCGTTATTTACGCACATCCTATTTAATCGCAAAGAGCCGCTCTATCCTTCACCACCTTCACTCGGATGCAGTTCTGCGGTAGAGGCGCAAACGAGCGCACCGAAGTCGGCAGGGAGGCAGATGAACGATTGGGTAGCCAACTTCTTCCCTTCCGTACGATCTCGGCACGCACGATCTTCTCCTCTTTTCACTCGACAGAGACGCAGACGGAAGAAGAGACGGACCTTGTCGTCAACGTCTCAGGGATTCGCACGATTCTTCTCTTCCCGATCCTTCTTCTCCTCCCGATCTTTTCTGCAGGTAAGAATCTTCCTCTGCATCGATTGCACTGATTCCTTTTATATAAGATAGAATCTTAAGGGTAAGTTAGAAATACTTCAAATCAAATTAGTAAATCACATTAAATAGTTAATAATAAAGATGATGTGATTAGATATGTAAATATTATGATGACTTATATGTGCTGCGACGATTCTATACCAAACTTAATGTGCATTTTTCCATTAAACTAATAACTTCAGAAGAGTATCCGGATATTATAGGTAATTGAAAGGATCTTAATATGGGTAAATTAACAATTGAACTTGTATAATGCGTGCATTTTATGCAATGTTTAGCATTGAAGTATACTTTAAAAAATTTGGTTGAAATTGGGTTGTCTATGTGTTTCTTTTAGAGTTCACCTTTATAAATCTCATGCATGTATGACGCCCTCTTTGACCCCACATAGTCATTGACATTTTATAAACTAATTTTGACATTATTGGCTTGTTCTGATCTTTACATATTTTCCTAATAAGGAGCATGATTTAAGTTTGTTAAAGGCAGCTACTTGCATATTGATGCTTATGGCATTTGTTTTCATTGGCCTAATAATGAAATCAAACCAGTTTGGTTGGTTTTAATGATGGTTGGTGTGAGGTATTCAGTGAAAATTTTGGTAAATATGAATTTGAGAAAATGCCAGCTCAATTCCAAAATTTCTTGTAGATACCTCTATCTACACATGATTTCCTAGTGTTTATAATGTTGTTGTTGCTCATTGGGGTAGATCTCATAATTATGCAACACCAAAGCATGTGTAGCACTTACAGCCTTACCAAGCAAAAACATTTTTATCTTAGTCTGCTTAGCACTACTCAAGAATGGATTGATACTTTAAAATTCATAGTTCCTAACCTAGATCTTAAAGTCTTAATGAGGATCTAAAATATTAAGAGAACCATAAACTAATCAAGAGAAATACTTTATTTTTGTAACAATCAATTTTTAGAGTCTAATAAAATATTTATAAACATAATTTTTGCAGCATATCAAGTTTTACTGCTATTTTACTAACCACCAATATGATCCTGCGGAAAGATGCACCCAATGTTACATTAGTTGTTACCGACCTAACATGGGCCATCACAATGCTCCAATTAAAAACAAAGAAGTGGGGCCATGCTGGTATGACAGAATATGCACATTAGAAAGGCTCCCCGTTTTTTAGTGAGAAAACCTTCTAAAATGAAGCCCTAAAGCTTCTATAGAAAAAGATCGTGGCAACGTAGACCTAAGTGGGTTTCTTGAATCCTTGGGAACCATCACAAGTACGATCAGCCTCTAGAACGAGAACGTCGTGGTGTCATCCAACGTAGCTTAGAATAAGAAGGTGACTCGGAGCCGTTCTTTAGTCTCCAAGAGCCTTTGGCTCGCATAGATAGCTGACCCTTTTCAAGAAAAGGCATTGTAACCCAACCTAGTTGGCTGTTCAATCTACGCAATCTTATCCGGCCGGCAAACCAGAGATGGACGACCATGATCCCCATCTTACCAACACTGTAGGTTTACTGAGAAAAGAAAGTGCTCACCGACCCCTAAACCTTACTCTTTCTTTTATGAGAAAGGCGAATGTCTTTGTAAACTGAGCAACCAACATGGTTACAACATGTTTGTGATATTTATTGAGTTGGAGGGAGTCAGAGACTATGATGGAATCCATCTCTAAACAAAACATCACCCTTCTCCTTATAGTCTTCATCACCTTCATCACCTTCGCCTATCAGCTCACATCCTTATTGATCTTTATTGATACATAACATTTACCAAAGGTTGAGGGATCTTCTCAAATGTGCTCAGTATGAACATCCATACTTAAAGCAAAAAAAAGTGAACTAAGAGTAAAGCTTTAATGTAATCAAATAGTAACAGAAAAATGATTAGACAAGCCACCATGCAATTGGACAAAAAAATGACTAGACAAGCCACCATGCAATTGAGCAAGAAAATGATTAGATAAACAACCGCAAAATCGAGCACATTACAAAATTTTGTTTTATTTTAAAACTCTCCAAAAATCTTCTCTTGATACTATATTATAATCCTTTAAAAGATCAATAAAGATTAAATGATGATTGTCTTTTCTTTCTCTAAATTTCTCCATCTTCCACATATTAGATCAACCTAGCATAAAACCAAATTAATTTCATGAAATACAAGCAATTCTTCGTAATCTACATTTAATTATTTTCTCCCAAAATTTTAATGTATGGCACATCAACTTAATTCCATAATAATTGGCCCAGTTTTGAGCATTATCTTTACTCTTGTAAATAGGTGCAATAATACTTTACTCAAATTGAATCCGCTACAAAAACAAGTCAAAACGGCTTAAAGAAATAAAAAATATATATAAGAAAATAGAAGCAGAATAAATTGAAACAATCAAACTTCAATTTTGTGAATCTGCTTCATTTTAAAGCCAAGAGTTCAAGAATGAACAGTCACGCTTCATGCATGAAACGATATGCATCAACCAAGGAAAATTTTCCAGTTTCTTTTGTGAAATTGCATGTCATAACATGATAAATAAAAAAGAAAATAATAACCGAGTGTGCCTTCACTTTATTTATAAACGGCTGCTACTAGAAAATATTACAAAAAATATATGTTGTTGATTCTTGGCCATAAAATACATGCAAAAATACACATAAGCAGCAGCAGAAAGAAATATGTGCTTTCTTCATTTTACATCAAACGAAAAGAAAATCATACTAATCTCCTGCAAGTAAGAAACGTCTCCAATTTGAAAAATTTTAGAATTAAGTACAAAGAAATAAGAACAAATACAAATTGATCATTTAAAACAATGAATAAAAAGTAGCAGAGTTCCACAAAACGATAATCAATTTTTTGAAAATTAAGAATTCAAAAAAGATTCAAGCAAGCAATTCTGACCCGTCTGCTGCATTTACCACCAGCTGAATTTGCTGCTTTCTGCCTCAACCCTACTTGTATGTGGATGATTCAGGAGTTCCGTAATAGCCCAGATACCACTTCACAAACTTCTTCAGCCCGGCCTGCAGATTAGTTGTGGGACGATACCCGAGTTCCTGTTGCGCCAAACTAATGTTTGCATGAGTAAATTGGACGTCCCCATTTCTTGGCATTTTCACAACCCTGCGCTTGGCCTTCACCTTGAGGTGGCGCTCGAGAATGGAGACAAGCTCAACAACAGGAACAGGGGACGTATTACCAAGGTTATAGATACGAAGCTGAGCAGGCCCCTGCTTTGTACCACCGCTTCCTGTGCTCTTCTGGGCTGTATCCAAAGATGCTAGGCATCCCTGTACAATATCATCAATGTAGGTGAAGTCACGGGCAACTGTTGCTCCATCAGCGCCTTCAAAAATGGTGATGGGCTTGCCAGCAAGAATGTCCCTAGTGAAGAAGAAGTAGGCCATATCCGGGCGGCCCCAGGGACCATATACTGTGAAGAATCTAAGGCCGGTAATGGAGAGCCCGTAGATGTGATTATATACATGCGCAATCTCCTCGCCGGCCTTCTTGGTGGCAGCGTAAAGGGACGCCGGGCGGTCTGTTAAATGGAACTCCGAGAAGGGGACATGGGTGTTCAGCCCGTACACAGAAGAGGAGGATGCCCAGACAATCGCTGGCTGGGAGGTGGCCGAGCGCGCGGCCTCGAGAATGGAGACGAGGCCGGCAACGTTGCTGTGAACGTAGGAATCTGGATTCATCATCGCGTAGCGAACTCCTGCCTGGGCTGCGAGGTGGAGCACGTGGGTGAAAGCGACGAGATCGAATAGCTTGCGTAGCAGAAGAGAATCGTTGATGTCGCCCACGACAAGAAAGACGCCGGACTTGGAGAGGAGAGCCTGCCGGGCGCGCTTCAGGGAAGGATCGTAGTAGTCATTAAAGTTGTCGAGACCGACCACGCCATCGCCGCGGCGCCTGAGTGCATTGCTTGCATGAGTTCCGACAAATCCAGCGGCGCCCGTGACAAGCACGGATATGCCAGATGGACGGCGGCGGATGCGTGCGGAGGAGCGGACGCGCTTCTCCCACTCGAGGCCGCCCCAAGAGGAGGCAGAAGAGGATGTGCGGAGGGAACGCCGCTCGGATGTGGGGGAAGAATGCGACACTGCAAAGGAGGCATGCGGGGATAGAAGAAAGAGGGCGAAGAGAATGGCGGCCGCAAAGAAGGACCAGACAAGGAGCCTGGGGAAAGAGTGGTGCCAGCGGAGGAAGAGGCGATGGTGGTGGTGGTGGTTGTGGTGGTGATGCGACTTCTCCGACTTGAACTTGGAAGGGATCGAAGAGAAGCCGCCATCCATGGGGACCTGTCAACTGCCAAAATCCCCCAACCTCAGATCTGATGAAATCACAACAGCACGGGAAGGAACAAAGGGGGAACGAAGGTTAGGGTTAATGCAAGAATCCAATTCCAGTCCCCGATTCCTTCTGCCTTGCGTCTCTCCGCACGCCCTATCCGAAGCATCCGTCGACGACGCCCGCAAAACGGTTTGCAGGAATGGCGGAGAATGATTTCAACAAATCAGCAAGAAAGAGGAAGATCGCAGGGGCGAGGGCGAATCGGGCATTGCGTGAGGGAATGAAAGGGGGAAAGGCAGTCCGCACAGAAAGGGCGCGCTCCTGGCGGAATTCTTGGGAGGGGGAGTTGGAGCGGGCGTCGGCTGTTGGGATTGGGTGGTGCAAAGCAGTGAGTGTGTGAGCCGGAGAGAGATTGGATGGAAATCGGGCTTCAAGGCACTTCATTCAACTCCACCGAAATAAGTTTTTTTTTTTTTTTTTTTTTTTTTTTGCATTTTTATTAGAAATGCTATGAAGATATATAAAAAAAAAAATTTATCCAAAAGAATTAAGATTATTTTATTAGTATTTTATTTTATTTATTTTAAAATAATAAAAATATTATTTTTAAAATTTATATAAAAATATATCTAAATCTTATTAAATAAATTTTTATGAGTATCACAGCAGATCTAAATAATATTTCACTAGTAATATACATCAAAATAATTAATTTAATATATACATAAATTATTACTTAAATATATATATATATATATATTTTTTTTTTTTTTGTTTTTTTTTTTGAATTTAAAAATTAAAAAATATATATATATATTATTGTACAAGTATATATTTTTATAATGTATTTATATTAGAATAATATGACTTCGGCAGCATCATTCTTCCAACAAAAATTTGGGCAGCGTTTCAATTTTCTACGACAAAAAAGCCTGCAGATTCTTTAAGCTAGTTATCCACTTGGCGGCTTCTAGGTTTAAGTCCCTGAACGCTCTTCTATGTTCCTCGGTCTTCTATACTCACTATATCTTCTTTTATGATGGCGAAGGTGTAACAATGGAAAAAATTGCATAATTGGTTTCAGTTTGGGGGAAAAATATTCTTACAGAGCATTGCTTGTAGTTATGAACAAGCTTTGTAAGCTTAAAGATTTCGTCTTTCTTCTTGTTGTCGAATTTAATTGTTTTGTGAAGAGGATGTGGGTCAGATTCTTCA
Source organism: Gastrodia elata (assembly GCA_016760335.1). NCBI lineage: Eukaryota > Viridiplantae > Streptophyta > Magnoliopsida > Asparagales > Orchidaceae > Gastrodia > Gastrodia elata. Next base: position 92,938,065 of record CM028670.1, on the reverse strand, counting down.
AAGATGGCCTTGCTTTTTTTTTTAACTGTCCATTCCTGGTTAAAACATGGACAAAAGATTTTCTCTCGTCGGTACGTCGGCTTTCTCTTCTATTCCTATATCAGTTAAGTTTCCTAAGTTTGCATTGGATTTATGGAGTAACAACTGTATCTTAAAATTTGATAGTGTCGTTAGTGATCCCATTATTGCAAACTCTCTCACTTCAAGCAAAACACGGCTCTCTTTTGTGCGTGTATGTGTTGAGATAAAGCCTTTTCCCGCCTTTCAGAATCTCTTCAACTGTTAATCAAGGGTAATATTATCTCTCAGAACCGAAGGTATGCTCTTCGTGTAATTACTTTATTAACATTGGAAGCATCGGTAACCAACTCTCGGAGCCTACCATTTCTCGCCGATGTTGGAGTAGGTCTAGACAACCATGGCGGAAGTCATCCAGAGCTACTCCAATAACATTCAAAAAGAATGTGATGGCACATGGTGATCCTTCTATATATCTTCAACCTATCATTGAAGCCTCTCCTCAACCTCAGGCATTTGTAGGTTCAGAATCTCCTCCTAATCTAAATGTGATGCCAAGTAACGATCTCGCTATTTATTCTATCCTTGCTTCTTCGTTTGGGCTACAGTCCCCTAGAAAGCTTTTAGTTACCAATCCTAAAGAGTTGGTGCCTTCTTTCTCTTTAATAAACTCAGAAGTTCATAGTTTTAGTATCAAGAATGGTGATGTCAGTGGTCGCAGCCGCTCTCTTAGGACTAGACCAACATAAGTCTTATTTCACTTGGGGTTTTCGAGACTGGTTTCTTCATTTTATTTTGTAGTTTTGATGGCTTGATTCTTTTTGTATTTTTTTTTCAATGATTTTGATTCTGCTAGCTATTATGTCTTGAAATGTCTGGGTTCTGCACTCGAATATTTCTTTGAAAGATTTGAATTACCAAATGCGAACTCATAATCCTAAAATAATTGGAATCTTAGAGTTCAAACTTAATACCTTTGATTTTTATCGTCAACTAAGTTTCAAATTTTTTATAAAGAAGGAGAATGTGACAATTTTAGCACTAGCTCTGTGGAATGGATCTGGGTTAAATGGAACTTGAATAAGGTTTCTTTTCGTCCAATCGCTTTAAATTTTCAATTTATTCATGGAAGGTTGGAGGTTAATCTCATAATCTATGGATTGTGTTTATGTATGCATGAGAACAAGCGAAATGTGTTATAGAGAATGCTCAGAGAAGTCAATATCATCAAATTGAGTCTTAGCTTGCATTAGTGATTTTAATTGCATTCGAAACCCTAATGCAAAAAGGGAGGTAGTTCTATTTCTCCAAATAAACTGGTTTTTCTTTCAATAGTTGCATCTTCGATCTGGCACTTACTGAGTTTCTTGCGATTGTAGTAATTTTACTTAGGTAATTGCATATTTGATAATACAATTAAAGCAAAATTTAGATTATGTAATTCTTCATAGTTAAATGTTAAGTCTAAGCATTGTTCTTCCTCCATCCACTTCAGACTACTCAATTTTTATAACTGCTCCTCGTAGCAACAAACAACACTCCTGTTTTGGTTTTAAAAACTACTGAATCTTTGTGGCAAAATCATAAAAGCAAAAAAGATTCTTAAATTATTAAATATTGACCGGAAAAGGAAACCTAATGATGTGGATCATCCTAGGCATTCGCAAAGTACTACATTATCCGTACTTGAGCAAGATCCAGGAAACACTTTTGTAACTCCCCATTCACGTCAAACAAAGATTCTGATTAAGAAAACTATTCAAGAATATTATTCGATCAATCACAAATAGAACTCTACTATATTTAGGGAAGTTTCTTGATCTAAGCAGAGAACCAAGGTGCATTGGCTCTAATGGGGGAGGATTATCAGCAATTCTTTTACACCTAAATGTTAATTCGCGTAACGAAAATAGGATCCATGGTTTTATCAACAATGACATTGTTTTATTAGGGGGAAGGACTGTTCAACGATTTTCTAATTAGTTGAATTTGAATTCTAGGTATGAGCTGTTCAACAATGCGGACATGTAAAAGTTGAGCAAGTCAAAATAAAGTATGAAAAACACATGCAAACACAATCACAGCACAAAGATAAAGATTTACGTGGTTTGGTGCTAACACCTACATCAACGAAGAGGAGGGCAAAAAAATTTCACTATTGAGAGAAAATTATAAAAATTTAGGTTTAACAAATCCTTATACAAATCTTAGAAGTCCTTTTTCTTCTTCAATGGAGCAACTACACTCCTTAAAAACTAAATGGAGGCTAATATTTTTTCTGACTTTTTTGCTTCCTTAACCCTAAAAAAGGGCTTAAGAATATTAATAGGCAGCTCAGAATCGTGCTTGCTGAGCTGCGGGCACTGCAGCTAGTAGTGGCGGCTATAGCGCCCCAGTCTTGGGTGCCCAGGCACTGCGGCGCGACATAGCCCGCTCGTGTCTCGGGTACTTGGGCACTACGGCGCGTTGTGGCGCACTCTAGTGCCCGCGTCTCGGGCGCCTCGGTGTTGCTATGCGCTATAGCCCCATGCATCTTGGGAAACTGAGCGCTGCAACACGTCATAGCGCGCTGGGGCGCGCTATAGAGCCCGTGTCGGGAGCCCACGTGCTTTTAGCTTTGGTGGCACTATTTGATTTGATGCTTGAGCAACTTGATGTTAAAACAACGTTCTTGTATGGAAAACTAGAAGAGGAGATCTTTACGGCATAACCCCCAGGGTACATTAATGTGGCGGCCAATCCCCGCCGTGGTCCTGTTAACTCTTAAGCTAACATGATTACGGTGGAGGGGTCACCAAATGACAAGATCCTTACTTATGAATAGATTAGACACACATCCTGACCTATTATAATTAAGGAGTTTGTCATTTTAGAACTATTTCACTAAATGAATATTACATGAAAGTAGAGTGCGGAAGCAAAAATAGTAACATTCATTCCATTACAATACAGTAGTAATAACATACAACTCATAATAATAGCAGTAAAAAAAAATACAATCTAAACATGTATTATTACAACACAATTTAATAGATTAAGTAGAAATAAAATAAATAAACAACTCATCCTCACAATGCAGAAAGTAAAAAAAAAAATTAAGAGTCTTCAACAGCTCGATCATTCTCCTGAAATCGGTCTTCAGAAGGCCACAACCTCAAATAGCTCAGAGTTTACTATACTTACTTGTAACGAATAAATACTAATAATTGAAAGAAAACTCATCATAAGCATGTTATGATCAATATAAGTTTATGCTAATCAACATAAAGTAAATGAACATGTAAAGCATTTAAATAACTGAAAGCAAAACTAACATCATATATGTAAAATCAAGCGAGCAAGACTAGCATTCTATAAGTAAATAAAGCTAGTAAATGCAATAAGACAGTAAATAAGAAAGTGCTGAAATACAGAAAAATAAACTGAAAACAATAAATATGAAACTGAAAATTGTCATGGCTTCATAAACTATTCAAAATTGAAAGTAATACATAAATCTCACTTAGCCTGAAGGGCTAAGGCAGAGGCTCTAAACTGAATATGCACGAAATCACTTAGCCTGATGAGCTAAGGCAGAAATACTAAACTGAATATCACTGAAAATCACTTAGTCTGATGAGCTGTAATAACCCAAGTTGTTACTTAGGTCAATTAAGACTGATTTAAGTCTTAATTATGGTTCTAGTAGCTTAATTAAGTCATTTAGAACGTATCTCTAAAACCTAGGTCAAGCTAGGAGTCAATTAGATCAAAAACCTGATTTCTAGAAAATCCCAAACTCTAGAAATTAATTTTTTATCTAGACCTCAGATTAAAAATCTGACTTCGTCATTGCGTTCACCACCCCCAAATTAGGTAGGAGTGAAGTTTTGGATGCATTTGGAAGTCATTAAATTTTCAGCAAATATTTTAATATTATTTAAATACCTAAAAATTCGAATAATTAAATACTCGTCGGATCAAAAATCCGAGTGCACCGTTGTGTTCAGCACCATTCAATTAGCTAAGGGTGATTTATTGAGAATTTTTGGGATGCATTAAATAAACTAATTTTAATTAACAAAATCTAGTTAAAATAAATTAATTAATATTAAATTTAAATAAATCCCAGAACGGTGCCGTCAGGTTCGTAGCTTGCACCGTCTAAGAACCCTCATGTCGTCGCCTAGTGCCATTAATTTGTGGGATTGGATCTGGACCGTCTGATTTAAGATCAGACGGCAGAGCTGCGTCTTCCCAAAACCATCTTCCGCGTGTCAAAGCGCAGGGACACGCGGCCTGCGCCGATCGCCACGAATGGCATCCACCGCCTACGAGTCCTAATTAAGATCATTGCATCTCAATTCGATGTCGACTACCCATTGAATCCTTTTGGAGTTGCAGTTTGAAAGTCCGACAGATCCCTAAACCTTCTTCGACATTTCTGCAGGTACTTCACTTCAATACCACAACTCCCTTCCAATCTATGTTAAGAATTCAGATTATTATTGCTTCATATTATATGTTTAAATTGAAATAATGGTAAGAAGTAAATTCAAATTATCTAGTATCCATTTGTATATGGATCGATCGTTTCATCCTAAAACCCTAAATTTCTAGGGCATAACTTCCGACGCCATTGAATGGAAGATGAGATAGAGTTTTTAGGATCTATAAATTCGTCTCTTCAATATCTTTCAAATGGCATGCGTTTTAAGCAATGAGATGCAGTGACTGTAATTCTGGAGGATGCCCTAGCACCTCTGCTGTAACAGCCCAAACTCTTAAGCGCCAAAGTATTGTCCGCTTTGGCCTGAAAGGCCTCACGGTTTTGCCCTCAGAAGATAACTTCCCAGCAGGTCACCCATCCTGGGAGTGCTCCCACATGAGCACGCTTAACTTTGGAGTTCTTATCAGGAACTCCACCGTTATCTGAAAAGGTGCCTCGATATTTTAAGAGTTTCACTTATTACTACTTAAGTGGGTCATCACAATCTCCCCAACTTAAGTAACTGACGTCCTCGTCAGTATCCACACACAGATCCAAGAACCATCCACTGGGTAGATAGGACTAGAGGTGACCCATACAGGCACAAGAGGTACCCACAACCATGTAGCACCTTAACCATCATGGGTTCAAGAGGCTGCTCACATAAAGTGATACTTTATCCTATATGGCACTTAGCTCCCATCTGACACCCTATAGTTTGCTCTGATACCATTTGTAACAGCCCAAACTCTTAAGCACCAAGGTATTGTCCGCTTTGGCCTGAAAGGCCTCACGGTTTTGCCCTCAGAAGATAACTTCCCAGTAGGTCACCCATCCTGGGAGTGCTCCCACATGAGCACGCTTAACTTTGGAGTTCTTATCAGGAACTCCACCGTTATCTGAAAAGGCGCCTCGATGTTTTAAGAGTTTCACTTATTACTACTTAAGTGGGTCATCACAATATTTCTGTGGCGACCGGGGATCTAAGTTCGAGAGTCTTTAAAGAACAATTCATCTCATTTAAAAATATATACATCTTTATGATTCAAAAAGGACATAATAAAATAAAATAATAATTCACAGTCCTTTTATACATAGAGCCAAAATATATATGAAAAGTTACCACAGTTCGAATTTTTACAAAATAAGAAATAAAATATCTACATTCTTCTGCTTCTTTAAATTCTTCCTCTTTTAATTTGGCAGACCTTCTAAGTTCTTTAATTATCAAAATCTGAAAAAATTTCAGTTTACCAGTCAGGTAGGAGTACGCAAATTGTTCTTATAAGAATAAATCTAGCATCCTATAATAGGTATAAATCACATATGAAGATGACTGAAAATCTGCATGTAAATAAAGCAATTGTTAAATTCATTTTCTGCCCTACAAAATAGCTGTGAAAATTAACATATATGAAATAAATTTTAGCAAAAGCATTTGTAACAATAAGTCGAGTCCGGAAACCCCTAAGCCCAAATGGATATACCCATAGGCATAATCTATAGGAAGCTTATCTCGCCACCCGTCGGTAGCTTACTCAAATTAGGAACTGATGGTGTGTCTTTCCTCTGGATTTGCCTACTTCCTACAAGAGGCTAAATCCCTCCATATAACTCCCAGGGGTTTGCTAGCTAGCCCAATCTGTACAGATTCCAGTTTTGCATTCCACCCTCCAAAGACAAACACTACAAAAATATATATAAATTCTTTTTGTTACATACTTTTTGATATAATTCTTTTATAGATTAAAATGCAGTAAGCAGTGCAAATAATACTCAAATGGGAAAATAGCTCAAATAAGAATACTGAAATAAGACTTATAAGTAAATTTGCGTACCTGATTGTTTTGATAAAATCAACCAATTTAATTTGTTTGATCTGCCAAAAGTAGTTTAAGTTATTAATTTAATACTTCATGATTTGTAATAATAGATTTTTATGATATTTGATATTTGGATTTATCTAATTAATTATTTTTATGATTAATATTTTCAAATAAAAAGACAATTTATATGAAATTTTTAGAAATATGAGAAAACATCTATATTTCCTATAAATTTTCTAAGTTCTAAAATTTTCAAAAATTTCGGCAGAGTCTCCTTTATTTTTGTTCAAATTTTCCATTTTCACAATCAATCTCCAATTCTAAATATAGAGTTCAGTCCTTTTTATAGGACTGCTCATTTCCAGTTCTACTATAAAGTTTAATTCCAATTCTAAAATAGAGTTTAATCCTTTTTACAGGATTGCTCATTTCCAATTCTACTGTAACTTCAAATACATAAAATCAAACTAAGTAATTTAATAACAAATTCCTGTATTAAACATCAGATAAAAAGAGATGCTGACTAAAATCAGCAATATGTGATTTTTACACATAGTGTCTAATTTAGCATGCCTGTATTATTTTTATTTCACAACCTGTAAGGAATAATGTCATTTATGGTTAGTTTGTAAATGTAAAAACCAAATTCATTTAATTTCAACGGCAGCATATGATGTTTTAAATATATGACAGCATTTATAATATTACAGCACCTAAATATAAATGAACTTAAAATAAAAGCATTTGAAATTATAAGATAGCAACATTTTGGTTTATTGAAGTTAAATAACCACAATTTAGATCTCATTAAAATAATTGCAGCATTGAACATTTGATCTTATGGTAACTTATATTTCTAATGATTGCATTCATAATCTAAATTCAGCATAAACATGTAATCTTAAAGGATAAATGGCCGTATTTGACTCTTATTATTAAACATTAATAAATGAAACATTAGAGTTTAAGCCCGACACATATTATGCAGTTTAAGTAAAGCATTTGATTTCCATATGATATAATTGATTAAATCTTAGAAATAATAGCAACATATGTTTTATCTTAAAGGAGATGGCAGCATATGATAACATTTAGATCCCTTTCACATTTCAACATAAGTATTTACGGAGATAACTGGCAACATTTAGATTTCCTAAATTACATAGTAGAATTGATCATTTGAACCTTGTGAACTAAATAATAGCATCGATTTATCATTTGACTTTATAAAATGGCAGCTGTAACATATATATATATATATATATATATATATATATATATATATATATATATATATATATATATATATATATTTGATTTCAGTATAGAATTCTAATAAGAGAATGAGAGCATGTGAATCACACAGCATTTAGAAACTAAAAATAATTGGCAGCATTTTTAATATGAAAATGTAACAACATTTAATCATAAATGAAAATATTTGAACTCATAAGATGGTAGCATATGATGACAACATTTATCCTCCTATCCCATCTATCTCACATTCATTTAATGGCCAGATACGATTCTTATATATACATGACAGCAAATGATTTTTAAAAGAATAATAACATTGATCCTTAAATAATCCATTGACAGCATTTGGATCTTTCAATTGGATGACCACAATTATTCTCATAACTATATGGCATTTAGATACAAATATATAGCAGCATTGATATTCCTGAATATATATGGCAGCTTTAAACATGATAGATAATAACATTTGATCAGGAAATCTTTTGCTTCACATAACACATATTTCTTATTTCTTTTAATAGCAGCTTTGAATCACTTAAGATCAATTTGATCTTTATTTAGGAAATAATTTGCAGCATTCGAGTTATTAAATGGTACATAGCATTACTTAAACCTCATGGCAGCAATTGATTCATGATGACATTTGATTCATACTGAATTTACATTGCAGCTCATGATCTCTTATTACAATTTATAGCCATATTGAAGCACTTAATGTTTCATTGATTTCCTTTTAGATATAACATGGCAGCAAATTCAAATTTTCTAAAATAATTGTTTAGCATCATTAATACTTATAGTACACAATCAGCTTATATTTGTAATGAAAGAAAATAATGACATTCCTCCATAAAGAAAGAGCAGCTTTTGATACTTTATCATAGATGGCAATTTATAAATTCATTTATAAGAGATAATTTTTGTTTGCTTCAACCTAATTAAAGTAACTGAAATTATACTGAATTTAATGACAGCTGTATTTATATAAAATATAGTATCATTCTTTTTCAGCATTTAACATTATCATTTAAGACTGAAGTATAAGCATTTGATCATCATAAGAATAAGTAGTATCAGCATTTAATCGTAGTTGAACTTAAATGGAAGCATTTGATTTCATAAAATTCCTTTCAAAAGAATTGGATAGCATAGGAATTTGTATGGTCTATAATGAATTAATTAAGAACTTGTATAATGAAACAGTTACATGCATTCAAATGAAAGAGTGATCATCTAATGATTCAAGTTTCAAGTTGAATAAATCATGATTATGCTCTGAGAGTCAATATTGTTCAAACTATTGATATTCTTATATGAAACTTCAAGGAGGTGCTTAAATACATGATATTTCGGATAAAACTAGTAACGAGGTTAAAATAAAATCCGGTACAGCTAATCATAATTAAATTATAATACCAAAATTATAAAATTGAATATCATGCTATCAAGAGAAGTAAGAAGATCAATTATCATTGTTAAATCATACAAAATATTGACAAAAATCCAACCCAAACTTATATGAATCAGTTAAAATTCGAACTATTAAATAGAGCAGAATGTTGGTGAACAAAGCCAAAGCATATTGATAAAAAAAATATTGTTGTGGAAATGAGGATGTTAAGATGGATGAATGAGTATACACAAATGAATATGATAGGACATATCGAAACCCTTATATTGACTTAAGGAAATCAGCAACACCATTATAAGTAAAAGAATGAAAGAATCAAGGAGGAGAATCATGGAAGTACCTGACAAGTTTGAAGTAGAGAAGTTATTAGGGCGTGGTTCCTTCAATTGATGACAGCCTACCCTCGACTCTACGGCAGTTCCGACCCTATGTGAGGGAAGTGTTGGCGTGAAGGGAGGCTCGGCCAGATGGAGGAGCTCGACCTCGTCTCGGGTCTCGCCTAGGACTTCTCTTTATCATCGCAGGAACCCTCGCATGATAAGATAAGGGCGAGAGAAACTCGAGCCACGTGCTGCCGACTCACCTCTCGATAGCTCACGGAACAAGGAACCGAGGATGGAGCCGAGCACGCGTAGGTGGCCGCTCGAAAGAGATGAGGATGAGAGGATATCGGGATGTGAGATCGATTGCGTGCGTATGGAAGGAGGTCGCGTGAGGGCTTGTGTAGGGGAGAAGAATTTTTTTCGGCTGAATGCATTTAGGTTTTTAGGTTTTTTGGTAAAGATTTAAGAATATCTAGGATCTTAAATAAGCCGTTGGATCAAAATGAACGGCTGTAATTTCTGAGCCAAGATCTGGAGTCATTTGAACTCCAAAAATTACAAACTTGGTATCCAAACGACCGTCTCGACGAGAAGAACGCACGTGTCCAAAAATTATTAAATTTGGACAAGTACTTTATTTTATATTGATTTTTAAGTGAAAAACTTGGAAAATTAATTATGATAAATCAAAAACTCAAAAATTAACGAAACTTGAAACATAGCATCCTCATATGACGCTTGACTTAGATATATAAAAATTTCTAAATTCTGATTTATATTTTTCATATTATTAGACTTTGAAGTTTAAACTTCATGAATTTATTCAGGACAATCCAGGATCCCAAATGCGCTTAAATTTTTGCAGTAGGATCCTTTCAATAGGTATTATAAGAGGATATTTTTATTAAATTTTTTTATTTGACTTAATTTGGATTCCTATTTTGACGAAAATTTCTGAGTGATCCAAAAATATCCGGGAAAATTAAAGATTTCCAAATATTCTCAGAATAACACTCCTAGCTAATTTGGAGCTACTGAGTCCAATGGCTGACTCCGTTTTTAAATTCTGAGGTCTAAACTTGAAAACACACTTTGGTATTTTACATTCTCTCCAACTTAAAAGAGATGTCGTCCCGACATCAATCTAAAATTTAAAGAGATTTACAAGATCTATAGTCACTTACTAGTGAAATAAGTGAGGATATGCTTTCCTCATACTTGATTCTTCTTCCTATGTAGCTTCTTCTTTGCGACAGTTCTTCCATTTGATCTTTATCATGGGAATGGATTTACTTCTTAATTTCCTTTCATCTCGATCTAGAATCTCTTCTGGTTCGATCATATAGCTTAGATTTGGTTGCAAATTGATATCTTCTACTTCTATTCTCATTGAAGATTCAGATAAGCACTTTCTTAGTGAAGAGATATGAAACACATCGTGCATCAGACTTAGATGTGCTGGAAGCTTGATCTGATATGCCACTTGACCTATTCTTTTCAAAACTTCAAAAGGTCCAATAAATCTTGGACTTAATTTTCCAGAAACTTCAAATCTGGAAATTCCTTTGAATGGGTTCACTTTCAAATATATAAAATCTCCAACAGAAATTCAATATGATGATGATGAGCATCAAAATACTGCTTCTGTTTGTCTTGAGCTGTTTTCATTCGATGCTGAATTATTTTTATCTTTTCTGTTGCTTGAAGAATCAAATCTGATTTTATTATCCTATTTTCTCCAATACTGTTCCAGGATAAAGGAGTGATACACTTTCTTCCATAAAGGGCTTCATAAGGAGCCATTCCAATGCTTGCCTGAAAACTATTGTTATAAGAGAATTCAATTAATGGAAGGTGATCATCCCAGCTTCCTCCAAAATCTAAGACACAAAGGCGAAGAAGATCTTCTAGAGTTTGATTTACTCTCTCTGTTTGTCCATCAGTATGTGGATGAAAAGCTGTACTCATACAGAGTTGTGAACCAAGATCTTGATGAACTGCTCTCCAGAATTTTGAAGTGAATCTACTATCTCTATCAGAAACGATGGTTTTTGGAATACCATGCAACCTTATTATCTCTTTTAGATAGATTCTTGCCAATTTGTCTACTGAATCTGTTTGCTTAATGGGTAAAAAGTGTGCTGATTTTGTAAGCCTATCCACAATTACCCAAATAGAATCATTATTTGATTTTGAATGAGGAAATCCAGTTATAAAATCCATAGAGAGGAGTTTGAGACAATTTAAAGAATGATTCATTAAAGAGCCAACATTATGAATACAGTTTTGAAATTACTAGATTAATTAGTAGTTAGATCTTAAGTTGGAGAGCCAACTAAGTATAGTTATTATTTCTCAGATAATGGATAGTCAAAACAACAACAACAACAACAAAAATCAATCACAGGAGGAAAATGTTCCTCAAAACACTCCTAGTCACAACGAGACTGTTTCACCTAACGTTGAAGCAGTCTATCCTTTTAATCATAGCGGAGCAAATCAGATGCTCCAGTTCATGAATATGATGAGTCAATTCATGAACAGTCAACAAATTCAGAACCCTCATCCTATTCAGAGAAAAGCAGTAAATGAAGACATGCAAATATTTCTTAAACTTCAGCCACCCAGATTTAATGGCAAAGCAACTCCCTACCAATCTGAGGAATGGATTCAAAGGATAGAAAAGGAGTTTAAATGTGCTAAGAGTTCAAAAGACCAAAAGGTATCTCTAGCTACTTATCTTCTGACAGAAGCTGCTGAGAAGTGGTAGAAGACGACCAAGAACACCACATTCCAAAATAGAACAGAAGAAGAAATCCAATGGGAGGAATTTGTGAAAGCATTTTTAGGCAAATATGTGCCTCAGTCTGCCAGACAGACAATGAGAAAAGAACTACTAAACTTGAAACAAGGAAGTCACACAGTGACAGAGTATGAGGAAGAGTTCACTCGTCTAGCCAGCTTTACTCCAGAAATGGTCACTACTGAAGAAGTTAGATGCCATCTATTCCTTAATGGATTAAGGAATAACTTTCAATATATCCTAACACCTCTTCAGATCTTAAACTTTACTCAACTAGTAGAGAAAGCCAAGCTTATGGAAGCTCAAGAAGAGCAATACTCTTCCAGAATGAAAAGGCCAGCTTTCTCCCCTCATTTTCAATCCAAGAGGCAGCAATTCTCCAGACCTCAAGGAAAAGTGTATAATATTCAAGGTAACTCAAGTAGATCTGCTCCGAGAACACCAAACACTTGCAAGTTTTATGGAAGAATTCATAGTACAGATAAATGCTTCACCGGTGAGGGTCAATGCCACCGATGCGGAAGAACGAATCATTCTATAAAATTCTGTCGTGCCACCTATACAGTCAATGGGCATCAAATTCCAATTCAAGCAAAGCAGTTATAAGAAATTAGGGAAGACCACCAGTTAACCAAGGAAACAATATTGCATCTTCCAGTAATCCAAGAAACAATCAAGTCCAGGCCAAAATATTTAATCTATCTCAAGAAGAGGCCAAAGAAGAACCTGATGTAGTCACAGGTACTATTTTATTATTTCAATATCCGTGTTCAGTCCTTTTTGATTCTGGAGCTACTCATTTTTTTATTGCGTCAAAAATAGTTCAACAATATTCATTACCAGTAGAACAACTTTCATCAGCCCTTAAAGTTAATCTACCATCAGGAGAGTTCTTAGAAACAAACATCTTCTATAATTGCAAGATTGATATAAATGGAAATTCTTGGGAAGCTAAACTCACTGTCATCCCTATAACTAGTTTTGATATTATTCTTGGGATGGATTGGACGAGTTAGAATAAGGCATTGATTGATTGTGCAAAGAAATGGGTATATATTGATAATAAAAATAAGAGAGTAACCTTTATTGGTCAAAGAAGTACAATTATTAGTCTTATCCCAGCAAACAAGATTGAGAAATTCATTAGAAAGAAGTACCCTATATTCCTAACCCTACTCTCAAGTTCTGAAGTTAAAACTACAACTTTAGAAGAAACTCTAGTCATAAAAGAATATGCAGACGTTTTTCCAGAAGAACTTCCAGGTCTGCCACCTCAAAGAGAAGTGGAGTTCAGCATTAACTTGAGTCAAGGAATGAATCCTTTATCTAAAGCACCATACAGAATAGCACCCAAAGAGTTAGAGGAACTTAAGAATCAACTTCAAGAATTGACTGAAAAAGGATTTATAAGACCAAGTAATTCTCCTTGGGGATCCCCAGTTTTATTTGTTAAAAAGAAAGATGGAAGTATGCGATTATGTGTCGATTACCGGGAATTGAATAAGATTACTATTAAGAACAAATACCCATTACCAAGGATAGATGATTTATTTGATCAGTTAGTTGGTGCTTCCATATTTTCTAAAATTGATCTGAGATCTGGTTATCATCAACTTCGTATCAAAGACGAAGATATTCCTAAATCTGCATTTAGAACGAGATATGGGCATTATGAATTTTTAGTGATGCCGTTTGGGTTAACAAATGCCCCATCTTATTTTATGGATCTAATGCAACGAATAATGAAACCCTATCTAGATTATTTTATTATCGTCTTTATTGATGATATATTAATCTATTCTAAGAATGCTAAGGAACATGAAGAGCATCTTAGAATCACCTTGAACTTGTTAAGACAACATCAACTGTATGCCAAGTTCTCAAAATATGAATTTTGGCTTCACTCAGTCACCTTCTTAGGCCATATAATTAGCAAGGAAGGAATATCAGTTAATCCCAGCAAGATAAATGCAATTCAAGATTGGCCCCAACCTACTTCAGTAACAGAGATAAGAAGTTTCTTGGGTTTAGCTGGGTACTATTGCAAGTTTGTTAAGAACTTCTCTCAAATTGCAGTCCCTCTTACTCGTCTTACTCAAAAAGATGTACCTTATGTTTGGGATTTATCTTGTGAATCAGCATTTAAGAAATTAAAAGAATGTCTAACCTCAGGTCCTATTCTAGTTCTGCCAGTTGAAGGAAAAGAATATCAGATTTATTGTGATGCTTCTGGAATTGGATTAGGCTGTGTTCTCATGCAAGAAGGAAAAGTAATAGCTTTTGCATCTAGACAACTCAAAATTCATGAGAAGAATTATCCAGTTCATGACCTGGAGTTAGCTGCAATAGTCTTTGCACTAAAGATCTGGAGACATTACTTGTATGGAGTAAAATGTGAAGTCTTCACAGATCACCAAAGTCTGAAGTATATTTTTACTCAAAAAGAGATCAATTTAAGATAGCGAAGGTGGTTAGAATTAATCAAAGATTATGATTTATCAATTCAATATCATCCTGGTAAGGCAAATGTAGTAGCAGACGCACTAAGTCGAAAGACAGTTTCACATTTGCATATTTTGACTTCTAATCCTATATTACTCAAGGAAATAGAAGATCTTCAGATAGAAGTCATATTGCCAGCAAATGCTAAGCTATTTCAGATGACTATAGAATGTTCATTAATGGATGAGATTAAAGAAGCTCAACATTTTGATGAAGAATATAACTTTTTATCTGCATCCATTCAATCAAGAAAGCACTTAGAATTGAATTTAAATTCCAATAAGAATATTTGGTGTGGATCCAGAATATGGATACCAAATAAGGATGAGCTAAGAACTAAAATATTGAAAGAAGCTCACCAGTCTAGATATTCAATTCATCCTATGAATAATAAGATGTATCAAGACTTGAAATTCCATTTTTGGTGGCCAGGAATGAAAAGAAGTATAGCGAAATTCATATCAAAGTGTGAAGCCTGTAACCTGGTAAAAGCAAAAGATCAGAAACCAGGTGGATTACTTCAACCTCTAGCTATACCTCAATGGAAATGGGAAGATATCTCTATGGATTTTATAACTGGATTTCCTCGTTCAAAATCCAATAATGATTCTATTTGGGTAATTGTGGATAGGCTTACAAAATCAGCACACTTTTTACCCATTAAGCAAACAGATTCAGTAGACAAATTGGCAAGAATCTATTTAAAAGAGATAATAAGGTTGCATGGTATTCCAAAAACCATCGTTTCTGATAGAGATAGTAGATTCACTTCAAAATTCTGGAGAGCAGTTCATCAAGATCTTGGTTCACAACTCTGTATGAGTACAGCTTTTCATCCACATACTGATGGACAAACAGAGAGAGTAAATCAAACTCTAGAAGATCTTCTTCGCCTTTGTGTCTTAGATTTTGGAGGAAGCTGGGATGATCACCTTCCATTAATTGAATTCTCTTATAACAATAGTTTTCAGGCAAGCATTGGAATGGCTCCTTATGAAGCCCTTTATGGAAGAAAGTGTATCACTCCTTTATCCTGGAACAGTATTGGAGAAAATAGGATAATAAAATCAGATTTGATTCTTCAAGCAACAGAAAAGATAAAAATAATTCAGCATCGAATGAAAACAGCTCAAGACAAACAGAAGCAGTATTTTGATGCTCATCATCATCATATTGAATTTCTGTTGGAGATTTTATATATTTGAAAGTGAACCCATTCAAAGGAATTTCCAGATTTGAAGTTTCTGGAAAATTAAGTCCAAGATTTATTGGACCTTTTGAAGTTTTGAAAAGAATAGGTCAAGTGGCATATCAGATCAAGCTTCCAGCACATCTAAGTCTGATGCACGATGTGTTTCATATCTCTTCACTAAGAAAGTGCTTATCTGAATCTTCAATGAGAATAGAAGTAGAAGATATCAATTTGCAACCAAATCTAAGCTATATGATCGAACCAGAAGAGATTCTAGATCGAGATGAAAGGAAATTAAGAAGTAAATCCATTCCCATGATAAAGATCAAATGGAAGAACTGTCGCAAAGAAGAAGCTACATAGGAAGAAGAGTCAAGTATGAGGAAAGCATATCCTCACTTATTTCACTAGTAAGTGACTATAGATCTTGTAAATCTCTTTAAATTTTAGATTGATGTCGGGACGGCATCTCTTTTAAGTTGGAGAGAATGTAAAATACCAAAGTGTGTTTTCAAGTTTAGACCTCAGAATTTAAAAACGGAGTCAGCCATTGGACTCAGTAGCTCCAAATTAGCTAGGAGTGTTATTCTGAGAATATTTGGAAATCGTTAATTTTCCCGGATATTTTTTGGATCACTCAGAAATTTTCGTCAAAATAGGAATCCAAATTAAGTCAAATAAAAAAAAATTAATAAAAATATCCTCCCAATGGATGGTTCTTGGATCTGTGTGTGGATACTGACGAAGACGTCAATTACTTAAGTTGGGGAGATTGTGATGGCCCACTTAAGTAGTAATAAGTGAAACTCTTAAACATCGAGGCGCCTTTTCAGATAACGATGGAGTTCCTGATAAGAACTCCAAAGTTAAGCGTGCTCATGTGGGAGCACTCCCAGGATGGGTGACATACTGGGAAGTTATCTTCTGAGGGCAAAACCGTGAGGCATTTCTGGCCAAAGCGGACAATGCCTTGGTGTTCAGAGTATGGGCTGTTACATCCGCATTTGTCGAGGAAGAAGACCCGATGTTGGGTTGGATCGCGATCGGGCCGGGCTTATCCGAGGACGGACTGCAGGTGTCCACGTGCGTCGCTGGCATTAGCCCGGTGGGCCCCACCTGCTGAGCACTCGGCCTGCCGCGTCACTCCGCCTGCCACGTCACTCCTCTGGATCCCATGCGTTTCTTTTCTGAGTATATATATATATATATATATATAATTATAAGTAAAGTATTTAATTAAATTAAGTTAATTAAATATATCAAATCTTTAAACAATCATAACTTTAAAAATATAAATCCAAATGTAGCAAAATAATATACCATTGGATTCAGAAAATTAAGAGGAACAATTTGGCACTATCAAATTTTTAATTGGAGCTATATATCAGCTAGTGACATTTAGGATCCTCACATTAAACCCTAATTAACCTAATTTGACCTAGAACTTCAAATGATCATAAGTTGGTCATCTTAGCTCCAAATCTGATGATCCAAATACCTATTTTGATCAGTAAAACCTAAATTTCAGTAATCTATAAAAATATTTAGGATCCAACTGTTAGATTTGCTAATCACCCCTACTTACCCTAAAAATTGATTAGTGAATATTAGCAAATCTAATAATCCAAAATTCACAATTTAAGTTTTAGAGAACTCCTAGAACCTATTAGAACCTAACTGAAGGGTTGTATTAGTTATTGGGTGATTAATTTCACTAATCACTCACTAATCACCCTAAACCCTAATTAGGCCATAACTAAGCCAATTAAGGTCCAAATTGAACCCACTACTAGTCAATAAAATCAGTAGATCAATTTTGATTTATAGCCACTGATTTTAATCAATTTGGATACTGATTGGAAAAATTAGGATTTTTGACCCTTAATTAAGAATCCTTAATTATCATTTAAACCCTAGAACTTGTAATAGCTATAACTTAGTCAATACATATCAGAATTTAATAATTTTAGGTTCTATAGAAACCTTAGGCCATAACCTTTAATAAACTAACAGAAAAATTATATGTTGTTAGGGTAAAATTACCAAAATGCCCTTATAGGTCAAATTATTTAATTTGACCCTATAAGGCTTAATACTTATCCAAAATTAATAAACTTACTGTCTAAACTCATATTAGATAGTAAGTAATCATTCCACATCATTAAAATCCAGAATTTAGTACTAATTCATAAAGATGAGATTTAGACCCTTGAGGAGGGGCAAAATGGTCTTTTTGCCCAAAATTAGGGTTTAATGAAATTAAGACCTGATTTCATCTCTAAATCATGTCAAATAGTAATTAAAGTGATTTAAACTATAATTTAAATAATTCTAAGCCTTAAATTAGATATTAGAAGGAAAATGCTAAATTTAGCCTTAAGTGAAAATCTTAAGTAAAGATGAATTCTTCTCCATTCCTTTGAACTTCTTAGATCATCCCTTAGGTCTTATAACATTAGTTAGGATGTGTATCTGAGTGATACTCTTAGTACTTAAGTGCCTTAATTCTTAGGGCTAAGATTAGATCTTAGGTTAGAATTCATCTAATGAGTAAAGTGGGTTACTCATTAAGGTGAAACCTTGATCTTACTAGTTTATTAGATTTTCATAGTTTATTAATTGATTATTTAATTTTGTAACATTAGAATTAGGATTAGAAATTTATCCTATTGAACTTGACTTAATTCAATAGGATTTGCCTTAACACTTAATCAGTAAGATGGGATTAAAACCTAGTCCTTTAGGATAGCCTTGTGATTAAGAAATAAACTTCATTCTTTGAGTTTGATTCTTAATCCCTTAAATCTTGATTTGGCTAATCAAGGTTTATTTGGGATTTATAAAATCATAACTTAGGACGATTAATTTGCTTATTTAACCTTGTAGGCGACTTGGATTTATTTATAATTAGGATGTGGCCAATCCTAATTATGTTAAACATGTAGGTTCATGATTCTAAGTTACAGACAGTGTAGGAATTGTTGATTCTGAATCTTATGTAACTTAGAGTAGATAGAACGTTTAAATTAGAAAATAGATGATATCACAAAATTTGTGTAGTGCTATTTATTTCCTTGATTTGAAATATGCTATGCTTTTCGTGTTATATAAGCCTTTTTACACCTTTGGACATACTTAAATACTTGATACATACTTTATATTATACTTTAAATTTCATTCACATATCATATGCATAATTTTAAAAGAAATATTAATAAACAATAATATACTTATAGTTTATGTTTTACTTAGCCTGCCACTTAGTATGACTTTACTTTATGACTACTTTTGCCTAGGGAATTTCCCCTATGGTACTTTACTTTGGTATTGGGATGTTTCTCCTATATGCTCTTTAGATACTTAGTGGATTTTACTTTAGGATTTGGGATGTTTCTTCTAGATGCCTCTTTTGATGAACTTTACTTTAATCTGGGATGTTTCTCCTAGATTACCAGATGGACTTTACTTTTTGGCAAACTAAGTAAGAATATCTCACAAGTACAGTAATTTAATCAACATTACTTACATTTATATTTTCAGACTCTTTACAGTTACTTTACATATTTCTTTACACTTCAGACTTACTTTACTTTACAGTTTCAGTACACTTTTCTTTCTTTCATATTTTTTTCATTTTTTGCAGTTCATTTATATTTCAAAACTTTTTGTATGTCAGCCATTTTACTCACTTGAACGCATGTTAGGATGCTAGTCCTTATACTTTCAGTACTATAACTAGCATGTTAGTTTGATCATATTCCTTAGGACTTTTCTTTGTACTTAGTAGATTTATTCTTGTACTTTACTTACTTTGTATTGCAGCCTGAGTTGAGGTATATTTCTACCTCATAACTTATTCTTTCTTTTCTTTGTGCTTTACCGCTATGTTTTGCTTAATTTTAAGTTGTGATATCATTAAAAATACATTAAAATTTATTATCTTAAAATGTACTTAGACATTTTATCTAACAAGATTTATTATTTGATGGCTGGGGCCCTACCATTATGAAACCGATAATGGTAGATTCTGAGCTTTTTGAGGAGATTGAGCCTACTGAGGAGCAGATCCAGGAGGAGGTCAGACTACTGAGGAACCTTAGCCTACTTTTTAGATTGCCTTACTTTACTTTTATATTGTGAGGATGAGTGACTCTTTTTATTTCAGTTTTCTTTAAATTTTAAATGTTTGTAATAAATATAAAGTTATTTGTACTTTACTTTCCTGCATTGTATATATTCTGAGCTGGATGTCTTTATTTTATAGTATGGATGTTTACTTCAGTTATTACTTTTCTTCCGCACTCTGATACTCATTAAGTGATTGTTAATCTTTGCTTTATTTAGAAAAGCACCTCTTTTTCTTAAGATTGGATTGGAGTCTTAAATTCCAACCTAATATTAAGTATAAGGTGTGCTTAGTGACGACCACTCCTTAAGCCTTTTGTTTAGAAGGGGCGGCCCCCACATGAGCTAAGGCAGAAGTACTGAACTAAATATCACTAAGTAGAGGTGCACCTTCAACTAGTGTTACCATATCAGATACTGACTAATAAAGTCATACGAGCACAAAGTCTATTTCTCGCCACCCTAGGCAGCCAACGCTCAACCAGGCATGGATATACTTACCGAACACTAACCGCCACTGTGCTATGCCGGACCCAATGAACTAAAGAAGCACACTAGTTAGGTCACAACCTACTAACTAAAAATTAGAAAACTGAAAACACCGATAAAAATATGAATGATATTTATGCAATTTCAAAATTGACACGAGATACTCATCAAATATCCTATGCCCAATATATGTGACCAATGTATAAAGCTCAATATAAGGTAAGCAAAGCATTAACTATAAAGTGAGCAAGAGACTCTACTAAGACACATGTGATATTTATTGTAGTCTAATTTATTCGTTCTATCTACTCCAAGTTACACAAGTTCAGAATCTCCAATTCTTACTATCGAGTGTAACTCAGATTCACGACCTTATAAGTTGAAAATAATTAGGACTAGCTATGTTCTAATTATAAATAAATCAATATGACTACAAGTCTAAATAAATCAATCAACCTAGTTTATTTGTTTCAGCAACCCAAATCATCTTGATTAGCCAAATTAAGATGAAAGGATTAAGAATTAAACTCCAAATATTATTATTTAATTACTAATCCAAAGGTGATCCTAAAGAACTAAGTTTTAGAACCCAATCTCATAAATTAAAAATTAAGGCAAATCCTATTAAGTAAAGTCACACTTAATAGGATTAATCTCTATCCTTAAATCTAAAATTAAAAGATCAAATAATCATTAATAAACTATGAAAATTTATAAACTATCAAAATCAAGGCTTCACCTATTGAGTAACCTATTTTACTCAATAGATGAAATCTAACCTAAGAACTAATCCTAACTGTGACGACCCCAATAGTGGAAATCCTTTAACTCAATATTGATACATCAACACAATACCTAATACTATATTAGAAGAAAACTAACCAAAATCATTAAGTATTGTATTTGGCCAAGAATTTAGAAGAGGGTCTTAAGTTAAGATGGAAGGGTAGATGTGAATGATGTTAAGTAAATTTAAAATTTAATATACAATACATGAAGCTTAAGATGAGAATGAAATAGATTTAAACATGTGATTTATGAAAGAAGATATGAGAATATATAAATTTAAAAGCAAGGATAAGTATGACTTGAGCATATGACATACATGAGAATACATGTGATAGTAGTAGTCTAAAACAATTAAATTGTTTACATTCTGTCTTAGATATGGAATTTTAAGTATTTGTTAAGTATTTAACATGCGAATTATGGGTCTATATTTTCCCCAAAATATTATAAATCTAAATTTTCTTAAAAATTTCGGCAGAGTCTCCTTCGTAATTGGCAAAGAAAACACCTGCATAATCACATGCTAAGCCCCCATTCCAATGGGAGATATAATTTAAAAGAAAAGAAAACCTAAACTAATATACATTCAATTCACTTTAACTCCAATTCTAATATGGAATTCAATCCTTTTTATAAGATTACTCATTTCCAATTCTACAATAGAGTTCAATCCTTTTTATAGGATTGCTCATTTCTAATTCTACAATAGAGTTCAATCCTTTTTATAGGATTGCTCATTTCCAATTCTAAATAGAGTTCAATTCTTTTTATAGGATTGCTCATTTCCAATTCTAAATAGAGTTCAATCCTTTTTATAGGATTGCTCATTTACAATTCTACAAGTTAAAGGGAGAAAATTATATGTGTAACAATTGTCTACCCTATGGTTTATTTCATCATGACATTCAATACTCACATGAAGATGTGCAAAGACTATTATTTCAGTAAGAAACTAAATTTCAATTCTATAAACAATTTAGTATACAATGAATTCTATTTATCATTCTAAGTAAGTATGCAATGAAAGATTTAATTAACATGTAATTTTATACATTTAAATTTATTCATCCATTCATTTATTCATTCATCACAAGCATTTAAGTATATTTTAAGCTCCAACAAGTATAGTAATTCAAAGTAAATGACATTATTACAAAACGATAGTAAACTAAATAAGAAAAGGAAAATTTGATTGCTCACTTGAAGTTCTTAATAAGCTATAAATTTATAATATATGATAGGCGGAAGCAATTTAATTTTTAGCGCTTGGTCTAGCTCCACTAGCCTCCAAGTGCACCTGATATATCATATTTTGGCATTTAAATGTGATAGGGCAAAGCCAAGAAATAGAAAACTTGGTTAGACTAAACAGTCTAAGCATAATTTAAGATTGGTTAAACATATTATTATTATAATTAGATATCACAGTTCTAGTTACAAAGTAAGCACAAGCATAAGTGTAATATGGTAAGCATACAAGTAAGGAAGGGAGAAACAAGTGAGTTAAAATACTCACTTAAGTATACATCCTAGCCTGCAATTAATACAAGGGCAAAAGTATCCTAAATAGGCTAGAAATAAACTAATGTGCATATGAAATTAAATGAACTAAAGCATATATATGTTCAAATGAACTTATGTTAAGTAAGGGAAAATAAACAGTGAAACATTTAAATGAAATTATACAATATTCACTGTAATCTAAATAAACTGTAAATAAGTAAAGTATAATTCTAAATCATAGAAAATGCATAGTAAGAAATTTGGAAGAAGAATCTTATACTTAAATCTAAGATACACATAGCCTAGGACTATGTAAAGTGATATAGCTAAAAGCTATATGGAGTCTTAACAATCTATAAGATTGAAGATCTCACCTGTTTATTAATTGAAGTAATTTTAATCTGTGCTCATTTTGTGGGCATATTCAGAATGAGATGATGAGTTAAACACGTCTGTTTAACATCTAAAAAAAAGTGGGGTCCATAACTAAAACACTCACATTCATCCTCTAAGAATGTGATGTCCCTTATTACTCCATTTTCAGTCTGCCATAGACTGGTCCACCATATAGAACCCCTAGTAATTTTATGTGAAAGTTTTATTCATGCACAATATATTTATGAATGATTCAGTAAATAAGGCTCAAAGCTAAGCAAGCCAAGAAGGGAAAATCAATATTTGCAACTAAGTGATAGCCAAAGTTATCTAATTTTAATGATCTACTTAATGATTGGAGCTAATTGAGCTCCCAATTAACTTTGAGATATTGATCTTATAACAACCCAAGTTGTTACTTGGCTCAATTAAAACTAATCTAAGTCTTAATTAAGGTTCTAAGTCACTAATTAAGTAATTTAAAACTCATCTCTGAAACCTAGGTCAAACTAGAAGTTAACTGAATTAAAATCAGAAATTCTGGAAAATCCCAAACCCTAGAAAAATTGACTTTTTATCTAGATCTCAAATTGAAAATCTGACTTCGCCATTGCATTCAGAACACCCAAATTAGCTAAGGGTGAAGTTTTGGAGGCATTTGGAAGTCGTTAGATTTTCGTCGAATATTTTAATAATATTTAAATACCTGGAAATTCAAATAAATAAATAATTGTCGAAATGAAAATCCGAGTGCGCCGTTGCGTTCCTCACCCTTCAATTAGCTAGGGGTGATTTATTGGAAATTTTTGGGATGCATTTAATAGGGTAATTTTGATTAATGAAATCTGTATAATTTAATTTAAATAATTATTTAAATATTTAAAGTTAACGGCGCCGTTCACTTAAACCTGACGCCGTTACCTATTTTCTATTCGCGCCGTCAATCTTGACGACTCCTCCTACACCGTCTGATCGCGGGATCAGACGGCTGTGAGTCGTCGTCCCCGCGAGTGTGCCATGTGGCCGAAGGGGGGTTGCACGCGTCGCCCTGGCCGAGGCGCTGGAGCTCGCAGAGGCCAGATGTCCTCCCCACCGCATGTAATCGCCACTTTAGAACTAATATAAGACATCTAAGACTCTATCTTCTCTCAGTTTCATCTCTGAAGACCTGATTTTGGCGATCGAAGCTTGAACCTTCCCTGCCGTCCATCTAAGGTACCCGATCTCACCCGATCTCAGTTTGATTTCAGATATTATTGTTTCTATATGCAATCCATATCTTAATAATCAATCCATACGGTTCAATTAAGCTAAGGAGTCTTCGATCGAACGGGATCTTCGATCGAAGATCCCCCTCACGAAACCCTAATATCGCGACTCTCGGGGAAGACGAAGCGACATCCCGAGCGAGCCGGCCACTCCAAACTGGTTCAATGATCCGTCTGTACCCGGTCCAGTTCGGGAGGAAGGCGAATCGCCACTCGTCTGCAGCCGACGGATGAGACGGTGATCCAGCCGTTAGATCTATGATAGATCAGATCTGGTCCGATCGTTATGAACCGGTTCGATCCAGAATGGTTCATCTGGACCGGACGAACCGCCGTCTGTGAACCGGCCGCGGTTGTCGCATCATGGCAGATGGAGGGCCCCGCGTGCAGTCAAAGAGCCTTTCCCGCGAGGACACGTGTCTCGCGGGACAGGTCCTGTCGGGGCCTACAGCGCCTGTGGGTCCCGCCTTCGTACGTGTCCTGCAAAATAATAAATAAAAACATTTCTATAATTATAACATTTTATTAATAAATAAAATTCTAATTATATATATATATATATATATATATGCATATAAAACAGATTTATTAATTAAATAAAAACAGAAATATTTAATTAATTAAATACCAAATTTCATACCTTAATAACTCCTAAAATACACATCCAAATATAGCAAAATTATATACCAATGGATTCGGAAAAATATGAGGAATTTATTGATGCCAATAATTTTGCATTTGGACCTGTATTTAGCAAAGTGATTTTTAGGATTTAATTTAAGTTAAATTAAAAGTATTACAAAACTTAATTAGCCCATAATTTTGCACCCAATGATCCAAACACATTAAATATGGGTCTTAAAGTGATCAGAAAACCCTAAGAATTAATTTGGTAGTATTCATCTTGCTGATTTGATTAGTATTTGCTTAATCACTTTTAGGACCCAACCCTAATTACTCTAATTAATCCTAGAACTTCAATTGACCATAACTTAGTCAATTGAGCTCCAAATTGGATGATCTAAATATCCATTTAGGTCAAAAAAACCTAATTAACAGTAATCTGTAAAAATATTTTAGATCCAAGGGTTAGATTTGCTAATCACCCTTAATTACCCTAAAACTTGATTAGTGAATATTAGTAAATCTAATAATCTAAATTGAGTGATTTAAGTTTCAGAGGACTCCTAGAACCACTTAGAATCTATTTATGAAGTTTGATTAGTGTTTGATTGCTTAGTTTTGCTAATCACTCACTAATCACTCCTAACCCTAATTAGGTCATAACTTAGTCAAATTAGATTCAAATTGAGCCTACCACATGTCATTGTGGTCAGTGAGCTATTTGTAAACCATAGCCACTGATTTTACTCAATTTGGACACTAGTTGGCAAAGTTAGGTTTTTAACCCATAATTAAGAATCCCTTAATTAACTTTAAGCCCTAGTTCTTGTATTAGCCATAACTTGGCCAATACTTATCAGAATTTAGCAAATTTAGATTCTATGGAAAGCTTAGGCAGTAAAGAACAATAATCTGAAAGAAAATTTAACTTTTACTTAGCTAAATTACTAATTTACCCTTATGAGTCAAATTCACTAATTTGACTTCATATGGCTTAATAATCACCCAAAATTAATTTAGTTACTGTCTAATCTTTCATTAGACAGTAAGAAATACTTTTCAAAAGAAAATTTTAGAATTAAAGCCCTAGATCAAAATTTGATCTTTTGAACCCTTAAGTGGGGGCAAAATGGTCATTTTGCCCAAATTTAGGGTTTAGCCTTTAAAAGCCCTAAATTCAGTTTCTAATCACTAAAATCAATAAATAGAATGATTTAGAACTGAAAATAATCAAATCCAAGTCTAAATTAGATTTTGATTAAAATCTCAAAATTTGCTCCTTAAGGAAAATTTCCTAAATCTTAAGTGAGTGTTTCTTCTTCCTAAATCATTCTTAGATCTTTCCTTAGGTCTTTATAACATTAATTAGGATGTGTGTCTTGAGAGATACTCTTAGTAATTAATAGCTTTAATTCCTAAGATTAATAATAGATCTTAAGTTAGAATTTATCTATTGAGAAAATTGGGTTACTCGATAGGTGAAACCTTGAGTTTTCTAGTTTATAGATTTTCTTAGTTTATTAAATGATTATTTGATCTTTAAACTTTAGAACTAAGAATAGAGATCTATCCTAATGAATTTGATTTACAATTAGGATTTGCCTTAACCTAATTCGTGACTTTTGGGTTTTAAACTTAGACTCTTAGATTATACCTTTAGATTAAGTGATTAGACCCCATCATCTGAAGTCTAAATCTTAATCTTTTCATCTTGATTTGGCTAATCAAGATGAGGTTGGGATGAAATAAATTACAAAATTAGGTCGATGATTTATTCACTTTAACCAAATAGTCATCTTTTGATTAAGTTATAGTTAGGACTTGGCCAATCCTAATTATCTTCAACTAGTAGGATTCGTGATTCTAAGTTACAGAACGTGTAAGAATTGATGATTCTAAAACTTATGTAACTTAAAGTAGATATAATGAATAAAGTAGACAACAACGAATATCACCTATGTTTTAGATAGAGTTTCTTGCTCACTTTGATTTTTATGCTTCGCATTCCTTGATTTTGAGCTTTACACCTTGGACATATATTATGTACTTAAGATATTTGATAAATATCTTATGTTAATTTGGAACATTCATAAGCAGCATTATGTTTTCGTTTCACAAGTGGTTTGTAAGGTGTAGCTTGATTAGTATACCTCTTCGATCAACCCGTTCGGGTCGGCAACCTTTCGAGGGTTTAATGTCCGACAGTCTATGGCCATACCTAGTCCGAGTGATAGGATGGATAGACCCTTGCCATACTGACTATAGAGTCAGTATTCTGATATGGTTATACTAATTCAAGTACACTTATATTCGGTTCTATCTTAGCTCATCAGGCTAAGAGTTTTCAGTGATGTTCAGTTCAGAGTTTCTTAGCTCATCAGGCTAAGATTTGCTGAGTATGTTTTTAGTTTGAGTGACTTAGATAATCACTGCAGTTTTCGTTTTCAGTTACTATTTTACTTGCATATTCTGCATTGTAGCACTGTTTTACTTACAGCTTTCCTGCACGTGTTTTTATATAGGATGCTAGTTTTACTTACTGTTTTCATATGCTCACATAGGATGTTAGTTGTTTTCAGTTTTAGACTGTTTAAATTCTGTATGTCACCTAGCATAATCTGTTTGATCATAAGCATGTTTAGGTTGTACTTTTCTTACAGTTTTGTTTAGTATTTTGCTTACCTGTCTTTGTTGCAGTTGCTTGGAGGAGGTATGTATTACTTCCTATTTTGCTTTAGTTATGAACTGTTTGTTTATAACTTTATACTGTTCTTTTTGTACGCTTTTCTGCACCTATTTTGCTCAGTTCTGGTTTATGGTGATATTCAAGTAACTTAATAAAATTGTTTACCCTAAAATATGCTTAAACAATAGTCTAACCAGTTTTTCTTTTGTTGGCTGGGGCCCTACCATTATGAAACTGATAATGGTAGGTTCTGAGTTTGTTAGAGCAGCTGATCCAGTGGAGTGCTTACCATTGGAGGAGGAGCCCGTTCCTGAAGATCTTTAGCTTTAGTTTCTTTTGCTTGTGAGATTGAGAGTTTCTTTATTCAGTTCTCTTAAACTTATTAAATGTTGTAATAATACAGGTTAACATTCTCTTTTCAGCACTTTACTTATTCTGTATTGCTGTATTTATACTGTATGGATGGATGTTATATTTAAATTGCTTCCACTCTAAGATCATGTATAATCATTTAGTAATGGTATTTTGGGTTGAATGGCAAAGTCCTTATTTAAGTTGGATTAGAACATGTGTCTAATCCAATTCTAAGTGGGGACCTTATCATTTGGTGACCCCTCTACCATAATCATGTTAACTTAAGGGTTAACAGGACCACAGAGGGGTAGGGCCGCCACAGTTGGTATCAGATTGGAATTTGCATTCCTTTCTACCTAATGGACTGTTCTTCTGCCACTTGATCACTAAATGAATATTTGAATTAACATCCATCACATTATGAGTATAACTCAGAATAAGTTAAGTTATTAAATAACTATAAAAGATGATAAACCATAAATATCAAATTATGTATATATATATATATGCTCAACAAATCTAAGAAGAATGATTATAATTGTAGGAATAAAAGATCATCTAAGAATGGCATTCATGACATACTTAAAGGAGTTCGAGACTATTTGGAATTATGAACATAAGTTAGGAAAGAAGCAAGAAAGAACTATGAAGGAGTGTCCGAATAAGGATCACAAGTAATAAATAAATTACTGAAAGAAGGCGTCTATAGAGGCCTTGATTTTCCAGTATTAGCCAAGGAGTGGCTCGCGAGAGTTGACCATATATTTGGTGTTATGGTGTGGCCTAGTCACATCAAACTAGAAGTGGTGCTATGTCTTCTGCATATGCAAGCAAAAGAATGGTGGATTATGTCATATGAAGAATTATTTCATAAAGCACAGGAGGAGCATCGTGAAATAACTTATGAAGACTTTCGTAGAGTAATTTTCACTAAGTATATAGGGTGGGAATAGTATGTAATTCATGATGTAATAAGTATGATATATTCACTATTATAATAAAAGTTTAAATGATGAATAAATAAGGAATTTAATCTTTGTCGTATGATTCATTTTAAGTAAGCTAAGTATACATGTTTTGATTTCAGGAAAATGAATCCTGTTACTTTTCCAAATAATACTCCACTCAACCCTCAGCTGTATGTGAGCAACGCTCCAAACAATATCGTGACCGCTTCTAATACTATTGATGAAATAACCTCTCTGAGAAATATGGTTACTGCAATGCTAGAGAATCAAAATCAGCAGGCTCTAGCTATTCAAAAGTTAGTATCTGTAATACCCGCCACTAATGCCAGCACCTCTTCAGCATCTCCCGCTACACAAGTTCCCAATACCTTTCCACAATCTGCAGATGGGATACTTCACAGTTTCCTAAGACTAAGGCCCCCTACCTTTGAAGGATCTGAATCACCAATGGACACTCTGGCATGGTTGAAGACAATAGAGAAAAACATCACTAGCCTGGGTTGTTCAAGCAACCAATCTGTAAGATTAGCCACTCACCTTCTGCAAGGAGAAGCAGAACATTGGTGGGAGCAAGAAAGGAATACGCGTTTCGAGGAATTTGAATTAGATGAAATAGAATGGAGCTGGTTTGTCCAAGCATTCAAGGAATCATTTATTCCACCATCCACTAAGAACATAATTGGCGAATCATTATTAAGATTAACCTAAGAAAATCGATCAGTAGCTGAATATACCTCAGAATTTTGGAAGCTCATACGATTTTCACCTCACTTGGTTCCTACTGAAGCAGATAGATGTTTCAGATTCGAGAATGGACTCCGAGAATCCATTAAAGATCACGTAATTCCCCTACAACACACCCAGTTTGAGAAATTAGTTGAAACAGCGCGAGTTGAGGAGCATCATCAATCAGTCAAGGACATGAAGAGAAAGGCTTTCAACATGAACAAATACCCTCAGAACTTTAAGCAACAACGAACAAACCAAGGAAGGGTATATCAGATGGAGACCACTGAAACATCAAGCCAAACTACCGCCTGTAATAGGCCATATCCTTATGGAAAATGTTATCATTTTGGCAGAGTATGTTTTACTTGTGGAAGGCAAGGTCATGCGTATCGGTATTGTCGATCAAATAAATCCATTGATGGAGTAACTATTGAATGAAATCGTACGAATAAAATATTCCGTGCCACTCCCATCAATTTCAGAGAGCCTTAGAGGACTCTTATGCCACCTCCTGCTCAAGAGCGAACCCTTGCAAAGGTTCAATATGCTGCAAAGCCTTCAAACCCAAATCAATCAACAGCTCAGACATCTGACAGCAGACCTGCTAGAAAGGCAAGAGTGTACAATCTCACTCCTGTAGAAGCAGCAGAAGACAACAATGTAGTCTCAGGTACAATTCACAACTTTTGTCTTTCTTACTAAATTAGAACTTCCTAAAATTTGTATTTTTATTAGGCACCCTATACTTTAAAGATGAGCCTTGCAGTATATTGTTTGATACTGGGGCTAGTCACTCATTTATCTTTGAAAATGTTGCTAAGAGATTAGAACTACCATGTTACAAACTTGTGAAGATCTTGAGTGTTGGACTTCCATCTGGAGCCCAACTTAGTGCGAACAAATTCTGTGACGTTCAAATACCAATCAATAACCATACCTTCCAAGCCAAGTTAATTATGCTACCTATAGTAAATTTTGATATCATACTAGGCATGAATTGGCTTAGTATGCATAACGCTATTATTAACTGTCAAAAGAAGAAGGTTATCTTGCAAACTCCAGGAGCTTCAACAATGTTTATTGGGAAGTTCAGCACTAGTAGCTCCTTAATCCACGCAATTCAAGCAGAGAAAATGGTGTGCAAAGGTTATAGTTGTATTCTGATGGTAATGATGGGTAGTAGCAAAGAAGTAACCCCAATCTCTAAAATAAAAGTTGTTAGAGATTTTGAAGATGTTTTTCCTGAAGATCTGCCTGGTTTACCACCAACCAGAGAAGTAAAATTTGAAATAAATAAGTTCCGGGGACACAACTTCTATCAAAAGCACCATATAGAATGGCCCCGAAAGAACTGCAATAGTTAAATGAGCAATTACAAGAACTGCTAAATAAGGGGTTTATTAAACCAAGTATGTTCCTGTGGGGAGCTCCTGTATTATTTGTAAAGAAGAAAAATGGGTCTATGAGAATGTGGATAGACTAAAGGGAGCTGAATAAAGTCACCATTAAAAATAGATACCCACTTCCTCGTATCGATGATCTGTTCGATCAGCTTGCCGGTGCTATAGTGTTCTCTAAAATTGATTTAAGGTCAGGGTATCATCAAGTGAAGGTAAAGGATTCATATGTAGAGAAGACAGTGTTCAGAACGCGATATGGACATTACTAGTTTCTTGTAATGTCATTTGGTCCCACTAATGCCCCATCTCTGTTCATGGACTTAATGCAGAGAGTTCTGAAACCTTATCTAGATAAATTTGTTATAGTTTTTATTGATGATATCTTAATTTACTCAAAGACAGAAAAAGATCATGAGGAACATTTGAGAATGGTTCTGGAGAAGCTTAGAGAGCATGAGTTATATGCTAAGTTCTCAAAATGTGAATTCTGGTTGAATTCTATATCATTTCTTGGCCATGTGATTGATGCTCGTGGAATCCA
Organism: Gastrodia elata; assembly: GCA_016760335.1. NCBI lineage: Eukaryota > Viridiplantae > Streptophyta > Magnoliopsida > Asparagales > Orchidaceae > Gastrodia > Gastrodia elata. The sequence continues at coordinate 92,906,411 of CM028670.1, read as the reverse complement.
AGTAGATCAGAGCAAGATTAGTGCTATTCAAGAATTGGTTCAGCCCAAGACAGTTACTGAAATTCATAGTTTTCTGGGTCTAGCCGGATACTACAGAAAGTTTGTTAAAGGCTTCTCCCAGCTTGCCGTGCCACTTACAAAATTAACCCAGAAGGCAGTTCCATTTGTTTGGTCAGAAGAATGTGAAACTGCATTTCAGTCTATAAAGAATGCACTAACTTCTGCTCCAGTTTTAGTTCTTCCAAAAGAAGGAGTGAATTATCAGGTGTATACAGATGCATCTGGAATTGGGTTAGGATGCGTATTAATGCAAGAAGGCAAAGTTATAGCATACGCATCTCGCCAGCTTAAAACCCATGAAAGGAACTATGTTGTACATGATTTAGAATTGGCAGCTTTAGTTTTTGCATTAAAGATCTGGCATCATTATTTGTATGGAGTTCAATGCTCTATATTCACAGACCACCAAAGTCTGAAATACATCTTTACCCAAAGAGAATTGAACTATAGGCAAAGAAGATGGCTGGAATTAATTAGTGATTATGACTTAGATATCCAGTTCCATCCAGGAAAAGCTAATGTGGTAGCAGATGCGTTAAGCCGTCACACTATTCTTAATAGCTTAATTTCAGAAAGTCCGTTGATAAATGAGTTTCATAAAATGAAAATTTCTCTTGCTAAGGGAAATTCAGTCAGTACCATGATATCCATGAATAATATAGAACCTACTTTTCATAGAGATGTATCAATCTCTCAAAGCAAGGATGATGAATATTTAAACCTTAAAGTGGCAATAGAAAGTGGTCGTCGTCCAGAATTGTAAAGGTGCTATTTACATGGATAATCGTCTTTGGATTCCTAAGTCCATGCAGAAAGAGATCTTGATTGAAAGTCACAATTCAGGATATCAAATTCATCCAGGAAATTCTAAGATGTATCAAGACTTAAAACAATCATTCTGGTGGCCAGGAATAAAGAAAAGTGTTGCAAAATTTGTTGCAAAATGCCACGCTTGTTGCTTAATAAAAGCAGAGCATCAAAAGCCTGGTGGCTTATTGCACCCACTCAAAATCCCAGAATGGAAATGGACTGATGTATCCATGGATTTTGTCATGGGTTTGCCTCGTTCAAGATCTGGAGTTGATTCAATATGGGTTATAGTAGATCGTCTTACAAAATCTACTCATTTTATTCTAATCCGTCAAACTGACTCGGTGGAGAAGTTGGCCAAATTATATATTAAAGAAATAGTCAGATTGCATGGAATTCCTAAAACAATTGTATCCGATAGAGACAGTCGTTTTACCTCTAAATTTTGGCAGGCTGTCCATCAAGATTTAGGCACAACTCTGGCCATGAGTACAGCATTTCATCCCCAAATAGATGGCCAAACAGAACGAGTAATTCAAGTCTTAGAAGATCTCCTGCGTTTATGTATGTTGGATTTTTCAGGATCCTGGGAAGAGCATATCCCTTTAGTGGAATTTGCATACAATAACAGTTTTCAATCAAGCATAAAAATGGCACTGTATGAAGCCTTATATGGAAGAAAATGTTCATCCCCACTAGCATGGTCTGAGACAGGAGATACTCAATTATATGGATCTGAGCTAGTGGAAGAAACAAATAAAAAGGTTAAGCTCATTCAACAAAGAATCAGAACAGCTTAAGATAGGCAGAGTAAATATCATAATAACCATCATCGTCCTCTAGAATTCAGCGAAGGAGAATTTGTATACTTAAAAGTAAGCCCGATGAAAGGAGTCTATCGTTTTGGAGTTTCTGGAAAGCTCAGTCCAAGATATGTTGGACCTTTCAAAATTTTGCAGAAGATTGGATCAGCAGCTTATAAATTAGAGTTACCAGAAGGCTTTGCTGTTGTTCATAATGTTTTCCACGTTTCATCTTTAAGAAAGTGTCTTTGAGATCCTTCTCATCTTATTGAACATCCTGCAATTGAAATTTAGCCTGATATTTCTTACATTGAAGAACCAATTAAAATCCTAGATCATGATCTGAAGAAATTAAGGAATCGATCTATTCCAATGATAAAGATTCAGTGGAAGAACCGGTCTTGTAATGAAGCCACCTGAGAGAAAGAGGTGGATATGCATCAAAAGTACCCAAACCTTTTTAATCAAGGTGATTCTTCAACTCTGTCTTATTTCATTTCATTCTTTTTTCTCACTGGAGTGATGTCGAGGACGACATCATTCTTAAGTGGGGGAGTTTGTAACAACCCAGGTTGTTACTTGGCTCAATTAAGACTAATCTAATTCTTAATTAAGGTTCTAAGTCACTAATTAAGTAATTTAGAACTCATCTCTAAAACCTAGGTCAAACTAGAAGTCAATTGAATCAAAATCAGAAATTCTGGAAAATCCCAAACCCTAGAAAAATTGACTTTTTATCTAGACCTTAAATTGAAAATCTGACTTCGCTATTGCGTTCAGAACACCCAAATTAGCTAAGGGTGAAGTTTTGGAGGCATTTGGAAGTCATTAGATTTTCGTCGAATATTTTAATAATATTTAAATACCTGGAAATTCAAATAAATAAATAATCGTCGAAACGAAAATCCGAGTGCGCCGTTGCGTTCCTCACCCTTCAATTAGCTAGGGGTGATTTATTGGAAATTTTTGGGATGCATTTAATAGGGTAATTTTGATTAATGAAATCTGTATAATTTAATTTAAATAATTATTTAAATATTTAAAGTTAACGACGCCGTTCACTTAAACCTAACGCCGTCACCTATTTTCTATTCGCGCCGTCAATCTTGATGACTCCTCCCACGCCGTCTGATCGCGGGATCAGACGGCTGTGAGCCGTCGTCCCCACGAGTGTGCCATGTGGCCGAATGGGGGTTGCACGTGTCGCCCTGGCCGAGGCGCTGGAGGTCGCAGAGGCCAGATGTCCTCCCCACCGCATGTAATCGCCGCTTTAGAACTAATATAAGACATTTAAGACTCTATCTTCTCTCGGTTTCATCTTTGAAGACCTAATTTTGGCGATCGAAGCTTGAACCTTCCCTGTCGTCCATCTAAGGTACCCGATCTCACCCGATCTCAGTTTGATTTCAGATATTATTGTTTCTATATGCAATCCATATCTTAATAATCAATCCATACGGTTCGATTAAGCTAAGGAGTCTTCGATTGAACGGGATCTTCGATCGAAGATCCCCCTCACGAAACCCTAATATCGCGAGTCTCGGGGAAGATGAAGCGTCATCCCGAGCGAGCCGGCCACTCCAAACCGGTTCAATGATCCATCTGTACCCGGTCCGGTTAGAGAGGAAGGCGAATCACCGCTCGTCTGCAGCCATCGGATGAAACGGTGATCCAGCTGTTAGATCTAGGATATATCAGATCTGGTCCGATCGTTATGAACCGGTTCGATCCAGAACGGTTCATCTGGACCGGACGAACCGCTGTCCGTGAACCGACTGCGGTTGTCGCGTCGTGGCAGATGGAGGGCCCCGTGCGCAGTCAAAGAGCCTATCCTGCGAGGACACGTGTCTCGCGGGACAGGTCCTGTCGGGGCCTACAGCGCCTGTGGGTCCCGCCTTCGTACCGTCGACAATTTGCAGAGCGCCACGTGTCCTGCAAAATAATAAATAAAAACATTTCTATAATTATAACGTTTTATTAGTAAATAAAATTCTAATTATATATATATATATATATATATATATATATATATGCGCATATAAAACATATTTATTAATTAAATAAAAATAGAAATATTTAATTAATTAAATACCAAATTTCAAACCTTAATAACTCCTAAAATACACATCCAAATATAGCAAAATTATATACCAATGGATTCAGAAAAATATGAGGAATTTACTGATGCCAATAATTTTGCATTTGGACTTGTATTTAGCAAAGTGATTTTTAGGATTTAATTTAAGTTAAATTAAAAGTGTTACAAAACTTAATTAGTCCATAACTTTGCACCCAATAATCCAAACATATTGAATATGGGTCTTAAAGTGATCAGAAAACCTTAATAATTAATTTGGTAGTATTCATCTTGCTGATTTGATTAGTATTTGCTTAATCACTTTTAGGACCCAACCCTAATTACTCTAATTAACCCTAGAACTTCAATTGACCATAACTTGGTCAATTGAGCTCCAAATTGGATGATCTAAATATCCATTTAGGTCAGAAAAACCTAATTAACAGTAATCTTTAAAAATATTTTAGATCCAACGGTTAGATTGGCTAATCACCCTTAATTACCCTAAAATTTGATTAGTGAATATTAGTAAATCTAATAATTCAAATTGAGTGATTTAAGTTTCAGAGGACTCCTAGAACCACTTAGAATATATCTGTAAAGTTTGATTAGTGTTTGAGTGCTTAATTTTGCTAATCACTCACTAATCACTCCTAACCCTAATTAGGTCATAACTTAGTCAAATTAAATCCAAGTTGAGCCTACCACATGTCATTGTGGTCAGTGAGCTATTTGTAAACTATAGCCACTAATTTTACTCAATTTGTACACTAGTTGGCAAAGTTAGATTTTTAACTAATAATTAAGAATCCCTTAATTAACTTTAAATCCTAGATCTTGTATTAGCCATAACTTGGCCAATACTTATCAAAATTTAGCAAATTTAGATTCTATAGAAAGCTTAGATAGTAAAGAACAATAATATGAAAGAAAATTTAACTTTCACTTAGCCAAATTACTAATTTACCCTTATGAGTCAAATTCACTAATTTGACTTCATATGGCTTAATAATCACCCAAAATTAATTTAGTTACTGTCTAATCTTTCATTAGACAATAAGAAATACTTTTCAAAAAAAAATTTTAGAATTAAAGCCCTAGATCAAAATTTGTTATTTTGAACCCTTAAGTGGGGGCAAAATGGTCATTTTGCCCAAATTTAGGGTTTAGCCTTTAAAAGCCCTAAATTCAGTTTCTAATCACTAAAATCAGTAAATAGAATGATTTAGAACTGAAATTAATTAAATCCAAGTCTAAATTAGATTTTGATTAAAATCTCAAAATTTGCTCCTTAAGAAAAATTTCCTAAGTCTTAAGTGAGTGTTTCTTCTTCCTAAATCATTCTTAGATCTTTCCTTAGGTCTTTATAACATTAGTTAGGATGTATGTCTTGAGAGATACTCTTAGTAATTAAGAGCTTTAATTCCTAAGATTAAGAATAGATCTTAAGTTAGAATTCATCTATTGAGAAAATTGGGTTACTCGATAGGTGAAACCTTGAGTTTTCTAGTTTATAGATTTTCTTAGTTTATTAAATGATTATTTGATCTTTAAACTTTAGAACTAAGAATAGAGATCTATCCTAATGAATTTGATTTATCATTAGGATTTGCCTTAACCTAATTCGTGACTTTTGGGTTTTAAACTTAGACTCTTAGATTATACCTTTAGATTAAGTGATTAGACTCCATCATCTGGAGTCTAAATCTTAATCTTTTCATCTTGATTTGGCTAATCAAGATGAGGTTGGGATGAAATAAATTACAAAATTAGGTTGATGATTTATTCACTTTAACCAAATAATCGTCTTTCGATTAAGTTATAGTTAGGACTTGGCCAGTTCTAATTATCTTCAACTAGTAAGATTCGTGATTCTAAGTTACAGAACGTGTAAGAATTGATGATTCTGAAACTTATGTAACTTAGAGTAGATAGAACGAATAAAGTAGACAACAACGAATATCACCTGTGTTTTAGATAGAGTTTCTTGCTCACTTTGATTTTGATGCTTCGCATTCCTTGATTTTGAGCTTTACAGCTTGGACATATATTATGTACTTAAGATATTTGATAAATATCTCATGTTAATTTGGAACATTCATAAGCAGCATTATGTTTTCGTTTCACAAGTGGTTTGTAAGGTGTAGCTTGATTAGTATACCTCTTCAATCAACTGTTCGGGTCGGCAACCTTTCGAGGGTTTAATGTCCGACAGTCTATGGCCATGCCTAGTCTGAGAGATAATGGTAGGTTCTTAGTTTGTTAGAGCAGCTGATCCAGTGGAGTGCTTACCATTGGAGGAGGAGCCCAATCCTGAAGATCTTTTGCTTTAGTTTGTTTTGCTTATGAGATCGAGAGTTTCCTTTTTCAGTTCTCTTAAACTTATTAAATGTTGTAATAATACAAGTTAAAATTCTCTTTTTAGCACTTTACTTATTCTGTATTGCTGTATTTATACTGTATGGATGGATGTTATATTTAAATTACTTCCGCACTCTGAGATCATGTCTAATCTTTTAGTGATGGTATTTTGGGTTGAATGGCAAAGTCCTTATTTAAGTTGGATTAGAACATGTGTCTAATTCAATTCTAAGTGGCGACCTTATCATTTGGTGACCCCTCCACCATAATCATGTTAACTTAAGGGTTAACAGGACCACAGCGGGGCAGGGCCACCACAGATCTCAAGTTAATTGTAATATAATAGTAGTTGGGATTTTGAAAATAATAGATTCAATTTATTTAATATGATGTGAAAAAATGATTTATAAGTATAATGATTGTTATTAGAGATTAGGTCTTAATATCATCCTAAACTATAAGATCTAATTACAGTAATTAAATCAAGGTTTAGGTACTTAGTAGATAGAGATTGATATAATAATTTATTTAACTTATGAAATTTGGAACTAAGGTAATTCTACTACTTTTCATTATGATTCTCTAGCTAAGTTATGTTTGAATGTTCTAATCAAACAATATTAATCTAGCTAAATCATAAGCAATTGCAATGTCTAGGATATATACTTACTAGACTTAAGAACTACAAGTTATATGTTTACTATTAATATATGTTTAAGGAATTTAATAGGATTCCTAAACTAATCTTAGTAAGTTAGGGATTCCCATTACTATGTCTTAAAATAATTAAAAATAGGTTTTAAGGATTAGGATGAATAAGCTGAGTCCTAATATAATCATTAAAACTAGATCTAGTTGATTCACAATTCCATAATTACTAAAGCATTAAGACTATCTATTCTTAATGTGTGTAACTAATTGTAATAACCCAAGTTGTTACCATAGTTAATTAGGACTAATCCTAGTCTTGAATATAATTATAAGTGCTTATTAGGTCAATTGGAGTCAACTTCTAGGGCCTACCCCAAAATCAGGGATCAAATGAATTGAATCCTGATTTTTGGAAAATCCAGAAACCCTAAAATTTGACCAATTTAAATTGACCTCTGATCGAAAAATGGACTTTGTCATTGCGCTCACTGACCCCAAATTAGCTTGGGGTGAAGTTTTCGTGTCAATCGGAAGTCGTCGAAATTTCGACGAATATTTTAATAATAAAAATGCCCCGGAAATCGAGGAATCAAAATACTCGTCGGATCGAAAATCCAACCTCACCATTGCGTTCCTCACCTCTGAAATAACTAGGAAAAGCATGTTTGAAATTTTTGTTAAAAAAAAAATAATTATTATTTAGTTGACGGCGCCGTTCAGCGCCGTCAACTTAAGTGGACGGCGCTCATGGCGCCGTCCGATCGGACGGTTCCATCTGGACCGTCCGATCCATGCAGATCCAACGATTCATAGCTGCGATTCGCATCTTGCAGTTCGGACGGATCCGGGTCGCCCGCGTGGCACGAGATCGAACAACCACAGGCCTTCGTCCTCGGCCCCGTCGCCCGCGAGCCCCGCAGCACGCCCGCCGCTCACTTGACCAACCGGTGGCCTCCCCCTCCTCAGCCGGTCCGTCCGAGGGTCCATAAGGCCCTCCCCCACACCCCCGACCCCCGGTTATGAATTCCGGAGCCCGAATCGACCCCAACCCGAGCCGAGCCGTCCTGAAGACCGCAGCCGTCAGATTTCCAGGTACTGGATCTCCCCCTCTCCTCCATTTTTCACCAATTTGACACCTGATAATTGTAGATCTAGGGTTAGGCTAGCAATCAAATGGACTTGATCGACCCCGATCAGGTCTGATCGACCCAGATCAGGGCCTAAACCCTTCGGGTTTCGCCTCGTAAGCCCTCCCCGTAACCCTAGAACTAGGTTTAGGATTTGCCGGCGACTCCGACCTCCTCCGGCGATGGTCCACCCTCCGACGTGTAGCCCCCGGCATGGGCTACTGTCGGCCATGCGGGTCGAGGCGGTCTGGCGCTGGGAAGGCCGGTAAAAGCCGTGCCCTAGGCGCCGGCCCTCGGGACGCTTCCGCGGAGAAAAAGGAGTCCGGGCTGGGCCGGGTCGACCCGAGCCCGACTCGCCTTCGTCCGGATCCGCGTCAGCCAAGTGGGGCCCACTAAGACACGTGGCGCCATCATGGCCTGCCACGTGTCAGGTGGGACCCACCAACTGTGCCCTCGCCTCTTCGGCTTTGGTCGTGGGGCCCACTGAGCCACGTGTCACGTGGGGCCCACAGCCCGAGCCTGCGCGGCGTTTCGGTTTCCCTAAGGGGCCCACAGTGCCATGTGGCAACCTTTGGGCCCGCCACGTGTCAAGTGGGACCCATTGCCCAATCACCCGATGTAACAACCCTAGGTTGTTACCCTAACTAAAACTAGGTTAATTAAGCTAAACCAAGGTTTGATTTTGATTCCATTGAATTCAATGGGTCATTTAAACCTAAACCTAGAAGTTTGAAATCAATCGGAGCTAAATTGGAAATTTTGATATTTTTGGCTATTTCTAAGCCCTGAAAAATACCTAAAATATTTTGATCTCCAAATTAAAATCTGATTGCATTTTTGAATTTCTCATACCCTAATTAGCTAAGGGTGAATTTTTGAGAATTTTTGGAGCTCATTTGGCCCTAAATTGAATTTGGGGAAATTTAGAATAATTAAGAATTAATTAAATAGTTTTAATTAATTAAAAATTAAATTTTATTTAATTTTATTCTGTGGGATTTGCTGTCGGGACAGCGGCAGATCCGCTGCGGGGTCCCGACAGAGGCGCTCGCGTGACGGCCACTGGATTCTTCAGCATGCATCTCAGCGTGCTTAATCCAACGGTGCTTATCTCACGCGTTGTGATCTAATCCTACCCGCCCGATCGACATCTCAGATCGGACGCGCAGGATTTAATCCGCGGTTCCGTTATTTGAATCCCGGATCAAGCCATAGATCTGCAACCGCTTCGCCATCAGACGGTTGCGGTGAGCCCCGCACTGTCCACCTTTGTTCTCGCAAGGATTCGGCCCGACAGCGGAAAATTCTCCGTACCCAGCCACGTCGGACCTGTCTGCCATCTTCTCGCCAGGTCAGCTTGACCGTCGGCGCCTTCCCGCAAGTGGCCGAGCCTAGCCAGTTGAGCCAGGAGGTCGGGCTCTCCCCAATTTTGGGAATTTAGGGTGGAGCTTCGAGCCGAGCCAGTTCCGGGCTTGATCCCTGGTATCCACCGTCCGAGCCCTCCTAAGCCTATATATACCCCCGTTAACCCCTCAGTGAGCTCCTTTTCTCACTATCTCCCTCTGCTCCTCTTTCCCGGTGCTTCCAAATCCCCCGGCGGCCGGACCTGCTACTTCAGCTGATAGTGGGTGTGCGTCTAACGTTCAGACCCCCAGCTTGTTCCTGCGATCACTTGGAGCCCCAGGGCAGTCTGCATTGCCTTCGTCACAGCAAACCAAGGTACAGCCATTCCCATCTCCTCTGTCGAGCTGAATTCAGCTCGACTTGCCTCTTCTCAAGCCTAGATGCTGTGATAGGATCCCTCCCTTAGCTCCTAGCGGTCGTCCAGTGCTTCCAGTGAGCTCTGGCAGTGCGCCAGACTGCATAAGCACCGTCTGAAATGCACACTGCCAGCCGGGCCTCTTTGGCTCGATCTCGGCATTCCCTCGGGCAATTGGGCCTTCATTCAGCATCGATACCCCTCAATAATAATTGTAAGTGGGTATCGATGGTTGGGTGCGACCAGATCGATCGATTCGACTGAAATCAATCGGTCCAGTCGCGAGCCTACACGACAGAAATCACCGACTAAGACCCCAAGGATCCAGACCACCCCAGAGCCTCGCGTGCAGCCCTATCGCTTCCTCCTTGATCCCTGAACGTGTAGGGATCAAGATCAAGGCGAATCGTGCTCTCTGTGAGGAGAATTTACTCCTCACAGGTGCGCAGCTGGAGGATCATGGCTGAGTAGTCACCCAGCGATCCCGTACCTCCCAATTAGGGCTACGTAGGTAAATCGACGCGTCTGAGATCAGGGAACGTGTAGCCATCAAAATCGAGGCGTGGCATGGCCGGAGCGCGGTGAATTTGGTGCTAGAAGCCGTCTCAGGAATTAGGGCTACGGGCGCAGTCGGGGAGGAAGACGAAGCCGATTTTGGGTCGGCTCGAGCCCCGACCCGCGCGGTTCTGATTTTTGGGCCGCGGTTAATTAAATAATTTTAGGAAAGTATTTTTAATGGTTGCAAATTTAATTAATTTAAATCCTATAGTTTTAATTTAAATAAAAATTCAGAATAAATTAATTAAATAACTTTAGTTATACAATTTTAAATGGTATTATCCAATATACCATTTGAATCAAAAAAATTCAAGGAATTTAAATATACAATAAAATCTTAGATCCAATGGTTGGATTAAAAATTATTTGCCAAACCTTCTCTATTTTTAATTAAATCATATAAAATCATATAATTATCCAATTTATGAGATTAATGGCTCTGATTGCTCCTTGTACCCTAAGGAACAATTCCAGACCCTTAAAAATTAATTTTGGATAATTAATTTTTCTTAATTATTCCTTAATCACCCTAATCAAAAATTAGTAAATTAAACCCTAATTAAACCTCTGATTTGGGTGAGAATGGTTCCTAATATCATATTAAACCTAGTAAAACCTAGGTGTAAGGTTGGATTGCCCTAAAGTGCCCTAAATTCACTAATCACCCAAAGTACCTTAATTAAGTGATTAGTGCTAATTAAGACCATTTAGGTCATCAAAATCTAAAGTAAAGATGTTTTCCACTTCATTGAGTATTATGAAACACATTAAAATAGATTAGGGCAAATTTGGGTGATTAAACCCTAAAATCCCAATTTTAGCCTTAAGAGGGGCATTTTGGTCATTTTAACCAAAATATGTTTTAATGCACTTTAAGGATTGAAAATTTCAGTAAACTACCATAAAATGGGTTAGTTATGTTCTCTGAGATCTTAGAACAAAAATAGTGTTAATGTGATCCTTAATCCATGAAATCTTTATTGAAATCCTTAATTAAGATAATTAGATCTTAAGTATTTCCTTATAGAGATCATTTGGACTTTACCTTTAAATTAATAATAGAAAATAGTCAATTATCTCATTGATAAGTTAATTAAAGATAACTTAAGAACTTAGTGTCAAAAGATAAGAAATTGGAAATGTTTAAGTTAAAAACCTAGTTTAAGATCTAAAGTGATCAAAACTTAGACTCTTAGATCCTAAGTAATCTAAAGAGATGATTATAAGCTTAAATGTTAATCAAGGGAAGTGAATGGTTAAAACATCATCTTAATAAGTGCAATATAGTTTAGATTCCAAAGGAAGCATGAAATTAAAGCTCCTAGGCTAATATCTAGTTTTAATGTCTAAAGTGATCAAATCTCAAATCTTTAGATCTTAGATCGTAGACTTAGATCTTCAATTTGAATCAAACCACCTCCGATTGAAATTCTTTAATGATTGATTGTTTAATCTTTTAAAATCTTCCATGTGGGTATAGGATGATTCAATCAATAAGATAATGACATTATCTTAAAGATTGAATATAGATCTTAGATTCTCAAGTTCTTAATTGATTATTTTATCTTATAATCAGTAGAATGGTCTTTCACTAGGATCTTAGTTCCTATATCTTTCAATTTATAGGATTCTTCACCTTTGAGATTAAGTGAGAAACCTAGATCCTATTTAGAATATCACCTTGGATTTGAAATTTGAACCCTCATAAGGTTTAAGTTCTAAATTCTTAAATCTTGATTTATTTGATCAAGATTTGGGTAAGAGAGTAAAATATTCATAAAACTAAGTCGTTGATTTGCTTATTTAAACCATATAGTCGTCACATGATTTTTGGATTAGAACTCGTTAAGTTCTAATATTTGACTTTAAGGACATAAATCTGAGATCCTACTCGATAGCTGGATATTGGAGATCCCAAGCTTGTACCTTCTCAGAGTAGTTAGATTTAGAAATTAGACAATAATGGATATCACATAAGTCTAGATTGAGTCTCTTGCTTACTTTGACTAGATTGCTTTGCACACCTTGGATTTTGAGCTTTAGCCCTTGAGCATAGTAGGAAAACTTAGGATGATGTATCCTAAGCTAGCATTGAATTTACATATCAATCAGTTTTATTTTGACACAGTTGGTAGAATATGACCTAGTTTAGTCTGCCTCTTCAGTAGTAGTATTGTATAGACTGGACTCAAACCTAGCATATTTGGATGGCTAGGCTGGGGATTGATTGACTGATTATTATTGGAGGCCCTGTATGGCCTATTGGCTGGTATGACAGTACTAGAACTTAGGTTTATTACTACTTTAGCTGTATTGTATTATTTTTCTGATTTGCTTTGCCACATGCTTCAGTGGCCTTATTTTCAGTATTTGCTCGCTTTGCCACATGTCTCAGTGGTCTTTCTTTTCCTATTAATCTGCATGTTGTATGTATACTTTCATGGTTTAGATATATGTATGAATGGCATGTTTAGGATGTTAGAATTTTATTATATTTAGTACTTGTGTTCTTTTATACTCAGCATATTCTACCTCGATCATAATCATGTTAGGATCATGTTTATTCAGCAGCTGTAGTTATTTTGCTTTTAGCCTTACCTTGCTTATTTTGAGTCTTATATGTTACTTCACATACGTGTTGCATGCTATACATAGATAGTTTATAGTAACCCCTTTTCCTTCATAGCTTGTTGCACCCTTTACTGCTTGCATGTGTAGTTAAATTAAATGTGATATCTTTTAATATTTAGTTTATTTAAATAGCCTAAAATGTACTTAGACAATTATCTAACTGTAACCTTTTTATTTTGTTGGCTGGGGCCCTGGCATTTGTGATACCGACAAATGTCAGATTCAGACATGTTCATGGGCAGTGTCGCTGAGGAGGAGCCAATTCAGGAGGAGGACCTTCCAGCTGCTGTCTAGCTAGCTTTATCTTGTTATTCCAGTGAGGACGAGAGTCTTTCATTTTCAATTTGTAATAATTAAACTTTCTGGATGTACTTTACTTTCTGCATTTGGATGAGTTACTATATTGCATTTTCTTTTCCTACTATGTATGCTTGTGGATGTTACCCCATTTTTTTTATATTGCTTCCGCCACTTTGATATTTATATTGATGAATGTTATAGTACTTGGTGACAAGTCCCTGCCTTAAGGCAAGTTGGGTTCGCCTAACTTTACTTAAGTTGGGGATTTGCCACAGTTGGAGCACCGTACTTCCTTATTGTCAGTACGGGGGTCACATACCTGAGACCGTTCAGCTTCTCTGTGGGACCCACAGTGCCACGTGGCAGCCTCTAGGCACGCCACGTGTACAGTGGGGGTCCATACGCTGAGCAGCACCCAATCAGGTGTTGCCACGTGTCATAGGTGGAGCACACTGCCATCTCGGCCAGTTAATTAGTTTAATTAATAAGTGTTAGTGATTAATTAATTACAGTTAGTGGTTAATTAATTATAATTAGTGTTAATAATATTTCAAAAGTAATCCTGTAATTAATTAATAATTAAGAGATTAATTAGGATTATTTTAATATTAATTAAACCTAAATAGTAATTAGAATAATTAATGATTATTAAATAGTAAACTATAATTAATTATTCTTAATTAGTTATTGATAAGTGATTAAGGTTAATAAAATAGTAATTAGTACTAATGACTTTTCAACAATAAAATAATAATATTATATAATTTAATTAATTAATTAATGGATTAATTATTGTTGATTAATAATTAAGCCTAATTAATCACAGATTAATTAAAGATTAATAAATTCAAAAACTATATAAATAACTTTAGGAATGAACAGTAAAATCATTCAATTTGAATAAATGAATAGTAAAATAATTCAAATTGTATTTTTGAATAGTAAAACTTAAAATTAATAACTTTTTGTAGAATGATCCAAACATAGCCAATATAGGTCTCATTTTGATTAAAAAAATGTAAGGAATCAAATAACGTAAGTCAAAAATTAATTTTGAGGTACGCATAATGAGGTAACATTTTAGGACCAGTTATCAGAATAAAAAAAATTTGAATAAATAATATCTTATAATTATTTACCCAGTTATCAGAACATAGTCAATATGGGTCTTAAAATGCTCAGGAGAGCGGCCCCATCACTGTAGTAGTATTAGTTTTCTCATTTGGATATCAGGACAAAAAATGAACCCTAGAATTCTTAGTAAAAAATGACCAAAATACCCCTAGACTTCAAACAGTCATAACTTAGTCAAATCAACTCCAAATTTAAAAATTCAAGATATTAACTAGTTTACAATTTCAATGTCATCCATAAACTAAAATAATATTTAGGATTTGAACCCTAGAAAGTTGGAAAATGACCAAAATACCCTTGGTCTTACTTTTGGTCATAACTTGACTGTTTCTCGTCCAATTCGGACATACTTACTGTCAATCTTCAAGTTAGACGGTAAGGAATCAGTTGGGACCAAGAGAAATCAATTCAAAACCATGAGTCAAAAGTTGACTTTTTGACCCTTACAATAGGGCAAAATGGTCATTTTGCTCTAAGATTGGACTAAGTACCCCTAACTTTTAGTTAATATTCCAAAACATTAAAACTAATGTTATAATTATATTAGTGATATTTAAGTGAGTGAAATCAACTATTAGGTTAGATTCCAGGATTTTCCTAAGTCTTTAACACTATACCTTAAGGACGTTACCTGAGGCTAGGACTAGATCTTAGGTTAGAGTTTATTCATTGGGTAAATTGGGTTACCCAATGGGTGAAACCTAGTTTTTATTAGTTTCTAGATTTTTTTTCTATTTTACAACTTGTTCTGATTATTTTGTCTTTTAACTTTAGTTTTAGGATAAGAGATTTATCCTATTAAGTTTGATTACTTAATAGGATTGACTTTAACTAGTATATCACTTATAAAATAAAACCTAGAACTTAGGCTTTATCCATTTTGGATTATATGATTAAACCTAAATCTCATAGTGTTTAATTTATAATCTATAAATTTAGAAGATCTTGATCAGATCTTAGATAGAACATCTAAATTCACAAAAATTAGGGCGTATGATTTATTGATTCAACTCATAATCATCATCTGATTGAACTAAATTAGAACCTGATCAGTTCTAATCCTTTTTTAACTTATAAGGATGAATTTCTAAGTTACACTCGATAGTAGGAAAATGGTGATCCTGAACTTGTGTAACTTGGAATAGTTAGAATGGTTAAGTAGAAAATAAATAACATTACCATGTTTAGTAGAGCCCCTTGCTTACTTTGATGATTACTGCTACGCATTCCTTGATTTTGTGCCATATTTTCTTGAGCATGTCACATAAGATTTTTGATGCATGAATAAAATGTTAGGAAAATATGGAGACTCCTTAGATTCCTTATGAAAATATTAAAGTAATTAACTGAAGATGATAATTGAATGTATTTGAGCTGTCTCTCAGTATTGTCTTCTAATTCCCTAGTCTCCTTGTTGACACTAGGGGAAGATCTCATCTTCTGATGTTTCATTATGTGCTGATCGCCTAGTCTCCTTGTTGATACTAGGGGTACACCGTTGGTGCTTTAGCCGTACTGGTGCTAAGATCCTTCGATATCTGGTGGGCTAGATTAGCTCTTTTCTGTATGGTAGTCGATACATGGATATATATATATATATATATGCGATTATGATGTTTTGTTTACTTTTCAGCATTTTTATTCAATCAGCTATTTCTTTGTATTGCTTATATATTTTAGGATGTTAGAATCTTGCTGCTATTTATATGTACCACTGCTGAGTTATTTTATCTTAATTAGCATATTTCTTTTGATCACCAGCATGTTTAGGATGTAGTATTCCTCTTACAGTACTTATTTGATTAGCTACATATATGCCTTATCTTGTTTAGCTTGCACTTGAGGCATATTTTAGCCTCTCTTTTTGCTTAAGTTATAAATGATGGTTTATAACTTTTCCTTCCTTTTGTATTGCTTATTGCTCCTGTATATATATATTGTTGTTTAGAAGTTATAGAATGGTAATATTACATAACACACATGAAACTTATCAACTTAAAATGTACTTAGACAATTGTCTAACCAGATTTTTTTTTCTTTTTTTGGCTGGGGCCCTACATTGTGAAATCGACAATGGCAGATCCTCTTTAGTTGGATGATCAGGATCTTGGTGTGGAGCCATATCTGGAGGAGGAGCCTGTGGAAGAAGCAGCTGTTTAGTTTCCCTTTATAGGTGAGGCTGAGTGCACTTTTATCTTTATTATTTGAAACTTAAATTTGATATAATAATACAGGTACTTATGACTGCGCATTTGGATTCTATACTTATGTTTTGAGATACATTACTTTATGCTTATGTTGTGATGCTTGGATATTTTACATTGAAAATCACTTCCGCACTCTGTATGTTTACTTAGATAGTGACTAAATATTTGATTTTATGCTCACTCCTTCCCTTATTAGGTGGATTGTGGATTTCATCCTAATCCAATTATAAGTGAAGGGTTAGCTAGAGTGACACACTATTAACTTAATTCTTGTAGATTAAGGGGTGGGGCACCACAGTTAGTATCAAAAAATTCCATAAGGTGTCAGATAAGAATTTACATTCTTATCTACCTAATGGATGATTCTTCTGCCAATCCAGTCACTATGTAAGAATACATTAGAGTCACATCCAAGGGATCACAACATCACACTCAGAATAAGAAGTTGATAATCAAAATACACAAGCAGTGATATCGAACAAGATTCTAAATATTAACATAGTTAGATACGCTAAAATGACGGTTGAGAGGCATCACCGACGATTTGAAGAAAATTGGGAAAGGATTGTTCAATTCTACCGAGAACACGACATGTACATAGAAGGGATATCAGATCCAGAAGTCAGGATGTTGACCCAATTGCTCCAAGAAAGCACGTTCATAGGGTATGATCTCCCGCATTGGCCAAGTGATGGCTAATGAGGACAGATGATATTATGGGGGCGATGAACATTATGGACAATGTCAAAATTGCCCTCGTAACACATCTCCTGCATGATAGAGCTAGAGGCTGGTGGCGCATCACCCTTAGAGCCCTCACCTATCAACACGAATGGTTACTGCGGGATGTCACCTACGAAGACTTTCGTCGTGCCTTTACGGCCCGATATATCAAATAGAAGTCTTAATTTTATTCATATGCTATTGTATTCTTATATGCCCCACTGTAACCTGATTTTTAAAAGTTTAAAAGTAATTTTTTTTATATTGCTAATCTATATGTCTAGGATACCGTGCGAGCATGACAGGACGCGATCTTTTCGCTCATTTTAAGGATATATGGGCATATGACGTATTCCTGGCAAAGAGATATGGGATGGAAGTTCAAGGAGTCTCTCCAGTGAGAGCCAGCATTCTGGAAAGGATGCTGGAAGATGCGGTATATAGGGGGCTAGACTTCCCCATCCTAGCTAGAGAATGGTTACACAGAGTAACCCAAGTGTTCGAGGAACTGGAATGCCCAGATGACGCACGACTCGACATCCTTGAGATCCTCCTCCAGGATTACGTGAAGGAATGGTGGGCTTAGGAAGTATGGAGGTTCGAATGACGACACGCCCGCCGCTGCCAAACGCTGACATACGCTTACTTTACTCAAGCCTTCACGAGGAGATACATAGGATAGATTCCGTATTTTTCCCCAGTGGCTATCTTTTCCTTTTTGTACTCTATTTCTAATGATGTATCATCTATTCTCTAATTAATAAAAAGAAGATAAGATGTTGTGTTATTCTAAGATGCTGAATCTATGCTGTCCTTAATTCAGATTCTAGTAAGATGAAATGAACCCAGGTCAAAGCCCCGCGCCTGCCCCATCCAGCACCGCGTCCAGTGAGGTTAGTGCCTTACTGGAGGCTGTAAAGATGTAACAACCTAAGTTGTTACTTAGGTCAATTAAGATTGATCTAAGTCTTAATTATGGTTATAGTAGCTTAATTAAGTCATTTATAACCTACCTCTAAGATTTGGATCAAATTAGGGATCAAATAGATCAAAACTTGATTTCTGAAAAATCCCAAACCCTAGAAATTGACTTTTTATCTAAACCTCAGATTAAAAATCTGACTCCGCCATTGTGTTTACCACCCCCAAATTAGTTATGGGTGAAGTTTTGGATGCATTTGGAAGTCATTAAATTTTCGGCGAATATTTTAATATTATTTAAATACCTGAAAATTCGAATAATTAAATACTCATCGAAATGAAAATCCGATCACACCGTTGCGTTCCTCACCCCTCAATTAGCTAAGGGTGATTTATTGGAAATTTTCATAGAACAATTAATGAGTTAGATTTAAATAATTAAATTGTTCAAAATAAATTAAATATTAAAATTATTTATTAGCTGTTAACGGCGCCGTCAACTGGAGCGTAATGCCGTCACTCTATCCCTAATGTCGTCCGCTTTAATTATTAAGAAGATAACAGTTGATCTCAACCGTCTGATTTGAAATCGGACGGTCGATCCGTCGTCTCTATCAACGCACGCCGCGTGTGTCGAGCGTGGCAAGCACAGAGATGTGCCAAATTCTCCTCTCGCCAGATGGCGATTCCTCGTCAAAACACTGCTCTAGATCTAGGTTTAAGTCATCAGAAAACTCCTCGAGGTTGGATTTTACCTCACTGTCTCTTTTCAAAGCGAGCAAAGCTCTCGGACTCGAACTCTAGCTCTCACCGACAAATTATGTAACAACCCAAAAGTTGTTACATGTGAATTAGTGGATCTACTTGACTTTAAATCTTTTCATTACTCTTATAATAGAGTTAGAAGTCTCCACCTCAAATTTCGTGCGAATTGGAGATCGTTTGTCAATTTTCAGCTTTTCCTGGGTTTCAGATAATTCTGAAAATACCTAATTTAAATTGACTTCAGAATTAAAAACAGACTTCACCATTGCATTCCTCACACCCAAATTAGCTTGGGGTGAAATTTTGGTGAGTTTTGGAGAAAGTCAAAATTTCTTGATTATTTTATTATATTTTCATAATTCGGTAATTAAAATAATTAAGATAGCTTTCAAATTAAATTTTGACTTCATTTTTGAGTCCGTAACACTTATTTTAGCTTAAAAGCAATTTCTCAAAAATTAAATTGGAAATGTATTATCATAAAATTTTTAATTAAATAAAACTTCCAATTTAATCAAATAAATCAATATATATATATATATATATATATATATATATATATATATATATATCTCAAAATACTCTTCTTATCTGGATATCACTCGATCGGCATGCCCTAATCCTTAGCCGACGCTATCTTCTTTCGCACGCGGTTCCTCCTTCACCCCGACGCGTGGAATGCACCGTTAGTTGCTCCAATGGGAAGATTCGAACCCCTACCGCCTCTACTCCTTATCAACGATCGCTCATTCTCTCATAAGGGGTATTGAGAGAAAGGTAAGAAAACCCTAACCGAGCCCTTTCTAGCCGAGCTTCTTCCCTTAGTTGTTCTCAAAACAAAAAAAAAAGAGGTACTCCTCCCGATTCTTCCTTCCTGTTATGGTTTGCATATGATCTATATTAATCTAGGGTTTATGAAATAGTGGAAGAATGTGTTACTGAATATCTTCTTTGAGATTTGTACAAATGCTATTTGGGATCTCTTAGATTGCGATTTCAAACTAATTTTCTTTTACTATTTTGGCAAGGATATTAAGATGTTATAATTTTAGAAGTAGTTTATTATTCATAAAGATTCATGTTGCCTAATTTAGATTTTGAAAAGCCAAAGTGACATATTGCTATTTAAATGTAATTGGTTGGGGCTCTATTTGGTGGAATGAAGATCTAATCAAAGTTCTATCTTCTACCTTCCCTATTATTATGGAATTTAAAGTGCATCTTGCTTATGAGAAATCACCTCTAATGACTGCAGATTTCTTTCTTTATCTTAATATCATCAAGATATTAGTGAATCATTAATTTGAAAAATCCTTATTAAGGAAAAAGGAAACCAATTGTTTAAAAATGAAATCATAAAGCCTTACTTTGGTCAAGAAACAAGGAAGTTGTATTAGGATATTTCTTTTTGCATAAATGTTGAATATTAATGTTGTACTGTAGTTTTAAATATTAATGTTAAATACTCTAAATAAATAATGCTATACTACTGTTGTCATTAATTTCAGTATGCTTCCATTGATTTAGTAAGCAAATGCTATCGTTGCTGCCTTATTATATGAGAATTAATGGGGTCAATTCTTTACTAAAGATTACATGATGTCTATACATTTTTCAATGAATCTTATTAAATTAATTTCTGCCCTTAATTTAATGATAAACTAAATATTATAAGGTGCTATACTGCAGTTTAACATATATAAGTATATATTTTTCTTCTTATTGTTTCATACAGGTTGCGGTATCTTAAATGTTAAGTTATTAGGGCTATATTTTGTGATTATATGATTTATTTAGCATCCTACTAATACTAGAAATAAATGCTCTATCTAAATTTTAAATATTAATATTGATTGTAGTACTTTGGGTATTAGAAAAAGGTCGAAAATTCCTTATATGTCTAGGTATCAATGCATATGCTACCATAATACCATCAATTATGTATCAAATCAATGGTTGCCATCAATTGAATAAGTTAATGGAATGCTAGCTCCAGCATCACACGCTGCCATTTCTTTTATGCTGTTATACCTTGTCAAAAGAATCATTTGCAGTTTAGTTTGAATAAGCCCATGTTGTTCATTCAATCAAAGAAATATACAATGTCAGGTGATGCCATTAGCTATATATGAGTAAATGTATTATTGGGACATGCTCTACTAGATTAGTATGCTGCACATTATCCTTAAGATATCCAAATGCTATCATTACATGAAAGTGGAATAATGTAAAATAAGAAATAAATACTGTGATTTATCTCCTTAACATCACATGCTGCCATCATATGAGATCAAAAGCTTCTATTTAAGTTCATTTGTGATTAAATTCTATCAATCATAGTGCTGCCATAGAATGCAAATGTTATTCTTTAGTTCAAGGTGAATCATTAAGACAATAATCTGTGATTGCATAATGTAAACTAATAACCTTTGAATGCTGGACATAAATATTGTACCTTATGTGTATAGCAGAAAACTTCTACCTTCTCATTATAACCGCTGCTATTACTTTAGTTAAACTGAAATGATCGAACGTTGTCATTCATTTCTTAAAGAAAATTAGGTGTGCCGGTTAGTTTATAAGATTCAAATGCTGTCATGTAAATATATGAATCGCATGTCGTCACCTAATGTGAAAATGAATGTTGTCACTTCTTATATAGAATTGTTATGTCGATAAATAAATGAATATGACTGTTATGGAATACTAGAATAAAAGTTGTAGTTTCTCTTATTAACATCATATGCTGCCATGTATATAAGTATGAATCAAATGCTGTCGATTAAATCAATAGTAGAAAGAAAAATGGGGATATTTAGAAATTGCTAAATATTTATAGTTTCATTTTATAATTATAGAATTTAAACTGATATTCATTTCATGCTAAGAATGTATAGTTCTACCCTTTATATAGTAGAATAATGCTGCCCTTTTTTTTTACGTTTACTGTATTCCTCTCTAAATGTTGCTACTCGAATGAAAACTAATGCTGAAGGTCATTGAAAGGATCATAAGTTATAGTTTTAAAATTGAGTAAGTGAACTGTAGGAACATAAAATGAGGAGTATATGTTGATTGCTGCCATGCCATAAGAGATCATTTGCTAATGATGAATTTATGAGGACAAATGATGCCATTAGGAACTTAAAATGCTACTACTTTACTTAAGAAATTCATAAGTTGTTATGTGTATCAATTGCTATCCTTTACCTTACAAAGGGATGAATACTGTCTTGAACTTAGATCTAAATGTTATCATGTAATAAACTGCTGCCATCACTTTAGTTAAACTGAGGTAAATAAAGGCTATCACTTTCTAGATAAAAAAATTGTATGTGCTGCCATTTATGTTAGGTGCTGTCATTTATGTTCATATCATCAAATGCTGCTCTTCTCTTATAAGTAATCGAATGCTACTTTTAAATTAATTCTTGTTTCTTTATATTAAAATGCTGACTTTAACAAATGATTCTTTGCAGAATATGTTGTAAATACAGAATTGTTAAAATAAATGCTATGTGTGAAGAACCACAAATAGCTGCTCTTATAATTGCTAAATTTTACTTCTGCATTCTTTTTTTTTTATATATATATAGTATATATAAATTGTTTAATATAGTTTGGTATATGCAAAATTATATTAGAATTGGAAATGAGCAGTCCTGTAAAAAGGACTGAACTCTATTTTTAGAATTGGAATTAAACTCTATTTGTAGAACTGGAAATGAGTAGCCCTGTAAAAGGGACTGAACTCTATATTTAGAATTGGAGAATTGATTGTGAAAATGGAAAATTTGAGCAAAAACAGAGGAGACTCTGCCAAAATTTTTAAGAAATTTCGAACTTCAAATTATTTTAGAGAACTTTAACATTCAATTCAAAACATTCAAATGGTATATTTTTAATTGAAATTATTAGCTTCTTTCTTTTAAGCTTTGGATAAGTCCTCCTTTTATTTTATTAAATTGTATTTCATTTTCCTTCTACTTTATTTAAAATTGACTTAAGATTTAATATCTATAAGTCAATTTGGAGTCTAATTAACTATAATTATAAAGTAGTTTATTAAAAATTTAGATAACAAAAAGATATCACATACTTTACAATTTTTGAAATCCATTAAATGCTTGTATAACTTTGAGCCTCCTATCCTTGAACATATATTCAAGACTTGGTGCATAAATAAAGATTTTCTTAAAACTTTAAAGGGGAAAATGCCTTGATGCAATTAGAGTACAAATGAAAATATTTTCCTTAGAACTTCACATTTTAGAGAGGGTAAATGTGAATGTTCAATTTCCCCACTGTATCTGGTTAAGCAGACGTGCTTAACTCCTCGCCCATTCTGTAGTGTACTCCTACAGAATGAGGTTTTTCCTAAATGTACCTTTAACTTAAATATAAGAGATTTTCTTATAAATGAAAAATCTCTTCATAACTGTTTAGTTATGCTTTCGAATCATAGTCTTAGACTATGATTATTTTAGATTGAGAATCTAAGATATTTCCTCCTTTCCTTTACACTCTCTATTTTCAGTTTGAGTATTGCTTCAGTTAATTTGAATACAGTGTATGTTGCCTAATTTCAATTTATGCTTCACTATATGTCAATTGTTTACTTAGCATGCTTTCATTTGATCATATAAATTGCTTATATTTCGCACGCATATTAATTTCTAACCTTTAAATTTTTGGGAAAAGGTTAGAATTATAAATAGAAAATGAGTATTTTTACTCAATGAGTTTTATACTGTTCTCCTTACAGTTGCACTCTTTACCTTTCCATACTACATAGCTTCTCCAGCACCACTGCATACTTAAATTGTAAACAACAATTGTGATATCTTGTTAATCTAAAAACATAGCCAACTTTAAATTGTGCTTAGATTGTTTAGTCTAACTACCTTTTTTTCTTTTCTTGGCATTGCCTTATCATATTTAAATACCAAAATATGATAGAGCAAGAGCCCTTTTATTCAGGTGATGCAGGCCCCAGTACTTGAAGAACCTTAAGGAAATATGCTTCCGCATAGTCAAATTTTAATTCACTTTTAAATTGCCATGTATATTAAAATGCCTTGTAATAATTAAATTACTTAAGTTACTTTTATTTCAGTTATTAATCTGTGTTGTATCTGTTATATAGAACTGCTTGGATGAATGTGTGGATTGCTTAATTGTAAATGCTTGTATATCTGCATTTATATGTATCTTCCTTTTTCATTCATTTTTAACTTAACAAATGCTCATAAAGAGATTTGGCCAATTAGCATTGGCATTTGATCTGTTTTCTTCTATTCAAGTGTCAGGTGCTAAGGTAACCACCCAATATTTGGATTAATCTTTAATCCAAATATTGGGGCCGTTACAGATTAAGGTACCCGAACTCATCCGATCCTTATTCAATTTCAAAGTTTATTGTTTCTATATGTGACCCATGTGTTAATAAACAATCTATACGGTTCGATTAAGTTGAGAATCCTTCGATCAAAAGGAGTCGTCGATCGAAGGCTCTCCCTCGTAACCCTAAGTTCTCCCTCGTTGCGCGCTAGAAGACGAAGAGACGACCCAGCTTCTCCTGAACTGGATCGAGCCTTGACCGGTTCAATTCTCCCATGAACCGGCCACGTGTCGACGCATCGCGTAAAGAGGAAGGTCCCACGTGTCCAGATGGCATGCTCTCGTGCCGACACGTACCTCTGGCGTCGGCTGAGGGTGGACTGCTGTCATTCGCAGCGGGTATCAGCAGGGCCCACCGATCAGGCCCCAACAAATCCCTTCGCGCCACGTCATGGCCGCGGGGCCCACTGTCACATCCTTCTGCCGCGATCGTCAGCTGGGGCCCACCTACAGAGAAAAATTGTTAAAAAATGAATTTATATATATATAAAGTTATATATAAAACTTTAGTGTATAAATATAATACTTTAGGATGGCTTTATATATATATATATATATTTACTTTAAAGAGTATATATATATATACATAAATATTTATATACTTAATAACAGAATTAATATTATTAGATAAAATTATAAATACTAACATTAATATGACTGTAATTAATTAATTCAAATTAATAATCAAAACTTTACATAACCATAACTCATAAAATACACACTCAAATTATACAATTAAATATACTAAATTAATCAGCAAAAATCAATGAATAATCTGAGACTATCAAATCTCAATTCAGATAAATATTTTGTATAGTGACATTTAGGGTTATTAAATAATACAAAAATATGTCATAAATATTCAATTACTCATAACTTTACAACCCCTAATCCAAACATACCTAATATGGGTTTTAAAATGATCAGCTCACCCTATGGATTAATCTAGTAGTATTCACTTTGTTGTTTGGATTAGTTAGAGCCTAATCACTTTTAGGACCTAACCCTAATTAGGTCAACTAATCTTAGAACTTCAATTGACCATAAGTTAATCAATTTAGCTCCAAATTAGATGATCCAAATATCAATTTAGATCAGAAAAACCTAATTTATAGTAATCTATAAAAATATTTAGGATCCAATTATTAGATTTGCTAATCACCCCTAATCACCCTAAAAAATTTGATTAGTGAATATTAGCAAATCTAATAATCCAAATTAGACTATTCAAATTTTGGAGAACTCCTAGAACCTATTAAAACTTAATTGTAGGGTTGGATTAATGATTGGGTGATTAATTTTACTAATTACTCACTAATCATCCTAAATCTTAATTAGGCCATAACTTTGCCAAATGGGGTCCAAATTGAACCTACCACTAGTCATTAGAATCAGTGGATCAATTGTGATATATAGCCACTAAAATTATTCAATTTGGATACCAAATGACAAAGTTAGGACTTTTGACCCTTAACTAAGAACCCTTAATTACACTTTAATCATAAAACTTGTTTTGGCTATAATTTAGCCAATACACATCAGAATTTAACAATTTAAAATTCTATAGAAACCTTAGGATATAACCTTTAATAAACTAATAGAAAAATTATATATTGTTAGAATAAATTTACCAAAATGCCCTTATAGGTTAAATTCCTTAATTTGACCCTATAAAGCTTAATACTTAACTAAAATTAATAAAATTACTGTCTAAACTCATATTAGATAGTAAGTAATCATTCCACATTATTAAAATCTAGAATATAGCCCTAATTCACAAAGGTAAAATTTAGACCTTAAGTAGGGGCAAAATGGTCATTTTGCCCAAATTTAAGGTTTGATATTTCTAAGTCCTAATTTTATCTTCTAAATCATAATAAATAGTAATTAAAGTGATTTAGACTTTCATTTAGATAATTATAAGTCTTAAATTAGAAAATTGAAGAAAACCCTAAGTTAAGTATTAAATAAAACCTAAGTAAATTATGAAAGAAATTTCATTTCCTTTAAACTTCTTAGATCATCCTTTAGGCCTTATAACTTTACTTAGGATGTGTGTCTGAGTGATACTCTTAGTATTTAAGAGCTTTAATTCCTAAGATTAGGATTAGATCTTAGGTTAGAATTCATCTAATGGGTAAAGTGGGTTACTCATTAAGGTGAAACCTTGATCTTACTAGTTTATTAGATTTTTCATAGTTTATTTATTGATTATTTGGTCTTTTAACACTAAAATTAGGATTAGAGATCTATTCTATTGAGTTTGACTTAATTCAATAGGATTTGCCTTAACATTTAATCAGTGAGATGGAATTAAATCTTAGTCCTTAAGATGATCCTGTGATTAAGTAATTGAACTTCATTCTTTGGAGTTTGATTCTTAATCCTTTCAATCTTGATTTGGCTAATCAAGATTTAGTTTGGGATTTATAAAATAACAAATTAGGATGATTGTTTTACTTATTTAACCTTGTAGGCAACTTGGATTTATTTATAATTAGGATGTGGCCAATCCTAATTATGTTTAACTTATAGATTCGTGATTCTAAGTTACAAACAGTGTAGGAATATATGATTCTGAATCTTATGTAACTTAGAGTAGTTAGAACGTTTAAATTAGAAAATAGGTGATATCACAAAGTTTGTGTAATGCTATCTATTAATTCCTTGAATTTGAAATGCTATGCTTTTCTTATCATTTGAGCCATTTTACACCTTTGGATATACTTAAATACTTGATACATACTTTATATTATACTTTGAATTTTATTCACATTTCATATGCATAATTTTAAAAGAAACATTAATAAATAACATTATACTTGTAGTTTATGTTTTACTTAGCCTGCCACTTAGTATGACTTTACTTTAAGACTGCTTTTGCCTAGGAAATTTCTCCTATGGTACTTTACTTTGGCATTGGGATGTTTCTCCTATATGCTCTTTAGATATTTTGTGGATTTTACTGGGATGTTTCTCCTAGATGCCTCTTTTGGTGGAACTTTACTTTAATCTGTGATGTTTCTCCTAGATTACCAGATGGATTTTACTTTTTGGCAGATTAAGTAAGAATATCTCACAAGTACAGTAATTTAATCAACATTACTTACATTTACTTTTCAGATTTTTTATAGTTATTTTATACTTCAGATTTACTTTACCATTTCAGTACACTTTTCTTTCTTTCATATTTTTCATTTTCTATAGTTCCATTACATTTCACAACTTTCTGTATGCCAGTCATTTTATTTATTTGAAAGCATGTTAGGATGCTAGTCTTATACTACAGTACTTTTACTTATACTATAACTGGCATATTAATTTGATCATATTCTTTAGGACTTTTCTTTGTACTTAGTAGATTTACCTTTATACTTTACTTACCTTGTATTGCAGCCTGAGTTGAGATATGTTTCTGCCTCATGACTTGTTCTTGCCTTTCTTTGTGCTTTACCGCTATGTTTTTCTTAATTTCAGTTGTGATGTCATTAAAATATATTAAAATTCATTACCTTAAAATGTACTTAGACATTTTGTCTAATAAGATTTTTATTTTGTTGGCTGGGGCCCTACCATTATGAAATCGATAATGGTAAATTCTGAGATTTTTGAGGAGATTGAGCCTATTGAGGAGCAGATCCAGGAGGAGGTCCAGACTACTAAGGAACCTTAGCCTACTTTTTAGATTGCCTTACTTTACTTTTATATTGTGAGGATGAGTGACTCTTTTTATTTTAGTTTCTTTAAACTTTAAACGTTTGTAATAAATATAAAGTTATTTGTACTTTACTTTCTTGCATTCTATATATTCTGAGCTGGATGTCTTTATTTTATAGTATGGATGTTTACTTCAGTTGATATTTTTCTTCCGCACTCTGATACTCATTAAGTGATTATTAACCTTTACTTTATTTAGAAAAGTACCTCTTTTTCTTAAGATTGGATTGGAGTCTTAAATTCCAACCTAATGTTAAGTATGAGATGTGCTTAGTGACGACCACTCCTTAAGCCTTATGATTAGAAGGGGCGGCCGCCACAAAAGATGATGGTGGAATCCCACCAGGAGAAGGCCAGGGAAAGCCAGCGATAGGCGAGAAAGGCCGCGAAGGCCCAGGCCAGCCAGGCGGAGCGCATGGAGCGCCTTCTGGTATCACAAATTTACCAAAATCGCTCGACAACAGAAGCCACCTCAGCACCCCAGAGCTCCAACCAGCAGTACACCCCGTCCGCCAACACGTTGCTACATAACTTCCTCCTGTTGAGGCCCCCCACGTTCAATCGGAACCTGTCGGCCGTGGACACGGAAGACTGGTTGCGTATGATGGAGAAAATTTTGACCAGTATCAAGTGCCCAGAGACGGAGGTGATCTGGTTGGTCACCCACATGTTATACGGAGAAGCTGAACACTGGTGGCATTATACTCGCACCACAAAATTTGAGGGCATCAGCTTATAACATATCTCATATGATGAATTTGAAAAAGTGTTCCGGGCGGAGTACATTCCCTTGTCTGAACGCCGCAGCATGGCAGAAGAATTCCTCAAATTACAGCAAGGGGACCGTACCGTGGCTGCGTACGATGCAGAGTTCAGGAGACTCACCAGATTCTTCTCAAGCCTAGTACCCACAGAAGAGGACCGATGCCACCAGTTTCAAAGTGGTCTTCGGCCCTCTATACAGACCCAAGTCGTGCCCTTCCGTCTGACCAATTACCGGGAGCTGCTGGAAACTGCCAAAGTCACAGAAACGTGTCAGCAGGGAGAGGCGAAGAGGCTTGCTAACTCTGCCATGCAACGTCAAGAAAAACCCAAAGAGGGCCCAGGTTTACCAAATCGAGGCAGAAGCCCCCGTTGATGATCCTTACAATGGCTGTACCAGGCCACATCCCTACAGCAGATGCTTCCACGGACAATGGGTATACTTCACATGTGGCAGACCAGGACATGGCTATAACCAATGCCATAATACTGATATGATTGACAGCACGCCAATCAAATGGGTGCAGGGTCAGCCTGTATTTGGATCTCTATCAATGAGCCCCTACCACGACTACGGCACGTCCAGCCCTGCCACCTCCTGCTCCTCGACGAGAGATACCCCCTGCTTCTCATCCTAGCACCTCCAGGCTGCCAACCAAACAGCCTTACTACAACATGCTCGCTGGCCAAGCGCGCGTGTATGCTCTCACACTGACAGAGGCCACAGAAGATAACCATGTGGTACCAGGTACACGCTTCTGAACCAATCCAGCATTTTTACTCATATGTGCTTAATAGTAACTAGTAAATTATGTATCTATAATTAGGTACGATATATATAAATAGTAAGCCCTATAACATTCTATTTGACACCGGGGCAAGTCACTCCTTTGTCTCCGAAAACTAGACGAAATCCCTCAACTTACTGGTTCACCGCTTAATGATACCTCTAAGCGTAGGGCTACCATCTGGAGCCTAGCTTCAGGCTAACCAATTTTGTAAGTTATAAGTTTCCTTCGGAAAAGCGAAAGTTGAAGCCAAATTGATAGTACTGCCAATAGCCAATTTTGAAGTTATTCTGGGCATGAATTGGCTAAGCCAGCACGACGCCACCATTAACTGCCAAAAGAAAAAGATCACCTTAGTTAGTGGTAAACAAGCAAGCTCATTTGTAGGAAACTTCAGCACCAGAGCTTCCCTAGTTAATGCTATTCAAGCAAAGAAATTTGTAAGCAAAGGCTGTAGTGTTTTCCTAGTAACTATACTAGGGGAAAAGAAGGAAGAGGTTTCTCTCTCCCAAAATCCTATCATTTGTAAATTCACCGACGTCTTCCCCGAAGATCTGCCC
Source organism: Gastrodia elata (assembly GCA_016760335.1). NCBI lineage: Eukaryota > Viridiplantae > Streptophyta > Magnoliopsida > Asparagales > Orchidaceae > Gastrodia > Gastrodia elata. The sequence goes on along the minus strand of CM028670.1, from coordinate 92,876,297 downwards.
TGTCTTCCACCTATCCGGGAAGTCAAATTCGCCATTGACGTTATTCCAGAAACTCAACCTATCTCAAAGACACCCTATAGGATGGCACCCAAGGAGTTGCAAGAGTTAAATAAGCAACTGCAAGAGCTGCTAGAGAAGGGTCTTATCAGGCCAAGTTCATCTCCATGGGGAGCTCCAGTCCTGTTTGTGAAAAAGAAGGACGGGTCAATGAGGTTGTGCATTGATTATAGGGGGCTGAATAAGGTCACCATCAAGAATAAATATCCACTGCCCCGCATTGATGACCTATTCGATCAATTGGCTGATTTCAAAGATTGACCTGCGATCAGGCTACCACCAACTACAGGTGAAAGACTCTGATATTGCGAAAACTGCTTTCCGAACTAGATACGGTCACTGCAAATTTCTAGTGATGTCCTTTGGACTAACAAATGCACCCTCCATATTCATGGACTTGATGTAATGTATCTTGAAACCGTACCTAGATAAATTCGTCATCGTGTTCATAGACGACATTCTGATATATTCTAAGTCCAAGAGCGAACACGAAGGACACCTCCGGACTGTATTGGAAGAACTAAGGAACCACCAACTATACGCCAAGTACTCTAAGTGTGAATTCTGGCTAGATTCTGTCGCCTTCCTAGGCCATATTGTGGATGCTCACAGGATCAGAGTTGATCAAAATAAGATTCATGCAATCCAAGAATGGGCTCAGCCTAAAACAGTAACGGAGGTCAGAAGTATTCTGGGATTGGCAGGCTATTATAGGAAGTTTGTGAAGGGATTTTCCCAAATCGCCACTCCTATCACCAAGCTCACTCAAGAAGCAGTACCATTTGAATGGTCACTCGCATGCGAGGAGGCCTTCCAAGCACTTAAGGATGCACTTACCTCTGCCCCTATATTGGTCCTTCCAAAAGAAGGAGTAAACTTTCAAGTATATACGGATGCCTCGGGCATAGGACTAGGGGTTGTACTAATGCAAGAAGAAAAGGTCATCGCTTATGCTTCGCGACAACTAAAGGTTCACGAGAAGAATTATGCAGTCCACGACCTTGAGCTAGCCGCAGTAGTGTTTGCCCTGAAGATCTGGCGACACTACTTCTATGGAGTTCAATGCTCAATTTTCACCAACCACCAGAGTCTGAAATACATATTCACCCAACGGGAATTAAATTGTAGACAGAGAAGGTGGTTGGAACTGATCAGCGATTATGACCTGGACATTCAATACCATCCCGGGAAAGCCAACGTTGTAGCCGATGCTCTAAGTTGTCAAGCCTCCCTAAATGCCATCATATCAGAGGGCCCGTTGGTAGAAGAATTCTGCAAAATGGGTATCAAGCCTATTAGCGGGGACAGGCTCAGCTTAACACTGGCAAATATCAATGTAGAGCCCACCTTCCACTGAGATATGTCTGTGTCACAAACCAAAGATGAGGAATTCTTGGGCTTCAAACAGGCCATTGAGAGTGGCCGCCACACTGATCTTCGCTTTCAGAAAGGTGCTATCTATCTAGGAGATCATTTGTGGATCCCTAAATTGATGCAATGCGAAATACTAGTTGAGGGCCATAATTCAAGATATCAAGTGCACCCAGGAAGTACAAAAATGTATCAGGATCTGAAATCATCGTTCTGGTGGCTAGGAATGAAGAGGAGCATAGCGGACTTTGTGGCAAAGTGCTACGCGTGTTGCCTAGTAAAGGCAGAATACCAAAGGCCAGGAGGTCTGCTACATCCACTGGAGATCCCAGAGTAGAAATGGTCAGACATATTGATGGACTTTGCTATGGGTCTGCCTCGTGTGAGATCCGGGGCAGATACTATTTGGGTCATAGTTGATCGGTTGACTAAGTCTACACACTTCATCCCGATCTGACAAACTGACTCAGTTGAGAGGCTTGCCATAGGTAGTTGAATTGGAAACTTGTCACTTATAATTAGCTCTCATATCTTCTATGGATCTTAAACATGTGTTATGCTAAAGAATAAGTATTAGAACCTTAATTGCTTGTATTAATTAGGTATAGTTTAACAACCAAATAGCATGAAACTTAGATCTTTTAGAATTATGATTAAGTACTAATCCCTTTATTTATTTTAGGATTTGATTAGCATTAATCACCTTTTTATTTTATGTCATCTTTCCATTTATATGCCCTTATGATATTAGGATGTATGTTAGAAAACTTTAACATTTAAATGGGACATCTTGATATGTAAACTAAACTTGAACATAAAAATCTTGATAACTTGATTAAGTAGATAATACTTAATCCAAATCTAAAGTTTGACATCAATAATACACTAATAATACATTGATTTGTCATTGACCTTTAAATTAACATTAGTCTTAATGATAGAAAGGTTAGGGGTTAAACCCTAACTTGTCTTGATTAAGATCTAAACCTTAATCACTTAATTAATTAACTTGATTGTAAGATAATTTAATTGACATTATTCCAATAATGCATATGATTTGATATTGATCTTAAATTATTGAAAAGAAGTGCTAAGGTTAATATTGAATATATGTGATTGTACCATCTGAATCCAAATTTTAGATCTTTGATTTTTTCTTATATAAGACAATTATCATAATATGGAAATAAAATTATAATGATTTATGTAATGATCTAACTCCAATAAGATCTTTAATTTTATCCCATGATTGTAGAATATGAAAGGATCAAATGAATTTTAATCATCTGATCTGATCACTTAACTTAAGTATAACAAGTAAACCTTAAGAAGTAAAAAAGTGAAATCTTAAGGGTCTTACTATAGGATTCTTCATTGAAATGATTAAAGACCTTAACTAATGAAACATTGAGGTAGGAAGGACTTTTGTAACTTATTGAGATAGAAACCTAGTTGATCTTTCATAACTTTAGAAGTTGAACTTGATACCTTGTGGTAGGAATCACCTAAAGTACTTAGATTATGGCTCATTCCTTGTGGTGACAACCTATGTTGAGTGATCTTTTGATCACATCCTTAGAGCCTTGTGTAGGACTCACCTAATTAGAGTAAGGATTAATAGACTTGATAAATACTTGTCGATTAAATAGAATCTGCTGAACTCAGATTATTGGTTGGGTATAGTAGGGTATACCCATATTACTAAATTAATTCAGTAATATTCTGGATTAGTTGATTCACTCTAATGTGGACTTATGACCAGGTGCTATCCTGCAGGATTAGCTGAATACAGTCATATTAAAGTAAATCTTCCAAGACTAAGAGTATTACAATTAGTGAACAAGATCCTTAGTTTGAGATATAAATTGCGACTGGGTTCTGCCTCCTATCATAGTGCGCTTTGATAAGTGCAGTTTAAGCAAACTAAGTATCTGAAGTCACTTTGTGTAGACCACTAAGTATGCTTGTAATTAGGGAATTTAATAGCTTAGCTTGAGATATAAACTGTGACCGGGTTCTGCCTCCTATCGTAGTACGCTTTGATAAGTGCAGTTTAAACAAGCTAAGGGTTAAATCTACCTTTCTTACAAATATGCTAAATATGTGTATACAATCATCCCAACTAATGATTTTCAAGTAAACTCTCAACTTTAACCAATTACCACAATTAGAATCTTAGGAGTCAGAATCCTTTTAACATGATTCTGCATAATGGAGACTTTAGATTCATTATCAGATTTTAAAGCATTTTTTTTTGGATTTATCTCATATAGTTTAGAAGTATGAGCATGAGCATAAGCATGATGTGTGAATATCAGAATGATGTATGAGAATCAGAATAATGTATAAGTATCAGTGATGATATATGAGTTATGGAATGTTGCATACATTGACGGGGGAATTTCTAGATGCATCAGTGTCATCAATAAATAGTATTCCCAACAGGGTGTATGTAGATATTGGACCGTACTACTCATAACAGTTCAGTGATATTTTGGTAGCATATCAGTAGCATACCGTGTTGAGGCATATTCAGATGCACAGTTTTAGTGACATACAGCATAGTTTATAGATGATTACTCAGTTTTAGATTCAGTACTATTTTGGTTTACTTTCAGTATTCAATTATAGTACAGTCTTACTTTGTTTTACTTTATTTTACTTTGTTTTACTTCAATTTGTACAGTCTTATATAGGTTTATATTCTTAGACATGTTTACAGTTTTCCGGTAGTTTTATACATGTTATGTAAATGTAAGTATATAAGTAGAACTGTTTAGAATAGTTTCGATGTGTTAGACTTATTGTCTAACACGAGGTACTTTTGGCATCCGATAATTTGCTAGATCCTGAGCAGTATATTGAGACAAGTCAGGAGGACACCTAGGAGTTTCAGGAGGAGCCCATGGAGTACTAGTGGACTCTCCTCCAGCTTTACTTTCTGCTTAGTATTTTCAGTTCAGTACTTAGTTTTACTTCAGTATTTCAGTAAACTATTTGTAATAATTCTAGATATATTTTCTTTTCTTTTCTGAGATGAATGTTTTCTACAGCTTCTGTGATGAATGATGCTGGATGTTTGCTTTAAGCTTCTGCACTCTATTTTTATACAATTTGTACTTAGTATTGTGATGTGATCAGCATGCTGGAAATGCTGATATTTTATACATATATTAGATTCATATCATATTCTAAATCCAATATATGTATTTGCCTAATACTTAGGATAAGGATACTACTCTTATCTTAAGTATTAGCTCTCAACCCCATTTGAGGTTGAGTCAGCAGCCCTTTAGGTGGGCTTAGTTTACAGCTATTTTGGGGAGACAGGGTATTCCTCCCCGAGTGGCGCACCGCTCCGCCATCGATATGATTGTACTTAATTATTTTGTGCGCGGTGACGAGGCGGGGCGCTACATAGCTAGTTTGGGTGTGGTGAGTCCAATGGTGGACTTCATTTTCGATTCTAAGGTCTAAATAAATTAGGCATTCTTAGAATTATCAGGAAACCAGGAAATGTTGAAAATTTCCAAATGATCTCCAATTCGGATAAATGAATTGGAGATTCTTTAGACTGTTATAAGACTAATGAAAAAGGATTAGAGTCAACTAGGTCGCTAATTGATGGGTAACAATATTAGGGTTGTTACACTAAGTCCTAAGGAAAATCTTAAGGAACTAAGATGAGCACTCAAGCTCCAATTCTAACTAATGCTATAAATAAGAATAAGGATAGATTAAGGAGGTTCAAAAAAGAAGTATGATGTGAGATGAATCTCACATCATACAACTAATAATCTACTTAAAATTTCCTTAAAGAAGAAACTAGGGTTTTAATTTAAAACTTAATTAATAACTTAAAACAATTGAATTAAATTCAGAATCACTTTATTTACTAATTTTAGTGATTATAACATGAATTTAAGGCTCAAAAATAATTAATTTTAAATTTGGGTAAAATGATCATTTTTTCCCTCCTTAAGGGTCTAAAAATTTACTTTTTGATTTAGGGCTCTAAATTAGAAATTTTCAGTGGTAAATGATTACTTATTATCTAATATGTAGATAGACAATATGTAACACCCCGTCCCGTCGCCGTGCGCAAAGGACAAGTGTAATACATATTTCGGCGGTGGAACGGTGCGCTACTCGAGAACGGTGGGCCATACAAGCAAAACCCATCATCCCGAATAGGCTAGAGAGAGACGGAGCCATACTGACGGCTGCTGACTCGAATCCTAAGAGTAGGTTCGAGAGCCAATATATAAGATAAGAATGAAATACTTATCTTAGGTATTAGACTAGTACGTACACAAGGTTCAGGGAAGTGGGGAAGAACCCATGTACGTTATAAAATACATCAGCATTTTCAGTATGCTGGTCGCATCACAATACTAAGTATAGTAATATAACAGAGTGCGGAAGCTAAAAACAAAACATCCAGAATACATTCATCTCAAGCAGTAGTAAATATCCATCTCAGAAAAGAAAAGTAAAAGTACATCCAGAATTTATTACAAACCATTTAAATGTAGAAATATAAAGAGTCTATCTAAAATGCTGAAAGGAGCTAGTAAGTAAAAGTATATGCTCGGTCCACTACAGCTCAAATGCTCCTCTTGAGTCTCTGGTATGCCCTCCTGACCTGTCTCCAAAAATTACTCAAGATCTAGCAAATTGTCGGATCCCAAAGTACCCCGTGTTAGACAAGAAGTCTTACACAATGAAACTAGCTATGCAAAGCTAAACTAAACATAACAAAGTATACAGGTAAGGTAAAGCCATAACAGAGCTGAAGAAAAATATGTAAGCGAGGAAAACTGTAAGTACTGAGTAAATAAGATAGTAAAAGGGCTATGAAATGTGAAGCTATCACCAAATAAAACTGAAGGTAAAACAAACATTATGCTGAAAAGGATGCTATAAGCTGCACTATATGCCACTGAAATAAATAAGCTATACCACAGTATATCACAGAACTATCACTGAAGGTTTATAAGTAGTACGGTCCAATGTAAGCACAACAGTTAGGAAGTCAGTATGGTGACGCAGATGCACCCTGAAATTCCACAGTCTGTGTATATAACATTCCTTATCTCATACTGTATCATTGATAACCATGTGTCACCACAGAAGGAATGAGTTCAACTCATGTTTATGCTTATGCTTATGCCATTATATTGAATGAATGAAGAATGAAGAATTTAGTAAGAAACAATAATGAATCCTAAGTCACCACCGTGCAGAATCCTGCTAAGAGGATTCCGACTCCAAGTTTCTAAAGTGAGGGTTGGTTAAAGTTGCTTATTTACTTAAAGATCACTAGACGGGTGATTGTATACACATATTAGATATGTTGCAAGAATATCATTCTTATCACTTAGTTTGATTAAGCCACCATAACAAAGCGATCTTCCTTAGGAGGCACCATCCGATGATGATTTGTATCTCAAGCTAAGTATTAAGTCACTAAACTCATAATCATACTTAGTGTCATAAGAAAGGTGGATCCCATTACTTAGTTTATTTGAGTCATACCTATTGAAGTGATCTTCGCTAGGAGGTATTGCCCGATGGCAACTTGTCTTTCAATTAAACTAAGGAATGGGTATCCATTTAATATACTCTTAGGATCGATTGATTTACTCTAAGCGAGGTTATATCCGCCTAAGCCTGCAGGATAGCAACAAAGATAAATCTCACTTAGAGTGATTCAACCAATCCTGAATATTTCTGAGGATCAATAATATGGGTATACTATACCACACTACCCAATGATTAAGGTTCAATCAAGTCTAATTAATAGAGCAAGGATTTATCAAGACTACTAGTCTTAAACTAATAGGTAAGCCCTGTACAAGGCTTTCACCAATCAAATGTGATCAAGGATCACTTAATAGGGCTTCTACCATAAGGAGAAGTATCTCTTCTAATGCCTTAATGGATTACTACCACAAGGAGGATTAAATCAATCTCTAAGGTGATGGGATCTTCTATACTTCTATCGCAAGGAGTCATACAAGACCTCCTACCTCAAGATATATAAATTTAGGTCTTTTAAATAATTCAAGACGATCTTATGAAGAGATACTTAAGTTCTCCCTTCTGAATTTTGATATTAATCTCTTAGGTTATGTTTCATAATTAGGTTTAGGATGATTAGATCAGATGATTAGGTCATCTGATCACACTTAAACTAAGATTATGGGATCTAAATCACACATATTATTAAGGATTTGATCACTTATTCAATCATTATAGTTTTAATAATCTTTTTATGCAAGTTTATTACTTAAGAGAAAATCAGGGATCTTAAGGTTTGATTCAGATGGTGAAATTACTGAAGATTGTTATTAACCTTAATTTATCTAATTCAAATGTTTAGAATCAATAATAAATCAAATGCATTATTGGAAAATATTTAATCCATAGTTTTGAAATCAAATTAATTAAGTTAGGGTTCTTAAGGATTTAGGTCCTTCCTAAGTAGATTAGGGTTTGATCCCTTCTCATGCCTTAAGTAAAACCAAGTATGTATTTAAAGATAAATGTCCAATCAGTGGATTAATTATGTATTATTGGTGGAAATCTCGGACCTAGTTCAAGTCTTAAAAGCTTGATCCAAATCCTAAGATTTCTTAAGTTAATTAAGATATTTAAGATTCTAAATCTTTAGATTTATTCAAGTATACTCAATAAGCTTATCTAAATGAATTCACTACACTTAACTTACTGTTATAAGTCAGATTAACAATCAAAGTATATAAAATAGAGGATACATAGTGCTAATCAAACCCTAATTTCAATCCAAAAAGGATTAGCACATAAGTATAAATCCAACCATTCAAATTACATAATATTTGGCATACAAGTTCTAATTAATCATACAAATAATCAGAGCCTAAGTTTGCTAAGATCCAGTGAGTATAAACCCTAAAATTTACAAATCATGATTTAACAAGATTAGAGCATAACTAGAATTATAGAACTTAGAAAAATATTCTACTTAGCACATGCATTCTAATTATCATAAATGAACTAATGGCACCTTAAACATGCAATTTGGATCAGTAAATTTACTAATTTACCCTAATTAAGATCCACTATAATTAGGCCATAATTAAAGATCTAATCATCAGATGTATGATTTTATTATATATTAAGGTTCCTGAGATTTTTCTGATCATTTTCATATATGATATCATAGGGTTTAGACCAGTGGATTAAAAGTTATTCAAATAATACATACTGTATTTTTATTTAATCAAAATCCTATGATTTGATTATTGGAATTATTTTCCTTAAGGAAAATAATTCTGATAATTCTAATTTAATTAAACGGTTCAGCCCGTTAACCAAATCGCGCGGGTCGACCGGGGCCTGGGGAAACCCGGCACTGTCACACAGCGCGGGTGGTGGGTCGACCCGGCCCGCACAGAGCCTTCATCCCCGCTCCGTCGTCCCGAGCCTGGGACCGATTAGGGGAACCCTAATCGCCAAATTTCGGCGCATCCAGCCCGCGGCTCGACCAGCATTCAATCGCTACTCGATCACCGTGGTCAGACGTGTCGATTGGGACTCGAAGCCCCTTGTGATATGGTCTGGATCGGCCAGACCTTGCTCACCCAAGGGCTCCTCCATTGGAGCTACTATGGGGAGATAATTCTCCCCACAGAGACCATGCCAGACCCCGGGATCGATCCCTACACCATCAGGGAGGTGAGGCGGATCGAAGCCCTCTAGTCTGAGGGTCTGGGTTGGTCTAGATCGCCGGGTCCTTACTCGACCGAGGCGATCCCTTGGAAATTTAATCTGACTAATCGATTCGATCGATCGAGGCTAACCTAGATCTTAATCTCGATACCCTTGGGTTCGAGACGACAAAACTGACTCAGGTGCATCAAAAGGAACAAGGCTCGAGCCTCATTGGCTCGAAACCAGTAAGGGGGATACCTAGTTTTGACGGATTGGTTTGGGACGCTCGACTGAAGGCTCGGCTGGCTTTAGCTGCAATTCCAAATGCTGCAAAGGATCCTGAACGTTAAGAGAGCCTACTATCAACGGTTCAGAAGCTCCTGGATCACCTACACAAGCTTGGCCAGATGGCAATGGTGAAATGAAGATTGAGGAAAATTGGGGTCAATTGATCAGCAAAAGGGCAGAGGAAGGATTGCTGAGCCTATTTATAGCCTCAGGCGAGCTCAGGGAAGCTTCTGGAGGGTTGGCTCGGGCTGGAGAGGGCCCAAAAGGTCGGCCATGGCCGACCTCTCGAAATTATCTTTTGAGCTCGGCCGGGTCACGAGGCCCAATTGGGGTCCCTCGGCCATTAGGGAAAGCTCAGCAACGGCTTGCTGAGCTGGAGGCACGAGTGGGGGACAGAAATGGCAGCTGGCAGTACGGGAAATTCCCTCTGTCGGGTGAGGGATCTGGCGGAGATGAAGATCCACAGTGCCAGACCCCTTAGATGTCGTCTGATCTATAGATCAGAAGGCGCTACGACTGGGATCGCCCGGATCCTAACAGTTGATCATGGGGATGATCATGGCCGTAAGATCCACGGGGTGGATCCAACAATGGATCCGCGGTTCCGCAGGATCGGATCCTGGCCGTTGGCTGAAAAGGCGGAACGGCTAGATTCACGGGGCGCCGCTGTCACGTGACCCAGGCTCCGCAGTGGATCGCCCGCGGTCCGCACAGCGGATCCCAGCCATTTATTTAGTTTTATGGTTATAAATGCAATTATGAATTAATAGGAACCCCTATGTGCAATTAAACCATTTTAATTTAAATTGAATTATGGCCCAAATGAATTCCAAATTGCACCAAATTTTCACCCTTAGCTAATTTGGGGGTGAGAAATTCAAAAATGAAATCAAAATTTAATTCTGAGATCAAAATATTTTGGGTATAGACTAAGGCATCTAGACTGATCAAATTATCTTTTTAGACCTAGAGATGTCCAATGGACTTCAAATTTTTTAGATAGGCTTAGCTTGAGGTTCTATAAGCAATGGTGATAGAAAAATAAATAGGTTAAGTTATTTATGCATTTACAAGGTAACAATCTATGGTTGTTACAGACTCCCCCACTTAAGAACGATGTCATCCTCGACATCATCTCAAGAGAGAAAACAATCATGAGAAATTGAAGAGCATAAACAACACTCAGAAGATTAAAGAGTACCTAGAGTTTCAAAGAGGCTAGGGTACTTCTTTCTCATATCCGCCTATTTTTCCCAAGTAAATTCTTCTAATGAGCAATTTATCAACAGAACTTTTACCATTGGAATCGAGCGATTTCTCAGCTGCTTTTGATCATGTGCTAAGATCTTGATTGGCTCTTCCGCATAAGAAAGATCTGGTTGGAGGGATACCGCTGGAAGTTGAATTAGGTGGGATGGATCACGGAGACATCTCCGCAGAGAGGAGATGTGAAATACATTATGGACTGCAGAGAACTCTTCAGGAAGCTTTAATCGATATGCTGCATAACCAATCTTCTCTAGTATTTCAAATGGTTCGACGTAGCGAGGGCTTAACTTCTCGGCTACACCAAAATGATAAACACCTTTTATTAAACTTACTTTAAGGTACACATATTTTCCCACCTCAAGGTCCAGAGCACGATGACAAGCATCGTGATATTTACTCTGTCGATCTTGAGCTGCTTTGATTTTTTGCTGAATCAGTTGAATCTTACGATTTGTTTCTTCAACTAATTCTGACCCATAAAGCTGAACACTGCCGGTATCAGACCATGCTAACGGCGTACTACATTTACTACCGTACAGGGCTTCATATGGAGCCATACTGATACTTGCTTGAAAACCATTATTGTATGCAAATTATACCAGAGGGAGGTGGTCCTCCCAAAAACCTCCAAAGTCCAGTATACAGAGACGGAGGAGATCTTCCATAACATGGTTGACTCTTTCAGTCTATCCATCCATCTGAGGATGAAAGACGGTACTCATAGCTAGAGTAGTCCCCAAGTCTTGATGTACTGCTTGCCAAAATTTAGAAGTGAAACGGCTATCTCGATCAGATACAATGGATCTTGAAATCCCATGGAGTCGGATAATTTTCTTGATATATAACTTTGCCAGTTTCTCCATCGAATCAGTTTGACGCATAGGGATGAAGTGAGCTGATTTGGTCAATCGATCGATAATGACCCAAATTGAATCTGCACCGGATCTTGCTTTAGGCAAACCCATAACAAAATCCATAGAAATGTCGAACCACTTCCACTCGGGGATTGCTAGAGGGTGAAGAAGTCCTCCAGGCTTTTGATGCTCGGCTTTGACTAGACTGCAAGCGTGACATTTTGCTACAAATTTTGTCACACTCTTTTTCATACCAGGCCACCAGAATGATTTCTTCAGATCCTGGTACATTTTGGTACTACCTAGATGCACTTGGTAACCAGAATTATGGCCTTCGACCAGGATCTCTTGATGCATGGATTTGGGAATCCATAGACGATCACCTCGGTAGATTATGTTACCACGAAGCTGCAGGTCGAAGCGACGTCCACTTTTAAACTTCAAATAATCTTCATCCTTGGTTTGAGAGATGAAAACATCATGATGAAAGGTAGGTTCAACTGAGCTCATGGATACCAGTGTGCTTAGCATATCTCCACACACTAGCTTGATTTCAAACCTTCAGAATTCCTCCTCCAATGCACTTATGAGAATCATAGTAGATAGCATAGCATGACGACTGAGTGCATCTGCTACGATGTTTGCTCTTCCCGGATGATATTGAATGCTTAAGTCATAATCGCTTATTAACTCGAGCCATCTTCGCTGTCGGCAATTCAACTCGCGTTGGGTGAAAATATACTTCAAGCTCTGATGGTCGGTGAATATGGAACACTGGACACCATACAGATAATGACACCAGATCTTTAAAGCGAAGACTACTGATGCTAGTTCGAGGTCATGGACATGATTGTTCTTCTCATGTGGTTTCAACTGCCGAGATGCATAGGCTATGACTCTCCCTTCCTGCATTAATACACATCCCAAACCTATACCAGATGCATCGGTATAAACTTGGTAATTCAATCCTTCCTTGGGTAAGAAGAGAACTGGGGTAGAAGAAGGAGCATCTTTCAATGTTTGGAATGCTTTTTCACACTCTGGATTCCAGACAAAAGGTACCGCTTTCTGAGTCAGCTTGGTGAGAGGAGATGCAATTTGTGAGAAACCTTTGATGAATTTTCTATAATAGCCTGCCAATCATAAGAAGCTTTTGATATTTATCACAGATTTTGGTTGTAACCAATCTCGAACTATGCTTACTTTGTTTTGGTCCACTCTGATTCCTTGAGAGTCGATGACGTGCCCCAAAAAGGCGATGGAATCAAGCCAAAACTCGCACTTAGAATACTTAGCATAGAGTTCATGGTTCCTGAGTTCTTCAAGTACTATACGAAGGTGTTTTTCATGATCGATCTTATTCCTGGAATAGATTAGTATGTCATCGATGAAGACGATGACAAATTTATCTAGATGTGCTTTCAACACACGCTGCATTAAGTGCATAAAGATGGACAGAGCATTCGTCAATCTAAAAGACATTACCAAGAATTCGTAATGTCCATAACGGGTTCGAAATACTGTTTTCTCAATATCAGAATCCTTAACTCGCAATTGATGAAACCCAGATCGCAGATCTATCTTGGAGAAGACTTTCGCTCCAGATAACTGATCAAACAGATCATCGATACGCGGCAGAGGGTATTTGTTCTTAATAGTTACTTTGTTTAATTCCCTATAATCGATGCACATCCTCATCGATCCATCTTTCTTCTTAACAAACAACACCGGTGCTCCCCAAGGGGATGAACTTCGACGGATGAGACCCTTCTCTAATAATTCTTGAAGTTGGGTGTTTAACTCTTGGAGTTCTTTTGGCGCCATGCGGTACGGAACCTTTGACAGTGGTTGAGTTCCAGGAATTACTTCTATGACAAACTCTACTTCTCTGTTCGGAGGAAGACCAGGCAGGTCTTCAGGGAAAACGTCGGGAAATTCACAAACTACACGATTCTCGGAAAGGGGTATGACTTCTTTCCTTTCTCCCAACATCGTTACGAGATACGCACTGCATCCTTTCTTGACTAGCTTTACTGCTGTCATGGCATTGATTAATGACGATTGAATGCTAAATTTTCCAACGAAAGATCTCGAATTTCTTCCATTGCCCAAAGTTATTTTCTTCTTTTAGCAGTTTATAGAAGCACCATGTTGGCTTAACCAATTCATGCCTAGGATTATATCAAAATTGGTAATTGGCAATAGAATTAACTTAGCCCTGAAACTTTGATCCTTGATGGGAATATCTAAGTTGTAGTATTGTTGGGATTGCATATGAGCTCCATAAGGTAGCCCAATACTTAAGGAACTGGCTAATTGATAGGTCTGCAGTTTAAGTCTCTTAGCCCATTCTTCTGATACGAAGGAATGACTTGCTACCGTATCAAATAACACATTACAAGTTGTGTCGTTTATTGTTAATGTGCCTATAGTTGTGATCATTTTCGTAAGGATAAGTATTCAAGAATTAAAATACTAGAATAGTAAGGGATAATTATTAATACAGCAAGAAAATATAATTTATTTAAAGCATACCTGATACCACGTCATTGTTTTCAGGAGCAGAAGCTGGAGTTAATATATATACTCGGGCAGGTGCCGAGGGTTGCTTGTTCTGTGTCCCTGAATCTTGATGGTTGTAAGTCGACTTTTGCACAGGTACACTTGCCCTTGAGTTTGTTGTAGGAGCCGGCATTATCGCAGGAGCAGGCTCCCGCTGGTTCACAGGTTGAGCACGAAAGCTATTAGATCTTAAATACTTTTGTAGTTTACTGTTTATTAGGTCTTCCTGATTAATATGGTATATTGGAAGACCTAATCTGGAGCTTAATTGACTAAGTTATGGTTAATTGAAGCTCTAGGGTTAATTAGGGTAATTATGGTTAGCTCCTAAAAGTGATTAAGCAAACACTAATCCAAACAGAGAAATAAATACTACTAGGTTAATTTAGAAGTTCTTCTGATACCCATATTGACTATATTTGGATTAGTGTGTGAAAAGTTATGAGTCTTGGAAGATTAGAATTTGGTCCAAAAAGTGATTAGGCTAAATATACTTCAAACAGAAAAATTAACACTACTAGAATGTTCTTGAAATTTTTCTGATTAATTTAAGACCCATATTGGGTATATTTGGGTAAGTGTGCACGAAGTTGTGGCCATTTGAAGTTTTGGGACATTTATGGCAAATATGAGGGATCATAAATGTCACTATGTGAAATACAGCTCAAAATGCAATTTTGACAGTGCCAAAGTGATCCTCTATTTTTGTTGATTACAATGGTATATAAGATTATCATATTTAGAGTTCAAGATTATGAGTTATGACTTCCTAAAGTTTTAGGACTAATTTATTTAATTAAATAAAACAAAACATAATTTATCTTATGTGTTTTATTTAAATCAGCAGATTAGATAATTCAGCGATCAAAGGCAGGTCCCCCGCATACGTGGCAACAAAAGAGCGATCTCGAGCCCATGCACTGACGACTCGGAAGAAGTGGGCCCCACGACAGACTAAATGGATGCGTGATCGACCGACACGGGCCCCACCTACACGCAGCACTCCCACATAACACATTTGGCAAGGCAGGACACAGCTACCACGCCATGCCAGATAACAATGGGTCAGGTCGACCCGAACCGGGCCCGAATGACTCTTCGCTTCCTCCGAGTCTGACAATCACGACTAGGGTTTGAAGATTGAGGCTTCTACCGACAATGTCGCGACTCGACTCGCACCTCCTTGGAAAGAGCCATCCGATATCTGTCCAACCATGGTTGGATCTAAGGCTAGAATGATCAGGAGAGGGAGAACATCTTAGCTCTAATTCATTGAGGACAGACGAGGGAGGGACAGCACTGCGGAGTTCTTGATCGACACTTAAATTAGAGAATTTGAATTAACTAAACCCTAATCAGATTCGCACAATTTTTCGATCCAACAATTGAAATAGGAATTCGAAAGGTAGCAATTAGATTTCACAAAGGATTTGGGTAAAAGATCATACCTTAATCGACGGCCCGGATGCCTCGATAATACGGTACGAGGGTTGATTGAGTGTTGAACACTCCGACTTCTCTAGACTCAAAGATTCAGGCCTAAGAGGATAGAAGGTGCTAGTTAATGCCTGCATTAGGTGCCTCAAAGAGGTGGAGACACGCGCGGCGGCCCGAGTATCCTGGCCTCGCCTCTGCGCAACACGCGGAGGACACGCGAGGGCGCTGGTCACGCTGACGAAGGGGACGGTCGATCAACTGTTCGATCTTTCGATCGAACATATTGAATGATCTGTTAAGATTGACACCAAGAGGAGATTCTGGAAACGGCGTTAGCCGCTTATTTGACGGCAGCCGTTAAATCCAATTTAATTTATATTATTATTTTATTAATTTGAATTCATTTTATTAATGCAATTTAGGTGATAAATTGTACTTGGAAAAATTCAGATAAATCACCATTAGCTAATTGAGAGGTGAGGAATACAACGGTAAAGTCGGATTTCGATTCCAATGAGTATTTAATTTCCTCATTTTTCGGATATTTAAATAATATTAAAATATTTACCAAAAATCCAACGACTTTTAAAATGCATCCAAAACATCACCCCTAGCTAATTTGAGAATGATAAGCGCAATGGCGAAGTCAGATTTTTGAATTGAGGTCAATTTAAATATGTCAATTTCTAGGGTTTTTAGAAATTCCCAAAATTGGGATTTGATCCATTTGATTTCTGATTTGGACTGAGTCTTAGTAGTGAGCTTCTAAAAACTTAATTAAGGCTTTTGAACCATAATTAGGACTTGGATTAGTCCTAATTTACCTAAGTAACAACTTGGGTTATTATAATTAAGCCAAGAAAAGAGAACTAGGTATGCAAATTGGATACATCCCTTTATAGGCTAAAGTAATCACTAAGACAGTGGTATAAGAAGCTTGATTAGTTCATGCAAAAAGAGGAGTACCTGTGGGGCCCCGTACTTTCCCGCAGCCATGCTAATACTAATATCAGCATAATCATAGGGAGTACAGTGCTCAACTTCAGTGGCAAATCCCTAACTCAAGTAGAGTCAGGTAGGACCCAACTCGCCTTAAGCCAAGGACTTGTCACCCTGTAGGAGAATTGTAAACATACATCAATGCAAATCAAAGTGGCGGAAGCAAGAAACAGTATAATATAACATCCACAAGCATAACATAGTGTAAGAGAGTAAAACAAATAATAACTCAGATCAAATGCAGAAAAGTAAATACATCCAGAATTTAATTATTACAAACTGAACTTAAAAGAAATAAAAGTCTCTCAATCTCACTGCAAGAAGAGAAAAATCTATTTAAGCAGCAGTATGAAAATCCTCCTTCTGCACTAGCTCTGATCCCGCAGCACTGCTGATAAACAACTCTGAATTTGTCAGTATCACAAATGTCAGGGCCCCAGCCAACAAAAGAAAAAGGTTACAGTTAGACAATTGTCTAAGTATATTTTAGGCTATTTAAGTGAGCTGAGTATTTAAGATATCATATTTAAAGGTTTTTAAACATACAAGCATTATAAAGGTGCAACAAGCTACAAGAATGGGGTAGCTATAAAGTAATCATTTATAGCTAATCAACAGGTATGTAAAATAACATGCAAAAACATCCACTAATCATGGTGAGACTAAAAGCAAAAGCAACTACAACTACTGAAATAAATCTGATCCTAACATGCTTATGATCACATGGAAACATGCTGAGAATAATAAGAACACAAGTACTAAAAATAGACATACAATTCTAACATCCTAAACATGCCAATATCTTAGTAGTAGCCAATGAGAGCGCATATACAAGCATATTGATTGATATAAAAAAGAGGCCACTGAGACATGTGGCAAAAGTAAACTATATACATGCATGAGCAAAAGTAAAGCCACTGAGACCTGTGGCAAAGCAAGTCAAATACTAAAAGAAAGGCCACTGAAGCATGTTGCTAAGTAAAATAACCACTGGCAACAGAATTAAAGTAGCAGTAAGCCTAAGATATAGTGCTACCATAACAGGACAGGCCATACAGGGCCTCTAAACTGAAAGTTCAATATGTATCCATCCTAGGCATCCACAGAGCTAAGTCCAAGTTAAACTTATAGAATAAGACATGTATCCATCTTAGACACCCGTCGAGCTAGGTCCGAATCTAATCTATAACAAAACTAGAACTGAAGAGGCAGACTAAGCTAGGATATACTCTACTAACTGAAAGCACTGAAAGAATTAAATGAATGCTATGCTTTTCAAATACTAACTTAGGATGTATATTCCATATCCTAAGTTTACCTATCATGCTCAAGGAACAAGGCTTAATATTCAAGGTGCGCAGAGCAATCGAGTAAAGTTAGCAAGATACTCAATCTAGACTTATGTGATATCCATTGTTGTCTACTTTATCCAAATCTAACTATTCTAAGAAGATACAAGCTTAGGATCTCTAATATCCAGATATCGAGTAAGATCTCAAATTTATGACCTTAATGTTAATATTAGAACTTAATAAGTTCTAATTCAAAATCATATGATGACTATAAAGATTTAAAGTAAATGAATGAATGACTTAATTATTATTATTTTTCTCTTTTAACCCAAATCTTGATTAAGTGAATCAAGATTAAGGATTCTGGATTCAAACTCCACTTTGGAGTTCAAATCTTGAATCCAAGGTAGTATCCTTAGTAAGGATCTAGGGTTCAGGCTTTAAAACCCAAATTAAAGATAAGAAATCTTATAAGCTGAAGACTTCAGAAACTATGATCTTAATAAAAGGTTACTATACTGGTTATAAGATAAAATAATCAATAAGAACTAAGAATCTAAGATCTATATTCAACCTTTTAGGATAATAACATTATCCTATAGATTGAATCCTTTTTATACCCACATGGAAGGCTTCAAAAGGATTAAATAATAAATCACTTAAGGAATTCCAAAGGGAGGTAGTTCAATTCAATTAGGAGGTCTAAAGTCTAAGATCTAATATTTGATCACTTTAGACTTAAGTTAGGTTTGGACTTAGAATTTTACCAAAGTGTTTCTCTTAGAATCCAAGCCTATGGATCAACTTAATTAAGTCATTAAATAAGGATCTAATATATTAAGATAGTTAGACTTAATTCTTAAAACAAGATGATTTTGAGTACTCTTAAGATCTTAAGATCTTAATAAGAACTAACTTAAGATTTCTTTAATTAATAACCATAATATTACATGAGCCTTCAGAAAGATGCTAATAATCAAATTAGAAGTATTTTACTAAAATTTTGAGACTTAAGAGGTGCTTAAACACATTTTGGTCAAAATGACCAAATTACCCCTCTTAAGGCTAAAAATGGGATTTTAAGATTTAATTATCCAAATTGATTCAAATTTATTTTACTGAGTTCCAACATGGTTAATGAAGTAGGAAAAATTCTTATCTTAGGTTTTGGCAGCCTAATTAGTTTAATTAACACTAATCATATATTTAAGCCAATTAAAGTGATTAAGGAAACTATGGTATTCTAGAGTGATCCAACCTCATTTACAAGCTCTAATATACTTAAGAAGGCATTAGGAACTTATTTTACCAAAATTAGAGGCTTAATCATAATTAAATTTACTAATCCCTAATTAGGGTAATTAAATGGTGATTAATAAAGTTAGGGTTCCTAAATCACTTTTAAGGGTCTACAAAGGTTCTTTGGAGTCTCATGAGTAATTAGAGCCCTTAATCAACATGTTTGGATATTTATTGGATTTAATATGATTTAAATAGGAATAGAAAAGGATTAGTCAATTATTTAAAATCTAACCATTAGATTTGTGATTTTATTTTATATTCAAGTTCCTTACATTTTTCTAATTAAAATGATATATTGGATCATACAATTTGGATGAGTATAGCCAGAATTATATAAATAATTTAATTTGTATTTTTATTTAAATAGAAATCATAGGGATGCATTTATTAAATTATTTAACAGAGTAAATTTAAATCCAAAATTAATAATAATAGCCGCAGCCCAAAATCGAAAAGGTGCGGGTCGGGGTCGGCCCGACCCGAAGCGCCAGTCATCTCCTTCCTCGTGACTACGCCCGATACCCGTTCCTTTAGGGTTAGGTTCAGACGAGCAATTCTCCGTGCATACTCAATGCCAGACCCCGAACTCAACGGCTACACCATCAGGAGACTCAGACGCATTGATTGAGGTAAGAACCCTCATATGGGTCACTCTAGAGCGACTGGGTGCTACTCGACCGAAACGTACTAAGGGAAGGAAATTAGGGTTCCCTGTGAGCGAGTAATTCTCCTTACAGGATCCACCAAACTGACGGGGCTCAATCCCTACACCATCAATGAGGTGAGGCGAGTCGAACCCCCAAGGTTTCACAGCTTGGGGTGTAGCCAAACGCTGGGTCCTTACTCGGACTCAGCCTCGGCTCAGCTGTTAGCTCAATCGATCGATACGATCGATCCGAGCTAGCTCAAACCCTGGCGATAATCACTATGGGTTTCCTAAGTGGCTAAGGCAATCTAGGCGACATCCAAAGGCTCATCCAGAAGACAGAATGGAGACTGAACTTAAGAATTTCAGTAGGAGAAGGCTGTACCTAAAGACGGGGTTATAAGCTCGGCCGAGAGAAATTGAAGTGCTTCCGAGCTCACCAGACCAGCAATGCAGGTTCACAGGGGGGTCTGAACACCAGATGGGCCCTCTATCAGCGGTTATAAGCTCCAGAAAATGTCGGGAATTGCCGAGAGAGACGGGAGCTCCAGGGGACTTAATTGGGGACTTAGGGGATTACAACAAGCAAAGGAGCTCACGGTGATTCTCAGAAGGTATTTATAGGCCGAAGGAGGCCCTAGGGGTGGTTTCCAGGGCTCGGGCATGGAGGAAGGCTCAGGACAAATGGGAAGGCTCGGGCCAACAGCTAGGGGCAATTCAGGGAGATTGCCACCAGCAGGAAGTCGCGCCGAGGGCAGAAGGGGAAATTCGAGGCTTTTCCCATACTGCCACGGGGGCTGGGTGATGCCGAGCAATCGGGGGGGGGGGGGGGGGGGGGGGGAGGCGGGGACCAGACGCAAACGGGGCAAGATGAGGGAGACGATCCACAGTGTTCGGGATCATGTCCGTCGTCTGATGGATCAACCGTTGGTCTCAGATGGCTCTGATGCATTACTTAAGCAGGATGGATCGTAGTCGTTGGATACGTTCGAACAAATTTGACGCTTAGGATCTAATCTTAATACGGAGGAGATCCCGCCGTTAGATGGAGCGCGCTGAGATGCGTGCTAACCCGTCGAATGGCTCGATCCCATGCACCGCTGTCGGGACCTGCAGCGGATCTGCCACGGTCCCGACAGCAAATCCTGCCTTTTTAATTTTAACTAATAATTAAATTTAATAAATAAAATCAATATAATAATATATAATTAATCTAACTAAATTCTAGATTCAATTTAGGCTTAAATAAGCTCCAAAAATTCCCAAAAATTCACCCATAGCTAATTAGGGCATGAGAAATTCAAAAATGAAATCAATATTTAATTTGGAGATCAATTTAATTTATGTATTTTCTAGGGCTCAAAAATAGGCAAAAATACCAAAATTCTCAATCTAGCTCCGATTGATTTCAAACTTTTATGATTATGTTTAAATGACCCATTGAGTCTAATGGAATCAAAATTAGAGCTTGGTCTAGCTTAATTAATCTAAATTTAGCTATGGTAATAACTAGGGTTGTTATAGTACCAAAGAAACTAGTTTGATCACTGTGTGTATTTCAAAAGATTGCTTCAAGATAACTTTATTTACTTACTTTTGTATGTAGGCAACATATTGATGGCAACTTCAGATCAATTTGAGATGGATCACATGAAAGATCAATTGTCGATGAATTTTGAAATGAGGAACTTGGGAGAGGCAAAGAAGATTTTGAGAATGGAAATCTGTAAGGACAGAAAAGCAGGAAAGATTTAGCTAATCCAAAAGGAGTATTTGGAAAAAGTGCTGATGAGGTTTATGATTGATAATTCTACAAGTCTCTGAGTATAACCCTAGCACCTCACTTTCGTTTATCTGCATAATTATGTCCAAAAGTAGATTTTAAAAGGGAAAAAATGCACTCGATGCCTTATGCTAGTGCGGTTGGAAGTTTGATGTATGCTATGATTTTTACTTTACCAAACTTGGCTCAAGCAGTTGGAATCATGAGCTGACATATGCAAGTTTCGGGGAAGGATCATTGGCAAACAGTGATGGGGATATTATGATACTTGAAATGTATAATTGTTGTCGATTTACTATTTCAGAAGCAGCCATCAATAGTTGATTTGTGTGTTTGATAAGTGGATTCCCATTGTGCCAAAGATTTGGATCGAACACGATCAATGACTGGTTATGTATTCATTTTAGCAGGAGGTTCAGTAAGGTGGAAATCAACTCTACAGTTTACAGTTGCACTGTTTACCACATAAACTGAATATATGGTAATTAATGAAGCATTCAACAAAGTTATTTGGATGAAGGGCTTGCTAGAAAATTTGGGTGCAAGCTAAAAAAAGTAGTAGTTTATTATGATAGTTAGAACGCTATATTCTTAGCAACTAACCCGGTCTATCACATTCGCACAAAGCACGTTGCTATTTGACACCATTTTTTTCGAGATGTCATTGAAGAGGGTGAGATCTTACTGAAGAAGATCGATATTAAAAACAATCATGCGAATATGTTGACAAAGGTGATCACAGTTCAAAAATTCACCCATTGTAAAGATCTGGTGAATTTGGAAAAGCATCTACAGGCTTTTCATTTGTTAGAACTACGACCAACTTGATTCCTTTGTGAGGAGGATACGTATGCAACAAAGTTGGTGCAGTCGCAACGGTGGAGAGCATAGTAGATACAACTCATATGTGGAGCATATGAGATATGAGATGGAGATTATTGATGAGGAGCAGTTTATAAATGTGCCACAGCATACCGCAGTGCCTGGGTGCCCAAGACGCGGGCACTATAGCGTGTCGCAATGCCTGATCAATGAATGTTTGATAACTAAGGAGAATACTTCATCATAGTCGATCCATTCTTTTTGAGCAAAACCCTTGGCCACCAGTCTAACTTTGTAGCGCACATCAACTTTTGAATATCCTTCTTTCTTCGCATATATCAACTTGCAACCAATAGCCTTTCTTCTTAAAGAGAGTTTCTCCAACCCCCATACCTCATTTTTGTGAAGAGATTCAATCTCTTCATCCATCGCCTATTTCCATAGATTTTTTTCTGAGCCCGCCACCACTTCTTTATAATGAGATAAAACCTCATCCTCCAATACGGACTATGCATATGTGACATAGTCTCCAACCCCCATACCTCATTTTTGTGAAGAGATTCAATATCTTCATCCATCGCCTATTTCCATAAATTTTCTTCTGATCCTGCCACCATTTCTTTATAATGAGATGGAACCTCATCCTCCAATACGGACTATGCATATGTGACATAGTCTCTGAGCCAAGTTAGCTATTGTGTTGCATTTTTTCTGGGTCTCTCTCACAATCAACTCTTGAATTAGAGTCTCATAATCATTATTAGTTTATTCTTCCAAATCACACATATGATATTTATCTATAGGAGTATCATCGATGTGATGTGAAGAGTTTTATGGAACAAAAGAGGTGACATCAATTCCCACTCTCTGCTTGCTTACTAGAGTCTCTGCATTATCCTTTACCCAATGAGACCTCTTTAATCTTAAGAAAAATTCTTCATTAAAAGTGACATATATACTCACCACAATCTTCTTATTAACTAGATCAAATAACTTGTAGCCCTTCACTTCGTGTCGAAAGCCCGCGAATATTGCCTTTGTTGCCGCGGTTCTAGCTTATCATTATGATAATAAGATGGGCTGCCAAAAATCTTCAGCTGATCATAATATATTGCAGGATGTCTGGACCACAACTCTATAAGAGTTTTCTTGTTAAGTACTGCAAATGACAGACTGTTCACCAATAGCACGCATAGTCTAGAGCCTCTGCCCAATAGGCTATCTCAAACCCAGCATTGGACAATATACATTGCACCTTTTACATCAAGGTACGATTCATGCATTTCACTATCCCATTCTAGTGATGTGTTCCTCTCACTGTGAAGTGGTGTCAATCCCTGGATTCTGAAATTCTCATACAAAAGAATCAGAAGTATATTCTTCACCATTGTCCAATTGGATCATCTTAATTCTCTTGTTCGTTTGATTTTCCACCATCTTCTTCCAAATTATAAAAACATCCAGTACATTTGTTTTACTCTTCAATGTATACAACTATTCAAATCTGATGTAATCATCTGTAAAAGAAACCACCAAATGATGTCATTTTCGTTGGTCCCATATACTAAAGTATATCTTTGGTGTAGTGGAAGTCAACACCAAAGAATTTGCATATTTTCATCTCAAATATACAATGTTCACAAAATTATAATTTGCAAGAACTTATACCTTTAATGAGTCAATCACTTTCCAAAGCTCTCAATAAAGGCTCTCCTGCATGTGCTAGCCTTATATGCCACAATATTATGGCAACTTCATAATCTTTAGCCATAGTTACTGAACCTGTCACTGTACTTCCCTGAAGGTAGTAGAGATTTTATTATCTGACTTCTCTCAAATAAATTATTGCACCCTTGCTGATCTTTAGGATCCCTGTCTCAACCATTATTTACTCCAAGTGATATTAAAATAGCTTTATTCTCTAATAATGATACTGCTTCGCCTGATCTCGATAAATTCACCTAGTGACTTCACCTCATTCTTCTATAAAAATTCATAGAAAATTATTGGATTCTTCACTTGTGAAAGGAATCATGCACTTTTTAATAGTGCCAATCTTCCAAATGGCTCAATCATTCTCTTATCACTTTTATTCTTAAAAATACGAATGGCAAGCTTCTTATAATGTTATGCTTACAAATGAACTTCTTAGAAACTTTAATATGAGAAAATTTTTGAGCCAAAATAGATCTATTAAATCTTTTGATAACATAAATATGAATTCTATTTTGAATTGCTTATATAAAATACATTAAAGAGTCATCAACATGGTTCTTTCCCACTTTTAAAGGACTTAGTCAAAGTTGCTATTTATCTCTTTTATTTTTTATTTTGTCAAAATAAATGGTCTTTTAATTAATTCTAAGTGAAGCTTGCATAAATTATTAAATTATTCCAAGTGCTCACACTTATTATTTGTTAATAGACTAAATAATTAATAGTTTATTATTAATTAATTTCCTTTGGAGTCTTAATCAACTCTTCTTTTCCTCAGCTATTTTCTCCCTTATGAAATGATTAATGCGACGAAAGTTACCTTAATTCGAACTCGACTCGAATTCAAACTCGAACATGCCCGAGCCGAGTTCGAGTCTGGGCTTACTCAACTCAAACTCGACTTGTATCGGATCCTAATTGGGAGCTCTAATGCTCCATGAGTAATATTTTTTAAATGAGTATTACTATACTTATACACTAATATATATCAAAATATATAGATGCATCAATCCAATGTATAAATAAATTATTAATTGAATATATTTTTTTGTAAAATCTATATGCAAAAACTGAATAAAAAGAAAATCTTCTACTAATCCTAGATACTTTTTAATATATATTCTTGTGTGAGCATAGTATTTTTCTTTTTTAAATTCAAATTATGTAGTTAATTTTGTCCTTCCCTTAATTTTTAAGTTTTTTTTTATTCTTGTAATGATACAATATTTTAATTTATTTGAATAAAATGGGATCTGCTTAAGAAAAAAAATGATCAAATCGAAATTCGACCTCATTTCTATTAAATGGGTTCACAAATGCGCCGGTCCATGAGCAAAATGAAAAATTAATGGACCCGGTTTGCCGGCCATTAGAAAATTGCTGTTATAATGGGTCCAACAACAAGCTTCTCTGCCATTAGCTTAACGCAAGTATATTTAATTTAATATCATAATGGGCAAATGGCTCGTGTATTAAATGCAAACGTTAACCTGATGCTTTAAGCTTCTCTACCATTAGCTCCATATCTCAGGATGCAAACGGTAACCTGCACAATGAGTGAGCAGAGATAATAGGGCACAGGAAATCGTAAAAAAAGGTGCACTGAAGTTCTTTGGATCACGCAACAATACATAATTTCAAAAAAGAACTCAAATTCAACCAACAACCATAACCAACGATAGATACTCTATACGCGCGCTGCATGAAATGCATTATTATTGCCCCCCATTGATCCCCCAAAAACTAACTCGAACTAAGGTGTGCCCTAACAGTTGTTTCTTCTCACATGAATGCAGAATCCAGCCGAGGTTCAAATCTGAAAAGCAAGCAAGATTACGCAGATGCGAAAAACTTGAGAGATTTGGCAGCATCAATGACTTTCTCCGGAGTTAATCCAAGCTCCTTGTATATTTTCCCTGCAGGAGCGCTCGCGCCAAACCTGTCTATCCCGATTGATTTGCCCCTGCTTCCGACATACTTCACCCATCCAAACGTCGACCCGGCCTCGATGCTGATCCTGGCAGAAACAGATTCCGGAAGAACACTCTCCTTGTACTCATCAGACTGCTCCTCAAACAATTCCCATGAAACGAGAGACACAACGCGCACTCCCTGTCCCTCCTTCCGCAGCTCGTTCGCCGCCTTGGCAGCAATTTCCAACTCCGATCCCGATCCGATGAGGATAAGCTCGGGCCTGTTACCTGCAGAATTATCCGAGACGACGTATCCGCCCTTCTCGACAGCTTCGATCGACGTCCCAGCAAGCTGAGAGAGCTTCTGCCGGGATAGGGCAATGATCGACGGTCTCTTCCTGTTGAGAACAGCAACCCTGTAAGCTCCAGCTGTCTCGTTGCCATCTGCAGGTCGAAGCATCAAGACGTTCGGCATTGCCCTGAAGCTCATCAGGTGTTCGATGGGTTGATGCGTGGGGCCGTCTTCTCCGAGCCCGATGGAATCATGAGTCATAACATAGATGACTCGGGCCTGGGATAATGCGGCGAGCCTAATGGAGGCTCTCATATAGTCGGTGAAGACGAAGAAGGTGGCACAGTAAGGGATAAGGCCGGGGCTGTGGACGGAGATGCCATTGCAGATGGCACCCATCCCGTGTTCCCTAACTCCAAATCTTAGGTTCCTCTCCTGAGGAGTGTCCTTTTGGAAGTTACCATGCATCTTCAGCAGTGTCATGTTAGAGGATGCCAGATCTGCGCTTCCGCCAATAAGGCCGGGAAGAACTTTGGCGAGGGCATTAAGGCATTGCTGCGATAGATTCCTTGTGGCGTCCGCGGGGCTTTCGGGAGTGTAAACCTGTCAATGGAGCAACATAAAGTATGTATCAAAGTCATTTTTGTCATTACAACCATGATTAGGATATATTTCGGCTAATTGGCGATGGTTTTAAGAATATGAACCCTCCCTCGTTCCAGCTTCATCATCTTCCAAAGTTTGCAGCACATCTATCATAGTATCGTCAGTTCTTATTGTCCAATTTTCATATTCTTTATTGTAACTACTTTGAATTAAATCAGGAAAATATCTTTGCTGCAGCATATCTACCGAATCTTTAATTGTAATCTTCAATTCTATGGCATAATAAAATCAATATGCTTAAGCTAATAACAACCAATTTCACTTGACCAACAAATAATTCATAATTGTTAGTTTCATAATATAGCATAGCCTGTTATCTATTCTACTTATCCGAAGGTCCTATCTAAATTCCTTCAATATTTTATTAACGCAAGTACATTTTATAGAAATATAAAAAGAAATATAAAAATCATCAAACGTATAAAAATAATATCAATATGGTATTGCTCACCGGAAGAGCCTTCTCCCAGTCAGCAGATAAATCTCCTGAAATAATGACTTTCAAAACTGCTGCATCCTCCGGGTGCTTCTTCTCATACTCTGCAAACTTGGCATTCCATTCAGACTCTCGAATTGCACCATCAGAGGTATGCCTGCTCCAGTAGCTGCAAGGAGCCATAAATAAACATTGATTAATTAGTTCCTAAAGAAAAAATACAGCCAATTTAGTATGTTGTCATGTGTTGTTGAATAATGTGAATGTTATGTTTATTAGATCAATGTCTAACATGTTAAAGTGATGATTATTTGTTAAAAAAGTAATGAAATTATGATGGGAGTAACTGAAACTCTGGAAAAAAAATAGTACACGTCATTTCATTATCTTGCATAAATCTATTCTTTCATTATTGAGCAGAATAACTAATGCCATAAAAGCACCTTTTAAAGAAAACGCATAAAATAAATCCTCAATCCAATATTTTTTTTGTTGATTTAACTTTCATGCTCTTTTTTAGCCAAAAATCCATAAAACTTCTTTCTACCATTGAGAAAGCGGGAATAGGCAGAAAAAACAATATCAATTAAAACAGAACTTAAGTTTTATATGCATTGGTGAAACACTATCAAAAGTTGCAGACCTTTTGACATCCTCAGGCACATGAAAAGGCTCATAAGGCCATCCAAGATTCTTCCTCGTTGCATCAACTTCCTTGTTTCCCAAAGCACTTCCATGCACACTATACGAATTTGCCTTGTTCGGCGATCCATAACCGATAGTAGTTGTAACCTGCATAATGATTTGACCAATGCGAGGATCACCAATCCTCGTATCAAAATAAGCAATGAACAATAAAAACACTGATATGCAACTTTATAGGAAAATGCATATAAATTGTATCGAAAGAAAGAGAAGTGCCTTTATCAATGTAGGCTTGTCTTTAACAGCTTTTGCTTCCTTAATTGCAGCTCGAATATCATCATACCCAGTGTTGCCGTTCTTTACCCAGATGGTGTGCCACCCAAGAGATTCAAAGCGGGCATTGACATCCTCCGTAAAAGCTATCTCTGTGTCACCGTCAATGGAAATATGATTATCGTCGTAGAAAGCAATCAATTTTCCAAGACCCCAATGCCCAGCAAGAGAGCAAGCTTCATTAGATACCCCCTCCATTTGACAACCATCCCCAAGAATAGCATACCTAAAGTAGCATAAAAGTCATTTTCCAACATAAAATTTGGGTCAAGGCATCCTTTACCTAAATTTTGAAGATATAATAACATAACAGGGGAACAAGGCAGCACAAACTATTTACGTGTAATGGTCGATGATTTCCATGTCAGGTTTATTGAAGCGGGCGGCCAAGTGTTTCTCTGCTAGGGCTAATCCAACAGCATTTGCAATACCTTGGCCAAGAGGACCTGACCATCAAGCATAAGCATACAGTTAAAGAAGGAAAGAGACACAACATAAACAAATACTGCAAGCATTTTTACTAAATGTTGGTAAGGAAATTTTCAAAATTGTGCAAAGGGGTGTTTGAAATTTGAATTATGATTTAATACTAATATTGATATACAATATCACCCATGTGGCAGAATCCTGAAGATGACCAACAAGAGGATGGCTGACTTTTTTTTTGCTTCATTACATAATAAGAAAAGCATGCGCTATTAGACTAAATTGCTTACCAGTAGTGACTTCGATGCCAGGAGTTTCAAAGTTCTCAGGATGACCAGGAGTTCTACTTTCCCACTGTCTAAAAGCTTTCAAATCCTCATCCTAACATATCATAATAAAAGTCATCAATAAGGAAAAAAAAATAAAGAAAGATAAGTATTTCACAAGTTTTTGGAGTAAAACATTTACTGCTCATAAAGTTGTGATTACAAATTGGCCTTTGATTTTCTTTTTTTGTAAAATTAGTCCTTGCGTATAGAACTAAATAATTATAGAACCTTAATACTTTGTTTAAGTTGCAAAATTATTCTCAATTCACTGTGTTAAATTAACATTTATTTTTACTGATTGATACCATTTTCCTCCCTGGGAGCAAAACGATACCGACTAATAATATTAAAGTCCAATATTATAAAAACTGATAAATATATACAAAAGACCAAACTCTTTATAATTTACCTATCCAACACTTTATTTTCACTATGTACTAAGTCATCTAATTTTCTTGGCTAATGATTTTTTGCTGTTATAATTGGATTACATCAAGGCTTAGCTCACAACTCATATCTCTTTGTTTTAAATATGAACACTCTTATTAAACACAATCAAAAGAAGGTTCCTTAGTCATGTTATTTGCAAATAAGATTCTATTATTAATAAGATTAGGGATGGAGTTATAGAAAAATTTGAATTGTGGAGTACTATTTTAGAATCTAAGAGTTTTTATCTTGCCAAAATCTCAATGGCATAACTATTGAGGACCATGTGATCAAGAAGAGCAAAAGGTTCAAATGCCTTGGATCAATTATTCAAAATAATGGTGAATTAGAGAGCGTTATAATTAATAGGATCCAAGTTCATTAGATGAAATGGATGAGCACATCTAAAGTGTTGTGTGATCAAAAAATTTCACTCAAAATTTAAGAAAAAATTTATAGAGCAGTTATATGGCCAACTATGTTATATGGGACTAAATGTTGGCCATACAAAAAAGAAACTTAGTGATAAAAGAAATGATAAAAGAAATGCTACAGAGATGAGGATAATGAGTGGGCAAGGTTGTTGTGGCTCCAATAATGAATAATATTAGAGACTGCCTGTAACAACCCTTGATCATTACTAAGAAGGGTATTAACATCCCCGCCCAATCCTAAATATTCGTTAATTACCTGTTATAGTTTATTTTGCATTATTACTCACGAATTTCTATTTTTCTGTTGATTTTTTCCCGTTGAATTTCATTGTAGGTTGACATTCCACTAATCTTGATTTAAACTATAATCTATTCTATTCTTTACCCTCAGTTTAAGTGTATATATGTATATACTTATGTACCTATATATATATATATATATATATATATATATATAAGAGAAGTAATATAAGGGAATGAGAAGGCCTAGGGAAATGCCATTTATTTTTCTGCCACCGTATCAAGGAGAGATGTCTCCAATGGGTGTGACGCATCCTGCGGAAGAGTGCAGCGTTTCACCAAGGCTAAAGCATATTTAGGAAAAGGGACCTTACGACACCTGAGATTCAGCCGAACGTAACCTCTAGCATTCTGCGGCACACATGCCATTTCCATAAGTCCTCACCATAGCCAATGGAACTACCATAGCCCTCGGAAGCCCACGACGAAGTCACAACCCATCGAAAATCCTCGACGCAAGCAAGGACACAGCTGCAGCCCACGGAAGTCTTCGACGTCTTCGATCCTTCATCGACCCCTCCGTATCCAGCTGACCGAGCCTCTACCGATCCCGTAAGCTCCCTTCCTAGCTGACGAAGCCAGCCGCAGCCCTCAGGTGGATACGACGCATGATAGGACGATTGGGCCCTCTTTGACACTTCCGACCATTCGTCGACTTCCCGTTAGTACGATTCCCGAGCGATAGAAATTTCATTCCTTCGACTTACCTTCAGTGCCTTTCGATTTCTTCTCAACCCTGTCCTGCTCCATTGTCGAGACTCACGACACAGAAGTATGGGCCTCTTTATTTATAATACTTGAATCTAGCTGAAGGTTGGGAGTATAATCTTATTACATTCACAAGTTAAAATATGTACTAGTGTACAATCCTTCATTATAAGAATCAACTTTAATGCAATTATAAAATCTGCACTAGCTGTGTTTACTATCCTAGAAAGTGTATATTATACTTTTGAGGACTAGAGATGATGATGGTAGAACTTTACGACTTATAGTATTCTAAATTGCTATATAGATCTACAAATTAGTTGGATCAAGTTCTTATGGTGTCGATTGTTAACCTATACAGTGAAGTTAATTAATAGTTCAATTAGAATTAAGGATCCGGTAACCATTCACATCTATTCATCTATGCAACACAACTTCAAATGAAACTATTGAATTGGGAAGCAAGGACATTTTAAATCAAATCCATATCAAATTTCAGCAATACTAAGGAAAATGTAGAATGTATCATTATTTAAATGAAGAGGGAAAGAAATGCTATAATAAGATTAGGATATGCTGAACAAATAGAAATGAGTTAGATAATTTTCTATGATACATCAATGATGGTAAGTTTTTTCTTAGTTCTTTAGTGAAATGATTTAATCACTCAAATTAAATTACTCACTCACTATTTTAATTTTAAGCATAGTTTTGTATGCTAAATATAGATTAATGTGAGGAATCATTTCTTTATAAATCATTAGAACTTAATAAATGAAGATTAGGAATTTTAGGGAATGTTTACGTATGTTTAGAAACTTTCAAAGAAATTTTTAATGGGGATAACACTAATATTAAGACTTAGGAGTGAGAATTTATATTCATTATTATATGGGTCATTTTCAAAAACCTAATAGTATTACAAATATAATTTTTGCAGACATATCAAATTTTTGAGTGCTATTTTCAGCATATTCAAATACCAAAATACATAGATATTACTGTTTGCACTTAATTGCTTTTATTGATGCTTTAGCATCGCTTTGAAACTTTATCCATGTTGATGAAAAATGAAATGCTTATTTACTGCCAGAATAATATCATAAAATGATATGTATTTGTTATGTCTTGTGAGTGTTTGCAAGAGTTCAAAAATGGTGGTTGATTTAGGTTAGGGACGGGACTAATCCATCAGGAGTTATAAGGTGCCATCTGGAGTCTTTGAGGGGGCCCAGGTGAAGGAGATGCTCTTATTGAACCCAACCTCAAGGTTTTGAATTTGCCCAACATAACTGCTAACGTTATTTCATGTAAACAAGACATACTTATATATATTTATGAAAGTTTTTTATATTTTAAACAAAATGGCATGTGACATAATTATGGCAAGAAAGAAAAATTATTTTATTTGCAGGAAAATTTCAACTTATTTTTGCTCTAGAACTTTGACATCCTGCAATATTGTTACATGCTTTTGCTTGCGGCTTTTCTTTTTGCTAAGTGCAATATTTAACATCTCTTATACTTAAGATGTGTATTATGGCTTATTCTTATAATGTCAAATCAAGTGCAGTTGGAAGAGGTTGACATAGCTTGAAGTTAACTAAGGGAATCATGGTGCTGAGTTGCCGCTTAGAGCTTTAGTTTTTATTTATTTAAGAAGCAAGCTTTTATTTACATATGATGTTAACTTGTAATAACTTGGATAATGTATTCTTTAAATTAAGTGAATGACAAATCTTATATGTTGTATGACACTATTATTTTTATTTATGTCTGAATGCTATTTTCTCTTAATAGACAATATGATCATGCGGAGATGTACCCAATGTTAGTTTGATTGATACCTAACCTATCATTGGGCCCCAATGCAACCTTAAGATGGTTCAGACATATTAAGCGTAAACAGTTCAATGCCCATGTTAGAAAAACTGAATTTTTGAATTTTGCTCATATTAAAAAAGGAAGAGAAAATCCAAAAAATGCATAGGAAATCTTTTCTATTTGGAACTTAGGGATGCAATTCTATTTAATCATGCATAATGAAAACAAAAAATTCATGTTGCTGACTACATTAGTGAGATTAAGGCTTGGTGTTATTATTATTATTGTTGTTATTGTACTAAATCATCTAGTTTTACTAAAATATGCTATCACATTCTCATTAGAGGTTGTTTGGTATGAAAAAATCTTAGAAATTTGAGTTTAAAGTAACCTGGTTACAATGAAATATGATTACAATGTAATCATATTATTTTTAAATGTAAATTTTTTCACCCGTTTTACTTCGTACCAAATAATTTACCCGAAATTTTTTTACTCTGTACTAGTTTTTCCTCAATCCAAACAGCCACTTAATGATTATAAAATAACATAAATATGGTGACAATTTTAACATAAATCAAAACAAATTACACTTATAATAATATGATATTTGAGGGTTAATTGTGTAAAATAATAAGATTTTAATTGTATGTTACATATAAAAGGAAACAACATAATTAAATCAAAGAACCTTTTCTTAGGATAGTTTGATGCAAAATAAGAAGTAGGAACTAATTTGAAGCCAAAATACAATAATGGGGGCTTGTACCTAACATTTTAAACACAATACTTATATAGTACAGAAGCTTTGCTTATTACATAACAATTAACATATAACCTTGGGCCATATAGAGAACCTCGTCCCTTCTAAAATTAACTATAACAAAGACTCAGTTTTGTAAGAAATAAAAATTTTGATTAATGCATCTGCAAGAAAAAAATTTGCAAACTGAATGTGTAAATCATTAAAAGGAAACAACAAAATTTTAATCAAAAAATCTATTTTGAGGATTAATTTGATGCAAAAAAAAAGAGTAGGAACTAACCAAAACACAATGATGGGGGCTTTTACCTAACATTTTGAACTAACCAAAAAAGTGCTATATATTGATAAGATCAGTAGTAGATCTGGAAAAGAAATTGGAACATAATAACAAGCAAAGCATTAAGAAAAGCTCATTTCAAAACAATCTCAGCCAATTTTATCAAACAAAGTTTGGATAACTTCAAGCATAAAACAGTTATCAAAGTAAGTACACTATCTCAGAACAATATAAAAGAGGTTACCCAGCCTAGAGAAACTAGTCAGGACAGAAATAAAACCGAAAGAAAGCCGTCTCCTTGAATTAAAACAAATTAAAATAACAAATTTCACATAGAACAAAGACTGCAGAATCGCTCATACCTTAACGCTGTCGTAGCCAGCAAGGTGGAGCAGCGCGTAGTGCAGCATGCATCCATGGCCTGCGGAGAGCACGAATCGATCCCGGTTAAACCAATAAGGATTCTTAGGGTTATAGCGCATGAACTCATCGAAGAGGATGTGGCCCAAGGGCGCGCATCCCATTGGGAGTCCAGGGTGCCCAGAATTGGCCTTCTCAACAGCATCGATGGCCAGGAATCTGATGGTGTTCACGGACTTCTCCAATAGCTCTTCGGTCACGGGTTTACCCTCCACCGACTCAACCACAGCTGATCGAACATTACCGACCGGCTGAGAGCGCGCTTTCGCTTCAGCATAATTTGGGCTGAAACGGAGGCCAAGGAGAAAGCTTCTAGATCGGAGGGAGAGGCGGCTCGGCTGGACTAGTGCGAGGGCGGGTCGGCGGCCATGGATCGCACGGCCTACTTGCACGTGGGATGCGGTCAAGGAAGATGAAGCGGCCATAATTCTTCAAACTGCTTCTCTCTCTCGGCCTCGGTCTTGAGATTCAGGAAGGGAGCTTATTTGAGGCCTTTTGACGGGAAAGGGAGTGCGGGTAGTTGGGCATCGATGAAAACTTTGAAAAGGAAAGAAGACATTGAGAGGTAATGAGGCGATTGAATCGTGACCGTCCGTGGGCGATAGCTTTGCGTTCCTGCTCGTCAATTGATGGAATGGTGAGTTTTGACACGGTGAGTCGGGGGGTGCCCACCAGACCTAACTCAATTAGGTGGGATGCTGGGCCGTCAGCCTATCGGGCCGGCCCAGTTCAGGCCCAACAGATTTGTCTAACTCAGTGTTACGCTTCATATTAATGAACCCAACCGAACTGTTTCAAGAGATATGTTTCCTATAACTATTTTTAGTTTCTTGTTCCACCATTATCTCTTCGTGTGTGTGCACAAACACAAAATCAAATGCCTACAATGTCTATCACCTTGCTTCCCGCTATGCAAACTGTTCCGCGCATTGTCCTGCCGAATCCAACAATGATAAATCTAATTAAACATAAAATATGTATCAACTCAATTAAAAATTGATTTGAAAAAAATATTTTATATTTGAGGATTTTTGTATACATAACATTCCAAATTTTAATATATGCATATAAACATATAAATATTTAATTGGTTGAGGAAGGGCTCTTCGGGTAAGATTCCAAAGATCAGAACTTGGCAAGAAATGGCCTCTATTTGGTTTTTGTTCCGAGATGCGGGGCAGCAAACGCGAGTAGAGGCTGAGTGGGCCGTTGGCGGCGGAGTAATTTGAGTACCAGGCGGAGATTTCACTGAAGGATTCTTATAGCCCGGTCGATAACGCCCCTATGTCACCTGCGCACGCCTCCGTCCTTTTTCTTAAGTTGCAAATATGTGGCCTAGATTTACATATGCAAACCATATATGCATTAATACTCGAAATTTTAAAAAAAATTCCATTATAAACATTATTCGACTATTTTCAAGTTATATTATATGTTAAATCAAACATACACTATGTATATTCAGACCATTCACACTACATTTGCAGCACCTTAAATTATAAAATAAAAATCTTAATTTTTATATATTTATAATTTGATTGATTATTTAATGTATTTTTAGGTGTTGAACAATAGCTTCCTTGGAAAGCTTTAGCATTTTCTTTATTAGTTTACTATGTTTTTTATGGAGTCTTTATAATATTCTCAAATATTTCTTCTCTAATATCTCACAGTCATTAAAATACTTAAAATTAGTAATTAATTCATAATAAGTGAGATTCACTAATCAAAAATAATATTAAAAAAAAGGTGTTGAGTCCTTTATTGAGGCATTGAAGAAATTCATCTCCATTTTAAATTTTATATTTTTATTCTATGAAAGAAATTTTAAATATTTAATTATTTTTTTTGGGCACATGCACAAAATCACATAATGGGCGCTCGATGCTTACGCGCGCCCAAGCGTCAGCCTCTCTTTTTTAACGGAGACAACTATGTGCCTGAGAGTGCCTAGGCGCTCCCCAGCCAAATTTGGCAATTCCACATCCACCCGTGCTACGCTTTGGATTGCGCTGATTGCATTTGTGCTCTATTTCTTGTTGCAGGCCTGGTATGTGCCTCTTCCTCATGCCCCGCACTCGAGCGATCCTGCATTGCACCACCCTACCACACCTTATTGACCCACTCATGTGCCTCTATTGTGTGCATATGTTGGCAAGCTTGTTCAAGGTGGACAACTCCATTGATTGTGAAAGACCTCATGGTTAAGTTCATTAAATTAGAGAATATATGAGGTTCATATATTAAATGATGAGATGTGTTTAAGCATTTATATGCAAGCATAAGATTCATATGCTCACATGGACTTGCTCAAGGTAGTTGGGTAGCCATCTTGAAACTTCATTTTTATTCTATACAATAAACTAAAAAAAGGTCATGGTGGAGTTTGTAGTTGTTGCACTTTCTAGTTCCTGTTGAGATCGATTATTGTTTAAACCGGAAGCGGAACAAAAAAAAGTTGAACAAACGTTGAGAAATCAAAATTAAAGCAAGAAAATCAAATTTACAAAATAATCACAGCCACAAGACAGAAATTACGTGATTCGGTGATCACATCTATGTCCATAGAGAGGAGAGCAAAGTTTCACTAAAATTAGAGAGGAATACAAATGACTTTAGGGTTAGAGAACCCTTACAAAACCTTTCTC
Source organism: Gastrodia elata (assembly GCA_016760335.1). Taxonomy (NCBI): domain Eukaryota; kingdom Viridiplantae; phylum Streptophyta; class Magnoliopsida; order Asparagales; family Orchidaceae; genus Gastrodia; species Gastrodia elata. The sequence continues at coordinate 92,839,358 of CM028670.1, read as the reverse complement.
TTAGATATTTCTTTTTCTCTACTTCTTAACTTGTATATCAAAGCCTATTTATAAGTCATCATTGATTCCCAAGAGTTATAAATTCCGAATCTCAATAATTAAGATATTAAATGGGCCTAAAAATAACTTCTAAATTCGGCCACCATAATTCCTGAAACAAAAGTTATTAATGCGACAGTTTCTTAATGCCATAATTGAGAGATTTAATTCTATATAAAGAAAAAATATTTTCCTTTAATTTTTCTTCAATTAAGGAAACTTAATTTCCTTTATTTTTTTTTTTAATTAAGGGAAATTAATTTTCCTTCAATTCTCCACCTCAGGTCTCATGTGCTTCACATGAGAACTGAAACCTTGTACTCTCAATCAATGCGTCTGCATCAAGTTGGTTGCTTACGTATCCCCCTCTCAAGAGAATCAAGCTACCCGTAGTTCCACCAAAATGAGAAGTTTATTAATGCTTATCCAAATTCAATAAAGATTTACAACAGATGAATTTCTGAACAGTGAGCACATTTGTCATCATATCCGGGGGGTTGTATTTGGTATCGATCTTCTCCAGTAAGATCTCACCATCTTTGATAACATCTCAAACGAAATGATATTGGCCATCAATATGCTTTGTGCGAGCATGACAAACCAAATTAGTAGTAAAAAATATAATGCTCTGGTTATCACAATGTACTACTATCTTCTTTTGCTTTGCACCCAGATCTTCCAGCAAGCCTTTCATCTAAATAGCTTCCTTGAATGCCTCAGTAATTACCATATATTCAGCTTCCATTATCGATAGGACAACTGTAGACTGAAGGGTTGACCTCCACTATACTGGAGCTCTTGCAAGTGTGAATACATAACTAGTTATTAACCTTCTTCGATCCAAATCTCCGACAAAGTCGAAGTCCACATATCCCACGCACAAGTCAGCTATTGAGGACTGCTTTTGAAATAATAATCCAACACCAGTTGTACTTTTCAAGAACCTGTAGATTCCCATCACTGCTTGCTAGTGATCCTTCCCTGGATTATGCATGTAGCGGCTCACAACTCCAATAGCTTGTGCCAAATTTAGTCTAGTGCAAACCATGGCATACATCAAGCTCCCAACTGCATTAGCATATGACACTGTGTGCATTTTCTCTTTTTCAAAATCTGACTTCGGATATTGCTCTGCAGATAGGCAAAAATAAGGTGCTAGATGTATACTTATAGATTTTGCATTTTCTTCAATCCTAAACCTCTTTAGCTCTCTCCAAATACCCCTTCTAGGTTAACTAAACATTTCCTGCAATTTTGTCTCTACAGATTTCCATTCATAATATTTTCTTTGCCTCTCCTAGATTCTTTATTTCAAAGTTCTTTCACAATTGATCATTCATATGATCTATTTCTGACTGATTCGAAGTAGCTATCAACATGTCATCAATATACAATAACAAATAAATAAAGTTACCTTGAGGCAATCTCTTGAAATACACATAATAGTCAAACTGGCTTCTGCAGTACTCCTCTTTTTGCATAAACTGATCAAATTTTATGTACCATTACCTTGATGATTGCTTTAGCCCATAGAAAGACTTGTCCAATTTACATACAAAGTCTTCTTTTCCCGACTCACTATATTCTGGGGGCTTCATCATATAGATCTCCTCATCTAATTCTCCATGCAAGAATGATGTCTTCACATCAAGTCGAAATGTGCCACCAAAGCTAAAAGCACACTGATCGAGGAGTGTTTGACAACTAGGGAAAATACCTCATCATAATCGACCCCTTTCTTATGAGCAAAGCCACAAGTCTAGCTTTATAGTGCACATCAGCTTCTAAGGAACTTTCTTTCTTCGCATACACCCATTTGCACCAAATAGCTTTCCTTTATGGAGAGAGTTTCTCTAATCTCCATACCTCATTTTTGTGAAGAGACTCCATTTCTTCATTCATAGCCTGCTTCCATAAATTTCCTTCTGAGTCTGTCGCCGCTTCTTTGAAATAAGAGGGAACATCTTCCTCTACTACATATAATGCAAATATGACATAGTCTCTGAGCCATGCTAAATATCGAGGTGCATTCATTATGGGTCTATTTCTAGTAATTGACTCCTGAGTTGGAGCCTCACCATCAATATCAGTTTGCTCTTCATCATCACCAATGTGGTCTTCATCTATAGAAGTATCTTTAATGTGATGTAAAGTCTTCTGTGGAACAAATGGGGTGGTATCAAACCCCACTCTCTGTCTTCCTGTAAGAGTCTCAATATTATCCTCCACCTGATGACAACTCCTCAGTCTCAAGAAGTATTCTTTATCAAAAGTGACATCCCTGCTCACCACGATCCTCTTGTCAATTGGATCATACAATTTATAGCCCTTCACCCTAAGTCTGAAGCCCACGAAAATTGTTTTCCTAGCCCGTGATTCAAACTTATCCTTCCTAACATGGTAGTAAGCTGGGCTACCAAAGATCTTCAGCTGATCATAATCTGTGGCAGGATGTCCAGACCACAACTCAATTGGAGTATTCTTGTTAAGTGCGGCAGATGGCAGACGGTTCACCAAGTTGCAAACATAATCTAGGGCTTCCTCCCAATAGACTCTCTCTAACTCAGCATTGGACAACATACACCACACCTTTTCCACCAAGGTACGGTTCATTCGTTCTACTACCCTGTTTTACTGCGGTGTTTATCTTACTATGAAGTGACGTTCAATCCCTGACTCTTGATATTCCTTCACAAAATAGTTGGATGTGAATTCTCCGCCATTATCCGAATGGATCATCTTGATTCTTTTGCCCGCTTGATTCTCCACCATGTTATTTCAGTTTATGAATACCTCCAGTACATTTGCTTTGCTCTTCAAAGTGTACACCCATACAAATCTAGAGTAATCATCTATAAAAGAAACAAAATATCTTTGACCACCGAAAGATGTAGTCTTTGTTGGTCCCCATACATCTGTATGTATATATTCTAATATACCTTTGGTGTTGTGGAGGCCAACACGAAAGGGCTTGCGTGTTTTCTTGCCAAAAATATAATGCTCACAAAATTATAATTTACAAGAATTTATACCTTTGATGAGCTCTTCTTTCTCTAATGCCTTAAGTGATGGTTCCCCTGCATGTGCTAGTCTCATATGCCTCAGCATCATGGCATCTACCGAGTCTTCAGCTACAACCACTGTACCTACCACTGTACTTCCTTGCAAGTAGTAGAGGTTTTGTTATATGACTCCTCTCAAGTAAGTCATTGCATCCTTGCTGATCTTCAGAACTCCTGCCTCAAGCACCACCTTAAAGCTCTTGGTTTTTAAGGCCCCAATAGACAGTAGATTCTTCTTGATTTCTAGCATATGTCTGAATTCCTTTAGTTCCTGAACTATTCCTGAATGTGTTATTATCAGCACACTACCAGAACCTATAATCCAACAAGTAGCATCATTTCTCATTGTGACTGCACCACTGTCTGTTTCCTTGTACGAGCAGAACCAATCCTTTTGGGAGCAAATATGATACGTCGCACTGGTGTCTATGATCCATTTGGAGCTGTCTGCTACTAGACCCATAGAAACTGTCACAAGATATACATTAGAGTCTGAACCCTCCACTATATTTTGAATCATATTGGCCTCTAAAGATCCACTCGCCTGCTGCTTGTCTTTCATCTTTGGGCAGTCCTTCTTCCAATGTCCTGTCTCTAAACAGAATGCGCATTGATTGCGCCTAATGCTTCGGCCTCTAGATTTCCTCATTTTTTGGACGTCAGCATTCTTCTTTGGCCATTACTTTTTCTTCTCTGGTCTTCTCCTCTGGAGTGTAAGTGCCTCTGCCATATCATATTTGGTAGACTTATCATCCCTTTTCTGAACTCGTGATTAATAAGGGTTGTAGTCACCTCCTCATACTTTAGAACCTCCTTCCCATGGATCAATGTCATGGTGAAGTGCTCATACATGTCTGGCAATGCGTTCATCAATAACAAGGCCTTGTCTTCATCCTCCACGGTCTCATCTAGATTTAGCAAATCTGTCAATAGCTTTGTGAATTCATTCAAGTGCTCATAAATGGAAATCCCTCTTCTCATCTGAAATATGTAAAGCCACCTTTTCATGTGGAGTCTATTCTCCACGCTCTTCATCAGATACTTAGTATCTAGGAATTTCTATAATTTCCATGTCGATGTCTCCATCATTACTGCATACTTGATCTACTGAGTCAAACAATTCCGGATCAAGCTGCATGCACTATAGTTCATCTTGATCCAATCCCTCTCTAAAATTTCCTCTGATTTTTCCTTGCCATCCAGAGCATCTTCAAAATTTAGGGCACACAGTGCGTCTGTCACCACGCACCGCCACATCCCAAAGTTGTTCTTCCCATCAAATTTGACAACATATAATTTAGCCGAATGTGTCACAACTTGGTGGAGAGTCCTCTCCACCACCGATGATGACGAAGGTCCAACCACCTCTTCTCCTCCTTTAGCCATGTTTATCTTCTTGCTTTAATAAAACTCAATCACAAATTAACAAGCAGCCCAAGAAAGAAGAAAACCCTAGCCCTTAAGAATGAACAAGGGAAAATAAACTTTTCTCTGATACCACTTGTTGAGATCGATTAAGATTTAAACCAAAAGTGAAACAAAAAGAAAGTTGAGCGAGCATTGAGAAACCAAAATTAAAGCAAGAAAATCAAACTTACAAAACAATTACAACCACAAGGCAGAAATTACGTCGTTCGGTGATCACACCTGCGTCTACAGGGAGGAGTGAAAAATTTCACTAAAATCAGAGAGGAATACAAATGATTTTAAGTTAGAGAATACTTACAAAACCTCTCTCTTAGAGATTTCTTTTTCTATACTTCTTAACTTGTATATCAAGGCCTATTTATAAGCTATTCTTGATTCCCAAGAGTTATAAATTCCAAATCTCAATAATTATGGTATTGAAAAGGCTTAATGAAAACTTCCAAATTCGGCCACAATAATTCTTGAAACAGAAGTTATTAATGCGGCAGTTTCTTAATGCCATAATTGAGATATTTAATTCTATATAAAGAAAAAATAATTTTCTTTAATGTTTTTCAATTAAGGAAACTTAATTTCTTTTATTTTTTCATTAATTAAGAGAAATTAATTTTCTTTAATTTTCCTTCAGTTCTCATATATTACTTTTGGTGAGGGCCATCAAAAGGTCACTTATTACTTTTATTTCTCTATTATGGATTAAAGAGTAGTTTCAACAATGATTTATTAAGTAGCTTAGATTATTTATATGATTATCATTATGGTCATAATAAATTTATGAAATATATATTTTATATCATTTATATGACAAATTGTGCTTAATAATAAAACCATTCAAAATCTTAAATAAGATTTTATTGGATATCCTTTTTGTTATGTTTGTTCTATGATCATAAGCTTGATAGGCCACAAAACTATGATTTTTTATTACATGTAAGTGTATGTGGTCTGAAGTAATAAATGAATGGTAAGTTCCACATTATCATCCTATATTACTAGCTACTGATTCTCTACTAACACTTAAACAATCAAATTTTGGTTTTTGTTATCGAACTAAAAGTAAGCTTGCAAAGTAAATAAACTTAGAGTTAACGATGATTTAATAAAGTTTTAAAAGATCAATAAGAGTTAGGTCGATCAATTATGGTTCAACATTTCTAGCTTTTATTAAGTGTGAATGCATGAGTTTACTTTCTAAAATATAAATCTGATGTGTTTGATGTGTTTTGAAAGTTGTTAGCTTTGGTGGAGAATGAGATATGAATGAAGCTCAAGTGCCTGAGATCTAATAATGGCAGAGAATACTGTGATAGAGAGTTCAAAGAGTTATGTGCCTTGGAAGGTATCAAAAGGGGATTCACAGTTCCAAGAATACCATAACAAAATGGTGTTTCAGAATAGTTGAACATAATGATCACAGAAAGAGCCATGAGCATAAGATTGCATGTGGGTCTTCCCAAGTAGTTCTGGGCTGAAGCTGTTAACACAGCTATTTAGTTGATAAATTTGGAAACCTCAGTACCTTTAAATGAAGGGATCCCCGAGGAGGCCTGGAGTGGAAAGCAGGTGAAACTGAATCACTTCAAGGTATTTGGTTGTTCATCATATGTGCATATTAATGTAGGATTCATAAGCAAGCTTGATGCAAAGGCGATCAAGTGTACATTTATTAGATATGGCACAGACAAGTTCGATTATAGATTCTAGGACAATCAAAACTAGAAATTTATAAGATTTAGAGATGTCACTTTTAATGAAAGCGATATGTAAAAATAATATAATATAATCAGGACTGATTCCAAGATTGCTTCAAATGGTGAACCCCGACATATAGAGATTGATGACAACATTGAGCCAGATGATCATGTGCATGATGATACTTAATAGGGTGTCAATGTTGAACAACAAAAACCCATATTATGGAGATCAACAATAGTCCCAAGACTGTCACATAGGTACACTCCTTATTTATTTTATCTGGTACTAATGGATGGTGGTGAACCAAAAACTTTTGAAAAGGCATTTCAGGTGAATGATTCAATTAAGTGGGAGGCTGTCATGGATGCTGAAATGCACCACTCATGTCAAATGGGATGTGGGAGTTGGTAGCTTTACCATATGGGAAGAAAGCTTTTTAGAACAAATGGGTTTATGGAGTAAAAGAAGAACCAGATGGGAGCAAGCACTACAAGGTGAGACTTGTAGTAAAAGGCTTTCAGTAGTGATATGAGATTGACTATAGTGATATATTTGCTCCAGTTGTGAATATGACAACCATCATGGCTGTGTTAAATATTATTGTAGTTGAGGATTTGCATCTGGAGCAGATGAATGTCAAAACTATATTTCTTTATAGAGAGCTAGAGGAAGAGCTATACATGCAACAACCTAAGGGGTACAAGGCTCAAGAAAAGGGAAAAGCAGAGCTAGTGTGCAAGCTCAAGGAGAGCCTCTATAACTTGAAATAATTACTAAGGCAATGGTACAAGAGATTTAATAGGTTCATATCTTAATTTGGGTGCAAAAGATGTTATGTAGATCACTATTGCTACATAAAATAATGTAAGTCCTCCTATATTATTATGTTGTTATATGTGGATGATATGTTGATTCCAAGATCAGAAATGGAGGAGATAGGGATGCTAAAAAAGCTGATGTCAAGGGAGTTTGATATGAAGGACTTGGGGCTGACCAAGCAGATTCTTGGAATAAAAATCAACAGGTAAAGAAGTGTGAAAATTTGAAAAATTGTCTCAGATAGTCTATATTGAAAATATGCTAAAAATATTCAACATGAGTGAGGCAAAGCCAGTGAGCACTCCCATAGCAATTAATTTTAGCTTATTGAAGGAATATATGCCAAAGTATGAAGAGGAGAAGGAACACATGCTGAAAGTTGTTTATGCTTCAATAGTTGGGAGCTTGATGTACGTGATGATCTGCATGAAATCTGATATTTCCCATGCAGTGGGAGTAGTTAGCAGATTCATGAGAAACCTAGGAAAGCATCATTGAGATACGGTCATGTGGATATTAAGGTATCTAAAAAGTATGACAGATAAAACACTTTGCTTTCATAGATCTAAAATGAGTTGATCAATAATATGCAATTTAATTTCTATTTTGATGAGTATTTTAGTTAGTCAATATTTAGGTTTAATTAATTAATTACAAATTAATTTTATCATTTCATGTGACTTAATTGGATCATTTAATGTCCAAATTAAATAATCAAATAGTCCATTTCACTCACAAAACTGTGAGGAACAATAATATGAAATCAAATTTAATATTTGAAACCTAATTTCATAATCACTTTTTAACCCTAATTCAGAGTCACAAAAACTATAATTTTCCAAGGCAGTCTAAAATTAACATACTTAGTATCATTTTTCTCTTTATGATATAAGGATTTCAATACTATGTAAATTATTTCCATTGGACAACAATTAATGATTTTAGATTATTGACTCTTAATTAAGTGTTATTGTGATAATTCTAAATTCCTAGATAGCATGTTTTAAGTTTTATAAAACTTTAGGATAGCTAACATGTCACATTTATTATCTCCCATATCAAATTATATTACTTATGTTTGAGCTTAGTTCTTATTTTCTGCTTATGTAAATTAATTGCAAGATGCTTAATTCACCTTTCAACCCTAAGGTAGAAACCTTAGGATTGATTTAAACTTAATTTGTAGTTGATCTTTAGAATCTATTAGTTACACCCATTAAGAGTAGTTTACCTTAATGCCTTTGTAATTGTAGATTTTTGAATCAATTAGATCTAGCCTTTAGTGACTAGATTAGAACTTAGTTCATTCATCTTAATTCCTAAAGCCTTTTTTTGAATCTTTTAAGAGCTAGTAATAGAAATTCTTATTTTATTTAGAGTAGTTTAAGAATCATATTGAATTTCTTAAGCTTTAGTTATTAAGATACTTAGAACTTGTAGTGCTTAAGTCCTATCAATTGCTTACTTTATGTCTTTCACTTTATTATAACCTAGCTAGATTAGTATTTGATTGGTTAGATCCTACAAATTATAACCTAGCTAGTGAACTTTAGTGAATTTAACTTAACTTCTAATTTCTTAAGTTAGATAATTTCTTTATCTTAATCTCTTCCTACTAGACACCTAAGCCTTGATTTAATTATATAATTGAATCTTATAGCTTAGGATGTGAATAAGAACTTGTTTCTAATAATATCAATTATACTTATAAATTATTTTATCATATCATACTAATTAAATTGAAATTACTATTTTCAAAACCTCAATTACTACTATATTTATAATTAACTTGAGATTAATATCTCAAAGTTAATTAGGAGTTCAATTAGCTCCAATCATTAAGTAGATTATTAAAATTAGATAACTTTGGATATCACTTAGTGCAATTATTAAATTTCCTTGAATGCTTGCATAGCTTTGAGCCTTATTCATTGAATCATTTATATAAGACATTGTGCATGAATAAAACTTTCACATTAAAATTAATAGGGGCTTATATTGATGGATTAGCCTAGGGCCGACTAAAAAGGAGTAATAAGGAGACCTCACATTCTCAGAAGGTGAATGTGAGTGTTATAAGTTTTGACCCTGCTTTTCTTTAGTTGTTAAATAGACGTATTTAACTCCTCTTTTCATTCTGTATATGTCCGTAGAATGAGTATATATTAAAATAACTCTAATTAATTAATATATGAGATTTTATTCAATCTTATAGATTGTTAAGACTCATCATAGCTTTTAGCTATGTTACTTTCCATAATTCTAGACTATGTAAATTTTAGACTAATAGTCTAAGATCTTTCTCTAATTTCCATACTATGCATTTTTTAAGATTGAATAATGTACTTTACTTATTTACGCTTTACTTAGATTACAGTGAATATTGTTAAAATTACATTTAAATGCTTCACTGTCTCTTTTCCTTACTTAGCATAAATTCTTTTGAATATGTACATGCTTTACTTCATTTACTTTTATATGTACTTTAGTCTTTTTCTAGCCTATTTAGGATGCCTTTACCCTTATTTTATTTGCAGGCTAGGATGTATATTTAAGTGAGTGTTTTAACTTACTTTATCTTTTTCTTACTTACTTTTCCACATTTGTATGCTTATCTTTTTGCACCCATGCTTGTGCTTATGTTATAACTAGTAGTGATATCCAATTAAAATAATAATATGCTTAGCTAATCTTAAAATATACTTAGACTATTTAGTCTAATCAGATTTTCTATTTCTTGGCTTTGTCCTATCACATTTAAGTGTAAAAATGTGATATATCATGTGCATTTGGAAGCTAGTGGAGCTAGACTAAGTGCTAAAAGCTAGTTGCTTCCACTTATAATATCAAAAATATATAGCGTAGTGAGCTTTAATTTTTACTTTCATTTAAGTTTACTGTTAGTTTGTAATTAATGTTATTTACTTCATTTTTACTATATTTGTGTTGGAGCTTAGCTTTATATTAAAATACTTATGATGAATGAATGGATGGTTGTAAATGAATGGATAGTTGTAATTGAATGGATGTAAGTAAATATCAATTAAGTCATTAGTTGCATATCTACATTATATATTGATTGGAATTTGTTGTATATTAAATTTCTTATAGAATTGAAAAATAGTTACATATCTAAGTGAGAATCTTTTCTTATCTTTATGTATGTATTAAATGTGTGAACTAAGTATACCTTAGGGTAGATAATTATTACACATGTATTTTCTTACTTTAAACTTTTAGAACTAGAAATAAGCAATCCCATGTAATGGATTGACTTTATTTTAGAATTGGAAATAAGCAATCCCACGTAACGGATTGACTTTATATTAGAATTGCAAATGAGTAGATCATATGTAATGGATTGACTCTATATTATGACTAAAATTAAACAATCCTATGTAATGGATTGATTTTATGTTAGTTTTAAGTTATTTTTCTTTCAATTATAACTTCCATTGGAATGGAAGTCATGTATGTCTACATTGCAGGTGTTTCTTTAGCCATTTATAGCAGAAACTCTGTCGAAAGTTTTAAGAAATTAATAATTTAGAAATTTTATTGAAAATTGTAAACTCAAGTTTCACATATTAAATACTTAGAATTTTCATATCCATAATTGCAAGTACTTACATAAATTACATTTTTACATGTTCTTACATGTAATGTATCTTTACATGTATTTCACATAACATATTTTATAAAAATTTTCTTTCATCTTAACTTAAGACCCTCTTCTAAATCCTTGGCCAAACATAATATCTAATGATTTGGATTAGCTTTCTTCTAATCTAGTATTAGGTATTATGGTGACGTATCAATATTGAGTTAAGTGATTCTTAATATTATGGTCATCACAATCAGTCTGACGAATAGCTAGGAAAGGAGCTGACTTAGTGAGTCTATCAACTATCACCTAAATAGAGTCAGAACCAGATCTACTCTTAGACAAACCTACAATGATGTTGCATGCTTTATCATCTCCAAGGCACACTTTCCTCTAGTCACCCTTAGTGTAATTCTTGAAGGCACTCCTCAATGGAGTTGCATGAACGGATGCGTTCAAGTTCACTACCTAGAACTCCGTATTGATAAGTGAGAGGATCAACACATTCTAATCCTCCTCAGCTGAAGCATTCATAATAGGATTCATCTTCTTACCTCCACCACTTGGCTTCTTTAGGGTAGGATAGTCCTTCTTGAAGTGACCTGCCTTTCCACAGTTCCAGCAATTCAGCTTTACTTTTCTGGATCTTGATTTTTCTCATCGAGACATTGACCTATTTCTGTTATGTCTCCTTTCTGCAAGAATACTTTATTGTTAAACAATCTCTCATAAAGAATACTTTATTCAAAGCCGAAGGCTTTTCATACATTCTTGTTAGGGCATCCATAAGATCTATAGTAGTTTTCTCATTAATAATAATAAAAGTAACAAAAAAAGACAATGATAAACGAAGGAAACCCAGTATAGTTATATCAAGAACTTCCTACTCTTCGTCAATCATAGTTACAGGTTTTCTGTCAGCACACTCTCCACAGTGGAAGCAGTTTTCACAAGAGCACTCTAAATTTTAATTAAGACTGTGAAAAATCTCTTGAGGAGCTAAGATATTGGAGAAAATTAAATAAAAAATATTATTTGCATTTTTTTATCGTCCAATTTTAAAATTTGATGAAACTTGATCGGAATGTCCATCTTGATGAGACAAACATCTTTGATTAAAAAATTCTCAATTTGGAGCTATATTTTATTTTAAATTAATTTTATAAAGCAAAAACTCTAAAAATTAATTATGGACAATCTGGCGTTCAAATTTGATGAAAAATTTTATGTAGCATTCTTTTATTTTTCAAATCCAATGACACCAAAATTTTTAAATGTATATTTATATTTTTATTTTCCTAATTTTTTGTATTTAAAATTTCAAAAATTATTACAGAAGTATCACTTGGTCAGATTGCCTCTAAATTTGGGCATTATAATTACAAAAATATATATTCTTTCCAATGATATAGGTTCTTCTTAATTTTGAACTTGCTAGAGATTCTGATTTTATCCTAATTGAGTTAGTTTTATGTCTTAATTATCTTACTAAAGATTTATTGTCACAATAATATCATTAATATAGCTCAAATTTTCAAGTAAGCGCTTCAAAGTTGGGGAATCAATAATTTTGTGATTAACATTAGAAGTGTGATTTGTTGCACAGTAGTTAGCCATAAGAATTGACAATCTTAAAAATTTGGATGTCCTAAATTTCTACTACAATTTAAGAGAAAATTTTTTGTGAATATCATTGAAACATCTAATTCCACGACCATCTCTAGAAAAGGGAAATGATATATTATCACAAGAAGTTCAAATCAGCTTAAAACTATTATTACGAGAAAGAAAAAAAAAATTAAATAATATTTTATTTCTTTTCAACACACCTTGGGTAGGGGTTGAAACTTTAAGCCAGAACAAAAGAATGGTATTGAAAACATATTTAATAATAGTCAAACGTCCTCTTTGGAAAATGAATTTATGATCCCAACCCTTGAGCTTTCTATGATGAAGAGATTTTTGAGCTTTATTAAAGCTCTCATATCTCCATTCAAGAAGCTAGGATCTTTAAAAAATACAAATTAGGATCTTTATGACAAAAGACCAATAGTTTATATCAAGATTAAAGAGAACAAGGGAGTCGCTTTATTGAAGGCCCCTATAGGATTTGAAAAAAATCAAAGTAGAGAACTAAATGTTATCAATAAATTTTTTGATTCTATGAATGAAAGAATTATCAAAACCATAAGACATGAGAGCTCTATAAGGAAAATTATAATCAATTTTATTAAAAGTTTTTCCAAATCAAGTTTAAGGATGAGATTATGATCTCTTCTTTTTTATTAAGATTGTGAAAAATCTCTTGAGTTACTAAGATGTTATTTTGGATATGTCTTCCAAGAATAAAATCAAATTTATTAGGTTCTATCAGCTAAGGAAGAATAATTTTAAAATTGTTGGAAATAATTTTGGAAATAATTTTGTTAATGAAGGTACACAAACTTATCGGTCTAAACTTTGACCACCAATCACTAGACTTCTCTTTGGGAATGAGTGAAATCAAAGTGTGAGAGAAGAATTTAGGTAAAAGCACATTGCAGAAAAATTATTTGATCCCATTACATAAATTATCCTTTATGATGTCCTAGAAGGTAACAAAAAATTCATCCAAAAAACTATATGAACCAGTGCAAGTATTATGTTTCAGAGATTTGATAACCTCCCTAATTTCCTCATCGTTAGGCATTATATTAAGAGTTGCATTATCCTTAGCCGAAATACATTAAGGAGTGGAAGACAATGATAAAGAGGAAGAAATCTTAGGATCACTAGAGTAAAGTTTACTAAAATAATTAACAACAGAATGTTGGATATCCTCATCATTAAGAATAGTAAAACCATCTGGGCTAGAAATTTCAGTAATTTTGTTAAGAAGCCACCTCTTGTTGACCCAATTATGATAAAACATTGTATTTTTCCCTTTTGAATACTATATTTTTTCTTCCAAAAAGTTTCTATATCATTGTGGGATTGAATAAGAGAAGCTTTAGCTTAAGAGAGAGCTATCCTATTATCAGTGGAGGAATTAATCTCAAATAATGTTTCAAGATTAGCAGTTAAATTTTCATAACGAGTAAGGTTTTAAATATATTACCAACCAAATTAAAGTTCAAATTTCTTAGAGCCTTACGAAGACTCTTAAATTTTTTTGCTAATTTAGAGAGCCCAAAAATAGCACAGGGTTGCCCCCAAGCGATCTAAAGATATCTTTATAATATTTATTAGCAAGAAAAAAAGTCAGAATTTAAAATTTTTATTGGGGAAAGAAGAATTTTTCTCAAAATAAAGGATAATTGGTTTGTGGTCAGAGACAATAGAATTCAAAGAGTAGTTTTTAATGGAGAGAAAAGTATTACACCAAGCTTTCTTAATAAGGAACCTATCAAGTCGAACAAGCATTATCCCATTAGACCAAGTAAAAGGGGAACCTTTGTAGTTAAAATAGTCCAGGCTGCAATCAATGTGGCTTCATTGAAATTGTAGGTTGAAGAAGAATGATTATGAATATGCCATTTTAATTCATTTTGATTAAGGACCGTATTCAAATCCCCTCCAACCATCCACGATAGTTCGGAAGTGCTGCAAGATTTAAGGTGTTCCCAAAGAAAAGATCTATCACATCTAAAATAATTAGCATGAACAAACGTTGTAATAAAATTGAGATTAGACCTTGAAATTGAATATAATTAGGATAAGACCTCAAGTTTCTATTCATTTGACCAAAATAACCATATTTTATTATTAGAAAGAGAAAGACTATTATCAAAATTGATGATTTTTTGAATTTTAAAACAATCATCAACACATAATTTGGGCTCAAAAATAGCAAGAATGTTAATTTTATTATATTTCAAAAAATGTTTTAATCTATTTTTCTTAGAAGATATTGCCCACACCTCTAAAATTTTAACACATAATATTCATAATTTACCAATAAAATACATAGAGTGAGTATTCTGACCAATGTTATTAGATTTAGTAAAGCGTTCAAATAATTGGCTAAATTTTTTAGTTTTGGTACCAGGCATAGCATCCTCCTTTAACACAGGTAAGGTTTAAATTTATTGGAAGAAATAAAACTTGGGTACCTTTGGAAACAGAAATAATATTTAAAATAAGAGAGAGGTCCATTGAACCAAATTACCCAAACACAGGGGTTTTCTAAGGAGGCTTTGGGGAAGTGTCCGCAGGGGAGGCAAGAGCCCATGAAATTACTTCAGCTGACGACATGTTTTTGAGAGTCTACAAAAGAGAAGTAGCAATAAAATGAGTATCTTTCAAAGAATGTCACTCAACGTGCTCCCCTTCTTTCATACTTAAAATAATGATTCTCAGCTATACAAAACTCTTGCAAAACCAAGTTATCAATATTTGACAAAGTATAAGATAAGATGTGAGCACCTGGCACTGAATATTGACTATCCATCCACATTCAAAATTTTGTTTCATCTGAAATAACAAGGTTATCCTTAAGATTAGCTTTATCAACATCTAACATAGAATATTCAATATTATCATCCAAAGAAATATCAACCTCATTACCAATCAAATTTGAAATCACAGATCCACCAAAATAGGCATAGATTTTAGAATTATCAGGTTTATTTACATCTAAATGATTTTTCAGAAAAGTAATTAGTAGGAAATTCTGTAATTCAGGGTTTTCAAAAATAGTATGCGTCAACAAAAGAAATTTTTACAACAATTTCAGGAGCAAATATTTTAGTATCAAAATTCTTACTAACTCAAGGGCAAAAGAATCATTTTCTAAAATAATTACTTTAAACTCATCTGTCTTTGGACTCAATATTTTTCTCAATAATTTGAGTTATAGCGACATTGACAAGAGTATCATTTTCAGTAGCTGCATTAACATCATTTTCAGTAATAACATTATCAGTTTCAGTAGTAACAGGAGTATTATCAATTCCAAGAATATTAGATTTAGAGATATCAGTGATAAGAGCATTAGTTCCAACAACATTAGATTCAAAGACAATAATGATAAGAGTATTATCAATTTTAGTAGTAATAAGAGTATTATCCATTCTAGAATTATTAAATTCAGAGACATTAGTAATAAAAGTAATAGTTTCAGCAGAAATTTTAAAAATAGCATCATTAGTTTCAGTAATTGAATAATCGCATTTCTAATAACATCATTATCAATTCCCTCAAATAGAAGTGCATTTTTAGTTCCATCAACCTTAACAACATTAACATCATTTGACTTAGTAACCGCATTTTTAGAGGCATTAACAACATTTTCAATTTCAGAAACATTACTAGCATTTTCAGTTCCAGTAACATTAACCATATTTTAAGAAACATTAACAACATTTTAGTTTCAGAAATATTAATAGCATTTTCAATTCCAGTAACATTTGCAACATTAACCCAATTTTCAAAAATATCTTTATCAGTTCTCACAACAATAATAGCATTAGAATGAATAAGAATAATAGTAACAATACTAATAGCATTAAGCTCAATATTGTTATTTTCAATATGATTAATAGGAGCAGTAGATGTAGAAAGATTTGATGTATTAGGAAGACGGTAATTATAATCCTGAGCATCATGCCCCATCTCGGAGCACCAAGTACAATTATGAGGAAGATTTTCATAAGAAATTTTTTCAGTAATGCATTTAGAGATATCAATCTCTAATAAAATGTGAGATGCTGCTAAATTCCAAAAAGTTGTTGTATTCTTATCCAATTGTAAGGGTTTTGTAACAACCTAAGATTGTTACCCAACTTGAATTTAGTTTAATTGTATCATAATTATCATTCTATCAAGTTCATCTAGTCATTGGAACCAAACCCTGAAGGTTTGGACCAATTTGGAGATCAATCGATTAATTCTAAATATTTTAATATTTAATTAATTAGAAAATTGAGGTATTTATTTTGACCTCGAAATCAAAATCTGACTTCGCCGTTGCGATCGTCACCCCCAAATTAGCTAGGGGTGATGTTTTGGACGCATTCGGAAGTCGTCAAATTTTCGCCAATATTTTAATGGAATTAAATGCATCGAAAAATTAGCATAATTAAATATTCGTCGAAATCAAAATCTGACTTCGCCATTGAATTTTTAACCCCCAAATTAACCAAGGGTGAATTTTTGAGATTTTTCGGAGCGTGTTTTAAAAATCCGAATTTTTAAATAAATAAGAAAATAAATAAGCAATTTTTGGATCCCAAAATGCAATTTCCCCATTTTATTTCCAAAATTTCGGCTGGCCACCTCCTTCTTTCGGCTGAGCCATGCTTCCCTCCCCTCTCTCCCATACTTGATGGGAGAGAGCTTGCCTCTCCCCCTCTAGCTCATCTAGAGCTAATGATGAAGCCCTACCCTTCCCTTCTCCTTTAAAAGAAGAGCTCAGCCCTCCTCTTGAGCTTGCTAAAATTTTCTCCATTTTCTTATTTTTTCCATTTCTGTAAGAGGAAGAAGAAGAAGAAGAAGAAGAAGAAGAAGAAGAAAACAAAGCTTCCTTCTTCCCCTTTTTCTAAGAAATTAAGGTACCTGTTTGCTCCCCTCCTTATTACCTTCTACATGTTATTATTATGCTTGAATGTACCTTAGAAAGCCTATAATCATGTATGAAAGTTATTGAGACTTTTAAAAGTTGCATAGAAAGATGCTCTGTTTTCGTTCATTCTACATACCCTTATATTCATCATCATTTTTTGTATAGTTAGGATATTTCGTTCATGTCAATTTTGGTGTCGATGGAAAGGTATCGGAAATACCTTTCCATTGATATATGGCACCCCTCATGAAATACTCTAAATTGAGAGTAATTAAGCTCGAAAAAATAGCCCTCGCGGGTTTCGCATCTGGCGAAATCACCGTCTGCCGCTGCAGCGCGCTGCAGCTGACAGGAAAACTTAGTAAATCTGTAAATTAACTAATTGAACAGTAGAATTGCAAATTAAACCGCTCCAGCGCGCTGTAGCGCGCTACAGTAGTCTGCAACGGTATTTCATGAAAACTTAGGGAAACGACCAATAAAACTAATTGAACAGTGATTTGCAAAATAGGTCGCTACAGCGCGCTACAGCAGACTATAGCGGAAATATTTCAGAACTTAGAAAATGACAAAATAAATTAATTGAACAGTGAATTTGCAAATCGGACCGCCACAGCGCACCATAGCGCGCTGCAGCGGGCCACAGCGTACCTCAGCGCGAAAAACGCTACCGCGCGCTGCCGCGCGAAAAGCGTTGCAGTGCGCTGCCGCGCCCAAATTTGCAAAATTTCCAGAATTCTTTAGAAATCGCCCAATTTTGGCTGAAATGGCCAAAACTTCACTGTTTTGATATTTTAAGACCCCTAGGACCCTAGTGAGGCTAAGTTATACTAAATTTGAACCTATTTTAGCTAAAATTGAGCATTGCATAAAATTCCATGTTGAAATTAAATTAGTGCTCAAAATCTACTATGGATTCTAAATATGTATTATGCCAAATGCTAAGTAATAGAGTCTTAAGTGCTTGAATTGATATGTATATCCTAATAACAATAATGGCATGAAACCTAAGTCTTTTAGATTTGTGATTAATTGATAATCCCTTTAATTTAATTTAGAATTTGATTAGTATTGATTACCCTTTTGTGTCATCTTTCTTACTATGTACTTTTAGGATGTATATTAGAGAACTTCAATATTTATTTGAATACTCAAATGTGCCTACTTGAACTTAAGCATCTTGATAACTTGATTAAGTAAAAGATACTTAATCCAAACCTAAGCTTAACATCAATAATACACTAATAATGCATTGATTTGTTATTGACCTTTAAATAAACATTGGTCTTAACGATAGAAAGGTTAGGGGTTAAACCCTAGCTTATCTTGATTAAGATCTAAACCTTAATCACTTAATTAATTAACTTTATTATAAGATAATTTAATTGACATTATTCTAATAATGCATATGATTTGATATTGATCTTAAATCATCAAATTAGAAATGCTAAGGATAACATTGAATATGTGTGATTGAATCACCTAAATCCAAACTTTAGATCTTCAATTTTTTCTCATATAAGATAATTAGCATAAGATATAAATAAAATTGTAATAATTTATGCAATGATCTAACTCTAATAAGATTTTTAATTTTATCCCATAATTGTAGAATAGGAAAGGATCTAATGAATTTTAATCATTTGATCTAATCATCTTAACTTAAGTATAATAAGTAAACCTTAAGAAGTAGAAAAGTGAGATCTTAAGGGTCTTGCTATAGGATTCATCATTGAAATAGTTAAAGACCTTAACTAATGATACATTGAGGTATGAAGGCTTTTTATAACTTATTGAGGTAGAAACCTAATTGATCCTTCATAACTTTAGAAGTTGAACTTGTTACCTTGTGGCATGAATCACCTAAAGTACTTAGATTGTGGCTCATTCGTGGTGGTAGCAACCTATGTTGAGTGATCTTTTAATCACATCCTTGGGGCCTTGTGTAGGATACACCTAATTAGAGTAAGGATTAATATATTTGATAAATCCTTGTCGATTAAATAGAATCTACTGAACTCAGATTAGTAGTTGGGTATAGTATGGTATACCCATATTACTGGATTAATTCAATAATATTCAGGATTGGTTGATTCACTCCAATGTGGACTTATGATCAGGTGCTAAATCCTATGGGATTAGCTGAATACAGTCCCATTAAAGTAAACCTTCCAAGACTAAGAGTGTTACAATTAGTGAATAGGATTCTTAGTTTGAGATATAAACTGCGAACGGGTTCCGCCTCCTATCGTAGTGCACTTCGATAAGTGCAATTTAAGTAAACTGAGTATCTGAAGTCACTTTGTGTAGACCACTAAGTATGCTTGTAATTAGGGCATTTAACGGCTTAGATTGAGATATAAACTGTGACCGGGTTCTGCCTCCTATCATAGTGCGCTTCGATAAGTGCAGTTTAAATAATATAAGGGTTAAATCTACCTTTCTTGAAAATATGCTAAATATGTGCATACAATCATTCCAGCTAATAATTTTTAAGTAAACTCTCAATTTTAACCAATTACCATAGTTAGAATCTTAGGAGTTAGAATCCTTTTAGCAGGATTCTGCATAATGGAGACTTTGGATTCATTATCAGATTTTAAAGTATTTTCTAGATTTATCTCATGTAGTTTAGAAGCATGAGCATGAGCATAAGCATGATGTGTGAATATCATAATGATGTATGAGAATCAGAATGATGTATAAGTATTAGTGATGATCTACGAGTTACGGAATGTTGCATACATTGACGGGGGAATTTCTGGATGTATCAGTGTCATCAATAAATAGTATTCCCAATAGGGTGTATGTAGACATTGGACAGTACTGCTCATAACAGTTCAATGATATTTTGGTAGCATATCAGTAGCATACCGTGTTGAGGCATATTCAGATGCACAGTTTCAGTGATATACAGCATAATTTACAGATGATTACTCAGTTTTAGATTCAGTACTATTTTTTGGTTTACTTTCAGTATCCAGTTATAGTTCAATTTTACTTTATTTTACTTCAATTTTGTATATTTTTATACAGTTTTATATTTTCAGATATGTTACAGTTTTGCTGTAGTTTTATACATGTTATATAAATGTTAAGTAAATAATTAGAACTGTTTAAAATAGTTTTGAAGTGTTAGACTTATTGTCTAACACGATGTACTTTTGGGATCCAGCAATTTGCTAGATCCTGAACAGTATATTGAGACAGGTCAGGAGGACACCCAGGAGTTTTAGGAGGAGCCCGTGGAGTATTAGTGGACTCTCCTCTAGCTTTACTTTCTGCTTAGTATTTTCACTTCAGTACATAGCTTTACTTTAGTATTTCAGTAAACTATTTGTAATAATTATGGATGTATTTTCTGTTCTTTTCTGAGATGAAAGTTTTCTACAGCTTCTATGATGAATGATTTTGGATGTTTGCTTTAAGCTTCTGCACCCTATTTTTATACTATTTATACTTAGTATTGTGATGTGATCAGCATGCTGAAAATGCTGATATTTTATACATATATTGGATTCCTATCGTATTTTAAATCCAATGTATGTATTTACCTAATACTTAGGATAAGGATGCTACTCTTATCTTAAGTATTAGCTCTCAATCCTACTTGAGGTTGAGTCAGCAGCCCTTTAGGTGGGCGTAGTTTTCAGTCATTTCAAAGAGACAGGGTATTCCTCCCTGAGTGGCGCACCGCTCCGCCACCGATATGATTGTGCTTAATTCTTTTGCACGCGGCGACGGGGCGTGGCGCTACAGGTTTCCCTACAGCTTGAGCAATATCAAATAAAATATCTTTCGAGATATACTGTAACCAAAGCCCAGGCAGGTAAATCCAAACCGGGACGATGGGGACATCCACCGAAACATCAATGTTTGAATCCCATTTACAAAATTTCAAAGTATGGCCGCTAAGGTCGTAAGAGCCTTTAGAAAAGAGATTGACATAATCAACGTCTGAAGAGCACTTTAAAAAGACACGTTTGGAATCGATTGAACTAAAAAAAAATGAACCCTCAAGTTTAAGCCAACTATTGAATTGAATCTCATAATAAGATTAAAACTAAGTTTAGTTCTATTAAATTTCCCAACCAACATCAACTCATGAGAAGATGCCATACGACAAAAATAACATTGGATGAATTTTTTTGAATGCTACATCAGCAGATCTAAATAGTCACATGCTGCATCAAATAATAGTTTGAATGAGAAAATTCATAGAAAAATAATTAAAAAAAAGGCAAGTTGGGGCCGGTGACTTTGAGCCACATACCATATAAGAACTTTTATAAAATTAAAAATTTATTTAATAAAATAAAAAAATTAAAGAATAAATTTGAGATTCACGTAAATTTATATGTACAAAAAAAACTTTGACTAAGAGAAGTTATAATTCGTCTGTTATTTGGTACTGCAGCTATAGTTTGTTTATTTGATTGACAGATGGCAATTATAGATATTCATTTGCGAGCGTATTGTCGATAATGTTTATTATTAACACTTTATGTATATATAATAATAATATACTGCATACATACATCAGTCTAAGGATTGCTGTTGAAAATTTGCTCATATACATTATTTGAGGATGGCAAGCGATAGCTGTTTATATACAGAAAAAGTGCTTAAAATTCAATGACTTAGCTTTAACTTAAATATTGAATTTTTGAAGTGTTGGCAATTTTTAGATGTGTTTTCTCCCCTATACTTTTGCCTCCGCTCTTTTTTGGGCGTTTTGACTTAGCGGACACAGCTAGAGCACTCCATCTTCCTCATGTATCCCATACTCGTTTCCTCCATCGACGATCTTGTCTTGTTCGTGGGGTTTCATCAGCTTCGACCTTCGGTCAATCTCCTTCTTCCATGTGATGTACGCTCCTCTGGTTATGATTATACTTGACCAACATCGCCATCCCCTCCTCCATCTCGTGTTACCTGAGGCTATTATTTTTGGAAGTGGACCCGCGCCACCTTATACAGTGTTGAGGCTCATTGTCTTGAACTGGTGTTCAACTAGCTCTAGGGGTTGTGTGCTTACTCAGTGACTATACCCATTTCACTTGCTAGCCTCATCCCCCTAACACCGCATTCACACCCTTCCCCACCATTCAGATCATTGCTGTAACAACCCAAGGTTGTTAATCATCATCTATAGCCCAATTAACCTCAAACTTCTCTTAATTAGTCATTAGGAGTGAGTCTCGAAGTTTTAATCTAGTTTGAAGATCAAATGATCAAAACTCTAATTTTTGATAATTATTTAAATAAGGAAAATGATAAAATTATTTTGAACTCAGATAAAAAATCGGACTTCGTCATTGAACTCCTTATACCCAGGAGTAAAAATAATTTGGTGAGTTTTGAAGATCATCAAAATTTTCTGAATATTTTATTGTATTTTTAATACCCAGAAAAATAAGATAAATAAATAAACGTCCAATCAAAATTTTGATCTCACCGTTGTATTCATCACCTTTTAATTAGTCAGGAGTGATTATTTGAGATTTTTCTGAACATTTTATATATATAGTCTAATTCTAATTAAATATACAATTTAAAATTCTAAAATTATTCAATTTTGCAAACGGTCCGTTAGTCGCCGTTGCCACGTTAGTATTTGTTGTCTATCCAGACGACACAAATCAGCGTTATCTAAATTCGCTCTACTGAGACTCCTTCGTCTCGATGGAATCACGGGTGCCCTACACATGGCACCCGCCACGACCTCTCCGAATCAAAGGTCATACAGTTGCAAGGGATGCCGCCAAATGCCTTAATCCTTGTTGTTAAGTCCATACTATCTTTCACCTTTATCTCAGACACAACCCTATCTCCATTGGGATCACTTTTGCAATCTGCTAGCAACCCTAGATCAGCCTCAATTCAGAGAGGAAACTCCGACAGGTACTCCTTTGAAAATTTTCTTTTCAATCATTATTACCATGTAACAGTAGCTTGTATCGAATGCAAATAATACCGATTTAAGTCTGTCAGATGTTCTAATTTAGCATTATACTTTCGAAATCAATCGGTTCCATCCATAAGGAAATCAAGGGTTGCGATTTTTGATACGTTGCATTCATTAAATGATATAGATTATATGTGCATTTTTATATATGTACGTATGTATGATTATATGTTGAAAGACTAAAATTTTATAGTCATATTTATACTTTTGAGATCTTCATATACTTCACATACAAATCTTATAATTTACATATCCAACACTCTACCTTTATGTTAACAAACAAAGCACCATTACTTTACTAGCCATAGAATTATTTTAATTATAAGTAGATAGAGGTGTCATGAACTTAAGAAATTAGGAGGCAATAATATTTTCCTTATAAATATTAAATTTTGGATGGTTGAAATGTATATTATAAAGTTTTGGAGATTATTTAATCAAAATCTTATATTTAATTGTAGTAACTAATAATATTTGGGTATTTGGAATGTATATTTTTAAAGTCTTGGGGGTTTAGTAGGTAAAATCATATATTTATTCCATTAAAATTATGCAATCCCATGAAAGGAATTATAAATGTTTATTCATATTTATGCTAGAATTGCTAGGAATTATATGTTTTGAACTTTTGTTATCTTTTGATCATATTAGTCTATATGTTCTTTTGATTTATAAATTATCTATTCCAATTACAATGTTTGTTCTCTTGTAGAATTTCAATAATGATATCCTGATATTAATTCACCATGTTCAGTATGTTAGTTTTTATAGTTTACTCTCTCTATTGTTTTATTTGGGAGCTGTTTGGTTCTTCAATATCTTCATTTCATCTTTCTATTGATTTGTATCATAAAATAAAATTCAATATCTTTACATTTTGTTCATCGCTATGCAATCTCGTATTAGTAATTCAGGAATGATGGATATGCTAGCATTCTTAGTTGAGGCTAATACTTGAATTAAATGGAGTCCCTTGAGCAATATTTTATTCTACAAAACGACAATTTATATTTGTTGTTTTGTGCCTTCATGAAATGCACCATCGTGCACTATTTGATTAAAATTTCAGCTGTCACACTAGAGTTATGTGGCAAGTGACTGTATGATGCCATATCTTTTAATTATCAATGTTACTAATGCTGTTCATAAGTGGCATCAGTGAGTGTGCAGCATTTGACTTGACATTAGAGTAGGCTATGGAGGTTTGTTTCTTGTCGTGCCATAGAATCAGAGACCTTCCCCAAAAGAAGCAGTAGCCGATGGCCATGATCAGTAGGATTACATCTCTAATGTAAAGCAATAGGAGAAGTGAAGATAATAGAAGAGGCCTTAATGTTGCAAAGAATGCAAGAACAACTAGGTAATAAAACTTGTTCACTGAAATTCAAATGTGACCATATTTGAACTTTTAAGTGATCTGATCTATTATTCTAGTAATTATAATGCTCTAGTCTTATTGTCTTCATTGCTATTAATTTGTTAAAAATCTGCTAGTTATTACATTCAATTTTTAAGTAATTAGATCATTATTTGTATCAACAGCAAAACAACAATGCCTTGATTCATAATTTTTGCAAGCACTACATAACAATGATTTCCAGATTCGATTTTTTTTCGTTAATGCTTTCCGAACAATATATAAAAATTGAGAGATATTCAATATAGAATGATAATTTATTTTGATAAATTTTTTTAATAAAGGACATAATTTGCTTGAATTAAGTGAGTTTTATAGCTCCAAAAGATATGCTTTTCTTTTTAATCAAATAAATAAAATTGACATTTGGAATAATTTAAAAATGAATAATTATGAAGTTGTAGAATTGGATGCCATTCCTATGTATATATTAAAATTTTAATGGTGCTAGATGAATGGAATAGTATTATGATTTTTAATTGTAAGATTAAAGATAATGTGCATGCTTGTTCAAATCATAGAAGAAATAAGCTAATGAGTAATATTTTGAAATTTTGGGAGATATTGATTGAACACTAGTATTGACAAGGAACTACTATTTCATCGAATATATTTGTTTTTCGGTTAGATAGATCAACTATGAAAACTATATTTTTACTTAGGGATTGTTCATCAATGATAATTTTTTTGGAATTAATAGAATAAGATACATTTAGGAATAAGTCATCTCCTCATAAATTGAAGCCTCGCCAATATTACTTATTATCAAAAATCTTATGGTTAGAATAAGGTTATTGATCAAGTTATGATAATTCTTGAAACGCTGCAACACATTGAGATTAAAACTTTGAATTCATTTCATTAAACATTGTGCATAATAATAAAACTTAACTTATATATTTCAGAGGAGTTTATATGATGGATTTTAGTACAACTGTCATTAAGCCTGGGCAGGCTATTGGTGTATCCGGAGATCACATAATTTCTTTGAGGGAGAATATGTGTGTTTGTATTTGACCCCACGTTCAGATAAGTCGAGTAGACGTAATTTTGTGCCCACAAAATAAAAGTATAAGATAATCAAATAATATTTACACTTTACAATCTTTTATTATTGTACTTTCCTACATTCAGTCCTTGAGACTAAAGTTGTTTATTTGTTTAGTTTATTGCAGCACTTTACTTTACAGCTTTATATACTTACAGTGTAGCTTTACTTACTATTTTTATACTTTTATACACTGTCTTTTACTATTACCTTGCATTTGCTTATTTGGACATATTCATACTCCCATTACTTATTTAAATATTTTTATGCCTTATTAATATATTTGATGCAGGGTTGAACAGTTTAAATTATTGAATAAACTTACTTGCACTCTTTACAGTCCTTGATACTGTGTTTTTCCCTTCTATTCTATCTTTTGCATTTTTGCATCGCTTAAATAAATTATAAATGGCTAATATGATATCTGCATAATAATGGATTTAGTTTACTCTCTTATATTATACTTAGACTTATTAAAGTCTAACCAAATTTTTTTTTTTTTGGCTATGCCCAACCGTATTATAAACCAAATGCGGTAGGTTCAGGAGCTTGTTATGGATCTTGAACTCAAGGGGGATCGTGTCCAGTCTTTGTAGTTCGTGCACCCTTCCTAGCTCATGTCTTTTACTGCATTCATTTTAGAGGATATATGTCCTTCATTAAAAGCTTGTATAATATTATTAAATGTTGTATTATACTTTACTAATTTGTGATGCATCTATTCTTCTATTATATGAATGGCTGGAAAGGTATAAATGTTTATTTCATTAGTTATGCATATGACTTTTCCCCTTTAGAGATCATTAACTCATAGTAGTACTTATTAATAAGTTTAGTTTCATTAATCCAATATTAAGTACTATAATAACCCTCATTATTGGGTTAGATTACTTAATCTAATAACGAGGCATTATAATTGCCTTCCCCTGCTTTGGGTAGACTCTCCTTTGCACGAGTGGTCTCCAAATCTTCGTAGGGGATTAGTGACCTCATCTGCCTGACTATATGTGCACATTTGAGTATCTGCTAGAATAATTCTTTCTTCTTTTCTACCATCAATGTTACTAAGCACGAATTACATCACTTCCTTATATATTTCTCAGCTAGCAAAGCATTGATTAAAGATGCTGAGATAAAAGCAAATACAAAAAAGACTCAAATATTAGAAGACTCAGATTTAGGTCATTTGTATAACGCCCGCAGAATACCAAAAACTTGACGGAGCATCAAAACATAACCAATGTAGAATTTGATCGAGAACCAGAAGAAATCTCCAAGTAACCAAACCAGATCACTAAATAAATGCTCCGAGGAAATAAAATAAGATGGGAACCAAAACACGGCGATAGAAAGCTCGTCAATTATGGATTGCACAATAGTTCCTGCATTCAGTCCTTGAGACTAAAATTGTTTATTTGTTTACTTTATTGCAACACTTTACTTTACAGCTTTATATACTTACAGTGTAGCTTTACTTACTATTTTTATACTTTTATACACTGTCTTTTACTATTACCTTGCATTTGCTTATTTGGACATATTCATACTCCCATTACTTATTTAAATATTTTTATGCCTTATTAATATATTTGATGCAGGGTTGAACAGTTTAAATTATTGAATAAACTTACTTGCACTCTTTACAGTCTTTGATACTGTATTTTTCCCTTCTATTCTATCTTTTGCATTTTTGCATTGCTTAAATAAATTATAAATGGCTAATATGATATCTGCATAATAATGGATTTAGTTTACTCTCTTATATTATACTTAGACTTATTAAAGTCTAACTAGGTTTTTTTATTCTTGGCTATGCCCAACCGTATTATAAACCAAATGCGGTAGGTTCAGGAGCTTGTTATGGATCTTGAACTCAAGGGGGATTGTGTCCAGTCTTTGTAGTTCGTGCACCCTTCCTAGCTCATGTCTTTTACTGCATTCATTTTAGAGGATATATGTCCTTCATTAAAAGCTTGTATAATATTATTAAATGTTGTATTATACTTTACTAATTTGTGATGCATGTATTCTTCTATTATATGAATGGCTGGAAAGGTATAAATGTTTATTTCATTAGTTATGCATTTGGCTTTTCCCCTTTAGAGATCATTAACTCCTGGTAGTACTTATTAATGAGTTTAGTTTCATTAATCCAATATTAAGTACTACAATAACCCTCGTTATTGGGTTAGATTACTTAATCTAATAATGAGGCATTATAATTGCCTTCCCCGGCTTTGGGTAGACTCTCCTTTGCACGAGTGGTCTCCAAATCTTCGTAGGGGATTAGTGACCTCATCTGCCTGACTATATGTGCACATTTGAGTATTTGCTAGAATAATTCTTTCTTCTTTTCTACCATCAATGTTACTAAGCACGAATTACATCACTTCCTTATATATTTCTCAGCTAGCAAAGCATTGATTAAAGATGCTGAGATACTTAACTTTCCCATAAATACTTCAGGCTTACTCCCACCCTTAATAACAACTTTCTTTCTATGATAATAAATCACAAATTTATTCTTGTTGAGCTAATTCATTCCTATAATGATGTCAAAATTTGCAATAAGTAGCATTATCACTTTTGCTTCATATGCCTTGCCATTAATCGATATGTTATAGTCGCAATATTTTTATGCACTCATGAGTGCATCAGGTGGTAACCCATGTTCAAGGTTCTTAGCTAGGTTGTAATAAATTAGTTCAAAAAATTTGGCAAATCTTTCTGAAATGAACATGTGGCTTGCACTAGTGTTAAATAATATGTGCAAGATTTGTTATTGAAATGCAAGTTGATTGGGCTTAAATGATAGATAATTTATGCCTTACTTAACTATAAATATATTTGTGAAAAGAAAAAAAAGAATGTGGTACCAAATACCACCTCATTATCTTATGGGGCTAAAATCTTGCACGTGCAGCTTGCCTGAGAGCAATCGGTCTTCCCCTTTGATTCATTGCTGACGCTTTAGAATCATTATGCAAACCTTTTCTTTGTGTAGGTGCAAGAGCTAGTCTGGCTGCTGATGTTAGTTCTTGTCTCCCATTTGGTATAAGTACATGTTGTTGCATCTGAGAAGAATGGGTAATCCTCTGACTATCCACCATATGGGATGTTTGACATTGCCAAAAGTTGTGTTAGGTCATCCACATGTATATTGTATCCCGCTTCTATGATAACAATTACCGTAAGGATGCGGTCAATTGAATTTCTCAGCTAACTAATCCTATATCTTAAAGTAGTACTTCTATACTTTAGTGCAAGATCTTATGATCTTGCCTTAGTGTTAATAATTCATTAATTGCTA
This sequence comes from Gastrodia elata, assembly GCA_016760335.1. Classification (NCBI taxonomy): domain Eukaryota; kingdom Viridiplantae; phylum Streptophyta; class Magnoliopsida; order Asparagales; family Orchidaceae; genus Gastrodia; species Gastrodia elata. The sequence goes on along the minus strand of CM028670.1, from coordinate 92,810,427 downwards.
AGTCATATTAATAGATAATCTATTAGGGGAGGAAAGTTTACTATTAGGCTTTGAGATAGGAACTTAGATGCTCCTTATTAACTTTAGATAGTTTATCTTAGACTCTTGTGGTATGTTCACCTAAGAACTTAGAATGAGATTCTCCCATGTGGTAGTATCCTAAATTGAGTGACCTTTTGGTCACATTCTTGGAACCTTACGTAAAATTTACCCTAATGAAATACGGATTCATTAGTTTAATAATCCTTGTTTTTTAAATAGATTTGATGAAATTAGTAGATAATTAGTGGGATGTAATAGTGTATGCCCATGTGCTGAATCACTTCAGTAAAATCCAAGATTGGATGTGTCACTCTAAGTAGGATTGTAGAGTCTTGATCTTATTATAGGTGATTTGATAAGTACAGTCCAGCTTAGAGTAATCCTTCTAAACTTAAGAGTATTATAAGCAGGAAACTTGAATACTTAGTTTAAAAGAATAAACTGTAAAAGGATTTCGTCCCCTTATCTTTGTGCGTATTGATAAGTGCAGTTAAATAAACTAAGTATCTCAAGTCACCCTTCTTAAAACACTAAGTATATTTGTAATTAGGGTATTTAATAGCTTAGTTTGAGAGAATAAACTATAAAAATAGTTTCATCCCCTTATCTTTGTGCTTATTGATAAGTGCAGTTAAACAAACTAAGTGTTGAATTCATCTTTTTTGGAAACATACTAACTATGTGTATACAACCCCTTCGGTTAACACTTCTAAGTATAATCTTAATTAAGATCAGTTCTTGAATTAGAACTAGAAGTTAGAATTCATCTATATGAATTATGCACAGTGGAGACAATGGAATCATTACGAGATTTTCAAGTAGTTTTTGATGATTTTTACGAATCATCTTTCGTGCAGTTTCAATTTCGGGCCAATTTAATATAATTGAATTTTTGGATTTAATTTCTTTAAGGAAATTAAATAAAAAATTAGAATCTATAGTCAATTTAATTGAAATAATTCCAATTAAATTAATTGAATAACTTTGTCATTTTAAATCCAAAATATATGAAATTGTATATCATTTTGATAAAAAAAAATGTGTAGAATAATAATTTATAATAATAAATTCATTTTTGTGCTTAATTTTGTTAATTTTGCCTAATTACTCCAATTGCTTGATTAGGGCATATTAGCACCTATAAATGTTCAAATGCCTTGTTAGGGTATCTTGTTGCTCATTATAGCAGTAGAATTTATTTCCAATATTTAACTTAATTTTTTATAATTAATTTTCTTAAATTTTCTCTAATCATTAAGTTGAATGATTAGGGTTAATTAGTGAATTTACTTAACCTAATGGCATGCCTTAATTTTCTGAAGGTTCACTTGGATGCTTAGAATAACTTAGTTAGGTTAGATTTATTTTCTAAATCTAACTTTGATTAATTAAATTATAAATACCTTAAGGTTATATTAGTGATAATTAGCCATAATGACTATCTAATTTTGATAACTTTGGCACTCATTGATCATGAAGTAGTATGGAGCATGTTTGGAACTTCTTAACCTAAATCAGACACTCTTAATTCTCCATCCCTCCTAATTAGAGAGAACCCCTCATTAACTTAATTAAATATTTTGGCTTCACCAAAATGGAATCTATTACTAATTTGAGCTTCAATAATTGATGAGTAACTTGATGGTAACCCTGCATTTCAAATTTTTTATAAGTAAACCTTAATCCTGTCTAATTAGCTTTAACCCTAATTAGCCTTAATTAAGTTTAGTAATTAATTTAAACTTAAGTTAATCAATAATTTTGCACTCATTGATTTGCATGAATTTAACTAACACTTACTAATTTTGTCATTTGTTCTTAGACTAGCAAGTTATAAGATCAAACCTTAGTGTGGTTAGTATGATTAACTATCTTAATCAAAACCTTAGATCTTTTTGATTTTCTCTCAAGTAAGAAGACCCGCATACTTTGATCCTTAATAATTCAATAAAATATGATCAACTTGCAAACAATCAAATCCTAATAATTGTATGATTTTACCCAATAATTTAAGTGCTTATGGCTAAGATAAAGTTTAGAAGATTGGCATGTTTGATTTTGCATCTCAACCTAATGATTGAACTTATAAATCTACATATAATTGCACTATTTGATTTAAAAATCAATTCATGGTAAGTATATATTTTATGTAATAAATGTAAACTTTAGACCTTTAAAGTATAAAGATAACCTTAAGTTTAAGTAAATACTATACCTTTAAATAAGATAACCTTTGAGGTAGGAAATGCTTTATTTGTCTTATTTTGAGGTAAGACCCTAGATGAACTTTATCAACCTTTGATGATGGGTCTTATGCCTTGTGGTAGAATAACCTAAAGAGAATTAGATTAAGTTATCTTTTGTGGTAGATAACTTAAATTGAATGACTTATATGTCACTTCCTTGGAATTATTTGTGTAGAACCTGTTATAATGGACATTGGATTATATAGTTTGAATTTCCTTGATCATAAATTAGTTTGTTTAGAACTATAAGTGATAAAAATACCAGTATTATCATATGAAGATTGTAGTGCATATTCATAGAACTGATTTATTCAGTAGGATATGAAATTAGTTAATTTACCCTAAATAAAACTATAGAATTTTAATAATAAGATAAGTGCAGTTCAGTTTAGGATAAATATCTCAAGTCATGAGAATATTACAAGTAGGGGATTGAACAATTTATTTTGAGAGAATAAACTGTAAAAGGATTATGTCCCTTATCTTTGTGAGCATTGAAAAATACAGTTAAGCAAACTAAGTATTTAAAGTCACCCTTTCTAGAACATACTAATCATGCATATGTACTTCTAAGCATATGATGAATTAGGATGCCATAAAAATATAATATTGAGTAAATGTTGATTTTAATAGAATTAAACTTAAATTATACAGCTCATGCGGTTAACACATTCTGATTTATATAGTATTCAAAGTGAATGTGCCTATTTAAGGGAATATGATAAATAGTTAGACAATAAGAAGAGATATTTACTTTTGTCTGTTTATTTTTTAGTTTTGATAATTTGATAGTACTTAGTGTATTAAATTCCTAAACATATCATGAACCGCATAAGCATATCATATTATTAGCGGAGTAGTTCTGTTCACCTAAAAAATGTGGGATGCCATGTGACATCTAAGTATGCATATTTATGGCATAAACTCAATAGCATATTCAAATATATATACAGTGGCAACAACATAATTTTATTTTCAGTTATTTCAGTCACAATTTCATTTCAGTGAATTTACCTTCAATACTTTGTTCATTTACAAATTTTTTGCGTTCCGTTTTAGTATTTTGGATTACAGTTTTAGTTTACTTTAGTTTTTTACTGTTTGATTTTTGTTTTATAAAATGTTAAGTAAAATCCATAAATGTAAAATAATATTAATTGCAGCTTAAGATATATTTTGACTTATTATCTAACAAGATATTCCCTTTTTTTTTTCGCAGGGGCTCTAGCATTGTGAAATCGATAATATCAGATTCTGAGCAGTTGGAAGAGTTAGCTTTGGAGGCATCCTAGAAATTCTAGGGAGGCATCCTAGGGTTTGTGTAAGGCTTGTTAACCATAAATCTTTGTAATCTCCTCTTAATTGTGACTTTTTCTGCTTTCCTTCAGTGGACGTAGATGATAGCACCAAACCACATAAATATATGTCTTTGTGCTGTGATTGTGCTTTCATGTGTGTTTTTTTTTGCTTTATTTTGATTTGCTCAATATTTACAATCCTTTGTTCAGCATGTTGAAACCTTACAACCCGGCTTCGATCCCAACAAAAGTGTTATGAAAATACATGTTGTAACGTTCTTCGAGCGCCCTAGCACCACCTCTTCGACATAATAAGCATAAAAACAGTCTATCGTGTGCTTGAGCTACTTTGCATCGGTTACGAAACGCTGGATTAGCGCTACTTGGTGCGGGGTTCTTCTCTCCATAAAACAGTTCCGAGATAAAAAATAAAATTGGTGAATGAATTTGGAGTTTCAAAAACTCATACAAAACTACCTAAATAAACTATTAAAGCTTTCAAATGATTTCTTGAAACTTCCGAACTTCAAATAGATGAAGTTCGTCGGAATGGTTTATATTATACAGAAGGTCATGGTTTATATTTTATTTGCCAAATGGGTAGTGATCTTAACTTAATTAAGTCTTAAGCACAGATGATCTCGTCCTTAGAGTCAAAGATCTTTAAATATTGACTTTTGTGAAGATATAATATTATACTCTTATTTATTTTACGAGTATATATTAAAATATATAAATAATGTATGAATTTAATATATTATGAAGTTTATAAGTAAGAAAATAATAATTTTCTATTTATCATATAAATTTTTAATGCGTATTCTTATGTAATCAACAGATTTAAATACATATCACAGTCCGAGAAAGCGAGGACCCGACAAGAAAGAAGAAACAAAGCCAATGCAGTGCAGCATATCCGATTATAAATATGACCCACTCAATGGCTTTCTCTATTCACTTCATCAAGAGATGGCTTTCAAGCTTGTGGGCTTTTGGGCGGCCATCGTCTGCCTCTTCTCAGGAGTGTCATATGGAGGAGAAACCCAAGCCGATGTAGCTTCCTCTCCTCATATCTGTTTGATTTATCTGCAGTCACTTACTATACGTCACTGTTTGTAACGCACTGAACAATCTCAGATCTACATCGTTTATATGGGCGAGAAGCCGCACGATGATCCGAAGCTCGTCACTGCTTCGCATCAACGCTTGCTGAGCTCTCTTCTTGGCAGGTGACAGCTTTCATCATTGATGGATGCTTTTCTGTTAATTAAACGAAGAGAAGCTTATTCTTAAATTTAGTATCTTGCAGCAGAGAGGTGGCTAAGGAATCCATTCTTTACAGCTACACCCACGGATTTTCTGGATTTGCTGCCACACTAACCAAGTCTCAAGCTGAGGAGCTCCAAGGTGAGAAAAAATTGTTCATATTATATAGTTTCAGGTATTGCCAATAAACTGATAAATCCTCTGATGCAGGATCATCGGGTGTTATCAGCATCAAACGCAGCCGCACGCATCGAGTGCATACCACAAGAAGCTGGGACTTCATAGGCATAACAGAAGATGAACCAGTATCTTCTGAGCTTCTCAGAAAGGCCAACTATGGAGATGGAGTGATCATCGGAATGATAGATACTGGTTGCAGTTTTTCTCATAATTTTGTTAAATAATAAAAGATAAATTTCTAGAATATACATCAAAACCTAAAATTTTTTTTATTTTTTGCATATAGATTATCCATATAAAAGTAGTAATTCCAAACATCATATAAACTTTTCAGATACTTAAGAATATCTATTTAATTAAATTTTGAATATTATTTTATAAGTACTTATTTATTTATATTAAATAATATAAATATTATTTTTAAATTTATATTAAAATAATATTTAAATCTTATTGATTAATTTTATTTTTATGTGCATATGAATTCCATAACATTTCTCTCTCTTTTAGCATTTCTCTTTCTAAAAGCTGTTCCTCTAATTTTCTTCAGTTACCTAACCTTATAACTTGAAAAGTCTTGCAGCTATTGTTTTCTATTAAATAATATTTTTTGTTTTATATTTTATATATAGTATAGTGACTAAACATCTGAATTTATTAAATTTAAATATAGTAATTCGTATTTAAAATTCTCTATTACTATTACTGTTTAATAATTATTTAATTTTTTTATCAAATTCCTTATTTATATTTTGAATATCTAATATTTCATTAGATATTAATATTTGAATAAAAATTTGATAGATCTTTTTATTTATTTAATATTCAATTTATTTAAAATATAATATATTTTCTAACAATTATTTATCTAACTTGATAACTGAAAAGTAATTAAATTTTTCCAATTTTAAAAATAATATTTTTTAATAATATTATAAACAGTATTGTGACACCAATCAATGCTGGTTCATTTGCTCATCTTATTAAATAAAAGTATCTTATATTTTAATTTTCATTGCATCTTTTATATTTTCATATTATATTAACATTTAAGCTATGTCCAATTAATTTGAGCAAAGAATTAAATATGTAAGCACATTAGACTAAGAAGATATAGCATTTTATAAATGTAACGATAAGATTAATATGACATATTTTGATTACGAACTAATAAGTACGATTAGCAAGAAAATAAATATATTTTAATATAATCTTTGAGAGCAAGTAAAATATCTTCTATATATAATATATAAAATGAGAAATATTATTTAGATTCATGACATTCAAAAATACTCATTTAATTGAATTTAAATTTTATTTAATTAGTGCTTATTTATTTATATAAAAATAATATTTATATTTATATTAAAATATAAATAAAATCATAATACTATTAAATATGTATTTTTGAGTATAGATTTAAATATCATTTCTTATAAATAAAATAAGTAAATAATTTAACAAAATTAAAGAAAAAAAACATTTCGTAGACCAGCATTTCTCTTGCTTATATTTGATGTAAATAATATGGATTTCAGGGATCTGGCCGGAAGCAAGCAGCTTTAGCGACGAAGGATACAGCCCCGTTCCAACTCGTTGGAAAGGAACATGCGAAGCAGGGGAGCAATTTAACGAAAGCAGCTGCAATCGAAAGATCATCGGAGTGCGCTGGTACGCAAAGGGAGTCAGCAGCAAGACCCTAAAAAACGAGTACCAGTCAGCAAGAGACATGAACGGGCACGGAACCCACACAGCCTCCACAGCAGCAGGAAACTCTATAAGGAATGCGAGTTTCATGGGTCTGGGGGCAGGCACGGCCAAAGGCGGAGCGGCGAAGGCCCGGCTGGCCATTTACAAGGCCTGCTGGGGACTCGGGAGCTGCCTCGAGGCTGCTGTTCTCAAGGCAATCGACGACGCCATTCATGATGGGGTCGACATCATATCTGTGTCCATTGGCGCAGATGGCTATCCATCTGCCACCATAAGAGCTGTGGCCAAAGGAGTGAGTATTATATTCTCAGCGGGAAATGAGGGTCCCGGGTCTCAGACAGTGGGGAACGCACTGCCATGGGTCACCACCGTTGCGGCGACATCCATTGATAGGTCTTTCTCAACCGCCATCACACTTGGCGACAGTCGAACTCTGGCGGGCCAATCTACTTATTATGGGAATAAAACCAGTTTCGTTGAACTTGCTTATGGTGACAGGTATAAAGTTCTAATCTGATTTACTGAGCCATGGATTGTAATACAAAAACAATGTGTTAACTGAAGATATTTGCTGTCAGATGTGATGCAGAATCATTGAACAGAACAGAGGAATTTGCTGGAAAAATGGTGCTATGTTACTCTTCTGATACTGTGGTTAACACTCTTCCGAGAGATGATTTACCAGATGTGATTACTAACATTAAGCTAGTCGGAGTCCGTGGGCTCATTTACGCACAATACACCACTAACGTTCTCGAAACCCTTACCCTCTGTAACGATTTTCCCTGTGTTCTTGTCGACTTCAGAATCGCAACTATTATTGCAATTTACATAAGCACAGCAAGGTGACACACATCTCTGCATATATATTCTTTTATTGGATTCATTTGACTGTCTGTCCGTATTTGAAATGGCAGTGCCCCAGTTGTTCAAGTGCACCCAACACATAATGAGGTGGGAACAGAGGTTTTGGCTCCAAAAGTCGCAGCCTTCTCATCAAGAGGGCCGAGCTCTGACTTCCCAGACTTGCTTAAGGTAGTTATTCTCTTGCACAATATACATTATTATTAATTTCTCGAATCTAAAATCACTTGATGCTTTTCGTCAGCCGGACGTAGCCGCACCTGGAGTCAGCATCCTGGCGGCAGTTAAGAACACATACAAATTTTCCTCTGGAACTTCCATGGCATGCCCTCATGTCTCCGGCGTGCTCGCCCTCCTCAAGGCAATCCATCCTGACTGGTCACCGGCCGCATTAAAATCAGCGATTATCACCACCGGTAAGCAAATCACAGCATCCAGATTCAAAGCCAGCGATGATTCGCAGACTGATCTTTTGACAAATTCCTTTTTGATGAAGCATCCTCCGTCGACGGATTCGGTATTCCGATCGAAGGCGAAGGAATGCCGCGAAAAATCGCAGACCCTTTGGATTACGGAGGCGGGCAGATCGATCCTAACAGAGCAGCCGAGCCGGGACTGATCTTTGAGATAAACCCCGATGACTACTTCGACTACTTCAACTGCAGTTTCCTGTCTTCGGACGGCTGCGGTGGCGAGGAGGCGAAGCCGCTGTATTTCCTGAATCTGCCATCCATTTCTATTCCGGAGCTGAAAAATGTGAGCACCGTCTGGAGAAGTGTGACCAATGTGGGGGAGGCGGAGACGACGTACAAGGCCGTGGCTTTGCCTCCACCAGGGGTTGAGATGACTGTAGAGCCTTCGGTGCTGGGGTTCAGTACTGCCAAAAGAGTGCGGAGCTTCGCGGTGACCTTCAAGCCGCTGCATAGACTGCAGGGGGACTTCAGGTTTGGGAGCATTGTTTGGACTGACGGTCGGAAGCATTCCGTTAAAATGCAGGTTGCGGTCCGTATTGTCATTCAGAGCTTTTATTCCGACACCGCTTAAATCTCATATATATATATATATATATATTTTTTTTTTTTTTTTTTTTTGTAAGAATTTATCCAATATTTCATCAAATAAATTTGTACAAAAAGAAAAATAGAAAAAAAATGAAATAATGACTAAAAGCAAATACAAAAAAGACTCAAATATTAGAAGACTCAGATTTAGATCATTTGTATAAAGCCCTCAGAATAACAAAAACTTGACGAGCATTAAAACATAATCAATGAAGAATTTGATCGAGAACCAGAAGAAATCTCAAAGTAACCAAACCAGATCACTAAATAAATGCTCCGAGGAAATAAAATAAGACAGGAACCAATACACGGCGATAGAAAGCTCGTCAATTATGGATTGCACAAAAGATCATCCAATTCCTCAAAATTTCGAAAGTTGAATTTCTTGCCACTTGCTAACAATCCAAAAAATCTTTATTTTTATATTGAAAGAAATGTTGGAATCACTGTTTGCAGTCTTAATGAAAATACAGGTATTTATTTCATTCCAGGTATATTCAATGATAATGACGATTGCCAAGATATAAGCTCTTCTCTTGATAATATTGAAAGTAAAGAAAATGTGAGAATGAGATTCATTATCATGGAGACAAAGCTGAAAAATAGTGTTGCAGTGTAATCCCATTTTGTTAAGAATATATGTAGTATTGAGTATGCAATTTACGGGTTTCCAAACTGTATATTTAATATTTAATTTGATGCCTTTGCTCCAAATAATATTAGCCCACCAAGCATCCGACAAATGAGAGAATAAAATATCATTATAGCTTTTTAAAGTGAAACAATGCTCGTTCTTGAATAAATAAATATTTCTATTATTATCGAAACTGATATGAGGAGCCATGATTAGAGAAATCGTAACCAGTTTGCTCCAAAAGAGAGAAGCTAGCTTGTTTGTATGGAAAGTGGATTCGAAAAGCTTAAACATATTTCCTTTCCGCCTGTCATCCAGAAGAGAGGTATTGCAAAGAGCAGACCAACAAAGCGACAATTTGCAGCTAATAATCAATTTAGAGAAACAAGCAATACCAATACCACCTTTGCACTTGGGAGAATCAATTTTGTCCCGGGCTAAAATATGCAATTTGTTGATGGTTGTGCAATGACCTAAGAATTTTGCACAAATCCTTTTTATATTCTTGATGATGCTCATCAAAATATGAATGGCTTTAAACTAATGAAATGAGAAGAGGTCAGATTGAAAATTTAAGTAATTGTAGACGTCCTACAAGAGAGAGAGATTTTAGAGCTTATCCCAAGATCCAATGATGTAGTTTAGCAATAGGAGGAGCACACTTTTCATTTTTGGGGTTGGAAGGCATGACCGGAAGACTCAAATATTTTATGAGAACTTGAGTAGTATGGATAATCCAAACTCTATAGAGCTCATCCTCATTAGTCACAAACTTTGAGAAGTAAATGTAGGATTTTTTCTAGTTAAAAGTAAGACCCGATGCTATAAAGAATTATCGAGACAGTCTTTGAAAGCATGGATGTTAGTAGGAGTTGCTTCACCAAAAATAAGGATGTCATCGGCAAAGAGCAAACGAGAGCAACTGAAATTCTTAATTTAAAGGGCTTAACAATATTCTTAGAGACAACTTCATCAAGAATTGTTGAAAAAGAATTTATGGTAATGATAAAAAGGAGCGGCGAGAGCGAACAACCTTGTCTTAAACCTGTGGAGGATGAGAAAAATGCATTCATGGATCCCTGAAGGTTGATTGTGAAATACACATTTAAAATGCAAGTTGTAACCCATTTAATCAAAATAGTAGGAAAATTCAGCCTCTTGAGAGTATAGATGATATACTCTCAATTGATGATGTCAAAGTGTAACAATCCAGATGTTGTTACCCATCAATTAGTAATCTAATTGACTCTAAATCTCTTTCATTACTCTTATATTAGAGTTAAAAGTCTCCACTTCAAATTTCATATGATTTGGAGATCGTTTTGTTATTTCCAACGTTTCCTGATTTTCAAATAATTCTGAAGATACCTAAATTATTTAGACCTCAGAATCAAAAACAAAATCTGCCATTGGACTCAGTAACTTCAAATTAGCTAAGAGTGTTATTCTGGGAATTTTTAGAAATCGTTGATCTTCCCGGATTTTCTGCTAAATTTCGATCGCTCAAAAATTTTCGTTAAATTAGGATTCCAATTTAAGTCAAATAAAAATGTAATAAAAATATCCTCTTATAATGTCTATTAAAAGGATCCTACTACAGAAATTTGAGCACGTTTGGGATCCCAGATTGTCCTGAATAAATTCATAAAATTTAAACTTCAAAGGCTAATAATATAAAAAATATATATTGGATTTTAAAAAATTTTATATATCTAAGTCAAGCATCATATGAGGATGCTATATATCAAGTTTCGTAAATTTTCAAGTTTCCTATTTATCGTAATTAATTTTCTAAGTTTTTCATTTAAAAATTAATATAAAATAAAATACTAGTCCAAATTTAATAATTTTTGAATGTGTGTGTTTGTCTCGTCAAGACGGTCGTTTTGATATTAAGATTGTAATTTTTGGAGCTCAAATGACTCTAGATCTTGGCTCAAAAATTCTAGCCATTTATTTTAATCTAACGGCTGATATAAAATCCTAGATTTACTTATATAACCTTATTCATCCTTATTTTTAACCTAAGTTATCTAAACAGCTGAAATTTCCTTCCCTAACCTAATCCTTCGGCCGACACTCCATACGCGCGCGACTCCTTCGTCCCGACGCGTGGATCGCACCGTCCTTCACTCCAATGAGAAGGCTCAAACCCATGCCGCCTCTACTCCTTATTTTCGTGCATTCAATCTCTCGGCAGCAAGAGGGATTCGGAAGACAGCAAACTCTAGCCGAGAGCCGGGGAAGCCAAGCAAACCCTACTCGAATCTCCACTCGCCGAGCTTCCTCTCGCCGAGTCTTCATCGCACCAAGCCTCTTCTAGCCGAGCCGCTTCATCCCGTCGGCTTCAAATACAGGTACTTCAACATCTTCATTTTTCCTTTGGATGTGTATAAATTATGTTGAATCCCTTCTATCTAATCGATCTCTTTCACCAGAGATTCTATTTCCAGATTTACCACAAACTAATTAAGAATAAGTCTTTTTTTTTTAAGAGTATTCTTAATTCTGTTAACATTCTTTTGAGATCAATTATTTTGTTATATATATATACTTATTTTTAAATATGACTGCTTCTGCGAATTAAGAACTTATTTTGAATTCCAAACAAGCTCAGTTAAACTCGAAATGGAATTCATCAATCAATTCGAAGAATCATGTTTTTAACAGTAACTATGAAACATCAATTTCGAAAATTAGTAAAGCCAAATACTACCTCCTTATTGTTCTTTCCATTTTGACAGTTTCTCATAGTTTAATTAGAGAATACCACAGTTGGTATCCTGTGCTGTGTCATATTAAAGTAGAAGGTAGATGTTGTATACTTTGAGCTCGAGAAGTAACGATTCAGCTGAGTTTTATATTCTACTGTTCCTATTATTATGTGATTTAAAGTGCACCTTACTTATGACGAATCACCTCAAATGACTGCAGTTTTCTTTTTCTTTTTCTTAATATCATCAAGATATTAGTGAATCATTAATTTGCAAAATCCTCATTAAGGAAAAGGAAACCAATTGTTTAAAAGCTGATATTTCTATTGAGCATAATTCTTTTAGTTAATCAATATGATGGGAAACATCTATGAATGATTTAAGCTACCCATAAACCATAGGACTAATGAATATATATTACTAGTGATTTAAATAATCAAAAGCAATTGAATTCAAGTTTATGGCTTATTTATCTTTGAGAAATACTAAAATAAACATACCAATATTTTGCCTTTCCTTTGCTCCATCATTTGGTCATTGAGAATGCTTAATTTCATTGTTGAAGATGCAAATTTTGGCACTACTCTTACTAATGCTATTGTTGATGATGTAACGTTTCAAATTTTCTTTTCCTTGGACTCTAATTCTAATGTTATGAACTTTATGTCAAAACACATTGTAAACAACAATGTTATTAATGAAAATATTGTTTTAATGTTGAATCCTTGATTGTTAATGCCATTAAGTTTAACATTGATAAATTAAATGCTATTGTTCCTTGCATAGTGAATTGAAAATTCGCTATCCTTTATAATTCTGAATTAATACTGCTGGGCTGCTGCTCTAGTCTTGATTTCATATGCTTTGCATTAAATTATGATCTTTATCAATTGTTTTGTAGTAATCATTAGTAATTATCATTTAGATCTTATTAATAACACAACATTATCATTTAGTGTAATAAATGCAAAGTAATGGTTATCTTATATTGGATTCTTATCATGCTACATATAATTGTAAAAGTAGTTAGTTCTAATAATACTTTGTTAGCAAATCATGTTGACATTGAGATAATTCCTTACATTATGCAATATTGTGTCTTTCCTAAGTACTGGCAAATGCTTAATTGGCCTAGAACATTATTTATGATGCTGAAGGAATTATAGTCCATCAATTTGGTCATCTTGATTATATGCTTTTCCTGGAGGAGTCTGTGATATATTAATCCTTTCATTTTATGTGATGAGAATTTGAGATCCAAACTTTATACAAATACAAATACATGAACAGTTGATAAAAGTAAAATCACAAAGCCTTACTTTAGCTAAGAGACGTGGAAGTTGTAATAGGATATTTTTTTTAGTATTCTTTAATTAATACAGAAGTTGAACTATATCATGCAATATGTAATTGGAAAATTTCATATGATCTCATTTTGAGATTGTAAAATCAATGAAGTATGAAAAATATGGTCATCCCCTTTTTTTTTGGGATTATATACTGCTCATTAATTATAAGAGATTGGATGTTGCCATCAAATGAATAAGATTCAAGATGCTCCCATGTAAAGTATGAATCAAACTCCTGCTGTCATTCTTTCTTAATATCATATGTTACTATTAATGTTAAGACGAGTAAGTGTTTTTGTTTTCTTGAAAGGTGAAATAGTTATTGTCATTTATTTAAGAGGGAATCACATGCTAACAATAGATGAAGTTGAGATTAATGGAATACTAGACTAAATACTGTAATCGTTTTTATCAATATCAAATGCTCTCATTTAGTTTAGTTGTAATTAAATGCTGCTATTTATTTCAATAAATTTAATATTACCATGTATTTCCAAAGAATGGATCAATGAGAAGTTGAGCGATTCAATGTTGCCATTAAGTACAATAATAGAATAAATGCTGCCAGTAATATCAAATCAAATGGGAGATTGGAGTTGCCATTCTCTAAAAGAGATTTTATGAGATTAACAAAATTGTTTAAGTATAATTAATTACTGTTATTTAATTGATAAATTATAAGTATTGACATGAAATTTAGAAGTTCAAATTGTTGCCATCCTTTATTCTTATGGGAAAATCAAACGCTTTGTTAAACTGTTTAGTGTGGGTTGAGCATAAATTCTTATATTTCATATATGATTTATTAACGATAATTAATGAAAGTAAGGGTAAGAGTTGCCATCATTCATGTGATTAAATATTACCATTTTTAGTTTAATGAGATTATAAGTAATACAATGTTATCAAATGCTGCCACATATATATACATTAGAATCATATCTTATTGCCATCGAATGAATGAGGAATAAAAATGAGTATTGAAGTTGTCATTTTTTTTATGCTGTAATCTCTTGTATAATCATATGAGATCAATTATATAGATGACAGGAATCCATGAGACTTAAGTGTTTCAATGTTGCTATCAAAGGAGAACATGTGATGCTACTTAAATTCAATATGAATCAAATATCATAAGTCAAAAGTCGCTATCTTTTATTTTAGAACATGCACATTTCTGTCATATATATATAATAAATCAAATTGCTGTTATTTATTTCATTATGAGTCAAATGCCATAAGAAGTCAATTGCTGTTAAAATAAATGATGTCAATCCTTCTCAATATCAAATGCTAACTGCTGCTATATATGGGAGATTTAAAAGTTATAGTTTACTTAGATACAAATGTTGCTATGTAGATTAAGAATTCCAAATACTACTACTGAAGTTGAGAAATTCATAAATTTTTATGTTCATCAAATAATATTATGTATTTTGCAAAGATACAATGTTGCCTTCAAACTTATATGCAAATGCTGCCATACAGTTTAGATGAATTAAAATGCTTTTGTATTCTTTGCAATATAAAAATAGTTGTTATCACATGTTGTTTTTCTCTATTTACTAAGTTTTACTTTTGGCATCTATGAATTTCTGAACCCATAATGCTGTAATTTATAAATGCTGATTCATATATTAATATTTTAATAAATACTAACTTTAATGATGATTCTTTGCAGGATAAGTTGTAAGAATAATACAAGAATACCAAATTAAATGTTATCTATGAAATACACATAAAGTCACTACTCTTAAAAATTGCTGATTTTAGTCAGCATCTCTTTTTATTTGATGTTTAATATAGGAAGTAGATATTAAACTGCTTAGTTTGATTTTATGTATTTGAAATTACTGTAGAACTAGAAATGAGCAATCCTGTAAAAAGGATTGAACTTTATTTTAGAAATAGAATTAAACTCTATTTTAGAATTGGAAATAAGCAATCCTGTAAAAATGGTTGAACTCTATTGTAGAACTGGAAGTGAGCAATCCTATAAAAAGGATTGAACTCTAATTTAGAACTGGAGATTGATTGTGAAAATTGTATATTTGAACAAAAACAAAGGAAACTCTGCCGAAATTTTTAAGAATTTTAAGACTTAGAAAATTTTCAAAAAATTTTAATATTCAATTCAAAACATCCATTTCAATGGTTCATTTTGAATTTTAACTCTCAATCAATTTGATTGAAAATAATAGTTTCTTTTCTTTTTAAGCTTTAGATAAGCTTTCATTTTATTTTATATTGAGTTTAATATATCTTTTTCCTAATTTCAAGTTTCATGAATGCTTGCATAGCTTTGAGCCTCTTTTCTTGAACATTCATTCAAGAGCATTGTGCATAAATAAAGATTTTTCTTAAAATTTTAAAGGGGAATGCCTTATGGTAAATTGAGTACAAAAGAAAGTGCTTATATTAGGACTTCACATTTTAGAGAGGGTAAATGTGAATGTTCAACTTCTCCACTATATCCGGTTAAGCGGACGTGCTTAACTCCTCGCCCATTCTGTTGTGTACTCCTACAGAATGAGGTATTGCTAAATATAACTTTAACTACAGATATAAGAGATTCTTTTACAAATTGTAAGATCTCTTCATAACTGTTTAGTTATGCTTCCATATTATAGTTCTAGACTATGATTATCTTAGATTAATATTTCCTTACTTCCTTTAGCTTTACACTCTATATTTTCAGTATTGTGTATTGTTTATTTCAGTTTAATTTGAATACAGTGTATGTTGCTTAATTTCAATTAATGCTCCACTGTATGTCAATTGCTTACTTAGCATATATTCCAATTGATCATATATTGCTTTCATTTCATGCACATAGCAGTTTATAGCCTTTAAAATGCTTTCCCTTACCAATTTTCAGTAATAGGCTATAACTTTATTAAAAATGAGTATTTTTACTCAATTAAATACATACTGTTTTTCTTACAGTTATGCTTACTCCATTTCCCATACTTTTCAACTTTTATAGCACCGCTATTTATTTTAAATTGTAAATCATAATTATGATATCTTGTTAATCTAAAAACATAGCCAATTTTAAAATGTGCTTAGACTGTTTAGTCTAACTACACTTTTTCTTTTTCTTAGCATTGCCCTATCATATTTAAATACCAAAATATGATAGATCAATGGCCTTTTATTTAGGTAATGCAGGTCCAAGTACTTGAAGAACTTATAAAGAAATCTGCTTCCGCTTAGTCATATATAGTTCACTTGTATTTTCTTTTATTTGCCATTAATAAAAAGGTTTGTAATAATAAGATTATAAACTATTTAAGTTACTTTTGCTTATATTTATCTGTGTTATATCTTCTATAAATTGCTTGGGATGAATGAGTGGATTGCCTATTTTGTAAATGCTTGTATTACTGCATTTATTTGTATCTTCCTTTTCATTCATTTTTAACTTAACAAATGCTCAAAAAGTGACTTGGCCACTTAGCATCAACACTTGAATAGTTTTCTTCTAATCAAGTGTTGGGTGCTAAGGTAACACCCCAATATCTGGATTAATCTTCTATCCAATTATTGGGGCCGTTACACAAAGGCTTTCTTAAGATCAATCTTAGTGCAGAAGATATTATTAGAGCTCCAATTAAATATTATGATAATTTTATTTGCTAAGATGATATGATGGGAGATCTATCTACCTTTCACAAAAGCCACTTACGTAGGATGAATGATGTCTAGCAAATAATGTGAAATATGATCTACAATTATTTTTTATATAAGTTTGTAAAGCGTGTTGTAGAGCGAGATAGGCCTAAAATTCTCAATGGACATGTCATCTTTTCCTTTTGGAATTAGAGTGATAAGATTGTGATTGAGCCATCTGAGAATGATTATTTTTTGAAAAAAGTAGTTGATGCCTTGTAAAATTCATGATTTTTAAGCTTTCTTGAAAAAAAAAACTAACGTAAGGCCATCCGGCTCTGAACTAGAATTGTCTTTAATGGAGAAGAATATGCGCTTAACTTCATCTTCAGTAATAGGCCTATAAATATCCCTGTGATAAGAAATATTATTATTAGCATAAGTGAGAAAATTATTGATACCATATCCCATTCTTTTGTTGAGAAGAGAGTCAAAATAAGAAATGTCTTGATCCTTTAATTGAGGAAAAAAGGAACTAGCTTGGTTCCTTCTGATGGCCATTTGAGTGTAAAAAAACTTAAAGATTGTCTTCCCCAAGAGAAAGCCAATGAGCTTTTGCCCTTTGTTTAGCCCACGATAGTTAGTTAAAGATGATATATTTGTGATTGTGATTAATATGAAGCAACATGGAACAATGATCAGCATTAAAAAGATGGTGGTCAGAAAAATTAATAGCTTCAACCTGCTCTTGCCAAATTCTCTTGACTTTTGAAGGATGAGGAGATTCAGTGGAATTTATAATCCTGAAGATTTTCTTGGTTTGAACCTACAATAACCCAAGTTGTTACCTTAGTCAATTAAGACTAATCCAAGTCCTGATTTTCTTTCTAGTGCACTAATTAAGTCATCAGGAGTTCGCCACCAGGGCCTAGTCCAAATCAAGGATCAAATAGATCAAATCATGATTTTGGGAATTTCAGAAACCCTGGAAAATGACCTAATTATTTTAATCTCATATCAAAAATCAGACTTCGTCATTGCACACGTTGCCCCCAAATTGGCTAGGAGTGATGTTTTGGCGACAATCAGAAGTCGTCAAAATTTCGTTGAATATTTTAATAATATTTAATTTGACCTCAAAATCAAAATATGACTTTGCCATTGCGATCGTCACCCCCAAATTAGCTTGGGGTGATGTTTTTGACACGTTTGGAAGTCGTCTGATTTTATCGAATATGTTAATGTAATTAAATACCCTAAAAATAGGAAAATTAAATACTCATCGGAATCAAAATCTGACTTCGCCGTTGCGTTCCTCACCCCCAAATTAGCTAGGGGTGAATTTTTGGGATTTTTCAGAGATCGTTTATAAAATATAATTTTAGAGATTAATTAATTTAAATTATTTAAAATCTATTTTTATTTTTCCTCCTTCTTTTTCTATTATTTTTCTCTGGTTGGACCCCACCACCCTTTAATTCCTTCTAAAAATTCGATGCCTCCCTCTTTTCCTTTTCTTTTCCTCTGCTCCAGCCCTGCCTTTGTCCCCCTCTTCTCTCAACCTCCTGCCACCCCCCCTTATCTCCACAGCTGGGATGGGACAACTCATTCCCATCGCATCCAAAGCCAGGCCTTCTCTTCCATTAAAACAAGTTGAGCTCTCCTCCTCTCATCGTTCCTCTATTGCTGTGCTGCTGATGAATCCCTCAAGCTCCTAAATTCTTGCACAAAACAGAGCTCTCTTCCTCCATTTTTTTCCATTTGAAAGCCAAGGTACCTCCTTTCCTCCTATTGAATGGATTCAATAGCTACTTTATTTTACTCTTAAGCTTATGTTGCATCCTTAAAGAATTTGTGTTTAGATTATGGAGTTCATTAGAGCTCATTAGGTTTGTGATTTTAGAAAGTTGTAATAGCTCTGTTTTTCTTTCTTTTTGCACACATGAATCTTTAACCGCATTGTTTGTATAGTTAGAATAATTGCTTTGTGCCGATTTTGATATCGATGGAAAGGTCTCAGAAATACTTTCCATCAGTATATGGCACAGCACGTGAAGTGCTCTAAGTTGAGAGTATTTGAGCCCGAAAGATGACTTGTTACGGTTTTCGCACAGGCGAAATCACCGTCGGGCATTGCCGCACGCCGCATCGCCCGAAGTTTTGAACTCGAATCCATCGCAGCATCATAATAGTTTGCTGAAGCGTAAAAACATTTTTGATGAAATTAAATTTACACGCCGTAGCACGCCGCAACGCCTAAAAGCACTGCCGTGCGCCACATCGCCAAAATCTGATACAACGCGCCGTAGCAGCAGTGCCCGAAAGCGCTGCAACGCACCGTAGCAGCCGCACTTTGGAAAAATAGGCACCATAGCGCACCGCAGCGCCTGGCTTTTGGCCAGAACTGTCTAGATTGGTCTAGAACTGACTGAAATTGTCAAAACTTCACAGTTTTCAAAACTTAAGGACCATAGAACCCTAGTGGAGCTGAAATATATCAAATTTGAACTAAGTTTAAGTAAAATTAAGCACTGTATAAGTGTGTCAGTGAATTTTAATTTGCCTTAGATGATAATTAATCCATAATCTCCCCTAAAACTATAGATATTGATTTGACCATATCTTAGTCAATTATACTCCAAATTAAGAAATTCAAGATGCTAACTAGGTTAGAAATTTAGTGCTAATAGTAAACTAAAACAAAATTTGGATTTTGACCACTAGAAACCCTAGGTTGACCAAAATACCAATAACCCTATTTAGGTCATAACTTGGCCAAATGATGTCCAATTTGAGTCTACTCCTAGTTAAAGTAGTCAGTGTGATATAGGAAAGCTATAGCCACTGATTTTGCTAAATTTGGATCTCAAATGGCCAATAGTTTCATCCTATTAAACCTTAATTTTGCTTAATAGGATTTGCCTTAATTATTAGTTCATATTTAGACTCAAACTTTAGTCCTTAAGACCTACCCTTTGGATTTTGTGATTAACTCCAATCTCGTGGTATTTAATTCATAATTCTTAGTCTTAGTAGATCTTGATCAGATCTTAGTTTAGAATTTCTAAATTTATCAATTAGGTCGTAATGATTTCTTATTTAACTTATAGTCGTTATTGATTGAATTAAATTAGAACCTGATCAGGTCTAATTGCTTTAACTTATAAGGTTATGCTTCTAAGTTACACTCGATAGTAGAATTAGAGATCCTAAATTTATGTAACTTGGAATAATTAGAATAGCTTACAACAGATGTCACCATATGTAGTAGAGTCCTTTGCTCACTATTGTCTTACTTGTGCTTTCACATTTCTTATATTTTATGCATTATTCCTTGAACATGTCTTACAAGATAATATTATTGTATAAAATGAAAACATATAATATTTAGGATAACATTGCATTGGGTTCAGTTACTTGTTGATTTGATGTATTTTACCCTAACTAACAGGGGTAAGGAGAAATAAAGAGTACTTAGTATTACTCATTGAGGAGTTTTGTGCTAAGTTTGGAACCCGTATAGTCTTGTAGATATGCTTGACTCCTCAGCTGCTTCTGGATGTGTCCACAGAAGTAAAAAAAAACAACTAAAATATTTCTATATTTGTGATTACTGCCTATTCAGTTCAGTTTCAGTTCTATTATTTCTAGCCTAGCCTCAAATGATGCTAGAAATATTTTGTCACCTTAGCCTCCGCGTTGATGCTAAGAATCTTTTTGATATCAGCAGGCTAGATTAGCCCTCTTCTGATATGACAGTACTTACATACATGTTCACTGTTAACAGTTTACCATTTACTGTTTATTATTAACTGTTTTATGTTTATCATTGCACTTGACCTTAGTCTACCTTACTTTACTTGTTTACTTGCATATTATAGAATGCTAGACCTTTATTACTTACTTATATGTACCATTATTGGATTCATTTCTTTTAAATCAACATATATCATATAATCATCAGCATATTTAGGATTAGATTTTTTTTCAGTACTTTTACTTACTGTATTATACATATATGCCTATTCTTGCTTAATTTACTTGAGGTGTTCCTTTTTGCCTCAAATCTTGCTTAGTTATAAATATTGTATTTATAACTTATCATTCTCATTTGTATTCTTGTTGCACCCTTACGTTTTGCTTGCTTTTATAGTCTAAGTAAAATGATGATATCATAAAATTTATAAATTATTAACAGCCTAAAATGTACTTAGATAATATGTCTAATTATATTTTTTTTCTTTGGCTGGGGCCATAATATTGTGAAACCAAAAATGATAGATTTTGAGTTACTAGAGGTAGTTGAGCCTTCTGAAAATTAGATTATGGAGGAGGAGTGTGTTGTCGCTGAAGATCCTTAGCTTGGCTCCCTTTTATTTTGTGAGGATGAGAGCTTTATCTTTTTTATTTAAACTTAATTAATGTTGTAATAATACAGGTACTATTTAACTTTGTTTTCCTTACTGCACTATTTATTTTGAGTTGTATACTACATTTTCTCTATTTATTATGGTAAATTGGATGAATGTTTACTTTACCTTACTTCCACACTTTGATTCTGTATTTTCTTAGTGACTAATTACATATTATGTATGCATTGGCTTATTTCTTCCTTAATATTATAATAGGGATTACACCTAATCCAATGTTAAGTAAAAACGCTTGAAAGTGAAGTGAGGGGGACATTTAGACACCATTAAGGCACACATATGAAGGGTAGTATGATTAGAAGTTCAAGGTGGAAGAATCTTGCAAATAACATTCGAATACATAGTAATCTAGTCAGTATTACAAAGACATCTATCTAACTTTGGATTTAATAGGGTAGTTAGCACGATGATTATCCTAAGTGTAAAGTGTAACAACCCTAGGTTGTTACCATGCAAAATAAATATTGATTGATTCAATTTTTTTAGCATCATTGCTTTTAGATCATCAAGATAAGCCTATCTGGAAAATTTGAAATCCTTAGGACTTCTCTAAATCAAAAATTGCAATTTGATCAGTCTAAATGCCCTAGTCTAGACCCAAAATATTTTGATCTTAGAATTAAAATCTGATTATATTTTTGAATTCCTCACCCCCAAATTAGCTAAGAGTAAAATTTTGGTGCAATTTAGAGTTCATTTGGGCAATAATTCAATTTAATTTAAATTGGTACATTTGCACTTAAGGGCTCCATACAATTTAAAATTGCATTTATACCTTCGGCCGTTTTTAAAACAGCGAGCGCGATCTGAACCGTCCATTCTTCGGGTCAGATCGTGCGGCCCGCGTTTTAGATCAGGATCTATCAATCCAAACCGTTCCGCGGTTCGATCGAAAGATCGGACGGTGATGATCCAGTCGCTCCCAACCTTGCGTACAGTTGATAGAGGGTTACTCCTGGAGTTCAGGACCCCTAAGAGCCTCTCTGTTGCTTCGTGCCAGGCTCCATCATCCAGTCCAGCTCAGACCAATAAGACCAGGTACCCCAAATCGGGACTGAGTCGTATGGGCTCAACTCCTTCTCAATTTTGATCACCACACTCCTCTTTAGCTTTTGCGAATCGTTTGCAATCAAATTGATGGGTTAGGGGAGGTCCGTTCAATCATATCGATCGAACAGGCTATTCGTCTCTCAGAGCTCGAGACCGAGTAAGGTCCCAGGGATCTAGAGCCTCCCAGGACATGTTTAAATAGGGCTTCGATTCGTCCTTATGCCCTGATGGTGAACTGATCGAGCCCTAGCCCAGACAAGCCCCCTGTGAGGAGAATTTCTCCTCACAGTGAGCGCCTTTCGAGCGAAATGGGGAAATGGGCTCCAGAGGAACTAGTCCACACCATTTAGCATTTTAAGTTTCCTAAGGTTAGCCCTGGTCCCAGGAATGCGCAGCCATCGTTCTCATGCCCTGGCTTGGCTCGAGGACTGAGAATTTCGGCGATTAGGGTTCCCCCTGATCGTCCTCAGTCGGGGCCAGGCGAAGGGAAGAAGACGACAGCGCGGGTCGGGTCGACCCGTGACCCGCGCTGTCCAACAGTAACGGGCCCTCAGGCCCGAACGGCCCGCGCGTTTTGGGATCGGGCCGGCGCCGGGTCAAATATTAATTAACTTATTTAATATTTATTTTTCTTAAGGAAATTAGGAAAATTAAAATAGAAAAATACAAAATGTATTTCCTTAATAACTTTTAATCCACTGATCTAAATCCTATACTATTATATATGAAAATGATCAGAAAAGTACAAGGAACCAGAATATAAAATAAAATCATGCATCTGATGGTTAGATCTTTAATTATTACCTAATTACAATGGATCTTAATTAGGGCAAATTAGCCATTCCACTTATCCAAATTGCATGTTTAGGATGCCATTAGTTTGCTTATGATTAATAGAATGTATGTGCTAAGTATAATATTTTTTTAAATTATGTACTCTTAATTATGCCCTAATGTTGTTAAAACATGATTAGTGAATTTTAGGGTTTATACTTGCTGGATCTTTGCAAACTTAGTCTCTGATTTCTTGTATGGTTAATTAGAAGTTGTATGCCAAAAATCATATAATTTGAATGGTTGGATTTTTACTTATGTGCTAATCCTTTTTGATTTAAATTAAGGTTTGATTAGCACTAGGTAACCCTTATTTTAGAACTTGAATTATCAGTTTGGTTTAGAACTGCAAGCAAATGAACTGAATCCATTCTTACAAACTTATTGGGTATGCTTGAATAAACTCAAAGAATTAGAATCTTAAATATCTTAATTAACTTAAGAAATCTTAAGATTTAGATCAAGCTTTTAAGACTTGATCTAGGTCTGAGATTGCCACCAATAATGCATAATTAATCTACTAATTTGACATTGACCTTTAAATCTATACTTGATTTTGCTTAAGATATGAGAAGGAGTCAAACCCTAATCTACCTAAGAAAAATCTAAAACCATAAAACCCTAACTTAATTATATTGATTACAAGACTTTGAATTGAACATTTTCCAATAATGCATTTGATTTACTATTGATTCTAAACATTTGAATTAGACAAAGTAAGGTTAATAATAACCCTTTGTGACTTCACAATCTGAATTGAACCTTAAGATCCCTGATTTTCTTTTAAGTAATAAACCTGCATAACAAGATCATTAATACTATGTTGATTTAACAAGTGATCAAATCCTTAACAAAATGTTTGAGTTACACCCCATAATCTTAGACTAAGTATGATCAGATGATTCTATCATCTGATCTAATCATTCTAAATCTAATTATGAACCAGAACCTAATAGTCTATTATCAACATCTAAAGGAGAGACCTTGATATTCTCTTCATAAGAACATCTTGAATTAATTAAGAGACCTAAATTCATATATCATGAGGTAGGAGGCCTTGTATGAGTCCTTAAGGTAGAAGTATAGAAGATCCAATCACCTTAGAGGTTGATCTATTCTCCTTGTGGTAGTAGTCACTTAAGACCTTAGAAGAGATACATCTCCTTGTGGTAGAACCTATATTATGTGATCCTTGATCACATTCACTTGATAAAACTTTGTATAGGACTTACCTATTAGTTTAAGAATTATAGTTTTGATAAATTCTTGTTCTATTAAATAGACTTGATTGAACCTTGATTATTGGGTAGTGTAGTATAGTATACCCATATTACTGGTCCCCAGTAATATTCTGGATTGGTTGAGTCACTTTAAGTAAGATTTATCTTTATTGCTATCCTGCAGGCTTAGGCGAATATAACCTCGCTTAGAGTAAATCAATCAATCCTAAGAGTGTATTAAATGGGTACCCATTCCTTAGTTTTATTGAAGGACAGTTGCCATCAGGCAATGCCTCCTAGTGAAGATCGCTTCAATAGGTATGGCTTAAATAAAACTAAGTAAAGGGGAATTACCTTCCTTAAGATGCTAAGTATGATTGTGAGTTTAGTGACTAGATGCTTAGTTTGAGATAAATTCATCATCGGATGGTGCCTCCTAATGAAGATTGCTTTATTAGGGTGGCGTAATCAAACTAAATGTTGAGAGTCCCATCTTTGCAGCATATTTAATATGTGTATACAATTACCCTGCCCAGTGATCTTTGAGTAAATAAGCAACTTTAACTAAATATCGATCTAGAGATTTGGAGTCAGAATCCTTTTAGCATGATTCTACACAGTGGAGACTTAGGATTCATTGTTGTTTCTTACCATATTCTTCATGGATTCCAGGATTTTAAATTCATACCATATAATGGCATAAGCATAAGCATAAACATGAGTTGACCTCATTCCTTCTGTTGTGACACATGGTTATTAGTGATACAGTATGAGATACGGAATGTTATATACACAGATTGGAGAATTTTAGGGTGCATCTGCATCACCATACTGACTTCCTAACTGTTGTACTTACATTGGATCGTACGACTCATAAACCTTCAGTGATAGTTTTGTGATATACCGTGGTATGGCATATTTGTGAGCATTATTTCAGTGGCATATAGTGCAGCCTATAGCATCCTTCTCAGCATCTGACATCTCTTTCACATTGGTTTATGAGCATCTGTCATTTTCATTTTTTTTTTCAGTATTTAGCTTTGATGCAGTTTTACTTTGTTTAATTCTTACAGCTCAATTATTTGATGTCTTTACAATTTTTCCTGCACTTTTACTTTATGTTCTTGCATATTCGTTATGTTTAGTTTAGCTTGTATAGCTAGCTTCAATGTGTTAGACTTCTTATCTAACACGGGGTACTTTTGGGATCCGGCAATTTGCTAGATCCCGAGCAGTTGTTGGAGGCAGGTTAGGAGGACATCCCAGGGACTCAGGAGGGGCACTTGGAGCTGCAGGGGATTGAGCACCTACTTTTACTTTCTAGTTCTTTCTAGTATTCTAGCTAGACTCTTAATATTTCTGCATTTTTATGATTTGTAATAAACTCTGGATGTACTTTTACTTTCTTTTCTGAGATGGATATTTACTACTGCTTGAGACGAATGTATTCTGGATATTTGGCTTTTAGCTTCCGCACTCTATTATTCTACTATACATAGTATTGTGATGTGATCGGCGTACTGGAAACGCTGATATATTTTATAACGTACATGGGTTCTTCTCCACTCCCTTGCACCTTATGTACGTACTAAGTCTAATACCTAAGATAAGTATTCCATTCTTATCTTAGATATTGGCTCTCGAGCCTACTCTTAGGGCTCAAGTCAGCGGCCTTCAGTATGGCTCTGTCTCATTAGCCTATTCGGGACGATGGGTCTTACTTGTACGACTCACCGTTCCTGAGTAGCGCACCGTTCCGCCGCCAAACTATGAATTATACTTGTATTTTGTGTGCGGAGACGGGACGAGGCGTTACATAAAGACCTCTAGAATAATAGATATTTAAAAGTTCAACTTCATTGAAGCAATTATTAAACACATTCATTTTATGCAAAGAGGGAGGAGCCCCCCCTTCAATTATTTCACTAGATAACAAATGCAATTAAAGTCACATAATACCATCCAAGGTCCAGAGATATTACCTTTAAGATGTTTCAAATCTTCCCAAAGAGAGATTCTGTCATTTTCATGATTCGCAGCATATATAAATGTCAGCCAGTAAGTAACACCATTTTTATGTAAAGAGCCATGAATGAACTGAGAATTGATGCTAAAAGGCACAAAAGAAACTTTATGCGAATTCCATTTGATCTAAATCCTTCTAACCAAAATAAAGGCAAAATTGTTGCAATTTTCTCATTATCAAAGATTATATATTTATCCACTGGAAACGTGGAGGCATTGTCCATGTTATTAATTTGTGCTCCTTTTTGCCTAGAATTTTATAAATGTCCAGATTTTGACTCATATTGGAATAGTTAATCTAACCTCTCTATTTATAACAAAATTAAGAAGATTTATTATGAATCACTCTCTCATAAAATTTGTTCTTTCAAAATGTCTTTATATTTGAAAGATAATTATAGGTCTCTCACATATAATCTTATGTTTTGGATTCCCTTTACATAAAGTTACATATCTAAAATAATGCAAATAACAGGAAGGTATGTGTTTATTTTTAAAAGCACAAATTTGACATATTTTATGTGTTTGGAAATTGGTTGGGTTTGATGGAGAATGAGACAAGGTTGAAGCTTAAGTGCTTAAGATTCGATAATGGCAGCAAATACTGTGACAAGGAGTTCAAGAAGTTCTGTGCCTTGAGAAGGATCAAGAGAGACTTTATAGTCCTAGGAACACCATAAATAAATGGTATTACAGAGCAGATGAATAGAACAATCACAAAAAGAATTAGGAGCATGAGCTTGCTGCAAGTCTCCTAAAGCAGTTCTGGGCTGAGGCTGTAAACATCATAATTTATTTGATTAATAGGGGACATTCTATACCCCTAAATGAAGGGATTCTCAAGGATGATTGGAACAGAAATGAGGTGAAACTAAACCACCTCAAGGTATTTAGTTATTCATCCTATATTCATATTGATGTAGGATCCAAGAGAAAACTTGATGCAAAAGCAATCAAGTGCATATTTATTGGATATGGTGTGGGTGAGTTCAATTTTATATTTTAGGACAATCAAAATCAAAAAGGTTATAAGAAGAAGGGATATCACTTTTAATGAAAGTGAGATGTACAAGAATTGTATTGTAGTCAGAACAGATTCCAAGGTTGCTTCAGATGGTGAGCCCCAACACATTGAAGTTGATGACAACATTGATCTAGATGAATGTGTGCCTGAATATACTTTGGAGGGTGTTGATGTTGAACCACAGACACCCTTCTTTATTTTATCTGTTACTAATGAATGGTGGTGAATCAAAAAGCTTTGAAGAGGCACTTCTAGTAGAAAATTCAATCAAGTGGGAGGCTGTCATGAATGATAAAATGATATCACTCATGCCAAATGGTATATGGGAGTTAGAAACTCTATCAATTGTGAAGAAAGCTCTTCAGAACAAGAGGGTTTACCGACTGAATGAAGAATCATATAGGAGCAAATGCTACAATGTGAGGCTTATGATAAATGACTTCTATTAGCATCATGGAGGTGAATACTGTGAGATCTTCACCCCAGTTGTGAAGTGATAGTCATCACGGTTGTGCTAAACATTATTGCAGTTAAGGATTTGCACTTGGAGCAAATGGATATGAAAATTGCTTTTCTTCATAGAAAGCTATAGAAGGATTTTTACAAGCAATAACTAGAGGGTTACAAGGCTCAAGAGAAAGGAAAAATTGAGCTAGTGAGCTCAAGAAGAGCCTCTACATCTTGGAACAAGTACCTAAGTAATGGTACAAGAGATTTGAGAGGTTCATGTCTGAAACTGGGTACAAGAGATGTCAGACAAATCACTGTAGTTATATAATGCAAAATAAGTTCTCCTATATCATTCTGTTATTATATGTGGATGATATGTTGATTGTAGGATTGGACATAGGTGATATAAAGATGTTGAAGGAGTAGATGTCAAGGGAGTTTGATATGAAAGACTTGGGGTCAGCCAAGCAAATATTTGGGATAAGAATGAATAGGGAGAGAAGTGTGGGAATTTGAAGCTATCTCAAAAAAACTATATTGAAAAGATGTTGAAAAGATTTACTATTAGTGGGGCAAAACCAATGGGCACTCCCCTAGTAAGTCATTTTATTTTATCGAAGGATCAGATGCCAAAGTTTGAAGATGAGAAGGAACACATGTTAAAAGTTTTTTATGCTTTAGCAATTGGGAGCTTGATGTACGCAATAATTTACAAGAGATCGAACATTACACATGTAGTGGGAGTGGTCAGAAAATTCATGGAAAACCTAGGAAAGCACCATTGGTAAGCAGTTAATTGGATATTGAGGTATTTGAAAAGTACAGTGGGCAAAGTACTTTGCTTTGATAGGTCTGACATTTCTATACATGGCTATGTAGATTTAGATCTTACAAGAGACGTTGATAGCCGAAGGAGCACTACTGAATATGTTCACATTGGGAAATATAGCAATGATCTGGATCTCCAGGCTACATAACAATGTTTCTCTATCTACCACGCAGGCAGAATAAGTGTGGTGCCCCACACCCTTAATCCAACGAGGATTAGGTTAAGGGTGGAGTGTCACTCTGGCCAACCCCTCACTTACCATTGGATTAGGATATACTCCACAATCCACCTGATTAGAGAAGGATTAATACAGCATCAATCTAACAGTCACTATAATGTACAGAGTGCGGAAGCAATAAATAACATCCAGGCATCACAATGTAATATAAGTGCAAAATATAACTCAGAATATAAGTATATAAGTCCAAATGCACAGTCAAGAGTACATATTTTATTACAACATTTAAAGTTCAAATAAAAGGAAATGTAAAGGCACTCATCCTCATAATAAGTCTAAGGACTAGATATGCTCTGATCTGAGCTGCTGCTCCTCCTCTATAAATAGCTCCTCCTTAGATACTGGATCTTCTATCTGTTCTATGCTTGCCATTGTCGGTTTCACAATGTAGGGCCCCAGCCAAAAAAGAGAAAATCTGGTTAGACAATTTATCTAAGTACATTTTAGGCTGATACATTTTTATATGTTTTATAATATCACCACTTTACACAATTTTTTTCCTAAGCAACTATATATAAAGGAGCGACTGGCAATACAATAAGGAAGAAGAAAAGCTATAAATAACATTTATAACTTAAGCAAGAAGGAGGCTAAGACATGCCCTCACAAGCGAAGTAAACAAAACAGGGCATATAATATAAGTAACTAAACATATGCTGAAAGAAAATGCTACATCCTAATACATGCTGGTGATCAAATGAAATATGCAAATTACAATAATAAATCTCAGCTGTGATACATATAAATAACAACAAAATCTAACATCCTACTGTATAATAGCTGTACAAAGAAATATCTGACTAAATAAACAATGCCAAAACATAGCCAAATACTAAAGTTGCACATCAAACTCTGTATACTGACTGCCATATCAGAAAACTTAGCCAAACTGGCCCATATATATACATCTCAATCTGTAAATATACTGAATATACTGCATGACTGAAGAGGCAAACAATACCTATGCAACATATTTTAGTTATTTTACTTTTGTTTCTATGGACAACTGTTAGAAACAACTGAGGAGTCAAGCACGTCTACAAGACTATACGGGTCCCAAGCCTAACACACTCTCCTCAATGAGAATGTTAGGCATCCTGATCTCACCTTACCCCTGTCCATCGGGGCAAATGTGCACCATAATCTCCATAAACCGGACCCAAAGGCAATTGTTATCCTATTATTCTAAGTTTTCATTTTCATGCACAAAATTATCTTATATGAAATGTCCAAGGAAGTAAGGTCAAATATACAAGGAATGCGTAGCACAAGTATCAAAATAAGCAAGGCACTCTACTAATATGGTGATACAATCTATTTTCTATTATTCATTCTAACTATTCCAAATCACACAAGTTCAGGATCACCATTTTCCTATATATCAAGTGTAACTTAGAAATTTGTCCTTACATGTTACAAAATATCAGGACTAGCTAGGTCCTAATATACCAAATCAAAGTCAACTATTAAAGTTAAATAATAAATCATTACGACCTAATTGATAATTTTAGACATTTTAACTGAAATTATAGATTATGGATTAAACACCACGAGATTGGGCTTAATCACATAATCAAAAAGGATAAGACCTAAGATCTAAGTTTCATTCAATAGTGATCTAATAGTCAAGGCTAATCCTATTAAGTAATCAAACTTAATAGGATGAATCTCCTATCTTAGATCTAAGGTTAAAAGATAAAATAATCAAAAATAAGTTGAAAATTCTAGAAACTACTAAAATCAAGGATTCATTCATTGAAAAATCCTATTTTTCAATGAATAAAATCAACCTTATGATCTAGTCCTAGTCTCAGGAAAGGTCCTTAAGAAGTAGTGTTAAAGACTTAAGAAAAGTTTTAGAATCTGACCTAACTATTGATTTTACTTACTTAAATGTCACTAATATAGTTATAAAGTTAGTTTTAGTGATTTAAAAGACAAATTAGAGGCTAAGAATGTTTATTCTAAATTTTTGGCAAAATGACCATTTTGCCCCTACTTAAGGGTCTAAACAGTCAACTTTCGATCTAAGTGCCCAAATTGGAGTTTCTCTCTTCCATATGATTTCTTACTGTCTAACTTGAGGATACACAATAAGTTTGTCCAATTCGGACGAGAAACGGGTCCTACAGGCTCAAACTAATGTTTTTAACTTAAGGGCATTTAAGTAATTTTCACTCAACTAAAAACTAATTTTTTATGCAGTTTATTGTAGGTTACTATTTAAGGATTCTATAGAGTCTGAGAACACTGCATTCTGAGGTCAATTGACTAAGTTATGGATGTTTTAAGTTTAAAGGGCAATTTGGTAATTTCGAGTCGGTCAACAGGTGACAAAAATCGAACTTTTCCGTTTAAAGTCCAATTTTAGCAAACTCAATTTCTATAGCTTCCCTATAATGTACTGAGTATGTTAGTAGGGAGTAGACCCAATTTGGACCTCAAATGGTCAAGTTATGACCCAACTAAGATTGGGGGTATTTTGGTCATTTTTCAAATTTCTAAGGTTCAGAACCTAAATGTTATTTCAGTTTATCGGTGACATCGAAATTCTAAGCTAGTTAGCATCTTGAATTTTTAAATTCGGAGTTGAATTGACTAAGTTATAGTCATTTGAATTCTAGGGGTAATTTGGTCATTTTACCCTGAAGTCAACTCTAAATTCTATGGTTGACTTTTTATCTTGTTGTCTAAATGGGAAAATTAATACTACTGCGGTGATGGGGCTATCCTCCTGAGTATTTTAAGACTTATATTGACTATGTTCTGATAACTGGGTCAAAAGTTATGGGGTCCTAAAGAGGTCATAAAATACTACTTCGTTATGCGTACCCCGAAACTAAATTCTGCATTACGCCATTTGGTTCCTTACATTTTTCTGAGTATTTTAAGACATATATTGACTATATTTGGATCATCCTACAGAAAGTTATTAAACTTCTAAGTTTTATTATTCAAAAATACAGTTTGTATTATTTTACTATTTATTTATTCAATTTGTATTAATTTACTATTCCTGCCTAAGATTATATATTTTTCTGTAATTATTAACCCCTTAATTATTCAGATTAATTACTTAATTGATTATTAGTTATTAATTATTAACTAATTAATTATTAATTACTTATTATTAATTAATCTATTATTATAATATTATTTATACTACTATTAGGTACTTTAAGAAACTAAGTTTAAGTTAATTTACCCTAAAGTTTCTGTCTTATATATATATATAAATATTTATTAACTTACTGTTGCCATATTTTCACTAATTAACATTAGTCTAAATCATTTTATAACTATACATATACGTGTGTATATATATATATATATATATATATATATATATATATATATATATATATATAGATATATATATATATATAATATTATTTAACTATAAGTTTACTGTTTAACCTAATTAATTAAGTTCTAATTATACTTAATTATTCTATTAAAGTTATTGTTTATTATAATATTGATATGTTATTAGCTATTATTTATTGCTTAATTGCAGTTAGGCTAATCATAATCACCCCATTATGATAGATTATATAGATATAAAACGATTTAGTGCATAGTTATACTATATAAAGTAATTATATAAGTATAAGTATAGATTAATTATTACTTAATAACTATATAATTATAGTTATTTCATATTAATTTTTCTGCAGGTAATCATGGCGCGGGCCCCACAAGGACAGCTGGCGGCTCTCAGTTTGCCGCGGCCATAGCGGTGGGACCCGCAGAACCCAGCCGACCCGACACCCCGGGCCCACCACCACACATGGCGCGAGCAGACTGGGAGGAGACCAGCAGGCGGGTCCCACCTCCTGCGCAAGACGGCGCCACATGGGCGGAGGAGACGCGAAGTGGGCCCCTCCCTGCGCGCAGACGACGCGACGCATGCTGGCCCACGCGACACGCGGCGGGCCTGAGGTTTTCCACGCTTTCTAGCGGGGTCCACCCGGCCGGGTCAGACGCGGATCGAAGCGTCGCGGTTCGGGCTCCCGCGGTTCGGCTGGATCGGCTTGGTCTGGACCGGGCCGGTCGCTGCTGTTCGTCCCCGACAGGAGTACGAAACCTTAGCCGCCTAGGGTTGACAACGGCTCGCAGCACCGACGGTCCTAGGTGTCCTAAGCGACCCAAAAGGGGTGGCAAGAACTAGATCTAGCGATCGGCTAAAGGAATCGCCCTCGGAAGCCAAACTACTTCCTAAAATCGACAACCCTAGTTCTCGCACAACGGACAGCGTACAATTTTGCAAACGATATTTCAGGCGATCGTGTCCTATTTGATCGAGATTAACAATTTGTTGAAGCCTATCATGATGCAATAGAAAGAGGAAATTGGGTGAGGGAGGAAGTACCTGAGATTCGACGGCAAGAGGTAGGAAGGAGGGGTAGAGTCGTGGACTTAGGGCTGCACACGGGTCCTCAGTTCGTCTCAGAAGGGGGGGGGGGGTGATCACGGCTGGGCAGACTTAAGGGAGACCGACGGAGATTCCTAAGGCGACCGTGAGCGCTGGTTGGACGCGGGCGGCGGCAGCATGCCACGTGCCGGCGCGCGTTCGACCTCAGGGACGAAGAGATCAGGACCGTCCGTTTGGACGGTCTGATCCCAAAGATCATGCGACTGGACGGTGCAATCTGGACCGTCCGATGGACCGGATCGGGCTGACGGCGTCAGTGGATAAAACGGCGCCGTTAAAAATAAAATTAATTTATATAATTAATATTTAATTAATTAGTTCCTTATTTTAATTTAAAAATTAAATTGATTTAAAACAAATTTCCAAATATGTTTTCCTAGCTAATTGAGGGGTGAGGAACGCAACGGCGAGGTCAGATTTTCGATCCGACGAGTATTTTATTTTCCCCAATTTCGAGGCATTTAAATATTATTAAAATATTCGACAAATTTTGACAACTTCCGATTGACACGAAAACTTCACCCCTAGCTAATTTGGGGTCAATAAGTGCAATGGTGAAGTTCGTTTTTCGATCGGAGGTCAATTTAAATAGGTCAACTTTTAGGGTTTCTGAATTTCCAAAAATCAGAATTTGATCCAATCGACTCCTAATTTGATCTGGGTCTTAGAGGTTGACTCCAATTGACCTAATTAGCACTTACGATTAGTTTCAAGACTTAAGATTAGTCCTAATTTACTAAGGTAACAACCTGGGTTGTTAGAATAAGTCACCATTACTGAGACGAGTAAGGAGATGATATGGTTGAAATGTTTTATGGTAAAATTGGGCAAGAAGTTGAAGGGTGTGAAGCTCTAAAGCAGTAATATATGCACTGTTCTCCTCACAAATAATGCAACATTTCATGCCAGGATAAAGATATATAGCTTTGGTACCATTTTATCTGGACACTATTGGAAGAAGAACAGTTTGTACTGGAGAAGATCCACACTTCAAAGAATCTAGTAGACATGCTTACAAAAGTAATAACAGTGAAAAAATGGAAGCTATGCGCTGCTTCAGTTGTCCTTGACATGTGATAAGAGAGCGGGGGTGTGGTGCCCCACCCCTTAATCCACAAGATTAAGCTAAGGAGTAGTGTGTCTGTAACATCTCAAACTCTTAAGTACCAAGGTATCATCCGCTTTGGCCTGAAAGGCCTCACAGTTTTGCCCACAGAAGATAACTTCCCAACAGGTCACCTATCCTGGGAGTGCTCCCATATGAGCACACTTAACTTTGGAGTTCTTATCAGGAACTCTACAATTATCTGAAAAGGCGTCTCGATGTTTAATAGTTTCACTTATTACTATTTAAGTGGGTCTTCACAATCTCCCCAACTTAAGTAACTGATGTCCTTGTCAGTATCCACCCACATATTCAAGAACCATCCATTGGGTAGATAGAACTAGTGGTGACAACTACAGGCTCAAAAGGTACCCACAACCATGTAGCACCTTAACTATCATGGGTTCAAGAGCCTGCTCACATGAAATGGTACTTTTTTGTGTATGACATTTAGCTCTTATCTGACACCCTATGGTTTGCTCTGATACTATTTGTAATAGCCCAAACTCTAAAGCACCAATGTATTGTCTGCTTTGGCCTGAAAGGCATCACAGTTTTGCTCATAGAAGATAACTTCCCAACAGGTCACACATTCTGGGAGTGCTCTCACATGAGCACATTTAACTTTGGAGTTCTTATCAAGAACTCCACTATTATCTCAAAAAGCACCTCGATGTTTAAGAGTTTCACTTATTACTACGAAAGTGGGTCTTCACAGTATCACTCTGGCAAATCCCTCACTTATCATTGGATTAGGTATAATCCAAGACCATTAATAAGGGAGAGATATGCCAATGCATATATGCTATATAATTTGTCACTAAGCAAATACTGAATCAGAGTGCAGAAGCAAAGTAAGGTAAGAATACATCCAATTTTACCATGATGCATATAAGTAAGGAAAGTACATCAAGCAGCTCATAATAAATAGTATAGTAAGAAAAAACACAGTTAAAGGTACATGTATTATTACAATATTAATTAAATTTAAATGAGCTAAAATGAAATCACTCATCCTCATAGAGATCAATAAAGCCTAAGCAGCTTTAGCTCCTTCCTGATGCTCCTCCTTGAGATATGGCTCCTCTTCAGCACTAGGCTCCTCAAATCTATCCGATTCTGACATTATCAGTTTCACAATGCTAGGGCCCTAGCTAATAAAAGAAAAATCTTATTAGACAATTCTCTAAATACATTTTAGACTGAATATTTTCATGAATTATTATTATCACCATTTTACTTAAAAACACAAAATAAACTATCCAGCATAGGAGCAGCAAGCATACAAACATAATGGTAAGTTATAAATACTACATTTATAACTAAGAAAGAATAAGGCAAAAAATATACCTCAAATAATCTAATACAAGGCTAGGCATATATGTATAAATACAGTAAGTAAAAATACTAAAAGAAAAAGGCTAAACTTAAATATGCTGATGATCAAGTAATATATACTGATTAAAGTAAAGAATCTAATTGTGATACATACATAATAAGCAGCAGTAAAATCTAGCATCCTATAATATATAATTAAACAGGTAAAGAAAAGCTAACCGAAACGACATGCATCATTAAAAAAGTAAGTCGTAAACTAAAAACAAAAATAGGGATGTACAAATTACCATATCAAAAATTGGCCAATCGAGCCACAGTAACATTTCCAAAGTTTTTTGGGCTAGGGCAAAAGAGAGCAGTTCAGCAAGACTGAAGAGGCAGTAGATACAAATATCATGAATTTTAGTTATTTTATTTTTTCTTCTGTGGACACATCCAGAAGTAGCTGAGGAGTCAAGCATGTCTGCAAGATTACATGGGTTTCAAACTTAGCACACACTCCTCACTGAGTAATGTTAAGTATCTTTATTACTCCTTACCCGTGTCCATTAGGGTAATGTGCACCAAAACATACCAGAATATAACTAAACTTGATGCAAATATTATCCTGATTATTCTAAGTTTTTATTTTATGCAATAATGTTATCTTGAATGACATGTCCAAGGAAATGACACAAATTACAAGGAATGCGAAAGCACAAATAAATCAATAGCAAGCAAGGGACTCTACTACACATGGCGATATCAGTTATTATCTATTAAAAAATTCTAACTATTCTAAGTTATACAAGTTCAATATCTCCAATTCCTACTATCGAGTGTAACTTAGGAATGCGACCTTATAAGTTAAAAGCAATTAGAACTATTTAGGTTTTAATTTAATTTAATCAGAATTGGCTATAAATTAAATAATAAATCAACACATCCTAATTGATGAATTTAGATATTCTAGACTAAAATTTGATCAAGATCTACTAAACTAGGGATTATGATTTTAACATCACGAGTTAGAGTTAAGCACATAATCCAAAGGTCAAACATAAGATCTAAGGCTATTAAGTTTAAATGTGAACTAAGATTAAGGCTAAAATCTATTAAGCATAATCAAATTGAATAAAAAGATTCTCCTAATCTTAGTCTAGAATTAAAAGATAAAATAATCAAAATTAAGCTTTAAAATCTAGAAAACTATAAAACCGAGGTTCCATTTATTGGATAACCCACTTTATCTAACAAATAAAATCTAACATAGGATCTATTCCTAAATTTAGGAAGAGGTCTTAATGTGAGGTGTAAAATCCTAAAGATATAACTTAGGGAAGTCTCAGGAAAATAAGAAATTCAATTTTCTTTGCTGTTTTATTTGTTTATGGAAGGTTAAGAATAAATTTTAGCTAAGTAAGACATTATTCTTAGAGATTTTCAAGCTTAAATTAAATTTTTTAACAAATTATTTAAATTAAGAGATTTATGACTTAAATTGATCTTAAATCAATTTCATTACTGATTTTACTGATCTAATTGACATTTTAAGGGTTAAGAGCACTTAACCTAAATTTCGGTCAAAATGACCATTTTGCCCCTACTTAAGGGTCCAAAAAGCTACTTTTTGATTTAGGATTTTAAATTGGATTTTCTTGACACCTAATGATTTCTTACTATTTAATATGAAGATAGATAGTAAGTACACTCAATTTGGATAAGAATTAAGTACTATGAGTCCAAATTAATAATTTTGTCCTACGGAAGTATTTTAGTAATTTTATCTAATGAAGTTCAAATTTTATACAGTTTACTATTATTTACTATTCAAAGATTTTATAAAATTCAATAACACCAAATTCTAAGGTCTATTGGATTAGTTATGAGCATTTCAAGTCTAAGGGTATTTATGGAATTTTTAAGGCTAAGAGGGGTCAAAAACTTAACTTTTCTATTTGAGATCCAAATTTAGCAAATTTAGTGGCTATAACTTTCCTTTACTACATTAAGTACTTTAATTATGAGTAGATTCAAATTGGACCTCAATTAGTTAAGTTATGACATATTTATAATTACGAGTAGTTTAGTCAACTTAGAATTTTTAGAGGTCAAAACCATAATTTTATTTTGATTTATTGTTGGCATTGACATTCTAACCTAGTTAGCACTTTAAATTTGCTAATTTGGAATTCAATTGACTAACTTATGGTCAATTAAATTCTTAGGATTTTTAAGGGTCATTAGTGAGGGTACCCAAAGGTCATTAGTCAAACTAATTACCCAATGATAAAACTAATACCATCAAAGTGTTCCAGAGGTTTTCTTGATTACTTTAAGACTCATATTGACTATGTTTGAATTAGTGTATGCAAATTTATGATTAAGAGAAATTTTGGTACATGTGTGGGAGGTCATAAAATGTCATTGTGTTATATACTCACCAAATGAAAAATCTGATTTACGTCATTTGATTCCTTTTGTTTTTCTGATTAAATTGAGATATATATTTAATATATTTTGATCATTATATTTAAATTTATGATATTTTAAAGTTTTTGTATTGATTTAATTTAATTTAAATAATTTCACTATAACTTAAATCAGTTTACTGTTTTCAATTACATTAATTATTTGAATTAATTTAAATATTATTTTTTTTGAATTAAATTAATTTATTTAATTTATTGAAATTAAATTAATTTAATTTAATGTTTTAGACTAATTAAATTAAATTTATCTTACTGTTTAATAATAATTTAATTAAACCTACTGTATTTAAATTATATGCTAACTGTTTAATAATTAACTAAATTAAAAAATGATAATAGATTAATTAATTAAACTAGTTAATCTAATTAACTTAATAATAGTAAGTTAATCTAAATATAGATATAAGTATAAATATAATTATATATATATATATATATATATATATATATTATTAAATCTGCCGGATAAGACCGCAGTGGGGCCCGCAGCGCCACGCGGCAACTGCTAGCAGCCCGGGACAAAGTCGCGGGCCCCACTCAGGACACGTGGCAAGCACACATGCTTTTGGGCGGGCCCCCCGCTGCGGTCGAGGAGACCACGGCATAGAGGCGGGCCCATTGGTTGGGTACCTGCGAATTAGGAGCGGGTCCTAAGCGCGATGCATGGACGAATACACATGCGCCAGATGGTTCCGCGGGCCCCTCACTCAACACGTCTATTGACGTGGACAAAACCCGCAGATGCTAGTCTGGGACGAACAACTCGCCCGACCCGGGACCTCTTTCTCTTCTCCGATGCGCACCGAGTGGGGACACCTAGGGCACGGGTGCTAGCAGCGATATCGGCGGTGCGACGGCTTAGCCCGCATGTGGTTGGCTCGACCGTGGCGAGGGCTACGTGCCAGCGGCCGAGTCGTCGAGTGGGATGACAGAATCGGACGCTAGGCTTAACCCTAGCTCTAGGGCTCGGTGGCTTGAACGGTTACTGTATACCACTGTATACATAACCCAAAATTCAGCCCACCAAGACCGGGTACAGGCGATCGACACTGTTCAATTTAGGATCTAGCACGTGGAATAAGCTTTCGAAAAGGAAGACATGCGATAATTGAAGAGGTACGAGTGATCGAGAGATATCTGGATCGACGGTTGTCAAGTTCTAGGGTTGCAGAGATCGCTCCAGACAAGATCGCACATAAGTGGGGTGTCCTACGCAAGGTAAGGGCCTTAATGGCTTGCTGATGGAGCTGGCGAGGCGAGGGAGGCTGCGATTCGACGCGGATGGTGGTGGTACACTGTGTGTCCTTGCTCAACACGCGGGCAATTCCAGCAAGGAAGAACACGCGGTAGCCGTCTGATCCCAGATCAGACGGCCCAAATTCGCCATCTGATCAGACGACTGCCCAAAATGGAGCGGGTGAAATATGCAAATGCCGTCGGGGACTTAACGGCGGCACGAGAAAATTAAAATAAATATTTTATTAATTTAATTTTAATTTAAAAAATCTAATTTATTTATTTAAATTCAATTATTTAAATTGGATTCAGAAAAAAAAAATTCCAAATATTCACCCATAACTAATTTATGGGTGAGGAATGCAACGACGAGTTTGAATTTTTGATTCGATGAATATTTTATTTTCCTAATTTTTGGGGTATTTAAATATTATTAAAATATTCGATGATATTTTGATGACTTCTAACTGCCACCAAAACATCACCCATAGCTAATTTGGGGTAATGAGCGCAATGGCGAAGTCTGATTTTTGTTCTGAAGTCAATTTAGATATGTCAAATTCTAGGGTTTCTAGATTTTTCCCAAAATCAGGATTTTGTCCATTTGACTTCTGATTTGAACAAGGTCTTGGTGGAAGATTCCTAATAACTTAATTAACACTTAAGATCAAAAATTAGGACCTGGGTTAGTCCTAATTAGCTTGTGTAATAATTTGGGTTATTACAGACTTCCCCACTTAAGAACAATATCGTCTTCGACATCACTCCAGTGGAAAGATTAAATTTAGGATAAAAGAAATATGAATTGAATGATAAGGAGCTAAGGAAGATACTTGGATTCTCTAATATCCTAGGATACTTGGCTCTCATATCTGATTCTTTCTCCCAAGTGGCTTCTACAGATAAACGATTAATCCATTGCACTTTAACCATTGTGATGGAATTATTTATGAGCTTCTTTTGGTCTCTCCTCAGAATTCTTATAGGTTCTTCAATGAATGATAAATATGGCTGGATCTCTATTGGAGGAATAGAGTCTAGGTTGTGAGGTTCTTTTAGGCACTTTTGAAGAGAAGACACATGGAATATACTGTGCACAGCAGCAAAATTTTCAGGCAGCTCTAGCCTGTAAGCTGCTGATCTAATTCACTTTAAGATCTTGAACGGTTCAATATATCTCGGGCTAAGCTTTCTAGCAACTCCAAAATGGTTGATACCCTTTATAGGACTAACTTTTAAATACACTAAATCTCCCTCTTAGAACTCTAGCGGATGACGACGGGTGTTGTGGTACTTGCTCTGCCTATCTTGAGTTGTCTTAATTCTTTGTTGGATGAGTCTTAAATTATTGTTTGTTTCTTCCACTAACTTGAAGCCATACAACTGCACATCCCCTATTTCTGACTATATTATTGGAGTAGAACACTTTCTTGCATATAAGGCTTCATATGGTGCCATCTTGATACTTGACTGGAAATTGTTATTATAAGCGAATTCCACTAACGGGATATGATCTTCCCAAGAGCCTGAGAAATCTAACATGCAGAGGCAGAGCAGATCTTCTAGAACTTGATTGACCCTTTCTATTTGGCCATTTGCCTACGGGTGAAAAGTCATGCTCATTGCTAATGTGGTGCCTAAATCCTGATGCACAGCCTACCAAAACTTAAAAGTGAAACAGTTGTATCTGTTGGATACTATTGTCTTAGGAATACTGTTCAATCTGACTATCTCTTTGATATATATCTTTGCCAATTTCTCAATGGAGTCAGCCTGTCGAACCGGGATAAATTGAGCTGATTTTGTGAGATCGTTGATGACGACCCAAACTACATCAACACCAGATCTTGTACGAGGTAATCCCATGACGAAATCTATAAATATATCTGACCACTTCTATTCTGGAATTTCCAATTGATGCAGCAAACCACCTAGTTTTTGATGTTTTGCCTTGATTAGACAACACACATGGCATTTAGCAACAAAATCAGTTACACTTTTTGTGGTGCCCCACCACTTAATTCACAAGATTAAGCTAAGGGATGGTGTGTCATATTGGAAAATCTCTCACTTAACATTGGATTAGGTGTAAACCTTTTTCCACTAGTAAGGAAGAGATTAGCCAATGCATACATGCTACGTAATCAATCACTAAGAAAATATAAAATTAGATTGCGGAAGCAAGGTAAAGTAACATACTGTAATAACCCAGGTTGTTACCTTAGTCTATTAGGACTAATCTTAAGTCTTAAAACTAATCTTAAGTGCTAATTAGGTCAATTGGAGTTAACCTCTAAGACCTAGTCCAAATTAGGAGTCAAACGGATCGAATCTTGATTTCTGAAAATTCGGAAACCCTAAAAGTTGACTATTTAAATTACCTCGGATTGGAAAATGGACTTCGCCATTGCGCTAATTGACCCCAAATTAACTAGGGGTGAAGTTTTCGTGTCAATCGGAAGTCGTCGAAAATTCGACGAATATTTTAATAATATTAAATACCCCGAAAATTGAGGTATTAAAATACTCGTCGGATCAAAATTCTGACTTCACCATTGCGTTCGTCACCCCTCAAATAGTTAGGAAAATATATTTTAAAAATATTTTGGGAATTTTCAGAAATTAATTATTATTTATGAATATTAGAGTTTAATTAAATATGATATTTTATTAAACTAATTAAATTCTTAAAATCCGCGCGCCGTTATCCCTGTCAATGCCGTCACTCCTCCCCGTTAGATCAGACGGCTATCCTTAGCTGTC
The DNA here is from genome assembly GCA_016760335.1 of Gastrodia elata. Taxonomy (NCBI): domain Eukaryota; kingdom Viridiplantae; phylum Streptophyta; class Magnoliopsida; order Asparagales; family Orchidaceae; genus Gastrodia; species Gastrodia elata. Next base: position 92,768,003 of record CM028670.1, on the reverse strand, counting down.
TGATCGCGCGATCGGACGGCTGCCAGCTCGCCTTCCCGGCTGCCTCTGTGCGCAGGGCACGCGGCACGCGTTGCCTGGCTACGGCCGCGGTCCACCCGCGGCTCGCGGTGGCCGCCTCGGAGGTTCCGCCAGCCCCCCCTTAAACTTTCCTAGGAACCCTCGCTTGCGGCACGCCCCCTCGCCCCGTCGGAAGACCGTTCGAACGAGCCGCGCAACCCTCGAGCGGAGCTCCGCCGTCGATCCCAGGTACCACCCTCACACCTCCTCTTATTGTTACGCAATGAATGTCCCCTTCCATTGCAAGTCATCTCGGAGCAATCAACACCCACTCCCGCGTATCGAGTACGCGTATCGTCATAGGACTCAACGCCCATTTAGGTCTAGGGTTTGACATTAGAGGCGATCTAGTGCGTATCCAGGACCGTCATGCCATTCGCCGATTAGCCCTCGTCGGGGCCGTCGCAACGCCATGTGAGTCGGGCTGCGCCGTCGTCGGGAAGCCTCCAAAACTCCAACCCTAGCCGCCCGCCTTCGGAGCTTCAGGAGGAAGACAAAGCGCTACTCGGGCCGAGCCCGGCCCGCGCACGTTTCGAGTGGGTCGACACATGTCGACCCCGCGTCAGGCCTGCGTCTGCGCTGACGCCCGTGGGGACCACGCCCGCAGCCTCAGCCGTTCAGGATGCACCACGTGGCAGAGACGGGTCCCACCTCATAATGACCCTGCAGAAAGTCAGTAAAAAAAAAAAATACAAATAAACTTATATACATATATATATATATATATATATATATATATATATATATATATATATATATATTTACGCAATTATAATCATAATCAGAACCTTAGATATTGATTAAATATATATATGTATACATATTCATATATATTTATATATATATATATATATATATATATATATATATATATATATAGATAATGTTAATCTATTAATTAGATTAGTGTTAGAGTAATTAGTAGGTTAATATTATAAATCTGTTAATTAGAGTTATAATTAGTTAATTAGACTAATTAAGTAAATTAGACTAAATTAATCCAGTAAACTAAATTATCTATAGGAATAATTATTAACCTATTAATTAATCCTAATCTTAGGATTTATAATTATGAGTAGATGCTTAATTAGGACTTAAGCAATAATTAAGTTAACCCTAAATAAAATAGTAGTATTACTTTACTGATAATTATACTTAACAGGTGATTAAAATTTTATATTAAATTATTTTGTCAAGATTTAATTTAGGATATTAAAATTAAGAAATAACTTAAATTAAATATTATTGTTAAACAGAATCTTAGTGTTAGGAAATATTCATATATATATATATCAAAGTTGAAAATAATTATATAGATTAATAGTAGTTAATTAAATTAATATTTCTGATATTAAAAGTTAAAACAGTAAAAAGGACATTATTTAATATTAGTTATCTAATTATATAATTCTTAATAATATTATAATAAAATTAATGATTATTTAATTAAAAATCAAATTACAGATAAAAAAAAAATGCATAACCTTAGGAAGGAATAGTAAATACAAATTAAATAAATGATTAGTAAAATAATACAAATTGTATTTTTTTATTAGTAAAACTTAAAAGTTTAATAATTTTTCGTAGGATGATCCAAACATAGTAAATATAGGTCTTAAAATACTCAGAAAAATAATTAGAATCAAATGGCATAATGCAGAATTTCGTTTTGGGGTACGCATAACGAAGTATCATTTTAGGACCTTTTTAGGACCCCATCACTTTTGACCTAGTTATCAGAACATAGTCAATATGGGTCTTAAAATACTCAGGGGAACAACCCCATCACCGCAGTAGTATTAGTTTTCCCATTCAGACAAAAGGACAAAAAGTCAACCCTAGAATTTAGAGTTGACTTTAGTGAAAAATGACCGAAGTACCCCTAGAATTCAAATGACCATAACTTGGTCAATTCAACTCTAAATTCAAAAATTCAAGATGCTAACTAGTTTAGAATTTTGATGTCACCGATAAACTGAAATAACATTTAGGTTCTGAACCCTAGAAATTTAGAAAATGACCAAAATACCCCCAATCTTAATTAGGTCATAACTTGACCATTTGAGGTCCAAATTGGGTCTACTCCTTACTAACATACTCAGTATATTATAGGGAAGCTATAGAAACTGAGCTTGCTGAAATTGAACTTCAAACGGAAAAGTTTGGTTTTTGTCACCCGTTGACCGACTCGAAATTACCAAATTGCCCTTCAAACTTAAAACGTTCATAACTTAGTCAATTGACCTCAGAATGCAGTGTTCATAGACTCTATGGAATCCTTGAATAGTAACCTACAATAAACTGCATAAAAACTTTGTTTTCAGTAGAGTGGAAATCTCTTAAAAGCCCTTAAGTCAAGAACATCAGTTTGAACCTGTATGACCCGTTTCTCATCCAAATTGGACAAAGTTACTGTCTATCCTCAAGTTAGACAGTAAAAAATCATATGGAAAAGAGAAACTCCAATTTGGGCACTTAGATAAAAAGTTGACTTTTTGGACCCTTAAGTAGGGGCAAAATGGTCATTTTGCCAAAAATTTAGAATAAATATTCTTAGCCTTTAATTAGTCTCTTAAAACACTAAAACTAACTTTATAACCATATTAGTGACATTTAAGCAAGTAAAATTCACAGTTAGGTCAGATCTCAGAATTTTCCTAAGTCTTTAACACTACACCTTAAGGACTCTTCCTGAGACTAGGACTAGATCATAGGGTTGATTTCATTCATTGAAAAATGAGGTTTTTCAATGAACGAATCCTTGGTTTTATTAGTTTTCTAGAATTTTCAACTTATTTTTGATTATTTTGTCTTTTGACCTTAGATCTAAGATAGGAGATTCATTCTATTAAGTTTGATTACTTAATAGGATTGGCTTGAATCATTAGATCACTATTAGAATGAAACTTAGATCTTAGGTCTTATCCTTTTTGGATTATGTGATTAAGCCCAATCTCATAGTATTTAATCCATAATCTATAGTTTATTAGTTTTAGTTAGAACGTCTACAATTATTAATTAGGTCGTAATGATTTGTTACTTAACTTTATAGTCGACTTTAGTATATTAGGACCTAGCTAGTCCTGATATTTTGTAACTTGTAAGGACGAAATTCTAAGTTACACTTGATATGTGGGAAAATAGTGATCCTGAACTTGAGTAATTTGGAATAGTTAGAACGGATAATAGAAAACAGATGGTATCATCATATTAGTAGTCCCCTGCTTATTTTGATACTTTGTGCTACACATTCCTTGTGTATTTGAGCTTACTTCCTTGGACATTTCATATAAGATAATTTTGTGCATGAAAATGAAAACTTAGAATATTAGGATAACAGTTGCCTTTGGGTTCGGTTTATGGTGATTATGGTGCATATTTGCCCCGATGGACAGGGGTAAGGTGAGATCAGGATGCCTAACATTCTCATTGAGGAGAGTGTGTTAGGCTTGGGACTCGTATAGTCTTGCAGACGTGTTTGACTCCTCAGTTGTTTCTAATAGTTGTCCATAGAAACAAAAGTAAAATAACTAAAATATGTTGCATAAGTATTGTCTGCCTCTTCAGTCATGCAGTATGTTCAGTATGTTTGCATATTGAAATGTATATATATATATATATATATATATATATATGTGGGCCAATTTGGCCAAGTTTTCTGATATGACTGTCAGTATACGGAGTTTGGATTGCAGTTGTAGTATTTGGCTATGTTTTGGCATTATTTATTCAGTCAGCTATTTACTTGTACAGCTTATATACAGTAGGATGTTAGATTTTGTTGCTATTTATACGTATCACTGCCGAGATTCATTATTATAATTTGCATATTTCATTTGATCACCAGCATATATTAGGATGTAGTATTTTCTTTCAGCACATGTTTAGCTACTTATATTATATGCCTTACCTTGTTTACCTGGCTTTTGAGGTATGTCTTAACCTCCTTTATTTAAGTTATAAATGTTATTTATAGCTTTTCCTCTTTCTTATTGTATTGCTAGTCGCTCCCTAATATACTGTTGCTTAGGAAAATTGTGTAAAGTGGTGATATTAAAAACATATGAAAATGTATTAGCCTAAAATGTACTTAGACCAATTGTCTAACCAGATTTTCTCTTTTTTTGGTTGGGGCCCTACATTATGAAATTGACAATGGCAGGCATAGAGCAGATAGAGGATCCAGCACCTGAGGAGGAGCTATTTATAGAGGAGGAGCAGCAGCTCGGACGAGAGCATATCTAGTCTTTAGAGTTATTGTGAGGATGAGTTCCTTTGCATTTACTTTTATTTAAACTTTAAATGTTGTAATAATTCAGGTACTCTTGACTGTGCATTTGGATTTATATGCTTATATTCTGAGTTATATTTTACGCTTATGTTATATTGTGATGCTTGGATGTTATTTATTGCTTCCGCACTCTGTACATTATAGTGACTGTTGGATTGATTCTATGTTAATCCTTTCCTAATCAGGTGGATTGTGGAGTCTATCCTAATCCAATGGTAAGTGAGGGGTTAGTCAGAGTGACACTCCACCCTTAACCTAATCCTTGTTGGATTAAGGGTGCGGGGCGCCACACATACATCCAATTTACCACAACAAATACAGAAAATGCAGCATATTACTCAGAATAAATAGTACAATAAGGAAAATATAGTCAAATAGTATATGTATTATTACAACTTTAATCAAGTTTAAATGAACTGAAATAAAATCACTCATTCTCACAATAAGCAGAAAGACTAAAAAGCTTCAGCTCCTTCCTGATGCCCCTCCTCAAGATGTGGCCCCACTTCTGGATAGAGCTCCTCTTTAGCACCAAACTTCTCAAATCTATCCGATTCTGACATTGTTAGTTTCAGAATGCCAGGGCCCCAGCCAACAAAATAAAAATCTTTATTAGACAATTGTCTAAGTACATTTTAGGCTGAATATTTTTCATATGTTATTAATGTCACCATTTTTCTTAAACAAAACAAAAATTCTAACTAGCATAGGAGCAGTAAGCATACAATGAGAAAAATAATTTATAAATACAACATTTATAACTAAGCAAGCTTTTAGGCAAAAAGTTACACCTTATGTAAATTAAATAAGGATAGGCATACATGTATAATAAAGTAAGTTAAAGTATTAAAAGAAAATTCTAATCCTAAACATACTGATGATCATATGATATATACTGATTTAAAAGAAATTAATCTAACAGTGGTACATATAAGTAAGCAACAAAGGTCTAGCATCATATAATATACAAGTAAACAAGTAAAGCAAGGTAGACTAAAGTCAAGTACGACGGTAAATTGGAAACAACGAATAATAAACAATAAATGGTAATAGTAAACATTGAACACGTATGTAAGTACTGTCATATCAGAAGAGGGCTAATCTATCCTGCTAATATCAAAAGGATTCTTAGCGTCAATGCGGAGGCTAAGGCAACAAAATGTTCCTAGCGTCATATGAGGATAGGCCGTAATAACAGAATAGAAACTGAACTAAAGAGGCAGTAATCACAAATGCAGAAATGCTTTAATTATATACTTTACTTCTGTGGATATATCCAAAAGTAGCTGAGGAGTCAAGCACGTCTGCAAGACTATACGGGTTCTAAAATTAGCATAATACTCATCATTGAGTAATGCCAAGTACTCCTTATTTCTCCTTACCCCTGTCCATTAGTGAAAAATGTGCCAGATCAACAGGTAACTGAACCCAATGCAAATGTTATCCTAATATTCTATATTTTTATTTCATACAATAATATTATCTTATATGACACATTCAAGGAATAAGGCACAAAATAAAAGGAATGTGAAAGCACAAGTAAAATAATAGTGAGTAAGGGATTCTACTATACAAGGTGACATCAGTTGTTATTAATTAAACCATTCTAACTATTCCAAGTCACGTAAGTTTAGGATCTCCAATTCTTACTATCAAGTATAACTTAGAAGCATGACCTTATAAGTTAAAAGTAATTAGAACTGATCTTATTCTATTTTAATTCAATTAATAATGACTATAAGTTAAATAAGAAATTATTACATCTTAGTTAATAAATTTAGATATTCTAAGCTAAGATCTGATCAAGATCTACTAAAACTAGGAATTATGCATTAAACACCACAAATTAGAGTTAATCACATAATTGCAAGATAATACTTAAGGACTATGGTCTAAATCTAAATTATGAACTAATGATTAAGGCAAATTATATCAAGCAAAATTAAGACTTAATAGGATAAATCTCTTAGTCTTAATCTAAAATTAAAAGATAAAATAATCATAATTAAAATATGAAAATCTAGAAATTAATAAAACCAAGGTTTCATCCATTGAATAACTCATTTATTCAATGAATGAACTCTTAGAATCTATTCCCATTCTTAAGGAGAAGGTCCTAAAGTGAAGTGAAGATTCTTAATAAGCTCCTAATGAAAAGACTTAGAGAGTTTCTAAAAATTGATTGAATTTATTTCAATTTAACTTAATTTGTTGTTTTTATAAAATTAGGGAAGTTAAAAATGAATTTTGGCTAAGTAAAGCATATTATCCTTACTTAGAGCTTTTCAAGCCTAAACTTGGATGTTTGATAAATTATTTAAATTATGAGATTTAAGACTTATTGATCCTAAATCAATTTTATTACTATTTTTAATGATTTAAAAGATATTTTAAGAGTTAATAACACTTAACTTAAATTTTGGGCATTTTGCCCCTACTTAAGGGTTCAAAAAGCTACTTTTGAATTAGGACTCCAAAATGTATTTTCTTACTATCAAATAACTTCTTGCTGTCTAACATGAAAATAGACAGTAAGCATACCAAATTTGGACAAGAAATGAGTTATATAGGTCCAAACTAAAGAATTTGGTCCAAGGGGCGATTTAGTAATTTTCTCTTAGTGGAATCTAAAAATTTGTGCAATTTACTATTGCTTGTTATTCAAGAATTCTATAAAATCTAATAATACTAAATTTTGAGGCCTATTGAATTAGTTACGAGTGTTTTAAGTTTAAGGGTAAATGTGTCATTTCTAGGGTTAAGAGGGGTTAAAAACCTAACTTTTCTATTTGAGATCCAAATTCAGAAAACTCAATGGCTATAGCTTCCTTATATCACACTAAGTACTTTAATTAGGAGTAAACCCAAATTGGACCTCATTTGGCCAAGTTATGACCAAATTAGAGTTAGGGGTATTTTGGTGAACCTAGGGTTTCTAATGGTCAAAACTCAAATTTTATTTTAGTTTACTGTTGGTACTAAATTTCTAACCTAGTTAGCATCTTGAATTTCTTCATTTGGAGTCCAAATGATCAAGTTATGGTCATTTAAACACTAGGATTCTAGGGTCCTTAAACTGCGAAAAATATGAAGTTTTGTCCATTCCGGACAGTTCTGGGTAGTTACCGATAGTTGTAGATGCTACAGCGTGAGGTAGTGCCTTTTAGCCGAAAGTCAGGCGCTACGGCACGCTGTGGCATTTTGCAGTGGATTTTGACGATGTGGCGCGCTGCAATGGATTTCGGTGCTGTGGCGCGCTGCAACGAATTTCAGTGCTGTGACGCGCTGCAGCGAATTATGGCGGATTCAACTCGAAGCTCGTGCACTGCGGCACATGGTAACGCGCTATGGGGTGCTACGGCGAACCCGATTTCGAAGCTCAGGCGCTGCGGCGCGCTGCAGCGTCCTACAGTGATTTCTCCTATGCGAAAATCACAGTGAGTCGTCTTTCGGGCTCAAATACTCTTAATATAGAGCACTTCGTGTGTGGTGCCATATACTGATGGAAAGGTATTTCTGAGACCTTTCTATTGATACCTAAATTGGCACAAAACAATTATGTTATCAATGCAAATAGTGGAATTAAAGGACTATGTGTACAAAAATTCATATTTACAAATTTACATATCCTTCCATATCATTTGCAGATTTTAATTAGCTTCTATATCTTAAATACAGATTCATAAATATGCAACTAAGGTAACACAGATTCTTAGATATACAAATGAGCATAAAAATAAAATGGAAAAGCCATTGGATTAACCAATGGAGGAAAAGGGGTACCTTAGACTCGCAAATGGAAGCTCCTTCTAGGGATCCTTAGGAACCTGTTGAGAGGCTGGAGTGCTTCTCTCCAACAGCTAGCATAGCAAAAGTGGAGAATTGGGGGGGGAGCTTAAGTATGGCAGGGGAGCTGAAGGGAAAGGTAGCTCAGAATTGTAACAAGCATGGGATGACTGTGATCCCAGCCAGGGAAGAAAGAGGAAAAAGGAGAGAAAGATTAAAAAAAAAAGATTTTTAAATAAATTAAATTAATTAATCTATAAAATTATATTTTATAAACGATCTCCAAAAAATCTCAAAAATTCGCCCCTAACTAATTTTGGGGTGAGGAATTCAAGACAGAGTCAGATTTTGATTCTCATGAGTATTTAACTTTCATATTTTTTGGGTATTTAATTATATTAAAATATTCGATAAAATCCAATGACTTCTAAAAGCATCCAAAATATCACCCAAAGCTAATTTTGGGGTGACGATCGTAATGACAAAGTCAGATTTTGATTTCGAGGACAAATTAAATATCTCAATTTTCTCTAAATTAAATATTATTAAAATATTCGACGAAATTTTGACGACTTCCGGTTACCACCAAAACATCGCCCCTAGCTAATTTGGGGGCAAGGAGTGTAATGGCAAAGTCTGATTTTTGATATGAGGTCAAAATAATTAGGTCAATTTCCAAGGTTCTTAAAATTCCCAAAATCAGGGTTTAATCTATTTGACTCTTGCTTTGGACTAGGTCTTGGTGTTGAACTCATAATATAAATAACCCAGGTTGTTACCTAAGTCAATTATGACTAATCTAAGTCTTAATTATAGTTTTAGTTCATTAAATAAGTCATTTAGAACTCATCTCTAAGATCTAGGTCAAATCAGGAATCTATTGGATCAAATTTGGATTTCTGGAAAACCCAAAAATCCTAGAAATTTACTTTTTATTTTGACCTCAAATAAAAAAACTAACTTTGTCATTGCATTCACCACCCTCAAATTAGCTATGGATAAAATTTTGGAGGCATTTGGAAGTCGTTGAATTTTCGTCAAATAATTTAATATTATTTAAATACACTGAAAAATTGAATAAATAAATACTCGTCGAAACAAAAACCCGATCACGCCGTTGCGTTCCTCACCTCTCAATTAGCTAGGGGTGAAAATTTGGATTTTTTTTTACTCAATTAATAGTCCAATTTTGAATAATAAAATTTAAATAAAATATAATTATTTAATATTATTTAAAATGGCTGGTGGGGCCTGCCTTTTAAGCTATCGGGTCGGATTCCACGTGTTTCCCGCATCTGATACCCATTAAGCTTAACGGGTCCAACCCATTAAGCGAGCGGCCCGATCCTGACCGTGCGATCAGACGATCGCAATCCAATGGTCGTGGCTCATCTCCTCCGCTGTAGTCGACGCGTGGGTGAGAGGTCTTGATGCACGACGAAGGCTACGACAGATGGCAATCACCACAGCTTAACGCTTCGATTTAGAACCTAAATCCTTCACTTCGACATTTTCTTGCATCTTCTGAGAGATATTGAGTCTGATCCAGTCGCAGGCTGAAGGAGTGTTCGAGACCGTCGACTAAGGTACTTCTTTATCCTACTCTCCTTAATTGAAAATTCAATCGCTTAATTTCGAATGCCTATTTCAATGAGTAGATTAAGGGGTTACCCATTTGGATTGAGCTTAATCGATTGCATCCAACTTAATTTGATAATCAATATACAGTGTGATTTTGCGCCTAAATTAAGACACTTCAGTCGATGATCCATATGCCATTTCAAAGCATTGATCATTCCCTTTCTAATTTTGTGCGGGACGAGCGACGAAACCGCTGGGAAGGCTACAAACTTTCGAGTCCTACTTCTCGGATCCGAGCATCTCTTCGAAGAAGACGAAGAGTTTGGGTCGGGCCGGGTGGGCCCGGGCCCGACCCGTCCTTGTATGGGTCTTGTCCATTTATGTGGATAGCTTGAGTGCACGGGGCCAGCACAAACTGCCGAGAGACTAATATGGCGCAGCGTATCGCGTGGTGGAACCCGCACTAGTCTATCTGCCCGAGGCGGTGGGTCCCACTTCAGACGCCTTCGCCAGTGGCATCATGCCATGTGGACGTGAGGGACCCACAGCTCGTCTCATCCTGCAGAAATGAAATAATTAAACAATAAAAATATATATAATTATTTTAAAAACTTATACAATAACTTATATGTTTATATATATATATATATATGTGTATCTTTATTTATACATATATATACATATATATACAAATTCATCAACAAAAAAATAGATATAATAAATTAATGACATAAATCAATATATTAATTATATTAGACAACTATAATTAGTATAGAAGTAATTTAAAACAGAAACATTTAAACATATTTATATTAAGTTAATTAATTCAATTAATTATCAAACTTTAAACATCCATAAATTACAAAATATAAACCCAACTAATACAAATAAATATATCAAATTGATCAGAAAAACTTAAGAAATTTATTGGAACTATCAAAATTCCATTTGGAGTAATATATCACATAATGATATTTAGGGTATTTAAATAATTCTAAAAATATCATAAAACTTCACTTAGCCATAACTTTGCGTACACTAATCCAAACCTGTTGAATATGGGTCTTAAAATGATCATCAAACCATAAGGATTAACCTAGTAGTGTTTATTTTACTGATGGATTAGTTTGAGTTTAATTACTTTTTAGGACCTAACCCTAATTAGGTCAATTAACTTAGAACTTCAATTAACTATAAGTTAGTTAATTGATCTCCAAATTAGGTAATCCATATATCCATTTTAATTAGGAGAACCTAATTAACAGTAAACTACAAAATTATTTAAGAACCAATAATTAGATTTCTTAATCTATCTTAATTACCCTAAATCTTGATTAGTGAAGATTAACAAATTTTATGATCCAAATTGAATAATTCAAGTTTCAAAAAACTTCTAGAGTAGATTAGAACCTAATAGTGTGGTTGGCTTTGTGATTTGATGATTAATTTTACTAATCACTCACTAATCACCTTAAACTCTAATTAGGCCATAACTTAGCCAATTAGAGTCCATATTGAGCCCACTACTAGTCAATGTAATCAGTGGATCATTTGTAAATTATAGCCACTAATTTTACTCAATTTGGACACCAATTAGAGAAGTTAGGATTTTTGACCCTAAGAAACCCTAAATTACCCTTTTTACCCCTAAGCTTGTATTGGCTATAACTTAGCCAATATTTATAAGAATTCAATAATTTTAGGTTCTATGGAAACATTAGGCAGTAAGTAACAATAAACCGAAAGAAAATTTAGATTTTATTAAACCAAATTACCAAAATACCCATAGGAGTCAAATTTATTAATTTGATCTCATAAGGCTTAATAGTTACCCAAAATTAGTGTAATTACCGTTTAATCTTATGTTAAATAGTAAGAAACCCTTTGCCATTGAAAATTTTAGATTTGAAACCCTAGATCAAATTTTGATCTTTTAACCCTTAAGTAAGGGCAAAATGGTCATTTTGCCTAAATTTAGGGTTTAGCATTTTAAAACCCTAAAACCCTATTCTAAGTGTTATAAACAGTAAATAAAATGTTTTAGATCATAATTTATGTGTGTTCAAGCCTTAATTTGATTTTGATCAAAAATCTCATTTTAAGTCCTTAAGAAAATCTTTAAGTAAAACTTTGAGTCCTTTTCCTTCCTTAAACCTTCTTAGATCTTCCCATAGGTCTTAATAACATTAGTTAGGATGTGTGTCTGATAGATAATCTTAGTAATTAAGAGCTTTAATTCATAGGATTAGGAATAGATCTTAGGTTAGAGTTCATCTATTGAGTAAATTGGGTTACTCAATAGGTGAAGACCTGAGTTTACTAGTTTATAGATTTTCCTAGTTTATTAAATGATTATTTGATATTTAAAATTTAGAACTAAGGATAGAGATCTATCATAATGAGTTGATTTCTCAATAGAATTTGCCTTAATCTAAATTTGTGAGTATAGGTATTAAATCTTAGATACTTAGATGTACCTCTGGATTAAGTGATTAAACCCCATTATTTAGAGTTTAATTCTTTATCTTTTTATCTTGATTTGATCAATCAAGATGGATTGGGATTATGATAAAATATCAAATTAGGTCGATTGATTTATTATTTAACTTATATAGTCGACATTGATTTAATAAGATTAGAACCTGATCAGTTCTAATTATTTTCAACTTATAAGGTCGTGAATCTAAGTTACACTCGATAGTAGGACCTGGAGATCCTGAACTTGTGTAACATAGAATAGATAGAATTAATAAATTAGACAATAATGGATATCACTTGTGTTCTAGATTGAGTCTCTTACTGTAACAACCCTTATTGTTACCCAAGCTTAATTTGGATTAATTAAGCTAAACCAACCTTTGAATTTGATTCCATTGGACTCATTTGGTCATCTAAACCTAAACCTAGAAGTTTGGAATCATTTGGAGCTTAAATGGAAAATTTGGTATTTTTGGGTATTTTTGAACCCTAGAAAATACCTAAAATAATTTGATCTCCAAATCAAAATCTAATTTCATTTTTGGATTCCCCACCCCCAAATTAGCTAAGGGTGAAATTTTAGGAATTTTTGGAGGTCATTTAGGCACTTTTTGGATTTAATTTAAATTGATTCAATTTCATTTTAGGGTTTTAAACAATCCTTAATTGCAAATATATCCTTCTTCTAACGGTCGGCTATTCCAAACCGCGAGAGCCATCCGGGCCATCTTTTTCGCGGATCTGATCTAACGGCCGCGCTTTAAAGCAAACCCCGTCTCATCTCGACCGTTCCGTAGTTTCGAGATCCTGATCCGACGACATCTAAGCAATCCGCCGTAAATACCTTCGATCAACCGTTAGATCCCCCGATTGGATCTAACGGCTGACCTTTTATCCACGATCGTTCGTTAGATGTTAGGAGATCTGGACCGTTCAACATCAACCAACGATCCATCAGACGGCCCTGGCAACCCCCACTACTGTGGATCGTCTTCCTCCTCAACTCGCGCCTGACAACCGAATATTCCCCGTACTGCCACGTCCTCCAGCTGGTCTGCCACTCCCTTGCCACGTCAGGAAGGTCATTGCGGCCTTGCTCAAACCTCCCTAGCACTCCCAGCCAAGCTTGAGGCCCAGTCCACCCCAATTTGAGAAATTGAGGGAACCCCTCGGGCCGAGCCATTCTTCCCAACCCAAGCTCCGGTGTCCATCCCTAAGGCCTATATATACCATCAGAACTTCACAGTGAGCCCCTTTGCTCACTGTGAATCCATAATTCCCCCTTTCGAAGGTCTGTTGGAGTCCCGTCTTCCTCGGTGAATCCTGGAATTACCTAAGGCTTGAACTGTTGATAGAGGGCCCGTCTAGTGTTTAGACCTCCTGTGGAGCTTCGTCTACTAACCAGGAAGCTTAAGGACACTTCAATCCTCATCGGTTAGGCCAGTAACCCCGCAGTCAGGTACAGCCTTCCTCTATTGAAATTTCTTCAGATCATTTCCATTCTATCTTCTGGATTGAGCCCTGGATGTCGTCTAGAGTATCTTAGCCAACTAGGAAACCCGTGGTGATTGTCGCCTGGGGCTAAGCTAGCTCGAGTCGATCGTATCGATCGACTGAGCTAGCAGCCGAGCCAATGGCTAAGTCTGAGTAAGGACTAAGCGATTGGCTGCGCTTCAGGTTAAGATAGGTTGGGGGTTCGATGCGTCTCGACTCCCTGAACATGTAGGGATCAAACCCCAGTCGAATCAAGGCCTCTGTGAGGAGAATTTTCCCATTACAGTCGGCCTGAGATGCCCGTATCGAAGGCGTCTTGGTCGAGTAGCACCCCGTCAATCCAGAGGGATCCAGATGGGGGTTCTTGGTCCAATCGACGTGTCTTGACTCAGGGAATGTGTAGGGATCAAGCTGAGCCGTCGTTGTTGACTGTGCACCGAGAATTTCAGCACCGAAGTTCGGCGGGCTCGGGACCCGTCGAGAGGAAGAAGACGAAGTCGTGGGTCCTGGGCCTGGCTGACCTATGACCCGCACCTTTTGATTTTGGGCCGCGGCTAATTAAATAACTATTGGATGACATTTTCTATGATTGCGAATTAAATTAATTAAACCATATAGTTTTAATTTAAATAAACATTCAGATTAAATTATTTGAATAACTTTAGTTATACAAATCCAAATAGTATGATCCAATATACCATTTGAATCAAAAAAATTCAAAGAATCTAAATATAAAATAAAAATGCAGATCCAATGGATGGATTAAAATTTATTTGCCAAACTTCTTACTATCCTTAATTAAATCATATAAAATAATTTAAATATCCAATTAATGAGATTAAGGGCTCTGATTGCTCCTTGTACTCTAAGGAACAAGATCAGACCATTAAGTTAAGTTTTAGATAATAATTTTTCTTAATCACCCCTTAATCACCTTAATTAAGGATTAGTGAGTTTAACCCTAATTAAGCATTTTATTTGGGTGGGGATTGTTCCTAATGTCATATTAGGTCTAGAGTAACCTAAGTATGAGGTTGGATTGTCCTAAGAATTCCTATGTTCACTAATCACGCTAATTAATTTAAATAAATGATTAGTGCTAATTAAGATTAATTAGGTTATCAAAACCTAATATAAGTATGTTTCTCACTTCACTAATCAATATGAAACTCATTAAAATATATTAGATCTAACTTGGGTAACTAAACCCTAAAATCCTAATTTTACCCTTAAGAGGGGCATTTTGGTCATTTTGACCAAAATGTTTTTAAATGCTCCTTAAAGTTTGGAAATTTCAGTAAACTATCCTAAGGTAGATTATGTATGTTCTCTGAACTTTTAGACTAATAGTAATGATAATGTGATCATCAATTCAAGAAATCTCCACTTAATCCCTAATTAAGACACTTAGATCTTAAGTGATCTTGTAAGAGCCATTTGGCATTAATACTTGAATCTAATAATTGAGATGATTAAATATCACCTTAATAAGTTCAGTAAGGTTAACCTAAGAGCTAAAACTTAAAAGAAATGTAATTGGTAAAGCTTAAGTTAAAATCTAGCTTAAAGTCTAAAGTGATCAAACCTCAGATCCTTAGATCTTAAGTAGCCCTAAAAAGGTCAACATGAGTTTAATGTTAATCTAATGCTTAAACTTGTCAATTTCAGCCTTAATAAGCTCCATGTAGTTTAATTATGAACTTAGATTCTAAAAGAATCACAAATGAAAGCTCTTAAGATAAACTCTAATTTAGAGATCTAAAGTGATCAAACTTCAGATCTTTAGATCTTAGATCTTAGACTTGGATCTTCAATTTGAATCAAACCATCTCCAATTGAAATTCTTTAAATGATTGATTGCTTAATCTTTTGAAACCTTCCATGTGAGTATAAAATGATTCAATCAATAAGATAATGAAATTATCTTAAAGATTGAATAAAGATCTTAGATTCTCAAGTTCTTAATTGATTATTCTATCTTATAATCAGTAGAATAACCTTTCACTAAGTTCGTAGTTCCTGAATCTCTCAGCTTATAAGATCCTTTACCTTTAATTTGGGTAATAAGTGTGAACCCTAGATCCTAATTAGGATATTACCTTGGATTTGAGATTTGAACTCAACGTAGGGTTTAAGTTCTAAATCCTTAAATCTTAATTTACTTAACCAAGATTTAGGTAAGAGAGTATAAATATTAATAAATTAGGCCATTGATTTATTTACTTAAACCATATAGTCATCACATGGTTTTGGATTAGAACTTATTAAGTTCTAATATTAACTTTAAGGACGTAAATCTAAGATTCTACTCAATAGCTTGATATTGGAGATCCTAAACTTGTACCTTCTCAAAGTAGCTAGATTTGGTAATTAAACAACAACAGATATCACATAAGTCTAGATTGAGTCTCTTACTTACTTTGACTAGATTGCTTTGCATACCTTAGATTTTGAGCTTTATTCTTTGAGCATAATAGAAATACTTAGGATATGGATGGTACATCCTAAGTTAGAATTTGTAAAATATATATCATTTCATCAAGTTTTACAGTAATTTTTAGTTAGTAGAATAGGTTCTGAGTATAGTGTTGCCACCTTCAGTATTCAGTATAGTATGGAAGCTACCCAGGCCTCAGAGAGGAACAGGGATGGCCTAATGGCTGGGTATTTTGATGATATTTGGGCTGGGATGGCAGTGCTATATCTTAGGCTTATTGCTACTCTAGTACAGTTCAATTGCAGATGGTATGATTTGCCACCTGTTTCAGTGGCTTTACTTGCAGTTTCAGTTGGCTTTACCACATGCTTCAGTAGTTTTCTATTTTTAGTATTTGCTTACTTTGCCACATGTCTCAGTGGCTTTACATTGCACTTGATTATTTTGCTTTTTGCCACATGTCTCAGTGGCCTTTTTTTTTCCTTTCCTTAACTAGCATGTTGTATATATACTCATATGGTTTACTTATATATATTTGGGCATGTTTAGGATATTAGAATTGCACATTTTTCAGTACTTGTGTTCCTTTTATATACTCAGCATGTGATAATATGATCATAAAGCATGTTTGGTTCAGAATTATGTTGTAGTTATTGTTTCTTTTTTTAGCTTTTAGCCTCACCTTGTTATTTTACATTGTATGCTGGCTATAAATGGATAGTTTATAGTTACCTGTTCCTTTCATAGCTTGTTGCACCCTTTACTACTTGGGTGTGTAGTTAAATTAAAATGTGATATCTTAAAATGTTCAGTTCATTAAAATAGCCTAAATCGTACTTAGATAATTGTCTAACTATAACCTTTTTGCTTTGTTGGCTAGGGCCCTGGCATTTGTGATACCGATAAATGTCAGTTTCAGACGTGTTCGTGGGTAGTGTCGCGGAGGAGGAGCAGGTTCAGGAGGAGGACTGTGCTGCTGCTGTTTAGTTAGATATTGCCTTTTTATTTCAGTGAGATTGAGAGACATTTTTCATTCTCTTTAAACTTCAGTTTGTAATAATTAATTCTGGATGTATTTCATTCCTGCATTGTGATGAGTTACTCTATTGCATTCTCTTTTCTACTATGTATGCTTGTGGATGTTACTCTATTATTTATTGCTTTTGCCACTTTGATATCTATATATTGATGAATATTATAGCACTTGGTGACAAGTCCTTGGCTTAAGGCAGGTTGGGTTTACCTAACTTTACTTAAGTTGGGGATTTATAGAGTTGGAGCATCGTACTTCCTTGTTGTCAATACGGGGGCCCCACACTTGCTCACTTTGATTTGATGCTTTGCTTACCTTGTAATTGAGCTATATACCTTAAACATATATTGTGTACATAGGATATTTGATGAATATCCCATGTCAACTTTGAGAATTCATAAGAAGCATTTGTTCTTTTTCTCGTATTTTTAGTAGAGTGTAGCTTAATTAGTATACCTCTTTACCTCATTCGTTTGGGATCTGCTTCAGTGTCCGGTCAGTCCAATAGTCTATGCCATGCCTAGTCTGAGGGATAGGATGGGTTATACATAAACTCTTGCCCTACTGACAGATTAGTCAAGATTTGATATGGTTGTACTAATTTAAGTACACTTATACTTGGAATTTTCTATTATAGCCTATCAGGCTAAGTACATTGATACTATCCATTTAGAGCTTCTATCTTAGCCCATCAGGCTAAGTGAGACTATGTTTACTTTCAATTTGAGTGGCTTGAATAGCCAATACAGCTTTCAATTTTGGATTTACTGTTTTACTTTACACTTTTTCTACATTTTCCGCACTACTTTTACTTACAGTCTCTTCTAGATTTGTTGCATAATGGGTGCTAGTTTCACTTATTGTTTACTCACTGGTAGGATGCTAGTCTTACATATTGTGTTCATATATATAGGATGTTAGCATTGTTTTCAGTTTTATAATGTTCTTACGTTCATTTACTTTTATGTCACTTCGCATAATTCTATATTGATCATAAGCATGTTTATGATATATTTTCTTTATAGTCATTTGCTTTAGTCTTTCTTTTACTTACCTGGCCTTGTTACAGTTGCCATGGAGGAGGTATGTGCTTACTACCTAGTTGTTTATAGCTTTACCTTATTCTTTCTTACGTGTTCTTGCTCCTACTATGCTTTTGTGCTTACTTATTTATGGTGATATCTAACAAGCATAATAAATTGATTACCCTAAAATGTATTTAGACATATTATCTAATTAAGATTTTTCTTTTGTTGGCTAGGGCCCTATCATTATGAAATTAATAATAATAGGTTCAAAGTTATTTGAAGCAGTAGATCCAGTGGAGGACTTGCCATTGGAGGAGGAGCTTGTACCTGAAGATTCTTAGACTTAGCCTCTTTATTTATTGCATTGTGAGGATGAGTGTTTATTTCAGTTCTTTTAAAATTTCTTTAATGTTGTAATAATACAGGTTAAAATTTATTTTATGTACTTGACTTATTATGAACTGTTGTATTTATATATGATGGATGGATGTTTGTAATTATGCTTCCGCACTCTGTTCTTTTATGTATTTACATTTAGTGATGACCTCTTTGAGTAAATAACAAAGTCTTTGATTATAGTGGGTTAGTGTTAATCACTAACCCATTCATAAGTAAGGACATTGCTATTTGGTGTCAGCCATGCTGTAATCATGTTAACTTAAGAGTTAACAGGACAACGGCAGGGAGCGGGGCACCACAGTTGGTATCAGAGAATTCCATAAGGTGTCAGATTGGAATTTGCATTCCTCTCTATCTAATGGATTGTTCTTCTGCCACATAATTACTAAATGAATACTTAAAACAACATCCATATCATTATTAGTATAAATTAGAGTAAAGTAAGGAATGAGAAAACTATAGTAAATACTAAGGAATAAATATCAAAATAATAATAGATATATACGCTCAATGAACTAAAGGAATTTTATTATAATTATAGGCATAAAATATAAACTAAGAATGGCGTTTATGAATTACTTGAAAGAATTTGAGATCATCTGGAAGTATGAGACCAAATTGGGTATAAAGCAAGGAAGATCCATAGAAGGTGTGTCTAATCAAGGAGCACAATTATTAAACAAATTGCTAAAAGAAGGCACATATAGAGGCCTTGACTTTCCAGTTTTGGCTAAAGAATGGCTCACAAGGGTAGATCACATTCTTTATGTTATGGAATGGCCCAATAAGATTAAAGTGGAGGTAGTATTATGTCTTCTACGAGATCAGGCAAGGGAATGGTGGATTGACTCATATGAGAGTCTATTCAAGAACTTCAAGAAGAACATCGTGAACTTACCTATGAGGACTTCCGTGTAGCCTTCTCTACTAAATATATAGGGTGTAACTACTAATATAGTCTATTCTATGATGTAAAAGGCAAGTTGTATCTTTTAATTGTAATGAATAATGAAAAGTTAATAAAAGTCTTATGTTTCACTCTAAATCTAAAGATAGTTATTTTGATTTCAAAAAATGAATCCTGCAACTTCACCCAATAATGTGCCAGTTGGCGCTCTCCCCACTAATGAAGTTCCAACAAATAATGCAGCAGCTTCAAATAATGAGAACTTAGAAGAAATGGTATCAATGAAAAGTACAATGAATACCCTTAACCAATAAGCGCTAGCTATCCAACGGCTAGTATCTGCTATTCTATCTGCTAATGCTAGCACATCCTCCGCATCTCCAACAGTCCAATTTAACTAGAATAGACAATCCATTGATGGGATGTTGCACAATTTCTTAAGACTAAGGCCACTAACATTTGATGGATCCTCATCCCCTATAGATACCATGGCATGGTTGAAATATATAGAGAAGAATTTAATAAGTCTAGGGTGTCCAGGCAACCAGTCAGCAAGATTGGCTACTCAGTTGCTTCAAGGTGAGGCAGAATATTGGTGGGAACAGTTAAGAGAAACACACTTTGAAGAATTTGAGTTAGAAGAGATAGAGTGGAGCTGGTTCATTCATGCCTTCAAGGAAACATTTGTACTGCCATCAGCCAAAAATATCATCGGCGACTCCTTATTAAGATTAACTTAAGGGAGTTGATCTGTGGCTGATTATGTTGCTGAATTCTAAAGACTCATTCATTTCACTCCACACCTCGCACCTACGAAAGTCAATAAATGCTACAGATTTGAAAGTGGACTTCGTGAATCCATTAAGGACCACGTAGTTCCACTTCAGCACACCAAAATTAAGAAGTTAATTGAAGCGGCTAGGGTGGTAAAGCACCACCAATTAGTAAAGGAAATGAAATGAAAGGCACTCAATATGAATAGTCGTCCTCATGGTTTCAAGCAACACCGCCCAAATCAGGGCAGAGTATATCAAATGGAGACTTTTGAAACATCTGAGCAAGTTACAGAATGCGATAGACCTCATCAATATGGTAAGTGCTACAATTTTGGTAGAGTCTATTTTACCTACGGTCGACAAGGTCATGGATATCGAGAGTGTAAAGCAAATAAGACAATTGATGGGGTGTTAATTAATCGGAGCCGTCAGAGTCAAGTGTTCCGAGCAATTCCTATTAATTTAAGAATAGATGGCTCTCATGCCGCCAACTCCTGCACAGAAACAAATGCCAGTTAAAGCTCAGTCTACTACTAGACCTAGCTCATAATCTGCAAAGGGTCAACCCCGTAAACAACCGTCCTGTAAGAAAAGCTAGGGCGTATAATCTTACCCCTGTGGAAGCAGCTGAGGACAACAATGTAGTTTCAGGTACACACTCTTAATATCTTCTTTTACTTACAGCATTAGATTCTTCTATTAAATGTCATTTGTTTAAATTTGATTAAATTAGGCACTATATGCATTAAAGATGAGCCCTGCAATGTATTATTTAACACTGGGGCTAGCCATTCATTCATTTCTGAGAATTTTGCTAAGAGATTAGGATTACACTTCTACAAACTCGCAAAGGTCTTAAATGTTGGACTTCCATCTGTAGCCCAACTTAGTGCAGTCAAATTTTGCGACATTCAAGTGCCAATAAATAACCATAGTTTCCAAGCCAAGTTAATCTTATTACCCATAGCAAATTTTGATATCATACTAGGCATGAATTGGCTTAGTATGCATAACGCTACCATAAATTGCCAGAAGAAGAAGATCATCTTACAAACTCTTGATGCCTCAGAAACATTTATAGGAAGGTTTAGCACCAGTAGTTCCTTAATTAATACAATTCAAGCAGAGAAATTAGTATGCAAGGATTGTACATCCTTCCTAGTAACTATGATGGGCAGTAGTAAATAAGAAGTTCCTATTTCTGCTATAAAAGTTGTTATAAACTTTGAAGATGTATTTCCTGAAGATTTGTCTGGCTTACCACCAGCCAGAGAAATAGAATTTGAAATCAACATAGTTCCGGGTACACAGCTATTATCTAAAGTACCATATAGGATGGCCCCGAAAGAACTTCAAGAACTAAGCGATTAGCTTCAAGAATTAATGAATAAGGGATTTATTAAACCTAGAATGTCCCGTGGGGAGCTTCGGTATTATTTGTGAAGAAGAAAGATGGGTCTATGAGAATGTGCATAGACTATAGGGAGTTAAATAAAGTGACTATCAAGAATAGATACCCCCTTCCCCAAATTGATGATTTATTTGATCAGCTTGCTGGTGCAGCTGTATTTTCAAAAATTGATTTATGGTCTGGGTACCATCAATTAAAAGTAAAAGACTCAGACGTGGAGAAGACAACATTCAGAACACGTTATGGACATTATGAGTTTCTGGTGAGGTCCTTTGGTCTTACTAATGCACCATCCTTATTCATGGATCTAATGCAGAGAATTTTGAAACCTTAGATAAATTTGTTATTATTTTTATAGATGATATCTTGATTTATTCAAAGACTGTGAAAGGTCATGAGAATCATTTGAGGATAGTTCTAGAAACACTTAGAGAACATGAATTATACGCAAAATACTCAAAGTGTGAATTCTGGTTAGCTTCAGTGTCATTCCTTGGGCATGTTGTAGATGCTCATGGAATCTGGGTGGATCAAAGTAAGATTAGTATTATTCAAGATTGGGTTCAGCCCAAATCAGTTATCGAGATTTGTAGTTTTCTGGGTCTAGCTAGATATTATAGAATGTTTGTAAAAGGCTTCTCCCAGATTGCCTCACCACTCATAAAATTAACCCAGAAGGTAGTACCTTTCATTTGGTCACCTGAATGCGAAAAGGCTTTTCAAACACTTAAGGATGCCTTATCTTCAACACATGTACTAGTTTTACCTAAGGAAAGTGTAAATTATCAAGTGTACACAGACGCTTCTGAAATTGGCATAGGGTGTGTTTAAATGCAAGAAGGCAAGGTTATTGCGTATGCATCTCATCAACTGAAACCACATGAGAGTAACTATGCAGTTCATGATCTAGAATTAGCTGCAATAGTTTTTGCATTGAAAATATGGAGACACTATCTATATGGAATTCAGTGCTCCATATTCACTGACCACCAAAGTTTAAAATACATATTCACCTAGTGTGAACTGAACTGTAGGCAAAAAAGATGGTTGGAATTAATTAGCGACTATGAGTTAGATATTCAGTACCATCCAGGAAAAACTAATGTTGTAGCAGATGCTCTTAGCCGTCGTGCTACCCTTTCAGCTATGATTGCAACAAGTTCAGTAAAAGAAGAGTTTAGAAAGTTAGACATTAAACTAGTTGGTGGTTATATGTTAAGCACAGTGATCTCTATGAGTAATGCAGAACCAATTTTTCATAGAGATGTGTCCATATCACAAACTAAGGATGATGAGTATTTGAACTTTAAGCAAGCAATTGAAAGTGGTCTTAGAACGAATATTCATTTTCATAAAAATGCTATTTATCAAGGGAATCGTCTGTGGATTCCAAAATCTATGCAATAAGAAGCGTTAATAGAAGGTCATGGGGATAGATATCAAATTCACCCAGGAAGTGCAAAGATGTATCAGGACTTAAAGTAGTCATTTTGGTGGCCTGGCATGAAGCAGAGTATAGCAGAATATGTAGCTAAGTGTCATGCTGCAACAACCCAAGTTGTTACTTAGGTCAATTAAGATTGATTTAAGTCTTAATTATGATTCTAATAACTTAATTAAGTCATTTAGAACCTACCTCTAAGATCTAGATCACATCAGGGATCAAATGGATCAAAACCTGATTTCTAGAAAAATTTCAAATCCTAGAAATTGACTTTTTATCTAGACCTCAGATTAAAAATCTGACTTCGCCATTGCATTCAGAACACCCAAATTAGCTAAGGGTGATGTTTTGGATACATCTGGAAGTAGTTGATTTTTCGTCAAATATTTTAATATTATTTAAATACCTAAAAGTACGAATAATTAAATACTCATCGGATCAAAAATCCGAGTGCGCCGTTGCGTTTAGCACCCTTCAATTAGCTAGGGGTGATTTATTGAAAATTTTCTAAATTCATTTAGTTATACAATTTTAATTATTAAATTTAATATAAATCATTTAAATATTAATATCTTATTACTTAAAGTAACGGCGCTGTCCGTATTAAAGTCATGCCATCTCCTTCAATTCACGTGAACCGTTAAATCAGGACAAAGCATCCGGGCCGTCAGATCTTTAGATCGAACGACATATGGTCGTCTTCCTCGCATCGCTCGATCTGAACCTCCGCGTGTCTCGCAGAGGTAATGCTCGATTGCTTGGATCACCGCGTGTCCTCCCCACCACTTTCATCCACCGCCTAAAGCCTCGTATAAGACCATTAGAGCCCCTTCTTTGCTAAGTTTCAAACTTGAAGCCCAGAAATTGACAATAAAACTTCAATCGTTCTTCCACCGTTCGTCGAGGTACCACCTTAATCCCCTTAGTTATTCATGCAATTATCAATCTTAATATTCGAATTGCTATTTCTAGCCTCCGATTAATTGTTAGCATTACTCGATCAAATAATAGATGGCTTGATTTTTCCAATTTCGCAAAATATCTACAGCATATACCGTTATATTCCTAAAAATTGTGACTAGTACAACTAGGGTTTAGTTTTGTGCTCGACTCTGACCACCTCAGCTGCAAATCCTTATACCATTAAATAGCCAAGCTCTTTCTCTTTTCATAGCCATGCGGGACGAGAGGTTTGGACACCGGGAAGGTCCTCCATTTGCGTGCCCTAGCTCGCCCCATCGGGAGATAGAGGAAGATGCCGAAGTAGTCTGGGCGGGCCGGGCTGGCCCGAGCCCGGTTCGCGCTGCCATCGAGGACCGCATTTCGGGAGGGCACGTGGCGTGCATCCAAACGTTTCATGACTGTGGTGGGACCCACAGTCGAACAACCGCGTCAGACTGTCATAACCAAGACACCTGTGGGCCCCACTCATATGTCCAGTTGAATCTTAGATTGCCACGTGTCTTCTGTGGGCACGGTACCTGCAAAAAATCAGAAATAAATTATAGATAAGTGTTAGAAAATATATTAAGTAAAATCTATTAATTTAATCAGTTAATCAAATTCAATTTAATTAAATACCATTTAATTAATTTAATCTCAGCACTTAAAATATTATTATCTTAATAAATATAAGTCCAAACATAGCAAATAAATATACCATTGGATTCAGAAAATTATAAGGAATATTATGAAACTATCAAATTTTATTTTGGATAAATATAAATATACTGATATTTAGGGGTATTAATTTAATTCAAATAATGTCCCAAATATTCAAATCACTCTAACTTTGCAACCCCTAATCCAAATATACCCAATATGGGTCTTAAAGTGATTAGCTCACCCTAAGGATTAACCTGGTAGTATTCACTTTGCTATTTGGATTAGCATTTGACTAATGACATTTAGGACCTAACCCTAATTAGCCTAATTTGACCTAGAACTTCAAATGATCATAAGTTGGTCATCTTAACTCCAAATTAGGTGATCTAAACACCAATTTAGATCAGAAAAAACTAATCTATAGAGATCTATAAAACAATTTAGGATCTAACGGTTAGATTTGCTAATCACCCCTAATTACCCTAAAAAATTAATTAGTGAATATTAGTAAATTTAATAATCCAAATTGAACAAACTAAGTTTCAAAGAACTCATGGAACCTATTAGAACCTAACTATAGGGTTGGATTAGTGATTGGGTGATTAATTTCACTAATCACTTACTAATCACCCTAAACCCTAATTAGGCCATAACTTAGCCAAATGGAGTCCAAATTGAATATGCCACTAGTCATTAGAATCAGTATATCAATTGTGACATATAGCTACTAAAATTATTCAATTTGGACACCAAATGACAAAGTTAGGGTTTTGATCCTTAATTAAAAATCCTTAATTACCCTATTAACCCTAAAACTTGTTTTGGCTATAACTTAGCCAATACACATTAGAATTTGATGACTTTTGATTCTATAGAAACCTTAGAACATAACCTTTAATAAACTAACATAAAAATTATATGTTATTAGGGTAAAAATAGCAAAATGCCCTTATAGGTCAAATTCCTTAATTTGACCCTATAAGGCTCAATACTTAATCAAAATTAGTATACTTACTGTCTAAACTCATAATAGACAGTAAGTAATCATTCCACATCATTAAAATTTAAAATTTACTGCTAATTCATAAAGATGAGATTTTAGACCCTTAAAGAGGGGCAAAATGGTCTTTTTGCCCAAAATTAAGGTTTAATGAAATTAGACCTAATTTCATCTCTAAATCATATCAAATAGTAATTAAAGTGATTTAAACTATAATCAGATAATTCTAAGTCTTAAATTAAATATTAGAAAGAAAATCCTAAATTTAGCCTTAAATGAAAATCTTAAGTAAAACTGAATTCTTATCCATTCCTTTGAACATTCTTAGATCATCCTTTAGGTCTTATAACTTTAGTTAGGATGTGTGTCTAAGTGATACTCTTAGAATCTAAGAGCCTTAATTCCTAATAGTAGGATTAGATCTTAGGTTAGAATTCATCTAATGGGTAAAGAGGGTTACTCATTAAGGTGAAACCTTGATCTTACTAGTTTATTAGATTTTTCATAATTTATTAAATGATTATTTGATCTTTTAACATTAGGATTAGGATTAGAGATCTATCCTATTGAATATGACTTAATTCAATAGGATTTACCTTAACACTTAATCAATGAGATGGGATTAAAACCTAGTCCTTTAGGATAGCCCTGTGATTAAGAATTAAACTTTATTCTTTGGAGTTTGATTCTTAATTTTTTAAATCTTGATTTGGCTAATTAAGATTTATTTGGGATTTATAAAATAACAAATTAGGATGATTGATTTAATTACTTTAATCTTTTAGGCGACTTGGATTTATAATTAGGATGTGGCCAATCCTAATTATGTTTAACTTATAGGTTCGTGATTCTAAGTTATAGACAGTGTAGGAATTGTTGATTCTGAATCTTATGTGACTTAGAGTAGTTAGAACATTTAAATTAGAAAATAGGTGATATCACAAAGTTTGTGTAATGCTATTAATTATTTCTTTGATTTGAAATGCTATGCTTTCCTTATCATTTGAGCCTTTTTATACCTTGGAACATACATTAATACTTGATACTTACTTTATATCATATTTTGAGTTTCATTCACATTTCATATGCATAATTTTAAGAGAAACATTAATAAACAACATTATACTTGTGATTTATATTTTACTTAACCTGCAACTTAGTATGACTTTACTTTAGGACTGCTTTTACCTAGGGAATTTCCTTTATGGTACTTTACTTTGGCATTGGGATGTTTCTCCTATTTGCCCTTTAGATACTTTGTGGATTTACTTTAGGATCTGAGATGTTTCTCCTAGATGCCTCTTTTGGTGGAACTTTACTTTAATCTGGGATGTTTCTCCTAGATTACCAGACGGACTTTACTTTTTGGCAGACTAAGTAAGACTACCTCACAAGTATAATAAATTAATAAACATTACTTACATTTACATTTCAGATATTTTACAGTTACCTTACGTACTTTCCTTACATTCCAGACTTACTTTACTTTACCATTTCAGCATATTTTTCTTTCTTTCATATTTTTCATTTTCAACAGTTCCTTTACATTTCAAAACTTTTTGTATGTCACCGTTTTACTTACTTGAGAGCATGTTAGGATGTTAGACTTTATATTTTTAGTACAGTACTTTAACTTATACTATACTGGCATGTTAGTTTGATCATATTCTTTAGGACTTTTCTTTGCACTTAGTAGATTCACTTTTATACCTTACTTATCTTGTATTGCAGCCTGAGTTGAGATATGTTTCTACCTCAATACTTATTCTTCTTTTCTTTGTGCTTTACCGTTATATTTTGCTTAAATTTAAGTTGTGATGTCATTAAAATACATTAAAACTTATTACCTTAAAATGTACTTATACATTCTGTCTAATAAGATTTTAATTTTGTTGGTTGGGGCCCTACCATTATAAAACTGATAATGGTAGATTCTGAGCTTTTTGAGGAGATAGAGCTTTTTGAGGAGCAGATCCAGGAGGAGGTCCAGACTATTAAGGGATCTTAGTCTTACTAGCTTGCTTTACTTTATATTGTGAGGATGAGAGACTCTTTTCTTTTCAATTTTTAAACTTTAAACGTTTGTAATAATTCAGATCTATTTGTACTTTATTTTCCTGCATTGTATATATATTCTGAGCTGGATGTCTTTAGTTTACTGTATGGATGTTACTTCAGTTGTTACTTTTCTTCCGCACTCTGATACTCATTAATTGATTGTTAATCTTTACTTTATTTCGAAAAGCACCTCTTTTTCTTAAGATTGGATTGGAGTCTTAAATTCCAACCTAATGTTAAGTATAAGATGTGCTTAGTGATGACCTCTCCTTAAGCCTTGTGATTAGAAAGGGCGGCCGCCACACATGCCTATAATCTTGTGAAGGCTGAACATCAAAGACCTGGTGGTCTTCTTCACCCATTAGATATTTCTGAATGGAAATGAGAAGATATATCAATGGATTTTGCGATGGGTTTGCCTCGAGCTAAATCTGGGGCCGATGCAGTATTGGTGATAGTTGATCATTTAACTAAGTCTGCTCACTTTATTTTGATTCATCAAACTGATTCAGTCGAGAAGCTCACCAAAATTTATATTAAAGATATTGTAATACTTCACGGTATTCCAAAATCAATGGTATCTGATAGAGATAGCAGGTTCACATCCAAAATTTGGCAAGCAGTTCATCAGGACCTTGGAACCACTTTGGCCTTGAGTACTGCATTCCATCCCCAAACTGATGGCCAGATAGAAAGGGTAAACCAAGTACTTGAAGATCTTCTTAGACTCTGTATTCTGGATTTTGCTAGTTCTTGGGAAGATCATTTGTCACTAATAGAGTTCGCATATAATAACAATTTTCAAGCTAGTATTAAAATGGCTACATATAAAGCTTTGTATGGAAGAAAGTGTAACACTCCATTAGCCTGGTCTGAGTTAGGAAGTGTTCAGTTATATGGATCTGAACTAGTGGAAGAAACAAACCAAAAGATTCGTCTTATTCAACAAAGAATTCGTGCAGCGCAAGATCGACAGAGTAAATATTTTGATTCTCATCATCGATCTATAGAATTTAATGAAGGAGACTTTGCATATTTAAAAGTCAGTCCTATGAAGGGAGTTTTCAGATTTGGCATAGCTGGGAAACTCAGTCCATGTTATGTCGGACCATTTGAAGTTTTAGAGAAGATCGGATATTCTGCATATATATTGAATCTACCTGATAATTTTGCGGCAGTGCATAATGTATTTCATGTATCATCTTTAAGGAAATGCCTTAGAGATCCTTCTCACCTGATTCAACTTCCAGAAGTAAGAGTTCAACCTGATCTCACATTTATTGAAGAACTAATCAAGATTTTGGATCGTGATAGAAAGCAGCTGAGGAATCATTTCATCCAAATGATTTAGGTTCAATGGAGGAACCGTTCATGTAAAGAAGCAACATGGGAAAAAGAATCGGATATTTGCCAAAAATATCCAAATCTCTTTAATCAAGGTACTTACTCAACTCTAGTAATTTCAATTTCAATATTCAGTTCTGTGTTATTTTTTCACTTGAATGATGTCGAGGACGACATTGTTCTTAAGTGGGGGAGTCAATTAAAACTAATCTAAGTCTTAATTATGGTTTTAGTTCACTAAATAAGTCATTTAGAAATCATCTCTAAGATCTAGGTCAAATTAGGAATCAACTAGATCAAATTTGGATTTCTGAAAAATCCCAAAACCCTAGAAATTTATTTTTTATTTTGACCTCAAATCAAAAATCTGACTTCAATGTCGGGTCAGTCCGATAGTCTATGCCATACCTAGTCCACGGGATAGGATGGGTTATACATAGACTCTTGCCCTACTAACAGATTAGTCTGGATTTGATATGGTTATATTAATTTAAGTACACTTCTACTTGGTATTTTCTATTATAGCCTATCAGGCTAAGTACGTTGATACTATCCGTTTAGAGCTTCTGTCTTAACCCATCAAGCTAAGTGAGACTATGTTTACTTTCAGTTCAAGTGGCTTGAATAGCCAATACAACTTTCAGTTTTGGATTTACTATTTTACTTTACACTTTTTCTGCATTTTCAGCACTACTTTTACTTACAGTCTCTTCTAGCTTTGTTGCATAATGGGTGCTAGTTTTACTTACTATTTACACACTAGTAGGATGCTAGTCTTACATGTTATGTTCACATATATAGGATGTTAGTCTTGTTTTCAGTTTTATAATATTATTATGTTCATTTACTTTTATGTCACTTAGCATAATTTTATATTGATCATAAGCATGTTTAGGATATACTTTCTTTATAGTCATTTGCTTTAGTCTTTCTTTTACTTACCTGACCTTGTTATAGTTACCATGGAGGAGGTATGTGCTTACTTCATAGCTATTTAAGTTATAAACTAGTTGTTTATAGCTTTAACTTGTTCTTTCTTATGCATTCTTGCTCCTACTATGCTTTTGTGCTTACTTGTTTATGGTGATATCTAACAAATATAATAAATTGATTACCCTAAAATGTACATGGACATATTGTCTAATTAAGATTTTTTTTTTTTGTTGGATGGGGCCCTATCAGTATGAAACTGATAATGATAGGTTCAGAGTTATTTGAAGCAGTAGATCCAGTGGAGGACTTGCTATTGGAGGAGGAGCCTGTACCTAAAGATTCTTAGACTTAGCCTCTTTATTTATAGCACTGTCAGGATGAGTGTTTATTTCAGTTCTTTTAAAACTTCTTTAATGTTGTAATAATACATGTTAAAATTTATTTTCCACACTTTACTTATTCTGAACTATTATATTTATATATGATGGATGGATGTTTGTATTTATGCTTCCGCACTTTGTTGTTTTTTGTATTTACATTTAGTGATGACCTCTTTGAGTAAATGACAAAGTCCTTGATTATAGTGGGTTAGTATTAGTCATTAACCCATTCATAAGCAAGGACCTTGCCATTTGGTGTCCGCCATTGTGGCGGCCCTGCCCCGCCGTGGTCCTGTTAACCCTTAAGTTAACATGATTACGGTGGAGGGGTCACCAAATGACAAAGTCCCCACTTAGAATTGAATTAGACACGTGTTCTAATCCAACTTAAATAAGAACTTTGTCATTCAACCCATAAGAACTATCACTAAATGACTATACATGAACTCAGAGTGCGGAAGCATAAAAAGTATAACATCCATCCAATACAGTATAAATATAATAATACAGAATAAGTAAAGTGTTGAAAGAGAAATATAAACCTGTATTATTACAACAATTTAATAAGTTTAAAAGAACTGAAAGGACTCTCAATCTCACTGAAAGAAATAAAACTAAAGCTATAAATCTTCAAGAACGGGCTCCTCCTCCAATGGTAAGCTCTCCACTGGATCTACTGCCCAAACAAACTCAGAACCTACCATTATCAGTTTCATAATGGTAGGGCCCCAGCCAACAAAAGAAAAACTGGTTAGACAATATGTCTAAGTACATTTTAAGGCAAACAATTTTATTAAGTTAAATACATATCACCATAAGAACAGAACTGAGCAAAATAGGTGCAGAAAAGTGTATAAAAAGAACAGTAATGAGTTATAAATAAACAGTTTATAACTAAAGCAATTAGGAAGTAATACATACCTCCTCCAAGCAACTGCAACAAAGACAGGTAAGCAACAGACTAAACAAAATTGTAAGAAAAGGTATAACCTAAACATGCTTATGATCAAATAGAATATGCTAGGTGACATACATAACAGTATGAAACTAAAAATAACTAACATCCTATGTGAGCATAAGAAAACAGTAAATAAAACTAGCATCCTATATATATAACACGTGCAGGAAAGCTGTAAGTAAAATAGTACTACAATATAGAATATGCAAGTAAAACAGTAACTGAAAACGGAAACTACAGTGACCATCTAAGTCACTCAACTGAAAACATACTCAGCAAATCTTAGCCTGATGAGCTAAGAAACTCTTAACTGTACATTACTGAAAACTCTTAGCCTGATAAGCTAAGACAGAACTGAATGTAAGTGTACTTGAATTAGTATATCCATATCAGAATCCTGACTCTATAGTCAATAGGGCGAGAGTCTATCCATCCTATCACTCGGACTAGGCATGGCCAATAGACTGTCGGACATTAAACCCTCGAAAGGTTGCCGACCCCGAACGAGTTGATCGAAGAGGTATACTAATCAAGCTACACCTTACAAACCACTTGTGAAATGAAAACACAATGCTGCTTATAAATGTTCCAAATTAACATAAGATATTTATCAAATATCTGAAGTACATAATATATGTTCAAGGTATAAGGCTCAAAATCAAGGAATGCGAAGCATCAAAATCAAAGTGTGAGAAACTCTATCTAAAATACAGGTGATATCTGTTGTTATCTACTTTATGCATTCTATCTACTCTAAGTTACATAAGTTTCAGAATCATCAATTTTTACACATTCTGTAACTTAGAATCACGAATCCTACTAGTTGAAAATAATTAGGACTGGCCAAGTCCTAATTATAACTTAATCAAAAGATGACTATTTGGTTAAAGTGAATAAATCATCGACCTAGTTTTGTATTTTAATTCATCCCAACCTCATTTTGATTAGCCAAATCAAGATGAAAAGATTAAGAATTAGACTCCAGTTGATGGGGTCTAATCACTTAATCTAAAGGTATAATCTAAGGGTCTAAGGTTTAAAAACCAAATCTCACTGATTAAGTTAAGGCAAGTCCTAATGATAAATCAATTCATTAGGATAGATCTCTATTCTTGATTCTAGAGTTTAAAGATCAAATAATCATTTAATAAACTAAGAAAATCTATAAACTAGAAAAACTTAAGGTTTCACCTATTGAGTAACCCAATTTACTCAATAGATGAATTCTAACTTAAGATCTATTCCTAATATTAGGAATTAAAGCTCTTAATTACTAAGAGTATCTCTCAAGACACACATCCTAACTAATGTTATAAGACCTAATGTATGATCTAAGAGTGATTAAGAAAAGAAGAACACTCACAATTTACTTAGGAATTTTCTTAAGGAGCAAATTTTGAGATTTTAATCAAAATCTAATTTAGACTTGGATTTGATTAATTTCAGTTCTAAATCATTCTATTTACTAATTTTAGTGATTAGAAATTAAATTTAGGGCTTTTAAAGGCTAAACCCTAAATTTGGGCAAAATGACCATTTTGCCCCTACTTAAGGGTTCAAAAGATCAAATTTTGATCTAAGGCTTAAATTCTAAAATTATTTTTTGGAAAGTGTTTCTTAGTGTCTAATGTAAGATTAGACAATAACTAAATTAATTTTGGGTGATTATTAAGCCATATGAGATCAAATTAGTAAATTTGACTTATAAGGGCAAATTAGTAATTTGACTAGGTGAAAGTTAAATTTTCTTTCAGATTATTGTTCTTTACTATCTAATCTTTCCAGAGAATCTAAATTTGCTAAATTCTGATAAGTATTGGCCAAGTTATGGCCAATACAAGATCTAGGGTTTAAAAGTTAATTAAGGGATTCTTAATTATGGTTCAAAAATCCTAACTTTGTTAATTAATGTCCAAATTAAACAAAATCAGTGGCTATAGTTTACAAATAGTTTACTGATCAAAATGACATGTAGTAGGTTCAATTTGGACCTAATTTGACTAAGTTAAGACCTAATTAGGGTTAATAGTGATTAGTGAGTGATTAGCAAAATTAATCACTCAAACACTAATCCAATTTTATAGATAGATTTTAAATGGTTTTATGAGTCCTCTGAAACTTAAATCACTCAATTTGGATTATTAAATTGGCTAATATTTACTAATCAAGATTTAAAGTAATTAAGGGTAATTAACAAATCTAATAGTTGGATCCTAAACATTTTTTGTAGATTACTGTGAATTAGGTTTTTCTGATCTAAAAGGACCTTTGGATCATCAAATTTGGAGCTCAATTGACCAAGTTATGGTCAATTGAAGTTCTAGGTCTAATTAAGGTAATTAGGGTTAAGTCCTAAAAGTGATTAGGCAAATACTAATCCAAACAGCAAAGTGAATATTATCAAAATAATCCTTAGGGTTTTCTGATCACTTTAAGACCCATATTGGGTATGTTTGGATCAATCTACACAAAGTTGTGATTAAATGAAATTTTGTGACATAAATTTGAACTTAATTAAACCTTAAATATCATTTTGCTAAATACTGGTCAAATTGCAAAATTATTGGCATCAATAAATTCCTCATATTTTTTTGATAAATTTGATATATTTATTTGCTATTTTTGGACTTAAATTTATTAAGATATTAATGTTTTAAAGTATAATTTAATTTAGTTATCTAATTTATATAAATATTACTGATTTGAAATCAAATAAATTTTAATTTGATTTAATACAGCGGCGGGCCCACTTGCTGAGACAACAGCAGATGGAGCGGGACCCTCTGGAAACCACGCGTCGCTATGCGACTTGAGGATGGAGCGCAGGCGGGTCCCACACGCTATCCGATACGCTCGCGGGTCAGACGCGGGTCGAGTCACCCCGACCCGGCCCAGGCGAGGCTTCTTCTTCCTTACGCCGAGTCCGAGACACTTAGGGCATCACTCTTAGGGGTCAAAACACCGATGCCAGGTCTTGGACCGCATGGTAACGGATAGACACAGTTACGTCCATCCCATAGATGGTTGAACCAACGCGCGGGATGATCTGGGTGTCTCAAATCTTCAGCCCTAGTTGCAAGCCTTGGGACGAAGATTGTGAACTCAAGATACATAAAACTACTCTTATTTCTCAAAATTGTTTAATCATAGCTCAATCAGGAATAATCACAGCTTAATTAAACATTCAATAGACAATATAATTCGTGATTTGAATTTTGAAATAGGAAAATCTGGTACCAATTGAATTGATAGAAATAACTCAGCACTTTGATTTGTTTAATTTACAATTAAGCTGTTCAGTTTACTCGCAGAAATGAATTGATAACAAAAATGAAGAATTTGAATTTGGTTTAGTAGGTGAAGAATTGAGTACTGAAGTGAAATACCTGATTCAACGAAAATGGAAGGACCTTTAGGTCTGATTCGTGATCTCCTATGACGCCGCAGAGCCCAGAAATCGCTGTCCAGATCTAGAACTGATGCTTGGGGTCTTAATCTACCCTTACGGAATATCCATTAGCGGTGCAAACAATGCGTGTCCATGAAGAGGCAGCCGAGCGTGCATGCTTGACACGCGGAACTCGCTCCGGGACAATGAACTGTAGCCGTCTGATCGAATCGATCAGACGGCCTGCAAACTGTCGCTCGATCTCACGGAAGCTGAACGGCGTGCAAACAATGGACGGCGCCGATTTAAGGAGGAGACGGTGGATTTGACGGAACAGTTAAAATTAAAGAAAATAATATTATTATTATATTAATTTCAATCCATTTTATTATGTAATTTTAATCGCATTAATGCATTAAAAAAAAATTTCCAATAAATCACCCCTAGCTAATTTGGGTGTTCTGAATGCAATGGCGAAGTCAGATTTTCAATCTGAGGTCTAAATAAAAAGTCAATTTCTAGGGTTTGGGATTTTCCAGAATTTCAGATTTGGCTTTGTTGACTTCTGCTTTGACCTAAGTTTCTGAGGCGAGTTCTAAATTACTTATTTAGTGACTTAGAACCTTAATTAAGACTTAGATTAGTCTTAATTGAGCAAAGTAACAACCTGGGTTGTTACAGCCATGCCGTAATCATGTTAACTTAAGAGTTAACAGGACCACGGCGGGGAGCGGGGCACCACACCTAATGACTTAATTAGTGCGCTAGAAAGCAAATCAGAACTTGGATTAGTCCTAATTGGCTAAGGTAACAACTTGAGTTGTTACACTTTTCTTCATTCCTGGCCACCAATATGATTGCTTCAGGTCTTGATACATTTTGAAACTCCCCGGGTGCACTTGATACCCTAAGTTGTGGCATTCGATTAGCACTTCACGATGCATGGATTTAGGAATTTATAAACGATCCCCTTGATAGATAGCACCCTTATGAAAATGAAGATCAGTATGATGACCACTCTTGATTGCTTATTGAAAATTCAGATACTCTTCATCTTTAGTCTGGAAATTAGATACATCTTTGTAGAAAGTGGGCTACACATTACTCATTGAGATCATTTCACTCAATAGGTCACGGGGGTGGGGGGGGGTGGGGGGCAGAGCATAAGCATGGCAGGGGGGCTAAAGGGAAAGGTAGCTCAGAATTGCAACAAGGATGGGATGGCTGTGGGTCCCAGCCAGGGAAGAAGGAGGAAAAAGGAGAGAAATATTAAAAATATATATTTTAAATAAATTAAATTAATTAATCTATAAAATCATATTTTATAAACGATCTCCGAAAATTTCCAAAAATTCACCCATAGCTAATTTGGGGTGAGGAATTCAAAGGCAAAGTCAGATTTTGATTCTGACGAGCATTTAATTTTCCTATTTTTTGGGGTATTTAATGACATTAAAATATTCAATTAAATCCGACGACTTCTAAAAGAGTCCAAAACATCACCCAAAGCTAATTTGGGGGTGATGATCGCAATGGAGAAGTTAGATTTTGATTTCGAGGACAAATTAAATATCTCAATTTTCTATAAATTAAATATTATTAAAATATTTGACGACTTTCAACTGCCGCCAAAATATCGCCCCTAGCTAATTTGGGGGCAACGAGTGCAATGGTGAAGTCTGATTTTTAATATGAGGTCAAAATAATTAGTTCAATTTTCAAGGTTCATGAAATTCCCAAAATTAGGGTTTGATCTATTTGACCCTTGATTTAGACTAGGTCTTGGTGACGAACCCCTAATGACTTAATTAGTGCGCTAGAAAGGAAATCAGAACTTGGATTAGTCCTAATTGGCTAAGGTAACAACTTGGGTTGTTACACTTTTTTTCATTCCTGGCCACCAAAATGATTGCTTTAGGTCTTGATACATTTTGGAACTCCCCGGGTGCACTTGATACCCTGAGTTATGGCATTCGATTAGCACTTCACGATGCATGGATTTAGGAATTCATAAATGATCCCCTTGATAGATAGCACTCTTATGAAAATGAAGATCAGTTTGGTGACCACTCTCGATTACTTATTTAAAATTCAGATACTCTTTATCTTTAGCCTGGGAATTAGATACATCTCTGTAGAAAGTGGGCTCCACATTACTCATTGAGATCATTTCACTCAATAAGTCATCGTGCACTGATTTGATATTCATTTTACAAAATTCTTCTTATAGTGGGCTTTTAGAGATAATGGCATTAAGGGTAGCATGACGGCTCAGAGCCTCAGACACAATATTTGCCCTCCCGGGATGGTATTGAATATCAAGATCGTAGCCACTAATCAATTCCAAACACCTTCTCTATCTACAATTCAACTCCCTATGGGTAAATATGTATTCAAGACTCTGGTGATCTGTGAATATAGAGTACTGAATTCCATAAAGGTAGTGACGCCATATCTTCAGGGCAAACACTATCGCAGCTAATTCAAGGTCGTGGACGGCATAGTTCCTCTCATAGGTCTTCAGTTGTCAGGAAGCGTAAGCGATAACCTTTCCTTCTTGTATTAATACAGCTCCCAAGTCTATGCCAGAGGCATCGATGTAGACTTGGTAGTTCACTCCTTCTTTAGGAAGAACTAGAATGGGGGCGGAGGTAAGCACATCTTTTAATGCTTGGAACGCTTCTTCACAAGCTGGTGATCATTCGAATGGTACAGTCTTCTAGGTGAGTTTGGTGAGTAGAGAGGCTATTTGAGAAAATTCTTTCACGAATCTTCTATAATAACCAGCCAAACCCAAGAAGCTTTTGATTTCTGTCACTAACTTAGGTTGCACCCATTCTTGGATGGCGCTGACCTTATTCTGATCTACTATGATCCCTGTGCATCCACTATGTGGCCTAAGAAGGGGACAAAATCAAGCCAAAACTCGCATTTTGAGTACTCGACATACAACTGGTGGCTTTGCAGCTCTTTCAATGCTGCACTAAGATGACATTCGTGTTCCTTCTTCGTCTTAGAGTATATTAGAATATTATTTATGAAGACAATGACAAATTTGTCAAGGTAGGGTTTCTAAATATGCTACAAAAGTCCATGAAGATTGAGGGCACATTTGTCAATCCAAACGACATCACTAAAACTCATAGTTGTCGTATCTGGTTCTAAAGGCTGTCTTTGCTATATCATAATCTTTCACATGCAGCTGGTGGTATCCTGATCGTAGATCGATCTTTGAGAACACTTTTGCTCTGACCAATTGATCAAATAAATTGTCAATGCGGGGCAACGGGTATTTATTCTTTATCGTGACCTTATTTAGTTCTCGATAGTCAATGCACATATGCATTGACCTATCCTTCTTCTTAACAAATAGAACTAGGGATCTCCATAGGGAAGAATTAGGTCTGATAACACCTTTCTCTAGCAGCTCTTGCAACTGCTTATTTAGCTCCTATAGTTATTTAGGTGCCATATAGTAGGGTGACTTAAAAATAGGTTTGGTTCCCGGAACAATGTCTATCGCAAATTCTACTTCCCGTGTTGGTGGAAGACCAGGTAGATCTTTGGGAAAGACATCGGCGAATTTGTAAGCGACGGGATTCTTAGCTAGGAGAATGTATTCTTTCTTTTCTCCTAGTATTGACACTAGAAAGGCGCTGCAACCTTTACTCACTAACCTTTTGGCATTGATGGCATTGATCAAAGAAGCTCTCGTACTAAAGTTTCCAATAAATGACTGAGCTTGTCTACGATTACCCAAGGTGATCTTTTTCTTCTGGTAGTTGATGGTGGTGCCATGTTGACTTAGCCAATTCATTCCCAGAATAACGTTGAAATTAGCTATTTGCAAAACTACAAGCTTGGCTTTGAATTCTGTGGCTTCAATAGGGATTTGTATCTTACAGAATTGACGAACTGGTAATTGAGCTCCAGACGGTAATCCCACTCTTAGAGGATTCGTTAGGCAGTATAGTGGCAAGTTAAGGGAATTTGTCCAACTTTCAGAAATGAAGGAGTGACTATTTCCAGTGTCAAATAACATGCTACAGGGTTTGTTATTTACGTAGATTGTACCTAATTACAGATACAGTAATTTACTAGCTACTTTAAGTAATTAATACTGAAAATTAGATTGGTTCAGGAGTGTGTACCTGACACCACATGATTGTCTTTGGCTGCTTCAATCAGTATGAGGGCGTAGATATGGGCAGGGCTGACAGGCCTATTGTTGTAAGAATGCTAAGGTGGTGGCTTTAAAGCATTTGGACGGGGGACAATGGCTGTCTCGTGCCCTTGAATAGGAGGAGGAGGTGCCAGTGCTGGGTGGACAGCTGCGGGCCTCTAGAACAAATAAAAAATTATTAACATTTGGAATGATCGATATGGTCACCACGGTGAAATTGCACCGATAGTAGGAATGACCTAGCCTCCCATAGTTGAATCAGTTTTCGATTCTATGGTAGCATTGTCTGTATGTGTGGGGATGGGTGCAGCCATCAAAAAGGTTTACTGACAGAGCTCTACCTCGATTTAATACACCCTAGCTATCTTGGGGTTCTCATGCTAAAATGTAGTTATCCTATAGCTCTATTTGGGTTCTAACACTTCATCTAGTTCCACCATCTT
Source organism: Gastrodia elata (assembly GCA_016760335.1). Lineage (NCBI taxonomy): Eukaryota > Viridiplantae > Streptophyta > Magnoliopsida > Asparagales > Orchidaceae > Gastrodia > Gastrodia elata. The sequence continues at coordinate 92,728,589 of CM028670.1, read as the reverse complement.
GGAGGATTCCAGGAGTTCCACGAAGTTGGTCGAGCAATGGGAGACTACCTGCCTTCTGATGGAGGGTCGTAATCCACTCTGGAAATGGTGGCATTTGTTGGATTCGATGAGGACAAGGTTGGAAGCAAACCATGATAACCGCTGGAACTCAGACTCATATGTAGAAATTGAGCGGCTCCCTTGCTGTAATTTGAGAAACTGGTCTGCCATTCTATGTCTGGCGGATGTGGGGATGTACTGGATTTGGAAAGCTATATTGAACTCATCCCAAAAAATGTCCTCCAGCTCCAAATCAGCTAACAGTGTATGGCGGATGTTATCCCACCAATACTCCGCCTCATCTTGGAGGAGATGAGTCATTAAGCAGATGTAAAGACTCACTTAAGTAATAATAATCGAAACTCTTAACCATCGAGGCGCCTTTTTAGATAACAGTGGAGTTCCTGATAAGAACTCCAAAGTTAAGCATGCTCAGGTGGGAGCACTCCCATGATGGGTGACCTAATGGGAAGTTATCTTCTGAGGGCAAAGCTATGATGCTTTTCCAGCCAAATTAGATAATACCTTAGTACTTAAGAGTTTGGGATATTACAAGTAGTATCAAAGCAGGCCATAGGGTGTCAGATAGAAGCTAAGTGTCATACATGGCAAAATACCACTTCATGTGGACATCCTCTTGAACCCATGATAGTTAAGGTACTACATGGTTGTGGGTACTTCTTGATCCTGTAGAGGTCACCTCTAGTCATATCTACCCAATGGATGGTTCTTGGATCTATGTGTGGATACTGACGAGAGCGTCAGTTACTTAAGTTGGGGAGATTATATAGACCCACTTAAGTAGTAATAACTGAAACTCTTAATCATCGAGGTGCCATTTCAGATAACGATGGAGTTCCTGATAAGAATTCCAAAGTTAAGCGTGCTCAGGTGGGAGCACTCCTAGGATGGGTGACCTACTGGGAAGTTATCTTCTGAGGGAAAAATCGTGAGGCCTTTCTGGCCAAATCGGATAATACCTTGGTACTTAAGAGTTTGGGCTGTTACAGCGGATCACCTCGAAGTTCAGGCATTTGATGTGGGTAAGGTTCTTCTCTACCATCTTTATCTAGTTGGCGGTGTCGATGGTGGAGAGATTTGCATTAAAGGTAGGAGGTCTGAGGCGCAAGAAGCTATGCATCTGTCCATCAATGGACTGAACATGGTGCTGGAATGAGTATAGCGAGGCCAGGGTGGTTTCAATGTCGAGCGACTCTAGTTCATTTGAGATGTTATTGACCGCTCCATCCTCTTTGCTTGCCGTGCCTGGACTTTTGCTGCCCTTTTGGCTAGCTTGTTATGGGATTCCATCATGATTTTGACTGCTTCCAGCAAGGCATTTACCTCGTGGAGGATTTGCCGAATGCGACGGGTGAAGGGCTCTGACTAGGATTCATTCTTGTACTAATCTGAATTTAGAAAATGATAGCCCATTTCAGAGTTTGAGAAAACAAAATATGATAATTCTTACATTACTCATTTAAATTTGAAATACATATAGTAGGAAGATACAATAGATAGCATGGACTAAAATGCTAAAACATATATCCAATATATTTTGTAGTGAAAGCACGACATAAGTTTTAGAAGGTAGCCTCTCTCCGCATTCCTTTGCGCCTGTGGGTGAGTCCCCAGGAAGTGATAGCCCACCAATCCTCGGCCTGGACCTGCAGGAGAAGAGATATTATGGAGACTCAAATATCATCTGGACAATCAATTTCTTCCAACATAAAGGTCACCCGCTTCAGCCACTCCTTGGCCAAAACAAGAAGGTCAAATCCCCTGAATGTGCCATGCTAGAGCAATCAGTCTAGAACTTGGACAGCTGGATCTGACACTCCTTCCACATACCTCTCCCATACCTCTGATGGAACTGGGAGATATACTCTCACGTGGCCTCGAATCTTCAGGAGTACCACTAAAATGACATCCTTGAGTGTATAAAGATTCCGCAAGTTGAATTAGTTTAGTTGTATCATTATGACTTATTAAGTTTCATTAGTCTATGTCTGTGGCGGCCCTGCCCTACCGTGGTCCTGTTAACTCTTAAGTTAACATGATTACGGTGGAGGGGTCACCAAATGATAAGGTCCCCACTTAAAAATTGGATTAGACACACATTCTAATCTAACTTAACTAAGGACTTTGCCAATCAACCCAACATACTATCACTAAATGATCATACAAGAACTCAGAGTGCGAAAGTAATAAAAGTATAACATCCATCCATACAGTATAAATATAACAATACAGAATAAGTAAAGTGCTAAAAGTAAAGATTTTACCTGTATTATTACAACATTTTAAATAGTTTACAAAAAAAATGACTGAAAAGAACTCTCAATCTCACTGGCAGAAAGAAAGCTAGAATTATATGTCTTCAGGAACGGGCTCCTCCTCCAATGGCAAGCTCTCCACTAGATCAACTGCTCCAATAAACTCAGAACCTACCATTATCAGTTTCATAATGGTAGGGCCCCAGCCAAAAAAAGAAAAATTGGTTAGACTATTTTCTAAGCACATTTTAGGGTAAACAATTATATTAAATTACTTGAATATCGCCATAAACCAGAAACTGAAGCAAATAGGTGCAGAAAGCGTACAAAAAGAACAGTATAAAGTTATAAACAAACAGTTTATAACTAAAGCAACTAGGAAGTAAGCACATACCTCCTCCAAGCAACTGCAACAAAGACAGGTAAGCAAAAAGGAAAACTAGACAAAATTAAAAAGAAAATACAACCTAAACATGCTTATGATCAACAAGATTATGCTAGGTGACATACAGAACTTGAACAGTATAAATTTGAAAGCAACTAACATCCTAGGTGTACATATGAAAATAGTAAGTAAAATTAGCATCCTATATAGAAACACGTGCAAGAAAGCTGTAAGTAAAATAGTGCTGAAATGCAGAATATACAAGTAAAAGTAATAACTGAAAACTGAAAACTGCAGTGACTATCCAAGCCACTTAAACTGAAAACATACTCAGCAAATCTTAGCCTGATGGGCTAAGAAAGAAGCTCTGAACGGAGTATCACTGAAAACTCTTAGCTTATAAGCTAAGACAGAACCAAGTGTAAGTGTACTTGAATTAATATAACCATATCAGAATCCTGACTCTATAATCAGTATGGCAAGAGTCTATCCATCCTATCTCACGGACTAGGCATAATCATAGACTATCGGACATTAAACCCTCGACAAGGTTGCCGACCCGAACGAGTTGATCGAAGAGGTATACTAAACAGGCTACACCTTACAAACCACTTATAAAAAAAGAAAAACATAATGCTGCTTATGAATATTCAAAGTTGACATAAGATATTTATCAAATATCTTAAGTACATAATATATGTTCAAGGTAATAAGCTCAAAATCAAGGAATGTGAAGCATCAAATTCAAAGTGAGCAAGAAACTCTATCTAAAACACAGGTGATATCCGTTGTTGTCTACTTTATTCGTTCTATCTACTCTAAGTTACATACATTTCAAAATCATCAATTCTTACACATTCTATAACTTAGAATCACGAATCCTACTAGTTGAAGATAGTTAGGACTGGCCAAGTCCTAGCCATATCTTAATCAAAAGACAACTATTTGGTTAAAATGAATAAATCACCGACATAATTTTATAATTTAAAATTATCCCAACCTCATCTTGATTAGCCAAATCTAGATGAAAAGATTAAGAATTAGACTCCAGATGATGGGGTCTAATTACTTAATCTAAAGGTATAACTAAGGGTCTAAGGTTTAGAATCCCACCTCATAGATTAAGTTAGGGCAAATCCTAATGATAAATCAAATTCATTAGGATAGATCTCTATTCTTAGTTCTAAAGTTTAAGGATCAATTAATCATTTAATAAACTAAGAAAATTTATAAACTAGTAAACTCAAGGTTTCATCTATTGAGTAACCCAATTTACTCAATAGATGAATTCTAACTTAAGATCTATTCTTAATCCTAAGAATGAAGGCTCTTAATTTCTAAAAGTATTTCTCATGACACACTTCCTAACTAATGTTATAAGTCCTAAGTATAGATCTAAGAATGATTAAGGAAGAAGAAACCACTCACTTAAGACTTAGGAGTTTTCTTTAATGGCTAAGATTGAGATTTTAAATCAAAATCTTATTTAGGCTTTAACTTAACTAATTTCTACTATAAATCATTATATTTACTGATTTTAATGATTATACAATGATTTTAGGGCTTTAAGATGCTAAACCCTAAATTTGGGCAAAATTACTATTTTGCCCCTACTTAAGGGTTCAAAGATCAAATTTTGATCTAAAGTTTTAAATCTGAATTTTTCTATTGGAATGAGTTTCTTACTGTCTAATATAAGATTAGACAGCAACTACACAAATTTTTGGATGATTATTAAACCATGTGAGATCAAATTAATGAATTTAACTAATAGGGGAAATTTAGTAATTTGGCTAAGTGAAAGTTAAATTTTCTTTCAGATTACTGTTTTTTACTTCCTAAGCTTTCCATAGAATCTAAATTTGCTAAATTCTGATAAGTATTGGCCAAGTTATGGCCAATACAAGATTTAGGGTTATAAGGGTGATTAAAGAATCCTTAATTACGGGTCAAAAACCTAACTTTGTCAATTAGTGTCCAAATTGAGCAAAATTAGTGGCTATGGTTTACAAATAGTTCACTGATCACAATGACATGTGGTAGGCTCAATTTGGATCTAATTTGACTAAGTTATGACCTAATTAGGGTTTAGGGTGATTAGTGAGTGATTAGCAAAATTAAGCACTCAAACACTAATCCAACCTTATAGATAGATTCTAAATGACTCTAGGAGTCCTCTAAAACTTAAATCACTCAATTTGAATTATTAGATTTGCTAATATTCATTAATCAAGTTTTAGGGTAATTAGAGGTGATTAGTAAATCTAACTGTTGAATCTAAAATATCTTTACAGATTACTATTAATTAAGTTTTTCTAGTCTAAATTGATATTTGGATCATTAAATTTGGAGCTCAATTGACCAAGTTATGGTCAATTAAAGTTCTAGGTCTAATTAAGGTAATTAGGATTAGGACCTAAAAGTGATTAGTCAAATACTAATCCAAACAGCAAAGATAACCCTACTAAAATAATACTTAGGGTTTTTTTATTACTTTAAGGCCCATATTGGGTATGTTTGGATTATTGGATACAAAGATATGGGCTAATGAAGTTTTGTAATATTATTTGGACTTAATTAATACCCTAAATGTCACTTTGCTAAATACTAGTCCTACAGCAAAATTATTGGCATCAATAAATTCCTCATATTTTTCTGATCAATTTGATATATTTATTTGCTATGATTGGACTCATATTTATTATGATATTGTTACTTATCGTTTTATGATTTAATTAATTAAATTAAACTAATTTAACATATTTAATTTAATAAATCCTTATCTGTTATTTATATATACATTAAATTTGAATTCTACAGGTGGGACCCAGCTGACGAACGCGGTAGGAAAAAGGCCACGTGGCATAGTCTTATTGGCTGGCAGGACTTGTGCGGGCCCCATCCTTACCAGCCGAAGAGACTGCGGGGCCCGCAGTATGAACGGCGTGTTTATGAGCCGTGGGCCCCACGGTTACACGCGGCAGCCCAACGCAGGCCAGCGCACGCTGGCGGGCCCGGCTTCCTGGCGAAGCGCGCCCGAACTGGGACACGGGGCGAGTTGACCCGGCCCGAACCCGATGGCTCCTTCTTCCTCGTTGCGAAGCCGACAACTAGGGCACCCGTTTGCGCGCCATCCTGAAGGTTTCAGAGGTTGAGCCGTATACCAAAATGTTCTACTCGGGGAGTTCTTCATGATGGAAAGTGAACCATCAATTCAGGTGATCTAAGGATCCTAAAAAAATTTGCACTAGGTTTTCTATTGTTCGGCAGAACACTAATACTGTGGGGTACTGTGGTTTCCCAAACGAATTCGATTCGATTGCGTTCGATAGGCTTAATCTATCCCATTAAACAATCAATCCATGCAATGAAATTAAATTACAAAACTGAAAAATCGTAAACGGATTAGGTTTAGAAGAAGAACGATCATACCTAAGATTGACGGCTGCTAGTAGCTGAAGGAAGATGAATCGTTTTGAAAAATTTCGGCTTCGATCCGTCAACTGAGAAGTCTCCTCATTCAAGTTTAGAGTTGCGTTAAACTAGTAGGTCCATGTTGGGGGTCTTTGGAAGCGGCGAGGGGCAGCTGGCGAGCGAAGCTCGCCGCGTGTGTCAGGGATGACCACGCGCACGACGCGTGGCACTGATTGGGGGAGACGATGCTACGACCGTCCGATCGCTCGATCGGACGGATCCAAACGATCTGTCAAACTAGATGGTCCCGTGCGCAAAATAGAGAACGGCGTGAGGCAGGGTAGACGGCGCCGTTAAATGTTAATAAATTAATATTATTAATTTAATTTACAATTTAGAGACTTAATTAATTAAATTTACCCTATTAAATAAATCCCAAAAATTTTCAATAAATCACCCCTAGCTAATTGAAGGGTGAGGAATGCAACGACACATCGGATTTTCGTTTCGATGAGTATTTATTTATTTGAATTTTCAGGTATTTAAATATTATTAAAATATTCGATGAAAATCCAACGACTTCCAAATCCCTCCAAAATTTCACCCCTAGCTAATTTGGGTGTTCTGAATGCAATGACGAAGTCAGATTTTTAATCTGAGGTCTAGATAAAAAGTCAATTTCTAGGGTTTGGAATTTTCTAGAATTTCTGATTTGACTCAGTTGACTTCTTGTTTGACCTAGGTTTCAGAGATGAGTTCTAAATTACTTAATTAGTAACTTAGAACCTTAATTAAGACTTAGATTAGTCTTAACTGAGCCAAGTAACAACCTGGGTTGTTACAAACTCCCCCACTTAAGAATGATGTCGTCCTCGACATCACTCGAGTGAGAAAATAATTAAGCAGATGCAAGGAAAGAATTGCAGTAAGTTAGAGTTTGAAGAATTACCTTGATTGAAAAGGTTTGGGTACTTCTGATGCATATCCACCTCTTTCTCCTAGGTGGCTTTATTATAAGACTGGTTCTTCCACTGAATCTTTATCATTGGAATAGATCGATTCCTTAATTTCTTCAAATCACGATCTAAGATTTTAATTGGTTCTTAAGTGTAAGAAAGATCAGGCTGAATTTCGATAGCAAGATGTTCAATAAGATGAGAAGGATCTCGAAGACACTTTCTTAGTGATGAAATGTGGAATACATTATGAACAGCAGGAAAACCTTCTGGTAGCTCTAATTTATAAGCTACTGAACCAATCTTCTGCAAAATTTTGAAAGGTCCAACGTACCTTGGACTGAGCTTTCCAAAAACTCCAAAACGATAGACTCCTTTCATCGGGCTCACTTTTAAGTATACAAAATCTCCTTCGTTGAATTCTAGAGGACGATGACGGTTATTATGATATTTACTCTGCCTATCTTGAGCTGTTCTGATTCTTTGCTGAATGAGTTTGACTTTCTTATTTGTTTCTTCCACTAGCTCAGATCCATATAATTGGGTATCTCCTGTCTCAGACCATGCTAGTGGGGATGAACATTTTCTCCCATATAATGTTTCATATGGAGCCATTTGGATACTTGACTGAAAACTATTATTGTATGCAAATTCCACTAAAGGAATATGCTCTTCCCAGGATCCTGAAAAATCTAACATACATAAGCGGAGAAGATCTTCTAAGACTTGATTTACTCTTTCTATTTGGCCATCAGTTTGTGGATGGAATGCTGTACTCATGGCCAAAGTGGTACCCAAATCTTGGTGAACAGCTTGCCAAAATTTTGAAGTAAAACGGCTGTCTCTATCAGATACTATTATTTTGAGAATTCCATGTAATCTGACTATTTCTTTAATATATAATTTTGCTAACTTTTTCACTGAGTCAGTTTGACAGATTGGAATAAAATGAGCAGATTTAGTAAGACGATCCACTATCACCCATATTGAATCAGCTCCAGATCTAGCACGAGGCAAACCCATGATAAAATCCATGGATATATCTGTCCATTTCCATTCTGGGATTTCTAGTGGGTGCAATAATCCACCAGGCTTTTGATGTTTTGCTTTTATTAAGCAATATGCGTGGCATTTTGCAACAAATTCTGCAACACTTTTCTTCATTCCTGGCCACCAGAATGATTGTTTTAGGTCTTGATACATCTTAGAATTCCTTGGATGAATTTGGTATCCTGAGTTGTGACTTTCAAATAAGATCTCCTTCTGCATGGATTTAGGAATCCACAAGCGATCATCCATATAAATAGCACCTTTCTTAAACTATAATCCTGGACAACTATAACTTTCTATAGCTACTTTAAGGTTTAAATACTCATCATCCTTGCTTTGAGAGATTGAAACATCTCTATGAAAGGTAGGTTCTATATTATTCATGGATATCATGATGCTGACTAAATTTCCTCTGGCAAGAGAAGTTTCCATCTTAAGAAACTCGTCTATCAACGGACTTTCTGAAATTAAGCTGTTAAGAGTAGTGTGACGACTTAACGCATCAGCTACCACATTAGCTTTTCCTGGATGGTACTTAATATCTAAGTCATAATCACTAATTAATTCCAACCATCTTCTTTGCCTACAGTTCAATTCTCTTTGGGTAAAGATGTACTTCAGACTTTGGTGGTCTGTAAATATTGAGCACTGAACTCCATACAGATAATGGCGCCAAATTTTTAAGGGAAAAACTAATGCTGCTAACTCTAAATCATGCACAGCATAGTTTCTTTCATGAGTTTTAAGCTGGCGAGATGCGTAAGCTATAACTTTGCCTTCATGCATTAATACACATCCTAAACCAATTCCAGATGCATCTGTATACACCTGATAATTAACTCCTTCTTTTGGAAGAACTAAAACTGGAGCAGAAGTTAATGCGTCCTTTATAGACTGAAATGCAGTTTCGCATTTTTCTGACCAAACAAATGGAACTGCTTTTTGAGTTAATTTTGTAAGTGGCGCGGCAAGCTGGGAGAAGCCTTTAACAAACTTTCTGTAGTATCCGGCTAGACCCAGAAAACTATGAATTTCAGTGACTGTCTTGGGCTGAACCCAATCTTGAATAACACTAATTTTGCTTTAATCTACTTGAATTTCACGAGCATCAATCACATGGCCAAGAAATGATACATAATCCAGCCAAAATTCACACTTAGAGTATTTAGCATATAATTCATTCTCTCTAAGTTTCTCCAGAACTAATCTCAAGTGTTCTTCATGATCCTTTACTGTCTTTGAGTAAATTAAGATATCATCAATAAAAACTATTACGAATTTGTCTAAGTAAGGTTTTAGAACTCTCTACATTAAGTCCATAAACAAAGATGGGGCATTAGTGAGACCAAATGACATTACTAGGAGCTCGTAATGTCCATATCGCATTCTGAACGCTGTCTTCTCTACATCTGAGTCATTTACCTTCACTTGATGATACCCTGACCTTAAATCAATTTTAGAGAACACTACAGCACCGGCAAGCTGATCGAACAGATCATCAATACGAGGAAGTGGGTATTTATTTTTAATAGTGACTTTATTCAGCTCCCTGTAGTCTATGCACATTCTCATAGACCCATCTTTCTTCTTTACAAATAACACCGGAGCTCCCCACGAAGACATACTGGGCTTAATGAATCCTTTATTTAGTAGTTCTTGCAATTGCTCATTTAACTCTTGTAGTTCTTTCGGGACCATTCTATATGGTGCTTTTGATAAAGGTTGTGTCCCCGGAACTATATTTATTTCAAATTCTACTTCTCTGGTCGGTGGTAAACCAGGCAGATCCTCAGGAAAAATATCTTCAAAATCCCTAACAACTTTTATTTTAGAAATTGGGGTTACTTCTTTGCTATTGCCCATCATTAACATTAAAATACAACTACAGCCTTTGCACACCATCTTCTCTGCTTGGGTTGCATTAATTAAGGAACTACTAGTGCTGAGTTTCCCAATAAATGTTGCTGAAGCTTCTGAAGTTTGTAAGATAACCTTCTTCTTTTGACAATTTATAGTAGTGTTATGCATACTAAGCCAATTCATGCCTAGTATGATATCGAAATTTACTATATGTAGCATAATTAACTTAGCTTGGAAGGTATGGTTATTGATTGGTACTTGAATATCACAAAATCTGTTTGCACTAAGTTGGGCTCCAGATGGAAGTCCAACATTTAAAGTCTTTGCAAGTCTGTAGCTGTGTAGATCTAACTTCTTAGCAAAATTTTCAGAAATAAATGAGTGACTAGCCCCAGTATCAAATAATATACTGCAAGGCTCATCTTTAAGGTATAGGGTGCCTAATTAATAACAATATATACTTTAGGAAGTTCTAATTCAGTAAGAAAAGCAAAAGTTACAAATTGTACCTGAGACTACGTTGTTGTCTTCTGCTGCTTCTACAGGAGTGAGATTGTACACTCTTGCCTTCCCAGCAGGCCTGTTGCTAGATGTTTAAGCTTTTGACTGATTGAGATTTAAGGGCTTAGCGTCGTTTTGAACTTTAGCAAAAGTTCGCTCTTGTGCAGGAGGTGGAGGCATAAGGGTCATCTGAGGCTCTCTGTAATTGATGGGAGTGGCACGGAATATTTTATTCATACGATTTCGTTCAATAGTTACTCCATCAATGGTTTTATTTGATCGACAATCCCGATACGCATGACCTTGCCTTCCGCAAGTAAAACACACTCTGCCAAAATGGTAACATTTTCCATAAGGATGAGGCCTATTACATGCGGTAGTTTGGCTTGATGTTTCAGTGGTCTCCATCTGATATACCCTTCCTTGGTTTATTCGTTGTTGCTTGAAGTTCTGAGGGTGTTTATTCATGTTGAAAGCCCTTCTTTTCATGTCTTTAATGTTTGATGATGTTCCACTACCCGTGCTGTCTCAACCAATTTCTCAAACTAGGTGTGTTGTAGGGGTGGATTCTCGGAGTCCATTCTCGAATCTAAAACATCTGTCCGCTTCAGTAGGAACCAAATGAGGTGAAAATCGGATGAGCTTTCGAAATTCTGAGGTATATTCAGCTACTGATCGATTTCCTTGGGTTAATCTCAATAATGATTCACCAATGATGTTCTTAGTGGATGGTGGAATAAATGAATCCTTGAACGCTTGAACAAACCAGCTCCATTCTATTTCATCCAATTCAAATTCCTCAAAACACGTGTTTATGAGCCTGCGGGGCCCGCAGTCTGAACGGCGTGTTTATGAGCCGTGGGCCCCGTGGTTACACGCGGCAGCCCAACGCAGGCCAACGCACGCTGGCGGGCCCGGCTTCCTGGCGAAGCGCGCCCGAACTGGGACGCAGGGCGGGTTGACCCGGCCCGAACCCGATGGCTCCTTCTTCCTCGTTGCGAAGCCGACACCTAGGGCACCCGTTTGCGCGCCATCCCGAAGGTTTCAGAGGGCGAGCCGTATACCAAAATGTTCTACTCTGGGAGTTCTTCGTGATGGAAAGTGAACCATCAATTGAGGTGATCTAAGGATCCTAAAAAAATTTGCACTAGGTTTTCTATTGTTCGACGGAACCCTAATACTGTGGGGTACTGTGGTTTCCCAAACGAATTTGATTCGATTGCGTTCGATAGGCTTAATCTATCCCATTAAACAATCAATCCATGCAATGAAATTAAATTACGAAACTGAAAAATCGCAAACGGATTAGGTTTAGAAGAAGAACGATCGTACCTAAGATTGACGGCTGCTAGTAGCTGAAGGAAGATGAATCGTTTTGAGAAATTTTGGCTTCGATCCGTCAACTGAGAAGTCTCCTCATTCAAGTTTAGAGTTGCGTTAAACTAGTAGGTCCATGTCGGGGGTCTTTGGAAGCGGCGAGGGGCAGCTGGCGAGCGAAGCTCGCCGCGTGTGCTAGGGATGACCACGAGCATGGCGCGTGGCACTAATTGGGGGAGACGATGCTACGACCGTCCGATCGCTCAATCGGACGGATCCAAATGATCCGTCAAACTAGACGGTCTCGTGCGCAAAATAGAGAATGGCATGAGGCAGGGTAGACGGCACCGTTAAATGTTAATAAATTAATAATATTTATTTAATTTACAATTTAGAGACTTAATTAATTAAATTTACCCTATTAAATAAATCCCAAAAATTCTCAATAAATCACCCCTAGCTAATTGAAGGGTGAGGAATGCAACGATGCACTCGGATTTTTGTTTCAACGAGTATTTATTTATTTGAATTTTCAGGTATTTAAATATTATTAAAATATTCGACAAAAATCCAACGACTTCCAAATGCCTCCAAAATTTCACCCCTAGCTAATTTGGGTGTTCTGAATGCAATGGCGAAGTCAGATTTTTAATCTGAGGTCTAGATAAAAAGTCAATTTCTAGGGTTTTGAATTTTTTAAAATTTCTGATTTGACTCAGTTGACTTTTGGTTTGACTTAGATTTCAGATATGAGTTCTAAATTACTTAATTAGTGACTTAGAACCTTAATTAAGACTTAGATTAGTCTTAATTGAGCCAAATAACAACCTGGGTTGTTACAATGTCCTATATAGTTTGAGTGATTCATCTTAGTTATGCCTTTTTATTCTGAGCATGACTTTGTAGTAACTTGGTTGTAACTCTAAGGTTTTTAATTAGTGACTGACTTATCAGAAGAATTATCTATTAGGTAGAGAGGAATACAAATTTTTATCTGACATCTTATGAAATTCTCTGATACTATCTGTGGTGCCCCACCCCTTAATCCACAAGATTAAGCTAATGAGTGGTGAGTTACTCTAGTAAATCCCTCACTTTTTATTGGATTAGGTATAATATAATTCTACTAATAAGGGAGAGATATGTGAATGCATACATGCTATATAATCAGTCATTAAGCAAATACAAGATCAGAGTGCAAAAGCAAAGTAAGGTAAGAATACATCCAATTTTACAACAATGCATATAAGTAAGGAAAGTACATCAAGTAGCTCAGCATAAAAAGTACAGTAAGAAAAAATACATTTAAAGGTACCTGTATTATTGCAATATTAATTAATTTTAAATGAGCTGAAATGAAATCACTCATCCTCACAAAAAGTAATAAAGCCTAAGCAGCTTCAGCTCCTTCCTGACGCTCCTTCTCGAGATACGGTTCATCTTCAGCACCAAGCTCCACAAATCTATCTGATTCTGACATTGTCAATTTCACAATGCCAAGGCCCCAGCCAACAAATAAAACTTCTTGTTAGACAATTGTCTAAGTACATTTTAGGTTGAATATTTTCATGAATTATTAATGTCACCATTTTACTTAACAACACAAAATAAACTATCTAGTATAGGAGCAGCAAGCATATAAATGAAATGATAAGTTATAATTAAGTAAGAATAAGACAAAAAACATACCTCAAATAATTTAATACAAAGCCAGGCATATATGTATAAATACAGTAAGTAAAAGTATTTAAAGAAAAAGGCTAAGCTTAAATATACTGATGATCATGTGACATATACTGATTAAAATAAAGAATATGATTATGATACATACATAATAAGCAGCAGCAAATTCTAGCATCATATAATATACAAGTAAACAGGTAAAGAAAAGTTGATCGAAATAGCATGCATCATTTAAATAATAAGCTGTAAAACAGAAACAGAAACAAGTATGTACAAACTGCCATATCAGAAATTGGCCAATCGGGCCACAGTAGTATTCCCAAAGCCTTTCTGGGCTAGAGTAAAACAGAACAGTGCAACAGGACTAAAAAGGCAATAGATACAAATATAGTGAATTTTAGTTATTTTACTTTTGCTTCTGTAGATGTAATAATCCAAGTTATTACCCAAGTCATTTAGGACTAATCTAGGTCATAATCTCAGTCTTAATACTCTAATGAGGATATTAGTAGTTCACCACCAAGACTTAGTCCAAATCAGGAATCAAATGGATCAAATCCTAGTTTTGGAAAAATCAAGAAACTATAGAATTTGACCTATCTAAATTGATCACGGATAAAAAATTAGACTTCTCCATTGCGCTCATTGCCCACAAATTAGCTATGGGTGATGTTTTGGAGGCAATCGGAAGTCGTCAAAACTTTGTCAAGTATTTTAATAATATTTAAATACTCCAAAAATTAGAAAATTAAAATACTCATCGGATCAAAAATCCGACCTTGTCGTTGCGTTCCTCACCCCTTAATTAGCTAGGGGTGAGTATTTTAGAATTTTTGGAAATCATTTAATTAAGTAAAATTAATATAAAAAATATTAATATTTTAATTTTTTTTAACGACCATCGTCAGTTGGTTGCCGCGCCGTTTGCTTTTCAAATGGCGCGGTCTGATCAAACGGCGCCTCCATCCATCCATCGGATCATTCAAAATGACGGCTAAGCGTCGTCATCCCAATTCCAGGCGCCGCGTGTCGTAGAGCCGCGGCGCGCGCGACCAATCTCTGCGCGCCTGGCCTCGTAGCCTCCGCCAGCCCCCTTCAAAGGCTGGTAAAGGCTTCCAGGCGTCGAGCAAGACGTCAGGTGCATTTGGAGGACTGATCTTACAAACCCTAGAGTCTCGATTGCCGTCTGTCAGGTACCTTCCTCACCCTCGATCTCCCCTACTCATGCGCATTCCTCTAAATTGCTAATGCATATCTTACATAACATTTTTTTATTGACGATCGGATCATTAATCGATCCGATCGCTCGAGTAGCGAACAAAAGTCGTCGCTCGTTCGTAGTGTAGTCGCCTAGGGTTTAATCTATCTAGCACGTTAGGCCGTCTTCGCTCAAGGTCCAGGCGTCGTCGGAGAGCTAGCTCCGTCCTCGTTCCAACGGCATGTGGGCCGAGCCCCGTCATTGTCGTTTCAACCCTCCACGGCCGTGCCCTAAACGCAGGTGTCCCGGCCTGCCAAAGAAGGTGCCGGCCCAAACTCGTGCGCGTCGGGCCTAACGCGACCCGCGTAAGACTTGCGGGTCGCCACGCGTCAGCATGCGTGTCGCGGCGGGAAGCGCCCGGTCCCACCACCTGATGCCCGCAGCGCGTGGGGGCCCCACCTCCGCTCCTCGCCCTATAGCCGCGCGCCACATGTGCGTTGCACGACCTGCTGTCGGGGTCAGCGCAGGCCGTGGACCCCGCCAGCGGCTCTACAGCCATTGTAGAAGTGCCACGTAGTACCGGCGGGGCCCGCCTCTGCGGTTGATGCGATTTTGTGGGTCCTGCCTGATGCGCCGCAACCTATGATATTCCGACACGTGTCAGTCTGGCCCATCGGGTCAATTCCTGCATAAGTGATATAATAGTATAATTGTTTTATATAATATAATTAGGTTATATAATTAGTATTAGTATAAATGTATACACAGTTATATATTTATATATAAGTACTGTTAGCTATTAAAAAAAAACACTGAGTATATAAATTAATGTAATTTAGTTACTTATCTTAATTATAAATTTAATTTATTCAGTCAACTTAGCTTAATTAAACAATAATTGATATATATATATATATATTTAGTTTGATTAATTAATTAAGTGGTTGATAATAGGATTAATAAAATTTGGTTAATTAAATTAATCAGTTAAATTAATTAATGTAATTCATTTGAACAGTAAAAGTTTAACAAATATAATAATACATTCCGTTTAAATAAGTTGGATTATTAATTAATTTTTTAAATTAATCAGTTAGGTTAATTAATTGAACAGTAAGTATACATATATAAATTAATTAATTTAATTAAATAAAACTTTAATACATCATAATTTTAAAAATAATGATTCAAACATATCAAATATAGATCTCAATTTATTAAAAAAAAATAAAAAGAATCAAATGACATAATAAAATTCGATTCAAGGAATATTTAACATAGTGCGTGCTATTTTAGTTGTAACTTTTAACCTAATTATCCAAACATAGTCAATATGGGTCTTAAAGTGATCGGGAGAATAGCCATATCACTGTGGTAGTATTAGTTTCCCCATTTGTTGGCTAATTTGCAAAGTCACATTTAGGACTCTCTCCTAAAAAGACCAAAATGTCTTTAATTTTCAATTAACTATAACTTAGTCAATTGAACTCCAAATCAAGAAATTCAAAGTGCTAACTAGCTTAGAATCTTAATGCCAACAATAAACTAAAATAATATTTAGATTTAGAACCCTATAAAATCAACAATGACTAAAATACCCCTAACTCTAGTTATGCCATAACTTGACCAATTGAAGTTCAAATTGGGTCTACTCCCAGTTACACTACTCAGTATGTTATAGAAAATCTGTAGACAATGAGTTTGTTGAATTTGGACCTCAAATGAAAAAGTCTAATTTTTGCCCCCTTGACCTTAGGAAAATTACCGAATTGCCCTTTAATCTTAGAACCTCCATAACTTAGCCATTTGACCTCATAATTTAATGTTCTTAAGCTTTATGGAATCCTTGAACATCAACCAATAGTAAACTGTATAAAAATTTAGATTCCATTAGGTGTAATTTACTAAAATACCCATTAGGTCAAAAATCTTGGTTTGGACCTATATGACTCATTTCTTATTCAAATTTGGTGTACTTACTGTCTATCTTCATGTTAGACAGTAAGAAATCATTTGGCAATAAGAAATTCCAATTTGGAGCCTTAATTCAAAAAGTATATTTTTGGACCCTTAAGTAGGGGCAAAATAGTCATTTTGCCCAAAATTTAGGTTAAGTACTCCTAACCCTTAAAGTACCTTTTAAATTAATAAAATTAATAATAGATCTGATTTATGATCAATTTAAGCCATAAATCTCTCAATTGAAATAATTTGTAAAATATCTCAATTTTAGATTTAAAAATCTCTAAGTAAGGGAGATGATCCTTAGCTAAAATCCATCCCTAACTTTCATAATTTAATAAATTAGCAAGTGTAAGAAAAATCCAATCAATTCTTAAAATTTCTCTAAGCTTTATCATTAGGAATCCTCACTTCACCTTGGGATCTGTTCCTTAGGATTAGGAATCGATATTAGGTTAGATTTCATTTATTGAATAATAGGGTTATTCAATGAATGAATCCTTGATTTTATTAGTTTTAAGATTTTTCACAATTTTATTTTGATTATTTTATCTTCCAATCTTAGATTAAGAATAGTAGAATCATCCTATTAAGCTTGACTTTACTTAATATGATTTGCCTCAATTATTAGTACACTTTAAAATTTGGAACCTTAGATCCTTAGACTTTACCCTTGGCTTATGTGCTTAATTCCAGCTCGTGGTGTTAAAATAATAACTTTTAGTTTAGTAGATCTTGATCAGATCTTAGTATAGAATGTCTAAAATTATTAATTAGGTCGTAATGATTTATTATTTAACTTATAATCAATTTTGATTGAACTAAATTAGAACATAATCAATTCTAATTACTTTTAACATATAAGAACGTATTTCTAAGTTACACTCAGTAGTAGGAATAGGAGATCCTGAACTTGTGTAACTTAGAATAGTTAGAGTAGTTTAATTAAACAATAACAGTGTCACCATATATAGAAGAGTCCCTTACTTAATACTTAGTTAATTTTGCTACCTATTCCTTGAACTTTGTGCTTATTTTCTTTGGACATGTCATGTAAGAAAAGCTTTGTGTATGAAATAAAAACTTAGAATAATTAGGATAGCAATTGCCTTAGATTCAGTTATATTCTAGTAGGTTTTGGTGCACATTTACCATAATGGACAGGGATAAGGAGTAATAAGAATGCTTAACATTACCCATTGAGTAGTATGTGTTAAGCTTAGAACCCGTATAGTCTTACAAACGTGTTTGACTCTTCAGCTATTTCTAGATGTGTCCACAGAAATAAAAGTAAAATAACTAAGAGATTATGCATTTGTATTTACTACATCTTCAGTTCTGTTATTTTGTTCTGCCTTCCCTAGCCCTAAAAGACTTTGGGAACTTTTGTCTGGGCCCGATTGGCCAATTTTTTGATATGGCAGTTGTACATACCCATTTCTATTCTAGTTTACTACTTACTATTCTAATGATGCATGTTATTTCAATCAGCTATACTTTACTTGCCTACTCACTTGTACATATTTATAGGATGCTAGATTTTACTGGTTACTATATGTACCACTTTCAGACTTACTATTTTTAATTAGCATATGTCATGTAATTATCAGCTTGTTTAGGATTAGACTTTTCTTTCAGTACTTTTACTTACTATATTATATACATATGCCTATTCTTGCTTAGTTTGCTTGAGGTGTACTTTTTGCCTCAATTTTTGCTTAGTTATAAATATTGTATTTAGAACTTATCATGTTCCTTGTATGCTTACTGCTCCTATGCTAGATAGTTATTTTGGTTTCATAGATGTAAATAGTGATATTAATAATTCATGTAAAATATTTAGTTTAAAATATACTTAGACAATTGTCAAATAAAAAATTTCTTTTATTGGTTGGGGCCCTGGCATTGTGAGGCCGACAATGTTAGATTCATATATGTTTGAGGAGCTAGGTGCTAAAGAGGAGGAGCGTTTTATTGAAGAGGAGCATCAATCGGGTGATCCAAAAGCTGTTTAGTTTTTTTTCATATTGTGAGGATGGGAGACTTTTCTTTTATTTTAGTCTTTTAAACTATTTATTTAATGCTGTAATAATACAGGTACATTGACTGTATTTTTCTTTACTGTAGTTTATACTATGAGCCATATGTTGCACTTTTTCCCATTTATTGTGATAATCTGTATGTATATTTGTTTCACTCTGCTTCTACACTCTAATTTGTATTCGCTAAGTGACTAAGTTTTAGGCATGTATGCAGTGGCTCATCTCTTCCTTACTAGTGGATTAAGATCTATACCTAATCCAATCTTAAGCAAGGCATTTGCCAAAGTGACACTCCACTCCTTAGTCTAATGATTATGGATTAAGGAGCGGGGCACCACAATGGATATGTCCAGAAGCAGCTTATGAGTCAAGCACATCTACAAGACTATACTGATTCCAAACTTAACACACACTCCTCATTGAGTGATGTTAAGTATCCTTATTAGCCCTTACCCCTATCCATTGGGGTAATGTGCACTAGAACCTACCAGAATATAACTGAATCTAATGCAAATATTATCCTGATTATTCTAAGTTTTTATTTTATGCAATAATGTTATCTTGAATGACATGTCCAAGGAAATGGCACAAATTACAAGGAATGCAAAAGCACAAATAAATTAATAGTGAGCAAGGGACTCTACTACACATGGTGACATCAATTATTATCAATTAAATTATTCTAATTATTCTAAGTTACATAAGTACAGGATCTTCAATTTTTACTATCGAGTGTAACTTAGGAATACGACCTTATAAGTTAAAATAATTAGAATTAATCAGGTTCTAATTTAATTCAATCAGAATCGACTATAAATTAAATAATAAATCATCACATCTAATTTAATGAATTTAGACATTTTAGACTAAAATCTGATCAAGATCTACTAAACTAGAGATTATGATTTTAACACCATGAGTTGGAGTTAAGCACATAATCCAAAGGTCAAATATAAGATATAAGGCTATTAAGTTTAAATGTGAACTAAGATTAAGGCTAAAATCTATTATGTATAATCAAACTTAATTGAAATATTCTCATAATCTTAGTCTAGAATTGAAAGATAAAATAATCAAAATTAAGACTTAAAATTTAGAAGACTATAAAACCAAGGTTCAATTTATTAGATAATCTACTTTATCCAACAAATGAAATATAACATATAATCTATTCCTAAACTTAGGAGAAGGTCATAATATAAGGTGTAAATTCCTAAAGAGATAAGTTAGGGAAGTCTCAAGAAAATAAGGAATTTAATTTTATTTGTTGTTTTACTTGTCTATGGAAGATTAAGGATGAATTTTAGCTAAGTAAAACATATTATTCTTAGAGATTTTTAAGCCTAAATTATGATTTTTATCAAATTATTCAAATTAAAAGATTTATGACTTAAAATGATCCTAAATCAATTTTATTACTGATTTTACTGATCTAATTGATATTTTAAGGGTTAAGAGCACTTAACCTAAATTTTGGGCAAAATGACCATTTTGCCCCTACTTAAGGGTACAAAAAGTTACTTTTTGATTTAGGGTTCCAAATTAAATTTTCTTGACACCTAATGATTCCTTACTATTTAACATGAAGATAGATGGTAAATACACTTAATTTGGACAAGAATTAAGTCATATGAGTCCAAATAAAGGATTTTAACCTAAGGGAGTATTTTAATAATTTCATCTAATAAAGTTCAAATTTTTATGCAGTTTACTGTTGTTTGTTATTCAAGGATTTTATAAAGTCCAAGAACACTAAATTCTTATATCTATTGTATTAGTTATGAGCATTTCAAGTCTAAGGGTATTTATGAAATTTTTAAGGCTAAGAGGAGTCAAAAACCTAATTTTTTCATTTGAGATCCAAATTCAACAAACTCAGTGTCTATAGCTTCTCTATGCCACACTGAGTGCTTTAACTTGGAGTAGACCCAAATTGGACCTCTATTTGTTAAGTTGTGACCTAATTAAGGTTATGAGTAGCTCGTCATATATGATTGGATGTTTTATTAAATTTTATTAGTATATGTAGTTAAGACTGCTTATATATATATATATATATATATATATATATATATATATATAGTTTAAGTCACAATCTAGCTATTTTTAATTCATCCAACTTGAGTAAGTTTAAGCAAGTCGTGAATGTACTATAGTTTATTTATTAGAATTTGAGAATTTCTCTTTTTTTTTTTTTGTAAAGTCTGTACTCATATTTTAGAATAATTGTTTGAATAATTCAAAGAAAAATTTTACTTATCACTCAAATATCTCCCAAAAAGTATGGATGACTAGAATTTAAGATTTAAAAAGTATATTTTTATGGGCCTCACAAGCAAAAGTGAATTTAATAAAAAAAATTTATTTTAATTAACTCCCTAAATCCTAATCATCAATACATTTTGAAAAATAATTGAGAGTCATGTAGCAATACTCTAATTCAAATTAGGTGTTAGGTTTCATAAATTCTTTGATGAAGAAATACTATTATTAATTAGCTATTTCAATTTTGATTGCTTGTTAAGTTGTAAGCTACTCTAAGAATTTATACTATTATTAAGATGGTGTGATTAGGATTTTTTATTTAAATTTTATATACATACAAATGTTTAATCTCATTTATTACATATTTATTTTAAATTAAATAGATTAAATTCTTTAAAGTGATCTTAAACTATTGGGCAAGGTAGGTTGTTTAATTAACTTCATTTAACAAATTAAAGTTAAAATATTTTTATAACGAAAAAGATTGTGATATAATTGTAATCTAAATTTTAAAAATAATTTTTATATTATTTTAATATAAATAAATAAATATTAAATATTTAAATATAATTAGATGAATATTTTTGAATAACAGCTTATATTATAAATTAAATATTTTAATAATTTGGGAGCAGCAATAATTAAAGCGCCAGTACGTGATGCCCAAAAAAGTATTTCTAATAATTAAAACACTAGCAATTGTGTGATATCATCTCTTTCTGTTGTGGTTCCTATTCCTTGGCCGAGGAGAGGGGGACTGATCGTCTCGTGATGAGATGTGCACATCTCGACATTAACTTTAACAACTTTAAAAGAGTATTTCTTCATCGAAGAGTTTGTGAGAGCACGCCTTGTCTTCGAATATGGTAAAACTGCTAATAAATTAAAACAAAGTTGAATTATTCAAATAAGTTAAATCATAAATACCATCTCCAACGCTGTTCTTAATGCATAACACAAAGAATGGCTGTGCGTCAATCACCTTTTCCAGCCATTGTTTGTGTTCTCGCTGCGACCCTCTTATCAGCAGTGGCAAATGGAGCAGTGTCGGAAAGCCACGCAAGTTTCAACATACTTCATCTCCATACATTGGCATATATAAGCAATAGTATTAGTTTGATTATTTTCTTGTTATTTAGCACTGATTCAATCGTTTGGCTTCGCATTGAATTACTTTATAGACTTATATCGTATACTTGGAAGAGAAGTTGCATCATGATCCGGACGTTGTCACGACATCACATCATCGCCTGCTGGCATCTCTTCTTGGAAGGTAAATCCTTACCGAGAAGATGAATCATTTCCTACCAAAGCTCCAATGCACATTGATAATGGCCAACCAAAATTTACTAAATCTGCTGCAGCAAAGAGGCCGCAAAGGATTCAATGCTCTACACCTACACACATGCATTTTCCGGATTTGCAGCAAGCCTTTCAAAGTCCCAAGTGAAGGAGCTCAAAGGTTGAAACTAGTTATATTATGTTCAAAATCCTGAGAGCACTACTGAGAAGAAAAAATTCTAATTGATGCAGGTTTGCCCGGTGTTATCGGCATCAAACGCAGCCGCATGTATCATGTGCACACAACACGAAGTTGGGATTTTCTCGAGCTAGCAAGTGATAATCCATTGACATCGGAGCTCCTCCAAAAAAGCAACTATGGAGAAGGAGTGATCATTGGAGTCGTCGACAGTGGTTGTTAATCATCAAATTTTCTACCCTTCTGATAATTTTTCAAGTCAATTCTTAAATAGTTTATAAGAAAATGAAATAGGAGTTAACTTGAACAAAAGTCTCTTAAATTATTCGGCTCCCAAACACAATTATACCCCCGGTTAACTTGAACAAAAGTCAGCTGTGAGGTCTTACCACCAGGGTTAAGAGCTTCTCTAGGATCTGCTGAGGTCATTGAGCCTTCAATATAGGGTTTAGGACCAATAGGTGGCTGGATACTTGGACAGACCCCCGGTTAGCTCAGGCTAGTCCAAATATGGGGTCTCGGATACTTGGAGAGACCCAAAGACTCCAGTATAAAATTGATTTTAATCAGTTGGCCATTAAAACAAATTTAGAAAGCATTAGAAAATAGTATTTTTATAGCTTATTGTGAAAATTTTATAACCTTGGGATTATAAAATAGCTCAGCTTAGCTTAGCTTAAACTGAAGAAAACAGCTCAAAAAAAATGGCAAAGTGCGTCCTTACTTGTTGCAGACTTATATTTGGCTTAATTTAATCACTCTCAAACAGCTTAGCTTAACTTAATTGATCGGTAAATCAGATAGTTTTACCATCTTAGCGTGCATTAAAAGCTTATATTTTTTGTATCTCTTAATTTCAGGGATATGCTCAGGATCAAGAAGTTTCAGCGACAAAGGTTACGGCCCCATTCCTTCTCGTTGGAATGGAACGTGTCAATTGGGTGAAGCTTTTGAGGATTTCGATTGCAATAGAAAGATCATCGGGGCGCGTTGGTACCCTTACGGCTTTGATAACAAAACCCTAATGAACGATTTCCTCTCCCCCAGAGACAATATTGGTCACGGAACGCACACGGCTTCCACAGCTGCAGGCAGCGCAGTGAACAGTGTGAGTTATATGGGCCTCGGAGCCGGCACGGCTCGAGGAGGAGCGCCCAAAGCCCGGCTCGCCATCTACAAGGCCTGTTGGGGACCGGACGGGCAATGCAATGAAGCCAGCGTTCTCAAGGCAATCGATGATGCAATTCATGACGGAGTCGATGTCTTATCTTTGTCGCTAAGCGGCAACGGCTATCCGTGGGCGTCGTTAAGAGCAGCGGCTAATGGAATATCCGTGGTATTTTCGGCGGGCAACGACGGGCCGGTAGCCCAGACCGTCCAGAATGCACTTCCATGGGTGACGACGGTGGCGGCAACCACCATCGACAGATCATTCCCGGCAGTTATCACCCTTGGAAACAACAAGACGCTAGTGGTAAGCTCTTAATCATGTAATCTTTTGCCTTACAATTCCGCCATTCATCAATGGCATCGTTTTGACATCTGCAGGGCCAATCCATCTATAATAGCTGGAAGACCACCAACTTCACTGGCCTTATTTTTGGAGGGAGGTAAAGGTCTTTTTCGAAGTTCAAAACCAACCCTATTTATATTCTTAGATAACAAACAGAATGCGTTGACTGTTGACAACAATTGGCTTGACTCCGACAGTTGTGAAGGTCCATTGAACGACACAGATATCTTCGCTGACAAGATCATGTTGTGTTACTTGCCGCCCAAAAATGCTTATAGTCCTATGATTATACAAAATATCAAGAATGCTGGAGCCAGAGGCATTATATTCTCACAATACACTGTTAGTAGTCTCGGAAGACTTGCGGATTGCAATGAACTTCCATGCGTTCTTGTCGACTACACCATCGGAACTTCAATTTTTTCTTATGCGGTCTCAACAAGGTTATTTAGATATTTTAAAATATTTGTTCAATATTTATGTGGTTTAAGAGAGCAAGAGTGAACCTATATTTCTTCAATTGGCAGTGATCCTATTGTTCGACTGAGCCCGCCTGAAAACGCCATTGGCACGCATGTTCTGGCTCCAAAGGTTGTGGATTTCTCATCAAGAGGGCCGAGCCCTGACTTCCCAGATTTGCTCAAGGTTATTTTAAGCACTACTATATGTTTATTTAGAAATCATGTACAGGAACTCACTAACATTTTCCGAATCTAAAATCCAAAAGCCGGACATTGGCGCACCTGGAGCCAACATCTTGGCCGCCGTAGGTGCAAACTATGAACTTTTTTCAGGAACTTCAATGTCCTGCCCTCATGTCTCCGGCTTTCTCACCCTCCTCAAGGCAGTGTATCCTGATTGGTCGCCAGCTGCACTGAAATCGGCAATTATCACCACCGGTAAACAATTCTATCTATGGAAACACATAACTAGGCATTCTTTGACTGCCTCTGAATTTTGAACAACTTTATTCTGAAGCGTCCTCCGTTGACCGCTACGAGCTCCCCATCGAGAGCGAAGGCCGGCCGAGAAAAATAGCAGACCCCTTCGATTACGGTGGCGGCCATATCCAACCCAACAAAGCTGCAGATCCAGGACTCATCTTCGATATAGCTCCTGGCGACTACTTCGATTACATCAGCTGCAGTTTGATTCCCTTGAGTAACTGCACCGAGGAAGCGAAGCCATTGTATTTCCTCAATCTGCCTTCTATTTCTATTTCCGAGCTGAAAACCTCAGAGACCGTTAGCAGAACTGTGACCAATGTGGGGCAGGCCGACGCGACGTACAAGGTGGAGATTTCGCCTCCGCCCGGGGTTGCGATTACTGTCAAGCCTTCGGTGTTGAAGTTCAGTGCCAAGGAAAAAGTGCAAAACTTCAAAGTTAATATTAAGGCGTTGCATAAAGTGCAGGGGGATTTTAGGTTTGGGAGCATTACATGGAATGACGGCGGGAAGCATTCAGTGAAAATGCAGATTGCAGTTCGTGTGGTAATTCGAAGCTCATATGCTGACATGGGTCGTTGAGTTTTCAAAGTTAATTTTAATATATTATTTATAAAATATGTAAGCATTAAAATTAATATGATATTTATCATAATAATATTTATGATATAATTATTATAATTTATTAGCATGCCTTGTAGAGCGGGGAGAGTCAAATGGTAGTTTTAATTAAAAATAATTTCAATTAAATTATTCCTATTTTTTCATCATTAAATATCCAAAATTAATGAAATTTAACACAAATGTGTATCTTGACAAAACGAACACATTTGTACTAAAATTTCTTAATTTTAAGCTGTATTCTATTTTATATTAATTTCTAAGATTAAAACTGAAAGATTAATTATAGTTAATCCAGAACTCTAAATTTTATAATCATTTTTTAATATTCTTAACCCAGCGGCACTAAAATTATTAAATTTGAACTTGTATTTTAATCTTTCTAAATTTTAAATATTCAGAAATTAATTTAAAAGTATTTGTTATCCAGATTGCTCTCAAACTTATGCATTACGATCACAAAAATATACTCTACTTAACAATATAATTAATTTGATTTAATTTTGATGTTGCCCAAAATCCTAATTTTTGAGTCAGATTTAATCATAATTATTATTGCAACAACTTAGGTCGTTACACACACAGTCCCCCTTTGCTGACCACCCTCTCCCCTCGTTGGTATGTCACCAATGGGCCCCGCCACTACCAGCTTCCCGCCTGGCTAGCCCCCTCCTTCCCCTCTCCTTTATAAATAAAACCTAAACCCCTCCCCAATTTCTCACAAACATCTCCTTCTCCCCTCCTGCCCTGTCGGCCTCCTCCACAGGCGTAGCTGCCGCCCTCAAGCAGCCTCGCCGACATCCCTTCATCCATTGAAGCCTCCTCACCCGTAAGAGAGAGAGAGAGAGAGAGAGAGAGAATGTGTATGTGTGTGTAATTTTTTTTTCTTTTTTTCTACTTTCTTAATTTTTTTTTAATTTTTGTTTTTATAAATTTAATAATAATAATAATAATATTATTATTATTATTATTTTTTTTTTTTTATTATTATTATTATTAATGTTATTATCGATAATATTAATATTTTTTTACTGTTATTATAAATTCTTATTAATGTTATTATAAATATAATAATATTATTAAAATAATTAATGTTATCAATACAAATGTTAAAATTATTATTATTAATAATACTCATTTCATTATTAGTATTAATAATATTATATTATAAATGTTATATTTATTTATCTATTTATTTATTTATTTATTTATTTATTTATTTATTTATTTATTTATTTATTTATTTATGCAAGTTTCTATCATTATTATTATTATTATTATTAATATTATTATTATAAATGTGTAATATCATAATCTTCTTGTCACCTCTCCTTTTGCATTTAATCTCAATGCCCTCCCTAACCATTGATAACCTCTAATTTTCCTTTTTGTCATCAATTGAAGTTTAGGGCCCTTTGGCATGAATTGTTGATGTTCGTTCGACCGTGAGACCCATTCTCTCCTCTAGCTTTCCTTGTGCACCTACTGGAAGCACTAGATTGAATCATTACCTTCCTTACCGAAGAGTTATCTTTTGGGTAATGTCCTTCTCATCAACTCTCTCTAATTAGCTTAATTTAAATTGTTAAAATAATGAGTACTAATGAATGAAGTAACATTACTATGATAGATTTAGATCTTATTATATGTTTGATCAAGTTATTAAGAGAAAGGTTATGAATCCTCAAGGAAAGAGTACTCTTGTACATTACTGCGCGGGCTTGAACCTGTGACCTCCACGATCATTAGGGCGTAATCTAACCAACCGAACTAAGAAATTTGTTTGAAGTACTTGCCACCAAGTTGTATATTTAAGCGCAAACTTTCTTAGATCTAAAATGTGTGTATTAATCAAAGCCATCTAATTCTAAAAAGAAGATCATATGGTCGACAAAAGGCCCCTATGCAGCTTCTTCATGCAATCCCTAGCCAAAAATAAGATTAACACATTACAACAAAAACTCATCCTCAGCCCATTCTGACGCATTCAAAGGCATGAGCAATCACTCTCAATCTCATTCGGCCTATGGCATGCGATGATGCATATATGAGGACACTCAGTAACCGTCGGACATTAGCCCAATTCATGTCGTTAGGACACATTTGTCCCAATGGCTAGAGATCTAAAGAATAATCTATATAATCCCCACTTAGTTAGTGGAGTCCTTAGTTATCCTTCAGTTTCTAAAATTTCTCCCTTGAAGCTCAAATCGAGACACCTTCCTTAAGGCCTTCCTTTATCTATAACTTCTAAGGCTATTTCTAGCCACCCCTTCTACCTAACTTCTTTCTAAAATCTTCGCCCAGCTTCTCTATGTCATGTGAAAACTTCATAATGTTAGGATCAACAAAATAAGGACAATACAAGAGAAAATAGTACAAACAATTCATGCACCAGCACAACACAAGGATTTATGTGGTTCGGTGAACATCCACATCCATGGAGACAGAGGAGGAGAAATTTCAATATACAGAGAGCAGAATACAATTATGGCTTCACAAACCCTTTACCCAAGCTCTCAATAATTCAGTTTTCAATTAATAATGGAGTTTTATTGTGGAGCCCCATCACAGTGTGATCCTGTTAACACTTAAGTTAATATGATTATGGTGAGGTAGTCACCAAATGACAATTTTCTCATTTATAGTCAGATTAAGTTTTCACCCTAATTCTTTATAACTAAGGAATTTGCCACTATCTGAAATTCTTCACTAAATGATCATACATGAATATCAGAGTGCAGAAGTGCAAAATAAACAACATTTACATAGCCATAATACAATCAAAGCATGTATTATTACAGCATTTGAATAAGTTTAAAGAGAGTAAATATTCAGCCTCACAAGCAAAATAATAAAGAAACAATCTAATGGTCTTCAGCAACATGACACTCATTCTCCTGATCTAGCTCCATACCTGGCTCAACCACCTCAAATAGCTCATAATCTGTCATTGTCAGTTTCACAATGACAGGGCCCCAACCAAAAAAAGAGAAAAAAAAACTAGTTAGACAAATTGTCTAAGTACAATTTAAGATATTTTTAGTTTCATAGTCTTTCAAGATATCACCATTCTCTTAAACAACTAAAGTAAGCAAATACATGCAATAAGCTATGAAGGAACATGAAAAGCTATAAATAATGTATTTATAACTTAAACAAAAAGAGGTAAGGCATATACCTCTACCCAAAGCTGTAACAAGGTTATGCACTATATACATATGAAATAACTGTAAATACTAAAAAGAAGAATCATCCTAATATGCTTTTGACCATATAAATTTATGTAGATTTATAGAAAATAAATAGAACTATGATACATATAAGTAAGGTGAAGCAAAATTAGCATCCTGACATATATAAGTAAGCAAGTAGCGCACAAAAATTGAACTGCAGTAAGAGTAAACAGAAAGCAATAAAATTATCATGTAATGCTACCATATCAGAAGAATTGGCTAATTAGCCATTGAACTGGACTGTATCATGCATATCACTTAGCTTCTCAAAGCTAAGACAAAAAAGTATACTGAACTGAAGAGGCAAAAATATATATGCAATAAATTTTAGTTATTTTACTTTACTTCTGTGGACACATCCAGGAGTAGTTGAGGAGTCAAACATGTCTACAAGATTGAGGTGGGTTTCCAACCTAGGCACAACTCTCCTCAATAAGTTCAGGTAATCCTTATTTCTCCTTACTGCCTATCCATTGGCAGTCAATATGTATACACAAAAGCTGTCCAAAAATAAACCCAATGCAAGTGTTATCCTAACTTTCTATGTTTTCATTTTGTGTATCAAATTATCTTGTATAATATGTTCAAGATAAAAAGGTTCAAAATACAAGAAATTCAAAACAAAAAGTTTAATATTAAGCAATAGACTTTACTAAACACAGGTGATATCTATTATTGTTTAATTTATTCATTTTAACTATTCTAAGTTTATACAAGCTCTAGATCTCTGATACTATACTATCTAATATAAATGCAGATTCATGGCCTTATAAGGTTAAACGTAATTAGAGTTGAGGCTCTAATGGAATTCAATCAATGATGCTTACATAAGTTAAATAATTAATCATACGTGCTAATTTATGATTTTAATCAGCCCAAACCAATCTTGATTAAAATAATCAAGATTGAGGGATAAGAATTAAACTCCAAATATTAGGGTTTAATTACTTAATCCAAAGGTGATATTAAAAACTAAAGCTTAAATCCCAATTCTCATGATCTACATGTTAAGGCTATCTTATTAAGCAAAAATAAGTTTAATAAGATGGATTTCTAAGCTTAGACTAAAGTTTAAATACAAAATAATCATAAAATTCTATAATACTATAAAACCAAGGTTTTATTCATTGAGTAACTCATTTACCTAATGAATAAATTATAACCTAATTTATATCACTAGTTCTTAAGGAAGAAGATCCTAAATTTAAAGGAAATCCTAAAAAAAGGAATTAGGATAAAAACAAATACTTAAGCATTGATATTAATAAATCTTAACTATATATATATTTTTTGATGAAGTTAACTTATGGAAGGCATAAGATGAGTTAACTTCACCTAATGAAGCTTATTTTAAGACTTAAGAAGTTTTAAGTAAAAAATTAAGGTTTACTTATAAAGCCAAATTAATGAGTCTAAAAGCCCTAAAATTGATTCTAAATCAATTACCTTACAGATTTTAGTGATTTAATTAGGTTTATAAGGTTTAAGGATACTTAAATCTAAATTTGGGTAAATGATCGTTTTGTCTCTACTTAAGGGTCTAAAATATAACTTTTTAGTTTAGAGTTCTAAACTGAAATTTATTAATTTCAAATGATTACTTACTATCTAATATGAAGATAGACAGTAAGTACACCCAAATTGGCAAGGATTAAGCCTTATGAGCTCAAAATAGAATTTTAGCTCATTAGGGGTGGATTAGTAATTTTACTTAAGGAAATTTAAAATTTATATTATACTATTTTTATTTATTGTCTAAGGATTTCATAGAGTCTAAAATCACTAAAATCTGAGGTCATTTGGCCAAGCTATTGCCAAATCAAGTTATAGGTTCAATTATGTAATTTAAGAAGTTTAATAAATGTCCAAAAACCTAACTTTTCCAATTAATATCTAAATTCAACAAACAATGTGGCTATAGCTTCCTTATAACACACTAAGTGCAATAATTAGGAGTAGACCCAATTTAAACTTCATTTGGTCAAGTTATATGCCAATTAAGTTTTAGGATGATTAAGGCTACTTAAGAAAACTAACACAAAATCCAAATTATTTTTGTAGTTTACTGTTCCTTAAGTTCTCCTAATCAGAATAATATATTGGATGACTTAATTTAGAGCCAAATTGACTAAATGATTATCAAATAAATTTTCTAAGGTTTAGGGTTAATTAATGGGTCCTAAAATGTCATTATGCTAACTACTCATCCAAATGGAAATTTGGCACTATCATAATATTCCATAAATTTTGTTGATTAAAATGACATATATATTTAATATGTTTAGATTAGTGGATTAAGAGATATGAGAATTGGAAATTCTAACATTATCTAAATTAAATACGTGTTATTAAAATAATTAATATATTTCTTAATTTAAAATAGGATTTAACGGTTTGTGCAGGCGACAAAACCCACTACAGAGCTGAGAAGACTCACTGGCCCCATGGCAGAGTAGGCAAACAGGCACGGGACCCACGCTCCACGCATCGGGCAGAGGAGCCACGAACGACACTATGCGGGTCTCACCATGCAGACATGCGAGCGGCCACTTCGGCACGCGGGACGGGCCCGAGTCGACCCGGCCCGGCCCTGGCTCTGATTTCCCCGACACAAGCACACGACAAAGGAATTAGGGCACACATATTTGGCAGTTTTTCGGCGATGGCAGGGGTTGACCCGCACGGCGTTGGATGAGCCATGACTAGGGCTAGACATCGGTGGTCGAACCTGTAACTGTAACAACCAAAGTTGTTACTTAGGTAAATTAGAACAACAATCAGAATGTACCAGACCTCACTCCTATGGTAAGCGCTACCATTTTGGTTGAGTCTGCTTCACATGTGGCCGTTGGGGTCATGGATATCAGTTGTGCAAGGCTGAGGAGACAATTGGCGGAGTTTTGATTGATCGAGCCCGTCGAAACCAAGTGTTACGAGCTACCCTGATCAATAAAAGAGAACCAAGGATGGCTCTTATGCTGCCTCCGGCCAAAGAGAGATAGATTCCTTCCAAGATTCAAGCAATTGCTTCCCAACCCCCAGTACAAAATCAAAAGAGGGTTATGGCAATAAATAATCGGCCTACATGGATGGCCAAAGTCTACAACCTGACTCCAGTAGAAGCGATAGAAGATAACAATGTCGTATCAGGTATATACGTTTACATATTTTCTTATTTCCAGCATTACAATGTTATTAAACGATTCTTTATGAAATAGGAATATAACTTATGTTAGATTTGATTTATTGAGTAAATTAGGTTATTCAATGGGTGAAACTTTTGTTTTATTAGTTTATAGATTTTCATAGTTTATTAATGATTATTTGATCTTTTAGCCTTAGATTCAAGATTAGAGATCCATCCTATTGAGTTTGACTTCACTCAATAGAATTTGCCTTAACATTAATTCATGAGATTTAGTTTTAAACTTAGTTCTTAATGATCACCTTTGGATTAAGTGATTAAACCCCAATATTTGGAGTTTAATCCTTAGTCCTTCCATCTTGATTTGGCTTAATCAAGATGGGCTTGGAATACTTAAATCATCAAAATATGTCGATTGATTTATTTATTTAACTTATAGTTGACAGTGATTTAATCAAATTAAGATCTGGCCAGTTCTAATTGTTTTCAACTCATAAGGTTCTGAATCAGAGTTACACTCAATAATAAGAATTGGAGATCCTGAGCTTTTGTAACTTGGAGTAGATAGAATAGATAATTAGACAACAATGGATATCATATGTTTCCTAGTAGAGTCTCTTGCTCACTTTGATATTTAATACTTTGCTTACCTTGTAATTGAGCTTTATACCTTGGATATATGTTATGGACATGGGATATTTAATGAGTATCTCATGTCAACTTTAAAATTGCATAAATAGCATTTGCATTTTTATCAATGTTTTCAGTTTTTCTGACTTTCAGTTCAGTAGAGTGTAGCCTAAGTAGTTTGCCTCTTCAGTTCATTCGACCCGGGACCGACCTAGACTCTGTTACTAGTGTCCGGTAGTCTATACCATGCTTAGCCCTTTACGGCAGCCTAGGATGGTGTGTAATAGACTCTTGCCCCCATTGACTTTATCAGTCAGGATCTATTATGACTGTACCAATTTTAAGTGCACTTCTACTCAGTATTTTCTACCTTAGCCCAGCAAGATAAGTGGTGCTATCGTGTATTTGTTGTTAAATTGTTTGTTTAGCCATATCAGTCTTCAATTTTGTACTTACAAATTTTAGTTTACTTTTCTGTATTTCAGCATTTCCTTATTTACTATCTTACTGTATTTACTAGTGTGCATATTTATAGGATGCTAGTTTGCTTATTTACATATATATAGGATGTTAGTTTTATTTATTTATAGGATTTTAGACTTGTCTAAGTTGCTTATTTTATGATTCATTATGTTATATAAAAATCAGCATAAGTTTCCTTTGATCATAAGCATGTTTAGGATAAGTTTCATTTTAATTATTAGTATTTACTTTTCTTTTATTACCTAACCTTGTTGCAGTGCTAGCTTGGAGGTATGTGCTTACTTCTTTTTTTGCTTAAGTTATAAACTTATTGTTCATAGCTTTCTTTTATTTTCATATGCTTTCTTTCTCCTATACTTGCTTGTATGTTGAGTTTTAATGATGATATCTAAATAACTTAATAATTGATTAGCCTAAAATGTACTTAGACAATATGTCTAATAAGATTTTTCTTTTGTTGACTAGGGCCCTATCATTATGAAACCGATAATGATAATTTCTGAGCTTTTTGAGGTAGTGAAGCCATCCGAGGATTTGTAATAGGAGGAGGAGTGTGCTGCTGAAGACCCTTATTTCTTTTGCTTCTTTTGTTTGTGAGCATGAGCATTTATTTTATTTCAACTTTTATCTTTAAATATGTTGTAATAATACAATTTTATTTTGTATTTTTTTATGGCACTTATTCTGAGTTGTATATTTCTTTTTATTATATTATAATGGAATGTATGTTTTTTTTTTGCTTCTGCACTCTGTTTGCATTTCTTGTATTTATCATTTAGTGAAGTTCTCTTATAAATGGTAATTTCCTTAATTATATTGGATTAGAATGAATGTCTAATCTAGTTATAAGTGAGGAACTTATCATTTGGTGACCACTTCATCGTAATCATGTTAACTTAAGAGTTAACAAGACCATGGTGGGGCTAGGGTGCCACAGTAACGCCCCGTCCCATCATCGCATGCAAAAGAGTTAACAATTGACGGCATAACGATGCGTTACTCGGAAATGACTACTGAACCTTCTCAATTATCTGTTGAATAAAAATCTGCTGAAGCTCAACCCCAAAGGAGAAGAGTGTTGAGTACTAATCCTTAAGATAAGTGTAAAATCCTTATCCTAAATAGGTAAGATACTTATGTACGTTGGATTATATATATGGAAGAAGTATACAATGTATATGAGTATTATCATTTTGTTTACACCGATCACCTCATAATACTAAGTATAAGTAGTATTAAACACAGAGTGTAGAAGCTAAAGCATGCATTCATATCATTCATCATAGAAGATAAGTAAATTATTCATCTCAGAAAGAAAAAAAATACATCTAGAATTTAAAGTTCTTACAGACAGCTTACTTAATGAAATACAGGAAATAGCCTAAATACTAAATTGGAAGCAAACTAAAGCAAGGAAAAGTAAATGCTGATGCAAAGTCCACTACTGCTTCACGAACTCCTCCTGGATCTCTTGTGTAGTCACATGACCTGGCTCCACAAGCTGCTCTAAATTTGGCAAATTGTCATATCCCAAAATTACCACATGTTAGACAGTGAGTCTAACACATCAAAATCTATTCTAAATAGCTATAGTTATCTAATATTTAGCATTTAAATAATCAAATAAAATTGCATAAAATATTAAAATAGCTGTAAAAATATAAAACAATACAAATCAAAAGGTAAAGTAAAATTGAGACTAAAAACTGGGTGTTGAAGGTAGAGAAAGCAGTAAATGTAGCGCCCCACCCCATCGCCACACGCAAAAGAGATAACATAATAAATTTAGGTAGCGAAGCGGTGCACCACTCAGGAAGGAATTTCCCATCTCCCTGAATAGCTCAAACTAACATTGAAGGGCTGCTGACTCAACCCCTAAGGAAGGTCGAGAGCTAATACTTAGATAAATACATATATTGGATTTAAAATATAATATGAAGAATCTAATGGATGTATAAGATATCAGCATTTTCAATATGCTAATCACATCACAATACTAAGTATAAGTAATATATAAACAGAGTGCGGAAGCTAAGCATACATCCAGAAACATTCATCACATAAACTGAATGAAATTATTCATCTCAGAACAGAAAAAGTAAATACATCCAGAAATTATTACAAATGGTTTACTGAAATAATATTGAAATAAAGTTTAAGTACTGAACTGAAATAACTAATCAAAAATAGTAAAAGCTAAAGGATAAAATCCACTAAGGCTTCACAAACTCCTCCAGAACCTCCTGAATGTCCTCCTGACCTGGCTCAATAAACTGTTCAGGATCTAGCAAATTATCAGATCCCAAAAGTACCACGTGTTAGACAATAAGTCACAATAAGTCTAACACATTGAAACTAATCTAAATAGTTCTAATTATACTTAACATTTAAATAACATAAAACAGAGCTGTAGAAAAACTATAAAGGTAACGAAATATCTGAAACTGTATAAAACTAAAGTAAAGTAAAGCTGATTGTATACTGAATACTAAAAAATAATAAAGATAGTATATAATCTGAAACTGATTAAATAACATGTAAAACTATATTGTATGCTACTGAAGTCATGCATCTGATGCCACGATACCGTATGCCACTGATATGCAACTGAAATATCACTGAACTTCTATGAGTCATACGATCCAGTGTCTACATACATCCGGTTAAGAATTCAATTTGCTGTGATGCCGATGTATCTTGAAATTCCCCGGTTGATGTATGCAATATTCTGTAACCCATAAATTATCACTGATACTCATACATCATGCTTATGTTCATGCTCATGTCTCTTAAACTACATGTCTTAAAATCCAAAAATCTAAAAATACTATAAAATTAGATAATGAATTAAAAGTCTCCATTGTGCAGAATCCATTTAAATGGATTCTGACTCCTAGTCCAAATTCCAATAATTTGTTTTAAATAGGATTTTACTTAAAATCATCAGTTGGAAAGGTTGTATACACATATTTAGCATGTTTCCAAGAAAGGTGAATTTAACACTTAGTTTAGTTAAACTGCAACTATTAAAGTGATCTTCGATAGGAGGCATCACCCGATGACGATTTGTATCTCAAACTAAACCATTAAATATCCTAATTACAAGCATACTTAGTGTTCTAAAGAGAGTGACTTGAATCACTTAGTTTATTTAAAGCCACACCTATGAAAGTGATCTTCGATAGGAGGCATCACCTGATGATAATTTTTATTCAAACAAACTAATGATCTAAGTCTCTAATTATAGCACTCTTAGAATTCGATGATTTATTCTAAGTGGGACTATATCTAACTAAACTCGCATGATAGAGCACAGACATAGTCCTACCTTAAGGTGAATCAACCAATCCTGAATACTACTGGAGTAATCCAGCACTATGGGTATACACTATTATTATTTTTTAGTAAAAGGTCATTCAATATGGGTTACTACCACATGGGATAAATCTCATTCTAATGTGTTAAGTGAATTCTACCATAAGGTTTAAAATCAACTTCTAAGGTTATAGAGGATTATTTAAGTTTCTACCTCAATATGTCACAATAAGCATTTCCTACCTCAATGTATTAGTATTAATTAGGCTTTTAGACATTTCAAAATACTCCTATAGCAAGATCATCAAGATCTTACACTTCTAATAATTAAACTAAATTCATAAGGTTCACTTATTGGGCTTGGATTAAATTGATCAGATCAGATGATTAAACTTATTTGATCACATCCAATTCTACAATCATGGGATAAAATTAAGAATATTATTAGGATTATATTATTCCATAAATTAATATAGTTTTATTATCATTTTTATGCTAAAAGTCTTATATAAGAGATAATCAGGATCTTAAGCTTAGATTCAGATGTTTCAATCACATAAGTTCATTATTAACCTTAGCACTTCTATTTTAAATGATTTAAGGTCAATACTAAATTAGATTCATTATTAGAATAATGTTAATTAAATTATCTTTCAATCAAGTTAATTGATTAAGTGATTAAGGGTTCAAGTCTTAATCAAATAGGTTAGGGCTTAACCCCTATCCTTACCCAATTAAGACCAATTTATTAATTTATATATCAATGACCAATAAATGCATTATTGGTGTATTATTGATAAAATTTTTCAAATTTAGATAAAAGTACTATTTACTTAATCAAGTTCTTAGGATTCTTATGTTCAATTTTAGTTTAATATAAGATTAAATAAATCAAGGTGTCCAAATCAAGTTAAAGTACTCTAACATACCATTATTATTAATGAAACATATAAACATCATATTGATTAAAACACCAAGTAATCAATACCATTACACTAATTACTATTAGGCACAAAATGTCTAAGCAAATATTTAAGAGATTTAAAATATGTTGTTCATGGTAAAATAGTGGATTTTCCATTGAAATTCACCTACACATTCATATAATACTTAATTTTACTAAATACAAGTTTATATTTGATATATTTCAGCCCCATTAGAGTCATAGGGTCATTAGAATGTGAAAAATCACAAATCCGGGCAATTACTGATAGTTTTGGGCACTTTTGAATATTTCTGGATGCTACGGCACATTGTAGCGCCTTCTAGCCAAAAGCCAGGCGCTATGACGCGTGTAGCGCTTTCAAGCACTGTGATAGATTGTAGCGTTGTGGTGCGCCGTAGCGCTATCAGGCACTGCAGCGCCAGAATTTTCTGAGATTTGGATGTTGCAGCGCGCTGCAGCGGATTTTAGTGCTGCGGTAGATTTAATTTAATTTCATCAAATTTCTATGCTTCATCAAATTATTATGCCACTGCCACACGCTGCGACGTGCTACGGTGGACCCAGTTTCGAAACTTCGGGCGCTGCGGCGCGTTGCAGCGCCCGACGGTGATTTTGCCTGTGCAATAATCATAATTGGTCTCCTTTCGCACTCAAATACTTCTAATTTTGAGCACGTCACGTATGGTGCCATATACCGATGGAAAGGTCTTTCCGACACCTTTCTATTGATATTAAAATTGGCATGAATTGATTATCCTAACGAATAGAAATTGATGCACTAGCTACAAGTATACAAAAATTTCACAATTAATAACAGCATTTTTTAATGGAGAAATGAGCTTCGATCAGACTCATTTGAGTCCGATTGAGGCTCGACGATCATACATAGATTCCATACAATAGCTAAAGAACATGACATTCATAGTACTTTGATATATCAGAAGAGTAGCCAAGGAAGAGGGTAGCAAATGGGTACATTTGACCTTACAAGAATGAAGGAAGAAGACTCGAATTTCTACAAAAGCTAGAAGAAAAAAGCTTCTTCTTCCTTGGCTTGGAATGGAGCTTGAGAATAGGGAGGAGCTTTCAGCTGAGCAAAAATGGAGGGAGGAGGGGCTGAGCTCCTTCTTAAAGGTGAACGAGGGCATGGACTATGGGAGCTAGGTGGTGAGGGGAGATGGCCTCAACCTTGCTTGCGTGCGCCAGGGACAGAGAGGAGTTAAGGCACCAAATGGAGCCAACTAGAAAAATTGAATAAAGAAAAAAAATGGAAATAAAGAAATAAATAAATATTTCTTTTTAATTTTTAATTTATTAAAAATTCAGATTAAATAAACGTGCTCCAAAAAATCCCAAAAATTCACCCCTAACTAATTTTGGGGTGAGGAATTCAAAGACGAAATTGGATTTCGATTTCGATGATTATTTAATTATTCTATTTTTCGATGCATTTAATTACATTAAAATAGTCACAAAAATCCGACGACTTTCAAACGCGTCCAAAATATCACCCCTAGCTAATTTGGGAGTGACAATCGCAACGGCGAAATCAGATTTTGATTTTGAGGTCAATTTAAATATCTCAATTTTCTAATTAATTAAATATTATGAAAATATTCCAATTATTTGAATCTCTCCAAATCTGCAGGGTTTGGTTCTAATAGCTAGATGAACTTAATGGAATAATAATTAGGATATGATTAAGCTAAAGTTAAATTAGGTAACAACCTTAGGTTATTACAGTAAAGAAGCTAAAACTGAGTAAATAATGAATTAAAACTGTGTTGTATCTCACTAAATTTATACAAATGTATCTGAATATGCCACAAAACTGTATACCACAAGTATTCTGACTCGATATCTGTGGTGCCCCGCACCCTTAATCCGCCAAAAAATTTGGTTAAGGGTGGGGTGTCACTCTGGCTAACCCCTCACTTATCATTGGATTAGGATAGACTCCGCAATCCACCTGATTAGGGAAGGATTAACACAGAATCAAACTAACAGTCACTGTATAAGTAAACAAACAAAGTGCGGAAGCGATTTAAGGAAATGTAAACCATCCAAGTATCACAGTACAAATAGGAAAAATGGAACTCATAATATAAGCATACAATCCAAATACACAGTCAATAGTACCTGTATTATTACATCATTTAAAATGTTTAAATAAAAATAGGATGAAAACCACTCATCCTCACTCGAAGTATAAAGGAACTAAACGGCAGCTTCTTCCACGGGCTCCTCCTCTAGATAAGGCTCCACACCTAACTCCTGCTCGTCTAACTGAAAGGAGTCTGCCATTGTCGGTTTCACAATGTAGGGCCCCAGCCAAAGAAAAGAAAAAAAATTGGTTAGACAATTGTCTAAGTATATTTTAAGCTGATGAATTATTAAGGTTATGTAATATCACCATTTTACTACTTCTAAGCAATAATATGTATAAAGGAGCAGCAAGCAGTACAAAAGAAAAGGGAAAGCTATAAACCATCATTTATAACTTAAGCAAAAAAAAGGAAAGAGGCTGAGACATGCTTCGCATACAAACTAAACAATGAATGGCATATAAATATACATATCTATCATGTGCTGTAAGAAAAGTTCTATATCCTAAATATGCTGGTGATCAATAGAAAATATGCTAATTTAAAATAAACAACTTAGCAGTGGTACATAGAAATAGCAGCAAGGTTCTAACATCCTAAATATATATAAAAGCAGTACAAGGAAATAGCTGACTGAATAAGAATACTGAAAAGTAAACAACAACAACTGCATATAATACCATACATGTACAATCTGCCATACAGAAAAGAGCTACATTAGCTCACCAAAAAGGGCTGAGATCTTAGCACTAGTACGGCTAGGGCGGTTCCTAGCATGATACGGCTAAGGCAACATCAGTCAACAAAAAAGGCCCTAACACAGTACGACTAGGGCGATTCCTAGCACGATACGGTTAGGTCACCAACAGTCATACTCGAAAAATCCTAGCACCAGTATGGCTAGGGCGGTTCCTAGCATGATACGGCTAGGGCAACAATTGGTATGATCAAAAGAACACTGAGAGGTAGCTCAAACATATTAAATCATTATCTTCTCATTAATTATTTTAATATTTTCACAAGGAATCTAAGGAGTCTCCATATTTTCCTAACAATTTATTTACGTATCAAAAATCTTGTATGATATGCTCAAGGAAATATGGCACAAAAATCAAAGAATGCGTAAGCAACAAAATATCAAATAGAAGAAAGAGACTCTACTAAACATGGTGATATCATTTGTTTTCTACTTAACCATTCTAACTATTCCAAGTTACACAAGTTCAGGATCACTATTTTCCTACTATCGAGTGTAACTCAAAAACTCATCCTTACAAGTTAAAAATGATTAAAATTGATCAGGTTCTAATCTAGTTCAATCAGATAGACGACTACGAGTTAAATAAATGAATTATACGTCCTAGTTTTGTAAATTTAGACGTTCTAACTAAGATCTGATCAAGATCTTCTAAACCTATAGATTATGGATTAAACACTACGAGAATTAGGTTTAATCACATAATTCAAAGTGGATAAGACCTAAGTTCTAGGTTTTATTCTATAAGTGAGCTACTAGTTAAGGCAAATCCTATTAAATAATCAAACTTAATAGGATGAATCTCCTATCCTAAATCTAAAGTTAAAAGATAAAATAATTAGAATGAGTTGTAAAATAAAAGAAAGTTTAGAAACTAATAAAACCAAGGTTTTACCCATTGGGTAACCCAATTTACCTAATGAATGAACTCTAACCTATGATCTAGTCCTAGTCTCAAGAAAGGTCCTTAAGGTGTAGTGCTTAAGACTTAGCAAAAATTATTGCAATCTAACTTAAGGGTTGATTTCACTCACTTAATTGATACTAAGAAGATTATAACACTGGTCTTAGGGTTCTGGAATGTTATCTAAAGGGGTAGGGGCACTTAACTCAATCTTAGGGCAAAATGACCATTTTTGCCCCTACTTTGAGGGTCAAAAAGTCAACTTTTGACTTAGGGGTCAGAATTAATTTCTCTTAGATCCAATTGATTCATTACTATCTAACTTGAAGATAGATAGTAAGTACGCCTAAATCGGGCAAGAAACGGTCAAGTTATGACTAAAATAAGGCTAGGAGTAATTTGGTCATTTACCTAAATTTGTAGGGTTCAAATCCTAGATATTATTTTATTATATTGATGACATTGAAATTTTAGGCTGATTAGCATCTTTAATTTTTTAATTTGAAGTTGATTTGACTAAGTTATGGCTGTTTAAAGTCTATGGCATTTTGGTCATTTTCTTTGAGAATTCTAGGGTTAACTTTTTGTCCTGATATCCGAATGGGAAAACTAATACTACTACGGTGATGGGGCCACTCTCCTGAGCATTTTAAGACCCATATTGACTATGTTTCGATAACCGGGTAAAAAGTTATGAGGCTCTAAATAGGTCCTAAAATGCTACCTCATTATACGTATCCCGAAATAAATTTTTACATTATGTTATTTGAATCCTTACATTTTTCTGAGTATTTTAAGACTTATATTGGCTATGTTTGAATCATTCTATAAAAAGTTATTAAACTTTTAAGATTTACTATTCAAAAATATAATTTAAATTATTTTACTATTCATTTATTCAAATTATATTATTTTACTGTTCATTCATAAAGTTTTTATATATAATTTCTGAAATTATTAACCCTTAATTAATCTGTGATTAATTAGGCTTAATTACTAATTAACATTAATTAATCTATTATTTAATTAATTAAATTATATTTATTAATATTTTACTGTAGCAAAGTAATTAGTGCTAATTACTGTTTAATTTAAGTTAATTAACCACTGTTTAAATTAATTTAATCATTTTGTTAAGATTATTTTTTTTTAGTGATTAAGTTAATTAATATAAAATATAATTAGATTAGTTAAGATTAATTTATTTTTATCAGAAATAGTAAAGTTAAGTTATGATTAATATTAATTAAACTTAATCCCAATTAAAAAAAATAATTAAATATTAGTTAATTAAGCTAATAAAATTTAATACTTACTGCCTAACTATTATTAAGATAACCTTAATTACATCTTAACTAATTAATTTCTTAATATAGTATTATATAAGTCTGCTAATCCCTCTGTTAGCCCTAATTAATGCTTAATTAATACTACTAAATCATAATTAAATTATTACTAATTATTTATTAAATAATTCAGCAGGATTTGACCAAGGCGGGCCCCACTGCCACGCGGCGAGCTCTGGGTGGCTACGGGACTGCGGGTGGGACCCGCAGTCAGGACCGAGAGGACGGCTGACGCGGCTCTGGGCCCACCACGGCCACGCGGCGCTACCAGAGCGTGACACACGCGAAGGCGGGCCCCACGCGCTGACGCCACCC
Organism: Gastrodia elata; assembly: GCA_016760335.1. NCBI lineage: Eukaryota > Viridiplantae > Streptophyta > Magnoliopsida > Asparagales > Orchidaceae > Gastrodia > Gastrodia elata. Next base: position 92,685,901 of record CM028670.1, on the reverse strand, counting down.
TGGCCCGCAACACGCGGAGGCGATGCGTAGTCGGCCCGCTCAAGGAATACACGGGTCGAGTTCGACCCGCCCGGCCTGCTGGCGATTCGTCTCCTTCGCACGGGGACTCCGAGGTCGAGACCTAGGGCTGGCCTCCAGCAGCGATCCCGGCGGCGGCTAAGCTCGGACCGCTCGCTTATGGTTAGGGGATGGTAAGGGCTACCCGACGGGACTAGTCCGGAGGCCGGAGGTGGTCGGAGCTAGGAGTAAAACCTAACCCTAATCGGCGAGGTTCGGGCCCGACGGGTTTAACGGAAAGGACTGTGGATCGATCGAGCGATTCGCTCGATCGATCGATCTTCTCGATGATCCAAGCCGGTGGATAGACAATCAAGCATGCTGAATAGAGGTAGGAGCAATCATATGTGAAATGCAATGAGGGGAAGAATCGAACGAGGTACCTTTTGTTCCGACGGCAGAGGTTCGAGGAGGCGATCGAGGGCGGCCCGAGCTCCAAACGGCTCGATCTCCACCTCCTTAGCCTAGATCTAGGTCTTTAAGGTTGGTTTGACCGAGAAGGCGAGGCCAGGAGGGCCGGGATTGGGCAGACGCGGCGGTCGAGCGCCGCGTGGCGACGGGGCGGAGAAGGCGAGGAAGACGGGTCGGAACCGTTCGATCAATCAGATCGAACGGCTCTGATCCTTTGGCTGGATCAGATGGCGGTCCAGACGGCGTCGGCACACAGCTGACGACCCGTCTAAATAGTTGACGGCGCCGTTAATAAATTAAATAATAAAATAATATATATATTTTTTTAATACTTCCAGAAAATTTTGAACATGTTTTTCCTATCTAATTTGAGGTCAAGGAATTCAATGGAGAAGTCGGATTTTTGATCCGACAAGTGTTTTAATTTCCCAAATTTCGAGGTATTAAATATTATTAAAATATTCGTCGAATTTTCGACGACTTCCGATTACCACGAAGACTTCACACCAAGCTAATTTGGGGGCAATGAGCGCAATGGCGAAGTCCATTTTTCGATCGAAGGTCAATTTAAATAGGTCAATTTCCTAGGCTTTCTGGAATTCTAGAAATTAGGATTCAATCCATTTGACTTCTGATTTGGACTAGGTCTTAGATATTGACTCCAATTGACCTAATTAGCACTTAGGATTAGTCTTAAGACTAAGATTAGTCATAATTAACTATGGTAACAACCTGGGTTGTTACAATATCACATGGCACCCCACAGATCCTAGGTGAGCGAACGCTCTGCTAATAGAGTCCTTAGGTGAGCCAAGCACTCTGCTAATAGAATCCTTAAGGTGATCCAAGTGCTTCGCTAATGCTGACATGACTTATGTAGTTTAAGAAATGCCAAGGCTTTAATGACTATATGTTTTAAAATCATCGAAATCTAGAAATTGATTAAAACCAAAAATAATTTGATTTATCTCCATTATGCATAATTCATCTAAATGAATTCTGACTCTTGATTTAATTCTACTGAATCTTAAGATTGAACCTAATTTTATCAAATAAAGAGGTTGCATATACATGATTTGGTATATTTCTAGGAAGGATAAACTAAAGCACTTAGTATGTTTAACTGCACTTATCGTTACGCATAAAGATAAAGGATGAAATCCTTGTTACAGTTTATTTTCTCAAACTAAGCTGTTAGTTCTCCTATCTAAAAATATACTTAGGTGTTCTAAGAAAGGTAAGTTAAAACACTTAGATTGTTTAGCTGCACTTATCGTTACACATAAAAATAAGGGACAGAATCCTTTTATAGTTTATTCTCTCAAATTTAGTTGTTCAATCCCCTACTTATAATACATTTGGACTTGGGATGTTTATCTTGAACTAAACTGTACTTATCTATTTACCTAAGATAAGATCGAGACTCTACAGTCATATTCAGAGTAAATCAACCAATTCCATCTTACGCTGAATATTTCAACTCTATGGATATGCGCTATCATCTCCACATGATAGCTCTACTGATTTTAACAAGTCTATTTAATAATCAAGGAATAACAGACTAATGAATCCACACTCTATTATGGGGAGTCCTACACAAAGTTTTAAGGATATGACATAAAAGCCACTAAATTTAAAATACTACCACAAGGAAGAATCTCATTCTAGAATCTTTAGGTTATTCTACCATAAGGATCTAAGATCAGAATCTAAAGATAAGGAGGGTGCATCTAAGTTTCTACATCAAAATCAGATAATAAGCTCTTCCTATCTCAATAATTTGCCTAAAGGAAACTAGCTCTTAATTGAATTATCCACTATCTTTATGATCTAAAGATCTAAGTACTAAAATGGTATAATTATTCAAATTACCATCTAAGTAATAAGGTTCACTTAAGATTTCCATTTTTTTAACATATTAGGCTAGATCATATATAAATCAGATAAGTAAACACATCTGATTATAATCTATATTATAATTATGGGATACAATCATATAAGTTATTGAGGATTGATCATTTCATAAATCACTCTTATTATATAAATCAGTTTCATACTAATGATCTTTCTTATGGGAAAATCAAAGATCTAAATATTAGATTCGGATGATCAATCACATGAGTTTCTTATAATTCTTGATACTTCTAATTTATTATTTTAAAATCAATGTCAAATCAATAAGTATTATTAAAATCTTGTAAGTTCTTTCATTATTCAAATCAAGTGTCTTAATTTAGGATAATTAAGATTTGAGTCTTAATCTAACCAAGGTAGGATTTAGCTCCCAACTTGACCCAATCAAGGCTGTTTTTTTAGGTTTTGATCAATAATCAAATAAGTGAATTTATTGTTCATTATTGATGTCGAATTCAAGATTACAACAATTATTGATTTAATTAAGTATTTCCTAAGACCTTGAAGAATTTAATGTTGATTAATGTCAAATAAATTGTTTAAGTATCCAAATCAGAAGTTATATGTTCTAATATGCACACCTACTGTTTATGAAACACTTACAAGGCAAATCAGAGATTAACTAAAGAAAACATTCACTAATTATGAGCTAAAGCAACTGGTACTTATTTAATAATTTAAAAAATAAAGAATTTGAATTTAGTTAAATTAATTAATTCTAAGCATCCTAAACATGGAGTACATATTTAAAAATCACCTCTATATTTATCTAATGCTTGATTTTATTATAACTACTTTTTATTTTAGTATATTTTTGTTAGGGTTCTGGGGTCATCAAAATACGAAAAATATAAAATTCGGGTAAAACTGAACAGTTTTGTGCACTACGACGCGTTGTAGCACTCATCTAGCTGAGAGCCAGGTGCTACGGTGTACTGTAAAGGGCTACTGTGTTGCATTGCTTTTAGGCGCTATAGCAAATTTTGGCATTGCGACGCGCTGTAGTGCTTTTAGACGTCGCGACATTACAACACCAAAATTCGTGAGACGCAAGCGCTGCGTCACACTGTAGTGCTCCTTGGTCGAAAGCCAGGTGCTACGGTGCCATGTTTTTTGAGATGTAAGTGCTACAGCGCGTGGTAGCACTCTTTAGCCAAAAGTCAGGTGCTACGGAGCCAGGTTTCTTGAGATGCGAGCGCTACGATGCGCTGTAGCGCTCCCTAGCTGAAATCCAGGTGCCACGACGTGCTATAGTGCCAGGTCTCCCGAGACGCGGGCACTTCAGTGCACTGTAGCACTCCCAGGCCGAAAGCCAGGCACTACAGCGTGTTATAACGCTCGATGGTGATTTTTTCTAGGCGAAAACATAAAGTGTCCCCTTTTTGTACTCATATAGTCTTGATTTATGGCACCTCAGGTGCGGTGCCATATACCGATCGAAAGGTCTTTCTAATAATGCAAATAATGAAGCCCTGGCTACTTATATAATTTCTCTATGTTCAATACTTATCATTACCTCTTTAAAATGGATTCTAATCGAGCTCTATTGAACTCAATCGCTCAAATACAGGTTCTTAAGGATGTGAAATAAGCGTGTGAGTAACATGAAGTAGCTATTGGATCAATCCAATGGGAGAAAGAAAAGTATAAGGAAATGATACAAGAGGGTACCTTAGCTTGCAAATGGAGGTCTTGCTATTTTCATCAAAGCTTGAGGGATGAAGCTTCAGCTTCCAATAATAATAAAGAGGAGGACTGGAGGTTCTTTAAGAGCTTGGGAGCTTCTTCCTTCAACAGATGAGCAAATGGAGATGGAGGAGGGCTGAGGTTCCCATTTAAAGGAGAAGGAGATATAGGTTGGGAGAGGGAGATGGCAGGCATGGCTTCAGCAATGAGCCCTCCCATCAGCACATGGAGGAGGAGAGGTTCCTTGTGCAGAAAATGGATAAAAGAGGAGGGGAGAAGCTTGCATGCACAGGCTTCATAAGAGAGGGCGCCATTCGCAAAAATGGAGAGGGGGAGTGGGTCCCAGGTGCATGAGAGAAAATAAGGGATTTAAGAAATTTCTTAAATAAATTTTTAATTTTTAATTAACACATCTCTCAAATTAAAATTGGATGAATAAACAAGCTCCAAAAAATCCCAAAAATTCATCCCTAGCTAATTCGAGGGTGCGAAACGCAATAGTGAAGTCGAATTTTAATTTAGAGATCAATTTAATTATCATAATTTTTTAAGTGTTTAAAATAAATTAATATATTTGAGAGAATTTGACAACTTTCAAATACTTCTAAAACATCGCCCATAGCTAATTTGGGGGTGACGAGCACAATGGTGAAGTTGGATTTCGATTTTGAGGTCAAATTAAATATCTCAATTACTAATCCATAAGATGCAATTAAGAAACAAAATGAGATTTTCATAATTTAGATGAAGAATGAGGGTATCCAGTCCTACCTTGATCGACAGTTAGGGAGGCTAGGTTTCGATCGGGAAGCTCCTTTGACTTCCTGAGGGTTCAAATCGCATAAATGAGATAATGAAATTAAATAGAGGCTTTAATCAATCCTTGAGCGGTCGTAGAGCGATGGAGCTCTATACGTGGTAAGGGAAGCATGCTGCAAGTGCCAGCAATCGGACACACATCACATGCTCAGGGAAGAAGGTCGTTCGACCGTCTGATCCGATCAAGATTCGATCAGATGATCCAGAGTGGAGCACCATGCGATCAAACGGTGCTAGAAGGTTAGGGGATGGCGCAGACAAATATCTGACGGAGCTGTTACATTTAGGTAATTTAATAATAATTATTTTAATTATTAAATTCAATTTTTCTTAATTAAAATTAAAGAATTAAACGTCTTCTAAAATTTTCCAATAAATCACCCCTAGCTAATTGAAGGGTGAGGAATGCGATGACAAAGTCAAATTTCAATTTTGATTAGTGTTTATTTTTCTTATTTTTCGGTGCATTTAAAATATTTTAAAATAATCGATGAAATTCCAACAACTTCTGAATGCCTCCAAAATATCACCCCTAGCTAATTTGAGAGTGATAAGTGCAATGGTGAAGTCAGATTTTTGATTTGAGGTCAATTTAAATAGGTCAAATTCCAGAGTTTCTGAAATTTCCAAAATCAGGGTTCGATCCATTTGACACTTAATTTGAACCAAAATTTTAAGGTGAGTTCTTGATGACTTATTTAGAGTGTTAGAACTAAGATCAAAACCTAGTTACACCCTGATTGACTAGGGTAACTATAAAGACCCACTTAAGTAGTAATAACTGAAACTCTTAAATATCGATGCGCCTTTTCAGATAATGGTGGAGTTCCTGATAATAACTCCAAAGTTAAGCGTGCTCATGTGGGAGCATTCCCAGGATGGGTGACCTGCTAGGAAGTTATCTTCTGAGGAAAAAACCGTGAGGCTTTCAGGCCAAAGCAGATAATACCTTGGTACTTAAGAGTTTGGGCTGTTACAAATGTATCAGAGCAGGCCATATGGTGTCAGATAGTTGCTAAGTGCCATACATGGCAAAGTACCACTTCATGCGAGCAGCCTCTTGAACCCATGATGGTTAAGGTGCTATATGGTTGTGGGTACCTCTTGAGCCTGTAAGGGTCACCTCTAGTCCTATCTACCCAATGGATGGTTCTTGGATCTGTGTGTGGATACTAATGAGAATGTCAGTTACTTAAGTTGGGGAGATTATAAGGACCCACTTAAGTAGTAATAACTGAAACTCTTAAACATCGAGGCACATTTTTAGATAACATTAGAGTTCCTGATAAGAACTCCAAAGTTAAGCGTGCTCATGTGGGAGCATTCCCAAGATGGGTGACCTGCTGGAAAGTTATCTTCTGAAGGTAAAACTGTGAAGCCTTTCAGACCAAAGCAGACAATACATTGGTACTTAAGAGTTCGGGCTGTTATAATAACAATCTAGGGTTGCTACAAACTCCCCCACTTAAGAATGATATCGTCCTTGACATTACTTAAGTATGAAGAATGATGCATGTATTAAAGATAATAAGTTTGAAGAGCAGGGAGCTAAAAAAGTACCTGAGTTTTCAAAGAGCTTTGGATATTTATGACGCATATCTGCTTCCTTTTCCCATGTAGATTCTTCCCACAAAATATTCCTCCAATTAACTTTAACCATTGGAATAGAGCAATTTCTTAGTTGCTTTTGATTGTGAGCTAAGATTCTGATCGGTTCCTCCACATTAGAAAGATCAGGTTGGAGAGAAACTGCTATAAGTTGAATGAGATGCAAAGGATTTTGAAGACATCTCCTCAAAGATGAGATATGAAATACATTATGAACTATATAGAATTCATTAGGAAGCTTTAATCTATAACCTGTAGAGCCTATCTTAGCTATCACTTCAAAAGGTTCAACATAGCAAGGACTGAGCTTCCTAGCTACACCGAAAAGGAAACCTCCTTTCATAGGACTAACTTTAAGATATGCAAAATGTCCAACATTGAAATCTAGAGAACGATGATGAGAATCATGATATTTACTCTGGCGATCTTACACTACTCTAATCCTATGTTGAATTACTTATAATTTTTTATTTGTTTCATTAACTAGATCAAATCCATATAATTGAACGCTTCTAATTTTGGACCATGCTAGTGGAATGCTGCACTTCCTGCCATATAAAGCTTCATAGGGTGCCATGCTAATGCTTGCCTGATAGTTATTATTATAGGCAAACTTGTAATGATCCCAATATTAGATCGGGAGCCCAATCCAACATTGGAGCGCTACCATAACACTTAACACCTTATTAGAAGGAAACTAACCCAACAATAAGTGTTATGTGGCCAAGTATTTTTGTGAGGGTGTTAAGTTAAGAAAAATACAATAGTAAAGGAGGAAGAACATGAAATATGTGCAAGTAGAATTAAAACATATCCACTTATCTAATCCAAGCATTAATATGAAAGTAAATTCATCATAGAAAGAAATAAAAATATTATAGAAATTAATTATTACAAAATTTAAAATTCAAAAGAGCAATAAAAGTAAATTCACTCTCTCACATGAAAATAGAAAAGGGAATGAAATATAGAAGCAGTTTAAAATTCTTTTTGCACACTAGAGTCCAGCTCCACTAGTCTAAAAATGCACCTGATCTACCATATTTTTGGTATTTAAAATACAGTAGGGCACAGCCAAGAAAAATAAAAAAATAGTTAGACTAAACAGTTTAAGCATATTTTAAGATTAGCTAATTCTTAATTGAAATTTAGTTGAATATCACATAAGCTAATTTATAATTAAAAACTATAGCGGAGTATTTAAAGCATCAAAGTAAATGGAAGAAAGTAAAACATAACTGTAAAGAAGAACAGTAGAAAGGGAAGAGGAGTAAAAACTCACAAGTATAATTGCTCTAGCCTGCAACTAAAAGTAAGAGAAAAAGTATTCTAATAAGGTTAGAAACTACTAATGTGCATATGAAAATATAAAATGAAAACATGTATATGTTCAATAAAGTTTATACTAAGTAAAGCAAAGAAAAGCAGTGAAGTATTAAATGAAAATAAAGCAATATACACTATGTAAGTAATAAATTATAAGTAAAGCACAACCCTAAAAATAAAATTGCAATGTAAATAAGTAAAGGAAAACCTTAGCCTCTTGGGCTAATAATACATAGCATAGGACTGTGTAAGAGAAACATAGCTTAAAGGTTATGATGAGATCTCACAATTAATAAGATTGTAAGAGACGCATAATTTATTTGTTGAATTTATTTATGAAAATTCTCTTTCTGTGGGCAAATTTATAGAATGAAATGAGGAGTTAAGCATGTCTGCATAACAAGTAAAGGAAAGTGGGGTCTCATAGAAAATAAACACTCATATTCGCCCTCTAAAAATGTGAGGTCTCCTTATATCTCCCCTAAGCTTGCCCTTGGCTATCCACCAAAAAACTCCTATAATTTTACAAAAGTTTTATTTATGCACAATATCTTGTATGTATGTTCAAAAGTATAGGCTCAAAGCAAAGCAAGCATTCAGGGATTTCAAGTAATTGTAAACTATGTGATATCCAAAGTTATTTAGTTTTAATGATCTACTTAATGATTAAAACTAATTGAGCTCCTAATTGATTTATAGATATTAATCTCTATGTCAATTATAAGTGATAGTATAAGTGAAGAAGTTTTAGAAAAATAGTGGTTTGATTTAGTTTATAAAATGACAAAATAATTTATCAATATATTTATGCAAAATAATATTTATCCTATACCAATCCTAAATCAATCAAATCATAGGTTAATGATTTAAGGTTTAGAAAACTAATATGGAAGAATAAAACTAATAGATTACTAAACTAATTTAAGTGGAGGTTAACATACTACTTACTAACTTCATTTAATTAGTTTACAATTAAAAGTTTTCCAACTAAACAAATCACTAACCTAGTTAGAATCAATTGGTAGGAGACGTCTAAGTGTATAGGAGAGATAAAACTACTAACTTACAAGTTCTAGTTTATTATAGATTGTCAAAATCGAACAACGTTGAGTTTTTAGGATTTTTGGGACTCTTAATTAGGATTAGAAAGTCATTAAGAAAATTAGAGTTTAAAATCTAAATCTAATTTTATAATATTGTCTTATACATTTTTGTGATTGAAATTGAATATTATAATGCTAAGGTTGGACTAGAATTGCTTAAGTTATAAGATTTTCAAGATTTGAATATATGTAATTATTAAACTTTATTAAAATTCAAAAAAGAAAAATATATGGATAAATAAATAAATAAATTACATGCTAAATATTTAATAGCATATTACTGTTCCATGACATCTTACAAACAAGTCAGTGAATAATATTAGCACTAGAAAATTAATATTGTTAAGGTTGTTAATTAATTAATGAATGGAAATCAAAATACATTAAGAATTAATTTGATTAAATATTAAGATCATTTGAAATAATAATTAATAAATTTAATCATTAAAATACAATTCTACTATTATTTTATTATTCTACAAAATTTGACAATCATAGTGATATATAACATTTGCAGGATTTAAGTTCCATTAATAAAATTATTAAATAAATAATAAATAATAAATAATAATTTCATTAATGTTAATTGAGATTTCAAAAGACTGAATAATTGAAGTTCAATAAACTTCATTCTCTCTACGGCCCATTAGGCCCGTAATGCACTGCACAACTCAAAGAACTAAGGACCCGTAAATGGGCCGAGGTTACAGGCCCAAGGAAAAAGAACGACATCTCCTCTGTATCGCAAGCGAACTAGGATTGATAGAGGAAGAAACCTTAGAAGTTTAGGGTTTGTAAGGAAAATGCAGGCAGACGATTACAAAGCGAAGGAGAAGTGATCAGACGGGGTTTTTCTTATAAACCTTAGACTTATAAGGTCTCTTCCTCTGTCGATCCCTATTCACTTGTGATACAATAATTTGATTTAAACAACTGGCAACAAATGGGCTACCCACCGCACTAGACAAATAGGCCATGCGAAAAGGGCTAGATGGGCTACATGCCTGATCCATGGGCCGCAAATCACGCCTAGAGCCCATTACGACACGCACAACAATTCTTGGGCCAGCATGTGGGCCGCAGTTACATGCCCAGAACTCTCCTTTTCGTCGCCTAAACAGACGATGACGAGCAGGTGAAACCCTAGAAAATCTAGGGTTCAAAAAAATCAGCACGAGGAGGAGACTTCAATGCATAAAAAGAACATCCAAATGATATAGGGGTTAGATCTAACTAATAGCATAGTTTATTACCCTAATAATCTTCCTAAGGTCATTAACCCTAAATGAAGGTATTAAGAAATTTGAAATATCCCTAAGCATTACAATGAGTTTGAACAGGCTCTAGCAAACAATACCAATAATTGCAAGATAACTAAGCTACATATTAAGTAATTACTGAATGGAAAAATATAAGGGAAGTAGTACCTTTGGTCCAGCCGCAGCTCCTCTAAGGTTAAGGTTTTGCTAAAATGCCAAGTCGCTCAATCCGACGACAGCAGATTCCTTCAACCTTCAGGAGCTCCCCAAATATCAAAAATTAGAAGAATGAGAAAATGCCAAACAAAAGAACCCATGAGGACTGCTATACTCTGTGAGAGGGAGAGGTAGGGTACGGTTCCTGCATTTGATCATGCTTCACAATCGAGGAGATGTACATTGAACCATCATCAGCCGTCCGATATGCCTAGCGCGCACGATGCAAGTAGACGGCTGGATCGGGCCCGAAACGATCAGAGCGCATCAGCCACACGATCTGATTAATTATGGGATGACGGTTTGGATCAGGCGCTTTCGTTGTTTCCTGTTCGAGTCCTTACAACGAATTAGTGCCTTTCTAAACAGCCATTATAATTATTTTATTATATATATTTTAAACTTATTTAATTATATTAGTTAATTAATAAATTATACTAAATTAATTACTCAAAATTAAATAATCAAATAATGTCCAAAAAATCCCTAAATTTCATCCTTACCTAATTAATGGGTGAGGAACTCAAAAATACAATTGAATTTTCGATTAGAGGTCAATTTAATTATCCTAATTTTCTAAACATTTAAATAATATCAAAATAATTAGGAAAAAGTCGACGGCTTCCAAACACTCCCAAAATACCACCCATAGCTAATTTGGGGGTGATGGATCCAATGGCGAACTATGATTTTGATTCTGATGTCTAAATAAAATAGGCAATCTCAGCATTATCGGGAAAACCTGGAATGTTAGAAAGTCTCAAATAATCTCCAAATTGCACGAAACTTGAGGTGAAGACTCTTAACACTATTATAAGAACATTAGAAGAGAAATATAGTTTATTAAGTTACTAAATAATGGGTAATAATACTAGGGTTATTACAGAACTCCATTAGAGGTATGTTATCTTCCCAAAAACTGCCAAAATCTAGAATGCATAAACGTAGAAGATCTTCAAGAATCTAGTTAACACGTACTATTTGTTCATCAGTTTGTGGATGGAAGGAGATGCTCATGGTCAGGATAATCCCCAGGTGCACTGCTTGCTAGAACTTGGATATGAATCTACTGTCATGATTGATCTCGAGATACTATGGAGTATGATAGATTCTAGGTTACGGGCGATGCCAACTACTGTAGTCTATTGCAGATTGAGTCCTAAATTAGTTCTATCAAACCCGATCGAACTCGATCAGATACGCTCAATTACTAATCCATAAGATGCAATTGAGAAATGAAATTAGATTTTCATAATTTTGATGAAGAATGAGGGGTATCCAGTTGTACCTTAATCTACGATTGGGGAGGCTATGCTTCGATCGGGGAGCTCCTTCGACTTCCATAGGGTTCAAATCACGTAAATGGGTTAGTGAAATCGAATACATGCTTTAATTGAGCCTTGAGCAGTCGTAGAACGGTGGAGCTCTACACACGGCGAGAGAGGCACACTGCGAGCGCCAGTGGTCAGGCACGCGTCGCATGCGCATGGAAGAAGGTCTTTTGACCGTCCGATCCGATCAAGATCCGATGATGATTAAGAGCAGAGTGTTGTGTAACCAAACTGCACTAGAACATTAGGTGATGGCGCGGACGATTATCTGACGGAGCCGTTAGGTTTAGGTAATTTAATAATTATTAATTTAATTTTTCTTAATTAAAATTAAGGAAATAAATACCTTCTAAAATTTTCTAATAAATCACCCCTAGCTAATTGAATGGTGAGAAACGCGACGGCAAACTCGAATTTTGATTTCGATGAGTGCTTATTTTTCCTATTTTTCAAGGCATTTAAAATATTTTAAAATATTCGATGAAATTCTAAACTTCCAAATGTCTCCAAAACATCACCTGTAATAATCTTAGGTTGTTAGTTGGTTTAGCCTTAGCTTAATTGTATCATAATCATCATTCTATTAAGATCACTTAGTTATTAGAACTAATCCCCGAAGATTTGGAGCGATTCGGAGCTCAATCCAATATTTCTATTATTTAATAATATTTAATTAATTAAATAATTGAGATATTTAATTTGATCTCGAAATCAAAATTTGACTTTGTCATTGCGCTCGTCACCCCCAAATTAGCTAGGGGTGATGTTTTTGAAGTATTTTAAAGCCATTGGATTTTCTCGAATATTTTAATTATTTAAATACTCCGATAATTATGATAAATAAATTGATCTCCAAATTAAAACCCGACTTCGCCGTTAAGTTCCTCACCCCCCAATTAGTTACGGGTATTTTTATGGATTTTTTGGAGCCCATTTATTTATCTAATTTTAAGTAGAAAATTGAGTTAATTAAAATTAGAAATAAATAATTGAATCCATTTTATTTTTCTTCATTTTTCTCTTTGCGCCTGGGACCCACCTTCATTCCTGCGTTCGGCGCCTCCTTGCCTGGCACACGCAAGAGCTCCTGCCTCCTCTCCTTCTCCATGCTGTGGATGGAAAAGGGCATGGCTGTCTCCATACTTGAGCCATGCTTTCCCTTCGCTGAAGACAAGTTCTCTTTCTCCTTAAAATTGAAGCATCATCCCTTCTCCGTCTCCATTTGGCCATCAACTGAGCTCTTCTCCTCTTCCCAAACTCCTTCCCTTCCAAGCTCATTGCCAAGTTAAACAAGAACCCTCAGCCTTTTTTTTCCTCTTTCTAGCGACAGAAGAAGAAGTTCTCCTCTCAAGCCGTAAAAAACACAGAACTCAATCTTCTCCAAGCCAAGGTACCCCCTTGTGCTTCTTCCTTATATCTCTTCTTGTACCTCTTTGGTACTTCCATTCTCAATTATTCAATTCAAATGCTCTGCGTTCATCCATTGTTTATCATTAAGATTGATTGACAAGCCTCAATCAGACTTGCACTAGTCCGATCGAAGTTCGATCTATTCATTTGAAACCTCTGTCAACAATAAAATTTTCTGCATATGTAGTTAATGTGTCTTGTTCGCGTTGTTAAAATAATCGTTTTGTGCCGATTTTGGTATCAATGGAAAAGTCTCGAAAAGACATTTCCATCAATTAATAGCGCCGCACGTGAGGTGCCCTAAATCAAGAGTATTTGGGTGCCAAAGGGGACACATTTCAGTTTTTGCATAGGCGAAATTACCGTCAAGCGCTACAGCACATCGTAGCGCCTGGCTCTCTGTCATGGGGTGCTCCAGCGTGCCGCAGTGCCCACGTCTCAGATTGCCTACGCCGTAGCGCGCCACAGCTCGTCGTAGTGCCTGGCTCTCGGCCAGGGGCCGCTCCAGCGCACCGCAACACCCACGTATTGGGTTGTCTATGCTGTAGCGCGTCGTAGCAAGCCACAACGCATCGTAGCGCATGGCACTCAGCTAGGGGGCGCTACAGCGCGCTATAGTACCTAGCCCTCTAAAAATCTGGCATTGTAGCGCGTCGCAGCGCCTGCAACGTGCCACAGCGCTGCAATCTGCCGCAGTTCCTGAATGCACTACATCGCGCCATAGCACCCAGCTCTCAGGAAATCTGGCATCATAGCACGCTGCAGCGCCTGGAAGCGCTGTAGTGCGCCACAACACTAAAATATACTGCAGCGCACCGCCGTGCCTATAAGCACTGCAGCGCGCCGTAGCGTCCGCATACCGAAAAATATGCTGCCACAACGCGTCATAGCGCCTGGCTCTCGACCAGGAGGAGCCACAGCGCGCCGTAGCCCCCAGAACTATCCGAAATTGTCCAAATTTGAGATTTTTCGCATGACTCTAGAAACCTAATAGGGCCAAAATATACCAAAATGAAAACTGGATTTAGTAAAATTAAGCATTATGTGAATATATATATATATGTGATTTTTAATATGAACTCTATCTTTTTATCCTAAATGGTATGTTCTAAACCTCTTAAAAATTTGTTTGAATATTTTGTGCCAAATAGAATGTTATAATCCTTGACTGCTTGCATGAATGAGTAGAACCTAATAACCAAGGTGTAAGAAATTTAGGTATTTTAAATTTATAATCAATTGCTAATCCTTTTTAGTTTAATTTAGGATTAGATTAGCCTTAATTACTTATTATTTTAATTAATGTGATCTTTATTTGTTCCAAATAAGAATATGCATGTTAGAGAATTTAAATCATGAATTGAACACTTTAAATGTTTGATTGGATGCTAATAAACTTCAAATCCTAAGAATCCTAAAGGATGACTAAGTTAATTTATTATTGATCTTGAACTTAAAATGGACACCAAAAATTCATTAATTTATTATTGATCTATAAACCAAACAATTGATCTTGATTTGGTTAAATTAGGAGTTAAACCCTGACTTGTCTTGGTTAAGATCTAAATCTTAATCACCTTAATTAAGTCATCTTAATTAAAAGATAAATTAACTTGCATAATTCCAATAAAAAATTGATTTGATATTAATCTTAAACTATTGAACTAGAAATGCTAAGATCTATAATAAAGTCATGTGATTGAAGATCTGAATATTTATCTTTAACTCTTTGATTTTCTCTTATATAAGACTTTTAAAATGAGATAAGTCATAATCCTATATTAATTTGCAAAATGACCAATTTCTAATAAGGTACATGATTGAAACCCATGATTATAGTATAAGTGGTGATCAGATGGATTTACCCATCTGATCTAATTAAATCAAATCTAAATAATATAAGAGTTGTGAAATCAATAAAACTCATAGAATCTAGATCTTTCTTTATGTTAAAAGTACAAGATCATTATGATCTTTCCATAGTATAAATAAATAATTGACAAGCCATATTAATAAATAATCTATTAAGGTAGGAAGAGCTTATTATTTATATTTTGATGTAGAAACTTAGATGCTCCTTATTAGCTTTAGATGTCTGATCTTAGACCCTTATGGTAGAATTTTTTAAGAACTTAGCATGAGATTCTCTAATGGGGAAGTAACCTAAAATTGAGTGACTTTTAGGTCACATCCTTAGAACCTTGTATAGTATCCATTCCAATGGAGTAAAGATTCATTAGTTTGATAATCCTTATTTATTAAATAGATTTATTGAAACCAGTAGATTATCTGTAGGACATGAAAGTGTATATCCATAGTGCTGAATCATTTTAGTAAAAACCTAAGTTTGGATGAGTCTCTATGTAGGATTGTAGAGTCTCGGTCTTATCATATGTGATTGGATAAGTACATTCAAGCTTTGTAGCGCCCCGTCCTGTCACTGTGCACAAAATACGAGTATAATCCATAGATTGGCAGCGGAACAGTGCGCTACTCGAGAACAGTGGGCCATACAAGTAAACCCATCATCCCGAATAGGTTTAAAGAGACAAAGCCATACTGAAAGCCGCTGACTCGAGCCCTAAGAGTAGGCTCTAGAGTCAATATATAAGATAAGAATGGAACCCTTATCTTAAGTATTAGACTTAGTACGTACATAAAGTGTAAGGGAGGAGAGAAGGACCCATGTACATTACAAAATATCTCAGTGTTTCCAGTACGCCGATCACATCACAATACTATGTATAGTAATATAACAGAATGAGGAAGCTAAAATCATAACATCCAGAATACATTCATCTCAAGCAGTAGAAAGTATCTATCTCAGAAAAGAAAAGTAAAAGTACATCCAGAGTCTTATTATAAACCATAATAATGCATAAATATAAAGAGTCTAGCCAGAATACTGAAAAGAACTAAAAAGTAAAAGTGGGTGCTCAATCCCCTACAGCTCCAAGTGCCCCTTCTGAGTCTCTAGGATGTTCTCCTGACCTATCTCCAATAGCTGCTCGGGATCTAGCAAATTATCGGATCCCAAAAGTACCCCGTGTTAGACAAGTAGTCTAGCACAATGAAACTAACTGTACAAGCTAATCAAAATATAATAACTATGCAAGGACATAAAGTAAAAGTGCAGGAAAAACTGTAAAGCATCAAGTAAATGAACTGTAGGAACTAAGCAAAGAAAAACTGCATCAAAACTAAATACTTAAAGTATATGAAAATGTCAGATGCTGAGAAGGATGCTATAAGCTGCACTATATGCTACTGAAGCAATGCCACAGATATGCTATATCACAGTATATCACAGAATTATCACTGAAGGTTTATGAGTCGTACGGTCCAATGTAAGCACAACAGTTAGGAAGTCAGTATGGTGATACAGATGCACCCTGAAATTCCCCAGTCTATGTATATATAACATTGCGTATCTCATACTGTATCACTGATAACCATGTGTCACAATAGAAGGAATGAGTTCAACTCATGTTTATGCTTATGCTTATGCCATTATATGATATGAATGAAAAATCCTAAAATCCATGAAGAATATAGTAAGACACAAAAATGAATCCTAAGTCTCAACTGTGCAGAATCCTGCTAAAAGGATTCTGACTCCAAATCTCTAGATCGATATTTAGTTAAAATTGCTTATTTACTTAAAGATCACTAGGCAGGGTGATTGTATACACATATTAAATATGCTGTAAAGATAGGACACAACATTTAGTTTGATTACGCCACCCTAATAAAATGATCTTCATTAGGAGGCACCATCCGATGATGATTTTGTATCTCAAATTAAGCATTTAGTCACTAAACTCATAATCATACTTAGCGTCTTAAAGAAGGTGATTCCCCTTTACTTAGTTTTATTTAAGCCATATCTATTGAAGCGATCTTCGCTATGAGGCATTGCCCTATGGCAACTATCCTTCAATAAAACTAAGGAATGGGCACCCGTTTAATACACTCTTAGGATCGATTGATTTACTCTAAGCGAGGTTATATCTGCTTAAGCCCGCAGGATAGCAACAAAGATAAATCTCACTTAGAGTGACTCAACTAATCCCGAATATTACTGGGGACCAGTAATATGGGTATACTATACTGCACTACCTAATAATCATGGTTCAATCAAATCTATTTAATAGAACAAGGATTTATCAAGACTACAAGTTTTAAACTATTAGGTAAGTCCTATACAAGGTTTCACAAATCTAATGTGATCAAGGATCACTTAATATGGATTCTACCACAAGGAGATGTATCTCTTCTAATGTCTTAAGTGATTACTACCACAAGGAGAATAGATCAATCTCTAAGGTGAAGGGACCTTCTATACTTTTACCTCAAGGATTCATACAAGGCCTCCTACCTCATGATATATAAATTTAGGTCTTTTAGATAATTTAAGACGATCATTATTAAGAGAGCATCAAGATCTCCCCTTTAGATGTTGATATTAGACTATTAGGTTCTGGTTCATTATTAGATTTAGAATGATTAGATCAGATGATGGGATCATCTGATCACACTTAGACTAAGATTATGGGAACTAAATCAAGCATATTGTTAAGGTTAGATCACCTGTTTAATCAATATGATTTTAATTATCTTCTTATGCTAGTCTTCTTTCTTAAGAGAAAATTAGGGATCTAAAGTTTAGATTCAGATCAAGCAATCACATAGATTTATTATTAACCTTAATGGGTCTAATTTAAATGTTTAGAATCAGTAGTAAATCAGACGTATTATTGGAAAATGTTCAATTCATAGTCTTGTAATCAATATAGTTGAGTTAGGGTCGTTATGGTTTTAGATTTGCCTTAAGTAGATTAGGGCTTGACTCTTTCTCAAATCTTAAGTCAAATTAAGTGTATATTTAAATATCAATATCAAATTAGTAGATTAATTTTGTATTATTGGTGGCAATCCTAGATCTAGATCAAGTCTTAAAAGCTTGATCCAAATCTTAGGATTTCTTAAGTTAATTAAGATGTTTAAGATTCTATAGTTTTAAATTGATTCAAGTATACTTAATAAGTTTATGAAAGGTGATTTTATTTCATTTAGTTTACTGTTATAAGCCAAAATAATGATTAAAGTTTAACAAATAGTATTTACTTAATGCTAACCAAACCCTAATTCCAAGCAAAAAGGATAAGTACATAAATAAAAATCCAACCCTTCAGATTACATGAAATTTAGCATGCAAGTCCTAATTAATCATACAAGTAATCAGAGACTGAGCTTGCTATGATCCAAGGTGTATAAACTCTAAAATTCACTAATTATGATTTGATAAGATTACGGCATAACTACATTACAGAACTCAGAAAAATGTTATACTTGGCACATGCAATCTACTTAACATCAGTGAGCTAATGGCACCATAAACATGTAATTTGGATAAGTAAATTTACTAATCTACCCTAATTAAGATTCACTGTAATTAGTCAATAATTAGAGATCTAACCATCAGATGTATGATTTTAATTTATATTTAAGTTCCTGAGATTTTTTTGAATATTTTCATATACGATGTCATAAAATTTTGACCAGTGGATTAAAAGTTATTTGAATAATACATTCTATATTTTTATTTAATCAAAATCCTATGATTCAATTAATTGAATTATTTTCCTTAAGGAAAATAATTCCATTAATTCGGTTTAATTAAACGGCTCGGCCCGAAATCAAAAATGCGCGGGTCGACCGGGGCCCGGGCGACCCGGCACTGTCGCACCGCGAGGGTCATGGGTTCACCTGGCCCGCATAGTGTTGTCGTCCCCGATCCTTCGTCCCGCAGAATTGGCCGATTAGGAAAAAATCTAATTGCCAAATTCTAGTGCATCTGGTCCACGGATCGGTCAGCGTTCGATTGCTACACCATCACCATGTCCAGACACGTCGATTGGGACCTGAAGCCCCTTGTGAGACGATCTGGATCAGTCGGACCTTACTCACCTGAGGTGTTCGCCCTTTGAGTTACTGTGGGGAGATAATTCTCCCCACAGAGGCCATGCCAGACCTCGGGCTCGATCCCTACACTATCAGGGTGGTGAGGCGGATCAAAGCCCTCTGGTCTGGGGTGGCCTGGATCGTTGGGTCCTTACTCGACCGAGGCGATCCAGATGAAACTTAACCCGATCGATCGATTTGATCGATCGAGGCTAACCTAGACTCTAATTATGATACCACTGAGTTCGAAACGACAATATGAACAAAACTGCATCAAATGGAGTAAGGTCTGAGCCTTATTGGCTCAGAACCTACAACTGGGATACCTAATTTCGACGGACTGGATCGGGACACTCGATAGAAGGCTCGGCTGGCTCTAGCTTTGATTCTAATCACTACAAAGGTTCCTGAATGTCAGGAGAGCCTACTATCAGCGGTTCAGAAGCTCATGAGCGCCTGAGGGGAGCTCCAGAAATCGTCAATGGAGAACTGAGGACTGGGGAAATTTGAGGTCAATTGATCAGCAAACCGGTAGAGGAAGGATTCCTGAGGCTATTTATAGCCTCAGGCGAGATCAGGGAAGATTCAAGATGGTTGGCTCGGGCTGGAGGGGGCCCGAGAGGTCGAGCCTTGGCCGAGCTCTCAAGCTTCCAATTTGAGCTCGGCCGGGTCGCTAGGCCTGACCGGGAGCTCCCTGCCGAAACGGGAAAGATCCCAATGGCTTGCTGAGGTGGCGCGGGGAGTGGGGGACAAGCTAGACAGCTGGCAGTACGGGGATTCTCCCTATCGGGTGCGCAATCGGGAGGAAGACGACGATCCACAGTGACGGGTTCCCTGGTTGCCGTCTGATTGATCGACCAGAAGGCGCTATGGCTAAGATCGCCCAGATCCTAACGGCCGATCACGGGAGCGATCCTGGCCGTAGGATTCAGGGACAGATCCAACGATGGATCGGCTGTTCTGCGGGATCGCATCCTGGCCGTAGATCAAAAAGGCAGAACGGCTGGATTTATGGGATGCCGCTGTCGCGTGACCCGGGCTCCGCAGCAAATTGCCCGTGGTCCGCACAGCGGATCCCGGCCATTTATTTAGGTATTAGGGTATATTTATAAAATCAATTTGTTTGGAACCCTTTTATGCAATTGAACCATTTTAATTTAAATTGAATTATTGCCCAAATGAACTTTAAATTGCACCAAAATTTCACCCTTAGCTAATTTGGGGGTGAGGAATTCAAAAATGCAATCAGATTTTAATTCTGTGATCAAAATATTTTGGGCCTAGACTAGGGCATTTAGACTGATCAAATTGCAATTTTTAGCTTAGAGAAGCCCAATGGACTTCAAATTTTCCAGATAGGCTTAAATTGATGCTCTAAAAGCAATGGTGCTAAAATTTGAATCAATCAACATTCATTTTACATGGTAACAACCTAGGGTTATTACAAGCTTAGAGTAAATTTTCCATGCCTAAGTGTTTCATAATTAGGTAACTTGGATGCTTTGTTTGAGAGAATAAATTGTGACCGGGTTTTGCCCCTCATCATGTGCTTTCATAAGTGCAGTTAAACAAACTAAATATCTCAAGTCATCCTTCTTAGAATAGTAAATATGGTTATAATTAGGGTATTTAATAGCTTAGTTTGAGATAATAAACTGTGACCAAGTTCTGCCCCTTATCGTCGTGCACTTCGATAAGTGCAATTACACAAACTAAGTATTAAATTCACCTTTTTTGGAAACATACCAACTATGTATATACAACCTCTTCAATTGATAAGCCTAAGTATAATCTTAATTCAGATCATTCCATGAATTAGAATTAGGAGTCATAATTCATTTAGGTGAATTATCTATAATTGAGATAAATGGAATTAGTATTTGATATTGAATTGATTTCTTTTTTTTCGATGATTTTACGAATCATGTTGAATTTCAGATCATTAGCATAACTGCATAAGCATAAACATGAAAGTATTGAGAACTACGGAATGCATCATGCATCATTATTGGTAGAACCTATGGGATGTAGCATGCATCATAGATATTAAGATTTCTTCGGGGTGCATGTGGCACTAAATGCATAATTACAGCATAAACCAGTGGCATATTCAGATACATACATAGTGGCATACAGCATAGTTGGATTCAGCATTTTCTCATATTAGTATTTTATAGATTTCAGCTCAATATTTTACTTTTCTTTAGTTTATTATTTTACGTTACTTTAGTTTTGTACATCTTTATATCTTTCAATTGCTTCTGTACTTTTTTACAGCATTATTTTATTGCTTAAAGGTTAAGCTTTAGATAACTATAACTATTTAGAATATCTTTTCGATGTGTTAGACCCATTGTCGAACACATAGTACTTTTGGGATCCAGCAATTTGCCAGATCCAGAGCAGTTTGCAGAGCCACATTAGGAGTCAGTTCAGGAGATCCATGAGAAGTTTGTGGAGCCTTAGGGGACTCTCCATCGGTATTATAACAACCCGAGTTGTTACCATAGTTGATTAGGACTAATCCTAAGTCTTAAACACAATTATAAGCGCTAATTAGGTCAAGTGGAGTCAACCTCTGAGACCTAGTCCAAATCAGGAGTCAAACAGATCGAATCCTAATTTCTGGAAATCCAGAAACCCTAGAAAATTGACCTATTTAAATTGACCTCCGATCGAAAAACAGACATCGCCATTACCTTCCTTGACCCCAAATTAGCTTGGGGTGAAGTTTTCGTGTCAATCGGAAGTCGTCGAAATTTTGACGAATATTTTAATAATAAAAACACCCCGGAAATCGAGGTATCAAAATACTCATCGGATCGAAAATTTGACTTCGCCATTGAATTCCTTGACCCCAAATTAACTAGGAAAAACATGTTCAAAAATTTTTTGGAAATTAAAAAAAAATAAATAAATAATAATAATAATATTTTATTATTTAATTTATTAACGGTGCCGTCAACTAATTAGATGTGCTGTCAGCTATGCGCCGATGCCGTCTGGACCGCCGTCTGATCCAGCCGAAGGATTAGAGTCGCCCGACCCATCTTCCTCGCCTTCTCCGCCCCGTCGCCACTCGGCGCGTCGTCGCTCGCCTCGCCCAACCGTGGCCTCCCCCGACCTCGGCGAGGTCGCCTGAGGTCCTATAAGACCTCAGGCGAGCTCGAGGCTCCGGGTTTGCGAAACCCGAGCCCCGAAGCGTCGAATCCGAGCTGAGCCCCGTCTGCCGTCGAATCAAGTACTCCCCGATCCCCCTCCTCCGTCCATCTCTCGACGTCGCGTTACTATAGAATTGTAGGTTATGACTTAGATCGACAATCAACCGGACCTGATCAGCCGTGATCAGGTCCGGCTAGCCCAGATCAAGGCTTGAAGCCTCTGGCCAATTCTCTGCAGCCGCCGAAACCCT
This sequence comes from Gastrodia elata, assembly GCA_016760335.1. Classification (NCBI taxonomy): domain Eukaryota; kingdom Viridiplantae; phylum Streptophyta; class Magnoliopsida; order Asparagales; family Orchidaceae; genus Gastrodia; species Gastrodia elata. The sequence continues at coordinate 92,663,385 of CM028670.1, read as the reverse complement.
AGAAATTAGGGTTTCGATTTGCTGGCGATCCCGGCCACCTCCGGCGAAGGTCCGCCCACCGGCGTGTAGCCCTCGTCGAGGGCTACCGTCGGCCGTGCGGGCCGAGGTGGTCCGGCGCCGGGAAGGCCGGCAAAAGCCGTGCCCTAGCCCGGCGCCCTCGGCCCGTCTACGCGAGGGAGACGAAGTCCGGGTCGGGACGGGTCGACCCGAGCCTGACCCGCCCGAGCCGGGTCCGCGTCCGCCGGGTGGGGCCCACCAGGCCACGTCGCGCCTTCTGGGCCTGCCACGTGTCCAGTGGGATCCACCAGCCGACGCCGCGACCCTTCGGCTTCAGCCGTGGGGCCCACAGTGCCACGTGCCCGCCAGCTGGCACGCCACGTGTCACGTGAGGCCCACAACCCGAGCCCGCGCGACGGTTCGACTCCCCAGTGGGGACCACAGCGCCACGTGGCAGTCTCTGGGCCCGCCACGTGGCAAGTGGGACCCACTACCCCAGCCTACGCGGCAGTTCGGCTCCCCAGTGGGGCCACAACGCCACGTGGCAGCCTCTGGGCCCGCCACGTGGCAAGTGGGACCCACTGCCCGATCAACCGCGGTGGTTCGGCTTCCCGTGGGGCCCATAGTGCCACGTGGCAGCCTCTGGCAGTGCCACGTGTCAGGTGGGGCCCACTGCCCAGTCACCCGAGCTGACTCAGCCCCTGTGGGGCCTGCAATGCCACGTGTCTAGTGGGGCCCACTGTCTGTTAATTAAATTATTAATTTACTGTTATCATTAATTAATTATGTTAATGATTAATAAATTACAGTTAGTAGTTAATTAAATTATGATTAGTGTTAATTACTTTTGAATAGTAACATTAATTAATCAAGTATAATTATAGATTAATTAGGGTTAATTAAAGGTTAATTAAACCTTAAACAGTAATTAGGATAATTAATTATTATTAAATAGTAAAGTATAATTAATTATTCATAATTAAATATTAGTAAATAATTAAGACTAATTAAATAGTGATTAGCATTAATTACTTTATTACAGTAAATAAATATAATTTAATTAATTAATAATAGATTAATTTATGTTAATTAATAATTAAGCCTAATTAATCACAGATTAATTAAGGATTAATAATTTCAGAAATTTTATATAAAAATCTTAGGAATGAATAGTAAAATAATTCAATTTGAATAAATGAACTGTAAATTAATTCAAATTGTATTTTTGAATAGTAAATCTTAAAAGTTTTATAACTTTTTATAGGATGATCCAAACATATCTAATATAGGTCTTAAAATACTCAAAAAAATGTAAGGAATCAAATAACATGATGTAAAAATTTATTTCAGGGTACATATAACGAGATAGTATTTTAAGACCTCTTTAGAGCCTCATAAATTTTTACCCCGTTATCAGAACATAGTCAATATGGGTCTTAAAATGCTCAGGAGAGAGGCTCCATCACCGTAGTAGTATTAGTTTTCTTATTTGGACATCAGGATAAAAAGTCAACCCTAGAACTTCGGGTTGACCTTAGTGAAAAATGACCAAATTACCCTTGGAATTCAAATGGCCATAACTTGGTCAAATCAACTCCAAATTCAAAAATTCAAGAAGCTATCTAACCTAGAATTCCAATGTCACCAACATACTGAAATAATATTTAGGATTTGAACCCTAGAAATTTAGGTAAATGACCCAATTACCCCTAGCCTTATTTTAGTCATAACTTGACCGTTTCTCGCCCAATTTAGGCATACTTACTGTCTATCTTCAAGTTAGACAGTAATGAATCAATTGGAACTAAGAGAATTCAATTCTGACTCTTAAGTCAAAAGTTGACTTTTTGATCCTTAAAGTAGGGGTAAAATGGTTATTTTTGCCCTAAGATTGGATTAAGTACCCTACCCTGTATATAATATTCCATAACCCTAAAACTAGTGTTATAATCTTCTTAGTATCAATCAAGTGAGTGAAATCAACCCTTAAGTTAGATTTCAATAATTTCTGTTAAGTCTTAAGCACTACACCTTAAAGACCCTTCTTAAGAATAGGAATAGATCATAGGTTAGAATTCATTCGTTGGGTAAATTGGGTTATCCAACAGGTGAAACCTTGGTTTAGTAGTTTCTAGACTTTCTTCTATTTTACAATCTATTCTGATTATTTTGTCTTTTAACCTTAGATTTAAGATAGGAGATTCATCCTATTAAGTTTGATTACTTAATATGATTGGCCTTACTAGTAGATCACTTATAGAATAAAACCTAGAACTTAGGTCTTATCCTTTTTGGATTATGTGATTAAACCTAAATCTCGTAGTATTTAATCCATAATATATAGGGTTAGAAAATCTTGATCAGATCTTAGTTAGAACGTCTAAATTCACAAAACTAGGACATATGATTTATTGATTTAACTCGTAGTCGTCTATCTGATTAAACTAAATTAGAACCTGATCAATTCTAATCCTTTTTAACTTATAAGGATGAATTTATGAGTTACACTCGATAGTAGGAAAATGGTGATCCTGAACTTGTGTAACTTAGAATAGTTAGAATGGTTAAGTATAAAACAAATAATATCACCATGTTTAGTAGAGTCCCTTGCTTCTATTTGATACTTTGTTGCTTACGCATTCTTTGTATTTTTGTGCCATATTTCCTTGAGCATATCATATAAGACATTTGATGCATGAATAAAATATTAGGAAAATATGGAGACTCCTTAGATTCTTTGTGAAAATATTAAAGTGATTAATGAAAAGAAGATGATTATATGAACTGTCTCTCAGATATTTTCTTATTTCCTAGCCTCCTTATGTCGCTAGGGGAAGGACATATTTTGTTGTATGCTTAGTTTACTATCCTCCTTATGTCGCTAGGGGCATACCATTGGTGCCTTAGCCGTACTGGTGTAAGGTTGCATTGTATGCTTAGTTTACTAGCCTCCTTATGTCGCTAGGGGAATACAGTTGGGCCTTAACCGTACTGGTGCTAAGACCCTTCGCTTGCTTTGTGTGCTTATTTGCCTAGCCTCCTTATGTCGCTAGGGGTACACAGTTTTATGTCTTAGCCGTGATGGTGCTAAGCTTCTTTGATATTCAATGGGCTATATTAGCTCTTTTCTGTATGGCAGTCGATGCACTGATATTTATATGCAGTTGTGTCGTTTCGTTTACTTTTCAGCCATCTTATTCAGTCAGCTATTTCTTTGTACTGCTTTTATATATATTTAGGATGTTAAAATCTTGTTGTTATTTATATGTACCACTGCTGAGTTCTTTTTTTTAATTGGCATGTTTTTTTTGATCACCAGCATGTTTAGGATGTAGAGTTTTCTTACTGCACTTATTTGCTTATGTATATTTATATGTCTTACCTTGTTTAGCTCGCATGGGAGGCATGTCTTAGCCTCTCCTTTTTTGTTTAAGTTATAAATGATGATTTATAGCTTTCTCTTTTCTTTTGTACTGCTTGCTGCTCCTTTACACACATTATTGCTTAGAAGTAGTAAAATGATGATATTACATAACCTTTATAATAATCAGCTTAAAATATACTTAGACAATTGTCTAACCAGATTTTTCTCTTTCTTGGCTGGGGCCCTACATTGTGAAACTGACAATGGCAGACCCTCTTCAGGTAGATGAGCAGGAGTTAGGAGTGGAGCCATACCCGGAGGAGGAGCCCGTGGAAGAAGCTGCTGTTTAGCATTTATTTTATATGTGAGGATGAGAGTATTTGCACATTCTATTCTATTTGAACCTTTTAAATAATGTAATAATACATGTACATTGACTGCATATTTGGATTGTATGCTTATATTTTGAGTTCTACTTTTGCTCTTTATAATGTGATGCTTGGATGATTTACATTTCCTTAAATCGCTTCTGCACTTTGTACATTTACTTATATAATGACTGTTAAATCGATTCTGTGTTAATCCTTCCCTAATCAGATGGATCGTGGAGTCTATCCTAATCTAATGGTAAGTGAGGGGTTAACCAGAGTGATACCCCACCCTTAACCTAATTCTTTGGCGGATTAAGGGTGTGGGGTGCCACAGGTATTTACTTTTCTATACTAGTTTACTTTCAGTTCAGTATTTAGACTACTTTCTGTATTTTCATTAAGTAAATAGTTGTAATAATTCTAAATGTGTTTTCTTTTCTTTTCTGAGACTATGCTTTACTTAGCTTCTATGATGAATATTTTTGGATATATACTTTAGCTTCCGCACTCTGTATTTATTATTATTTATACTTAGTATTATGATGTGATCGGCATACTGAAAATACTGATATACTTATACATATATTGAATTCCTCATATTCACACTCATGATCCAATGTATGTATTTACCTAATACTTAGGATAAGGGCATTACTCTTATCTTAAGTATTAGCTATCAACCATTCTTGTGGTTGAGTCAGCAGCCCTTCAGTTTTAGTTTCAGCTATTCGAGGATATGCAGAATTCCTTCCTGAGTAACGCACCGTTCCTCCGCCAATTATTTGTAAAAACCTTAAACATACTTCAGTTGTGCGCGGCGATGGGACGGGACACTACATCACCCCTAATTAATTTGAGGGTGATGAGCGCAATGGCGATGTCAGATTTTTGATTTGAGGTCAATTTAAATAGGTCAAATTCTAGAGTTCCTAAAATTCTTAGAATCAGGGTTTGATCCATTGGACACCTAATTTGAACCAAAATTTCAGGGTGAGTTCCTTATGACTTATTTAGAGTGTTAGAACTAAGATCAGGACCTAGTTAAGCCCTAATTAACTAGGGTAATAACCTATAGTTGTTACATATATTTTGCCTCCAAGAGTCTCGCACTTTTCAATAATAAAGATTAACCCTAAAACACTTTAGAAGGCTTTTAAAACACCCCAAAAACCCCAAAATTTCCATAAGGATGCCTCTTTTTGGTTCTGAATCATCGCAGCTGCATGTGCATCCTTCTCTTGGGAATGGGTATGCTTCAGGCGCCTAGGCATCCGTCTCTTGGTCCCATATAGCAATACGGGCACCTAGGCGCGCCCGGGCCCTCTGAGGCGCATGGGCTCCTCCTCAGTCTTCATGTGTGCTGATGGCACCTCGGGCACATCTAGGCGCCCCTAGGCAATAGCCCCCGTTGGGAGCCTGGGCCCCGATTCACTGACGGGTAGTTTCGCCTTTCCTTAGAACCCTCTGGAACTCCTTCGAAACCGCTTTAGTGGTTCAAAACATTAATGAAACATCTCTTTTTCCAACTAAACAAATATCCACCTCAATAATCATATGCATTATATGAAAGTTGACCCCAACAGGCTCTCAAGAGTAGCATAGAGGCAACACCCAGAATGGTTGCCTATGTATCTTCCTCCCATATAAATCAAGTTGCGTGTAGTTCATCCATATAAATGAGCCTTTAGTAAGACTCCCATATATTCACCAATTTCTTGTAGTTACTGAACTTCAATACTATCAAATTTTTCCCAGAAGGTTGCCGCACATAGATCTCTTCTTCCAATTCCCTATGTCGAAATTGTTTCTTCACTCACATTAAGTTGCTCCAAGATCATATCAAATTGCACTACAAGTGCTAAGAGAACACGGATAGTGGGATGTTTAACAACAGGAGAAAAGGCTTCGTCATAGTCTACCCCCTTGTTTTGTGCAAAAGCTTTTAGCAACAAATATTGCCTTGTAGCGCACATCAGTAACCCATTGAGATCATTTTTTGGAACACATATAATTGCATCCTATAGCAATCCTCCATGGAGGAAACTTTACAAAACTCCAGGTTGCAATTTTATGAAAAGGCTTCATCTCTTCAATCATCGTCATCTTTTAATGCTCACTCTTATAATCCTCCATAGCTTCCTTATAGTGATATGGATTTATTAGTTTCTAAGACTAATAATGCAAATCCAATATAATCCCTTATCCATGCATGCTTATGGACACTTACCCTCCCAATTCTACTGATAGTAATAGACTCTCACACTAGAGTCTCTTCTACTCTCACCTCCTCAGTATCAGCACTTTACTCATCATCTGAGTTAGCCTCTCCAGTAAAATGCTCCAAGGAAGGAAGAGATTGTTGAGCAAATGAAACTACTTCAAGCTCCACCTTCTACAATTTTTCAATATAGGAGCCTCCACATGTTTTGAACACCTAGGCCTTCTATGAAACTCCTCATCAAAGGAAGTAAGATTTTCATACTCATCTAAGAGCGAGTTCAATAGAAGAAATACTTCATCCTTCACAACTTCATCCAAAGTAAACAGATTTGCCAACAATTTTTTGAAATCATTCAAGTGCTCATCAATAGAATTTTCCTTCACATCTAAAATCAATAGTCACCTTTTCATATGGAGATGATTATCCACATTCTTTGTCAAGTACATGCTCTCCAGGAATTTCCATAACTTCCACGCTGATGTTTTCAACATTACATTATACTTGATATGTTGGTCAAATAATTTTGGATCAAGCCACTTGTGTTGCGGTAAATATTGATCCAATCTCTCTCTGATATCTCATCCATTTTTTCTCAACATCAAGAACATCCTCCAAGTTCAATGCGCAAAGTGCATCTGTGACTTCACATCTCCATATTTCGAAGTTATTTTTTCCATCAAACATGATCACATCAATCTTTGTTGGATGTGTCACAATTCAGTGGAATAATCTCTCCACCACCTATGACGATAAAGAACCAAAAGTTTCTACTTCAACTCTGTCTTCCGTGGCTTCTATTGTCAATCTCTCTCTGATACCACTTGTTATTATCAGCCAAACAAGAACAATACAAGAGAAAATTACACAAACAATCCAAACACAATGATTTATGTGATTCGATATAAACGTCTCCGCGTCCAAGAGGAGAGAGGAGAAATTTCACTATATGAAGAAAAGAATACAATAAAGGTTTCACAAATCCTTCACCCAAACCTTGAATAATGGACTTTTCCCTCAATAATGAATTTCTATTTAGCCTCCAAGAGTCTCACACTTTTTTCAACAACAAAAGTTAACCCTAAAACGCCTTACAAGGCTTTTAAACTACCCTCAAAAACCCCAAAATTACCCCAAAGAGGCCTCTTCTCGGATCTGAACCGTCGAAGGCTCCTAGGCACCCTCCTCTTGAGCTTGGGTTGCTTCACAGGCGCATGAGCGCCTGTCTCTCAGTCCCAGACAGCAACATGGGCGCTTGGGCGCACCTGGCGCCCCTCCTTAGCCTTTATGTGCTGGAGGCGCCCCGAGGCGCACTTGGGCGCCCTCGCCTCGGGAAACAGTCCTTGTTGGATGCCCGGGTGGGCCGGGGCACCAAGTTCACTACTGAATAACGTCGCCTTTCCCTGGAACCCTCATTAACTCCTTCGGAACCTCTTTTAATGATCCAAAATATCAAGAAAACATCTCTATTCCAAACTAACACATAAGACTTGAAAGAGCCCTATAAACATTGGTTAGCTCACTTATCTCCCTTACTACAAAGAGCAGCTCCTGAACCTTCTCCCAGTCGCCGCCAGCCACCGCCTCATCCACGACCCACTAGAACGCTTCCTCTGACCTGTAGGGATTCTGTAGAAACTTCAGAGGACCCTTTCGCAAAGCTCCAATAAACCCTCTGCTAAACTTCCTTCTCATATTCATTTTGTATAGTTTTGGCCATTTGGGCCGAGCTACTATTTTTCTATTGTTTTTTGTGTGAATGAAGTTGTGTGCTTGGAAAATCAATCGCATATTATTATTTGTTATTAAACATGCCTAAGTTTGAAATAACTACTGTGAGATATACCTTAATATATCTCGTAGATGTGCACTATAAAAGATTTATTACCCTCTTCTATCTCATTCATTCACAGCATATGAATTATGAGCAAAGATTATTCCCAATTTGTTTTAGTAGGATGGCATGTTCTCAAGTTCATTTGATGTTGTTAGGGAACCTTACCATCACCAATGCATGCTTTTTAAATAGGTTGTCGTTAGTTTATGAACCTTGCATCACCAAGTTCATCACTCAATTGGGTCGAATAGCTTATGTTAAATTTGAATTTATAATTTTAAATTTGTATTATTTAAAGTTTGTGCGCTATATATAGTTATAAATTATAAGAAAAAATGTCCCTTGTAATTACTTTAGTTATTTATAGTATCTTATAAATTACTTTCCTTTATTATTAATTATTAATTATTATTGTGATTAGGATTGACTTCAATTCAAGTTCAAATCGAATCAACCCAAACTCAAACTCAACTCGAATTTATTTGAGTTATTTTGAGACATCTCAAGTCAAGTAATTGAGCTCGAACTCGACTTGAAATTTTTAAATCAAATCAAAATATTTCAAGTTCGAGTTTCTGATCAAATTGTGAGCCTTAGTTGTATTAAAAAACCCATATATTTGCACATCTAAAATTTGTTTAGCATTAGTTGTATTACTTTAGTTATTTGTACTGCTCAGTAATTTTCTATATTTGACGAATTTATTTCACATTTAATTTGGCAAAATCTAAAATGGTGTTGATAGATGATAACTATTGGCTTGAATCCGACAGGTGTAATGCAGCATTGAACAGCACAGATGACATCCACTGTCCTCAAAAACTTATTCGCCTGAGGTTATACAGAATATCAAGAATTGCTAGAGCCAGCGGACTTATATTTGCACAACACACTGCTAGTTATCCCGGAGGACTTGCAATGAACTCCCATGCGTTCTTGTCGCCTACACCATTAGAATTTCAGTTTATAATTATGAGACCTCAACAAGGTTATTTAGATATTTATATATAACTGCTCAATATCTATGTGGTTTAAGAGACCAAGAATTAACGTATATTTCTACAATCGGCAATTATCCTATTGTTCAGCTAAGTCCGCCTCAAAACCCCACCATTGGCACGCATACGCATGTTCTGGCTCCAAAGGTTACGGATTTCTCATCAAGAAGGCGTGCGTGCCTGGAGCAAACATCTTGGCCACCGCAGTAGGAGATCACTATGAGCTTTACTCGGGAACTTTGACGGCATGCCCTCATGTCTCCAGCATTATCATCCTCAAGGCAATGCATCCTGATTTGTCGCCAGCTGCATTGAAATCAGCGATTATTACCACTGGTAAGCATTCATAGCACGTCCATTCTATGGAAATACAGAACTAGGCGCTCTTTGCTGGCTCTGAATTCTGCACAGTGCACAGCTTCATTCTGAAGCATCCTCCGTTGATTGCTTCGAACTTCACATCGATAGCAAAGGACGGCCAAGAAAAATAGCAGACCCCTTCGAGTACAGTGGCAGCAATATCCAACCCAACAAAGTTGCAGATTCAGGACTCATCTTGGATATCGATCGAAAACTACTTTGATTACATCAGTTGCAGTTTGATTACCTCATATAACTGCACCAAGGAAGCAAAACAATTGTGTTTCCTCAATCCGCCTTCCATTTCTATTTAAGAGCTTAAAACCTCAAAGACCGTTTCCAGAATTGTGGCCAATGTGGGGAAGGGCCTTTTCCTGCTGTTGTCTTCCTCAAGCAGGATAGCACCCCAATCACGACATACAATGTGGAGATTTCGTCTCCGCCCGGGGTTGTGATTACCGTCATGCCTACGGTGTTGAAATTCAGTGCTAGCAAAAGAGTGAAAGACTTCAGAGTCAAGGTTAATGCGTTCATAAAGTGCAAGGGGATTTTAGGTTTGGGAGCCTTACCTGGACTGAAAACTGGAAGCATTATGTATGTGAAAATGTAGGTTACGGTTCGTGTGATAATGCAAAGCGCATATGCGAGCATGGGTTGAATTTGCTCTATAATTTATAAGTTGGGCTAACTTTTGTTTTAATTGGTAAGAAATTGAATTGAGATTGGTGCATTAGATTGTTATTGATTTATATGTTTGTTGTGTAAAACAGGCATAAAGAAATCAATTAGCTTTCATTTTTAATTATTTGGCATATTGCTCACATATAAACCTGACACTCCGGTGGTAAAGCTAAGCAAACTCTTCTTCATTAAATAAAGTCATTAGACACAATCGTGTGCATATATGTTGCAAAAATTCTCTTCTTTTAACAATCGTCCATATGGTATAAACAACAGTTGCTTAAACCACACTCCAAACTACATTATAATGATGGTATCAAGCCGAGTTTGAATGAGTAAGGCTTGGCTAGAACTTAAATTCTTTTAGTTTGGCTTCACGTTAACTCGGCTAGAGTCGAGCCAGCTCGTAATCGAAATTTTGTTTCGAGCCGAGTTAGAAATTGAGTTGAGCAGCTTGATAATTAATTTTTTTTATTTAATGATACTATAAGAACCAGAATTGGACCCAATCTATACCCCAAACTCAGCCCAATATGCAGGAAATTTTGATTGTGATGAAGAGAATCAAACCATGGCCTCAAGGTATTAAAAAACACCCATAGCCAATTGAACCAAGCCTTTTAAAGGGATGGTTTGATAAAGAAATTCAAAGAGATTGAAAAGAAGACAGGGACCAGCATCGTGTCCTTCTGTGCGCCCAGATTCAACACTAAGAGTCTGTCTAGTCAGATTTACCAACCTGAGATGGCACAGGAGCAATGACCTTTTTGCTATTTTTGGGAGCTCCAGCTTGGGCCGCAAAAAGACTAATTTCTTTAGATGTTCTTCAAGGATGCTATCTCATTAAACCACTAACTGTTCATGAGTGGTCTTGCCACCTGTACCTAGGGATGCCCGTAAGTGGAGGATAGGGAGCACTTCACGATAGACTGCAATTACATTAAAGTCATTTTTGAGAATATTGATGTCAGTTGAGGCCTCCTGGACTCGGTTCTTTCAGACCGGGAGCAGCTATCAAGTATCACCTCTTGCTGGCATCGCCGGTTCACAGTACAAATTGTGGGCTGCAACTTGCATATGTTCTCGAGTTGACTTGAGAGGATGCGAGAACGGTCGTATCCAACACCGATCATTTGCACCAGCTCAATCCTCTCAACAATGAAGACTCTGTGATGGGATAGATTTCTGAGGTATCCCAGCTCCTAGAAGCCACTTCACTTCCGTTCACAAATGATGCCCCTCTGCCACATCGGCTCAAGAACAACATTGACAGCTCTTTCAGATATGGCTATCAGGACTCCTTTGAGGGCAATACTTTGTGATGAGCACTGTGGACTGGTTGATGCAGGTGGAGCGCAGCTGCAGGCGCAAACTCCAGCAGAGGCTGAGATTCTCCAAAGGGTAGCCCAGGATTGGATTTTTGGGACGGATGGCATTACCATAAAGAGCAATTGCCTTACTGCTTTGAGCCGAATCAGACAAGCTTAGGAGCGAACACAGAGGACACGTGGATCAGCTCATCACACAGACATTCTTTCATTTCTTTTGAGTTTCCACAACGCCCAGTTTGTTCACCGCACATGCGAGTACAACCGCACTGCAGACTTTTGGCCTAAAGAATTTCCTATTATGATTTTGACATCATTTTGTTACAATGATAAAAACAGCTTACACTAGTAATACAAAAAGTATAATTTGGGCTAAATGCACTACAGCTTATTAAAGGATTTCACATACTCTAATGATTCATATTTTGAAAATTAAATCGGACCAACACATTCAACCTATTCAACCTGAAATCAGTGCTTTGGCTAGTTCGGTTCAGTTGACCTGTTCCAATAAAAAATTGATTTGATCAAGTTTGACCCAATAATTTGGTTTAAGCTTTGCACTTCAACCTTCTTGTATGTAGTTGAGAAAAATAGGAAAACATACATATCATAATGTTATCATTAATTAATGACGTGTGGGACTAAATCTGTGGAAGAATTATATGAAATGATTATTTAATAATTAGTTATTTAACATAAATAAAAGGCAGGTTTTCATACTATAAATTTTTTTCATATTACTATAATAACACCAAAATCTTTATTATTACTCTATTACATCTCTTGCAATCAATGAAAAATTACATCTAATTTAATATTAATATTTATGTATAAGATCTGTAAACATTATATTTCATGTTCTCACAAGTGAAATTATCTTTAAATAAAGATACTTTATATAATAATTTAATGATAGCAATATGTTGTCCTCACAATAGATTCATTGCCTAAAAGTCATCAATCTACTATAAAGAGTCACTGAAAACTCAAATGAAATTGTCAGCCCAAAGCTCGAGTTAGTATGAATAGGATGACAACAAAGCTGAACTAAAGCAAAGAAAATACAAATTTTATTTAATTACATTACATCTCATTTACATAAGATTACATCATCACATCTCTTAAAAAAATCTTACAAGAGTACAAAATTTCCAAGAAAAAAACAAAGCAAACTATTCTCACACAATACTCAAACTTACCTCTAAGCTCGGTCCTCACAACTCAATCAACCAATAGAGTGTGTCCTCTTATAGTAGTTTTACTCGTACATGTACATGTAGCATTTTCACAAATGTCAGTGACCAAACAAAGCCCAGTAGATTTTAACACCCATCGGCACTCAACCCACAATAAAGAACTAGCATACCATGTACGCAGAAGATAAAAAAGAGACCAAAGCAAAACTATGCAAACTATCACACATATAATAAGTATGAGTACATATTTCATGTACTTAAAATATTAAGAAATTAATGAATAAAATGTTGTTATATGCTTACATAGGGTATTTAATGGTAATATAAGAAGTGTGACATCAGATTGAAATCCACATTAACCATGATTTAATAATAATGAGTTCTACTTTGTCTTGATAATAAAACATCTTATTTAGGCTTTATGAGGCTTGGAAAACTATTGTCAGTGTTAGCTAGTTCTGAAAAAGCCAAACCTAATACAATAAATGGCAAATGGTCATTAGAGATTCTACAATATTATCAAAAAAAAAAAAAAAAAAGATAAGCATAAAAGCGTGCTTCAAAGTTTTTGCATGACTAGCAATTTTGAAGGTGATTTTATGTCCAATTAAGAAATATGAATATAGAATCTTCTGTACGATACATCTAGATCAAATATAGATATAAATGAGTGCAGATTAGGAAATTTGTGAACAAATTTTTGTAATCAAGCATCCATATTAACATATGGGACAGCTTGTGATTATATATGAAGAGTTAATAGAATAAGAAACTAATTCAGATATTATTAAAAAGTTATGAGTGTTGCAGTTTCCCTTCCTATGTCATATAACAATAAAAAAAAAATCATGTGTGATTATGGGTGCAGATGTGAAGACTTAGAGCCATGTAAACCTACTGTTTTTGCGAGTGTGGCTTTCTTGATTTGATATTACCTTTGTTTGTCAGCACTCTCATGATCATTAGAAACTGTAACGTTCCAATTCATAGCTTCCACGATAACTAGATTCAAAGGTAGAGAGTGCTAAAGGTCTGGTGTAGACCATTGCAATGAATATTCATGCTTATTCTAAATGAAATCATGATCAATGGAATTAGAAGGGAAAATCACAATTAAAATGTTCAATGGTAGAGACTTTTAACTTCTAGATGATGCTTTTGAAAATTATATACAAAATAACAACACCAAGTCTTAATCTCATTAGGTGAGATCAACTAAATGAATCCTTTGTTTCCATTGTGTATGATCAAATAGAAGCTCATCCTTAAGTTTCAAATGGAGAAGATACTTTCTAATAGTTTCTTCTCATATCTTTTATGATCTTTCTCTTCCTCTTTTAATTTGCTAAGGATAAACTCATTTCTAATTGGAGCCGCTCCAAACTTGCTAAGGATAAACTCATTTCTAATTCTATCGTTACGAATACACCCACTCATCCACCTAAGCAACCTCATCTTAGTAACACATATTTTATCGATAAATTTCTTCTTTGTTGGCCAACATTCATCCTCATATAACATAGTTGGTTGTATAGCTACTTTAAAAAAAATTTCTTTAATTTTGAGTGGAATTTTCGGATCGCACAACACTCTAAAAATGCTCCATTTCACTATTATTTTGAATATATAAACCTAAGTACTTGAGCCTCTCGCTCTTTTTTATCACATGGTCCTCAATAATTATGTCACCATTGAAATTATACTCCATATATTTGTTTTAGATCTACTATGACAAAAATCTTAGGATTCTAAAATATTCTTCTGTAACTCAAGTTTTGCTTTAACTCCATCCTAGTATTATCAATTAATAAAATCTCATAACATGCACCAAGGAATCTCATCATTTAAACTTGATTGAAAATTGCCAATACATGCACAAAATTTTATAAATATCGGATCATTGAAAGATAAATATGTGCTTATGAGATGAATTCCTTTGGGCTAATGCTGCAGGAGAGAAAGGAGCCGAGAGAGTTCATGGAAAATAGATGGTTGAGACGGATATAAGAGATTTTTTGTTACAATGACTATAGCTGTTATAGAAACAATAAGATTATTTTAAGACTATTTATAAGGACACCTTTTTCAAAAATCATTTAATTTAATATCTTTTGGTATTTTTACAGCTGATTTGTTTATTAAGATTTTTTAGAAAATTTCTCTTATATACGACTTGAGAAACTTAGATTTCTCTTTTGAGTAAATAAAGAGAGTGCTTAAAACTTTTAAGTTTGAAGGGGAATGCCTTAATATGTCTTTACAAACAATCTCAGGCCTGTTATCCCAAATCCATCTTACCAAAGAAAACTTTCCATTTATCTCTCAAATCAAAACCAAAGAAGCTTCAATCATCTCCCAAACCAAAACCAAAGAGGGATGGACCGACCAATACAATCACAGTATTAATCAAGGACTCATAAAGGCATGGCTTTTAGATGAGTTGAGTTTTTAAAGTATACAAAAGTACATTTTTCAATTTAAAATCAAATTTTACATATGATGCAAGTATCTTAAACTTCGCAATAAAATTGTTTGCCATTGCATTTGCACCGTTGGTCAAAGCAATTAAATCAATATTCTAACAATGCCATGTTTGCCACCTCATATAATCTGAAAAATTATAATAAACAAAGAATGATAATTAAATACTTCATTTACCTGAATTTTCATGATTGTACCACAGCTACACCCTGCAGCAGGCATGTTGCGAAGCTTTGCAAACAAATCCGGATAACCATAAACTTCTCCTCAAATTGATCTAGTCCTAACAATCAATCCAACTCGGTTACAAATTATGCTGAGTGAAAGGATAACTAGTAGTAAGCATAAAAAAAGGAATTCAGAAGATTCTTGACGTGGTGGTAACATATAGATGATCATTGCAACAATAAACAACATGGCATTACTCAAACAAGTAATCATGCAGTCAGAGTAAATAAATTTAAACATCATGCTACAGTTAAAATTTTGCGAGCAAGCTGACCTGCAACTTAATGGCGAGGTAAGAGAGCCATTGTCATTCTTTTATTAACATACCTTACAAAAATTTTGCAAGTTCGCTTTTTTTTGAAAGGTGTTAATCCAAAAACCTCAACTATTATGCCATAACACAACATTATCCAGTTGCAAGTTCACATCTTATGTATAATTATTATTCAATTATATGGGGTTTTATATCTTGAATTTCTGGAAAAATTATGCCAGCCAGGCACATGACATGAATGGTTTTCAACCCAGAATTGATGTAATCCTTGGAGGCTATACACAGATATATTTCCATTACGAATCTCTTCACCCAGCTCATTTTCCTATCGATTGGGATTGCCATTAGTCAAAATAATGCACTCTGGTGTCATTGAAGCAAAAAAAAAAAGAACTTTTACATATCCATTTTCTGTACAGAGAAGATGGCATTAATAATCAGAATTAAACTTGATCGGCATTGCTATCTGATCCAGCTTCTATCCACTTGTTAGCTCTTATGTAAAATTTCTTGTCAGAAGCACAAAGAAGACTGGTGATTGATGACGGCCCCTTCCCACCGCTCGCCATATTTATCTCATGTCTATGCTTAATCCGGTCATCCAGCTTATAACCCAAGAACGCAGGGAATTTCAGCAGTTCCACCACCTCCCTTTCCATATTGTTAATTAAAAATTCCATCTTCTTTTCCAGTGAGTCGAAGTTATAGTGCAGCACTTGTGGATGCTTCCTACTCATGGCTAGCACATCCTCGCAAGAGAAGCCATGGCTAAAATAAAGCTCAATTACTTTCTGCATGTTCTCTGTGCTCGTCCTTGTTGTGGAACCAACAGCCAAAGCCATCTCCTTAGTCCGGAACCTGTATCCCAGCTTGACCAGAAACACCAGTTTCTTAGCAAGATTGCCCTCAAAAGATAAGCTTACGAAAAGAGGGGCCTTTACCAGAAATTTAAAGATGTCTTCAGAATCCAATCCGCATTGTTCAAGAAAATTAATTCTGGGACAAAGTTTCCTTTCTATGCTGATGCTGAAGATGCTGGGGTAAATAAGAGCTATCTTGAAGACTTGCTCAGTATTAAGGCCGACAGATTTCCAGAACTCCAGGTGTGATTGAAGGTGCTGGACAGAATATGAAAGCAGTGCAGGAAGTTTCCGAATCAGAATTGCAGAGGATTCTTCATCTCCACTAGCAAGGTAATTGAAGAATTGGACACGAGGAATCAACTGGCTGTAGAAACACAGGTTCAGAAGCATGGGACGGCGTACAATGGTATCCGGCCAGCCATAGCGCCGAAAGAACACTACTATTTCCTCAATTTCCTCGATGGTTCGATCAGAAAGAGCCTTCTTGATATCAATAAAACTGAGAAGGTGCCCAAGCTTTTCGATGGGAAATCCAAGGTTTAGAAGAAGTTTTGTTCTGATGAAAATTCCTGAAAAGAGACAAGGATGGGTTCTGATTAAAATGCGTTCAAGCTTAGTCGGATTAAGATTTACAGCCTCTTTGTGGAGGAAGTTGAGAAAAAGGCTGGTCTCCAGCGATGTGAGGATGCTCGGACGTTTGGTGATGGTCCGTCGGACGGCTATGTTAGATAGCCCCATGGATAACAAGATGTTAATTTGGAGACAAAGAGATTCGGGAGAAATAGTGGCAGCAGTCTCAATCTCGGGGTGACGGTGGAGAAAGGCTTCTAATTCATTTTGCTCCATGTTTAGTTCTGCGAAGAGGGAGAAATTTGTGGTAGCATTGGTAAGCGCGAAGGGGATGAGGCATCGATGAAGAAAGGCAGTATTCAGCAGTGAAAATGCATGGTGATCGCGTGCCCTAGAAAGTGTGGAGGAAGAGAACGATGAGTTAGGTAAATGAGCAGATGGGTAATGGGAACGAGATGAGGAAGGATACCTTATAACTAGGGTTTCGGTGGAAGAGAAGGGAAAGAGCAGCGGGATGAGATCCATTGAATGAACTCTTGGGATTTGCTGAGAATCAACTAATATATAGAAGGCAATAATAGAGATTATTTGGCTTATTTTAAATTTATTAATATGTAAGTTCAAATATTTTTTCTTAGGATTATTTGACAGGAGTTTTAATTAGGCTTAAACCCTAAAAACGAACAAAATATAGTAATTGCAACACAATTTAATATAGCAATTTAACACGTGTTTAATTCATAATATGGAGCGCACAACAGCATATCTGAAATCTATATATATATATATATATTCTTGCTTATGTGTGGTCGGTGAAATTTGAACTCATGATCTGAGATAACAAATCCAATCCTGAGCCTCAACCACTTGGTTACAACACTATTCATATATATATATAAATATATATATATATTGTAAAAAAAAAAAAATTGTATTCTCATTTATTTTTGTTCTTTCAGGTGCTTTTCATATATTCCTCTTTTATTTCATCTTCCATCATATTATTTCTTCATCACTTTAATTCTCTGCCTTTATATATGACACTTTTATGTATTATTACTTTCAATTGGTAACTCTTGTTAAACGAGAACTTATTGTTAATAGTGATACTATAGAATCATTTATGAGTTCACATTGCTACTTATGACTAAACTTATAGTGTATGTTGAGTCACCTAATTGGGATCTACCTTAACTTGTTTATTTATGAAGCCTATTGCATTAATCTTGCTATTTTATTCCTTTATGATATTTTTTGTATTTGATTTAGGATTAGAACTTATATATTCACGGAGCTACACGCTTCAAAAAGCCTAGTTGCGATTCAGATGGGAAAGGGGAAGTATCTTCCCCATCAATTCCCTCGGTACCTTCCCTATATATACTTAAATATCACTAAAGTTATTTATAGTATCTTGTTTAATCGCTTTTGTTTTTATTGTAGTCTTAAGATTTCATAAGTACATGCCTATGAAAAGGCTTCTTTGTCCTAGGTTACTTAATGATCTAACATGTAGGATTTGGAGTTCAATATAAAATTTGAAGCTTCTCCATTAAATTGGGTGTTTAAATTATTATAAGCTACTCCTCTAAAATATGTGATTTTAAGAGACTAGTTAGGATCTTCCTTCATTTACAAGTTTGTAATTTAATCATAACATATTCATGAGTTCTCAAAAAATCAACTTACTACTTAAAACCTAATTTATAGTTTATGTTCTAATAAATTTATCTTTTACTCCAATCTAACAAATTTGATTAAATATACAAGTGGACTATGTTATATACTACTCAAAGTTTGGCTTGGATATTAAGATATATGTAAAATTTATAATTAGGTAAGGTTGTTCGAAGTTGGAATGTATTATACCTTATTTTAGACTATGTATAAAACTTAGTAATTATAAAAATAAAGATAACAAAACACTAATTTAACTTATTTTTAAGTAAGATCAACTTGCTTAAATATAGGCCCAAGTAAGTTTAGGTCATTAATAACATCATTTTCATATTAAATAAGTGTAAAGCATCTTCAAGCAAGTATGTGACAAACTAGTTTTAGGTGTATCTTAATCTCCATTCTAAGTGACACAAGTACTAATTAGGTTTTCTTGATGATTTAAAGAAGCTATTTATTCATTCATGGCTTATCAATCATGAGAACACACAAATCAGTTTATTATAACATATATTAACAATATTATTTATTATTGAAATTAGCACATAACATTCCCATGAGAATTTCGCCCATACATGTATTACCATTAATAAGATTTATTCTTATCATATTTGTTGTATACTAACTTTTTCATGGATGGGATCATTAGCATCCATATCATTAAGATTCACATCATTCATTGCATATTTAAATTAAATTAATATTCAAACAAATATTCAATTAGAAAGTCCACATATTGAAGGTCATTCGCTGTGGCGCCCCGATCCTTAAGTCCACAATCATTAGATTAAGGAGTGGAGTGTCACTCCAGCAAATCCCTCATTTATCATTAGATTATGTAAGATCCATAATCCACTGTTAAGGGAAGGATGTGCACAGAATAAATAAGAGAATCAGTCACTAAATCTATATATACATACAGAGTGCGGAAGCAATAAGAAGTAAAAATTACATTCATTCACCATACATCAGACATGAAGTAAAATGAAATAGCTCAAAAAATAATAATGTGTAGAAAGTAAACATAGTAACGAGTACCTATATTATTACAAATTTAAAGTTTATAAAATGAAATAAAAATACTCTCATCCTCACAATGAATATAAAAGCAACTATATATCCTCTGCTCCAAGCTACTGTGCCTCCTCTATGTAAGGCTCCTTCTCAGGCGATGGTTCCTCAAACTGCTCAATAACTGATATTATCGGTTTCACAATGCTAGGGCCCCAGCCAATAAAAGAAAAATCTTATTAGACAAAATGTCTAAGTACATTTTAGGCAAGTAATTTATTAAGCATTTATTAATACCACCATTTTACTCTAACAGCATGAAATATCTATCTAGCATGGGAGCAAGTAAGCATACAAGAGAAGCATGATAAGTTATAAATGTAATATTTATAACTAAGCAAGAATTGAGGCAAAAACATACCTCAAGTAAACTAAATAAGGTATGACATATATATAATACAGTAAGTAAAAATACTGAAAAGAATAGTCTAACCTAAACATGCTGATGATTATATGACATATGCTAATTTAAAATATAAATTTGAAAATAGTACATATAATAAGCAGTAAAGTCTAGCATCATATATATATATGCATCTATTCAAGTAAATAGGTAACATAGAAAAATACAGTTAACTGAAATAAAATGCATCAACAACATAGAAAATATTAAGCTGAACTAAAACGGAACGTATAGCTGCCATATCAGAAAGAAGTGGCCAATCCGACCCAATATATTCCCGTAGCCTTTATGGGCTATGGCGGACATAATATAATAATATAGTACAACATAATTGAAGAGGTAGATAATACTATGCAAATATCTTTTAATTGTTTTAATTTTATTTCTGTAGATAATTTCAGAAGCAGTTGAGGAGTCAAGCACGTCTACAAGACTAAACAAGTCCCAAGCTTAACACACTCTCCTCAATGAGTGATGTTAAATATCCTGATCCCTTCTTACCCATGTCCATTGGAGTAATGTGCACTATAATCACCATGAACTAAACCCAAATGCAAATATTTTCCTAATATTTTAAGTTTTTATTTTCATGCAATAATATTTTTCTTATATAATATGTTCAAGGAAAAATAAGCACAAAATTCAAGGATTGCGTAGCGCAAAGTCAAATAGTAAGCAATGGACTCTACTAAATATGGTGATATTATTTATTTTCTAATTTAACTAATCTAACTATTCAAAGTTACACAAGTTCAGGATCTCTAATTTCTACTATCGAGTGTAACTTAGAAGCACGATCTTATAAGTTTAAAAAGGACTAGAACTGATTAAGTTCTAATATAATTCAATCAGGTACAACTATGGGTTAAGAAACAAATCACAACATCTTAATTAAATAGATTTAAATATTCTACCTAAGATCTAATCAAGATCTACTAAACTATAGATTATGGATTAAATACTATGAGATTAAGCTTAATCACATAATCTAAAAAAATAAGATATAAGATCTAGGCTTTCAATCTAAATATAATCTATTAATTAAGAGAAATCCTATTAAGAAAATTAACATAATAGGATGAATCTCCTATCTTAATTCTAAGGTTAAAAGACAACAATTAAAATAAGTTGTAAAATTTAGAAACTAATAAAACCAATGATTCATTTATTGAAGAACCCACTTATCCAATGAATGAAATCTAACATATGAGCTAGTCCTAGTCTCAGGAACAACCATAATGTGAGGTGTAAGGTTCTAAAAAAAGACTTAGAGATAATCGAGAGTTTAAATATGCTTAACCTAAATTTTGGGCAAACTTTAGGTCCAAAAAGCAACTTTTTGATTTAGGGTTCCAAATTAGAATTTTTTAGTGCCAAATAATTTCTTACTATTTAACATGAAGATAGACAGTAAGTTTACTCAATTTGGATAAGAAACAGGTCATATCGGTCCAAACTAAAGTTTTTGACCTAAGGGGCAATTTTATAATTTACACCTAATAGAATCTTAATTTTTGTGTAGTTTACTATTGGTTATTATTTAAGGATTCTATAGAGTCTAAGAACACTGCATTCAGAGATTAAATGGCTGAGTTATGGCTATTTCAATTTCTAAGGGCAATTCAGTAATTTATCAGTCAACGGAAGACAAAAACCAAACTTTTTCGTTTGAAGTCTAAATTCAGCAAACTTAGTTTTTATAGCTTTCCTATCATATACTGAGTGTGTTGACAGGGAGTAAACCCAATTTAGATTTTAAATAGTCAAGTTATTGCCTAACTAGAGTTATGGGTATTTTGGTCATTTCTAATTTTTTAGATTTCAGATCTTAAATATTATTTTAATTTATTGATGAAACTAAAATTATAAGCTAGTTAGAACTTTGAATTTTTGAATTTTTGAATTTGGAGTTGAATTAATCAAGTTATGGTCAATTGAAGACTAGGGGCATTTTGGTCATTTTTAGGGTATGGTCCTAAATGTCACTTTTCAAACAAACTCCAAATGGGAAAAATAATAATTCTATAATATTGGGGTTATTCTCTTGAAAATTTTAAGACTTATATTGCCTATGTTTGGATAACTAGATAGAGAATTATGAGGGTTTATTTATGTCATAAAATATTACTACATTGTCTAGACACTCTATGGGAATTTTGATACTGCCATTAAATTCCTCTCATTTTACTAGTTAAAATAAGATATATATTTAATATATTTGGATTATTGGTTTAAGAGTTATGATATCCTAAAATTTTGCATTTAATTTAATTTAATTCAATTTGAAATAAGTTACCTTTCAAAATTTAGATTAAATTAATTTACTATTCATATTTAAATAAATTTAATAATCTTAATTGTTTAACAAATTAATTTATTTATTGTCTAACTATATTAATTAAATTACTAAAATAATATTAATCTAATTAATTATTTATTAATAGATTCTAATTATATATATATATAAGTAATTTTATTCAAATTATTTTGTCTTTTCTGTAGGTTTCCAGACGGCGGGCCCCACCATGCCACGTGGCAGGCGTGGATTGGCCACGGGAATAGTTGCGGGTCCCACAGGGGCACGTGGCAGCATCCCAAAGGACACCGACTCGCGAGTGGGACCCACGCGTGTCAGTGGAGCTTACGGCTCTGCGCTGCTAACACGGGGCCACGTGGCGCCGTGATAGGACGCCATGTGTCAAGGTAGGCCCCACAACTCATAACGTGGACCCGGACAAAATCGGGACGGGCCCAGGTCGACCCGGCCCTGCCCAGACTTTACCTTCTCCGCGAGTCTACCCGAGGACGCTGGGCTAGGGCACTACCTTTGTCGGCCTTCCCGGCGTCGGACCACCTCGACCCGCACGGCCGACGGTGGGTCGCGATGAGGCCTTCATGCCGGTGAGTAGACCGGCGCGATAGGTGGCCAGAGACACCGGCAACCTCAAACCCTAGTACCTAGGGTTCGGCGGACTGGGCTTAACGGTATCCACTGTGGATTCAATCCCATTTCCCGTCGATCGGGTTGAGCTAATTCCGATCGGAGCCGCTCGATCGGCAATTAAACGCAAGCAATTGAATACTGAAACTACCTTACATCAATCAAGCAAAGTATGTGGGAGATCGAAGTACCTTTAATGAACGGCTGATTCAATCAGGTTCGCTCGGGCTCTGCAGATTCACTCGGTCCTAAGAAGCGCAAACGGGGAGGGTTTGCGGCTCGAGTAGGATCTTATGGAAGCCCCAGGCGGAGCTTGTGAGGTGCGGGAGGCTGCCGATAGGCCAGACGAGGCGGCCGAGCGACGCGTGTCGCGGGCGGAGCGATCGAAAAAGACGAAATCCGGGCCATTGGATCTGGCCCGGATCGAACGGCTCGGGCGCAACGGATTTTGGATCCGCGATTTCGGATCCGGATCCGTTACGCGGTATCGGGTCGGATCCGATAGGCAGCTGGGATCCGATCCGATAAGGGTTTAAATTTTATTTATTTAATTATTTTAATTAATTAATTTCCTAATCTAATTTAAATAATTATATTGATTTCAGAAAAATTCCAAATATTCACTTCTAGCTAATTGAGGGGTGAGGAATACAACGGCAAGGTCGGATTTTCGATCCGACGAGTATTTTAATTTCCCAATTTTTGGGGCATTTAAATACTATTAAAATATTTGTCAAAATTGACACGAAAACATCACCTCTGACTAATTTGGGGGCAATAAGTGCAATGGCGAAATCTATTTTTGATTTGAGGTCAATTTTGATAGGTCAAATTTTAGGATTTTCCAAAAATCAGGATTTGATACATTTGACTCCTAATTTGAACTAGGTCTTAATTGATGACCCCCAATAACTTGATTAACACTTAGGATCAAGGTTAAAACTGAGATTAGTCTTAATTGACTAAGATAATAACCTGGGTTGTTATATTCACCAAGATATGTTTGAAAAAGTGTATCCATAAAGCATGCTTCATTCATAATTTATATTCTCCATAGAGAAGTCCTTAGTCTTGATAAATAATATTCTTAATTCTTATTAGCATGAATCATTTATCAATTTTAATAGAGTTGTCTCACCACCCTTTTTCTAATACTACCTATACTTTTGTAAGAGGTTTTCATAAGTTGCATACTGAAGTCAAAGCATCAATTAAGTAACCAATTGAAAAATATGCTGATAAAATAAATACAATTAGATCTACAAAAGAGTTTAAAGAGGGAGATTTTATGTTAGTATGCATTCGTCCTAAGGGGTATGCTTATCTTTCAGATTTATCATCTAACATGCTAATTAGCCTTGTATTTAATATTATGGATTTAATTGCATTTCTATTGATTTTTTATCCAAAAATACTGGGATTACCTCTATTGTAGGGAATGCAGATATTTTATCATATGATATTCCTAAACATTCTATTTTTGAGTTTGAGTCCATTATCAATGAAGAGATTGATGCAAGCAAATTTGTATAGCACAAATTTCTTATTATGTGGAAGAATAAGTCTCCTACAAATGATACATGGGTAAATAAAGAAGAGCCCCAAAAGATTAATCATGACCTGCTTGATGAATACATAGATTTCTACTTCACAAAGCTAAGTTCCTTTAGCAGTGTGATAATTGATGCAATATAGCCACTAGTTGGATGTCCACGAGTAATGACATGCATATACTAAGAGCCTAATGACCCGAGGATATGTTAATTTTCTATTTATTTACCTTTTATTGTATTTTATTTTTTACATGCATGAGATCTTGGTAAAATGACATGTAATAAGCATGATAGTGGTAAGTAAGAGTTTAATTTGTCTCTTATGATAAAAGACACTTTAGTCCTTATAAAGAGGTAGAATTATTGTAGATTTATGATTTTTATTATAATTTAGCATGTCCTAAGTGACTATAAATAAGGCTCCAAATTTCTTGTATCAACACATAATGGAATGAAGTTTTATTAGAGAAGTTTAGCTTGAGAGCTAGTTTGGTGTGGATAATCAAAATTTTATCAGTATGCATAATCGACAAACTTCAGGATGTGTATAATCATGAATGAATCAAGGTGTGCATAATAATGATCAAACATATCTTTCTTTTTATTATTTTATCTATTTTCTTGATTGTTTAAATTATCATTTTTTATCTCCATTTTATTTCACCAAAATCCACTTCCATTTTTATAATGCCCCAATATCAGATCAGGAACCCAATCCAATACTGGAACACTACCATAGCACTTAACACTGGGTCAAAAAGAAACCAACCCAATACTGAGTGATGTGAGGCCAAGTATCTTTATGAGGGTGTTAAGTTAAAAAATAAAATAGTATAAGTAGAAAAATATGCAAGTAGAAATTGTATTATATCCACTATCCAAATTAAGCAGTATATCTAAAAGTAAATATGTCACAGAATATAGTAAAAACATTTCAGAAATAAAATTATTACAAACATGAAAATTAAAGAGTAAATGAAATAAAGTCTCTCGCTCACATAAAATAGTAAAATGAAATGAAATGCAGAAGTAAAATTTCTTTAAATACAATTAGAGTCCAGAACTAGGTCTAGCTCCACTACCCTGGAAATGCTCCTAATCTATTGTATTTTTGGTTTATAAAATACGGTAGGTGTGACGGCCCAGCCCCACCATTGTCCTGTTAACTCTTAAGTTAACATGATTACGGTGGAGGGGCCATCTAAACGACAAGGTCCCTACTTATAATTAGATTAGGCATACATCCTAATCCATCATAATTATCAACTTTGTCATTTCTCAAAGATATCATCACCAAATGAAAATACAAGAACAGCTGAGTGTGGAAGCATATGTACAAGCATCCATCCATCATATAAATACAATAGTTCAGAAAAAGTAAAGTACTGAAAGTATAGTTAACCTTGTATTATTACAAACATGATTTAAGAGTTTAAGTAAAAATGAAATAAATCACTCTTCCTCACAATTTAGAAATGAAACTAAAAATCTTCAGTAGTATGCTCCTCCTCCAAAAGAAGATTTCCTGAAAGCTCTACAAACTCAAATAGCCCAGAGTCTATCATTGTTAGTATCACAATGATAGGGCCCTAGCTAACAAAAGAAAATCTTAATTATACAAAATGTCTAAGTACATTTTAGGGTAATCAATTTATTAAGTTTGTTAGATATCACCATAAACAAGTAAAATGCATAAAAATAGGATCAAGAATGCATAAAAAAGAATAAGTAAAGTTATAAATAATTTGTTTATAACTTAAACAACTAGGAAGTACATATACCTCCTTCATAGTAACTGTAACAAAGTTAGGTAAGTATAAAACAAGTGACTAAAAATAAAATACATCCTAAATATGCTTATGATCAATCCAAAATAATGTTAATTGACATAAAAGTAAATGAACATGTAAAATGATTAAGTGACTAAAAGTGAGACTAGCATCCTAAGAAATGTAAACAAGGAGTAAAACTACCATCCTATAAGTAGAAGTAAAGCTAGTAAATACTAAAGAACAGTAAATAAAAAATTATTGAAATATAAACTGAAATAGTAATTATGAACTGAAATCACTACGACTGAAACAAGATAAACAATTTTAAAGTAGAAATATACCTAAATTAGTAATGCCAACAAAAGGTAGAAAAGAATATAAAGTATGAAGTCTATAGTCTAACGAATATCATCCTAGCCGGTCTTAGGCCTATGCTTGGTTAGACTTACTTTAGACAGATGTATACCACCCTAGCTTATCATAGGTCTAGGTTTGGCCTATACTAAAGTATGGGTACAGGAAAATGCATATTAATTAGGCTACATTCTACTAACCATATGTTCAACTTGATAATGATGATGATATATGCAAATGTTATTATGCAAAATAAGATTGACAAAAAATACTTTTCAAATGTCTTATGTCTAATACATGTGAACAAAATATAAGGCTCAAAGCAAGGTAAGCATAACATCAAAGTCAAAGTGAGCAAGAGACTCTACTAGGACACAAGTGATATTCATTTGTTATCTAATTTAATCATTCTATCTACTATAATCTACACAAGTTCAGGATCTTCAAGTCCTACTATCAAGTGGAACTCAAATTCATGATCTTATAAGTTGGAAAATAATTAGAACTGATCAGGTTCTAATCTTATTAAATCAATATCAACTAAACAAGTTAAATAATAAATCATTCGACCTATATTAATATTTTATCATAATCTCAACCCATCTTGATTGATCAAATCAAGCTGAAAGATTAATAATTAAACTCCAAATATGAGGTTTAATAACTTAATCCAAATGGTACAACTAATGATCTAAGGTTTAAAACCCAAATCTCATAGATTAGGTTAAGGTAAATCCTAATGATAAATTAACTCATTATGATAGATTTTTATTCTTAGTTCTAAGATTTAAAGATTAAATAATTATTAAATAAACTAAGAAAAATTTACAAACTAGTAAACTCAAGGCTCCACCTATTGAGTAACCCAATTTACTTAATAGATGAACTCTAGCCTAAGATCTATTCATAATCCTAGGAATTAAGGCTCTTAATTACTAAGAGTATCTCTCAGACACACATTCTAACTAATGTTATAAGACCTATGAAAAGATCTAAGAAGGTTAAGGAAGGAAGGAACGCTCAAATTTTACTTAAGGATTTCCTTAAGGACTTAAAAATGAGTTTTTTATCAAAGTTCATATTAAACCATATAATCACATAAATTATGATCTAAATCATTATTCTTACTGTTTATATTATTTAGAATATGATATTAGGGCTTTAAAAGGTTAAACCCTAAATTTGGGCAAAATGACCATTTTGCCCCTACTTAAGGGCTAAGTTTGGACTAAAGGTTGAAAAGTTATGAGCTTAGGAAGATTAGGGTTTGGGTCCAAAAGTGATTAGTCAAATTAGGTCTCAAACAAAAAAACTAATACTAATGGATAAATCCTTAGGGTTTGCTGATTACTTTGAGACCCATATTGGGTATGTTTGGGTAAACACACACAAATTTATGACCTAATGAAGTCTTATGATATTATTAAAATTATTTAGTTACCCTAAATGTCACTATGCTAAATATTAATCTAAATGGAAATTTGATAGTTCCATAATAGTCCTTTAATTTTACTGATCAAAATGACATATAATTTTAATACATTTGGAGTTCATGATCAAAAATTATTAATGAATGAAGTTTAATAATTAATTTAGTTAATTAATTATTAATTAACTTCTAATTTAAGTTAAATTATATTTAATTTTATTTTGATTTCAGCGGTGGGACCCACGGTCGATCCAGCGACAGCGACAACATCAGCGTGTATGACACGCGTCAGCTTAAGACTCGCTGAACTGAATTGAGCGGGGCCCACAACCTGGCTAAGATGATAGGGCAAGACACGCGGCAATGCTAGGCTGGTCAACTGTAGTGCCCCGCCCGTCACCACGCACAAAGGATAAGTATAATAGTATCGGCGGCGGAGTGGTGCGCCACTTAGGGAAGAATAACCCATCTCCTTGAAATAGCTGAAAACTTAGCCCGTCTGGAAGGCTGCTGACTCAACCTCAATGAGGGTTGAGAGCTAATACTTAGGATAAGAGTATTATCCTTATGCTAAGTATTAGATAAATACATACATTGGATTTAGAATACGATATGAATCCAATATATGTATAGGATATCAGCATTTCCAGTATGCTGATCACATCACAATACTAAGTATAAGTAGTATATAATAGAGTTCGGAAGCTTAAAGCAAACATCCAGAATATTCATCACAGAAGCTGTATAAAAATATTCATCTAAAAAAAGAAAAAAAAATACATCATTACAAAATTTTACTGAAATATTGAAATAAAACTAAGTACTGAATTAAAAATACTAAGCAAAAAGTAAAACTGAAGGAGAGTACACTAGTACTCCACGGGCCTCTCTTGAATCTCCTAGGTGTCCTCCTGACCTAGCTCAATATACTGCTCAGGATCTAGTAAATTGCCGGATCCTAAAAGTACCCCATGTTAGACAATAAGTCTAACACATCGAAACTAATCTAAACAGTTCTAGTTATTCATTTAACATTTACATAATATAATTGAATCTGCTAAAATACTATAAAAGTAATTGAAAATATGAAGCTGTATAAAACAATACAAAACTGCAGCAAAGTAAAGTAAAACTAAACTGTAAACTGAATACTGAAAATAAATCAAAACAGTACTGAATCTAAAACTGAGTAATCATATATAAACTATGATGTATGTCACTAAAACTGTGCATCCGAATATGCCATAATACTGTATGCTACTGATATGCAACCAAAATATCACTGAACTGTTATGAGTAGTACGGTTCAATGTATATATACATCAAGTTGGGAATACTATTTACTGATGATGCCGATGCATCCTAAAAATTCCTCAGTCAATGTATGCAACATTCTGTACTCATAGATCATCACTGATACTTATACATCATTCTGATACTCACACATCATGCTTATGCTCATGCTCATGCCTCTAAGCTACATGAGATAAATCCAAAAATCCATAAAATATTTTGAAATTCGATAATGAATTCTATGTCTCCATTGTGCAGAATCCTGCTAAGAGGATTCAGACTCCTAAATTCTAGCTTGATAATTGGTTTAAGTTGAGATTTTACTTAAAAAGCATTAGTTGGGATGATTGTATACACATATTTAGCATGTTTGCAAGAAAGGTGAATTTAACCCTTAGCTTGTTTAAACTGCACTTATCAAAGTGCACTACGATAGGAGGCAGAACCCGGTCACAGTTTACATATCAAGCTAAGCCATTAAATAACCTAAATACAAGCATACTTAGTGTTCTATGCAAAGTAACTTAATATACTTAGTTTGCTTAAACTGCACTTATCGAAGTGCACTACGATAGGAGGCAAAACCCGGTCGCAGTTTATATTTCAAAAATTGTAACACTCTTAATCTTGGAAGATTTACTCTAATAGGACTATATTCAGCTAATCCTGCAGGATAGCACCTGGTCATAAGTCCACATTGGAGTGAATTAACCAATCCTGAATATTACTGAAATAATCCAGTACCATGGGTATACTCTACTATGCCCAACCAAAAATTTGGGTTTAGACAATTCTATTTAATCAACAAGGATTCATCAAAGTTATTAATCATCACTCTAAATGGGTGAGTCCTATAAAAAGGCTCCAAGGATATGATCAAGGAGATCACTCAAAGTTGGTTTTTACCGCAAGGGAGAGGTCTCATTCTATGTGCTTTAGGTTATTCCTACCACAAGGTATCAAGTTCAACTTCTAAAGTTATGAGGGATCATCTAAGTTCCTACCTCAATAAGTTATAAAAGCTCTTCCTACCTCAAGATATCAATAATTAAGGTCTTTAAATATTTCAAGGGCGATCCTAAAGCAAGACCCTTAAGATCTCACTTTTTTACTTCTTAAGTTAGCTTTCAAGGTTTAATTATTAGTTTTGGATTAAAGTGATTAGGTTAGATAGCTGACAATTCATCTAACCCTTTTTTCTATTCTACAATCATGGGATGGAATTAAAGATACTGTTAATGTTAGATCATTTCATAAATCATTATAATTTTTGTATTCATCTTATGCTAATAATCTTATATAAGAGAAAATCAATGATCTAAAATTTAGGTTCAGATAGCTCAATCACATACATTCAATAATAATCCTAGTATTTCTAATTCCATAATTTAAGATCAATGTCAAATCATATGCATTATTGGAATAATGTCAATTGAATTATCTTACAATCAAGTGAACTAATTAAGTGATTAAGATTTAGAACTTAATTAAGATAAGTTGGGGTTAATCATTAAGACCAAAGGTTAATTTAAAGGTCAATGGCAAATCAATGTATTATTAGTGTATTATTGATGGCAAATTTCAGATTTAGATTAAGTATTATCTACTTAATCAAGTTATCAAGGTTCTTATGTTCAAGTCTAGTTTAATGATAATTACATACAATTAAATGGCCAATAAAGTATAAAAGTTCTCTACCATTCAATCTAATTTTTTGAAAACATATGAATGTAAAGGTGTTATAAACTAAAAGGGTAATTAATGCTAATCAAATTCTAAATTAAACCAAAAAGATTAGCACTTAATCACAAATCTAAAAGATCTAAGTTTTATGTCATTTAGTTGTTAAGATATACATATTTGATACAAGCACTTAGCATTTGGCATGACATACATTTAAAGTACATAGTACATTTTGAGCACATTAAAAATGGCAAAGTTTCAAATTTAATTTCAACAAAGAATTTTATGCAATGTTCAATTTTAGTTAAAATAGGTTCACATTTGATATAATTCAATCCCACTAGGGTCCTAGGGACCTTAAAATACAAAAACAGTAAAGTTTTGGCCATTTCAGCCAAAATTGGGCAACATTAAGAAATTCTGGGCAATTTTGCAAGTTTGGGCGCTGCAACGCACCGTAGTGCTTTTCGTGCGGCAGCTAGCGGTAGTTCATTTCGTGCGATAGCGCTTTTAGCGATGGGGTGCGCTTCAGCCCACTGCGGCGCGCTATGGCGCGCGGCAACGGTTCAATTTGCAAAATTACTGCTCAAATAGTGAAATACTGATTTTCCTAAGATTTTCAAAAATGTTTTCGCTGCAGCGCGCTACAGCACGCTGTAGTGGCCCACTTTGCAATTTTACTGTTCCAATAGTTCAATAAAATATCTTTATATATTTTCATTGAAACGCTGCTGCCGCCCGCTACAGCGCGCTACAGTGTGCTGCAGTGGTCCAAGTTGTAACTTTGGGCTCTGTAGCGCCAGACGGTGATTTTCGCATGGACGAAACCCTTATGGCCTATTTTTGAGCTCAATTATTCTTAATCCAGAGGGTTCCATGAGCGGTACCATATATTAATGGAAAGGTCTTTTCGATACTTTTCCATTGACACAAAAATTAGTATGAACAGAGCATCCTAGCTATACTAAAAATGATGATGAATGTAAGGGTGTGCAGAATAAATGAAAACAGAGCAATCTCCTTTCAATAAATGTGATAATTTTAAGAGCCTTAATGGCTTCCATACATGCTTAAGGAGCTTCTCAAGATACATTCAAGCTTGCAATAATATAATGAAGACAAAGAGATGAGCAAAGTGGTACCTTTAGTCCTTGGGAGGGGAGGAAGAGAGCTTTGTTTTCATCAAAAGCCATGGTGGTAGAGAGCTAAACTTCTTCTTCTTCAATACTTCAGCAATGAAGGGGGGGAGATGAGAAAATTTTAGCAATGAGAAGAAGATGGGCTGAGCTCTCCTTTTAAAAGAGCAGAGGGAGAGTAGGGAGCCATCATAAGCTAGGGGCTAGGATGTGAAGAGTCATCCTACTTGCCTAGTAAGGGCATGGCTAAGAGGAGAGGGGAGGGATGGCTTCAAGTAACTTGCATGGGGGACGGGGGAATGGCCAGCCAAAATTAAGGGAGGAAAGATGGATTAAATGCAAATTAAGAAATAATTAATTATTATTCATAATTTTTAATTTATTAAAAATTCGGATTAATTAGACGTGCTCCGAAAAATCCCAAAAATTCACCCCTAGCTAATTTGGGGGTGAGGAATTTAACGGTTATGTCAGATTTCAATTTCGATGATTATTTAATTATGCTAATTTTCGGGGTATTTAATTATATTAAATTACTCACAAAAATTCGGCGACTTTCAAATGCGTCCAAAATATCACCCCTAGCTAATTTGGGGGTGACGATCGCAACGACAAAGACAGATTTTGATTTCGAGGTCAAAATAAATACCTCAATTTTCTAATTAATTAAATATTAAAATAATCTAAAATATTGGATTCAGCTCTGAATTATTTCAAACCTTCAGGGTTTGGTTCTAATGACTAGATGAACTTAATGGATTGATAATTACGATATAATTAGGCTAAAATTAAGTTGGGTAACAACCATGGGTTATTACATCAACGGTCTGCGAGAGGCCCCCACACTTCTCGATGCCTGCGCACACGACCCGCCTCTAGCCTCGCGGGACGCGTCTGACCCGGCCCGGTCTCGCCTGAGGATTGGCAAAACAAAGACACCTGAAGCTAGGGTGCGAAAATTGAGTGGTTTTCTGGCGATGGCCAGCCTTGACCCACACGACATCTTCAAGAGCACAGACTAGCCTTCCTAATGATGTACGAGCCAACGCCTGAGCTAACCTAGGGCTTGATTGCGAACAACTGCCTTCGATTAGGGTTTGATTTCAATTTCAAAAGATAGGGAGTAACAATCCTTGTGGTATTGAGCCTCAACGAGACTAAAGGAGGGAACAGAAATGCCCTGTGGCATTGAGCAACTACGCGCGGCAGGTCCTCCCGCATGCACGGCACACACTCGAAGCCGAGGATGAAGGCTGAGGGCCATTCGATCAGGCTTGATCGAACGGTCCAAATTTGATTATGCATAAATGGTGGGCGATTGACGGTGTTAGGGAAACAGACGGAATACTTAAGATGCTGACGACGCTGGTTAAGATATTTTAAATATATTTTTATTTAATTATTTTCAAACCTATTTTATTAATTAAAATTAATTAATTAAATGTATTCCAAAATTTTTTAATAAATCACCCTTAGCTAATCGGGGGGTGAGGAATGCAAAGGCGTGATAGGATTTTTGATTCGATCAGTATTAAATTATTTGATTTTTTGAGGTATTTAAATAATATAAAAATATTCGACGAAAACCCAACGACTTCCAAATGCATCCAAAACTTCATCACTAGCTAATTTGGGGGTGGTGAACGTAATGACAAAGTCAGATTTTCAATTTGAGGTCTAAATAAAAAGTTAATTTCCAGGGTTTTGGGATTTTTCCCAAAAATCCAGATTTGCACTATTTGATTCCTAATTTGATCTAGATCTTAGAGATGAGTTATAAATGATTTAGTTAATGAACTAAAACCATAATTAAGACTTAGATTAGTCTTAATTGACCTAAGTAACAACCTGAATTATTATAGACTCCCCCACTTAAGAACGATGTCGTCCTCGACATCACTCAAGTGAGAAGATAAGATACAATAAAAATGACAAACTGAAATGGAAAGGAGATAAGAAAGTACCTTGGTTAAAAAGGCTTGGATATTTTTGTCATATATCCACTTCTTTCTCCTAAGTAGCTTCATTACACAAACAGTTCCTCCACTGAACTTAATCATTGGTATAGAACGATTCCTTAATTTTTTTTTATCACGATCTAAAATATTAACTGGTTCTTCAGTATATGAAAGATCAGGTTGAATCTCTATTATTGGAAGTTGAATAAGATGGGAAGGATCTCGAAGACATTTTCTTAGCGATGATATGTGGAACACATTGTGAACAGCAGCAAAGTCTTCTGGCAGTTCTAATTGATAAGCTGTTGACCCAATCTTCTGTATGATTTTGAAAGGTCCTACATACCTTGGACTGAGTTTTCCTGAAACTCCAAAACGATAAATTCCTTTCATCGAGCTAACTTTTAAATATACTAATTCTCCTTCTTTGAACTTAAGAGGATGGTGACGATTATCATGATATTTACTTTGTATATCTTGTGTTGTTCTGATTCTCTGTTGAATGAGTTTCACTTTCTTATTTGTTTCCTCTACTAACTCAGAACCATATAATTGAGTATCTCCTATTTCAAACCAAGCTAGTGGAGTTGAGCACTTTCTACCATATATGGTTTCATATGGTGCCATTTTAATACTGGATTGAAAATTGTTATTGTATGCAAATTCTATTAAAGGAATGTGCTCTTCCCAAGATCCTGAAGAATCCAACATACATAATCGGAGAATATCTTCTAAAACATGATTAACTCTTTCTGTTTAACCATCAGTTTGTGGGTGGAATGCTGTACTTATGGCCAATGTGGTACCAAAATCTTGATGTATAGCCTGCCAATATTTTGAAGTAAAATGGCCGTCTCTATCAGATACGGTTATTTTGGGAATTCCGTGCAATCTGACTATTTCTTTAATATACAGTTTTGCTAACTTTTCTACTGAGTCAGTTTGACAGACTGGGATAAAATGTGCAGACTTAGTGAGATGATCTACTATAACCCATACTATATCAGCTCCAGATTTAGCATGAGGTAAACATAACAAAATCCATGGATATATCTGTTCACTTCCATTCTGGGATCTCAAGTGGATGCAGTAGGCCATCAAGTTTTGATGTTCTGCTTTCACTAAATAACACGCGTTGCACTTTACAATGAATTTTGCCACACTTCTCTTCATTCATGGCCACTAGAATGATTGCTTTAAATCTTGATACATCTTAGAGTTTCTTGGATGTATCTGATATCATGAATTGTGACTTTCAATCAAGATCTGCTTTTGCATAGACTTAGGAATCTAGAGGCGATTATCCATATAGATAGCACCCTTTTTAAAATTCAACTCTAGGCGACGACCACTTTTTATTACGATTTTAAGGCCTAAGTAGTCATCATCCTTCGTTTGTATGATAGAAACATCTCTATGGAAAGTATGCTCTATATTACTCATAGATATCATTGTACCCATTAAGTCACCTCTAACTGGTGCAATCTCCATCTTACGGAATTCATCCACCAATGGACTTTTTGAAATTATATTGTTAAGAGTAGCATAATGACTTAGAGCAACAGCTACTATATTGGCTTTCCCTGGATGATACTGGATGTCCAAATCATAATCATTGATCAATTCCAGCCATCTTCTCTATCTATAATTTAGCTCTCTTTGAGTAAAGATGTATTTCAAACTTTGATGATCCATAAAGATGGAGCACTAAACTCCATACAAATAATGGCGCTAGATCTTTAAGGCAAAAACTAATCCTGCAAGTTCCAGATCATGAATAACATAGTTTCTTTCATGAATCTTAAGTTGACGAGATGCGTATGCTATAAATTTGCCTTCTTGCATTAATATGCATCCTAAACCAATCCCAGATGCATCTATATACACCTGATAATTAATTCCTTCTTTTGGAAGAACTAACACGGGAGCAGAAGTTAACACATCCTTTAAAGTCTGAAATGTAGTTTCACATTCTGTTGACCAGATAAATGTAACTGCTTTTTTGAGTTAACTTTGTTAAGGGATAAGCAATTTGGGAAAAACCTTTAACAAATTTTCTATAATATTCAACTAATCCCAAAAAGCTTTGAATCTCTGTAACTGATTTTGGCTGAACCCAACATTGTATAGCACTAATCTTTTACTGATCCACCCTGATTCCTTGAGCATCTCCCACATGCCCCAAAAAGGATACTGAGCTTAACCAAAACTCACATTTAGAAAATTTAGCATACAATTCATGTTCTCGAAGCACTTTAAGTACTAATCTCAAATGACTTTCATGATCTTCTAAGGTTTTTGAATAGATAAGGATATCATCGATAAAAACAATAATGAATTTATCCAAATATGGCTTTAAGATTCTCTGCATTAGATTTATAAATATAGATGGTGTGTTTGTGAGATCAAAAGATATTACGAGAAATTCATAGTGTCCATATCGTGTGCGAAATGCAGTCTTCTCCACATCTAAATTATTTACTCTCAACTGATGGTATCCATATCTCAAATCAATTTTTTGAAAATACTATCGCACCAGCCAATTGATCAAAAAGATCATCTATTCGGGGAAGAGGATACTTGTTCTTAATGGTCACTTTTTTTAATTCTCTATAATCTATGCACATCCTCATAGATCCATCATTTTTCTTTATAAATAGGACTAGAGCTCCCCATGGGGACATGCTCAGCTTTATAAACCCTTTATTTAACAAATCTTATAATTATTCATTTAATTCTTATAACTCTTTAGGAGCCATTTTATATGGAGCTTTTGAAAATGACTGAGTACCCGAAACTAAGTTAATCACAAATTCTATTTCTCTTGCCGGTAGTAGTCCAGGCAATTCTTCAAGAAATACATCTTCGAATTTGTTAACTACTTTAATATCCTAAATAGAAACTTCATTTTTGCTGTCTCCCATCATGGTGACTAGAAATGCCATACAACCTTTATTTACTAACCTCTCTTCTTGAAGTACGTTTATTAAAGAATCTTGAGTGCTAAACCTTCCCATAAAAATTTCTAAGATATTGTGAGTTTGTAAGATGATTTTTTTTTTCTGACAATTTATGGTAGCGTTATACATACTAAGCCAATTCATGCCTAGTATGATATCAAAGTTTGCTATGGGTAATATGATTAACTTGGCTTAAAAAGTATGGTTTATTATTGGCACCTAAATGTCACAAAATTTGATTACACTAAGTTTGGCTCCAGATGGAAGTCCAACATTTAAGACCTTTGCGAGTTTGTAGAAGTGAAATCCTAATTTCTTAGCAAAATTCTCAGAAATGAATGAGTGACTAGCCCCAGTATCGAACAATACATTGCATGGCTCATCTTTAATGAATATAGTGCCTAATTTAATCAAATTTAACAAAGGGCATAGTAATAAAAGAATTTAATGCTGTAAGTATAAGAAAATATTAAAAGTGTGTACCTGAGACTACGTTGTTGTCCTCAATTGCTTCCACAGGGGTAAGATTATACACCCTGGCTTTTCCTGCAGGACGATTGTTTACTGGGTTGACCCTTTGCAGATTCTTAGCTGGGGGTCTAATAGTAGACTGGGCTTTAACTGGAGTTTGTTCCTGCGCAGGAGGGTGGCGGCATGAGAGCCATATGTGGTTCTCTTGAGTTAATAAGACTTGCACTGAACCCTTTACTTTGATGATTATAATTAATCAACATTCCATCAATTGTCTCAAAGGCCTTACATTGTTCATATCGGTGGCCCTGGAGACCACAAGTAAAATACTAATGATCATAATGATAACATTTCCTGTAATGATGAGGTCTTCGACAATCTGTCTTTTTGTTGTCAGCTTCCTTAGCCTCCATTTGATATGCCCTTCCCTGATTTGGGCAATGTCGCTTAAAACCTTGAGGACTATTGTTCGTATTAAATGCTTTTCATTTCATTTCTTTAACTGATTGGTGGCACTCCACCACCCTTGCTAATTTAATTAACTTCTCAAATTTGGTGTGCTGAAGTGGAACTATGTGGTCCTTAATGGATTCACGAAGTCCACATTCAAATCTGTAGCATTTATCAGCTTCAGTAGGTGCTAGATGTGGAGCGAAACAAATGAGTCTTCGGAATTCAGTAACATAGTCAGCCACAGACCGGCTCCCTTGAGTTAATCTTAATAAGGAGTCACCGATGATGTTTTTGGCTGACGGCGGTACAAATGTCTCCTTGAAGGCCTGAACGAACTAGCTCCATTCTATTTCTTCTAACTCAAATTCTTCAAAGCGTGTTTCTCTTAACTATTCCCACCAATGTTCTGCTTCTTCTTGAAGCAAGTGTTAAGCCAATCTGATAGACTAGTTGCTTGAACACCCTAGACTTGTTATATTCTTCTCTATGGATTTTAACCATGCTATTATATCCATAGGGGATTCAGATCCATCAAATGTGGGTGGCCTTAACCTTAAAAAGTTGTGTAATATTCCATCATTGAATTGTCTATTTTGATTAAATTGAACTGTTGGAGATGCAGAGGATGTACTAGCATTGGCGGATGGGAGAGCAGACACCAACCTTTGTATAGCCAATGCTTATTGATTGAGTGTATTCATAACACTCCTCATAGATACTGATTCTTCCATATTATTATCATTAGGAATCATGACCTCATTAATTGAAGTTCCCACATTATTTGCTGGAACTTTGTTAGTGGGAGGAGTGCCAACTGGCACATTGTTGGGTGAGGTTGCTGGATTCATTTTTCCTAAAATAAAAATAGCTATCTTTAAACTTTAAAGTGAGACATAAGACTTTTATTAGCTTCTTATTTATTCTTCCTTGAAACACATTACAAGATAAAAAGGTATACTATGCCCATTACATCATAGAATTGACTATATTACTAGTCCCATCCTATATACTTAGTAAAGAATGCTACACGGAAGTCTTCATAGGTAAGTTCATGTTGTTCTTCTTGAAGTTTCTAAAATAGGTTCCGGTATGAATGAATCCACCATTCCCTTGCTTGGTCTCGTAAAAGACATAATACTACTTCTACTTTAATATTATTTGGCCATTCCATAACACAAAATATGTGGTCTACCCTTGTGAGTCATTCTTTAGCTAAAATTAGAAAGTCAAGGCCTCTATATGTGCACTTCTTTAACAATTTGTTTAATATTTGAGCTCCTTACTCAGACACCCCTTCGATGGATTTTCCTTGCTTTATACCCAACTTGGTCTTGTACTTCCAGATTATCTCAAATTCTTTCAAAGAATTCATAAATGTCACACTAGTTTATCCTTTATGCCTACAATTATAATCAATTTCCTTTAGTTCATTGAGCGTATATATATATATATTAATATTTAGATATTTATTCCTTACTTTACACTGAGTTATACTTATAATAATATGGATGTTGTCTCAAGTATTTATTTAGTGATTATGTGGCAGAAGAACAAACCATTAGCTAGAGAGAAATGCAAATTCTCATCTGACACCTTATGATATTCTCTGATACCAACTGTGATGGCTCAGCCCCATCGTAGTCCTGTTAATTCTTAAGTTAACATGATTATGGTGGATGGGTCATCTGAACAACAAGGTCCCTACTTATAATTAGATTAGGCATATATCCTAATCCATCATAATTAAGGACTTTGTCATTTCTCAAAGATATCATCACTAAATAAAAATACAAGAATAGTAGAGTGCGGAAGCATATGTACAAACATCCATCCATCATATAAATACAACAATTCATAATAAGTAAAGTACTAAAAGTATAGTTAACTATGAATTAATACAAATATGATTTAAAAGCTTAAGCATAAATGAAATAAATCACTCTTCCTCACAATTTAGAAAGAAAACTAAGAATCTTCAATAGTACACTCCTCCTCCAAAGGTAGATCTCCTGAAAGCTCTACAAACTCAAATAGCTCAGAGTCTACAATTGTCGGTATCACAATGATAGGGCCCCAGCCAACAAAAGAAAATCTTAATTAGACAAAATATCTAAGTACATTTTAGGGTAAACAATTTATTAAGTTTGTTAGATATCACTATAAACAAGTAAAAAGCATATAAATAAGCACAAGAATGTGTAAGAAATAATAAGTAAAGCTATAAACAATTTGTTTATAACTTAAACAATTAGAAAGTACACATACCTCCTTCATAGCAACTGCAATAAGGTTAGGTAGTATAAAATAAGTGACTAGAAATAAAATATATCCTAAACATGCTTATGATCAATCCAAAATTATGCTAATTGATATAAAAGTAAATGAACATGTAAAATAATTAAGTGACTAAAAGTGAGACTAACATCCTAAAAAATGTAAACAAGGAGCAAAATTAGCATCCTAAAAGTAGAAGTAAAGCTAGTAAATACTAAAGAACAGTAAATAAAAAAGTACTGAAATGTAAACTGAAATAGTAAGTAGGAACTGAAATCACTAAGACTGAAGCAAGATAAACAATTTTAGAGTAGAAATGTACCTAAATTAGTAATGCCAACAAAAGGTAAAAAATGATGTAAAGTATGAAGTCTATAGTCTAACAAACACCATCCTA
The DNA here is from genome assembly GCA_016760335.1 of Gastrodia elata. Classification (NCBI taxonomy): domain Eukaryota; kingdom Viridiplantae; phylum Streptophyta; class Magnoliopsida; order Asparagales; family Orchidaceae; genus Gastrodia; species Gastrodia elata. The sequence continues at coordinate 92,622,791 of CM028670.1, read as the reverse complement.
GCTGGTCTTAGGCCTAGGCTTGGTTAGACTTACTTTAGACAGATGTATACCACCCTAGCCTGTCACAGGTCTAGGTTTGGCCTGTACTAAAGTATGGGTACAGGAAAATTCATACTAATTAGGCTACATTCTACTAACTACATGTTCAACTTGACAATGATGATGACATATGCAAATGCTATTATGCAAAATAAGATTGACAAGAAACACTTTTCAAATGTCTTATGTCTAATACATGTGAACAAAATATAAGGCTCAAAATAAGGTAAGCATAGCATCAAAGTCAAAGTGAACAAGAGACTCTACTAGGACACAAGCGATATCTATTTATTATCTAATTTAATCATTCTATCTACTCTAAGCTATACAAACTCAGGATCTCCAAGTCCTACTATCGAGTGTAACTCAGATTCATGACCTTATAAGTTAGAAAATAAGTAGAACAAATCAGGTTCTAATCTTATTAAATCAATGTCGACTAAACAAGCTAAATAATAAATCATTCGACCTATATTAATATTTTATCATAATTCTAACCCATCTTGATTGATCAAATCAAGATGAAAGGATTAAGAATTAAACACAATATAAGTCGAATGAATGTACTATATTGGGTATGTTTGGGTATGTTTGGGTAAACACACATAAAGTTATGACCTAATAAAGTTTTGTGACATTATTAAAATTATTTAATTACCCTAAATATCACTATGCTAAATATTGATCCAAATGGAAATTTAATAGTTCCATAATAGTCCTCTAATTTTACTGATCAAATTGACATATAATTTTAATACATTTGGAGTTCAGGATCAAAAGTTATTAATGAATAAAGTTTAATAACTAATTTAGTTAATTAATTATTAATTAACTTCTGATTTAAGTTATATTATATTTAATTTTATTTTGATTTCAACGGCGGGACCCACATCTGATCCAGCGACAGCGACATCGTCAGCGTGTAAGACACACGTCAGCTGAATTGAGCGGGGCCCACGACCTGGCTAAGATGACAGGGTAGGACACGCGGCAATGCTGGCCTGGTCAACGGTCTGCGAGAGGGCCCCACACTTCTCGACGCCTGCGCACACAACCTGCCTCCAGCCTCGCGGGTTGCGTCTGACCTGGCCTGGTCTTGCGTGAGGGTTGGCAAAACAAAGACACATGAAGCTAGGGCGCGAAAATTGAGTAGTTTCCCGGCGACGACCAGTCTTGACCCACACGGCATCTTCAAGAGCACAGGCTAGCATTCCTAATGATGTACGATCCAACGCCTAAGCTGACCTAGGCGGGCGATGCAAACTAACCCTAGCGGCTTAAGGTGAGCGAGGACGAACGCTTAAGAAAAATCAGACCTAGTTTGCCTGATCAGGTTCGATCGGGCTCGATCGAACCCGATTAGATTTCATCACATGCACAACAATAATGTTTCAAAAAGGAAAATTGTAATTATATTGATTGAGTACGAAGATCGACGTACCTGAAATTGATGGCTCAGAACGTTAGGGCTTGATTACAAACAACTGCCTTCGATTAGGGTTTGATTTCAATTTCAGAAGATAGGGAGTAACAATCCCTGTGGTATTGAGCCTCAACGAGACAAAAGGAGGGAATGGAAACGCCCCGTGGCATTGAGCGGCTATGCGCGGCAGGTCCTCCCGCATGCGCGACACGCGCTCGAATCCGGGGACGAAGGCTGAGGGCCGTTCGATCAGGCTTGATCGAATGGTCCAAATCTGATTATGCATAAACAGTGGGCGATTGACGGTGTTAGAGAAACGGATGGAATACTTAAGATGCTAACGGCGCCGATTAAGATATTTTATATATATTATTATTTAATTATTTTCAAACCTATTTTATTAATTAAAATTAATTAATTAAATGTATTCCAAAAATTTCCAATAAATCACCCTTAGCTAATCAAGGAGTGAGGAATGTAACATTGCGATCGAATTTTTGATTCGATGAGTATTTAATTATTTGATTTTCTGGGGTATTTAAATAATATAAAAATATTCGACGAAAATCCAACGACTTCCAAATACATCCAAAATTTCACCCCTAGCTAATTTGGGGGTGGTGAACGCAATTGCGAAGTCAGATTTTTAATCTGAGGTCTAAATAAAAAGTCAATTTCCAGGGTTTTGGGATTTTTCCTAGAAATCTAAATTTGCTCTATTTGATTCTTGATTTGATCTAGATCTTAGAGATGAGTTTTAAATGACTTAGTTAATGAACTAGAACCATAATTAAGACTTAAATTAGTCTTAATTGATCTAAGTAACAACTTGGGTTATTACAATAGGGCACAGCCAAGAAAAAGAAAATAAGTTATGATGACCCCAATATCATATAGGAGATTAACCCAACATTGGAGCGTCACCACAGCATCTAATACTGAATTAGAAGAAAGTTAATCCAATACTAAATGCTGTCTAGTCAAGAATTTTTGTGAAGGTGTTAAGTTAATATGTGAGGAGATAGAAAAGAAGGAAAGTGTGTGAATAGAAGTAATAGAAAATACATATAAATAAAAAGTATTTGCAAGTAGAAGTAAGAGAAAGGAATCACACGCAATTAGAAGTTTACATGTAATAAAGAGATATGTATTTTCATGCATCCATTTATCCAAACCAAGTATTTATATATGGAAATAAAACCATCACAAAATAAGTAAAAATAAATACATAAATTTAATTATTACAAACTTAAAATTTAAAGAGTAATAATAAAAGTTCACTCTCTCACAAGTAGTAAAGGTAAGTAAATATACGGAAGCAGATTTTTATATTCTTCAAGCACTAGGTCTAGCTCCACTTGTAATATACTGCTCTTGATCTATTATATTTTAGTATTTAAATATGATAGAGCAAAGCTAAGAAAAGAAAAAGAATAGTTATACTAGATAATCTAAGCACATTTTAATATTGGTTGAATATTTATAAGTTGAATTGGATATCATAAGCTAATTTACAATTAAACTAAGCAGCAGTGCATTTAAATGCATTCAACAAAAGAAAGGAAGTAAATGTAACTGTAAGGAAAAACAGTAGGAAAGAAAGAGGAGTAAAAAAATTCACAAGTATAATCATTCTAACGTGCAACCAAAAAGATAAGAGAAAAATATTTTAAATAAGACTGGAAACTACTAAAGTACATTTGAAATTAAAAGAAATGAAAATATGAATATATTTAATAGAAATTATGCTAAATAAGAAAGTAAAGTAGTGAAGCATTTAATTGAAATTAAAATAACATACACTGTATTCTATATGAACTGTAAACAATTAAAGTATAGTACTGAAATGAAAGTGCAAAGCATAGTAATTGAAAGAAAATCTTAACCTCTTAATCTAAGATATACATAGCCTAGGACTATGAAAAATAACATAGCTAAAAAGCTATGATGAGATCTTACAATCGATAAGATTGTAAAAGAACTCATATTTTTTTAATTAAAGTTATTTTATGAAAATACTCATTCTGCGGGCATAAACAGAACGAAACAAGGAGTTAAGCACGTATGCCTAACCGATAAAGGAAAGCGGGGTTTCAAAGACAATATACACTCACATTCACCCTCTAAGAATACGAAGTCTCCTTATTACTCCTATTTAGTCCACCCTTGTCCATTCAGCAATATCAAACCCCTACAGTTTTATAAAAAATTTATTTATGCACAAATATTGTATGTATGTTCAAGGAATATGCTCAAATTTATATGATACCCATAGTTATTTAATTTTTAATTATCTACTTAATGATTGGAGTAAATTAAACTCCCAATTGACTTAGAGATATTGATCTCTAGTCAACTGTAAGTAGTAATATAAATGATTTGAATTTTGGAAAATAGTAGTTTAACTTAATTTATGGAACGATAAAATAATTTATAAGTATCATAATATAATTTGAAACTAGTTCTATTCTTATCCTAAATCACTTGATTGAAATAGTTTATTGAAATCAAAGGCATAGAAAACTAGTTAGGAAAAAGTGAGGATAAGAAATTTCTATATTTGATGAAATTGGAAATTAAAAATTTACATACTAGACTCATCTAATTAGATTATAATGGGAAGGTTCTACCCAAAATCAATCACTAGTCTAACTACTATCAAGTAATAAGAGAAGTCTAAAAGTATAGGAGAGGAAATATTATAAGCTATAAGCTCTATGTTTTCTATAGATTAAAAGTTAAATGAAATCTATTACATATCCATGACATGATTAGGATATCTAAGGAACATCTAAATCAAACAATAAAGAATTTATAAGAAAACTATGAGCTAAGGAAAAGATGAACTATAATCCAATTTAATTGTTAAGAGCTAGTCCTAATAGGTTCATATCATATAATCACACATGTATTAAGGTTAACTAAACTAATTGGGTGTATTAACAAATTCTAATATCACAAGTAAATCAAGTTATAAAATAAATCCTAAAGCATCTATCTTAAAGTTGTAAGTTGAATCAATCATTTTGTTTAGTGTACAAACATCTAATACATAAAAATTAAGTTCTAAACATGCAATTAAAATTGACATGGGAAGTAAATAATATGACATATTTACTATCCTAGAGTTTAAATACCTAAAACAAGCATTAATGAAAATTATGAAATTAAAAAATTGCCTAATTTGAGGAGCCAAATATCTAAAATCTCTAATTATTATCCAAATTGAATATATATATATATATATATATATATATATATATATCCTTATTTCATAAGGGACATCAATTTCTTGAGTTATGATATAAACAATATTGGATGAAGTAATTAAATATAATTTATAATTTAAAATAATGATAATTAAATTTAATTATCAAATTAAATTTTTGATGTAATAAAATTAGTCAATATATTCTTTTAGATACAACGATATAAAATTTTATAATGTTTGTATAATTACCACTAGAATTATTGAATTAAGAAAATTGAATTAATTGAATAATTATTTTAGTTCAATTAGAATTAATGAATTATTATAATTCATTTAAGAAAAATCTTCATTATTTTAAAATTGTTCGGCCCACTAGTAATAGGCTTAATGGATGGAGTCTTAATGACTAATGGGCCGGACTTTACTAGCAGGCCATGGCCCAATAATCAAACCAGGATTGAATTAAATCTTTGGGCCCAAAAATGTGAACTATGGGCTCGGCCCAAGTTCACTCTCCCTGTCGTGAACGGGGATGCAGAAAATGAACCTTAATCTTTTTATGATTTCTTTAAAATTGTAGAGAAGAAGGTATCTCATAGAACAAAATAATAGATTGAATAAGATCTATTATGAAACTTATTCAATGCATAAAAACTTCACTTTAATAATCCTTAATTTAATTAAACTTAAATGGGAGAGATACATAATAAAAAAAATTTGAAGTCATATAAAAACTCTTCTACGATCTATTGACTTAAATCGTAAAGAGTACAAGTATTGTAGATAATTAATTAATGGAGGTTAAACATCGACCATTTGTATAATTTCAAACCCGAATTTTTTTTTTGAATAAAAAATTCATTACAGGATTGAAGAAACTAATTAGATTCGAAGCCGAAAGAACTAGCAAGGAAACTAGAGTAGTACCTAGAGATTATCGGTAAAAGATGGGAGTTAAGGCACGGCTTGTTTCGACAGCAATGAACTCTCACGATCACAACATTCCAATAAATCTTCTAGGCCTCGTAAGAAGGAGCAAAAATGGAAGTTAGGAATGGGAACTGCGAGATAAGAGTTTCGGTTAGGACAGCTGGAGTCGTACCTCCACTTCCTTTGGGCAGAGTACGATCGCAGACGTAAAGGAAGAAGAAGGCATACCGGGATTTAATCGTGACTGTTCGTTCGATCATTTGATTGAACGGTCTAATTGAATTAAATGAGCTGGAAATCTCCTCAGCTGTTCGATCTCATTAAGAAAGCACGCAACGGCCTGAATGAAGCAGCGCGACTATCCCGTGCATTGGATTTGTGCACGGGATCCGCGCGGTCTAGAATTTTAGCAGTTTGAAATTTTATTAAGTATTATATTAATCATTTTAAATACTATTTTATATTATTAAACTTTACTTAATTGTTTTATAAATTTAAATATTCAAATGCACTTCCAAAAATCTTAAATTTTCTCCCATACCTATTTAAGGGGTGAGAAACTCAAATGTGGAATCGAGTTTTTGATCAGAGATATATTTAATTTTCATAATTTTCTGAGTATTTAAATAATATTAAAATATTCGTAAAAAATTCGACGACTTTAAATGTAACAGCCCTATATTATTACCCAGTTAATTCTTAACTTTATGTATTAACAATTTAACAAATATGGGAGTATAACTATCGATAGGATCATACCTTATATGCCTTCGTCCATGAGAAAAAAATAGGGTTTGGGTTTGTGCTTGACTGAATCCTAAGCTCATCAATGGAAAATGTGGTATGTAATGAAGTCAGGTAGGTAGTAGTATAACAACCCTAATGTTGTTACCCATTAATTAATAATCTAATTAATTTCTTTTCTATTATAATGCTCTTTTATTAGTGTTAAGAGTATACACCTCAAATTTAATACAATTTAGAGATCATTTGAAATTTTCCAAGATTCATAATTTTTTTAATAATTTTGAGAATGTCTATTTTATTTAGACCTCAAAATTCAAATCGGAATCCGTCATTGGACTCATCACACTCAATCGGGGTGATATTTTGGGAGTATTTGTAAGTCATCAAATTTTTCCCGAATATTTTATTAATATTTAAATGCTCAAAAAATTAAGATAATTAAATTAACCTTCGATAAAAAATCTGATTATATTTTTGAGTTCCTCACACTTCAATTAGGCAAGTGTGAATGTTTGAGATTTTTCGGAGTCCGTTTGATTATTTAATTGTGTATAATTAATTAAATTAACTAAGGTATTTAATATAATTTAAATTATATTTATTTAATTAAATCCTAACAAATATTTTCTAAAAGGCGGGGCTCCGTGCGTAAGGCCAGCGCACTAGATAACGGTCCACCTCAATCGTGATCATTCTGTCTTTTTAATGACGGATCCTACGGTCGCGAATCGACCCGATCCACTGTGAATGATTTGGCCATTAAATTGATTGATCGAACGAGCGGCCAAAATGCATTTCTTGTACGTCTCCCTCATGGTCGCGATCACACGCTCTGCGCAGGCAGGGGCCGTGCTACGATGCCCTGCCAAGCCTTGACAGCCCTCATTTAGTCTTAGGAATTCATTTCCTTACCTACATTTCTCTATTTGCGCTACTGTCGTGTTGCTGGAGTGTGCTTAAGGCTTAGGGAGATTGATTCAAGAGACTGGAATTAACTCTAATCTACAGGATCAGTGATTTATGGAACTTCCAATTATATTCTTAATTATACCTTATCAAACTTTATTATCCTTATTTCAATCTTTACTGTATCGATTATTAAGGTTTGATTGAGCTCGATTAATCTTAATCGAGCTCAATCGATTGACCGACTGATTTGACTACGGGAGCCACTCGAGGTCCGACCCATCGGATCTAGAGCTTAACCGGGGCCTGATTCATATCTCGTTAAGTAGGCCTTGGCAAGGGCTTCATGCTGGTGTGCGAACCGGGCTCAGGGACCTCCGGGTTCGATCGGAGATCCAAACCCTAAGCGTGTGTCTCAGTGCTAGCATCGAGATGAAACAGTCCAGATCGCTCGGGCCTCGGTCCGGGCTTCCAAGTCGAACCAATTCGATTTAATTGTGGGCCGCTTCTTCATTGTAGTGTGTCCCGCAATGACACGTGGTTTCCCTATGGAACGATGTGTGGCGTTTGTGTCAGCCCCGAAGACCGCACTGACTGCCGCCTTTTCCATTTGGCGTTGTCTCGTTGTCCGTTAGTCCAGTTTTCCGCCCCTCTATTTTCTGTGTCATGTTTAATTTCTGTGTAGTTATCTATTAATGATTAATGTAAATTAATTAATGATTGCTGTGAGTTTAATTAATGTTAATTAAATGAAATTTTTTATTTCATTAATAACTTTAAATACACACATCTAAATAGTACAAATTTATATATCATTTTGATCAAAAAAATGAGATGAATAAAATAGCATAATTCAATTTAGATTTTAAACCTTAGTTTTCTTAATAACTTTTTAGCCCTAATTAGGAGTCCTCCAAACTTTAAAATTCCAATGTTATCTGCTTTTGACATACTTAGTGTCATTCTTTTTCTTAAACAATAAGGATTTCATATTTATTTATATTATTTTATTTGGACAACAATTGAAAATTTTAAATATTTAGCTCCTTAAATAAATTAATTTTATAATTTTGTTGTTAATTATGCTTATTTTAGATTTTTAAACCTTATGATAGCAAATATATCTCATTTTAATTACTTTTCATATATTTCAATTGTATGTTTGAGACTTGAATTTCATAAATTTAATGCTTTTGTACTTAGCAAATAATTGACTTAACCTTCAACCTTTGGAGAGATGCTATATGATTGATTTTTGTAACTTGATTTATTTATGATCTTTAGAGCTAGATAACATTCCCAATTAGTATAGATAACATTGGTACTTATTTAATTGTAGGACACGAACCTAATAGGTTTAGTTCACAATGATTAGATTGAATCTTAGTTCAATTCCCTTTTAGCTCTTAATATTCATTTGAGCCCTCTAGGATTGGAATAGAAGTTCCCTAGCTCTCCTAATATATTTTAGATATCCTATAGACTTCATTAACCTACAACCTATAGTAAACATAGAGCTTGTAGCTTATAATCTTTCTCCTTCCATATACTTAGACTTCTCATATTACTTAATTTTAGCTAGATTATTGATTGATTTGGATAGATCCTTTCAATTACAACCTATTTGAATGAGTCTAGTAACTAGAACCTTAACTTCCATTTACTTTAGTATAGTAATTCCTTAACCTAATCTTTTCCTACTAGTTCCTTAAGCCTTAAATCTAACAACATATAATGATTTTTTGGTTTAGAATTAGTGTATGATTAGTTTTATTTTTGCATTAATATACTTATAAACTATTTTGTCATTTTATAAATTAAATCAAACTGCTACTTTCCATAACTCTAATCATTTATATTATTACTTATAATTGACTTGAGATCAATATCTCTAAGTCAATTGGGAGCTTAATGTAAAGACCCACTTAAGTAGTAATAAGTGAAACTCTTAAATATCGAGACACTTTTTCAGATAACGGTAGAGTTCCTGATAAGAACTCCAAAGTTAAGGGTGCTCATGTGGGAGCACTCCTAGGATGGGTGACATATTGGGAAGTTATCTTCTGGGAGCAAAATTATGAGGTATTTCAAGCTAAAGTGGATAATATCTTAGTGCTTAAGAGTTTGGGCTATTATAAATAATATCAGAGTAGGCCATATGGTGTCAGATAGGAGCTAAGTGTCATACAGAGTAAAGTACCACTTCATATGAGTAGCTACTTGAACCCATGATGGTTAAGGTACTACATGGTTGTAGGTACCTTTTGAGTTAGTAGGGGTCAACTCTAATCCTATCTACCCAATAGATGGTTCTTGGATATATGTGGGGATACTAATGAAGACTTTAGTTACTTAAGTTAGAGAGATTGTAATGACCCACTTAAATAGTAATAAGTGAAATTTTTAAATATTGAGGTACCTTTTCATATAATGGTGGAGTTCCTGATAAGAATTTCAAAGTTAAGTGTGCTCACGTGAGAGCACTCCTATAATGGGTGACCTGCTGGGAAGTTATCTTATGGGGGCAAAACTGTGAGGTCTTTCAAGCTAAAGCAGATAATACCTTAGTGCTTAAGAGTTTGGGCTATTACACTTAATTAGTTTCAATCATTAAGTTAGATCATTAAAACTAAATAATAATAGATATCACATAATTTATAATTATATGTTTTTCCTTGAATGCAAAGCTTCGTATTGAGATTATATACTTGAACATACATATAATTGATTGTGTATAAATAAAATATTCTTAACAAAACATAGGAGTTCTTTTTGGTGATAGCCAAGGGTAGGCTTAGGGGAAATATAAGGAGACCTCACATTCTCAGATGATGAATTTGAGTATTTATTTTCTATTTGAGACCCCATTTTCCGTACTAGTTAGGTAGACGTGCATGACTCCTCGCTTGTTCTGTAATTTTGCTCACATAATAGAATATTAAAATAACTTCAACAATTTGCATAATTGGGTCATCATAATCTTATTGATTGTGTGTACTCGTCATAGCCATTGAGTTATTGCAACTTTTCATAGTCCTAGGCTATGTATTCTTAGCCAAAGAGGCTAAGGTTTTCTTTTAATTCTTTACTTTGTACTTTTATTTTTTGTACTATGCTTTACTTACAGTTTTACTTTCATGCAATGTATGATGTTTAATTATATTTTATGTTTCATTGCTTTTCTTTACTTTACTTAGCATAATATTCATTAGACATATACATATTTCCATTTCATATTTTCATATGCACATTAGTAGTTTCTAGCCTTATTATGATACTTTTTCCCTTACTTGTTGTTGTAAGCTAGAGCAAATCTACTTATAAGTTCTTATTCATTTTCACATATTACTGTTCTTCCTTACAGTTATTTTTCCTTCTTACTTTCATGCTTTTATGCTCCATTGTAGATTTTAATTGTAAATTGTATATGTGATATCTAAATAAACTTTAATAAATTTTAGACAATCTTAAAATATACTTAAACTTTTTAGTCTTACCACCTTTTTCTTTTTTTGGCTGTGCATTACCGTATTTTAAATACCAAAATATACGGTAGATCAGGAGCATTTTCGGAGCAGTGGAACTGGACCTCGTGCTAACTTTAAAGATTTATTTTCTGCTTCCGCATTTCTTTCCATTTATTGTTTATGTAAGAAAGTGAATTTTACTTATTTGCTCTTTAATTTCAAGTTTGTAATAATTTAATTTTCTGTAATATTTTTACTTATTTTGCGATGAATTTACTTTCATATTTAAACTGCTTGGATTGGATAAGTAGATGAATGCATATATCTTCTTCTTACATGTAAACTTCTACTAGCTTGTAATTTCATTTTCTTCTATTTCTACTTTCTTGTATATCTCCTACTTACAAATTATTTCTATTTTCCCTACTTCTCTACTTTCATCTTTCTTCTTCCTCCACTTCATCTTGTAACTTAACACCCTCACAAAGATTCTTAACCACACAGCACTCAATAGTTGGGTTGGCTTAATTCTAACTCGGTGTTAAGTGTTGTGGTAGCGCTCCACTATTGGATTATTTTTCAAATCAAATATTAGGGATGCTACAAGTAGAGGCTGAGAGGTGAGCTAGAGGAGGTACGACCGTCCCTGCCTGCGCCTCTATCACGCCATGATCGGGCATAGAGGAGGCATACAAGGAGCGAATAAGAGTCGTCCGATCGATTGCTCGATCGAACGATTCATGGCACAGATTACACAGATCAGATCATGGCTGCACGAACTAAATGCATGTGATCGAACGACTGAAAGAAAAGGCACATTGACAGAGTTAATAATAATAAGAAATTAATATTAAATATTAAAATATTATTAAACTAAATACATATTTAATTAATCAAAATTTAAATAATTAAATGGACTCCAAAAAATCACAAAATTTCACCCTTACGTAATTGAGGGGCGATGAACTCCAAAATGCAATGAGATTTTTGATCAGAGGTCGATTTAATTATCATACTTTTCTGAGTATTTAAATAATATTAAATATTTGGGGAAAATTCGATGACTTCCAAACATCTCCAAAATACCACCCTTAGCAAATTTTAAGGTGATGAGTCCAATGGTGAACTCCGATTTTGATTCCGTGGTCAAAATAAAATAGGCATTCTTAGAATTATCAAGAAAATCATGAATATTTGTAAATCTCAAATAATCTCCAAATTGTACCAAACTTGAGGTGAAGGCTTCTAATACTATTATAAGAGTACTAGAAGTGAAATGGAGTTAATTAAGCTTCTAATTATATGGTAACACCAGTAGGGTTGTTATAATTTTGGGCATCAAACACCCTTCCAACAAAATTTATGCAAACCATGACACCCTCACACAGTTCTGCCCATAACCCCATTAAATAGTCATTAAGAAAATATAAAATAATATTCATTATATCCATAGTATCCTCATAAACATTTTCATAGAGTTTTGCCCAATTCCAACTTTATTTGACTCACCAAACAACTTTCAAAAGTTGAAAGTTGTTTGTGCCACCACTTATTATTTAAGTCTATTAGTTTTTTACTTTATTTTTGTTATGCCTTAGTAAGTGATACCAACATGTCCGATCATGAGTCGTAGGAGGACCCTACTTGCTAGATGGAGTTAGTTTAAGATGAGGATCATGTGTAGTTGCTTTTACTTTTAGTCTTTTTTATGAGAGAGAGAAACTTTCATATTTAATATCATATTAATTATCTTGATGATTTTTATTTTCTTTTTGCGATGAATGTATTTTTGGACATTATTTTCTTGATGAGTAGATTGTAGATGGATGTCTTTACTTTTCCTTTTTTATAATGCATTGTTGTGCTATCAATATGATCCCGGGCTTAATTAATGTTTAACATTGAATTAGTTTTACTAACAGCAACGAGTCATTACAAGAAGTAACCAAGTTATGTCATAAAGTCTATCATCATATAGAGATGATAAGTATAATTTGACTTCTATTAAGTAATCATACATTAATTAAGGAAGATTAGAACCATACAATCTCAACATGAAGCATGCAGTCTTTAAATGAAGTTATTCATAAGCAAGATATTTATGCATATCTCATTTAATTTTGATGATTATAAAGAAGATTTTTATCTAAGCTAAGCATGCCATTTTTATCATATGCATTTTCTTTCTTATAGAGCATCAAACTATCAATGAATATATAGATATATTAAATATTTAAGCTATTAGATTAGCTTAGGCCACAAACATGATACTTAAGCATAGATGATCAATCCATACGAGTGATTAGCTATTAAATTAAACATGCAAGTTTTGTTAACTATGCTAAATAATGGCTTCCATGGAATCTCCATTAATAGATGAACCAATAATTATCACTGATTAAGCATGGTATAAAATAGCTCCTATTTTAATTATCTAATTTATACATTAACTTTATCTATGACAAAATAAAATAGCAAATATATAATTATTAAGCATAATTTTAGAAATTTTTTTGTAATGTTTGCAAAATTTTCAAAATTTTCCTAGTTAATTTAGATATAATTTAATTTATTTTAATTTTAGAAATTTATTTATTTATCAAAAACCAAAATATTTTGTCATTTTTGGATTAAGCACATCCTAATTAGCTATGAGCAAAAAATTTATGAGTTAAATTAAATTTACTATACTAAAAATAATATATATATATATATATATACAATTTTTAAGAAATTAATTATACAAAAGAAAATGGCGATGGTAACAGGGGTTAATGACATCTATCCTTAATAGCCGATTCAACATATATGGCCATTTGCCGCTGAAGCAGGCGACCTAGATTGTGCCAGTCATCTGATGACGTTAATGGCGAAAGTGATAGGTCTAACGGCCGTTAACAATGCCATTAACCGGTGAAGATATGAAATTTGAAATTTTAAATGCAAAATTTGGATCAATCACTTATCAAAATTGGGCAAATTTAGTGTATACGGATTCCTCTTAATGAGATCTTTCATTTGAGACCCTTAATTGCAATTTGGTTGAGTGTATAAAATTTATTATTTGGAAAACCAAATTTCACATTTTTATCACTTTATGGCTAAATTTGTATATTTTTTAAAAATCTCAAAATTCTTATCATCATAGAGCAGAAATTTGACCCATATGATGATAAATTTCCACCTATTAATTATAGCTATCCAATTTTCCTATGATCAAATTTTAATCATTTTATTGATCCTAATATGATATAAATAGCCTCAAATAATATTTAAAAATAATATTTAAAGGTTGAAATAAACTTTATTCTATCTATTTGAAACTCTATTCAAGGTTAATCCTAAGCTAGCAAACCTTCTTCTCTTCTCATTTCCTTGACCTTCAAAGCCACATCATCACCCTCCAAAACCTCACATCTTCATCTTAAATCATTTCTAAGGATCAAATGAGCCTTTCAAAAGCTTCAAACAATCTAAGAGAAGAGAGCCAAAGATTTATCATCTCATAAGAACATCTCTTAAGATAATCCCCTCACGTTCTTTCTCCTACACTCTCATCACCATTAAGAGATTAAATATTGCATGGTGAATTTTAAATTTTATTTAAATTATCTTAAAGATCAAATTTTAAATCAAGTTTAGTTCTCATGAAAACTTCTTTAAAAATCTCAAATATTCTCATATGAGAAAATTGATAATATTAAATATTTTTTATATTAAATATTATTTTATCCACAAAATAAGTTTTGTCATATATATGAATGATTGATGATGTATGAATCATATATATGTTATATTGTTTCATTTAAAGAAAAATATAAAATTCAATTTTTTCCCAAAATTTCTTACCTTATTTATATGAGCTTTTATCAAACTTTGAAATTTGATAATTCTTTCTTTAATTATTTTCAGTACTTGAAATTAGTTTTAATTATTGTCCTTATATTAGGTACAAATCATTAGAAGATAATATTCTATGATTTGATCTCTATGGTAATCAAAATTAACTCCAAAGTTCACCAAGAATTTGAATTTTTACAAAAAAATATTTTTTGAAATTTTATCCCAACTTTAACCTACTATAATTTTTATTCTATGTATAATAAGGTGCTTATTTTTAGTATGCTTATTATTGGTAGTATTAGCAACAAATCATCTTTAGATCCCATCAACTAAGAATATCATTTAGGCATTCAAATTAATAGTTAAAGATTCACAAAAAAAAAAAAAAACTAATTCAATTTATTCAAACATAACTTTCAAAATTTAAGATAATTTCTTAAGTTCTTAAAGTTTAACATGCTTATTCTTGGTTTTATTATGAACAAACTTACTGTTGATAATAGGAGTTAAAAATGTCATTAAGATAATTTCTTAAGTGCTTAAAGTTTCATGAAAAATTAAATTTTTTTACTTAACCAAATTTTTGAGTTTTTCAAAATTTTTCTTAATATTTAGATGATTGTAACTTTCAAAATATGAGAAATTAAATTATGAAATTTGACATGAATATTCTATAATCTATTGAGAACAAAATATCTTTAGACACCAAAGGATAATAAGCATTTTAAGAGCATCTTTTTTATATCACAAACCAAAAATTCATAATTTTAACAACCAAATTTAGAGTTTTTCACAAAAATGAGATTTCAATCTCAATATTTAGTATTTTTACAATCTAAGTATATTGCTCATTATATCTATCATAAATAATCTATTTTTTGACTAAATATTAATATTTTACTTTAATTTGAAAAATTTCAAATATTTAATTTATAAAATAAAAAATTTCCTAATAATAACCTAAAATTTTAATCAAATAAATATTAATATAATTAAATTATAAAATATCAATATGATGATTTAAATTGATATTTAATAGATCAAATCAAGTGAATTATTATGCATTATCAAATAAGTCAGGAATATAGATATATTTGTCAATTTTACTTCATTGTATATATTTTAAACTTATTCCATTTGAATTATGATTTATGGAATTTTGATTCGCTTATTGCTTAATCAATTGCAAAATATTATCATAAGATATGTGACAAAAAGATGAAATATATCATTATATGTGATATTTGTTTTTGAAGAAAAAAAAGAAACATTAAACATTTGTACAGATTGAGCCGACTATTAACTCTGGGCGATATAAGGAGAGATTTAGCCCTTTTAGGAAGTGGGCAAATTCAGAGAAAAATCATATCAAAATTTGAATAAAATGCTAGTAAATTACTAAAAGGTAGTCGTAAAGATTTCTAAAGACTATGCCTATGGGTTTACCCATTTGGGCACAAAGGTTTTCGAACTCGGCTATGTCACATATGGATTTTGATGAGATTTATTTTATGCTTTTATATATGCTTAATTCAAGTCTAACATGGCGTAAAATTGGTTAAATTTGTCAAATATTTATGTTTCCTTACTTTTGATACAAAGCCATTTATATAACTTTTGATATTGATTTATACTTGATATAGAATGCTAGAAAATAACTCTTATAAGATAATATATATACCCCTACCTAACTAGTATTTATTGTTAAATTTTCAGGTTTTGAGAATTGAACATAATATCAACTTGGGTAAAGAAAGGGCTTGAGTTAAATAAGTGAGCTGGAGTTGAATATTTTATTTAACTTTTGATGTATTAATGAACAAATCATATATATATATATATATATATATATATATATATATATATATATATATATATGTGTGTGTGTGTGTGTGTGTGTGTGTGTGTGTGTGTGTGTGTGTGTGTGTGTGTGGCTATATATGGTTATTTATAAACTTATTATTATGTTGTCTTTATTACTAATGTCTTAAATACAAATTATTTCTTAAAAATTCCTGAACTTGATCACTCGACTGTCACCCTCTCCCGCTATCTCTTCAACTAAGGAAAATTAAGGGAAAGCTTCACTGTTAAGGAAGGCTTACCAGAGGTATAAGATGAGCTCCCAAGGCTTGTATGAAGCTCTCAAAGAATGGATCGACCTCTAGTGGTTTGATCTTTACTTGGGCTAATCCAAGTTAGCCCAAAATGGCTGGACGAGTGCTCTCAATTTGTGATGAGAATTGAGTCCCAAAGTTTAAGTAGCTGGGCCATAGACTCTACTAGATCTTAGGTTATTGTTGGTAGATTAGGAAAGAGATCACTTAGTTGGGGTGGCCAGAGGATTGCTAGAAAAAGGTTGAACTATAAAGGGAGGCAATGATGGGATTGAGTGGTATGATTTCAGACCTTAAAGTTAACAAGGATTATAATGTTTGTTATGGCTCTAAATAAGGCTTTTCCAGCTCAGTCAGGTGTTATGGTCAACTAGTATGGATGATGATGATAAACCATGACATTATATGGTTTGGATTCATCCAGGTTGTTGGGGGTGCTAATGGCCACAACAAATCACATGGCCTAGTGCACTGGCCATGTGGAGTTCATTGAGACCAATTCGAGGTTAAGAGATTGATCATATGACCTAGGGTGATGTGGGGCTCCTCATGTTCATGCGGTGAGATTATGCTAGAACAAAGATCAGAACTTGTGGAATTTTATATCATTGACATATCTTCACTCAAACATTGGAATTTATTTATCATTATGTTTTAACTATAATTGTTGGATCTATCCTTGAAATGCGACGGCTATGATTCATTCTCTATTTTAATATATGTCTTCACAACCATTGTATTTTATCTAATAACTATTAATCTTTTTGTGATTTGATTAAATGATGATTGTTGGATCAAAAGTATGATATAACGATCTGTTTACCACCCGCTGTGTAAGGATCCGATGTTGGGTTTATAGAAACTGATTCAACATTAAGTTCACAAATCATCCAACCATATTGATATTTAAATGAGATAGTGATAATGAAATATAACAATATTTTAATTTACATGAGAGCCATACAATATAAATAAAGAAATTATTCATCAGTCCATATCATTCATCATTGAGATCACATATTCATATTTATCTACATACAGAGTTAAATGATATACAAGTACTTGTTTATTAAAATTGAAAAGTAAAAATGAATTGCTAAAAATTAGATGTAGTATTCTAAAGCCACAAAAAATTCAAAAAATCATAAGATAGGCATATCTTGCTCCTCAATCTGCTCGTGAACTGACATTTGTCAAATATGCTATGAATTAAATATCATTAGTTGTAACTAACAATTATATGATATCACAATTTATATTTTTATATGTTATATATATATATATTATGTATGACCAGTGAAATTTGAATCAATGACCTGAGATAATAAATAATGAGCCTCAATTACTGGGCTACAACATCATTCACAATAAAATTATATGATTTTTAAATAAAAGATTAAGCAATACATACACATTGAATAAAAATTTTAACATTGAATAAAATTATATAATATCTGAGCATTTAAAAGGGTACATATATGAAAAAGATTTTCAATAGAATTTTGTATGATTTTTGAAGCATAAATTGTATTGCTTGGGCAAGGTGCATGTATAGTTTTGGGATCATTAAATGCATATATAGTCTCCTTCTTTCTATGCTTGTCTCCTTGGTAAGGTTGCAATATAGTTTTATTATTTCTTTAGATGTCTAGCTCCATCATAAAGCCATCTATACAGAACTAAGTTAATTCCATTAAAAGGAACTCATGTATGTAAATATTAATATATTCAATATGCAATTTTGCTTATGACATTTTAAGGAATAAAATAGATATTAAAATGACAGCAATTAAAAATCATAATAAAAGCTCAAAGTGGTGCTAAGTAGATGTAAGAAAGCAAATAAAAGTAAATTATAATAATGATACCTTCTTTTCTTTATTGTTTTGATAATTTGATCAAAAATTGAGTATATTCTTAAAATTTATTATTTATTTTATTAGCTTATGATTTACCATCAATCACTTTTTTAGTTATATAGTTTGTCTGTTATTTCTAACATCTTAAGCTTAATTCCAACTTTTATCTCTTTATTATTTGTTTATTTATATATTCATGAATTTATATTAATTTCATAGGTATACTTATATTCACATAAGTATTTTTATAAAGATAAAAGTATATATATATACAAACACATATATATATATATATACACATACATATATATTTATATATATAACTCCATATATTATGGAGTCTCTTTCATGTATGTATGTAATTATGAGAGTTTTATTCATATATATATATGTATTTACATCTATGTATTTACATATATATATTATATATATATATATATATATATTACTTCTATAATGTATATAGTTAGTACATTTATTATTATTATGTTTTATTTAGCTCATAGAAGTGCATACAATTTGTTTATATGTTGAAAGAAATTTACATCGTTATATTTAAAAAATTAATCGAAATAAAATGCAAAACAGTAGCAATACAGATCATATTTATTTTTATTAGTCACAAAATCATAAGACATCATAAAGGAAATACTTAAAAAAAAAAACAGTTTTGTGTATTGGATCATTTGCTTTCATTAGTCTCATTTAGTTTTGTTTAGTTTTGGCACTCGAATTTTTCCATGATAAAAAATTATCGATTTTGTGTGTAGTTGGGCTCGATGAAGTGCACCGCCCACTTCTAGCACTATTTTCCGCTGTTCCAGTCTCCGTTGCACCTTCCGCCATGTGCGAATATCCCGTTTCCGAGTCAAACGAAGGGAGAGTAGCAGATCAAGACGGCGATGAAAACTCTTCTCACTCGCCGCCCAAATTAGTCGCGGAGGTTCGAACACCGCAGGATCTAGTTGCCAAGGCAATTGCACCGGTGAAGGCTGAATACATAAGGCCACCTCCTTCAAGAACAGCCCTTACAGTCGTGGTTGATGGAAGAGCCCGCGATGGTGCGGCGGAGAGAAAGTCTGCTCCTTCTGGCGTGGTCAATGAGAAGAAGTCCAAGAGGCAGCTTAAGAGGGAGCGGAAGCAGGTAGGTGCTGAAGAATAATTTTTCATTTTTAGAATGTTTTCAAACCCGGAACTGTAACTGGTTTAAAGATCAACCTGTTCGAATGGCTGGTTAAGCGCACTTATCGATTTCACAGGGCATATATTCTTGGAAAAAATGAGGGAAATTGCCCAATTCAATAGGAACAAAGGGATCAAAAGCGAACAGGCCGTCTCTAAATTGTTGATAGGGCGAGCTATCAAACCATCTATTTCAACATATGGGCTAAGATCAATGCAATAGCATCTATACCGTGCCAGCCATGTCATTAAAGGAGACCTCACTCCGAATTCCTATTCGTTGTCCAATTTGGCTTACAACGAGAAACCCACAACTTCTTAAAAACAGTCTATCAAAAGGTAATAAAAAAACAGTAGAAGATCCAAATTCCAGAAGAAAACATCAGACAGCCCCTGAAATTAGAAAGGGAAAGATGAGAAGTCATAATAAGGATTCCAATAAATCACCCTTTAGCCAAATAAGCTTAACCACCTGTAATGATAAAAAGCTAAACGAGACAATCAACCATCTGCCAACAATGGAAAGTCATATATATATATCTATATATGTATATATATATAGATATATAAATTGAAACAGCTAGATTACTCCTTGCATGCCAACAACAAACATAAATCTGCATGATTCGTTTCATTTATAGGTGTTCTTCATTTGCTTAGAATGTTGGACTCCTGAAATTAGATATTTTAGGGCAAGGGTAGAAGAACACCAAGCTGTATCAGATAATCTGCGTTCATTGTACTCCTCCAAATATTATATACCAGTTAGCTTATTATCAGAAGAGAAAGCTCAGGGTACCATTTCCCATATACGGAATGAACATATTCCAAAAGCTGCGCAAGGCTTGAATAAAACAAAAAATTAGAATAAAAAAAAGAACCTTCCACATTAAGTTAAGAGCAAATGGGCATTGAACAGGTAGGTGTCCATGGGATACAAGTTTCATTCCACAAGGTTGACATATAGCATATCAAGTTAAGCCTCTTTTAATTAGAATATCAACCATTTTAACTTTTAAAGTCATTACGAGTTGCTTTATAAATGGTACAATTAAATTTTAGTGATTATCTTTTGACTAGACCAGATTATACCACCAAATAGGAGGAAAATGACTAAAACATATTTCTTAACAACAACAAATGTGTGATCCTTATAATCAGAGAAGCCATACCCTCTCAATCGTCAATCTTAGCTGGAGCCATATAGGGAACCCAAGAAGAATGATTTTATTCACTGTCAGATTGGATGGAGGCAAGAGTTGAATTCTCTGACAAACTAAGTCGGTGCAACCATTCTCACATAGATCAGATGTTGGTTTCCCACCTAATCATGGTGAATGAAACAAGTACAGCCTGTTCCCCAAGCTACAGAATATTATAAAACAAAGGAGCTACTTTCTTAACTTTTTCCTAAGGACCAGAAATCAGCACCAATATTGTTATCCCTTAAGCATTAATGATCAGATTTCCATCATGAAGGCAGGAAACAAATGCCATTTTTATTTTTCCTTGACACATCACAAGTTTGCAGCCAATAAGAAGTGAGCTTAGTCTAGGTTAACCAACACGCCCACCCTCTTAGGAGCTGGTTAACAATTTTACTCATTAAGTCATATTTTATTAAATAAGATTCTGTTAAATAAAATTAACTTACTTCAGGAGGTAATGATTTTTGTAACACCCGAAGAGATATAAAGATGTCAAAACCAAAAATTATATATTCCAAACTGTGGATTTCAATAGGTATTTTGTTTGCAAATCCTACTATCAAGCTGCTAGAATTTTTTCTATTAACGATATACAAATTTTTCTTAGTTCTTTTTCCCCACATGGGGAGGCCTAAGCAGGTAAGAGAGAAGCAATAAGAAAGCCTGAAATTGAGTACACCAAAGAAGAGACTTGCACTAAAGACTTAAACTTTTCTTCAAATTATGCCTCAGTACTGGACACTTGAAAATGAACTAATCATTGGATTAAAGAATTAATAAACCTCTCTTCCGCCATGTCAACCACAAGAAGATCATTAGTTTAACAGATATGAGAGCTATACAAACTTCCATTATCAATAGGACAGAAAGAACCTTTCTCACTAGCATCTTCCATCAAGCATGTGACAGCCTATAGCCATTGTTAATAGAAAAGGGGAATGGGAAAGCCTTGACGTAAATCATCAGATGGAAAAAATAGTTATGCAAAGCACCATTAATGATTAAGGAGAATGACATAAGAAATCAAGCCTGAATCCGCTTAAGTAGAAAAGCTTTGCTTATCGAATCTGCTTTGCCATGTTTAGCTAAATGCACATAAATTTAGGTTAACAGGTAGTTGGCTGCCCATATCCTTTTTGTATACATTGCTTAATGAATATAGCCATTCACATAGTGATTTAGAATACCCAATCGATCTTAAAATCACAGATTCACTTAGTGAATAGCTTCACCATTGTTGGATGGTTGCAATAGAAAATTTATTTTGAGGTCGTCAATTAAATTTGCTCTCACAAAACTAAACCTAAAATTTGGTTAATATACAAAACATAACAAATCAGGATAATTTTAAATATAATATTAAGTTCTTGGCTGCAATTAGAATGTGAGCTTCATTGGATTGTCTAATATGTGTTTGATTTTTTTTTCAAATGTTTTCTTAGGATAATTTTAAAAAATCATGTGCTTGTGATCAAAATTTCAATGAACTTATGGGATTACTAATCTTTCACTTTTAATAATGGCAAAAATGATTTTATTGTTACATAAATTTTAAAAATTTATGATTTTATAAATTTATAATTTAATAGGATAATTTTAAATTTAAACTATATAAAATTGCATAAAATTTTCGTTCATTAATAAGGTTTATTAAATTACAAATATGCAAAATACAAAGATAAGAATAAGGCAGCACAAAAAAATCAAAGAATAAGAGTATCTTCTTATTAGCAAACACCTAAAAAGAATTTATTAGTCTCTCCCTCTTTTGGCTTCATCAAAAGTAAGAGGGAGACGGATTGTTGTTGGCATCTTGCTAGGATTTGGGAGCATAGTGGGGGAAAAGATCTTGGAGTTTCTGCGATGTTTATGAATTGATGATCATAATTGATGAACCTTGTGTTAGCACGATTCCATTAACTTTCTTCATAATATTAGCAGTTTTTCCAATGCTTATCAAACAAGGAACAACGATGGTTAAGATTTATCAATCGCTTATCAATGTCGAGAAGAGTGGCACTTGGTGAGGTCATTGATTTGAAGTCTCTGAGGAGATGGAAGTTTAAAGGAAGCTTCTTTTTTAATGTTATTGAAGCTGGGAAGGACAAAATTAGTGAACTATAGGTGGACAGATGTTTGTAGGGTGAGTTGATAGCATGCTATATTTTTGTTGCAAAATAGAATTTATGACTACCCTATAACAAACTTTGGGTTTTCCTTGGAACTTAGGATTGACTATACTATAGAGGCTTATAAAGATTGAAGAATAGCATTTATAACATTTAGATTTTGGTCGAAAGAATAAAGTATGTGATATAGGAAATCTAAGGGGTGGTATTTCTTTTTCATCACTCTTGGGCCGGTAGGTAAATCCATGAACGAATTGAACACAGTAAATATTGTAAGCATCTGTTTTAGGATAATGAAATGAACATCTCGTTCTCCTAAAAGCAGATTTTTCTCTTTAATGTCATGTGTAGAGTAGGTGATAAGTGGGTTAATGTGATATAGAGGCTACTAATAGAGATACTTAATTTTTATTAATTATTGTGTCAAGAAGTTGTTGTGGAGGTGTTTTTATAGGCTTATAACAGTTGCTTGATTGATATACACGGAAGGCATATTTTAATAAGTAGGAGAAATTTCTTGCACTATTTGCTCAACAATGTTGTGCATATCACTTTGTGAACTTCATTTCCAAAATTGGCAGGAAGTGTCCATCTATACATTTAACTAGTACTTTTGTGGTTCGCTTGCGAATTAAACTAGATTTGCTTAACAATTTTGGGTTGCCATGTGTGATGTCCTAACGCCGGTTCAGCGAGAACTGTCCCAACATCGAGTACTCACGTACCGCAGGATCATATTGAGCAATTTGAGAGAAAAAGAAATACACATACAAAAGTCAAAGATGTCTCATTCATTTTAAAATTTCGTATTACAAAAATCTTCATCACACATCACGAACATTGTTCAACTTCTTAGAAATAAGAGAAAATAAAGAGATAAAAAGTTAAAGTAGCGTCATCGTAGATCCGTCGGTAGTTTGATAATTTATATTTTAAAGTTTTTCTTCAAGCTCTCCCAAAAGTACCTGGCTTGGTATTGTTCAGAAACAATACCGAGATTGGAATTCTCAGTAATTAGAGAATACTCTAAGTATCGTAGTAACAAAATAATATTACATTTTTATAAAAGTAAAAATACGATTAGCGTAAATAAGGATAAGAATGCAGGAAAAGTAATGTAACATCGCAAATGAAATAAATAATTTTCTGCAAAAAAAAATATTATATTAGCACAAAGATGTAGGTTACTGATGTTATTTTTCCAGTAATTTATCACGAATATTGTTGATGATATCTTTTTTCCAGTAACAACCCACGAATATTGTTATTGATGTCATTTTTCAGTAACCCACGAATGTCACTGATGTCATATTTTCAGTGACCCACGAATATTATTACTGATGTCTTCTTTCCAGTAATAACTCACGAATGTCATTGCTGTCATTTTTCCAGTGACCCACGAATGTTATTACTGATGTCTTCTTTCCTGTAACAACCCACGAATATTATTACTGATGTCTTTTTCCAGTAATAACCCACGAATGTTATCACGTTGGTTCCGAACAACCAACCAAGCTTCAAATTAGTTTGGCTCGAAGCAAATAAGCGAAGCTAAGCAGCAATAAATTATAAAAAAAAGTAATACATATCGTATACTGGGTACTTTTATTCTTTAAGATCTAAAGTTTGACAGTTCGACTTTTGGATCTGCATTTAGATTTTAGATATTTTTAAATTAGCCTTTTTAATCCAATGTTTTTAGGAGTAATTACTATATTCTTTTCCATTCTATTTTCCTTTCGCTTTTACATTAGGTTAGCGATATTTTTATGATAATAATAATAATATACAAATGTAAAAGATAGAATGGAAATGTCAGAAATTAAATTGCAGAAAGTAATAATAATAATACATTAGAATGAAAGGTGTTTGAATGAAAAAATAGTCATCTTATAACATATGCAGTTGTTTATCATTATTGATTAATGATAACAATGCTAATGTGATGACATAAAGTTTATTTAAGTATAAAAAGGTATACATAATAATATTAGCGAAATCTTCTCATTTCCTTCTCCTTTTACCTAAGATAGTATTGCCGGGAGGCTGAGGGGGCCGGACGGCTGTAGGAGGTGGCCGAAGTGGCTAGCAGGTGGTCGGCAAGAGGAGGGCTGCTGCTGGAAGGGGAGGGCTGCTTCTATTTGGAGGGGTTTGAGAGGTGTAAGGAGGGCTGCTGCTGTTTTGGAGAGCCAGGAAAGGGGCTGGTTGGTTTGGAGGGTCCGAATGAGGTGGTCGGGTTGCTGCTGGGGCTGGTGGCTGGCTGGCAGCAAGGGAGAGGGGCTTGTGGGGGAAAGAGGGCTTGAGGGGAAGGGGGGGTGAGGGGGTTTAAGTAGAGGAAGTGGTGCGGGGAAAAGAGAAGAGGAAAGATCAAGTGGGGCCCTCCTAGGCGCTGA
Source organism: Gastrodia elata (assembly GCA_016760335.1). Classification (NCBI taxonomy): domain Eukaryota; kingdom Viridiplantae; phylum Streptophyta; class Magnoliopsida; order Asparagales; family Orchidaceae; genus Gastrodia; species Gastrodia elata. The sequence continues at coordinate 92,597,337 of CM028670.1, read as the reverse complement.
ACAGTTGCGCTGCCTGCGCTTGGGAGGCGAAGGGAATCTGGAAAGTTCGGAGGGTGAGGGAAGAGAAAATCCTCAAGGAAAATTAGAATATACTTAAAATTAAAATTTTCGCATTTTTTCTCTGTTTGGCGTCCAAATGCAACGAAATTTGACACCGAGGTGCGTTATGATGTAATGAACACCCTCGAGCTAAAAATTTTCGATTCAGACAATTATTTTATTTTTTTATTAATTTCTGAACTTTTAAACTTCTAAAATTAATTTATGTTAAACTGACGATCAAAAATTGATAAAACTTTATGAACAGTTTTTAAATAATATCTTTAACATAACGATACGAAAATCGATGAATTGGACACGTATTTCAATATTCTTGATTTTTACTGAATTTAAGAAAATTCGGAAAAATAAAGCGGGAATTTTCGTTATCCGGATTTCTCTCAAACTATGGCACTTTGATCCAAATATTTATTTTATCTAGAGGTATTTTTGTTTGCCATAATTTGAAATTCCCGGGATCCTGATTTCTTAGGCGGGATTTGACCTAATTTGCAAAGTAATACACCATGTCGGTAAAGTGCACATTTAATTTAACGGTTTTTGTATATCAATTAATGAACATAGAATTTCTCAGCGATATATAAAATCTAATTGATCTTACAAATCATTCATTCTCTTGGAAATTGCTTCATTGTCACTGGGTGATCTTTGCAAAAAGTATATTTTCAGATTTTTTAAATTTATTTAAGCTTAAAATTTGACAGTATGAAAAAAAAAAAACTCTTCCATTGCAACTAAAATGCGAGCTCCAATGGATTGTCTAATAGGCGCTTGATTTTCTTCGATTGATTCATATGTAATAAGATCATTTGAATAGGGAACATTAGTCTAGACAAAATTATGTTTTTGTATTCATAAATTTAACGAACTTATGGGGTTATCAAATCCAACGTTCAAAGATTATCGAAGTAATTTTTATGATAGTACTTGAGGACCATTTTTTCTACAACAGAGTTGGAAGCATATATAGCTGTAATGCAGAAGAGATAGATAAATTGAACTTGATGTCGATGATTTGAGAATGGAAAATGAGCAGTACAAAGGCAATCTTCACATTGCTTCATTTGATCCAATTTGTAGCATCAACAAATTAGCAAAGTTATTACTATTTTCCTCTCTGTCAAATAAGAGATACTTGTTGAAAGCAAAATTCTTGAGCTCTGTCGACTGAACTTTAGTGTTCAATAAATCTGTAAGGTCAAGCTTTATGATCGAAGACCAATTTTTGACAGTCCGTCTCGGGATTTTGAGTAAAAATTCCTAACATTTCATGAAATTATGGTAAGCTTTTTTATTGTAATAATGGATATATTGACATGAGAAACAGTCATTTACCTGAAGGAGGATCCTCTACAACTTGATCTGAGGGTTTGTTTTCAGTTGAAGTAATATCAATTATAAGTGGGTCATCTATTAAAACCAGTCTTTCATTTTTAAGAAGTAAAAAGCGAGGGGCTGTGCGGTGAAAAGGTGCCATATTGAGAAGGTATAATATCTGCAAGTGATGCAGCTTAAGAGGGTAGTAGAATAAGAAGCATTCAGGTTGATAAGAACTTGAAGGTGGCGGAGGTGATGGGGGAATAGTCAGGGAGCAGAAGGTTGAGCATTCAGAGCAGAGGATCATTGGATAGAGAATTGGATGGGTTAGATATGGGCTAACAAGGAATTGATCGTTGAACCATTTTGGATCTATTTCTCCAGCAGTTTCTTTAGACACTTATTTCTCCATTTTTGGAGGAGACTTCTTGGGATCAGATTGTCTAGGATTGTAATTAAAGTGTGTGAGAATGAGTTACATACTATACAAACAGTGGATTTTTAGTCATAAATCACATTTGGGGATATTTGTTATCCATCCACATCAATAAATAAGGAATCAGGAAGAAGTCTGGAAGGTAGAGTATGACCATAGATTTTATCAATAGTAAGCCTAATTGGATCTATGTTTAGTAGATCTATAAATAAAGGAGTGCCAATCACGTTAGAAACTCCAACTTATGCTCATAGGGGGAGAGGGAGGTTTGTGAATTTGCCCAAATTGGGATTTCTTCAAAGGATTTAGTAAATAGCCGGGAGTCAGGAGCCTTTTTTGACGAGGAAGGGGCATTCGTTATAGAACCATGGACCATACAAGTACAACACAACAAAAAAAATTTATTTTCTAATATTCAATCGTTTCCCATGACATTCTTTAAAGTAGAACTGCATGCTTTTTATCAATAAAGAATTCAATCAGGCAGCAATTCCAAAATTTAGTACTTTTCTGAGCATCCTCCGTGGTAACATAGATGACCATATCAGTTGTGGTATGTATGGCAGCTTGAGGTTCATCAATGTTGGGATTTTCTTTGTGATTTTCCAAATCCTAATAATTGACAATAGAAGGGGAGGAAAATTGGTCTTGTCAGCATTGGTGAAGAGTAGTGGAAGTCCGGAGATCCTAGGTCCCCAAGAAAATATCAAGGCAGACCCAACAATATGAGAAAACGACATGGGGGAGAGATGAAGTTTTGCAGCTGACATAGCCTTGTGCAGGCGATTGTGCCACTTCTATTAAAAATTAAGGCGCTAATTTATGCAAACATGTTATTTCTTATGTTGGACAATGACTCGTGTTATTAGAATCTATGTTTATGTTTCATACTTATTAGCTTCTATGCATCTGTTTGTGGCAACTTGGTGATGTTTCTATAATCACTGCATAGAACTGTAAACTGATCTTACACAACATTTTATGATAGTAAAATTTGCGTCTTGTTTGTGTGTGTGCTTTTTAATTTGACTATGTAATTGCAAAAAGTGAAGCAGGACCATATTTTAGTTTTTTATTGCACTTGTATTTGTATTGCAATTTTAAATGCTTAGCATAGCTTTAGCAGTTTTGTTATAATTGTTTAGTGTGTTAGTTTCAATTTAACAATTTATTCAGGAGAAAAACTCTGTGGTTAATATTTGTCCTGAGGTTGCCAAAAGTGGCAAGACAGATGGATGCCATTTTGGTGCAAACTGCCGCTTTAATCATGATATGGATGCTTTCTTGGCTCAGGTGCTTTTTTCTTTGACAAACTCATTTAATGATTGTTGTTGATTATTCTTCATTGTTAGCTTGTAGTATCATAGTTGTAGTGCTGAAAATAATGGCAATTTTTTGTGCAGAAACCACCAGATCTTGATGGGTTTTGTCCTTTTGTTACTAATGGAGAGTTGTGCCCGTATGGAGTGGCTTGTAGATTCTTATGTACACACAAGGAATCCACTGAAGCAAATTTGGATATTCCTAAGCAGACCTCTGAGATTAATGTTCTGAAGAAAGATTTGCAACGGCTTTTGTGGAAAAATAAACTTTCGTTTCCCAAGGCTGATTTTCAACTCAAGGCCTTAGGGCTGAAGGTACGCTAAATGTTATGGGGTTTGATTAGCTTATGGAATTTAAATTCATAATTTTATTACGTTTTGGAGCTCTCCTAGTTGCCTGATTTTATATTTTATCAACTTTGTTAAATTATTACTCTTTTTGATAGTCAAATTTCTCTATGCTACACTAAATTACTCTGTTTTTAAAAGTTGTTTGTTAATAAAAACAAGACATTAATTTATAAACCAATGTACTTAATTTATTTTCCTCTTAGATTTTGGGATTTCTATTTAATATGGGCTCTCCTTCCTCTTTAATATTAGTTATTTTCTCCGGATAGCCTGCTACTGTACCAACCCTTGTTTACAAATTGCAGTTTTCTTACTGGTAGAAACAAATCATATCTCCTCAGGAGAAGCAGCTGGAATCGTAGCAATGACAGTAGCACCGGAAGATGAAGTCAACAACAGCGAGCTGTCAGAGAATTGCAGAATATCATACATTTTTATAGAACACAATAAAATATATTCTTACCCAGTCTCTAAATGTACTCTACAATATCTAACATTCCCATTTTTGGAGTTTCGTTGAGCTAACCACCATTGTTTGATGGGGTTGTTTAGCCCTTACAGCATACTAAAAGAAGGGTGCTGATCAAGCTAAATGAATTCAAACATCTTAAATTTTCGGGAATCTTTGTTTAACTCATCTTAATGTGTTAACAATCGGTCATGGATCTGGTTGGAAATCAGATCGTTCTATTTGTAATCAAACGACTCAGATTAATGTTGAACCTCAACCTATTTATACCCACATTTGGATTGTGGTGAGTATTATTAGCCCTTAAACCTTTCCTTTTACACTAACTTTCCAGCTATTTTTTTTCTTCTCCCATCAAAGTAAAACTTAGCTTTCTCTCCACTCTTTCTCTTCCTTTTGCCACCATGATAACGAATGAGCTTGGAGGTGGTCTTGCTGAGGTGAGTGCTTACGGTAGAATTGTGTTTATGAAGACTTCCTTTGAATCTCTTCCTTTCTAATGTTTTTTGTAAACTTTGAGACGCTAGTTAATTCTAATGCTTGTTGCCAGCCTATTTCTTATTTACTTTCTAGGATTTTCTATAGATCTGTGTCTCGGGGCCTTGCATGAGATGGAGTTGTTCCCACTCTTTTAAAATGATTGAGTGATTATTTTGTTCAAATTCTGCTGAATGTTTAGGGTTATGCTAAATTTTGTGAAATACCTGGCGTGCCTGTGCGGTTTTGATAGTTTTGGATGTCTTTATGCTAAAATTTCGGTTATGGAGTTTTTGAATAATATGGAGTGTATATTCTCTTTGATTTAGCCTTTAGGAAAAAAATTAGGGTTGCTGTTCAGGGAGTTTTGTTGAGCATGTAAACTTGTTCGACAAAGCCTTTTAAAGGAGTATGAACTTGTTGAACATAAATGTTCCGAGGCTCATTGAATGAGAAAAGCAGCAGATCCCATGTTTTCTCTAAGTAATATATTTGATTATGGATTCTGTAGTATTTTGTAAATATGCTTTGTTCTAAAAATTATGAAAATTTATGAATGTTGTGTTCTAGCAATTTTACTGAGCATGGATCCAACGACCCATCAAATTAGGATTTTCAAACTTGTTTTACAAAAATCATCGAACATGTTAAATTAACCTGGTTAAACAACAGGCCTTATGGTTTGTTAATTTGTGCTTTCAAACCGTTATGCTTTACTACTATTGGTTGACATTATAATAAGAATAAGCTAATTTTGTATATCAAAATATATTTATAAAAATATAGCTTTGCTTGGGTAAAATGAACTAGAAATCAACTTATTGTTTTGTTTTATATAACAAGAGTAATAAAATCAAAACGCTAAACTTTTGATTCAAATTGATGGGTCGGATGAGGTTGCATGTTTTAGCTATGCTTTGTTCCGTATTGAATCCGGGAACCATAGGTTTCATTTTGTGGGAGTCCCTGAACTTCATTTCATTTTTATTTTGTTTTTAAATTTGTGAAAGATTAAAAGTTTGTCAAGGTTAAGTGATTTAAACCCTTAATATTTCACATTAATAACTATTCTGCTGCTTTATCTCTTTTGGTTTTCTTAACTTTACTGTTGCACATTACAGGCAGACAAAAACTCGGTGGAAAAGGCAGGAATTCGTCAGTTGGATGACAATCAAGAAATTTCCAATGTTTCAAATGGTCTTCGAACTGATGTAGGTGTTTCTATCTTATGCAGTTCTTCTAATGAATTACAATGCTCTCCAGGGAAGGCTATAGAGAAGGAGCGTTCAAGGGATGCTTTTATTTTTGACGAATCTAGCCCTTTAAAGAAGGTAAAATGTCTTCTTGTTGGAGAGCATTGCTCCTTGGAATCCATTGATGGTGAGTGTACACTCTTGTTTTATTATCACTTTATTTTGTCATTGTTGCAATTTAACCAACTTATTTTTCACCGACTTTTTCATCAGTGGATACAGTTGAAAAGAAAAATGATATTCAACACACTAGTTTACATAATGGAAGTGAAGATCCCTCAAGCATTAGAATGCATTCTTCTAAAGCTGATTTGAATTTAAAGCCACATGCAAAAGAGAAAAAATTTATTGATTTTAGAGGGAAGTTATACCTGGCACCTCTTACAACTGTTGGCAACCTTCCATTCAGAAGGATCTGCAAAACTTTCGGGGCTGATATAACTTGCGGTGAAATGGCTGTCTGCACTAATCTCCTGCAGGTTATTTTTTATTTTTATTTTTAATATTAAATGTATTACAAATATCGAAACAGATTTTGCATTATACCTTTTTCTCTAGGCTTGTTTTGCATGCATTACCCTTCTGTACAATTTTAGTTTTAGTTACAAGTGACTTGGTACTTTTTTGCAAATAAATTCGGTTTTATTGGTTTTTTTATTGCAGTAACATGTGGACTAAGGTAATTGGATCTGAAAGCCGTCCATGGTTTCTTGGGAATGGTTATCCTGATTAGGCTACTGAACTGATATAGCAGGTTGAAGAAAGAGTTTTTTACTTGTCATATCATGCAGTGTTGAATGAGCAGTTTTGAGCAAAACGGTCAATTACTAGGGAATATACTATGAATTAAATAGCCATAAGGTTCTTCTGTCTTGCCTTGACCTGCATGGGCTTAAATCACAATTATAAAGGCCAAACTTGGATAAGCAATTATATACCAGAAAGGACAATAGCTGTGCATTTGACATATAATGATGACTAAGAGGTAGCCCAATGATTGCCACTGGCTATCTGGAGTGTTGTTTGCAAGACATCTAGAGCTTCGTTGGCAAGAAATCCTGAAGTTGGCTATAATAAGATTTTGATCCTGTAAGCTCAGTGAGAGTTAAGATGTTTTAGGTCATTTATAACGACATGGTGTTGGGTTAATAGACTAAACTAACATTAGGTGTTATTGTAACAACTATATATTAGGTTAGTGAAATTAATCAAATATGAGATATTTTTTTTTTAAGGATTATATCTAGGTGTAATATAACAATGCAGAAAGTAAAGCTGAAAAGATTGAATTATTCATCCAAAAATAATGTTTAAAATACATTATCTCAGAAATAAAAGGAGAAGTCATTCATATACAATATATTTAATATAGAATTGAAATGAAATAAAGTTCTCTCAATCTCACCAAAATGAAAATATAAGACTAGAGCTGCACTGAAGCTAAAGGGCTGGCCGTTGGAATCGGCCGCTGGGACCCGACTGCCGATACCAATTGAAAGATGCAAATTTAACAGAAGTTAACGGGGGAGTTAACGGCATGGATAAAATAAAACACATAAACAAATGTTAAGGAAAAAAAAACTCTTATAAGACTTAAGGACTATTTTGAATATCTTGCAAGAGTCAAAAGATCATTTTGATAATTTTCTCTATAAACAAAGGATTTAATATTTTAGATAACATGATAATTCGTAACTATGAAAAGGCTTTCACCTAAAATTTACAAAAGTTAAATGCACCAAAAGTAATGTTTTTTTGAAAGAATGTCTTACATTGGAGTAAGCCCTACAAACTTGAGGTTATAAGAAATGATGAAATGCATTTAATATTTATTGTATTTGATTTAGTGTTATAGCATGACTCAACTGCAATGCTTAAGATTTTTTTCCCTCTTGATATTATTACTTTAGCGGAGATGTCAGATCATGATGATTCTTGAATAAAATTACATATGGCTTAAGAGGATATGCCTATACTTATTTGATAAATGATTATTGTTAAGTTTGGGTTGAATTTATCAAGCCAAGAAAATTTGATGGAATGCTGTTTATATTGTTGCAAACATCAAATTAAGCAATGAGGATCTAGAATTTAGATCTCATTTGTACTTTTTATGCTGAAAATTAAATTAGTAATAAGACAAAGGGTGAGTAATGTTCAAGCTGAAAGTTTTCCCTATTATTACAACTATTATCATTTCGAACCTTTTGATCGCACCCATGGATTTCACTTGGATTTTCTCTCGAGTCATTTCTTAGTTGGTTACTCTTGAGAACTAGTCTCATAAACGCTCCCCTCTAGAATCAACTTGCTCAATGGCCATTTGCATTTTAGATTGAAGGGAATCATTTGCTTTTGCACTTATTGGTTTGATGACCCCTCTTTTGTGATTAATGACTTTTGTATCAAACAAATGCTACCCTTGTTCTTATACATATGTTTTGTTTCAGAAATTATTGATTTAACTTGTTTTGTTCTCTTATTTTCAAATTTATAAATAAGAATGTTAACCTTTTTGTTGTAATCATGATTTGTGTACATTAACAAAAGCAAATTTGAATAAGTGAGGCTGGCTATTTTAGTATTTTATTTTGATTGTGCTCTTTCAAATAATAACCCGTCCATAAGTTCTAAGTTTTAGATCATCATCTTCTTATTTTAGCATGGGCTAAATTCATTAGCTCAACTTTCTCACTTTAATGGTATATTGTCCAAATCATCTAAGATCATTTTTTTCAGCTTATCCTTAGTTGGTGTTACTCCAAGTACCTTTCTATAATACAGTATATCCACTCATCCTAGTATTCTCATCTCAACATTATTTATTTTGTTAGTATATTTCTACTTTATGGGCCAATTTTCTGCCCCATAGAACATTTGTTGATCTTATTGTTATCTATAAAAAGTACTTTAAATTGAGTGCAATTTCTTAGTTGCACAATATTCCAGAAGCAATTTCATCCAACTTGTCTAATCCTATTAATCACATAGCCCATGATTTGATTGAGTAGTTAAAATTTCTTTTTTTTCAAACTTGTGTGCCTTGGCTGTACTGATCATTTGAATATGGAGCAAACACACAAATCTATTATGGTAAAGTGTTTTATTGCTTTGATGTGAAACACAATTTGAGTTACTTTAGTAATATTTACCATTTTAGGCGTTGAACATTGCTTTCTTATTTGAGATTGCTATGAGATGAGAATCATTATTCGTGCTACAAATAGATCCAACTACAAAGCATGAATCAAGTTATGATTCTTAAGCAAGGCCAATTTAGGAAAGATTTAAAGCAGATAATTTAAAAGTTCAAATCCGTCAACTTGAAATAGAATTCTATCACCAAGATAAACTCAACAACCTTAATGTCAATTGTGGAAAAAAGGGAAAATGAGCATGATAATTAGCAAAAGACTTTAACCCTGATGCGAGCATTTTAACATGGAGAAGGATAAAATGAGGATGGTTAAGTAACCTGTTGTGATGCCCTGATGCCGGCTTAGTGAGAACTGTCCCGGCATCCAGGTGTTCACATATCGCAGGATCCTATTGAGTAATTTGAGAGAGAATGGATATACATGTAAAGATAAAAAAGATATTCTCATTTATTATAAGATTGCAGATTACATGATCCTTCATCGTACTCCTCGTACAAAAGAAAAAAAAAGAAAAAAAAAGAAAAAGAAAAAAAAAGATAAGCAAAACAACATCGTGGATCTATCAGCAAGATTGAAAATTTAAGAATTATGGTTCTTGCGCGTATTCTTACAGAATCACCTAACCTGGTATTGTACAGAAAACAATACTGGGATTGGAATTCCCAGTAATTAGAGAATACTCTAAGTACTGCAGTAAACAATAATATTACACTTTAAAAATACGATTAGCTGAAATAAGGAGGTAATAAAATGCAATAAAAGTAAGACGATAACGCAAAATAAATAATCAATTTCCTGCAAAAAATATTATCACAAAATGTAGGTTACTGATGTCATTTTTCCAGTAACCCACGATGACTGTTACTGATGTCATTTTCCAGTAACTAACCCCAAATGTTATTGATGTTATTTTTCAGTAATAGCCCTGAATGTTACTGATGTCATTTTCCAGTAATAATCCCAAATATTACTGATGTCATTTTCTAGTAACTAAGCTCGAATGTTACTGATGTCATTTTTCAGTAACAACCACATTATGCTGATTCCGAACAACCAACCAAGCTTCAATATGAATTTGGCTCAAAGCGAAGCTAAGCAACAGTAAAGTACAAAAAGTAATATTTGTCATGTACTGAGTACCTTTGTTCTTTAGGATCCAAAGTTTGACAGTTCGAATTTTGGATATGTATTTAATTTTGATATTTTAAATTAGCATTTAGCTAATATACTTGGGAATAAATATTATCTTCTTTTCCATTATGTTCTTCTTTTGCTTTCATATTTTTGATTAAAATTCGATTTTTAAGTTACTGTGACAACAATAATATTTATTATAGCGTTATTATTATGATAATAATAATGTACAAAAGAAAAAAACAGAATAGAAATGATTGAATTGAAATTGACAAAATTGAAAATAATAGTCATTTTTATAACATTTTTATTGTTATTCATTAATATTTAATGAACACAATAATAATGTGAATGACGTATTTGAGATATTAAAACTATCATAATTTATCATATGTAAAAGATAGCGAAGACAATGGAAATATCTAAACTCTCCTCAATTAATTCCTTAATTTCATTCACCTTATACCTCGGTTTAGAGTTGCCGGAAAATGGAGGGAGGCCGAACGGCTGCTGGCTGGCTGTTGGCTGCTTGAGGGAGGGCTACGGTAGGAGGGAGCTGGCTGCTGGGTGGCCGGCTGCTGCCGTGGGAGGGGGGTCAGACTGATGCTGGGGAGAGGCTGGCTACTGTGGGGAGGGAGGAGAGGCTGGCAGGAGGGTGGCTGGAGGCTGGTAGGAAGATGGCCAGATGCTGCAGGAAGGTGGCTTGGGGCTGGCTGGAAGGTGGCTGGCTGAGGAGCTTGCTGTGGGAGCTGTTGGGCTGTTGTGTGGGGATGGAGGGGATTAAATAGGCGCGGGGGTGGAAATTCCCTGCGCTAGAATTGAATGCTTGCATGGCGCGCATGTCCTCTTGCATGGAACCTTCTGCCAGAGGCGGAAGGATTCCTTACGGAATCAGGAATCGGGAATCAGGGGGAGAAGAATTTTCTTAAGGAAAATTTTAAAAATCTTGAACTTAAATTTTTTGTATTTTTCCGCCGTTTAGCGTCTAAAAGTAACGAAACTTGGCACCGAGGTGTGTTATGACTTGACGAACACTCTTGCGCCCAAAATTTTTGATTCAGAGCAATATTTTATTTTTAATTAATTTCTAAAGTTTTAAAGTTCAAAAATTATTTGAGATTACACCGACGTTCAGAATTTGATGAAACTTTTCGGACAATCTTTAAATAATATACTTAACATAACGATACGAAAATCAATGAATTCGGACACGTATTTAATTTTCTCAATTTATTGGATTTAAATAATTCAGAAAAAATATTTTCGTTATCCGAATTCTCTCAAACTAGGGCACTTTGATCTAAAAAATTATTTCTATCTATTGGTATTCTTGTTTGCCCTAAATCGAAATTCCCCGGAACTCGATTTTTGAGGCGGGAATTTGACATAGTTTGCAGATAAAGACATTGGGTCGTTACAAACTCTCTTACTTAAAAATGATGTCATCTTCGACATCATAAGAACAAAACAAGGTCTAGAAGGGAGTTTTGGGTTATCTTAATTAAGAAATAACTCTGGATATTTCTTCTACATAACATCTTTTCCAATGTGGCTTCTTTTGCAGTATGGTTATGTCACTGAACTTTAACCATCGGGACCATTTTGCTCCTTAATTTGCGGCGATCTTTCTCAATGATTTGAAGAGGATTTTTTGACATAAGTCAAATTAGGCTGAATTTTGAATGTCGAATCAAAAATTTGTTGAGAGGATTCCTGGAAGCATTTGCAGAGTGCTGAAACATGGAAAACGCTATGCACGTTAGAAAATCATTTTGGAAGTTTAAGTCTGTAAGCTGAGCTTCTGATTTTTACAGTTATTTTGAAGGGTCCAACATATCTGGGACTCCAGCAGGGAGGCAACGGAATCAGCAAGCCGCCCTCTGCCTCTTGAATGGAGGGTGCTTACCAATAACTCCTAAACGATGAATACCTTTCATCGGGCTAACCTTTAGATAGGCACGATCACCAACGTGAAATTCTAGCATTCGACGTTTAGCATCGTGATACTTCTTTTGTCGATCCTGGGCTGTCGCAATTCGGCTCTTGACTTGCCTTATTTTTTCATTCGTTTCTTCAATCAACTCAGAGCCATAAATTTGAACGTCTCCCACTTGTGTCCAGGCTAGTGGAGTACTGCACTTCCTCCCATATAAGGCTTCATAAGGGGCCATCCCAATACTCATTTTGTGGCTATTATTATACGTGAATTCGATTAACAGTATGTGCTTTTCCCAACTACCACCAAAACTAGAATACTCGACCGCAACAGATCTTCGAGTATTTGATTACCTCTTTCGGTTTGCCCGTCTGTTTGTGGATGGAAGGCGATGCTCAGAGCTAGCACGGTTCCTAAATCGCGATGCACCACTTGCCAAAATCGGGATGTAAATCTGCTATCTCGATCCGAGACTATGACTTTTGGAATCCCATGGAGTCTGATTATTTTTTTGATATAAATGTTGGCTACTTTCTCAACAGTGTCTGTTTTCTTGATAGGGATAAAATGGGCTGATTTAGTCAATCGGTTTACTATTACTCAAATTATATTAACTCCTGAACGACTCTTGGGTAATCCCATGATGAAGTTCATTAAAATGTCTGACTACTTTCATTATGAGATTTCTAGTGGATGCAAGAGTCCACCTGATTTTTGGTATTTAGCTTTTACTAAACAACAAACATGGCACTTAGCAATGAGTTCAGCCACACTTCTTTTGAGTCATGGCCACCAGAATACTTCTTTTAGATCCCGATACATTTTGTTGTTTCCGGGGTGAACTGAATATCCTGAGTTGTGAGCTTCACTTAGTATCTGGTTTCGAATGGATGCAATATTAGGGATCTAAACTCTTTTTCCGTGGTAAATATTAGTCTCTTGCTGAAGCTGTAGATCTGACCTACGTCCATTTTCTATGCTCTCCTTTAGCTTTGAATACTCTGGGTCTTATTTTTGAGCGATTTCTATCTGTTGCAGGAGCGTAGGTTCGGTGGTACTTATCTGGAGTAGATCGTCCAATTGCTTGCTAAAAATGGGTCTTATCCCTAGCTTCTGGAACGCTTCCACCAAGGGGCTTTCCATGATCATTTTGTTAGACACTTTTCTGCTGAGGGCATCAGCAACAACATTGGCTTTACCGGGGTGATATGTGATACTAAAATCGTAGTCACAGATGAATTCAAGCCATCTTCTTTGCCTGCAGTTTAGCTGCTTTTGGGTAAAAATATACTTTAGGCTTTAATGGTCTGAAAAGATCTCGCATCATACCCCATATAAGTAGGCCTCCAAATCTTTAAAGCAAAAACAACTGATGCTAACTCCAAATTGTGAACTGGGTAATTCTTTTCGCGCTTTTTTAATTGCCTTGAGGTGTAGGCAATTACCTTCCCTTCTTGCATTAAAACACATCCCAAGACATTGTTAGATGTGTCAGTGAACACTTGAAAATTAATTCCATCTTGCGGTAAGACCAGGATTGGTGCGGCGGTCAATACTTCTTTCAATTTCTGGAATGTTTCTTCACAATCTTGGCTCCAGATGAAATATACTGCTTTTTGAGTTAATCTAGAAAGAGGTGAGGCTAATAGCGAAAACTCTTTAACAAACTTTCGGTAGTAGCCTGTTAGTCCCAAGAAGCTTCGAATTTAGGTCATAGTAGAGGGTTGCTGCCAATCCTGAATGACGCTTGTCTTATTATGATTAACTTGTATTCATTCAACATTGATTACATGACCAAGAAAGGCAATATATTTAAGCCAAAATTCACACATTGTGTATTTTGCAAATAGTTGATGCTCCCTTAATGTGCCCAACATGGGTCTTAGGTGGATCTCATGATCTTCTTCACTTTTTGAGTAAATAAGAATGTCGTCGATAAAGACGATTACAAATTTATCCAGGAAGGTTCTAAGAACTCGCTGCATTAGATCCATGAAGACTGATGGAGCGTTGGTTAATTCGAATGACATTACCAAGAACTCGTAAAAACTCGAAGTGTCCGTAACGAGTTTTGATCGCTGTTTTTGGAATGTCTTCTTCTCGAACTCGGACTTGGTGATAACCTGACTGCAAATCTACCTTTGAGAAGACCTTGGCTCCGGGGAGTTGATCGAATAGATCGTCTATTGGAGGTAGCAGATACTTATTCTTGATTGTTATATTGTTTAATTCACGGTTATCAATGCACATGCACATCAAACCATCCTTTTTATTAAAAAAAAGAACTGGAGCTCCCCAGGGCGACATGCTGGGTCTAATAAGGTATTTTTCCATTAGTTCCTGCAATTGTTCTTGAAGCTTCTTTGGGGCTAGACGGTAAGATTCCTTTAACAAGGGCTGTGATCCAGGTACTAGGTTGATAGCAAAATCTACTTCCCTAATTGGAGGTAGATCGGGAAGTTTGCCCGGGAAGACATCGAGAAATTCTCTGACTATTCTGGTTTCTGACAGAGGGATGTCATTTTCTGATTCACTCATCAAAGAGATTAGGTAAGCCTCGCACCCTTTGCAAATTAGCTTTTTCGCCTTAAGTGCGTTGATTAGTGAGGTGTTAATACCCAATCTGCCTATAAACACTTCTGATTTCTCTTTTTCTTTAAGAATAATTTTCTTCTCCTTACAATCAATGACTGCCTCATGCATACTTAACTAATCAATTCCTAAAATGATGTTGAAGTTCATTATAGGGAGGACTTGTAGAGTAGCCTCATATACCACATCATTGATTGGAATGTTGCAAACACAACATTGGTGAGCGTGTTGGCACCGGAAGGCAACCCAATATTAAGATTATTGGCTAGATTGCAACACGAAATATTGAGAGCCCTAACACAATTTTTCGAATTAAGGAGTGGCTTACTCTCGTATCGAATAAAACGCTAAAAGATTTATTATTAATTTGTATGACACCTAATTAGAAAAGAAAATATTTATTATAAAAAGTTTATGCAAGCGTGTTGATAAATTTTTAAAATGAGAAAGATAAAGTACCTGACACCACGTTGTTGTCGTCGACTGTCAAGATAGGAGTGAGCGTACATCCTTGCTGGAATGGTGGCCCGAGGGGCCTGACCATTCCTTTGGGTAGGTGTTGCTATTGAAGCGACTTGCCTAGGAGCATCTCCTCTTCGTTGATTGTTGGCGGGGGAGGGGGGCGGGGCTGCTGGTGCTGAATTCTGGCTTGGGGCAGATCTTGCCTCAGGGTTAATATCTCCGTCTACCGTCTTTTTGGCTATACAGAAACGATAACCGTGACCGGTGCGCTCGTAGATAAAGCAGCAGTTCTTCCCATGATAGCATCTCCCGCCCGGGTGAGGTCGATCACATGCTATGTCTTCGATGGTCCTGGGAGCATCTACAGACATTTGGTATGCCCTGAATGGTGGAGGGTAACGTGGACGTTTGTAAGTCTCCTGGTTCCTAGCAGTACTGATCGGTCTTTTCCCTTGTCGTTCTGCGATCATCTGCTCATTGTGCTCAAGCATTGTTGTCCAAAAGATTGGCAAATTTTGTATGCCTAAGTGAATTCAAGTTAGTGCGAATGCTGTCTTTTAGACCCTCCAAGAACCTATTGCACCTCGAAGCTTCACAATATACCAGCTTCGAGTGCATAACGAGAGAGTTTTGTGAACTCTGCTTCGTAAGCTACCACAGATCAGTCACCCTGAGCTACTTTTATAAATTGGCTCTCAAGAATCCTCTGAGCTGAGTATGGAATATAGCGACTTCTGAATGCCACTGTGAATTGCCCACGATATCTCCTCCAGACTGATGCCCTCGAAGGTGGTCTCATATGTGATTTTCCACCACCTTTCTGCTTCGCCTTCTAGCAGATATTTTGCTAGCCTCACTGCTTCGCCTGTAGGACACCTTAAGCTGCCTAACTTGCTTTCGACAGCTTGGATCCAATCCTCTGCTTCCATGGGTCGGGCTGTGCCATTGAAGGTAGGAGGATATAGCTTAAGAAAAGCTTGCAAGGCATCGTCTACTTGCAATTTTTGAGGGGTTTCTGGTGCGATTAGGGAGGTAGAGGCTCTCCCTTGGTTTGAAAGGCCTTGCAGTACGGCTTGCAGTAGTCTGTCTGTCCTATTATCTGTTGTAGATGTAGATATTGTCGATCTGACTGGGGTTGCGGAAGGTACTGCGAGGAAGGCTTCGTCAGATTCCATCTATTGGAAATGATTAATTAAACTTGAGATTAGAAGAGGGTGTAACTAACGGAATACACAAACAATTAATCATAATGATAAATAAAGTTTCAACTTTTGACTCCAAAAAATTTTCATTTAATAAAAGATTTGCTTACAAAAAGGGTTTGCATAATTCTACAAGATATATATACAAGGTCATATACTAAGTCTCCTACTCATCGGAGAAGTCAAAACTAGTTGACTTCATCTTTGATGCGGACTCAAGGTGGTTTTTAGCTTTCCTCTTCCCCTTGTAAGTAAAGCCATCGTGTCGTCGGTCTTGATGAGCTTCTTCAAGTTATGAAGCACATCCTAAACCTGGAGGACTTGACATTTTTGTATGTCGTCCTTTCTCAATAGCTTCCACTCTAGCATGGATATCCTCTCAAATAAGACACCCTTAAGCTCATGGACTTCATTTTCTAAATCAAAGATACGATTTCTGGATGCTGATACCTACCATGCCAGGGTATTCTCTACTTCCCTCAATTTTTCTGTGGTCCCATCATCCGTTGTTTCTGTCGCGGGGGTGTTTATGTTTGAGCTTAGATTAGTTGTTCAAGAGTGAGGAACTCCCATTGTCCTCAAAATATTCAATCAAATCATCATTCGGATCCATCTATAAAAGAAATGATTAATAAAAATGTTATTTTTGCATTTTCCACACTTCTAATCACAATGATGAACATGGTACTATTATCCTTATTTATTTTAATCTTCTTAGATTGAATATATCCTTATTTTTACATGTATATTCTTTTTTTTCACAAATACTCAATCCTACTTTGATACCAACTGTGATGTTCTGATGCTGGCTCAGCAAGAATTGTCTTGGCATTCAGGTGTTCACATACCGCATGATCCTTTTGAGTAATTTGAGAGAGAATGGATACATATGTAAAGACAAAAATGATACTCTCATTTATTATAATAGTGCAGATTACATGATCCTTCATCGTACTCCTACAAAAGAAAAAAAAAAAGGAAAAGAAAAAAAAGATAAGCAAAACAACGCCGTGGATCTATCAACAAGATTGAAAATTTAAGAATTAGGATTCTTGCGCGTATTCTTCTAGAAGCACCTGACTTATTATTGTACAAAAAATAATACCGGGGTTGGAATTCCCAATAATTAGAGAATACTCTAAGTACTGCAGTAAACAATAATATTATACTTTAAAAGATGCAATTAGCGGAAATAAGGAGGTAATAAAGTGTAGAAAAAGTAAGGCAATTGCGCAAAATAAATAATCAATTTCCTGTGAAAAGTATCATCACAAAATGTAGGTTACTGATATCGTTTTTCCAGTAACCCACAACGAATAGTACTGATGTCATTTTTCAGTAATTAACCCCGAATGTTACTGATGCCATTTTCCAGTAACAACCCCGAAAGTTACTGATGTTATTTTCCAGTACTAACCCCGAATGTTACTGATGTCATTTTCTACTAACAACCACGTTATGTTGGTTCCGAACAACCAACCAAGCTTCAATATGACTTTGGCTCAAAGCTAAGCTAAGCAGCAGTAAAGTGCAAAAAGTAATATTTGTCATGTACTGGGTACTTTTGTTCTTTAGGATCCAAAGTTTGACAGTTCGAATTTTGAATCTGCATTTAATTTTGATATTTTAAAGTAGCATTTCGCCAGAGGAGGAAGGATTCCTTACGGAATTAGGAATTGGGGGAAGAAGATTTTCCTTAAGGAAATTCTTAAAAATTACTTAAACTTAATTTTTTTTATTTTTCCGCCGTTTGGCATCCCAAAGTAACGAAACTTGGCACTGAGGTGTGTTATGACGTAACGAACACCCTTGCACCGAAAATTTTCGATTTGGACCAATATTTTCTTTTTAATTAATTTTAGAAGTTTAAACTTCAAAAATTAATTGAGATCAAATCGATGCTCAGAATTTGATGAAACTTTTTAAGCAGCTTTTAAATAATATACTTAACATAACGACATAAAAATCAATGAATTCGGTCATGTATTTATTTTTCTCAATTTTTTGGATTTAAATAATTCAGAAAAATAAAGCGGAAGTTTCCATCATCCGGATTCTTCTAAACTAGGGCACTTTGATCTAAAAAATAATTTCTATCTATTGATATTCTTGTTTGCCCTAAATCGAAATTCCCCGGAACCCGACTTCTGAGGCGGGAATTTGACTTAATTTGCAGATAAAGATATTTGGTCGTTACACCTGTGATGATTTAAGATGTCCAAATTCATCTGAAAGCCTTCATTGGTTAGTTTTGGACGTCAATGCATACATAAATTGTATAATGGGGAAGAAAGAGTGGGTTCTCAAATATGCTTGAATAGCTGCTTATGCATACATAAATTGCTTCTCAAGGAAAGACAGTTAAATTTGATTATTTATCTAAGTTGCCAAAACATACGAGTAATTTTGGAAGAAGGCTTTCTGCTATTTAAGTAGTAGGAGTTGGTAGGTTTGATGGCAAAGGAGAAATTTCTCAACTGCTTGCGCAAAGAATATAAAAAACTGTGGAGATTAACATTTACATTTGTGGTTTTGGTGATAAGTTATGTATAAGCACGCCTAATTTGCTAAAAAACATTCCTATCTGCCATTTCTACAAATTTTCTTATATATGGATTAGAAAGGCACCTACCGATCGACTTATTGACATGCTGCTGATTCATTTTAATTACAATAGGGACAAGCTTCTGAATGGGCATTACTAAGGAGACACTCATCAGAGGGCATTTTTGGGGTGCAAATTTGTGGAGCTTATCCAGACACTATATCTCGCACTGTTGAGCTTATTGATCAACAATGCGAAGTTGACTTTATTGACATCAATATGGGGTGCCCAATTGATGCCATTGTTAATAAAGGTGCAGGTTCTTCTCTTCTTATGAAACCCATGAGGATGAAGAGCATTATTCAAGTAGCCAGTGGAACAACTAGGTTGCCATTAACCATCAAGGTAATCCCTTTAGCTTAAGCTTGCAAAATTGAAGTTGGCCAAAATAATGTTACCATATCCTTTTTAATTTAGATATGCAAATGGCTTCTCCATTTTAAGCTTGCTTAGTCTGTAAATTTTAAGTATATTCTTATCATTGTTCTGATATCTTTGTTATTATTACTTTTTTCTTTTTGTAGGTTCGAACCGGGTTTTTTGAAGGAAGAAATCGAGTAGATTCATTTATTTCAGATATTTATGAATGGGGAGCGAGTGCAATAACTGTACATGGTCGCTCAAGACAACAACGATATAGCAAGCTTGCTGACTGGAACTATATATATCAGTGCACAAAAAAAACTACTACTGATCTCCAAGTGCTTGGAAATGGTGATATATTTTCATATTGTGACTTCAATAAACATGTTTCTGACTGCTCGGAACTATCCACTTGCATGATTGCTCGCGGTGCTTTAATCAAGGTTGTTCACTCTGCTTTCATTTGCTGCCTATTTATTGCTGTCATTTTTCTATAAATCTCTGATTGTTATAATTACTTTTTTCTTGCAGCCGTGGATATTTACTGAAATAAAGGAACAAAGACACTGGGATATCAGTTCAGGGGAGCGGTTAAATATTCTTAGAAGTTTCGTGAATTTTGGTCTTGAGCATTGGGGCTGTGATACCAAAGGTATGTTCTATTCATCAATGTGCAAGAGTTTTCCTACTACTGAGTTTGTTGATGTGGATTAAGATTCGTATTGTAAGAAGAAATTAAGTTATAATGAATTTAACTAAAATCAGGCATAATTGTGAAAATCATCAGTGGATTATTAAGAAGGAATTGAAATAAAGAGATAATCAAGTGGAAAATAACCAATTTACACCTCAGTACAGGGATTTGACTTTCTTTGAAAATTGATAGTTGCAGTTAAAGCAGATTTAAAGGTCTCAACTTTCAAACAAGCTAGCAAGATTGAAAGAACTGGAAATTTTATTTTTCCAAAATATTCTAATATTTTTCCAAATTTTATACTTTAAGCATTTAATTCCCTCCAAGCTTAGCCGAGTACTCAAAATTACTGAGACTATGTGCGGCTAAAGAGCGCACACGTTTCAGAATAGAATTCATTTATCACATGAGAGCCAATCCATCAGAAAGGCTGAAATTCCAGCAAAAGGAATAAATGAGCACCACTAAGCAGCATTTTGAAGGAATGACATCCAGATAGTACACGCTCAATAAGCAGCTACGTATAATTACATCACATTTTTTGCAATGTACTGCAAATTAGTTCATAGCAATTACATGTCTAAGGAGACTGTAGTACTAAAAGTGTTTAGTAACGATCGTCCATATATATGGAGATGAGCAGATATTGAACATTGCAAACAACAGCCTTTAAGCACAGAGAAATCAACCTGGTGGCACAATTCGTCGTGCTTTATATCTGGGAAGCCTTCCTGAGCACATTTAAATCTGTAGCTTCCATGTAACGTGCTGCTGTGAAACTTCCAGCTCGAGGAAGAATGCCCACTGTGCATGGTGATTTAGCGCAATCTAAGAGACTTATATTTGAAAGTAGTAGGAGCAGTACAAGCTTCAGATTCTCAAATTGAAAATTTTGCTGCAGGTTGATTCTACTGTTTCTTTTTGAATTGTTGCCCATTTGAAATTGAGAGCCATCATGATTCTCTCGCTTCTCTTACCATCTTCTTGCTGATATGTTGTCTTCTCATGTCCTGATAAGGAACCTAGTTTTACTTTTTTTCTTATATTCTTCTGGGTTAGCACGACTATTTGTTAATTCCTATAGCTCTGCAGGTAACTTAGCATCTTATTATGTAGCCTCTAGATAAATTGACAAAGTTGCTGTCCATCTTGTTAGTTCATGCTAAAAAGATATTGAGCATTCAATGGCTTTTGTGTACTTACGAATTGTGCCAAAAACTTAAACTTGACGCATTTGTGGATTGAACACAGTGGTAGTTGCATAAACCACCTAAGAGACATACTTAAACATATATTGGAGAAATTAGCAGTTAAACTTTTGCTGATACTGAAAAAAAATATTTTTGAACTGAGTGTCATGATCAACTGGATTTGCTTTTCCTTTATGATGTCCGACTAAGATTTTTGAACTTTGGCAGTTAAAATGCATCATTTATCTGTTCTACGCTTTGTTTTGTTTCTTCTGTCTAGCTGTATTCTTCATGTATATGCGGATTTCCTCAAATAAGTACTTTGGCTCCATCTTCTCCTTCATTGATCATTTCTTTTGTGCAAATGTTTGAGCTTGGTTTCCGTGCAGTTACTTGTCTCATTTTCTTAGTTTTTTATTTTATCTTTCATTAAACGATCTTTCACTGGAAAAGTATTATTCCATTGTCACAAATTCTATTACATTGTTCTGAAACTCTTGATTTTATTTTGGGTTTTGGTTTTGCTGCTTTGGGAGAAGAACATTGAATGGGCTTTTGTTATGCAGCTTTGTGCTAAACATAATCTCTATGATGTTTTGTCATCTTCTAAGATCTGGTCAATGCCATGTCCATGCTCAGATACTATACCTCTTACATGTCAACAAAGAATATGACAATCCCATTGTTGCAAGATGGGTTGATCATAAAAAGGATTATTAGAAGTTAGAATGAAGAAACATATTATATATATACATGAATTTACTTATTTGTAATTGATTTATATTTTAGACATAAATTTAGGCTGAATCTTTAAGTACAAATCCCTTGGTGAACAACTATAGCTAGAATTTGCTAGTGGCCTATCGAGATCTTCTATCTAGCTTGACCAACTATAGGTGAATTGTTGCGGGTTTAATAAAAGTAAATATTTGTGATCAGAATTAAGTCAGTTAATACGAGTTCAATTACTCATTTGGTGTCAAGTTAAAACTATTATAGTGTTTGAGCCCTTTGAGATCAAACTAGAGAAATAATTTTTATAACATGTAACTTTGGAGATAATTGTAAGAATAGTTCCTTGACTCTTGCAATTTGTTTATTTTATTCTTTAATTCTTGTTCAAATATAAGAGTCAAGGACTAAAATAAAAAAAATTGTAAAAGCAAGAGATTATTTTGATAATTTTTTAAGTAACTCTACATTTATCCTTTCCCTGTCATTAGGAGATTTTAATAATGTTTGATATTATCCTATATGCCTCATAAAAACTGTTTTCTTTGTTCTGCTTTTTATGTTGATCTAATATGGAAACCATATATGTATTAAGAGGTTTGAAGAAGAAATTAAAGAACGAAGATTATTAATTTTAGAGAAAATTGTCAAAATGATTCCTTGACTCTTGCAAATTATTCATTCTAGTTCTTGACTCATATATAATGTTTTGGTCTCCTAACTCTTATATAAGTATTTTATTTGGTCATATGCAATTAATTTGGATAGAAATTATTAAATATGGAGGGTAAATTTATTCTTTTATGATTCAACTAATAAAATTTCACATTGTTACTGATGAATAAGATTTTATCCCCATGTATCACACATGGATAATTATTCTACATATATGCTTAAAAATGCAAGTACTAAAAATTTTAAATTATTAAAAACTCGCCTATGATTTTGTGATGACCCAAGTTAGGTTAATAACAACCTATCTAATATTAGGTACATCTCTACAGGATCATATTGACAGTTAAGCAAAATAATATTTAAACAACCTTCAGAGCCATACAAAAATATAAGAAATATCAATTATTTAATTTAAAGATAATATCATTCAGAATATTTAAACAGCATTCAGAGTCATACAAAAATATAAGAAATATCAATTATTTAATTTAAAGATAATATCATTCAGAATATTACATATTTGTTCACTTACAAAAATAAAAGTAAAAGCTAAAGTTTTATTCTTCCATTCTGCATCACAATTCTTTAAAATATCCTTAAGTTATCTTTGCCTCTTCCAGCTGTACCTAGTTTGATATTATAAAAATAATACTTTAGTGCACATTCTAAGTACAAAAGATAATAAGTAATATACTCTTAAGCAAAAGCAGAGGGCGAAAATAATATGATAATAATTGCAAAAAAACATGGTTAAATGCAAATAAAAATAATCAAAATTCATGCAAATAAACATTCTTTACCATAGTTATGTTGTATGTCAAATTTAAAAAGATAATCACATAAAAATTCATGTTTGTGTTTATTTCTTGATATCATGAAATAACGTTAGTAGTTCTGATGGACAAAGCCAAAATCTTGAGACTGAGTTCAATAAAAGCATGTTCACTATTTGGGCCCCTTCAAAGGCTCCAGATGGCACCCTTATAACTCTCGATGAACTAGCCCTATCTCTAACTTAATTCAACCACCGTTTTGGAACCCTTGCAAACATTCACATGATACATAAACATCATTTTATTTCTTTACATCATTAGTAGTAAAAATATCGCATTTAATATCAACACTAAATAGGTTCAAAGCAATGCTTAAACAACAATAAAAGCAAATAAAAGTATAAAAAGTAATATTCAGTGTACCTTGATATTTGATGTAGCACTTGAAGATTTGTTGTCTGCAAAGAATTATATTGGAAATATTTATTAGACTTGAAAGATAATTGCTAAATTTATAAGTGTATTAAACTAGTTTATATATATTTTCTCATACATCCTAATTCATCAATTTTGTCATCCTAATTCCCTCCCTTTATTCACATATCATTATAATCTAATTAGATCGGAAGAAATTGTGTTCTACTAATTCAACAGAGGGGCGTCCAACATCCTTTTTACTATCATCTTATGAGTTTATACCGCACTTTAGGTTCTGCAAGATTCTATTTCAGAAGTTTAGGCAACATCTATACAAGTCTATTCAGTTTTTGACATTATGAATGTAACAAAATTTTACTCCCCATCTTTAGCTAGATTCACCTTAAGCATAAAATTCTAATTTTTACCAACATAACCAAATCTTCAATGATTTGGTAAGAGACTAAGAAACATACATTTTATCTAATATTATATTTTAAAATTGATAAGAGCTATGTCAATAAAAGAAACCTTAAACTGTAGCATGTGAAGATCAATTTTGTCACACAAACACCTCAACATGTGATCGAGGATTATGTGCGTTTCACCTCAAAATTATACACTTAATAGATAAAACCCTTAACTATACAGAGATTATTTTCCTCATGTCACCACTAAATTCTTCTTCCACCAATTTTTATCTCCCCATAAGTAATAGTGTTGATCAGCTATCAACATCATGCCGATGCAACACTCTCCTAGTGAAGACATCGCTCACGACTATGCACACCGCCTAGCTATTCTTGTCGACCAAATTAATAAGGTAATGCGGAAACACAATCAAACCAACCATTGCTATGCAAATTGCACTCCATGGTGAATTTTAGTATCAACAATTCAAATATTTTTCTAAATTTCATTTCCCAAAATTTTGAACTTAAATTAATTGGTTTGGTGCCTAAAATACTTAACTACAGTTTACTTAAAGCAAATTTCAATCGATCTCCCAATCATGATAATTAAGAAGTATGATTTAATGGATAACTAACTTCCTCATCCAAACCATTTTATAATTATACACATATCTGCAAATTTAAATATTAAGATGAATACAAAGGAGTGCTAGTAAGAATTAATTGGATACGTCTAAAGTTGATTTGAACATACTGAAATTATTGTTCTATATACATTTCAGACTTCCGATCTTCTAAAAAAAAGGGGATGGATTGTACCTTAAGGATCGGGAGACTATGTGTAACGACTCAAAGTCGTTATTTTGCGAATTAGGTCAATTTCTGACTCTAACATTAGGGCCCCGGAAATTTCAATTTAGGGCAAACAAAATTACTAATAGATAGAAATACTTTTTAGATCAAAGTGCCCTAATTTGGGAGAAATCAGAATAACGGAAATTCCCGTTTTATTTTCTGAATTATTTAAATTCTAAAAATTAAAAGCATTGAAATACATGTCTGAATTCATCATTTTCAGTGTCGACGTGTTAAGTATATTATTTAAAGGTTGCTCGAGAAGTTTCATCAAATTCTGAGCGCCGTATGATCGTGGCTAATTTTTGAAATTTTAAACTTCAAAAATTAATA
The DNA here is from genome assembly GCA_016760335.1 of Gastrodia elata. NCBI lineage: Eukaryota > Viridiplantae > Streptophyta > Magnoliopsida > Asparagales > Orchidaceae > Gastrodia > Gastrodia elata. Next base: position 92,572,118 of record CM028670.1, on the reverse strand, counting down.
AAAAATAAAATATTACTCCGAATTGAAAATTTTCAGTGCGAGGGTGTTCATCGTGTCATAACACGCCTCGGTGTCAAGTTTCGTGGTATTTGGACGCTAAACGACGAAAAAATGCAACTAATTTAAGTTTAAGTTTTTTTTTTTTTCCTTATGTTTTTATTAAATTCCTCTGTTTCCCTTTTACCTACGCCCCCCCTTTTAATCGCAACTTGCGATTAATTCTTCTGCCAAAAGGCGGAAGAAGCTTCCGCCTGGCACCTACGCCTGCTACCTGCGCCGTTTTTGGCCCAGGTTGGTCGGCCCTCTTGGCCGACCACCCCTCCATCCTTCCCCTCCTCTATATAAACCCCTCTCCCACTCTCCCTCCTCTACACAGCAGCCCCTATCTTCTTCCTCACAGCAGCCCTCTCCCTCCTCTACACAAGCAGCCCCTATCTTCTCCCTCACAGTGGCAGCATCAACCCCTCCTGTCTCTCCCAACCAGCCACAGCAGCTCCTCCCAGCCTCCGGCAGCCTGCCAACAGCCACCCCGGCCAGCCAGCAGCCCTGCCAATAGCAGTCCAGCCGCCGGCCAGCCAGCAACCTTGCCAATAGCAGTCCAGCTGCTGGCCAGCAGTCCCTTCAGCGGCAGCCAGCAACCCAGCAGCCCTCTCCTGCCGCTGCCAACTTGCCGCAGCCACCCCGGCCAGCCGTCCGACCACCCACTCCGACCTCCTTTCGTTTTCCGGCAATCCTAATTCTAAGGTAAGAAGAGAAGTTTAAGAAAAAGAAAAAGGGAGAAGAAAAGAAGAGATGGAAGAGAGGAAAATGAGGGGAAACATTGCTAATCTTGTTACTCTATACTTATTAAATCATTGCTATAAAATTTATATTTAGTCATTCGCATTTTGATCATTCTCATTAATTAATAATAGGAACAATTTAAAATGCTATAAAATGACTATTATTTTCCATTTAAAGTTTTTCATTCCTATCATTACTCTTTCAATTTAGTAATATTATTATAAGGTACGGACTTAAATCATAATATGAATATAAACGGAAAGGATAAAATTGAAAAGAAGAACGTAAAAATCATGAAATATCACCTCACTTTTAAAAAGAGACTAATTTAAAGAAATATCGGGGACTTAAATGCAGATTGAGCGAACTGTCACTCATTCGAGCTATTAAACTGCTGAACTTAAAACTAAAGGTACCCAGTACATGACATATTATATTTTGCACTTTTACTGCTGCTTAACTTCGCGTATTTGCTTTGAGCCAAATTCATTTGAAGCTTGGTTGGTTGTTAGAAACCAACATCCTTTTCATTCGAGGGTTACTGGAAAATGACATCAGTAACATTAATGCTTGGTTGATTGTTAGAAGCCAACTTCCTTTTCATTCGGGGTTGTTGCTGGAAAAATGACATCAGCAACATTCGGGGTTGTTATTGGAAAATGACATCAATAAACATTCGGGGTTGTTACTGAAAAATGACATCAATAACATTCGGGGTAGATTACTGGAAAATGACATAAGTAATCTTTATTTGATAAATAATATTTGTTGCAGGAAATTGTTTATTTCGCGCTATTGCCTTATTTTCTCCTGCATTCTATTTCCGCCTTACTTTCGCTAATCACATCTCTTAAGAATGTAATTATTATTGTGTACTGCAGTACTTAGAGTATTCTCTAATTACTGGGAATTCAAATTCTGGTATTATTTTCTGTACAATACCAGGTCAGGTGCTCCTAGGGGATTACACGCAAGAACCATAATGCTTACAAAGTTCAACTACCGATAAGACCCACGACGCTATTTTTGCTTGTTTACCTTTTATCTTTTCTTTATTTTCACTTTTGTACGAGGAGTGTTGAAAAGACCTTGTAAAGTGAACATTGAAATAAATGAATAATATATTTTGGCCTTTGTATGTGTATGCCATTTTTCTCTCAAGTTACTCAATATGATCCTGCGGTAAGTGAACACACGATGTCGGAACGGTTTTCGCTGAATCGGCGTCGAGGCCTTCACAATTGGTATCAGAGCAGGATTTAGTACTTGTGGAAGAAACGGATATACATATAAAAAATAAGGATATATTCAATCTAAGATGATGTTAGGATCATATTCAGAACTCTCCTTCCTTAAACTGTAAGAGTAAACTATGACCTTGTTATTACCCTTTATTTTGTGCATCTAGTAAAGCATAGGTTCTGCGATTAAAACAACTTTTCATAAATGAGCCTATTATAAATGAAAACTTTTGGAATCAAAAATTTTGCAAACTTTATTTATCATTGCGATTTGTGTATTCAGTAAGTTTGAACCTCTTCTAAAACTCAAGTTTATTAATCATCTCCAAACAGATGGATTCTGACGAAGGCTTCCTCTCAGTACCCACCGAAACTCCTGTTAAGACCACAATCTCCTCATCTGCAGCGGACAATAGAACAGATCGTCTATTAGAAGCTGTTTTACAAGCCTTTTCAAACCAAGGGAAAGCCTCCACCTCCCTGTTCGCATCAAAAGCCCCTCAAGAGCAAAAAGTGCGAGTAGATAATGCCCTGCAGGCCTTCCTCAAACTCAACCCTCCTACTTTTAATGGCTCAGCCAGACCTGTGGAGGCCGAAGACTGGATCCAAGCCGTAGAGAGCAAGTTGGACAGTTTAAAGTGTCCTTCAAATGAGGAAGTTAGACTAGCGAAATACTTGTTAGAAGGTGAAGCCGAGAGGTGGTGGAATATCACGTACGAAACCACCTTCAAAGGCATCAGTCTGGAAGACATACCGTGGGCAGAATTCACGGTCGCATTCAGGAGCCGCTATATTCCTCATTCCGCCCATAGGATACTTGAGAGCCAATTCATAAAGGTAGCTCAGGGTGACCAATATGTGGCAGCTTACGAGACGGAGTTCACAAAACTCTCTCGTTATGCACCGAAGCTTGTGAACTGTGAAGCTTCGAGATGCAGTAGATTTTTGGAAGGTTTAAAAGACAGCATTCGCACTAACTTGATTTCTCTTAGGTATACAAAATTTGCTGATTTATTAGACTGTGCAACAATGCTGGAGCATAATGAACAGATGATCATGGAAAGACAAGGAAAGAGACATGATCATTCCTCAGAGGATCAGGAGAGTTACAAGCATCCCCGTTACCCTCCACCAGCCAAGGCATACCAAATGACCGCAGAAGCTTCCAAGACCAATGAAGGTGTTCATTGTAATCGACCTCACCCGCTTGGGAGGTGCTACCATGGTCAAGACATCTGTTTTATTTGCGGGCGCCCAGGTCACGGTTATCGTTTCTGTATCGCCAAGAAGACAATTGATGGAGATATTATCCCTGGGTCAAGATCTGCCACAAGACTAAACTCAGCACCAGGAGCCCTCGCCAATAGCCAACAAAGAGGAGATGCTCCTAGGCAAGTTGCAGTAACGGCATCGCCTACCCAAAGGAATGGGCAGGTTCCTCAACCAAGAATGTACACCCTCACCCTTATCATGGAACCCGACGACAACGACGTAGAATCAGGTATTAATCTCACCTAGATTTAAGTTTCGTTTGTATGATGTTGAGGACGACATCGTTTTAAAGTAGTGGAGTTTGTAACGATCCAAAGTCGTTACTTTGCGAATTAGGTCAATTTCTGACTCTAACATTAGGGCCCAGGGGAATTTCAATTTAGGGCAAACAAAACTACCAATAGATAGAAATACTTTTTAGATCAAAGTGCCATAATTTGGGAGAAATCTGAATAACGGAAGTTCCCGTTTTATTTTCTAAATTATTTAAATTCTAAAAATCAAAAATATTGAAATATGTGTCTGAATTCATCATTTTCAGTGTTGATGTGTTAAGTATATTATTTAAAGGCTGCCCGAGAAGTTTCATCAAATTCTAAGCGTCAGTTTGATCGTGGTTAATTTTTGAAGTTTTAGACCTCAAAAATTAATATAAAATAAAGTATTACTTCGAATCGAAATTTTTTGGCGCGAGGGTGTTCATCGTGTCATAACACGCCTCGGTGTCAAGTTTCGTTATATTTGGACGCCAAACGGCAAAAAAATGCAATTAATTTAAGTAAGTTTTTTTTTCTTATTTTTTTATTAAATTCCTCTGTTTTCCTTTTACCTATGCCCCCCCTTTTAATCGCAACTTGCGATTAATTCTTCCTACAAAAGGCGGAAGAAGCTTCCGCCTGGCACCTACGTTTTTAGAGCAGGTTGGTTGACCCTCTTGGCCGACCACTCCATCCTTCCCCTCCTCTATATAAACCCCCTCTCCCACTCTCCCTCCTCTACACAGCAGCCCCTATCTTCTCCCTCACAGCAGCCCTCTCCCTCCTCTACATAAGCAGCCCCTATCTTCTCCCTCACAGCAGCAGCATCAACCCCTCCTTTCTCTCCCAACCAGCCACAACAGCTCCTCCCAGCCTCAGGCAGCCTGCCAACAACCACCCCGACCAGCCAGCAGCCTTGCCAATAGCAGTCCAGCCGCTGGCCAACAGTCCCTTCAGCGGTAGCCAGCCACCCAGCAGCCCTCTCCTGCCGTTGCCAATTTGCCGCAGCCACCCCGGCCAGCCGTCCGGCCACCCACTTTGACCTCCTTTCGTTTTCCGGAAATCCTAATCCTAAGGTAAGAAGAGAAGTTTAAGAAAAAGAAAAAGGGAGAAGAAAAGAAGAGATGGAAGAGAGGAAAATGAGGGGAAACGTTGCTAATCTTGTTACTCTATACTTATTAAAATATTGCTATAAAATTTATATTTAGTCATTCGCATTTTGATCATTCTCATTAATTAATAATAGGAACAATTCAAAATGCTATAAAATGACTACTATTTTCCATTTAAAGTTTTTCATTCATATCGTTACTCTTTCAATTCAATAATATTATTATAAGGTACGGACTTAAATCATAATATGAATATAAACGGAAAGGACAAAATAGAAAAGAAGAATGTAAAAATCCTGAAATATCACCTCACTTTTAAAAAGAGACTAATTTAAAGAAATATCGGAAACTTAAATGCAGATTTAGCGAACTGTCATTCATTCGAGCTATTGAACTGCTGAACTTAAAAACTAAAGGTACCTAGTACATGACATATATTATATTTTGCACTTTTACTGCTGCTTAGCTTCGCGTATTTGCTTTGAGCCAATTCATTTGAAGCTTGGTTGGTTGTTAGAAACCAACATCCTTTTCATTCGGGGGTTACTGGAAAATTACATCAGTAATATTAATGCTTGGTTGATTGTTAGAAACTAACATCCATTTCATTCGAGGTTGTTGCTGGAAAAATAACATCAGCAATATTCGGGGTTGTTATTGGAAAATGACATCAATAACATTTAGGGTTGTTTCTGGAAAATGACATCAGTAATATTCGGGGTAGATTACTGAAAAATGACATCAGTAATTTTTATTTGATAAATAATATTTGTTGCAGTAAATTGTTTATTTCGTGTTATTGCCTTATTTTCTCCTGCATTTTATTTCCGCCTTACTTCCGCTAATCACATCTCTTAAGAATGTAATTATTATTATGTACTGCAGTACTTAGAGTATTCTCTAATTACTGAAAATTCAAATTCCGGTATTGTTTTCTGTACAATACCAGGTCAGGCGCTCCTAGGGGATTACACGCAAGAACCATAATGCTTATAAAGTTAACTGCCGATAAGATCCACGATGCTATTTTTGCTTGTTTACCTTTTATCTTTTCTTTATTTTCACTTTTGTATGAGGAGTGTTGAAAAGACCTTGTAAAGTGAACATTGAAATAAATGAATAATATCTTTTGGCCTTGTATGTGTATGCCTTTTTTCTCTCAAGTTACTCAATATGGTTCTGCGATAAGTGAACACCCTATGTCGGAACGGTTTTTGCTGAATTGGCATCGGGGCCTTCACGCTATGAGGCCGAGCGGAGAACAAGAAAGTCGTGCGGGAGAGGAGCAGACGTCAGGTGTAGGGATGCTCGGATCATCTTCGTCTTTCTCGAAAGCCTCCAAGGTTAGTTGATTCCGCCATCTGAAAATCAGTGGGTTGGATCGAGGGGTCGAGGCTCTCCCTTTTTGGAGTTGTCACGGATTGAAGAAGGAAAGAGCGAGGAATCGAGAGAGAGCTTTCGGTAAGGGTGCCGGGTGCTCGATGGCTTAAATAGAACTTTTTTAGAAACCGCCAAGCGGAAGAAATGACGTGCGTTTAGCGAGCAGAAAGGGAAGGATTTGCGCTAAATTACATGCGGTTGGTTCTTCAGCTGGTAACCGTAGCCTTCATTGCTAGCAGTAAATGGAGAAGGCGTGGAAGGCGAGTGTTGCTTCCATCGGTTACGGGAATGGTAAGAAGAAAATCAGAAGTGTGCGATGATTTCTGGAAGCGTGATTTCCTCTCTGTGTCGATGGAGAGAGGATTGTGAGTCCTTTGGTTATGTCTTAAACAAACGGAAATCATGCTTATAATGGAGAAATAAGCTTATGGAAAGGAAATATTTTTTTGTTAAGGAAATTTGAATGAGGCAAAGTAATCTGAATCCTTTAATTATGTAAACAATAATTATGAAGAATAATGAAACTTTTATCTCAGCAATATTTGGGTAGAATGAATTCTCAAAACTTCCTAAAACATTAATTTAATTGATCTTTTATAGCACATAATAGAAATAGGCGGGAATTTGACGAAAACAAATTTATTGGGAATTTTTAACTGGAAACATAAATCTGCGGGTAATCAATAGAAATTGAAGATAGCAGGAAAACTAAAATCTTTTTTTAGAATGACCAAGGGTCATTACAGATTCAATGGCTTAATTTTTTCATTAAAACATGTTAATATGATTATTTAAGAAAATTAAATTGTATTTTATGATTATGCTTTAATCTAATTTCTTAACTTATATTTTTATGGCAATCATCACTTAATTTAATATAATATAACTAAAATTCAAGTATTAAATATAATTTTTTTTATGTAGATTTTTTTGGTGTTGAATACAAAATTTAAAATGTCGTTCGTAGTTTTACAAAAACATGTTGATGAAACAATCTTGGCAAAAATGAAAAATCTCAATGTGATATATACATATGCATAGAGAATTATCGAAGTGATTCATTGACTCTTACAAATTGTTCACCATACTTAACTCTTGTAAATATTTTTTTTGATATCTTGACTTTTGTTTAAAGTATTTTTTTGTCCTCTTGTTAACTCACCGGTCCCTTCCGTTAAATTTGTTTTTTTAGCCGAAATTTCCAACTGTTGCTTCTTGCCGATTCCAGTGTTCGATTCTTGTGGAAATTAGCTGTTGGAAATGGCAAGCTCTCGATTTCGGCTGCTTGCCATTTCCAACAGCTGATTCCTGCTGGAGTCGGTTGATTCCCGTTGAAAATGGCCATTGAATCCAACAACGACTGATTTCAACAGCCGGAATCGGTCGCTTGCCATTTCCAGCGGTTGATTATAGCAGGAATTAGTTGTTGGAAATGGTTGCTGAATCAAGTTGTGAGGACCCGGTGCCGGGTCAGCGGGAACTAATCCACTCCGATTTTTGGGGTGACAATAAGTCCTCTAGCCGTAGGATCATTTTGAGTGATTTAAAAGACGAATATATAGACATCAAACGTAACTCATTTATTCATTAATTCACAAGTTTCTTGATTACAAGAATCAAAATAAAAAGTTAAAAACTTTTAAAAAGAGTCAAAAGAGTGATAATTTAGCATGAAGTAGTATCAGCGCTGCTTGGTTCTTAGCACTTTTCTTCTTGGACGAACTCTTGATTTGGGCACGTTTCAAAAGTGCAGGCATTTGAATACCAGTTAGTTGTAAAATTAAATATTGATAAATGTCATCTTTACAAATGTTAAATAATAAGCAAAATAATTAATAATTTGATAGGAAATAAAAGCTGTATAAAATTTTCTCTGCAAACCTGTTTCAGTTGCACTGAAACTTTAGCATAAAAGTAATTGCAGTCACAAAAATAAATATAGAATTTTGGCATTTAATATCTGAGGTAAAACATAATTTTGTTGGGCAAGTACAAAATCGAGAAAAATGTGAGTTCATTTTTGTGTTACATATCCCAACTTCTCTCTATACCCGCCCCCTCAAAGGCTTATCAGTATAGGCTCCTTATAACTCCCGATGTCGGACAATCCTGTCCTGACAATTGTCTGATCAAACTAAAAATATATTAACATAGAACCCTTGCTACTCACTTATCCAAACTTGTTTATGTATCATTTTATGTGACTTTTAAAAGTATTTTTAATTTGTGCGATGCTAAGCGGAAAAAAATATATTAAACCAGAGTAAGGAAAGACATCTGATACCTTGTTCTTTTAAGTTCAAAAGTTCAACAGTTCGGTCGTATCTACATTTGGATTTTTGATATTTTAAATTAGCTTTTTAGCTAACATTAAAATAAAAGTGATATGATTTATATATATATATTTAGAGATTTTTTCTTTCTTCTTTTTTATTCTACCTTTCTTTCATTCTTTTATCTTGATAGAAGATAACATTTTAGGTCTCTGAGGGTGATAATTATATTAATATAATGTTATTATTATCAATATGTAATAATGATAATAATAATATATGAAGGCAAGGACAACAAATAAAAATGACTGTAAAAAAATTTCCAGAAAGTAATAGTGACAATAAAATGTTAGAATGAAAAATGCCTGAATTGAAATTGATAGAATGGAAGTAATAGTCATTTTATAATATTTGAACTGTTGTTCATTATTAATTAATGACAACAACAATAATGCAATGATATAATATAGTAGTATATTTATTAATAAGAAATAAAATAAAGAAAATAAAATATAAAAATTTTCTTCCTATTTTCCTTCTCCACTTGCCTAAGTTAGTGTTGCCGAAAAACGGAGGGAGGCTAGACGTGGGTGGTCGAAGCAGAGGGGCGGCGGCCGGATGCTGCCGCTGTTGGCCAACTAGAGGAGGGTTGGCTGGACTGGAGGAGCTGCTGTGGGAGAGGGAGGGCTGAGAGGAGGAGAGGGGCTGCTGCTGTGGGAGAGGGAGAGGGCTGAGAGGAGGAGAGGGGCTGCTGCTGTGAGGGGGAGAGGGAGGGCTGCTATGAGGGAGAAGAAGGATAGCTGGGAGGGAGAAGGATTTATAGAGAGGAGGAAGGGATGAAGTGGGGGCTGGTCGGCCAAATGGGCCGACCATTCCTATGCCAAAACGGAGCAGGAAAGGAGCTTTGGTGCGGAAGCTTCCGCACCTGCAGGCGCGACAGGATTCGATCCTGCGATCGGGGTGGGGAAAGAAGGAAATGTGAAGGAAAATTTAGGTAATTTCTTAAAATTAAAATTATCATATTTTTTCGCCGTTTGGCGTCCAAAAATAACGAAACTTGACATTGATGCGAGTTACGTTGTAACAAACACTATCGCGTCAAAAATTTCGATTTGGACAAATATTTTATTTTTAATTAATTTCTGAAGTTTGAAACTTCAAAAATTAATTGAGGCCGAATCGGTGCTCAAAAATCGATGAAACTTTTCGAGCAGCCTTTAAATAATATACTTAACATAATGACACGAAAATCAATGAATTTGGACACATTTAATTTTCCTAATTTATTGGATTTAAATAATTCAGAAAAATAAAGCGAAAATTTATGTTATCTGAATTCTCCTAAATTAGGGAGGGCATTTTGAACTAAAAATTATTTCTATCTAAGAGAAATTTTGTTTGCCCTAATTTGAAATTCCCCGGGGTCTTGATGTTTGAGCAGGATTTGACCAAATTTGAAAGGTAATGACATAGGGTCGTTACACCAGTAGCCGATTCCAACAAGCCGGAATCGACCGATTCTAGTGAGCCGGAATCAACCGATTCCCTCAAGCTGAAGCTGACTGATTCTCGCTGGAATCGACCAATTCCAGTGGGAATCAGTGCTGGAAATTGCCGCTGAATTTAGCGGCCGATTATGGCGGAAGTCAGCCACTGTAAATGGTCGCTGAATCCAGCGGCCGATTCTAGCAGCCGGAATCGGCCGATTCCATCAGCCGGAATCAGCCGCTTGCCATTTCCAGATGCCGATTCCCATTGCTGGCCGCTGGAAATGGCAAGCGACCGATTCTAGCAAACCAGAATTGGCCGCTATAATATATGGTTGAAAAAACGTAAAACGGAATGAGACGATAAGTTAACGAGAGGGACAAAAAACACTTGTATAAAAGTTAAGGGACCAAAAAAAATATTTACAATAGTTAAGGACTATTTTAAAATTTTGCAAGAGTCAATGGACCATTTTGATAAATTTCTCCATATATATATATATATATATAGATATATATGCATTGTAAATTATCTTATAAAAAGTAAAATTAGTAAAGAATATAAAATCTTTAAGGAAAACATCTCATCCATCCTATGTTCTTGATACATATACTAAAAACCTAGATACATTAAATTAGCAATTAAAGGAATATCAATTTTGACCAGTTCATGAAAATATCCACTTCAAACTTGTTATATTACAGGTATTTCAAAATTTAACAGCAGCCAACGGGTCTAAGCAGCAACCAACTAGTCTCAGCGGCAACAACCAAACATGAGAAACTATCTTATACAAAAATCTATAAGCTAAGTAAACAACCAAACATGAGAAACTATCTTATACAAAAATCTATAAGCTAAGTAAAATTCAAGTAGTTCCAGCAAAAATGTTTTATGTGGGCTAAGTAAAATTCAAATTTTTTTGTTCAAAATTCTGTATAAAATCTGTAGGCTGTAAAATTTTCTCACGTTGTTTTCCAGCAAAAATGAAATTCTCTTAAAGAAAATATTTTCTTCAATTTTTTTGTTTAGGATGTGGGTGGGTAGAAGTATCGTCGCAACTAGTGAAATGACCAACCTGCTAATGCACAACATCATATGATCGATGGTTTAACAAAGTTGATAGTAAAATAAAAAGTGTAAAGGAAATTTTTTTATGGGATTCATTATATCAAAATTCAACTGAAATGATAAACTAACATTTCACGGAAGATTTCAACCTTAACCATAAGTAGCCATATATGTAAATGATGCATATGAGTAATTTTCATCATTTTGCAGATACAAGAACAAATCCTCATACGATATATAATATTATAAAATTATCATTCCCCCATAAATCTAACACATTTTACACTGAATGTTGCAAAGAATCACATCAATTTTACAGCATACATTACAAGTACTTGAATAAGACTCAAAACTATCAAAATTGCCAATGTCACAATGCTGTCAATCAACTATTCATTGCCCAATATTTGCAACATTCTTTTTGATTCTTTGTCTATAGACATGTTTAAAAAAAAGTAAATATTAAAATAATGCATGCATACATTTGTTAAAAAGTTATCCTCATAATAAAAAAAGCTTACTTGTGTTTCTCTTGATCTTTTATATTATTTTGCATGTTCGAAGTTGATGCATTCTCTTGAAAAATGTTATTTTCCTTATAAGCTTCATGTATGTCAACTTACAAAATGAAACAAAAAAACATTAATTAAACATTAACATATGCATGTAAACTTTTTGAAATAAAAAATTTGTTATTTAAAATAAACTCACATTGTACTCTTAATATCGACCATATCAATGTCTAATATTTGCATGCTTTTTTTGAATGTGTCTTACATTTACTTGGTTTCTTACACGACAGGATATTGTACCACTTGTTTGCAATTTTTATTATGAAGAATAATATTTCCCCTGCTCATTCGCTTATCAGGCGTTGATTATCCTCTTACAAAAATTATTTCCTCAATTTTGGTGGTTTCCCTCGCATAGCCTTCTTATATAATGGCAGTAAAGGAGGCTCTTTGTTGCTTTTTGAGCATTCTTCTGTCCCATTAATTGGCATGATAGCATTACTTTAAATTCTCATATATGTTCTTACCGAATAGCAAGGATGAACATATTTTTGTCCCTCTTCCGTCTGCAAATTGATAGCTGTACACACATGACAAGGAATCCCACTTAGTTCTCATTACCTGTAATTACATGATTGTTCTTCTAAGTTAACGCTAAGTTACGCACCATATATTGTGGTTATTTGGGAGTAGTTGTCATCCACCTTTACAACAATGCATGTCGCGACTTCATAAATGTTGCTGCCTAATTTTTCAGATATTCGAAGATATAACAGTGTTCTTTGCCTCTCTGCATTCATATATCCTTGACATAACAAGATTTCTTATGGACTCTAGCAGATGCATAATAGGAACTCTCTTGCGTCCAGTATTAATGCATTAAAATATTCACATTATTGAGCAAAGTATCGCATTTAGGTTCGTCTGAAAAAAATGCTTTTGAACAATATTATTGCATCTTTATCACTTAAATCATAAAAATTCTTCTCATCTAAGTGCTTTATCTCTTCCATAGCAGCATTAAACTATTTGTTAGTAGTTGCACGAGTTGCTTGCCATAATGCATTTCTTTGTGCATTTTCCTTGAATCCTGCCATCTTAAAATTTTGGTGCAAGTGCTTTACATAGAATCTATTACTAGTATTAGGGAACACACTTAAAAATGCAGCATCAAACCTTTTTGTTTATCAAAAACAAATATGGAATTAGTATTTTCATCAACTATATTTAAATCTCTTACAAGAAAATTTAAAAGCTATTCCCAACTATGCTTTGATGCACATTCCACAACAACCTATGCCATAGGATAGATACTGTTATTATCATTCAAAGAAACAACAAGAAGTAATTTTCTACCTTGTTTTCCATTAAAAAGTCACCCTCAACCCCGATTATGAGTCAACAACCCAACTTAAAACCATCTTTACATGCTAAGAAACACATATATAGTTGCAAAAAAAAAAAATTTTCCATTTAGATCATGACCACACGTAGTTTGAGCTGAGATTATTGAACTAGGATTAATTTATGCAATCTCTAAATAATAATTCTACACTATTAATTTGTTGTTTTTCTTTAAAGAGCATCATTGCTAAAGCCTTTTTATTGCCATCCTTGCTTGTGTGTTTGTAACATGACTCATCATATCATTTTTTACTTCTTTCCTATACACCTTCATTGGTACCCTTTGATTATTTCATACTTTGTTCACATATTTTCATGCAATTGCTAAAGAAGTTATCACTTTATTATGACATGTTCAAGAACAAGTATGATCCTGCAATAACTTCAGTTGCCATAAATCAACCCCCTTCATACTTTGAAATGTAAACAAAATATGGACAATTTAGCATTCAAACAACTTTATAATGAAATTTATCATTTTTTACAAATTTGATTAACTTCTCCTTTGCAATCGATGAAGTTTTAATCACCTCTTTGAACTTTTATTTGCTGCTAAATATCATCTTCACTTCAAAACTAATATTTTTAATATTCATTTTAGGATTAAAAGTAGGTCATTTCATTGTTTTTTCCCCACCACTACTATGAGCATTTGCATCATCATCAGAAATCATACAATTAATTTTATTAATTTTATTTGAAATGTTCCATGCTCAAAAGACCTGTTCTCAGTCAGTGGATCAGTATTTTCCTTTGGAATTGTTCATCTTCTCTCATAGAAAAATCACTTTTAGCAAATTCCTCACATAGTTTTGAACTATTACATTCATGTTTGTTATCATCATCATCATCAATACTTCTTTCTTCTCTAAGAATCTCACTCACTCCTATACTTGTACCATAGTGCAATGGAGAAAAAATTGAATCATTAGGTAGAAAAAACATGATAAATTTTATTATTATCACTCCCAAATCCTTCAAATTGATTCAACTTACTCTTGACTTTGAAAGAGCACATATGAATATAAATTTAGTATCTAATATTGCAAATATTTTCATAAATTTATAAAAACAAGCAATCATATTGTGAAACTAGATGCCAATCAAGATAATTAAAATTATGAGTAAGCATAAAGGTATTTATTCGATGATATCTCATTATATATGTTTATATTATCAATCAAGTGAAAGCATTCCCGAGTACTTGTAAAATATTTAATTTAATTAGAACTAAAATTGATAATATTATTTTTAATATTGTAATTGTGGGATACCTTTCTGGGATGCTTAGTAGCTTAATGTCATATAGATATCAATTTAAAAAAACACTAAGTATAATCTATCATCAAAAAACTAAGAAAATCATATTCTTGAGATGAAACACAAAGAAGTATAGTTAGGTGTTTCTATACAGTTGACAAAGATATTGATAAAATGCCATGAGAAAATGATAAAAAAAGAGATCTTAACACAAGCACTTGGAAGCCAGGTTAGATTTAAGCATAATTAAAATATTTGACTTTCACTCAATGAATTTTATAATAACAATTTAGATGCACATTAAATATCTCTTTTTAATCCTTAATCTCAACAATAAGGAAATCAGAGCAACATATCCTTTGAATAAATAAACTCTGCAGAGATTTGTACAAGTATGGTTCCCATATTCTTATAATTTACTAATCTTGCACAATTTTGTTAATTGGTAGAAATAACATCCCTCATTTATTAATATTATAAAGGTATACTTGAAAATTTTATAAAGATGATTAGAATGAATGGTAAATGTTAAGTAAAAATACAAATGAATTTGTTCCCTTTAAGACTTTTAAACACCAGCAATGATAATTTAAAAATAATTGGGCTACTTACAAACTTGAATGGATTATCGACTCGTTTGAAGGTTCGTTCGAAGGTTCATTGACTTTTGAAGGGTAGTCGAAGGTTGAAGGTTCGTTTTCCTCGAAGTCGGAAGCTTTGTGGATTTCGGAAGCATCATCGGTAGCTTCGACATCGTAGATGTCGAAAGCTCGAAGCGGCTTTCGTAGATGTCTGAAGTGGCGCTGACGCCGTAGACGTCAGAAGGGGCATCGATATTGTAATCTGCGTGGATGTTGGAAGCGACGTGGACGCTGGAAGCGACATGGACGCTGGAATCAACATCAATGTCTGAAGGGTTGATGTTGGAAGCGTCGTCGACATAGAGAGGATCATCTGAGCCTTTGTTGATTGCTCCATGGACGATAGACGCAAAGGGACACAAAGAGAACTTTAGTTGCGACGTGGGAAAAAATCGCAAACTGTTTGGGAGAAGAAATGAAAAAGATGCTCTTAAGATTTAAAAAATCGCCCAGCTCAATTGCCTATTTACCCTAAATTTTGAAATTTAAACGATGAGTTCAGACAAAAACGTATCGATGGGACAAAAAAATACTTGAATCAAAGTTCGAGGACCAAAAAATTATATATATGAGTTAATGACTAAATTGAACAATTTGCAAGAGTCGAGATACCATTTTAACAAATAACCCTTTAATTTTATTGATCTTGAAAAACCTTATGGTAGAGTACCAAAAGAAATTTTTTTAAGAGCTTTGGAGAGAAAAGGGATTTGTGATGTATATATTGATATATATATATATATATATATATATATATATTTAATGATGTTGTGACGTGTTCGATCTCAATGTGACTTGACTAATGATTTTCCTACTACTATTGAATTACATCAAAGCTTGGCTCTCAGCCTTTATCTTTTTTGCTTTTACTATGTATGTTCTTACTGAGCACATTCAAGAGAAGCTTCCTTGGCATATGTTTTTTGCAGATGATATTCTTTTGATTGATAACATGTGATGGAGTTAAAGCAAAATTTGAGTTGTGGAGGATTATTTTAGGACCTAAAGGTTTTTATCTTAGCAAATCTAAAACATGATATATGGAATGTAAGTTCAATTGTATTAGAAGTCATAATCTCGAGGATATAACTATTGAAGACAATGTGATCAAAAAGAGAGAGAGGTTCAAATACCTTGGTTCAATTATTCAAAGTAATGGTGAAATAGAGAGCGATGTGATTAATAGTGTCCAAGCTGGTTGGATGAAGTGGAGGAGCACTTCTAGAGTGTTGTGCAATCAAAAAATTTCACTCAAAATTAAAGAAAAATTTTATAGGGCAAATGTATGACTAACTATGTTATATGAGGCTGAATGTTGGCCACAAAGAATAAACTTATTGATAAATTAAGTGTTATAAAGATGAGGATGCTTAGGTGGATAAGTGGGTGTACTTGTAAGGATAGAAAAAGAAATGAGTTTATCCACAACAATGCTGGAATGGCCCCAATAGTGGATAAGATTAGAGAATACCACCTTACATGGTTTGGGCTTATTAAGTGTAAACAGTTCAATGGCCCCTGTTCGGAAGAGGAAGTTCAAAAGAGACAAGGGACGAAACCATTAAAAAGGGTCTTTTCTATTTGGAACTTAGGGAGGGGCTTCTATCTAATGGGGTGGGTGCCCAATGGAATCAAAGAATTCACCAACCCCACTTAGTGGTATTAAGACTTGTTGTTGTTGTTGTTATTGTTGTTGTTGTTGTTGTTGTTGTTGTTTTATACTGATGGTAAGATGTGTTAATAGTTTTTTTTTCTTTTAAGATGTTCCCCATAAAACACAAAGCGTCTTGGCTATTGATGAACTGCGTTATTGTAAGCAAGCTACTACATGCACCCTCTACATAGGCCAAGAAAAGCAGTTTAGTTGATTATTTCTTTTTATTAAACCTTGAATCTTAAATAAGCTGCTATTATTCTTGGAAAACAATTTGCTGCCCTAAAATCTGATAAAATTCCTTGGCATATGCCATCTATCTAATAATCGATGAGATTTTTTTTCATATTTTGAATCAATATAACAGTGCTCGTTAATTTTGGAACATTCCATTGTGACTGAAATTATTTAAGGATTATTTTTATGATACCCCAAGTTTACCCTCAAAGCTCCAAAGAAAAAGCAAATTTTTTTTTCAACTACATGGGCTGCAACCAAGTAAAAATAAACTTCGCACCAATTATCTTTTGCTACTTATATTTGCCAACTCATAAAGAGCAATTTTTGAGAGATTCTGGGAAAGGATAGCAGTTTCCATTATCTAATCCTCATAACTGCATATGATAAATGACAGCTTTATATATATTTTTTATCCTATACAAGTTGGCACCCTTCCCTACCTTCTTTCTATCGTAATTTCTCTTTTGCATAATTGCTCTTGATTTTGAAGTGAAGAGCATGCAGTATTTTCATTCATTTCAGCAGCTTTAAAACCTTAAAAATACTTAAAAACCAGTGTTTAGTTTTTAATATACGCTTTATAAATCATCTGTACAGGTGTGGAAACAACCAGATATTTTCTGCTGGAGTGGCTAAGTTACACCCATAGGTATATTCCAGTAGGGCTTTTAGATATTGTCCCTCAGCGCCTTAACTGGAGGCCACCAAGCTACTTTGGTAGGGATGACCTCGAGACCCTAATGGCCTCTGACTCTGCTGCCGACTGGGTATGCGTCCTAACTAATTGAATTTGTTAAGTATAATAGCATTGCTGTTCTATTTATAAAGCTCTTGACTGCCCCACAGGTCAGGATATCCGAAATGCTGCTGGGAAAGGTTCCAGACAGCTTTACCTTTGCCCCAAAGCACAAGTCTAATGCTTATGACAGTGCTGAGAACGGCTGATTTTTCTGGAATTCAAACTTTATGCACGGCTTAGAGGTCTGTTTTTCTTAAGCATCGTCACTTTAACAGCAGCAAGTCTGGCACTTAGTTTTTTCTTTTGGGTTGCTGTGACCCAATCAATAGCTGTTTGCATTGATGCTTCGAAATTGCTCGACAAGTTGATGATGGGTGGACACTACATGTATTTGTTAGCCTAAGTTAATCAGCAAATTTTTTTTTTAATGTTTTAGTTGCTGCAAAGGTTACATATATATATATATATATATATATATATATATATATATATATATAGATATATATACATGGAAAAAAGAAAAATATATAATTGTATGGAAAAGAGCACTATTCACATCACACGTCTACGATTCGATGCAGATTAAAGTAGGTTGCCAGAAAAAAAAATCAGAGTAAAGCGGCTTTTTTGTTTTATGAAAATTGGTGAGGCATTATTTAACTAAAGAAACTACAAATACAAAGTACAAAGAAAACAACTGAAAAGCTGATAATAGATAGGCTACAAAATACATCATCGTAAAAGTAAAAGGAAAACCAAATGAGAAAAAAGTATCGGATGCCCTCCAATCCTGCGAGCTTGAAATTTCTCATAATCCTTTCTTATTTTAACTCAAATTACATAAGAACCCAAATTGAGTGTCTAGAATATGTGAATTTAGGCAAGAAGAGGAGCTTGAAATGCTTAGAAAGAATTGAACCATAAAATAAATACAGTGTTATGTTGTAACGACCCAACGTCGTTACTTTACAGGTTATGTTAAATCTCGACTCAAAAATCAGGATCCCAGACAACTTCAAAATTAAGGCAAACAAAAAATACCATTGGATAGAGATAGTTCTTAGATTAAAATGTCCTAGTTTGAGAGAAATATAGATAACAGAAACTTATGGATTAATTTTTAAATTGTTTAAATTCAATAAATTAAGAAAATTAAATATAAGTTCAAATTCATCGATTTTGGTGTCATTAGATTAAGTATATTATTTAAATGATACACTAAAAGTTTCATCAAACTTGGAGCTCCGGTTCTATCTTAATTATTTTTTGAAGTTTCAAACTTTAAAAATTAATATAAAATAAAATATCGCTCCGAATCCAAAAATTTTGGCGCGAGAGTGTTCGTCTCATTGTAACACATTTTTGTGTCAAGTTTCGTTATTTTTGGAAATCAAATAACGGAAATATGTGAAAATTTTAATTGAAATTATTTATTAAGTTTTCATATTTTCCTTCCTGTACCCACCTCTCTACGCAAGGCGCAGACTCTGTCGTGTGCAAAGTCTGCCAAATGGGACCGTGCGGTTCACGCACGCGCCGCTTTGGTCGGCGGCCGACCGGTTGACCAACTGGCTGGTCTTTTCACCCTCTCTCCTTCCCTTATTTTATATATACCACCTCCCCTCTCTTCTCCCTTGAAATTAAAATCAGTTTCCTCTTCCACAGCCAACCTGCCTCCTCAGCCTTTGGCCTCCCCACTCCGATCATCCCCTCCGGCCCCCTTTAATCATGTCCTGCCTCCCTCCGACTCCCGGCAACCCTAACCCTAGGTAAGGGGAGGAAAATTGGAGAAATTTTGCATTTTTTATTATTTTTTTCTTAATTTCTTTTGCATTTTTTAAATATAATCATTATTATTTACATATAATAATAATTATATTATTTCTTTATCATTAGTATGTCATTATCATTATTATTATCATTAATTAATAATGATACCAGTAAAAATATTATATTATGATTACTACTATTATGTCAATTTCAATTCAATCATTTTTATTCTATCATTTTCTTTTCATACATTATTATTATCATTAAATAATGATAATAATAATATTTTTAAATATTATTGCTACATTCAATAATTTAAATTTTTGTCTTCTATCAAAAAGAGTGAAAAAAATCAGAATAAAAAAGAAGATAATAATAAATATTCTTAAAAATATAATATTATTTTGTTTTCATCTCAATTTTATAAATTTCTAAATATTGGCTAAAAAGGCTAATTTAAATATTAAAAATTTATACAGATTCAATCAAACATTTTTGAAACTTAAAAAAAAAAGTGCCCAATATATATACATGTATTATTTTTTTGCACTTTATTGCTTAGCTTTGCATTGAGCCAAATTTATATTTGATGCTTGGTTGGTTGTTTGAAATCATCATCATTTTACAAAATGGTTAGTTATTGAAAAAATGATATCAGTAACATACGTTTTTGGTTACTGGAAAAATTACATCAGTAATATAATTGGTTCGTTACTAGAAAAATGATATCAGTAACATACATCTAAGGGATAATACATTTTGCAGAAAATTTATTATCCCTTTTGCGCTATTGTGCTATTTTTCCCGCGTTTCTAGTACATCATTATTTTCGCTAATCGCACTTCTGCTAATATAAAAATATAATATTTTATTATTTACTGCAGTACTTAGAGTATTTTCTAATTATTGGGAAATCCAATCCCGATATTATTTTTTTTATAATACCAGGTCAGGTGCATCTGTGAAAACTCGAATGAGAACTTTAATTCACATATTTTCAAGTTGCTGATGGATCTCCGACACTTTATATTTCTTTTTATTTTATTTTTGTTTTAGTTTATCTTCAAAAAGATGAACTTTGTAAGAAGTGCAAGTTGGCTATTTTGTAACATGAAATTATGATGAATGAGAAATATTATTTGGCTTTTATATGTGTATCTATTCTCTTTTAAATTGATCAATAGGATCTTGCGATTTATAAATACCTAATGTTGGGTCAGTTCTCGCTGAACTGGCATCGAGCAATCAAATATATCAAGAGTGATGTTTGATACAATAAAAACTCCCATAGACTGAATCTATAGAAAATTGATGAAACTGAAAGAGGAGAAAGCAAAAATCTGGAAGAGTCGTCTGATATCACCACATAAAATATAAAAATTGCATAAATCATATAAACCAGCCACATATTACTGATGGAAAAGCCATAGAAATCGCTAAAACGACCACCACATATTAGATGAAGGCCATCAAACCAAAGAAAAAGCATCTCAACAATGCATAGATTAAGAGATGCATAACCATATGCCATGGAGAAAATTGCAAACTAGCATTATACAAGGAAGAGGCAAATGAATTCATCTAGACATTGTAAGAGTCAGTCAGAAGGCAGCTCTTTCCATTTTTTTCATAATTCTCAAAATATCACCTTAGTGCCTAAAAGCAATGAATGACGAGCATTAAAATTTATGTTGAAATTTACGAAGATTCCTTTCTTCCTTAATATAATGCACTAATAACTTGCCAATATCAAATAAGCTACCTTTACCCAAGACTTGTTAATATTTTCACTAGGAAGTAGGACTTGGTGGAGATGAGGTAATAGAAAAACTCAGCATTTGGAAGAGTATTCTTCAGTAATACAACGAAAACATCCATGAAATTAAAGAAAATGTGAATGTGACTCCAAATTATCCACACAAAAATATCTAGTATTACAATGCACACCATGTTGATTAAGGATATTAGTCATTTTAAACCCCTCCTTCAAAGTTTTCCATATACTAGAAGTGTATTTGAGATTAAAACTCTTAAACCAAACAAATTTGAACCATTACACATTAGTCAAATCAACCAAAAGCAAACAATGAGCTTCCTTGAAATAAAGAGTTTTAAGGAAAGCATCCAAAAAATTGAGTTTTCTCCGTACAATATAGCCTTGATTATGACAATTAGAGTTGAGAATAGAAAGTAAATTTAATTAGTAGCCTTCCACTATTCTGTTATAAGAGAAGGATTGAAAAGTACATACTAGATAATATACAAATTGCATCTAATACAAAATTTATTAGGAGTCATGATTCCCAAACCCTATTTTTCTCTAGCAGTGGCAATTGAATCCTAAGATAGAATATGCATTTTTCGCCTATAAGCCATAATCAAGAAAACGAGAGCAAATAGCATTAATAAATTTAATGGTGGTCGTCGAGATATGCAAGGATTTAAACCAGTGAATCAAGAAAGGCAACATGGAAAATTTCAGTATTTGAGGTCTCTTGACTATAGATAAAATATTTTAGTTCACCATTCATTTATTTACAAATATTGACCACAAGTGGGGCATAGAGTGGCATGCTACGGAAAATAGATAAACAAAGGTATTTAACTAGAAATTTCTAAATATTAAGCCTTAAAACAACAACAATGTCCAATGAATCCGTCACAAATGAAAAAATGAAGATAGTTGATATGTCAAAATCACAAAACCGATTAGAGGCATCAAAGAAAACAACTAAGAAATTCTTAAAATCAATAATGATGCCCATAGCTTCTTCACCAACTAAAAGAATACCATCTACAAAAAGCTGATGGGAACAAGAAAAGCCATTGAGCTTTAGGGGCCTAATCTTATTGTTCTCAGTCGCTTCCTCTGAAATATTATAGAGCAAATTCAAGGCTGTATCAGATAGAAGAAGAAGCAGAGATTATTAGAAGAATGAAGAACTTTTATATAGAGACATTTAGATTAATAGAGAAGTGAATATTGGAAAAGTAAGTTCTCCCCAATCAATGAAAATCTTAGGAAAACTCATCATAATAAGCTTCCCAATATGAAATTCATATTAATAATGTCAAAAGCTTTGCATAAATTGAATTTGGCATAAAAGAACTTCCTTGAAGTGCTCGAGTGAAATTTCCTAACAAGTTGATTGGCAAGAATGACATGATGAACCACATTTATCCCTCTAATGTAAGCAGTTTGAGCAAAGTTAATCAAAATGGGTAGGTAGGGCTCCAATCTCCTAGCAAGAGTGACACTGAGTCTTAGCAAAGACTATTAGATGCTTTTGTAAATTATGTTACATAAAGGAATTGACTAAAAGCCAGATAAAATATTGCTATTCTTATTCTTAGGAATCAAAGTAACAATGAAATGGTTGAGCCATTTGGGCATAATTTTCATCTTGAAAAATTAATGCTCCCACACACTTAAGTGTCATTAATTTTCATCATAGGTGGCATTATCATTACTACAAAAAGATCATGCCTTATATCATTAAGAGAAACATTACATTACCGTTAGATATGATCCAAATTGGCTAATTTTACTGAACAGAGGTTATGAAAGAGTGTATGTAACAACTAAATATTCTTTAATAATTTAGTATAGCATAATCGAGCACATTTAACTTATATCAAGAGCCGATAAAATTTTAAATTATTTCTCAAATAAGTTGGAATAAAAATAATTCAAGTGTGCTAATGAGTTAAGCATATTTTAATGGTGCTACTAGCTAAATCTCAATTTTTTTGGAGTTAAGAACTTTCTTAAATTGATTTTAAAATTTTAAAGTTTTAAAAATTTTTAAAAATAATATATATATATATATATATATATATATATATATATATATAAACTCACAATATGTGATACCATCGAATTTCTCATATTAAAATAATTAATAAAATTAGGACAATAAAAAATGCACAAAATTAATTTTGTATTAATTTAATCAAAATCACCAATGATCTTAATTATGAAAATTGATTTGATTTAATGAATGCCTGGAACGATATTAGCCATCATATCGGCTGATGTGATTTGATGCAACGCAAAAGGTAAGACAAATTTCCACAGTTGAATCGACATATCTGATCACACAACAGATTGATGAAATTAAGTTTCTTCGTTAGATCAATGACTCCAATTTAATGACACCTGATCGATTAAACTGTAAACAAAACACGAGCTGCTGGATTAGTGATCTGATCCTACGACAGTGATTAAATCACAATGACATTTTTTATTTTATTTAAAATTGTGAGATTAAATATCGGTCGTCAGATCTACGACTTTGATCTAATGACGGATCGAGCATTTTTAAAACCACACCTTGCTTTTAGCAGTTAGATTCACTTTTATTTGATCGAATAGCTAGTTACGACCCCATTCGTACGATTCAGTGATGACCCGATGAATAGTGATATCTCCCTCACCCGGTCATGTCGACATGCCCAAAACTCTAGGTTTTGCCATTTTTGATTCAGGGGCCCATTTTCACATTTAAATAATTAAAATGGGGCGCAAGGACGAGAGGAACAAATCGATACTATAGAATCTCACCTTTCCAAACACATTTCCATACTAAATTTGTCCCATAAAATTCCTAATTTGTGGACCAAAGTTAAACTAGAATTTACTCACAAATGAAACCCTTTTGGGACCATATAACACCAAATTTCCAAGGTTTCATCTTGTAACAATCCAGATTGTTACTTTGATTAATTAAGATCAATCTAAGTCTTAATTGAGATTCTAAGTCACTAATTAAGTAATTTAGAACTTATCTCAAAAATATAGGTCAAATCAGAAGTCAACTAAGTCAAATCAAAAATTCTGGAAAATTCCAACCCTAGAAATTGACTTTTTATTTAAACCTCAGATTGAAAATCTGACTTCGCCATGGCATTCAGAACACCCAAATTAGCTAGGAGTGAAGTTTTGGATGCATTTGGAAGTCGTTGGATTTTTGTCAAATATTTTAATATTATCTAAATACCTGAAAATTCAAATAAATAAATACTCGTCAAAATAAAAATCTGAGTGCACCGTTGCGTTCAGCACCCCTCAATTAGCTAGGGGTGATTATTTGGAAATTTTTAGAATATTCCTAATAAATTATGTTAATTAATTAAATGTATAAATTTTTATTGAAATATTAATATTAAATAATTCAAATTAACGGCGCCGTCCATTTGACCCTAACGCCGTCGCCTGTTTATCTCCCGCGCCGTCTATCTTGACGACGCCCTTTGTGCCGTCTGATCGCAGGATCAGACGGCTGAGGCCTGTCTTCCCCGCAAAGCTCGCCGCGTGGGCTCGAAAGCTCGGCACGCGTCAATGGCAGAGGCATATGGCCATCCGCACCGACGAAGAGCCCCTTTAAGTCCCCGTTTCCTTTGCCTCACTTAGTTTTTCACATGTTCTGGGTTAGAGCAAAGGCGGGCTAAATCAAAGAAATCGACCAAACCCTAATTTTTTTCCTTCGACGACACTAAGGTACTCTCCTCCCTATAGTCTTCAATCTTCTTTTTTATGCAATTATTGTATGCATAGAGGTTGATCACTGCTATATCGAGCCCTCCCGAGCCCGATTATGCCGATTTTTCGCAAACCCTAAAACGCCCGAAATGCGTCGGGGAGGAGACGAAGCGTCACTCGCTTCGTCTCTGGTTCGTCTGGACCGGGAGCATACCGGTCCAGCCGGTCTAGCGTCGGGTGAACCGGCCGGTTCATTTGGTAGCCGAGTCAAACTCCCTCAGCGCGGCACGTGGCCACCGCAATGAGTGCGGCGGGACCCACAGGACGCGTGTCGAGCGTCGGATTGAAGAGCGGGACCCACCTCTAAGCCCTCTAGCCTATCACGTTTCGCCACGTGTCTGTCACTGGTGCTGTCTCTGTCGCTGGCGCGACCGTGGGTCCCCCCTGTAGAGATAAAAAGTTATTTTATATATATTAAAAGAATTAAAATCTTATTAATCAAATTCTGTTTAATTAAAACAGTTTTTAAGTTAATTAATAAAATATGAAACTTTAAACATTAATAACTTAATAATTACAAGTCCAAAATATACAAAATTATATACCATTTTGATCAGCAAAAATAGAAGAAAATTTTGGTACTGTCAATTTTTCATTTGGACATGTATTTAGCAAAGTGATATTTAGGGTTTATTTAAGTTAAATTAAATGTCACAAAACTTAATTAACCCATAACTTTGTATCCAATGATCCAAACATACCCAATATGGGTCTTAAAGTGATCAAAAAACCCTAATGATTAATTTGATAGTGTTCATCTTGCTGTTTGGATTAGTATTTGCCTAATCACTTTTAGGACCTAACCCTAATTAATCCTAGAGCTTCAATTGACCATAACTTGGTCAATTGAGCTCCAAATTGGATGATCTAAATATCCATATAGATCAGAAAAATATAATTAATAGTAATCTGTAAAAATATTTTAGATCCAACGGTTAGATTTGCTAATCACCCTTAATTACCCTAAAACTTGATTAGTAAATATTAGCAAATTTAATAAATCCAAATTGAGTGATTTAAGTTTCAGAGGACTCATAGAGTCATTTAGGACCTAGCTGTAAGGTTAAATTAGTATTTGAGTGCTTAACTTTGCTAATCACTCACTAATTACTCTTAATCCTAATTAGGTCTTAACTTAGTCAAATTAGATCCAAATTGAGTCTACTTCATGTCATTGTGATCAGTAGACTATTTGTAAACCATAGCCACTGATTTTGCTTAATTTGGATACTAATTGACAAAGTTAGGATTTTTGACCCATAATTAAGAATCCCTTAATTACCCTTATAACCCTAAATCTTGTATTGGCCATAACTTGGCCAATACTTATCAGAATTTAGCAAATTTAGGTTCTATAGAAAGCTTAGTCAGTAAAGAACAATAATATGAAAGAAAATTTAACTTTCATTTAGCCAAATTCCTAATTTGCCCTTATGAGTCAAATTCACTAATTTGATCTCATATCGCTTAATAATCACCCAAAATTAATTTAGTTACTGTCTAATCTTACATTAGACAGTAAGAAGTACTTTCCAAAAGAAAAATTTCAGAATTAAAGCCTTAGATCAAAATTTGATCTTTTGAACCCTTAAGTAGGGGTAAAATGGTCATTTTGCCCAAATTTAGGGTTTAGCCTTTAAAAGCCCTAAATTCAGTCTCTAATCACTAAAATTAGTAAATAGAATGATTTAGAACTGAAATTAATCAAATTCAAGTCTAAATTAGATTTTTTATTAAAATCTCAATCTTTGCTCCTTAAGAAAATTCCTAAATAAATCGTGAGTGTTCTTCTTTCCTTAATCACTCTTAGATCATTCCTTAGGTCTTATAATATTAGTTAGGATGTGTGTCTTGAGAGATACTCTTAGTAATTAGGAGCCTTGATTCTTAAGATTAGGGATAGATCTTAAGTTAGAATTCATCTATTGAGTAAATTAGGTTACACAGTAGGTGAAACCTTGAATTTTCTAGTTTATAGATTTTCTTAGTTTATTAAATGATTATTTGATCTTTAAACCCTAGAATTAAGAATAGAGATTTATCATAATGAATTGATTTATCATTAGGATTTGCCTTAACCTAATCCGTGAGTTTTGGGTTCTAAACCTTAGATCTTTAGATTATACCTTTAGATTAAGTGATTAGACCCCATCATCTGGAGTCTAATTCTTAATCTATTCATCTTGATTTGGCTAATCAAGATGAGGTTGGGATGAATTAAATTACAAAATTAGGTCGATGATTTATTCATTTTTAACCAAATAGTCGTCTTTTGAATAAGTTATAATTAGGACTTGGCCAGTCCTAATTATCTTCAACTAGTAGGATTCGTGATTCTAAGTTACAGAATGTGTAAGAATTGATGATTCTGAAATTTATGTAACATAGAGTAGATAGAACGAATAAGTAGACAACAACGGATATCACCTGTGTTTTAGATAGAGTCTCTTACTCACCTTGAATTGATGCTTTGCATACATTATTTTGTGCCCCTTACCTTGTACACATATATTGGAAATAGGATATTTGATAAATATCTCATGTTAATTTTGAATTGCATACATATCATTCATGATTGATCGATGTTTTCAGTTTTTCAGAAAGTTGTGGCTTAACTAGTATGCCTCTCCAATCCTCGAGTTCGGCATAGCACGCTGGTTTGTTACTGTCGGTAAGTCTATCCATATCTGGTTGAAATAATTCCCAGGATGGCAAGAAATAGATTTTGCACTCTTTAATCAGGATTGGACATGGTGAGTACTAGTTGAGAGTAATTTTGGTAAGGTGTAGCTTGATTAGTATACCTCTTCGATCAACTCATTCGGGGTCGGCAACCTTTCGAGGGTTTAATGTCCGACAGTCTATTGGCCATGCCTAATCCATAAGATAGGATGGATAGACTCTCGCCCTACTGACTATAGAGTCAGGATTCTGATATGGATATACTAATTTAAGTACACTTACATTCAGATCTATCTTAGCTCATCAGGCTAAGAGTTTTCAGTGATATTCATTTCAGAGTTTCTTAGCTCATCAGGCTAAGATTTGCTGAGTATGTTTTTAGTTTGGGTGACTTAGAAGGTCACTGCAGTTTCCATTTTCAGTTACTGTTTTACTTGTATATTCTGCATTTCAGCACTATTTTACTTACAACTTTCCTGCACTATATAGGATGCTAGTTCTACTTGCTGTTTTCTTATACTTTTAAGATGTTAGTTTGTTTCAGTTTCACACTATTAAATGTAATATGTCACTTAGCATATTTCTGTTTGATCATAAGCATGTTTAGGTTATACTTTTCTTACAGTTTGTTTAGTCTTTTGCTTACCTGTCTTTGTTGCAGTTGCTTGGAGGAGGTATGTATTACTTCCTAGTTGCTTTAGTTATAAATTGTTTGTTTATAACTTTATACTGTCTCTTTTTACACTTTTCTGCACCTATTTTGCTCAGTTCTGTTCTTATGGTGATATCTATTTAATTTAATAAAATTGTTTGCCATAAAATGTACTTAGACATATTGTCTAACCAATTTTTCTTTTATTGGCTGGGGCCCTACCATTATGAAACTGATAATGGTAGGTTCTGAGTTTGTTGGAGCAGTAGATCCAGTAGAGAGCTTGCCATTGGAGGAGGAGCCCGTTCCTGAAGATCTGTAGCTTTAATTTCTTTTGCTTGTGAGATTGAGAGTTTCCTTTCAGTTCTTTTAAACTTATTAAATGTTGTAATAATACAGGTTTATATTTCTCTTTCAGCACTTTACTTATTCTGTATTGTTGTATTTATACTGTATTGGATGGATGTTATACGTTTTATGCTTCCGCACTCTGAGTTAATGTATAGTCATTTAGTGATAGTTCTTATGGATTGAATGACAAAGTTCTTATTTAAAATGGATTATAACACGTGTCTAATTCAATTCTAAGTGGGGACTTTGTCATTTGGTGACCTCTCCACCGTAATCATGTTAACTTAAGGGTTAACAGGACCACGGCGGGGCAGGGCCGCCACACATCTTCACCATCCATGGCATGTTGAATTCATCATAGCCCTTGATCTCTTGGCCAATCTTACACCCAAAGCACCACCCTCCAATGGAATCTATTTAAACAGCTTCACCTCTTAGGATAATCTTTGTGCCCCCATTCAACCTTCTCAACTCAAATCTCTATTTCATCACCCTTTTCCTCTCTTCACTCTCCACTAATTGCCCTTCACTATTTTGGGGTTGATCGTTCACTACTCCAAATCTGACACAATAAGTTTGTAATATTAGTGAACACAAAGAGCTCTTTTTGATGATCTACTATAATACAAATTATAATTTTTTTCTTATGAATTTATTTATGTTTATCGAATTTATTCAAATGAGAAAAAAATATTAATAAAATATATATATATATATATATATATATATATATATAGTATTATAATCCAGCGATTAAATCAAGAATTTGATAAAATATGTGATAATATATATTATTTATATGTAAAAATAAAATTATTGCAATATATTTTTATTTATGAATAAGGAGTAATTCTCTTTTTTTTCTTAAAGAATTTCAAAAATATATATTAAATTTTGATTATAATTTTAAATAAAAAATATTTAAATTTTGTGAAGAAATTATAGAGGCCATTACCATTCGTGTTGATCACAGGACTAACACGTATACGCGCTAAGAACAGCGGACGCCAAAAGGAGAATAAAGCAAATTTAATTAACGGGTCCAAAGTCCGGCTGGTAGAAATGGCAGGTAATCCCGCGAAGAAAAGTTGAAAAGTTTTACAGTATATATAAATATCATTTTCCGCTCTAGTAAAATATGAATAAAAAGGAAGATCAACGAATCGAGCGCGGCCACTGCTGATTTTCGGAGCTGTGCAGTGACATTTTAAAAGGGAGAGGATCCTTTCACGAACTGTACTCGCTTTGTGATCAGGAGGGAGGAGTTGCAGATGGGAAGATCGCCTCTATTCTGTTTCAGTAGCAAGACTTGCGACGGCGGCACCGCTGACGGCGATTTTCCGAGGCCGCAGGAGGTTTATTTTATCCGTTTCTCTTCCGCTTAGTTGCTTTAATCCTTTTATTTCGTATCGCTTTTTTGTTTCTTAGAGTAGTCAGGAGCTTGCTTGTGTGAAGGGTCTCTCTCTATTTTTTCTTCTTTTTTTTAATTTTCTGCTTGTTTTTTGTTACTGTGAAAAATTTTGTCGTAGATTTTAAGCCCGTGATCGGAAAGAGGGAAATGATCGGTCTGCTTGCTTAGAATATCGGGTTTGTTATCATCGCCTTGTTTAAGCTTGTTTATTTCAGGTTATATGTAGCGGGGGAATGCTATCTGCTAATTAAATGTTTAAATGCTATGCCTGTGATTATTTCATAAAGAATTTTTTTGGATTTAATTTTTTTAAATTGCCTGGCTACGAATATGTTCATTTTAAATTAATCTTTCAAACTCTTATCGGGATATGAAGTAGGGAATATGGTTGTTTTCGCAGTTATAATTATTTATGAGAGTGACACTTAATTTTGTCAAAATAATCGTGCTTTGACTAATTAATTTATTAGTTTTTTTCTTTGGATACCATATGGTTAGCTTAATTACTATATTAAATAGTGATTTGGCTGTTCAGTATATTGATAATGAATACTTAATAATAAAACTTTGGATGTTAATGATTTCTTAGCAATTAGAAAGCCTGTTTAGAAAGTTTGTCTGTAATTTAATTACATGATTTATAAATTAACTTTTACCCACCCTAGAGCGGAAACGTGTTAAGGACGATTGGTGAAGCACAAACATGTATGAACAATCACAACACAATCACAAATTCTCTTGTCAGAGATTTTGATTTTGCGTGAAAATCCCAAGAGGAAAAAAACCACGAAATCACAAATTTTTTGCCTCAAAACACATCACAATTTCAGCTATTTATAGAACCCGGTTCAATGCACTGTTCATTAATAACACTTAACGCAATTGTCTGTTTGCTGTAGGCCTCCTGTAGACTCTCGGATCGACGACTGAAATTTTCTCTTGGTCCATCCAAAACTGCTTCAATTGATATTGGGTGCCTTCCCACGCACCTTGGCGCGCCATTTTTCCTGGATTGTGTCTCATCGCTACGTTTGGTCGCGTGTTTCGTCTAGGTGCATTGTTACGCGTCTGGGTCGTTTCCTCCGCGCGCCGTTTTACCCTCTGCTTGGCGGGTCTAGAGTCTCTCCTAGGCTCCCCATCCTGGAATGTCTGGATCCCACGCATGCTGTTGTGCCCTGGGTACATCTCATTTGCTCACTTGGGTGTGCTTTCTCGTGCTGCATTCCAAGCTCCACCAAACACAATAATCTCCCACTTGAAGACTGAGTATAGGTATTTTCTATCTTCCAATCATGGTGGCGATAATTCAGTACTAGATGCATGATGTGATTCACCCCACTTCCTGTCACGTACCAAGGCCTTTCTGCCTTTCCTAAATGTTTTTCTTCACACACTCTATCTTGTAGCGCCTGCTGCCAACGCAGCTCATATTTATCCACTTTTGAAGAGTTGTATTCCCCTAGCAGGTAGCTCCTCTAAATCCCTTAGTATAGTGACTGCACCTTGTCACCCTTGACCCCCTCCTACTTACCTTGGGCACACCATGTTTTGGAAAATCTTCTGGGCTCCACTGTTTGTGTTTATTTTACGCTTCCCGAGCCTCCCTTCATTCTCTTTGTGAGTAGAGACTCTTTGTCAAGAAAGAATTTGAATTTACTCTATTCTTCATTCATGGTGCCTTAGCTTCTAAGAATCCCTTATAAATGTTGTCCTGAATTCAACGCCTAGCTGGCTAACATAAAACAATTTTTTTCTTGGATTTGGAATATGCTTGACATTCTTCAGCTGTCATCTCGATTTATTTGGTAATCAAATGTCCATGTTTCCTCACTCCATGACGATGCAAGCTTTTTCATCTTAATGGCACATGCTCTCCAGCTCACATGCAGTGTAAGATTTAAACACCTTTTTTGGGGTTGCTTGGCACAATGCTTAATAATCTAACACACAGGACTTTCATGGACATGATTACTACATCATCGAGATTCGTAACTATAATATTTGTTGTACATCTATGTATTGATTCATGTCTTTGGTGGGTTGCACAATATTTCTTGAGATTCCCTTTCTTCTTGCAATTTATGCACTCTGCTTGTACCTATAATTTCCCTCTTTCTTCTTGAGTTGAATTGACTTTGATTTGAGTCTCAGACTGAGCTCTTTCATTTGCTTTAGAAATTCATGGAGGATGGTCACCTCTTCACTGAATTTTCTTAAACCTCCTTATTTTGGACCGACCTATTGATATCATCAAAATCTAAGGTTGAACTTCCCGATAAAATGCTGACTGCAGTCACTAGGCCATCCTAGCTATCTAACAAAGAAGATAGCAACAACAGTGTTCTTATTTTTCCAACAAACATGATGTTAACTGAACACAACTAGATAGTTGCAGTGTTGAAATTGTTTAATTATTTTGCCATCTACATGTTAAACAATTTCTTCATGATAAATAGTTTCTTCATTAAAATCAATTTGTTGGATGCTGATGGCTTTTCATACATCATTGCCAGGGCGTTCATTCGATACATGTGGCCTTTTCACTCACAATGTTGCAAGTGACAATGGCTTGAGAGAGTCGAAGTAGCCCCAAGACAGTTCTATCGAGATTTTCCATTCTTCCATGTTCATATCCTGTGGGTTCTTCTTTGAGTCACCTAATGAAAAAAACCCTCTTAAGTACAAATTTCATAGCTTTGAATATCTCAATATTATACTTTGATTCATCCACCGTTGCTCCTATTTAAACGAACAACCTCTATGCTTTGATTCCAGTTGTTGTAAAAGAATGAGTGGAAGTCACATTAAAATCTCCTGCACCCGGGTGCGAAGATGAGTAGAAGATTGTTGATGAAGAATAGATAGGCATGAATAATCACAACACAATCATATAAAAAGACACCAAAGATTTTACTTATAAAATTATGTCGGGAAAAACAACAAAGTAAGAATATTCTTAATGAATCAGGGAGACAAGCTTTTAGCTTCACAAAACATCACACTTTCAACATTCAAACATACAACATACATCCCCATGCATAGATATTTATAAACCCCTTTTGAAACACTCTTCATAAATAACATTTAATGTAATTGGTTGTTTTTGTAGACATGCCTGGCCGCCCTAGATGGTGCGCCTAAATGCATCTGGTAACTCCTAGATTGACAGCTGAAATCTTATTTTAATTGATCTGAAACGGCTTCTGTCGCGTTTGGGCGCCTTCCCAAGTGCTTGAGCACCCCGCTTCGCTTGGACTGCGTCGACATTACCCATGGCCACGCATTTTTCCTAGGCACATCATTGCGTGTCCCGCCTTTTTAGTCTCCACGTCGTTACGGCCTCCGCCTGGGCGCATCTTTAGTCGCACTAATGCATGGCGTCTCAGCTTCCGCATCTTGGCATGCACTTGGTGTTGTGCATGGGCACGAGGTTCCAAACATGACATCCTTAAAGATCCTGCCCAAAATTGGAACAAAATCTGCTAAAAAAACAAGCATGTAAACGATCAAGTTGGTGAGTTTAATAAGCCAGGTACAAAATTTGCAGGCCTCCATTAAGTTAAACCTAAAAATCCCTTAGCTTCTTAAGATTTAATGGAGCTGATTCATAGTTAAGAAGTTTATGTGTCGTATCAGCCAAATTATGACTAGTTTAATGAGCCAGGTACAAAATGAGCCAGTGTGTGATGGCCTTTGTTATCTGTTGATTTAATTTGGCAGCCTGCCTTGGATTTCACATTTAAATTGCTGAAGTTTAGATATCTACATACTGCCGCTATTTCCATCGTACTGTCGCTACATTGCAGTGGCTGATGGCCATCTGCTATCTGTTTCTTTAGATTTGGCATCCTGCCTTACATTTCAAATTTAAATAGCTGAACTTTAGATATCAGCATACTGCCGCTATTTCCATCATAGTTTTATTCAGTTACTTAGCAACTTTGTATTTGCCATCTATTGTTTAGCTTGCTAACCATACGACGCATTTATACATTATGTATATTTAACAGTAGTTTTGCTTTGCCAGTTACACTTTGATGAAACAGGAACATTCTGTTTACTAATATGGCAGCATATCAGGTTAAGGCATCATCAAAAAAGCGCCGGTGGAGCCTCGGAAAAAAAATTGTTGAGCGTCGTGTCCCAAGCAGTACCGTAATTGCAGAACCTTTACCACAATTTATTGAAAATCAAAATCAAGGATTAGCTTCTGACAGTTTATATTCAGAGAAGGCTCCGTCTACCACACTGAATACTTCCATTGTCACAACTTCAGGTCCAACATGGCAATTGCCATCCAGAGTACCAAAAGATTTAACCAATACATCTTCTGTCTTAGCTGATCCCAACATTTCTAAACATGCTACTGTGATCCAAACTTCTATTCGGAGATACTTGGTAAACCCTTTATAATGTGTATAACTACTATGAAATGCATACTGTATTATAGTGCATCCCATTTATTTTTTTATTTTACTTAATTTACTTGCAGGCTCAAAACAAGCTCCAGAAACTTAAGAATGTGGTAATTCTTCAGGCTGCTGCGCGTAGGTATTTAGTTAGAAAACAAGCCGTGGGAACTTTGCGCTGCATTCAGGCCATCATCAAAATGCAAGCACTTGTACGGTCCCGACAAAGGCTTGACTCAGCAGTGGTAACCGAGAAACATAAGCTCGTTGGTTGTATACCAGATTACCTGATGAGATTTTCCTAATTCTGACTAACCAAATATCTGTTTTTCTAACTTGGCTTGGCATGTTTTTACTCTATTAGTTTTCCTAAACATGTATATTAGTGTTATTTTTTAGCATACGATCTAACATCCACAGTGATTTTGTTTTCTTCATAAACATTTTATTATGTTTCTCTCCCAACTTCAGGTGAAGCCCGATATGGAACTAAATAAAACTCCATCTGCAGTCAGGAAGGTAGACTCCAGTGCATTTGCTCACCATGTACGTTTGCCATTATTATCTGTGCTATTCAATATGCATTTGGAAAACGCACTTTATTTTTTGGTATTACAATTGTGAAATTCTTAATCTTGTCATAGCTTTTGAAGTCTATGCCAAAAACCAAGCCAATTTACATCAGTTGCGATCCTCTGAGACCAGATTCAACCTGGAATTGGTTGGAGAGATGGATGACGCTAACATCAATAGATCAGCAGAAGATCATTCCAAACCTGGCTAATCTAGAAAAGGATATGGAGAATGATCTGGCTTCGTTTCCAGATAGTGTTCAGGATAATAAACTTTTGCCTTGTGATCGAGAAGCTCCTGGGATAGAGAATGGAAAAGATTGGTCTGAAAGAAAGCCTACAGAGATTTCTGATTCCATGTCCATCCAAGTGCTGGAGCCCTCTGATTCCAGTTCACATTTTGAACTTCATGGTAATCCAAGTATACCTAACTATGCTGAAAATAGTATTAAGGGCAGTGCCCAAATCAATGATGCCCTAGGAAATGATAGTGGAAAGGCTTTGATTGCATCCATGAAGTCAAAGAACCTAGCTTTTTCTGTTGTACAAGTGAAATTCGAAGAGTTGATTTCTGCCCCTCGTTCTAACAATTATTTTGATTATGCAACTGGTGATGCAGTTGGTCTAACAAAATCAGCTTATTCTCAATTGGATTCCACATTCAAAAGCTCAGTGTATTCCAAGCCGAGTAACAAGTCATCAGAACTTGTTATTCCAGATGAAATAAACCATGGCACAGCCAGTGATTCCAACGGTTCACGGAACATTAAAGAAATTAAAGATGAATCTAAGTTGAATAAGGTTCAGCAACACAGGAAGGCACCCATCTCACTCACTCCTGTTGAAGTAGCCCAAATGGAGCAACGGCCTGCACAGAAAACCATATCAAGTATACAGATTCAACAGGAAGATTCAGATGATACGCCTGTTTCAAAGCCATCTCCCATTAGCCCTATAGCTGAGGTAGATTCTCCCACTTTAGGTCACACGTATCTGCGTGTAAGAACTTTCAAATTTGATGATAATATCAAATTAAGGAAGAAGACATCCCAACCATCAATAAAGAATTCTCCGGCACATTCACAGACTGAAAAGAGCGCAAAAACTGAGAGGAGATTGCACTCACCCGGATCTGCTAAAACTGTTTGTACTGATTACGGGGTTGGCAGAAGCAGTACGAGTTCTGTTCCAAGTTATATGCAGCTCACTGAGTCTGCAAAGGCCAAGATCAACACTAGTTCATTTCAGAAATCAGGGATTAGTTTCCATCCCAATGATAATTACATGAAGAAGAGGCAATCCTTGCCTGTTGATAAACTATTTTTATCCCCTCGTTTGGCCTCTCCATTAGGGCGAGATTTGAAAGGGTATGATACTTCTACGCACGGTTTTACCGGTGAGTCTTTCTTCTTTCTTTTCATGTTGTTTTACTAGAGTGCAGCAAGAAAGCAACAAACGAAAGCACCAAAGAAACAAGTCACAACACAGGAATAGTGAATTTTTACATGAGAAATCCTTGACTGGAAAATTCATGAGAAACATTTACGAAGAGAAACAAAATTTGACAAATACAAAAACTGGTTGCTTTAATCCCCTCAAGCAATTATATGGATAGAGACAGGTTAGGGTAGCAAAAACAAAAAAGAATTACAATATGCTTGCAAAAAGAGGTTTGGTTTATCAGGCAAATGCTGTTTTAGATCCTAACTGAATTTGAGGCATACATCAAACTATTTCCTCTTATATTCATTGTCTATCCTGAAGATTAGATTTAACATGAGACTTGCATATAGGAAAAAGCTATTGTGCCATAACAATGTTACGTTTGACTATCTAAATTTATTTATGTTTTCTTAAAAGCAGGCTGAGTCAAATAATATTACATCAATTATATATACATATAGAAAAAGCTAGTGCCTCAAAAAATATCACATTTGATTAACCGAGATTAATGTTAAATTTTCTTTTTCTTAGAAGTGAGCTCAAGTAAAAATACAGTACATCAATTCTGATATACACATACAGTACATCAATTCTGATATACACATAATGTGACATTACGAATAATCAGTTTCGATTACAAGCATAGCACCATAGGGAAACTCTTACATATATATTAAGGCACCACTTTCTGCAATCCAGGTAGAAGATTATTGGAAATGAACAGTATATACTGTTTGTTGTCCACATATTATGCATTTGATTTTGACACTTTATAGGTAATATAATGAATATATCATAAAAGGAACACCTCAACGTTTCAATTTGGACTTATCTGTTATGCTAAGCTTAATTTCTTTCAGTGGCAACATATCCTATATGATAGTAGCTGATGTGGTTTTTTCTTGGTATGTTTCATAATTGGAATATGCAATCTTCATATATGCTAATTTTTATGAACAGATTACTGATATGCCTCCTGCAATATAAACCTCATCTTGATTTTTTTTCCTTTGACCAGAGAGGAGATGGCAAATATGAGCAAAGCTTGATGAAATTATGGGTCTGATATGTGTTCATGATTCTTTTTTTTCCTCGTTATTGCGTTTTTCATTATAATGTATATGGGGTGCCACCCCCTCACTTATGGGATATGATAGTATATTTGTAATTATTATACATGTAAATTGACATTACATATCATAAAATTTGTATAGAGTGCGTCATTGAGGGTTCTATGAAATAATGTCCTGAGATAAACAGTTTGTTGTGTTTATATCTTATTAGAATTACATATCATAAAATTTGTTTTTTTAACTTCTTTTAATTTGAATCTTTTTTTTAGTTTCTCTTATAATTTTTTAATGATTAAAGTTTTTCATTGATCTATTTTAATATTTGTTTTAAATTAATGCAAATTAATTTTTATAGCTTAGCATAGTGAATTATTTGCTTTTTTAATTATAGAGATTAAAACGGAACAAACGCTAATTTTGAAAATCAAGTGTCAGTTAAAATTATAGAAATTAAATATTTGTATCTTCTATGTGTATATATAAATTTTTTGTGATAAGCTCATGTGTTGTATTGGGCGGAGTAGTTCCTTTCTGTTTATTTATTTTCTTGCATATAAGGGCTATATTAACAGCAGCTGAGGCCTTAGTTGCAAGAGAAAAATGAGATTAAATTAATAAGTAATGCTTGAATACTAGCAACACTAGAGATCAACTTTTGGTACTCTCTGCAAAAAATCATGAGCTTTTAACTTGCAAATTAAAATATGTACTAAAGGGTGTATGGAGACTGGAATGGGAGGGTATTTGTGTGACAACAACATTAGAGGATGCAAAGATAATTTTATTATTTTATTTTGTTTGAATTTTTTTATTTGGAAGGAACATAGTGTGATGTTTCGAATAATTTGTGGGAGTAAATTTCCCTCGCACAAAAAAATAGGTTTTTCTAAAAAATTAGAATATTGTGTATATCCGAACTATAGAATTTGTGGGAGTAAGTTTCCCTCACACATAGTGTGTGATGTTTCGAATAATTTGTAAAATGATATTTTTACGAATCTTATTTGTGTGGAAATCAATTTTTTACGAATCTTATTTGTGTATTTCCGAACAAATCAAAATTCTACTTGCGATTCGTCTTCAAACGAATCTTCGTGCGATCGAATGAAGGTCGCATTCGTCTTCTCCTCCATCTTTGTTTGGTCAATTCGGTCTTCATGTGATCGAGCGTAGGCCGCCTTCGGCTTCGTGCGATTAATTCGTGCCAAACAACGTAACCAAAGCCTTTCGCCTTTGGCGATTCGTATTAGAACGTGGTTGCCTTTGGCGAAGGCGTCGATTTTTTGTGTCGTTTGAACGAAGTGTCGACCTTCTGGAAACGAAGCGTACAAGACTCTGCGTGATCCTCAAAATCGTCCAAATCCACCTTAAAATTTTTACTGTAGGCTTTTTATAGCTCAATAAAACTTGCTCTTTTTTTTAAATTTTACTTCTTTCAAAGTAAAATTTTTACTTTTCACCCAAATTTATTTGTGCCAAATAGCTTCTACAGAACAACCTATTTTTGGATGTTTCTAAATTCTTCTTATTTAGCAAAATCTGTGAAATAAAGGTATATGATTCAACCTCAAATCGCAAAAAGTGATGCGATTTGACTTTTATAGGAACTAAGTATACTTTTATTGGTAAAGTTGTTGTTATTGTAATTAATAAACAATTACCTCACATGCCTTTAGAAAGATCCGAAGTAATTAGAGCTGTTATTGTGCGCACGTGCAAAGAACTTAAATGTGATAATGTCATGATAATATGATAAATGAAAATGCGGCAATTTTATATGATAAAGACAGCATTCCAAATTGGTAAATAATATTTTGATTATGTAATTTTTTGTATATACAAATAATGCTCAAGTTATGATGGTGATCTATGCTGTCTTGTTTGGGATTTTAGCGTAGAATGCATGCTCCAGTTATTGAATAATATATTTGGACTTTGATTTATGACAGCTTTGTTGAATAAAGTAGGCAGGTTTGTTGAATGGTAGCTAAGCTTTAAGAAGACTCAATTAGATCTTTATAAAATAAGTGTTAAGGCCATTAATTCTAGAATATGTGTAGAAAAATTGGGTAAGTTTGTTGAATGAGCTTTTCAAAAAGATTAATCATTCAAATCATTGAATGGATGACCATTAATTCAAACTTATGCTTAAAGTCGATTTAGGTAAGTTAATTAATGTATAAGAACACTTTCAAACTTATGGAAATTTTGGAAAAACATCATTAAAGCATAATAATTCTTAATTTAGTGTGTTGTGTCTTGTGAGTGTGCAAGTGAGTATATTTTTGTTTAGTTCGAGTCTTGTGATTTCCAAATTCTTATATTTTCTTAATTCCAACTTTGGCGCTTACCATTATTATGGGTTCTTTGGGTTGATAATGATTCGAGCGATGAGCTTAACAAAAGTTATGATTATGATTATGGCTTTCTAGGAAATCACCTTAGCGTGTACTAATGCTGATGGCTGGCTGCTAGCTATTTTTTGCTTTGAGACTCATTAAGCTAGCTTCGGTAGATGTAATGGTTGTTCAGTGCATTAATATAATGAAGTGGATACTTATGTTAAAATAACAAGTTCTATTTTCAGATAATTCCATTCTATTTTTATTTGCTTGATGACGACTAATTTACATGGTAGAGATTGTGATGCCATTTTGCTAATGGCTTGGATGTGTTTAGTCCAAGCATGAGTGTCTTGTAGCAAGAATATTAAATAATCTCTTTGATGTAATTTATTTTGGCAAGAATACTCTATGAATTGATGCTCTCTTATTATTATTTTTTTATAATGTGTTGTAATGACATTTGATTCTAACCAAATCTTTGGTATTTTAGTAGACTTTTTAAAGTATGGATGACATTTTGCAGTATAATTATCGTTTAATGCAAGTTTCAACATAAGCTCTAAAGTTCTCCTTTGAAAATGTATAGTTGTAGCATGTCATTGTTCAAATTAAGAGTATTTTTAAAATGCTGTAAAATTTTCAAAACTTATAGTATTTTTAAGTTTAAAATATAAGTTTCAAATCAAATTTCTTATTCCTTCACAAAGAGCGTAGTTTATTTGGAATTCTTAAGTATGAATTTTTTGTGAATTTACTCAAATATTTAAAATTTAGAAATTTAAAATAGTAATGTAAAATTTCTTAATTAGGAGAATAAGTTCATTTTTTTATTTCTCATATGTTGGGACCAAATGAAGTCTTGATGTGAAGCTGACACACATCATTAACAAATTGGCATAGATCTCTTGATAAGTTAAGTCAAGTTGAATCAAGTTTTCGGGTAATTGCCTTCAGGGTGGATCAAAGAGACAACTTCAAAGCAACAATACACGAAACATATTGTGGACCACACTCAAATATTTCGAGAGCTTGATCATATATGTTGAAGATCATTTGTGTGATAACACTTCAAAATGCCCAAAATATCAAGAATTAGTTTTTGTGATACCAAAATCTTTATACTCCATGCATAGGATTAACTTTGCAGTACACAAAATCTCCCACTTGGAATTCCATTGATCAATGTTTCAGATCTTAATATTTCCTTTGATGATTTTGTGCTACTTGCATCCTTAACTAAATCAAATAAATCTTTTGAGCAATCTTATTGTGTGTAACAACCCTAGGTTGTTACCCTGCTTAAATTAGGTTAAACTAAGTCCTAATTCTTGTCTCGATAAGTTCTAAATGCCATTAGGATATAACCCAGAGAATTTGGAATCCATCGGAACTCGATTTGATCAATCGGCTATTTAATCAATTTATTGACCTAGAAATTTAACTAAATTAAATTGATCTCCAAATCAAAATCTGATTGCATTTTTGAATTCCTCATACTCAAATTAGCTAAAGGTGAATTTTAAGTTTTTGAAGACTATTTGAGCATAAATTGGATTGATTTTAATTTGGGTTAATTAATTAAATTAGGATTTAATTAAAATTAATTAATTCCCTAACCCTAATGATCGGCTATGGGTCCAAAACCATAACAACCGTTCTGCGGTTTTGCAGATCTAGACCAGACGACCCGCATTTGATTTCGCTCGGACCTGCCTCCAGCCGTCAAATCGCACGCACGATCCAACGGCTGCGATCTGATTCGCAATCGAGCGTTACACCTACACACATCAAAGTCGTTACGCTTTTCCATTCAATCTATTAGACGGTTAAGAAAACTTTGGTCCTGCTCACCATCGTCCTAGCTTCGCCCGCTCCTGACAGTGGAAATATTCCCGTACAATTTGCATCTAAGTTTGTTTCCCACGATGCCAGAGGTCTCTAGTCGTTTCCCTTTATGGAGCGAGTGCAGCGACCCGTGTCGTCGTCGCGCGTAACATGAGTGTTCAAGGAGTAAGTACTATAAACAGTTGACGGTGAAACGGTGCATTACTTGGGAAGGGTTTTAAAATCTTCACACATGCAAAAACTGAGTCTACACAAGGTAGAACTAAAGGCTAATCCTTAAGACAAGTAATATCCTTATCTTAAGTATTAGTTGGAATATTTATATACATTAGAATTGATAAGACAAGAGGGATATTTCCAATGTATATAAGTACTGAATATAAACATTTGCTATTGTTCACATCACAACACTAAGTATAAGCAGGAATAAGCAAAGTACAAAAGCTAAAAGCATTCATCACAGAGTTAACTAAAAGCATTCATCTCAGAAATAAAAGAACATACATCCAGATTATTATTACAAGTCATTAATGTAGCATAAAAATACCAGAAATAAAAGTCTCTCGATCTCACAACTAAAAGCAACTAAAAGAGTAAAAATAGGGTCTTCTAATTCTCCATCAGGTCTTCCTGAATCTCCTAAAAAGACTCCAATGATAGCTCACCAAACAAATTTGGATCTAGCAAATTGCCAGATCCCAAAAGTACCACATGTTAGACAATAAGTTTAACACGCCTAAAGATACAACATGCATTTATATATCTTACAGAATTTAATATTTAAATAAATCAGGAAGATGTTGCAGAAAATTTTGAAATAACTAAAAGCTATAATGTAAAGTAAAATACTAATTGAAAGGAAATGCTAACACAATCCACTGTAAAAGACTAAATTTTGAATAACCATACTACAATAGAATCATATTGTATGCTAATGCAAACACATCTAAAATATAACTGAATTATCATGAATACACAGTTTGATGCATGCATACATCCCATTAGGAATTCAATATCTTAATGCCTACTGTATCCCATAATTCCTCTCTTAATGTATGCTACATCCCGCAATTCACAATGATTATTGATACTTTATGCTTATGCAATTTATGCAAAAATACTCTTAAAATAACTTAAACTTAACATTACCACATGTTGGGAGTGCATATACATAAATATTATATTTCTAAGAAGGGTGACTTAAAACACTTAGTTTGTTTAACTGCACTTATCGATGTGCACAAAGATAAGGAACATAATCTTTTTACAGTTTATTCTCTCAAACTAAGTTGTTAAATCCCTTAATTAAAAACATAACTTTAAAGTATCCTAAGAAAGGTAACTTGAAACACTTAGTTTGTTTAACTGCACTTATCAATGCGCACAAAGATAATGGACATAATCCTTTTATAGTTTATTCTCTTAAATTAAGATGTTAAATCTCCTACTTATAAGATAACTTAAAGTATCATAAGGAAGGTAATTTGAAATACTTAGTTTGTTTAACTGCACTTATCGATACGTGCAAA
The DNA here is from genome assembly GCA_016760335.1 of Gastrodia elata. Taxonomy (NCBI): domain Eukaryota; kingdom Viridiplantae; phylum Streptophyta; class Magnoliopsida; order Asparagales; family Orchidaceae; genus Gastrodia; species Gastrodia elata. Next base: position 92,529,167 of record CM028670.1, on the reverse strand, counting down.
GATAAGAGACATAATCTATTTATAGTTTATTCTCTCAAGCTAAGATGTGCAATCATTCACTTATAACACGCTTGATAGAATTGAGAAATATATCATACTATTATTGTAGATCCATCTAAGACAATATTAGGATATACAATTCTATTCATGATGAATTAGCCAATTTCATATCATTACTGAAGTAATCAGCTTTATGGATATGCACTACAGTCTCTACATGATAGTCACTAATGTTATTATTCTAAACTAACTATTTAAAAACTAAGAAAATTCAAACTAATGAATTCATTCTTTATTGGGGGGGTACTAAGCATAGGGTTCCAAAATTGTGATATTGAAGTCACTCTATTTAGGTGAACTACCTCATTTAAGCTCAATCTATGGTTCATTGGATTAATACTATCACAAAAAAGAAGCTCAATTATCTAAGGCTCAAAAGATTCATCTAAAGGCATACCTTAATGTATATTCAAAAAGTTATCTCATACCTCAATGTTTCCTTAACTTAGGGTATAAAGCATCTAAATTAGAAAATATAATATAAGCATTTAAAAGGTTAAGAGCTCATAATCACAACAATTAGTTCTCTATCCTAAGTTGAAATTACAAGCTCAAATTAAAATGTAGGCATATGAAAGATTTATAAGTTCAATCACTTAAATATAAAGAAAACTTATTAAACTAAGATTACCTAACTTCTAAATTTGATTAAATAATCAAATCATAGGGTAGAATCAATATTTATTAAGAATGGGTCATTTTGATAATCAACATATTTTAAATGACAAGCTAATTTATGCAAATCCTCTTATTTAAGAGAAAAATCAAGGGAATGTAAGTTTAAGGCTAAGATAAGAAAATCACCTTATCATGCACCATAAGATTTATATTTGATTTCTAAGCTTTCATCAATGAATAATTCAGATTTCTAAGACTTAAGAATACTTAAACCTAAATTTGGGCAAAACAATCATTTTGCCCCTATTTAAGGGTCTAAAATGCAATCTTTTAATTTAGGGTTCCAAATTTAAAATGTATTATTGCTAAATAGTTACTTACTATCTAATATGAAGATAGACAATAAGCACACCCAAATTAACCAAGGATTAATATTAATAAGCTCAAATTAAGGATTTAGCTCATTAGGGGCAAATTTGTAATTTTACTTAGGGAAACTTTTCTATTATACTATTATTGTTTACTATCTAAGAATTCTATAGAATTTAAGATTACTGAATTCTGAAATTATTTGGTCAAGTTATGGCCAAAATAAAATTGAGGTCTAATTATGTAATTTAGGGATTTTGGGAAAGGTTCAAAAACCTAACTTTTCCAAATAATATCCAAATTCAGCAAATTCAGTGGTTATAGCTTTCCAATAACATACAGAGTGCAATGACTAAGACTATACCCAATTTGGACCTCATTTGCTTAACTTATGCCCTAATTATAATTTAACATGATTAGTAAAATTAATTACTAAATTAAAATAGCTTCACCACTGTGTTCTACACTACATTAGGGGCTATCAGAAACATGAAATTCTAAATTTTAAAATTTAATAAGCTTAATTTCCACAAAACCATTTTTAGAGTAATTCAAAATTAAGAAATATAACTACAGAAACTAAAATTTTTTTGCAGATTAATGTTCTACATATTCTTTTAATCAAAATGATATATTAAATCATATGATTTAGAGTTAAATTGGCTAAGTTATGAATTTATCAAATTTTAGGATTAATGAGGATTAATTAATTTAAAAGATAATTAGTAAAATTAATCACAAAATAGAAAAACTAACGACATAATATGAATCATTGCATTTTTTTAATTAAAATGGTGTATTAGATCACTATGTTTGGAATTATAATTACAAAGTTATAAGGTTTTTAAGATTTGCAATTGATTAAATAAGCAAAAGCAAAAACTAAATAAATAATAGAAAAAAACTCAAAAATTTACTGTTGCTACAGTAGATCGACAAAATTGAAAAAGCTGAAACTTTAGCCTCCAAATTTTCCATACACAGAGCTCATCACGAGGCGTGTCATATATCAATGAAAATGTCTCTTCGAGACTTTTCAATTAATACCAAATATGCCTCTTAATTTTTCTTATAACTTTAGAAATTAAGAGCCCTAATTTGGGCTTAAAAAAAAATAAATAGTATTTTTAGGGTTCGTTTGGGCCTTTGGGAAAGAGATGAATAGTGATGCTTCTGCTTTATGATAGATCCAAACGATGTAAACTGTGCTTGAGACTAAAATGGGATTTAAAATATGGTGATTTGGGGGATCTAAAGCAGTGACTTTTCCACTTGCACATGGCCTCCTGCTGCGTGCTCGACGGCAGAAGGAAGAAAGTTAATTTTTTTAATTATTATTAATTAATTATTAAATGAAATTTATTTATTCAAAATCAAATAATTAAGTGAGCTCTGAAAATTTTTAAAAGTTCACCCCTAGCTAATTTGAAGCTGAGGAATGCAACAGTGAAGTCAAATTTTGATTTTGACGAGAATTTATTTTTCTAATTATTTAAATATATTAAAATATTCAATAAAATTTGACGACTTCCAAAAATTCCCAAAATTTCACCCTTAGCTAATTCAAGGGTGATGAACGCAGTGGCGAAGTCGGATTTTGATTTTGAGGGATATTTATTTATTCTATTTTCAGGGTATTTTAAATATATTAAAATATTTGGGAAAAATCTGATGACTTCCTAACACTTCTAAAATATGACTCATAGCTAATTTGGGAGTGATAAGTGCAACGATAAGGTAGAATTTCTTATTTGAGGTCAAATTAAATATCTCACTTTCCAGATTATCTGAATTCCTTGTATTAGTGTTTGCTCCGATTGACTCCTAATTTGGACCAAAACTTTAGGATTTGCTCCTAATGACTTATTAAGACTACTAGAACAAAGATTAGGACTTGCTTTAGTCCTGATTAATCAGGGTAACAACCTTGGGTTATTACAACAAGCCACCCAGCGGACCTATGAGGCCAGAAGCCGCCATGTTTGGCAATGGGGTTGCAGCCATTGGTCCCGGAGCCGAGGCCTTAACCCGAGCTTCCATTACAATGTTATGGCTATAAATATTCCTAAAAATCTTTAGTGAGTATTTTTGCTCACTAAGAACCTCCTCCAAACCTCTAGTTGCCTTTGCTTGCTCCCATCCACTACAATCCTCCCTGAGGTCTAGTCGACCTCGGTAGTGTCCAACTTCCCTTCCTGATGTATCTGTGGGCGAGGCTTAGAGTTTAAGCCTCAAAAAGGTTGCTGAGAACCTAAGGAAGCTCAAGGAATTAATCCTAGCATTTGAAGTGCATTAAATCCTCTACATTTTTATCCAACAATCAGTTCAGGTACCCCATTGTCCCATTGAGCTAATCCAGCTCAATTCCTTTTAATGGAAATCCAATTACTTGAAGTGATGAATGGTATAAGGTCTAGGATTGTTTGGCAACTAATTTTAGGTGTCTGTTGGATTTGGCAGCTAGCCAAACAATGAAGATCATTATCTGGATGGGACTGCCAGCCAGCCTGATCATGGATATTTTGCTAGCAATTGACATTATTGTTTAGTGCCTAACTGTCAGCGAGCACTATCGCATGGTATAAGAAATCAATCGATAGGGTCCATTGTGCTATGGCTAGCTAGGGTGGCTTTGGATCGTCGGAACCACAACAATATACTGCAGTGTGATAGACAAAAATTGTACGTTTGCACTTACACGCAAGTGCACATGGTCTGAAGTAACATTGGGATAGTGAGATCCTGAGATTTATCGTCCTCTGAGAATGGTGTTATTTCATTACTAAAGTTTATTTGAGTTTACTAATCTTTGAATGATGATTAAGTTGGTTTATGTTTTGGTTCAAATTTAGCAAATCACAGTTTCTTGAATGAGAAACTACTTTTAGAGAAAATAGGGAGAGTTAGGTTTTAGCATGCAATTCATTAAGGGTTCATGTAAGTACTCATCTTTATCAATTTAATGTCAAATAAATTGGATAGTTTAATTAAAATCAAGAAATGCAATCTTCTCAAGGGTGACCCCCTAATCCGTAAGGTTAGACCTTAAGGGGTGGTGTGTCACTCTAGCAGATCCCTCACTTATCATTGAATTAGATGTAAACCACAATCCACTAATAAGGGAGAGGTATACTCAGAATACATACAATATGAATCAATCACTAAGTAGATATAACTCAGAGTGTGGAAGCAAAGTAAAGTAAATAGCACATCCAGTTTACCACAATACATAGAGGAAATGTAATATACACCTCAGGATAAATAGTATAATAAAAAGATACATGTATTATTACAGCATTTTAAGTAAATTTAATGAAATAAAGAGCAATCACTCATTATCACAAGAAAGTAATAAAGGAACTAGATGACTTCAGAACCACCCTGTTGATCCTCTTCTAAGAAAGGCTCCTCTTTCTCTGGCACAAGCTCCTCAAAATAATCTGATTATGATATTATCGGTTTCACAATGTCATGGCCTCAGCCAAAAAGAAAAATCTTATTAGACAATTGTCTAAGTACACTTTAGGCTGAATATTTTTCATGTATTATTAATGTCACCATTTGTTTTTATTTAACCATACAAATAAACTATCTAGCATAGGAGCAACAGGCATATAAAAGAAGTGGTAAGTTATAAATACAACATTTATAACAAAGCAATAATGAGGCAAAAGACGTACCTCAAAATAAGCTAAATGAGGAGTTGATTTACTCTTTAGACAATAATCATGTCATAGAATAGAAAGAGTCCATTTAGACTCTTATCTCTCTAATTTACCTTTTAGTCATTTAAAATATTATTTTTTTTTAAGTAAATAAGGTTAATTGTGTAGAATATAATTTGAACACACTGATTTTTCCCATAGTACTTAAATCAATAAAAGTTAGAACTTATATATTTCATTGAGTCTAATTATACCCAATGGAACTCCATATAATTCAAAACTTAAATATCATAATGAATAACTTAGATTTTAGATACTTAGACAAGTTAAGGGCTTTAAACCCCATGTCGGAGTTTAATCTCTTAACTTACAATCTTGATAAATTATATCAAAATTGGTGGTATAAATAAAAAATTATAAATTAGATCGATCAATTTATTCATTTAATTTTTGTAGGTGATATTGTTTGATTATAAATTAAAACTTATTAAGTTCTAATGTTTAAATGTATAAAGCTAGGAATCTGAGATTTTACTCGATAGTTGGATATTGGAGATCCTAAGCTTGTATTCTCTCAGAATAGATAGAATGAATAAATAGACAATAATAAAAATCACATGTGTTTTAGTAGTGTCTTGCTTACTTTAATATTGTTGCTCTACACACTTTGTATTTGAGCCTTATGCTTTTAACATATCAGTTGAACATAGAATATTTGATGAGTATTCTATTTTAGTTTTGAATGCATAAATCATATTCATGATAATTCAGTAAGTTCAGTATGTTAGTTCAGTGATTCAAATGTCAAATCAGTTTTATAGAGTATATCCTAGTTAGTCTATCTCTTTAATTTAGTTTTCTTTAACAGAAAAGACTCGGATCCAGCCATGAGAGGGTTTGGATGATGCATGTTTGTTTCTGGAGAATCGACTTGAATCCAACCGTGATAGGGCTTGGATGATACATGTCTGATTCTATAGTCTGGCTCGGATCTAGTCATCAATGATCTAAATGATACATGTGGGACTCTTTTGTTCAGTGGCTATGTTAGTCAGCTTCTATTATGGTAGTACAAATTTAGGCATACCTCTATTCTGTTCAATTCAATTAAGTTTCGGTGGCTTTATTAGTAAATTTTTTGTTATAGCATTTTATGTGGTTATTTTCTATTTTCTGCACACTTTTATAATTCAGTTCAATTTTTGCTCAGTACTTGTTTACTTTTGCATGCTAGAATACTAGCTATGCTAGATGCTTGTTTCAGTTTATTTAGATGAATCAGTTCAATTTACTTTCTATAAATTTGCATTTATACGTATGATCATAAGCATGTTATGATATGCTTCTCCTTTAGTAGTTTCAGTATTTGTAATTATATGTATTTTTAATGCCTGACTTTGTTGTAGCTCCTGGTTTGAGGCATGTTGCTTTGCATACTTATTTTGATAAGTTTTAAATGCGTGATTTATAGCTTTCCTGTTACTTATAGCTTGTTGCTCCCATTTGCTATTGTTGTTTAAAGTATTAAATTTGATATCTTAAATTAACCAAACATGTATCCATATTTAGACTTATTAAAGTCTAACCAGATTCTTTTTTTTTATGCCCTGTCATATATGTACATATGATATATCAAAAGTATAGGTCAGATCCAGTGCCTGAGTATTAGTCTTATGATAGAAGGTTAAAGTAAAGTGCAGCTTGCAGAAGGAAATTGATGCTTTTAATTTCCTTGCAATATTTAATTAAAATGTAATAAATGAGTTTTCATATTCTTCTACATTTAATATATTGTATGTGAATGAACAAATGTGGAATGTGTCTGGATGTCGTCTCTTTATTTACTGCACTGCTGTACTATATATATTTATGATAGGATCTTGCTCTTCTCATGAGTAGTATCATAGATATCTTGTTTAATATATATGATAATAATGACGAGCACCTCTTAATCTTAGTTGAGTTAGTGATATCTCAATGACAGTTAGGAGGCGAGCCTCACAGGTACATTGCCCGAGCCTTAGTAGGGTTTGGTCGTTCTAGGCTGTCTCCTCCTCTGTCGACACATTCCTTGGGTCAGCCTTGACCCTATGTATTTGTAGGGAGCTCGGCCAAAGCAAATAATAACCTATGGAGCATGAATTTTCCCTCCACAATAAACCCTAGAATCCATTTTAGCCGATTTAGGTATGCCCAAATTAGGACATCCCGGTGAGGACTTCTCAAATTTTCAGGTGTATTTTAGCAGTATGATTATTTTGAAACATTAATCGAAGCTTTTGATACACTGTAGGATTGTTTCAAAACCCTAAATCCTTGTTTCCCCTCTCATGACGGGCGTGGAAGGCGAACAGCCCGGGTTGGGCCGACCCGTGGTTCGCGCTATTTGACAAAATGGGCCAACACGTTGCGTCCCGATCGACCTGATGGAACCCGTGAGCTAATAGTGAAATATTTCTAAAGTCCAAACTTAGGTAAAATATTGAAAATTAGGGTTTTATAATTTTCATTCATTTGGTATCCAAATTTAATATTATTATATACCAAATTGATCAAGAAAATGTGTAGAATATGAATATGCAATAATATTTAGGGTTTTGTGAATGCATTTCTTAATTATTTGCTAATTAACTAAGAAATGGTTTAGTGCATAACTTGCTCATTTCTTATCTAAACTTGTTGAACATAGTATGTTTTGTTCATTAATTAGTGTAGAACATTAATATGATGCTAAATGTCATTTTTTGTAACTAATGGTGCTAATATTGATTTAATGATCATTTAGGGTGATTAATCTAAATTAAGAGTTAGATAGCTCAAAATTCAGTGTTATTGTTGTTAATCTCTTTATTAGAATGTGTAGATCAATAATGCATGCTCTTAATTCTTATTTGAATCTATTTTAATTAAAAAAAGCTTCCATGCCTAATTAATGACCATTTTGATGTTGTGAAAATGAGAACACACCGCAGTGGAAGCGATTTGCGCTCGATGATCAAGGATGCGTTGATGGTTACTAAGCAATACACGACATCACAACCACGTCAAGATAAAAATCACAGCACAAGCATATGTATCAAAACCACAAGCACATCCAGAGACAGATTTACGTGAAAAACTCAAGAATGGGAAAAACTACGGAGCCACACCACATAGAAATATCTAAAATGAATCTTAAAGAATACAGAGTTACAAAGAGCTTTACCTTAACAAGGAACACTAGCTCTTACTCTAGGATGAAGGAGAGAAGAAGCAGCCACCACCTGGAGGGTTTTCTCCAATATGCAAAGCTTCCTTGAACAGCAGCTCTCTCTTAGGGTTCTTTCTTGGAAACTCCTCCAACAGCAGCCAAAGCTCTAACCAACACTTATAATCACATATAAAATTCCTCCCTATGTTTCCTATAAGTAACCAGCTCGCTTTTGGACCCCAAATGGCCCAAAATGCCCCCCAAATTGTTTAGGATGAAACCTGAACCAGAGCAAAAAATCTACCAGGCGCTAAGACGTGTCGTAGTGCCCAAGCTTCATGTAGCCAGGCGCTATGGTGCACTACAGTGCCTTGCCCTCAGGTGCTCTAGCATTAGAGCTCGCTATAGCGCGCCACACCCCAGTCTCTGGACGCCTGCCGCAGGGGCATACTATAACGCCCCAATCTCTATCTGCTTTTCGCTAAGGCATAATACAGCTCCCCGCCTCTAAACTCCATCTATCAGGGTACGCTGTGACACCTTGGTCTCTGTTTACTGGCCACCATGGCACACTACGGCGCGCCACGATGCGCTGTGGCGTCTGCTGTAGTTGAGCTTTCCCAATTTTATTCTATATCGCCTCAGAACCTTCTAAAAGCTCATCGGAGCTCCATTAACATCTCCATGATGATCTGAATGGTCTCCACAACATAAAAGTCTTCTACTTGGAGACCTTTTGGAACAAACCCTCTTCTAGCCTTGATCATTCATTGTCTTCTTCAATCTCTATCAAGAACATGGTGTGGCTCACCCTCACTCTCTTATCACTGCCGAGGCAAACTGAAGCAGTGCATAGCTTCCGTTTCTCCACTGTTACTACTTTTGTAAGCATGTCAGCTAGATTCTTAAAAGTGTGAATCTTCTCAAATCTAAGTTGTCATTCTTCTAACAGTGTCTGGATGAAATGATACCGAACTGTATGTGCTTCATCCTGGCATGAAATGCTGCATTCTTCGCAAGATGAATCACGCTCATACTATCGCTGTAGAGATTCACATCCTCTTGCTCCTTGCCCAATTCTGCCATAAAAATATTCAACCAAGTAATCTCCTTACTCGCCTTAGTAATAGTGATGTGCTCTACCTCCATAGTAAATAAAGCAATAATATTTTATATCCTAGAGATCCAGATGTAATAACCCTAGTTATTATCTTAGCTAAACTTAGACTAATTAAGCTAATCCAAGCTTTGATTTTGATTTCATTAGACTCAATGGGTCATTTAAACCTAACCCTAGAAGTTTGGAATCAACCGGAGCTAAATTGGAAATTTTGATATTTTTGGCTATATTTGAGCCCTAGAAAATACCTAAATTAATTTGATCTCCAAATTAAAATCTGATTTTATTTTTGAATTCCTCATACCCTAATTAGCTAAGGGTGAAAAAATATTAGAGCTCATTTGATCCTAAATTAGATTTAGAATATTTAAGAATAATTATATATTATTTAATTGGTTTTATTTATATTTAAATTAATTTTTAATTAAAATTAAATCGGCGGGATTCGCTGTCGGGACCGTGGCAGATCCGCTGCGGGGTCCCGACAGCGGCGCATGCATACAAGACACCCGATGCAATAACACGCATCTTAGCGCTCTCGATCAGACGGCTCACATACCGCGCCAAAATTACGGTATCCAATGCACGAGATCTTCTCTGCAGATTCGTTAATCAGGAGCCGCATCAGACCGTCTATCACCAATGGCTTCGTGGATCAGACGGCGGAGGCTAACCCCCCCACTGTGGATCTTCATTCTCGCGAGGATTCAGCCCGACAGAGGAGAATTTCACCGTACCAAGCCACGTAACCTTGTCTGCCACTCCCCTCGCCAGGTCACCAAGACCGTTAGGACCTTCCGAGAATGGCCGAGCCTAGTAGGGCGACCTGGGAGGCCTGGACCCTCCCAATTTCAGGAAACGGTGAGGACCCTTGGGCTGAGCCAAGTTCCATTCCCGAGCCCTGGTCTCCACTCCTAGGACTCCATGGAGCCTATAAATACCCTCGGGACTTCACAGTGAGTCCCTTTGCTCACTGTGAATCCCCAATTGCCTAGTTGAAGGTTTGCTGGAGCTCCCATCATCTCAACGATTTCCCAACATTTTCTGGAGCTTAGGACTACTGATAGATGGCTCGTCTAGTGTTCAGACCCCCTGTGAACCTTCGTCTGTCGTCCAGGAAGCTCGAAGGCACTTCAATTTCCTCGGCCGAGCCTGCGACCTTGACTTCAGGTACAGCCTTCTCCCATGGAATTTTCCTTCAATTCAATTTCTCGTTCTATCCTTGCATTGAATCTCTGGATGTCGCCTGACTAGCCTTAGCCACATAGGGAACCCATAGTAATTGTCGCTTGGGGCTAAGCTAGCTCAAATCGATCGTATCGATCGATTGAGCTAGCGGCCGAGCCATGGCTGAGTCCGAGTAAAGACCTAGCGATCGGCTGCACCCCAGGTTATGAAATGATAGGGGTTCGACTCGCCTCCACTCCCTGAAGGTGTAGGCATTGAGCCCTGATCGATTGGTGGATTAGGTGAGGAGAATTATCTCCTCACAGCAAACCCTAAATCTCTGTAAAGAGGCTCCTCGGTCGAGTAGCACCCCGGCGATCGGGCGCATCCCCGATGGGGGTTCTTAGTCCAATCGATGCGTCTTGACTTCAGGAACGTGTAAGGATCGAGTTGAGCCGCCGCCGTCATCTGGATGCCGAGAATTGCTGCGCTGAAATTCTTCTGGGACGGACCCGTCGAGAGGTAGGAGACGAAGTTCGGGTCGGGCCGACCCGTGACCCGCGCATTTTTTATTTCAGGCCGCGGTTATTAAGGAATTATAAAGCGACATTTTCTATAGTTATAGATTTAATAAATCGAATCCTATAGTTTTAATTTAAATAAAAATACATATTAAATTAATTGAATAACTTTAGCTATACTAATCCAAATGGTATGATCCAATATACTATTTGAATCAAAAAAATACAAATAATCTAAATATAAAATAAAATCACAGATCCAATGGTTAGATTTAAAATAATTAATTAAACCTTTTTTGTTTTTAATTAAATCATAATAAATTCAATTAATAACCAAATTAATTGATTAAAGGCTCTAATTGCTCATTAAACCCTAGAGAACAATTGTAGACTAAAACTAGTTTTGGACATTTAATTTCCTTAACCACTCCTTAATCACCTTAATTAGGGATTAGTGAATTAAGCCCTAATTAAACCTCTAATTTTGGCAATTATAGTTCCTAATGCTATCCTAAGCATGGTGGGATCTCTGGGTAAGGTTGGATTACCCTAAGAATATCTAAATTCACTAATCACCCTAATTAGCTTAAGGGAGTGATTCGTGCTAATAAGCTTAATTAAGTTGTCAAAACCTAAGATAACTGTGTTTCCCACTTCATTAATCAATATGAAACACATTAAAACTGATTAGACTTAATTTGGATAACTAAACCTTAAAACCCTAATTTAGCTGGATTGTTCAGTATTGTTTTCTGTTTTGCTTTGCCACATGCTTCAGTGGCCTTACTTTCAGTACTTGCTTGTGTTGCCACATGTCTCAGTGGCTCTGCATTACATTACTTGCCTTACTTTTGCCACATGTCTCAGTGGCTTTACATTTCATAGATTGCTCAGCTTTTGCCACATGTCTCAGTGGCCCTTTTCTTTTCTTTATATCAATTAGCATGTTGTATGTATACTCTTATGGTTTACTTATGTATATTGGCATATTTATGATGCTAAAATTGTATGTTTATTTCAGTATTTGTGTCCTTTATATACTCAGCATGTGTTAATATGATCATAAGCATGTTAGGTTCAGAATTTGTATTATAGTCGCTGTTGCTTTTAGCTTTAGCATCATCTTTTCTATTTGGTATTGATGATACTTTTCATACTAGTTGTTGGCTATAAATTGATAGTTTATAGTTACCCGTTTCTTTCATAGCTTGTCGCACCCATTATTGCTCGCATGTTTAGATAATTTAAATGTGATATCTTTAAAATAATCAGTCTATTAAAATAGCCTAAAATGTACTTAGATAATTATCTAACTGTAACCTTTTTATTTTGTTGGCTGGGGCCCTGTCATTTGTGATACCGACAAATGTCAGATTCAGAGTTGTTCGTGGGCAGTGTCGCAGAAGAGGAGCAGGTTCAGGAGGAGGATCGTGCTGCTGCTGCTTAGATAGACTTTACATTTCTATTTTTTAGTGAGATTAAGAGACCTTGCATTTTCTTTTAAATTCAGTTTATAATAATTAATCTTAGATGTATTTCATTTTTGTATTGTGATGAGTTACTATATTGTTTTCATTTCTCTCTACTATGTTGTGCTTGTGGATGTTACTATACACATATTGCTTCCACCACTTTGATATCTGTATGTATATTGATGAATGTTCATAGTATTCTGGTGACAAGTTCTTGGCTTAAGGTAAGTTGAGTTTTCACCTAATTTTACTTAAGCTGGGGATTTGCCACAGTTGGAGCACCGTACTTTTTATTGTCAGTACGGGGGCCCCACACCAGCTCACCACTGCAGTTTTCAATGTGAACACATATCTATTAGTGCTCCTCCGTTTATCAACATCTCTTGCAAGATCTATATCTACATATCCCTATAGAGAAATGTCAGACCTACCAAAGCATAGTGCATGTGCAATGTCTGGTCTCGTGCAAATCATCGCGTACATCAAACTCCCAACCGCTAAAGCATTGGGAACTTTCAGCATGTGTTCCTTCTCCTCTTCAGACTTCAACATTTGATCCTTTAATAAACTGAAGTAACTTGCTAGGGGAGTGCTCACTGGCTTTACCTCGCTCATGTTGAATCTTTTCAGCACTTTTCAACATAGTCCTTTTGAGACATCTTCAGAATTTCTGCACTTCTCTCCATATTAATTATTATCCCAAGAATCTGCTTGGCTGGCCTTAAGTCCTTCATGTCAAACTCCATTGACGTCTGCTCCTTCAGCATCCTTATCTCTTCAATGTTTGATTCTGCGATCAACATATCATCCACATAAAGAAACAGAATAATACAGGAGAACTTACATTATTTCATGTAACAACAATAATTCGTCCGACATATCTTGTACCAGTTCTTAACATGAACTTGTCAAATCTCCTATACCATTACTTAAGCACTTGTTTCAAGCCATATATGTTATTCTTGAGCTTACACACTAGCTCAGCTTTTTTTTTCTCTTGAGCCTTGTACCCCTCCGTTTGTTGCATGTATAACTCTTCTTCCAGCTCTCAGTGAAGAAACACAATTTTAATGTCCATTTGCTCTATATGCAAATCTTCAACAGCAACAATTTCAACACAACCCTAATGGTTGTCATCTTCACAACTAAGGGGAAGATCTCACTATAGTCAACTCCATGCTGCTGTTGGAAGTCCTTTTACTACAAGCCTCGCCTTATAGCATTTGATCCCATCTGATTCTTCCTTTAGCCGATAAACCCACTTATTCTGAAAGGCTTTCTTTCCGACTGGTAGAGCTCTCATGTCCCATTTGACATGAGTGATGTCATTTCATCGTTCATGGCAGCCTCCCACTTAACTAAATTATTCACTTGAAGCGCCTCTTCAAAAATTTTTGGTTCACCATAATTATTAGTAACATATAAAATAAAGAATGGGAGTACCTCTATGGAGGTCTTGTGACTCTTGTGAATCTCCACATGTAACAACCCGAGTTGTTACCATATTTGATTAGGACTAATCCTAAGTCTTAAACATAATTATAAGTGCTAATTAGGTCATTTGGAATCAACTTCTAAGACCTAGTCCAAATCAGGAGTCAAATGGATCGAATCCTGATTTTTAGAAATTTTAGAAACCCTAAAATTTGACCTATTTAAATTGACCTCGGATTGGAAAACGGACTTCGTCATTGCGCTCGTTGACCCCAAATTAGCTAGGGGTGACGTTTTCGTATCAATCGGAAGTCGTCGAAATTTCGACGAATATTTTAATAATAAAAATACCCCGGAAATCGAGGTATCAAAATATTCGTCGGATCGAAAATCCGACTTCGCCATTAAATTCCTTGACCTCAAATTAGCTGGGAAAAACATGTTCAAAAACATCTGGAAAAAAAAATTATTAATTTAATACTTAACGGCCGCTGTTAAATATTTAAACTTTCCGTCCACTGTAGCTGACGGCGCCGTCTATCCAGATGGCGCCCTCTCAGCCATTGGATCGCACCCGGATCCAACGGCTGCGGAGCCATCATCCTCGACGGCTCCGTCCGCGCGACACGCGGCACCCCGCCGCCCTCCCCGGCCAGTCCGAGCCCTCCCCGGCCTCGGCGAGGTCGCCGGCAGGTCTATAAGACCCTGGCCAGCCTCTAGGCTCGGAGTTTTTGCAAACCCGAGCCCAGATCAAGCCCGAAGCCCCGAGCCACCGTCCGTCGTCCAAACGAGGTACCCCGATCTCCCCCATCCTCTGTTGAAGTTGCAATTTTTCTTTTGAATATTGTAGATTATGACTTAGATCGACGATCAACCGAACCTGATCGGCCTCGATCAGGTCCAGCTAGCCCAGATCAAGGCTTGAAGCCTCGGGCCCATTTTCCGCAGCCGCCGAAACCCTAGGAGTTAGGGTTTCGATTTGCCGGCGATCCCGGCCACCTCCGGCGAAGGTCCGCCCACCGGCGTGTAGCCCTCGTCGAGGGCTACCGTCGGCCGTGTGGGCCGAGGTGGTCCGGCACCGAGAAGGCCGGCAAAAGCAATGCCCTAGCCCGGCGCCCTCGGCCCGTCTTCGCGAAGGAGACGCGGTCCGGGTCGGGCCGGGTCGACCCGAGCCCGACCCGCCCGAGTCGGATCCGCGTCCGCCAGGTGGGGCCCACCACGCCACGTGGCGCCTTCTGGGCCTGCCACGTGTCCAGTGGGACCCACCAGCCGAAGCCCGCGGCGCTTCGGCTTCGGCCGTGGGGCCCACAGTGCCACGTGGCAGCCAGCCGGCACGCCACGTGTCACGTGGGGGCCCACAGCCCAAGACGCGCGACGGTTTGGCTCCCCGGTGGGGCCCACAGTACCACGTGGCAAGTGGGACCCACTGCCCGAGCCCCGCGCGGCGGTTCGGCTCCCCAGTGGGGCCCACAATGCCACGTGGCCGCCCCTGGGCCCGCCGCGTGGGAAGTGGGACCCACTGCTTGGTCAACCGCGGCGGTCCGCTCCCCGTGGGGCCCACAGTGCCACGTGGCAGCCTCTGGCAGTGCCACGTGTCAGGTGGGGCCCACTGCCCAGTCACCTGAGCTGACTCAGCCCCTGTGGGGCCCACAGTGCCACGTGGCAGCCTCTGGCAGTGCCACGTGTCTAGTGGGGGCCCACTGTATATTAATTTAATTAATAATTTAATTACTGTTAGCGTTAATTAATTATTGATAATGATTAATTAATTATAGTTAGTGGTTAATTAATTTAGGATTAGTGTTAATTACTTTTGAACAGTAACCTTAGTTAATTAAGTATAATTAGAGATTAATTAGGGTTAATTAAAGGTTAATTAAACCTTAAAGAGTAATTAGGATAATTAATTATTATTAAACAGTAAATTATAATTAATTATTCTTAATTAGATATTAATAAGTAATTAAGACTAATTAAATAATGATTAGCACTAATTACTTTGCTACAGTAAAATATTAATTAAATAATAGATTAATTAACATTAATTAATAATTAAGCATAATTAATTACAGATTAATTAAGTATTAATAATTTCAGAAATTTTATATAAAAACTTTAGGAATGAACAGTAAAATAATACAATTTGAATAAATGAATAGTAAAATAATTCAAATTGTATTTTTGAATAATAAATCTTAAAAGTTTAATAACTTTTTGTAGGATGATCTAAACATAGCCAATATAGGTCTTAAAATACTCAGAAAAATATAAGGATTCAAATAACGTAATGTAAAAATTTATTTTGGGTACGTATAACGAGATAGCATTTTAGGACCTCTTTAGAGCATCATAACTTTTTATCCAGTTATCGAAACCTAGTCAATATGGGTCTTAAAATGCTCAGGAGAGCGGCCCCATCACCGTAGTAATATTAGTTTTCCCATTTGGACTTCAGGACAAAAAGTCAACCCTAGAATTCTCGGTGAAAAATGACCAAAATGCCCCTAGACTTCAAACAGCCATAACTTAGTCAAATCAACTCCAAATTGGAAAATTCAAGATGCTAACCAGCCTAGAATTTCAATGTCATCAATATAATAAAATAATATTTAGGATCTGAACCCTAGAAATTTAGGTAAATGACCAAATTACCCCTAGCCTTATTTTAGTCATAACCTAAGTGTTTCTCGCCCAATTTAGGCGTACTTACTGTTTATTTTCAAGTTAGACAGTAAGGAATCAGTTGGAACTAAGAGAAATCAATAATGATCCATAAGTTAAAAGTTAACTTTTTGACCCTTAAAGTATGGGCAAAATGGTCATTTTGCCCTAAGATTGGGTTAAGTGCCCCTATCCTTTGGATAACATCCCAGAACATTAAAACTAATATTATAATCATCTTAGTAATATTTAAGAGAATGAAATCAACCCTTAGATCAGATTCCAGGATTCTTTTAAGTCTTAAACGCTACACCTTAAGGACCTTTCCTGAGACTAGGACTAGATCATAGGTTAGAGTTCATTCATTGGGTAAATTGGGTTACCCAATGGGTGAAACCTTGGTTTTGTTAGCTTTTAGACTTTTCTTTTATTTTACAACTTATTCTGATTATTTTATCTTTAAACCTTAGATTTAAGATAGGAGATTTATCCTATTAAGCTTGATTACTTAATAAGATTTGCCTTAACTAGTAGATCACTTATAGAATAAAACCTAAAACTTATGTCTTATCCTCTTTGGATTATGTGTTTAAACTTAAATCTCATAGTGTAAATTCATAATCTATAGGGTTAGAAGATCTTGATCAGATCTTATTTAGAACGTCTAAATGCACAAAATTAGGACGTATGATTTATTGATTTAACTCGTAGCCGTCTATCTGATTGAGCTAGATTATAACCTGATCAGTTCTAATCCTTTTTAACTTATAAGGACGAGTTTCTGAGTTACACTCGATAGTAGGAAAACGGTGATCCTGAACTTGTGTAACTTGGAATAGTTAGAATGGTTAAGTAGAAAACAAATGATATCACCATGTTTAGTAGAGTCCCTTGCTTACTTTGATGATTGTTGCTTACGCATTCCTTGATTTTTGTGCCATATTTTTCTTGAGCATATCATACAATATTTTTGATGCATGAATAAACTGTTAGGAAAATATGGAGACTCCTTAGATTCTTTGTGAAAATATTAAAGTGATTTATGAAAAGATAATAGTTTTATGAGCTGCCTCTCAGTTATGTCCTTATTGCCTAACCTCCTTATGTCGCTAGGGGAAGGATCTATTTTGTTGTGTGCCTAGTTTACTAGCCTCCTTATGTCGCTAGGGGTACACCGTTGGTGCCTTAGCCATACTGGTGTTAAGGTTGCCTTGTATGCTTAGCTTACTAGCCTCCTTATGTTGCTAGGGGAATACAGTTGGGCCTTAACCATACTGGTGCTAAGACCGTTCGTTTGCTTTGTGTGCTTATTTGCCTAGCCTCCTTATGTTATTAGGGGTACACAGTTTTATGACTTAGCCATGATGCTGCTTAGCTTCTTTGGTATTCGATGGGCTTGAGTAGCTCTTTTTTGTATGGTAGTCGATGCACGTGTTGCTTTATATGCAGTTGTTATTGTTTACTTTTTAGTATTCTTATTCCGTCAGCTACTTCCTTGTACTGTTTGTATATATATTTAGGATGTTAGAACCATGCTGCTATTTATATGTACCACTGTTGAGTTATTTATTTTAATTTGCATGTTTTCTGTTGATCACCAGCATGTTTAAGATGTAGAATCTTTCTTACTGCACTTGTTTAGTTATGTATATTTATACGCCCTTCCTTGTTTAGTTTGTATGCGAGGCATGTCTCAGCCTCTTTCCTTTTCTTTGCTTAAGTTATAAATGATGATTTATAGCTTCCCTGTTTCTTTTGTATTGCTTGCCGCTCCTTTTCATATATATATGTTGCTTAGATGTTGTCAAATGGTGATATTACTTAACACTTACAATAATTCATCAGCTTAAAATGTACTTAGACAATTGTCTAACCAGATTTTTCTTTTCTTTGGCTGGGGCCCTACATTGTAAAATCGACAATGGCAGACTCCTTTCAGTTAGACGAGCAGGAGTTAGGTGTGGAGCCTTACCTAGAGGAGGAGCCCGTGGAAGAAGCTGCCGTCTAGTTCCTTTATACTTCGAGTGAGGATGAGTGGTTTATATCCTATTTTTATTTAAACATTTTAAATGATGTAATAATGCAGGTGCCATTAACTGTGTATTTGGATTGTATGCTTATATATTCTGAGTTCTATTTTTCCTATTTGTACTGTGATACTTGGATGGTTTACATTTCCTTAAATCACTTCCGCACTCTGTTTGTTTACTTATACAGTGACTGTTAGTTTGATTCTGTGTTAATCCTTCCCTAATCAGGTGGATTGTGGAGTCTATCCTAATCTAATGATAAGTGAGGGGTTAGCCAGCGTGGCACCCCACCCTTAACCTAATCCTTTGGCGGATTAAGGGTGCGGGGCGCCACACCACAACATGAGTGTTTGTGATTCAACTTCAACACCTTCTTGAGTATCTTCCTGCACACGCACATCTGGCTCACCGCTGTCATCAACTTCCATGTGCTGGGGCTCACTATCTGAAGCAACCTTGGAATCTATTCAGACTTCAATACAATCCTTGTACATCTCACTTTCATTGAAAGTGACATCCTAGCTTCTGATAACTTTTTTATTCTGATTGTCTCAGAATCTATAACCGAACTCATCACGTCATATCCAATAAATGTGCACTTGATCATCTTTGGATCAAGCTTGCTCCTGGATACTTCATCAATATGCACATAGGATGAACAACCAAATATTTTGAGGTAGTTCAGTTTCAACTCCTTTCTACTCCAGGCCTCCTCGAGAATCCCTTCATTTAGGGGTACAGAAGGCCCCTTATTAATCAAATAAATTGCTGTGTTAACAGCCTTGACCTAGACGACTTTGGGAGACCCGCATGCAATCAATCTCATGCTCCTAGATCTTTTTGTGATCTTTCTATTCATCTGATTTATAACACCATTTTGTTGTAGTGTTCTTGGAACTGTAAATTCCATCTTGATTCCTCTCAAGGCACAAAATTTAAACTTCTTGTTACAGTATTCACATCAATTATCAAATCTCAAGCATTTAAGCTTCAACCCTATCTCATTCTCCACCACCCAAGACTCCATGTTGACAAGTGATAGGATCAATGCATCATGATCATCTTCAGCTGAAGTATTCACTGTGGGGCACATATCCACCACCACTTGTATTCTTCAAGGTAGGGTAGTCCTTCTTGAAGTTATTTGCCTTCCCACGGTTCTAGCAATCAGGCTTTGCTTTTTCAAGTTTTGATTTTCCTGATCTTAACATAAACTTGTTTCTATTATGTCTCTGGTCTACACCCATTCCTCTGATTTTAACATTCAACGCTGAAGTATATGCCTCCCCATTGAATTTCTTCTGCACCTCTTCATTCAACACTAGCTCGACAATATTGTCAAATTTCAATGATGCATTTCCTGATGAATTACTGATGGTTGTAACCTGCCCATCCCAACTGTCTGGTAATTATGAGAGGAATAACAGAGCTCGAACATCATCATCAAATTTGATGCCCACCGAACTCAATTGATTTGTCATAGCGTTGAACTCATTCAGATGTTCACTCACTGAGTATTCTTCCATCATCTTCATATTAAACAGTCTTTTCATCAGAAAAACTCTGTTGGAATTCAAAGGCTTCTCATATATCCTTGTCAGTGCATCAATGAGATCTACAATAATTTTCTCATTAACAGTATCAAATGCAATAGAAGAAAATAATAAAAGACGAATCAAACCCAATGCGGTTCTATCAAGAACCTCCCAATCTTCATTTAACATAGTAGCTGGTTTTTTGTCAACTCCACTTAGTGGCAGATACAACTTCTTTCGGTTGAGCAAATCCTTTATTTGCGTTTTCTAGAAGGTGAAATTAATGTCGTTGAACTTCTCGATTTTGTGTCTCATTTTGTCGATCATTGCTTCCACTCAAATGCAAACCATATGATAAGAAGAAACAGACAGAGAACATCTATTTGATACCATTTATTGTGGAAACTAACTACCTAGTGCGCCATTGTAGAAGTGATTTGCTCTCGAGGACCAGAGTTGTGTTTATTATTACCAAGCAGACGATAAAATAAATCACAAGCACAACAAAATAGAAACACATTATATACACATGCATCCAAATAACAAGGATTTTACGTGAAAAACTTAAAGATGGGAAAATCATGGAGCCACACCACACAAAAAATTCGACTATGTATCAAAAAGGATTACAAAGTTACAAAGAGCTTCACCTTCAAAAGAGCAAGAAAGATCTACCGCTTACACAGCCTCTCGATCAATTTCTTCTATTGCAGGGAATACCACATATCTTACTCTATGACGAAGAAGGAGAGCAGCAGCCACTACACTTAGGGTTCTCTCCAACAGCAGCCAAAACACTTATCTTGTTCTTGTCAACATTGGAAACTCCTTCATAATATTTCCTTAAGTACCCAGCTAGCATACGGACCCCAAATGGTTCAAAATACCCCATAAATTGCTCGGGCGACAACTAATCGGAGCAGATTTCCGTCAGGCGCTACGCCGTAGCGCCCTGGCCTCGGATAGGCAGGCACCATAGCACGCTACAGCTCCCTGGTCTCAGGTAATGTAACAGCCCAAACTCTTAAGCACCAAGGTATTATCCGCTTTGACTAGAAAGGCCTCACGGTTTTGCCCTCAGAACTCCACCGTTATCTGAAAAGGCGCCTCGATGTTTAAGAGTTTCACTTATTACTACTTAAGTGGGTCTTCACAGGTAACTTGTGCCATGGCGCGCTACGGCGTCCCAGTCTCGAGCAGATTGGCGTCGGGGAGCGCTACAGCGTCTCGGTCTTGAGTTTTTGGCGCCAGGGCACGCTATAGCGCCTTGTTCTCGGGTGTTGCAGTTGAGCTTTCCCAACTTCGTTCTGTATCACCTTGGAACCTCCCGGAAATTTATCGGAGCTCCATCAGCACCTCCATGATGATCTAAATGTTCTTCACATCCCAACAATAAAAATCATCTAATTATAGACTACTAGTCAAAAAAACATACAGTTATGAAAATTTTACTCGCATAAGAAACAGCTCAAATTATGGTTGGTGTAACACTAATATATTACTGAGCGGTTTTATCTTCGCAGCCACTAAGATGGCCATAAGCGATTGTATTTCATAACCACCACTGCAAACTACAAGACCATAAAAATATTTAAATTTAAATATATAATAAATTTTCTATAGCACCTAAACGACAATTGCATGATTTATCTTTTCTTTTAATAAGAAAAAAATAATATTTTTAAATATTTATTTTAAAATGACACGTTTGTTACAAACAATGTATTAAAAACTAGACCGGACCGGTGAATTCGACCGATTTAATCACAAACTGGCTGAGATCTTGATTTTTAAAGCCTGGTTAAGGTCTTTCTTATTCGAGCAGGTGTAAAACCGGCTGGTTTTATTCATGCCTCCCGATTAGAATTTTACTTTATTTATAGACAGAGATTCACAATTGCATTGTAGAATAAATGATATAGGACTAAACTATTTCTTGAAAACAAATAAAATTTGAATAAAATGATGTAAAACTAACATCACAATAAAAATACCATTTTTGCCTCGATTTTGAGATTTTAATATATTTTATATATCAGTGAATTAATTTATAATTTACAGCATCTTAACCGTTCGACCCGATTGAATGTTCGAATTTTGAACTTAAGGGTTCAATTTTCGGTCTGATTTTTAATTTCTTAGTTATAAAAACATAATATAATTAATTTATAGAAAATATTAATATTTGAGAAATCATTAATATCTCAACAAGCAACTCAAAATATTTGACAAAAATATTGCATAACCAAAAAATAAATGTGCATCTCATCAAATATCGTTTAACACAGCATACCTCATTAATCTTAGTTTAGACAAATAATTTTCATCTACCTCTGAATTTAGATAGCAAACTTAATATTTTATTTATTTTATTAAATTTATATAGTTTTAATTGAAGAATTAAGGCAAACGGTTTCTTAAGTTTTAACAAATGGTTAATTTGGCAGTAATATTGCAGTATCTAAAGTTCAGATCATGGAAACATATATATATATATATATATATATATATATATATATATACATATATGAGAAAAAAAGCATCAAATAATAAGTAGAGCAGGCAAGAAGATGGGAAACACTGAAGAGCTGTTTTCATTTATTTCTTAAAATTGTAGATATAATTTTTGGTGTGAGTGGCTGCTAAAAAAGAGGAAAGGCATCGGTTGAGGCGGATCTATTTAAAAGGGGGGGTTTGACGAGGCGGTATTCGTCGAGAGAAACCATACCAGCGTGGGAGGGGTCGTCGAGCATGATCCTAGCCACGAGGTAGCCGGCGATGGACCAGGTTTGGAATTTCAGAGCCTGCTTCCCAACGTACCTTCCCAGCTTCCCGTCATAGTACTCCGGCCAGCTATCCTTCAGCAGCCTGCGCTCCGCTAGTTCGATGGCCTTCCTCGCTATCTGAGGCCGCCCCGTCTTGATGCATGCTGCTGTCAGCAGCCAGAGCAGGACTGCAAACCCCATTATT
The DNA here is from genome assembly GCA_016760335.1 of Gastrodia elata. Lineage (NCBI taxonomy): Eukaryota > Viridiplantae > Streptophyta > Magnoliopsida > Asparagales > Orchidaceae > Gastrodia > Gastrodia elata. The sequence goes on along the minus strand of CM028670.1, from coordinate 92,506,355 downwards.
CACTTCTTTTTTAGAATAATTATTTGTGTGACTCTAACATCTGATATTTCAATTATGCGAAAGAAAAAGGGGGGGGGGGGGGGGGGGGGGGGGGAGGGGAGGGGCAAATTTGCATCGGTGCAAAAACAGCAGCATTATTTCAGTTATGGCTCACTTTGAGAATATTCCTCCAAATTGTTGTTGTTCGTCTTGTTCGTCTTCAATCTTCACGTGATATGTATATTACAATCATCCTTCAATCAATCGTTAAATACTCTGAATGCCAACGTAGGCAATAAATAATCTCGATTTCTAGATGATATCTACTTCATTAAGATTGTGTAGAAAATTGTTGCAACTCACATGATCATGTCTTGGCTATTTTGGGCTGTTTTTTAGCCCTTTGGAGTTTGGTATTTAAGCCAACATTAACGAGGGTTGTAATATGTGCTTTTGGGTCCTCTATGGTGGTTGCTATCCAAAAAACCCTAAAGTGAGAGATTGAGAGAAATCTAAGAGAAGAAGAAGGTTGGGACTATGTATTTTTTTGTTGATAGTATATTTCTCTTGTGGTCGTGTGTTCCGTGATTTTTCCCGTTATTAGGTTTTTCATGTAAAATCTCTTATGTTCGTATGCATAGTGTGGCTTGTGTTGTGATTATATTTCTTGTTTGTATTTGATTTCGTATGTTACTTTGGTGACTCTCAAGGGTCAAACTCGCGGTCTCATCTTCAACAAGTGATATTAGAGCAACTGATTCTAGGGTTGTGCAAACTAACTTTGCCTCGTAGTTGTTGAATCCTTTTAGCACATTTTAACATACTTTGTCTAAGACAACTTCGATATACATGCACTCCTTTCCTTACTGTCCTCTTTTCGAGTATCTGCTTTGTTGGTCTCAAATCTTTCGTGTTAAACGGAGTTTGACAGTTGTTTCTTCTGTATTTTTATCTCCTCCATATCTGATCTTGCTATTAGCATATCATCTACGTACTGTAGTAGGATGACTCAAATTGTTTTATGTAACAACAATGATCTACCTGACATCTCTTATACCATGTGTCTAAGATGAACTTGTAAATCTCTTGTACTACTATTTTGGCGTCTGCTTCAAATCGTATAAGCTTTTTTTGAGCTTGCAGACTAACTTTTCTTTTTCTGTAGTTGCAAATCCTTGTGGTTGCATCATATATATAGCTCCTCCTTCAGATCACTGTGCAGGAAAGCAGACTTCACATACATTTGTTCTAGATGTAGATTTTGCTACAATATTCAAGACTACTCTAATAGTAGTTATCTTCACTACTAGAGCGAAAATCTCATTGTAGTACACGCTATGTTTCTGCTGAAATCTTTTTACCACCAGCCTTACCTTGTAGTGCTTGCTTCCATTCTATTATTCATTCAATATGTAAACCCATTTGTTTTGAAAAATCGTCTTCCCATTTGGCAGTCTAGCCAATGCTCATGTCTCATTTGATATGAGTGATATCATTTTATCATCGATGGCTTACTCCCACTTGCTTGAATCAATAATTTGTAGCGTCTCTTCATAGCATTCTGATTTATCACTATTCATTAGCAATAGATAAATAATGAAGAGAGTATCATCTGTGTGTCGTGAATTTAAATGAATATTCTCAGCTCAGCACAAATCAATTACCTTCAAGATTTTTTGGGTATCCCTTCTCTCAAAGGAACTAAATGACCACTAATGGCCAAATATGTTGTTGTATTTATTATCTCTGCCCAGAACTGCTTTAGCAACCTTGCATGTAATCTCATGCTCCTGGCATGCTCTGTTATAGTCTTGTTCATGCGCTCTGCAACACCATTCTACCGAGATGTTCATAGAATAGTAAACTCTTGTATAATCCCATTCAAAGCACATAATTCTTTAAACTCCTTATCACAGTTCCCCGCCATTCAAGTTAGTCTCATTTTCAACTAAAGCTAATCATTTCTTGAACATACTAAACACGTCAAATTTATGCTTCAAGAAAAATACCCATACCTTCTTTGTATGTTCATCTATGAAGGTAACAAAGTAAGTGGCTCCACCAAGTGAGGAGATAGAGGCTGAACCCCAGTATGTATTACCTTCAGCTTTTGTGACTTCAGATTTCTCCCACCTTTTGAGAAATCGACTTTATTCTGCTTATCATAAACACTGTCTTCAAAAAATTCTAAGTTCCCTGATTTCAGCCCTGGAATCTTTCCTCTGGATAACAATGACTTCAACTCTTTCTCGCTCATGTGACCAAATTTTTGGTATCATAGACATATATCTATCTGTGATGCTGTTGCAATAGATTCAAAACACTTTATTGATCATATAAAGTGACCCATCCATACTGTCTTAAGCTATCCAATACACCTTTCGTCACTTTTCAATAGTCCTGTGAAACTTGTAATATAACTTTCGGGAGCTAACTAACTGACATAAATTAAGTTTTTCTTTAGACACGGAACATGTCTAACATCACTTAACTTCCATATCGATCCATTCAATAATCGGATATCCATAGCACCTTTACCAACAATATTTCAAGTTTTGTTATCCCCTATGTAAACTTTTCCAAAATAATCTTTAGTATAGTTTTTTAATGCAACCTTGTTGGAAGTTGCATAAAAAAATTACATGAATTCACAACCCAAGATTCAGTGCTAACCAATGAAAAAATCAATGCATCCTTATTTTTTTCTAATAAAATATTCACATAGGGGTTGTAACCACCAAAGTAGTTACTAAGTTATTTATGATTAAACCCAGCTCAATTAAGTCAAAATCAGGATCCCGAACAACTTCCAAATTAGTTCAAATCAAATATGCTGGATAGAAACAATTTGAATAATAAATATTCCTGAGTATATTTTTGTGATCATAATGCTCATGTTTAGAAATAATATGGATAATAGATACTCCTGAATTAATTTTTGAATATTTAAAATTTTAAAAATTAGAAAAATAAAAATAAAAATCCAAATCTAAAAATTTTAATATTGTTGGATTAAGAATAATAAGATGATGCTAAGTTTAAAGTTTCGTCACATTTGGAGCTCTAGATTCACCGTAATTAATTTTTGAAGTTTTAATATTTAAAAATTAATATAAAATAAAATATAACTCCAAAATAAGAAAATTTAGTATGTATGTGTTCGTCTCGTCAAGATACACTTTCTGATCAAGTTTCGTTAAGTTATGCTACTGTTTAGTAAATTTTTTCCTTGCTAAGTTATCTTTTATTCAATAGCTTTTTCAATAAGTTAATCCTTAAGCAAAATATCTTTATTTTCTCCTATAATTAGGACCTCAAACCTCCCTCTTCCTCCACTCAAACATCTCATCCTCCCACCTCTGGCAGCCACCTCTTCGGCCGCCAGTCGCTGCCCTCGACCTCCGCATCCCGTCCTTGGCAACAGGACATCTTCTCCTCTTCCTTACCTCTTCGTCCTTCTCTCCTTTATATATATAAAAAAAAAAGCCATAAATCTTCTCCTCTTTACAACTCCTCTTCTCCTCCTCCTACGGTCGACCACCACCTCTCCCTCCTCCCCATCTCGCCAATAATTACCAACCTCCTTCTTCCCTCCTCTATAAAAGGAACCCTAAACCTTCTCTCCACAAAGCCCTCCCTCTACCTCCTCTGAGTCGACCCCAACAGCTGCCGCTGACCTTCGTCACCAACCGCCAACGACAGAAATCCCCTCTGAATGGAGAAGAAGAAGAGAGATCCCTTTTGAATGGGAAAAGGGGAAGTGATCCTATTTGAACAAAGAAAAAAAAGAAGAGATCTCCTCTGAACAAAAAAAAAAAAGAAGATATCCCCTTTAAAGGGGGAAGAAGAGAAGAAACTCCTTTAAACGAAAAAAAAAAAATATCATAAATAAAAACTAATTTTTAACTCCTACCTTTACTAACTACTGACTACTAATTATTTTATTGCTAGTGTCATTTTTTATTATTATTTATATTTCAGTCAATCATTATTATTATTATTATTATTATTATTATTATTATTATTATTATAACTGCAATTTCTTTACTATCATTTTCTTTCAAGTTCTTTTTCTTTCTATCAATTAAAATAATAATAATAATAATTATTATTATTATTATTGCAATTTCCTTATTGTCATTTTCTTTAAAGCCATTTAATTTTTGTTAATTATTACTATTATTATTATTATTATTATTATTATTATTATTATTATTATTACTACAATTTCTTTACTTTCAAGTCATTTTTATTTCTGTCAATTATTATTATTATTATTATTTATTTGTGTAAATTCTTTTATTTTAATTTTTTATTTTGTTATTTTTGTCAATTTCTTTTATTATTATTATTATTATTATTATTATATTTTATTTTAAATTAAGAATAAATAAATATTAAATTTTATTAATATACTATACTGATAAATTATTATTAGATAACTAAATAAGTGGTAAGTCGTGCAATCTCCTCTAATAAAAAAAAAATTAGCACAAGCATACGAACTTGAAGAGCTTAAAAACAGGTACTCAATATCATTATTTGTCTTTAAATATTTTTATACTGCACTTGAGCTTAATCTCATTTATCATGATATATAAAATTATCACGAACAAAAATATACATAAAATATCTTGATAACTGTGATGCATTGGGTTTTATTTTTTCTTGGTGGATTACCTTGTAGTCCGTACAGATAATTATTAGGATGGGAGCTGGTTCGATGTCTGGAGGATAAGGAGCCTATGCTGATAAGCATACTATGGGGCAAGATAGATAGAAGTAGATGTTTATATAAATATAGTGAACCCCCCCCATGCCTCAGGGTCTGTGTTTGCCCAGCATAATATTTGTAATGCATAAGAGATCTGACAAATAAATTCTTTATATATTTTGTGTGATATTTTTCATTTTATATTTTATATTTTATCTTTACTTTTTAAATTTTATGCTCAAAATTTCATACAATCTATTGAATTATTTTACAGGGACTAATCTCATTTTAAATAATCTTGTAGATTTTATCTTATTTATTATTATTTATCTCCCTGTATTTCTTCTTCTACATATCGCCTTTGTTTTAAAAGTGCAAAGCTTGATATTATTTGGTACTTAGAGTATTCTGTAACGAATATTCAACCCGGGCATTTTCGTTGTAAATGCCAGATCATGAACTAGATCAAGTACAAGGAAAATATCTTTGATGAGCTTTTTAGAAGATTAAGAAGTCCATCCTATTGCTAGCATTTGATTTCAAACTTTATTTCTACTAAAGTTCTGTACTTTTATGTGAATATCTTATATTAAGAATATATGAACTTTATTTTATAAATATTAAATTAATATGAATAGATAAATGTTAAGATTTTATATAAAAATAAATGGCAATACTCTTCCGCATCATTTCACTTAAATGCTCAATAGGGTCTTGCGGCTCCGAGAGCTGGACCCTGGTTTAGCTCACGCTAACCTGACGACGGATCCCCATAGGGGTTCTTATCCTTATTTCCACCTACTGACTTCTTCAAGGTAAAACAATTCTTCTTAAAGTATCCAGTCATCCCACAGTTTCAGCATTTTGATTTTCCTTTTCCTGGCATTTCTGTTAGGAAATAACCTTTAGTTATAGAGTAAATAATCTAGAGCAAACTTACAAATATAAAGCAATATAGATCTCAGGACAATTATAGAAAAATATCATACAAACATAAGGATTTACATAGAAAACTCAATAGAAAGAAAAACCACGCAATTACGCTACTAACATCCACTATGAAGACAATCAAAAGCTTCCAGAGTTATTCCCGAGAAACTCGAACCCTTGGAAGAAGAGGAAGATTGTGCCACTAAGGAAATCACACAAACCCTAGCCTTCTTCTCTCTATTCCCTTCATTTGGTTCTTTAACTCAACTCTTGATTATACAAAATAGCACACAAATATTTCTTATAGAGAAATTGACTATTGAGGAAGAAGGAGAATACCCATTTCGACTGGGACTTTTACATACCCAAACCTTTAACACTTCTTTCTTGTTCACCTATCAAGATCTCTCCTTGTTATCTGTATTACCACAACAACAACACCTATGATTGCTCACCAGTAGTAGTTCCCACTGCAGTTACCTCCGCAAACACCGCTTCAGCCCTCAGCTATAGGCACCCCCCTTTACACACCCTTTTAACACTCTTTGTTGCACACCTTAGCACCCAGCAATATAGACTTCTCTATAGGGCTCAAAACAAGCCCTAATTTTGCCCTAAACTGGCTTTGGAAGCCCAAGGAACATACCCCTTTCTGTTTAAGTTTGTCGTAGGTGCCTAAGCACCCAAGCCTCGTCTTGGAACTATTTTATGAATGCCTAGGCACCCGTCTCTTGGTGCCAAACAACACGCCTGGAGCGCCCCTTCCTCGACTTGCAAGTATTGTTGGGAGCCTGGGGCACACCTGGAGCGCACTTGGGCTCTTCCTCCTCGGGCTACAGGCCCTATTGGGCGTGTTGAGGCGCCCTGCTCACTGTTGGGTAGTGACGTCTTGCCCTGGAATCCACCGGAACTTCGTCAACACCTCTTTCGGTGATCCAATCAGGCTCCACACCCAACATTTTTCATGCCTTAACTTAGATCTACTAATGTTGCTTTTCCGACATATGCTTCTTCTTCTACTTTTAACATTTATGGATGAACTAGATGCTTCACCGTTAAATTATTAGTCGTTAAATTTCTCAATCTTGTGTCTCATTTCATCGGTCATTGCTCTCAATCAAACAACAAATCCTAGTAGAACATTTCTCTGACACCACTTGTAGATGATATGGTGGCAGGTTTGACCGTTGAGAATCATTGAAATAATATACGAAAATCAAACAACACAAGCAAGAAAATACAATAACGGCACAAGCCACACAATCACAAGCATACAAGCACAATAGATTTTACATGGAAAACTCAAGATTGGGAAAAACCACTGAGCCATACTACCACAAGAAAATTCACTGCAAACGAAACAAATACTAAATTACAGAGAACATATCAATCACAAACGGAAGAAGGAACCACATCCTTTATGCCTCTTGAACCGTGGGGGAATTTCCACAGTCACCTGGATGCCCAAGCCTCGAGTTGGACCTGCTTCACGAGTGCCTAGGCGTGTCCGGGTGCCCATCTCTCGATTCCAAACAGCAACACTGGCGCCTAGGCGCACCTAGGGCGCCTGGGGCGTGCCTAGGCACCCCCTGCCAAGGTTGCAAGCCTGTTGGACGCCCGGGGTGCGCTAGCTTACTGTCGGCCTAGTGACGTCTTTCCTCGGATACCACCAGAACTCCATGGGCACTTGCTTTGATGATCCAATCGGTCTCCACACCTTAACAATTATACCCTCAATGAATTATTTATTACCTTTTCAATCTTGTAATGCCATCTAAGATTTTCTTCCTTATCTTTTTTCCTTTCAAAATCAAAGTTGGTTAAGTCTTCTCCCAGGCTTTATAACCATCAACACCTTTCACAGGACACTTTCTTCCTCTGAATGGCTAAGCATTTGGCTCTGATATCAAAAATATAATGTGTCAAGTCCAGATGATCTAAAACCTTTATTGGCCAGCTCATAAATCTTTGAATGTCAGGAAGAGCTAGATTATCGTAACAAGCAGAAATGACACGCTCAATTGGCTCAAAGATTGAAGATTTTCTTATTGTTTTAAGATGGAAATTTTACAAGTAGAATCTACAGAAAATAGAATGTAGAATAATAGCAAAATACTAGACGAAGGACCTTAGCTTAACCTATTTTTAGCTGTCTCTCCAGCAACACTATTTAGTTAATACAATACAAAATAAAGGAAAACCAAGTAAAAATACTTGTAACTACCCACTTGTCCGCATCTATTCCGCATAGCAGTCGTGGCAGCAATTACCAATTCTGCCGCCAAGAGCATGCAGCCATGCAATGTAACTCATGGTAAACCTCAAGCTCAGCTCGAGTTAAGTAGCTTGGGCAGCCCTTTTTGTTGAACAAAAGAAGTTATAGTCAAGTAAGCAATATAACTCAGCCCAAATTATTTCTCAATATCCAGGAGGTATGAATTGGCTTATATCACTCAGCACATTCTTGCAACTACACTGGACTAAACACGTTTGGACCTCACAAAGAAGCAGATTAACAACATAACACTTTGTAGATTAAGGACCAACTAGAGGATGACTCAAGATGTACAACACAATTGATCTCATGATCAACAACGCTTGGAAAAATGTGTTATGGTGTGGAGATCAATAGGATCATCAAGGAAAGAGTAAATAGTGTTCTGGTGAATTTCGGGACGGAACTATAGAAGCCAACAGCAAGACTGACCCCCAAAAGCGCCGGCGCGCCCATCAGATAGAGAGTCTGTCTCTCAAGCGCACTCCAGGCGCTAAGGAGACAGAGAGTCTGGCGCCCAGGCACGCCCTAGGCGCCCCAAAAGTAACAAAATAGGCACCTAGGCTGAGTAATTTAATGAGTTGGCTAAGACAGAGAGTCTGTGATGTGTCCTGAACTGTCTATGGCACTTGAAGGGCTGATTTGGGATTCCATATAAATGATATCATGATGGATTATGGTTAAGAAAGTGTTATTTATATGTGTGAGCTCTTTTGGAGGCTTGGAGGCTTGAAATCTTAAATGGAGAACAAAGAGAAATCTGAGAGAAAAAGAAGAAGCTCAAGACAATAATCTTTTCTTCCTTTTAAGAGATTGGTAAATTCTATGTAATCATTTCTTCTATAGTGGGTTTTCTTGTGGTGGGGTGATTTTGTAATTTTTCAGTTGTTTGTGTTTGTATATTTTCGTATTTGTTTCAGTGACTCTCAGCAGTCAAACTCCGATCTTATGAATTTTCGAAGAAGAAGATCTCTTGGCTCAACAAGTGGTATCAGTGCATTGCTTGGTATTAGGGTTTGTTAGCTTGAGTGGGAGCAATGACCAATAAAATGAGACACAAAATTGAAAAATTCAATAGAACAAACATTGCATTTTGGAAGATGCAAATAGAGTATTTGCTCTACCAAAAGAAGCTATAATTAGCATTGGAAGGAATCGACAAGAAACCTGAAAATGTGTCGGAAGGTGAATGAAAAGTTCTCGATAGGACGACGCTATGCTTGGTACGCCTTTCTTTATCCTCGTCAATTTCATTTAACATTGTGAATGAGAAGACTACAGTCGATCTCATGGAAACCCTCACCTGAATGTATGAGAAACCCTCAGCTTCCAATAAGATATTTCTGATGAAGAAGTTATTTAACATGAAGATGGCAGATGATGGCTCAATGATAAAACATTTGAATGAGTTCAACATTGTAACTACCAATTAAGCTTAGTGGAAATCAACTTCGACGATATAGTTAGAGCTTTGTTGCTTTTGCTTTCTTTACCCGATAGTTGGAAAGGACTAGTGACTGCAGTCAGTAATTCTTCTGGAAATGCCAAGTTAAAATTCAATGACATTGTTGGGCTGCTATTGAATGAAGAAGGAAACGCTCCAATGGTGAAGCGACTACTTCAGCATTAAATGTTGATTCAAAGGAAGAAGTACGAGTCAGAAGCTCAATAGAAGCAGGTCTAAGTCAAGGCGGGGAATCAAAGTTGGCAAAAGGAAAAGTGGAATGCTGGAACTGCGAGAAATATGTACACTTCAAGAAGGACTGTTATGCTCTGAAGAAGTCAGGAGAAGGCAAAGATAAGAACCTCTCTGTGAATGTTTCTGCAGATAAATATCAAGATGCGTTGATCTTATCCCTTATTAGCACTAAGTCCTAGGTGAACTCAGATGCTTATTTTCATGCAACTCCAAGCAAGAAAACTTTCAAGAATTATACCAAAGGTAACTTGGGAGATGACAAAGCTTGCAGCATCATTGAAAAGTGTGATGTGGATATCTAGTTGTTGAATGGGTTTAAGTGGACGTTGAAGGATGTCAAGCATGTTCCTTTTCTGAGGAGAAATCTTATCTCTATCAGCCAGTTAGCCCGCGAGGGATACAGCACGAGCTTCACAGAAGATTCTTGGAAGGTGACTAAAGGCGCATTGATAGTTTCTCAAGGCAGTATAAATGGAACACTTTACCTGATCAATAAAGTATTTGATTCCATTGCAACAACAGATCAGCTTGATGCATGTCTATGGCACCAAAAGCTCGGTCATATGAGCGAGAAATGATTGAAGTCTATGTTATCAAAAGGAGAGATTCCATGGCTGAAATTCGTGGACTTATAATTTTATGAAGACTGTGTGTATGGCAAGTAGAAGGTCAGCTTCTCAAGCATTGGGAGAGACTTGAAGTCTCAGAAGCTGGAGCTAGTGCACACAGATGTGTAGGGACTAGCTCCCACATCCTCTCTTGGTGAAGCCACATATTTCATCACTTTCATTAATGACTATACTATGAAGGTATGGGTATACTTCTTGAGCTCAAATATAATGTGTTTGAAATGTTCAAGAAGTGGCTAGCCTTAGTTGAAAATGAGATATGCTTGAAGCTCAAGTGCCTCAAAACAAGAAATACTGTGACAAAGAGTTCAAGAAATTCTATGCTCTGAATGAGATTAGGTGGGAATTCATTGTTTAAGGAACACCTCAGCAAAATGGTGTTGTAGAATGCACAAATAGAACTCTTACAGAGAGATCCAAGAACATGAGGCTACATGCTGGGTTACCCAATAAATTTTAGGCTGAGGCTGTGAATACAACCGCATATCTGATCAACATGTATCATTTATGTTCCATTAAAAGAAGGATACCCGAGGAGGCGTGGAGCAGCAAAGAAGTGAAATTGAATCACCTAAAACTATTTGATTGTTCTTCCTATGTGCACATTGATGCAGGTTCTATGAGCAAACTTAATTTAAAGGCAATGTCAAGTGCACATTTATTGGTTATGGAGCAAGAGAATTTAGCTACAAATTCTAAGACTATCAGAATAAAAAATTTATCAAAAGCCGGAGCATCACATTCAACTAGAATGAGATGTATAATGAGAGGAATGGAGCTCAAAACAACTCGGAAGAAGCTTCAGATGATAAGCCAAATTATATTGAAGTGGATGACAATGTTGAGCAAGATGAGCAAAGCACAGCCACATAATCATGATGGTGGAGTGCAGACAGTTCCCTAGACACCAGTTACTGAGCTGAGAAGATCCATCAGAATATCATGTCCCACATAGAGGTACTCTCCTTCATTGTATTATTTGTGTTGTTAACAGATTTTTATGAAGAAGCACTTCAAGTGAATGATTCAATAAGTGGGAGTCTGTAATGGATGATGAGATGAAGTTACTCATGTCAAATGAGACACGAGAGTTGGCTAAACTACTAGAAGGAAAATAGGCACTTCAAAACAAATGGGTTTACAAGTTAAAGGAAGAATCAGATGGTAGTAAACACTACAAAGCAAGGCTTGTGGTGAATGCTTCCAGCAAAAGCCCAACGTGAACTACAGTAGATCTTTGCTCCGGTGGTGAAGATGACTACTATCAGAGTATTATTGAACATTGTGGCAGTTGAGAATCTGCATCTAGAACAAATGAATGTGAAGATTGCATTTTTTGATGGTGATCTGGAGTAGTTGTACATGATGTATCCACATGGTTATAAACCCAAGGAAAGAGTGAGCTAGTCTACAACTCAATAGAATCCTGTATGGCTTGAGACATGCACCAAGATAATGGTACAAAATGTTTGACTAGTTCATGGCAGACACGTGATACACAGGATGTCAGGCGGATCACTGCTGTTATGTGAAGCAATTAGACACCTCCTATATCATACTACTTCTGTGTGTAGATGATATGTGATATCATGATCAAATACGATGGAGATAAAAAGACTTAAAAAGCAATTGTTAGGAGTTTAACATGAAGGGCTTGGGGCCGGCAAAGCAAATACTCGGGATGAGAATCAGTAGGGAAAGAAGTGCAGGGATACTAAGCTGTGCCAGGCTAATTATGTTAATAAGTACTTAATATTGCCCATTTAGTGAGAGTGGTCAGCAGGTACATGAGTAACCCCAGAAGCCTCATTGGGAGGCTGTTAAATGGATTCTCAGAGATCTGAGAGGTACAGCTGACAAAGCCTTATACTTTGGGAAGTCCAAGATAGAGCTACAGGAATATGTAGACTCTGATCTAGCTGGAAACATCGACAACAGGAGGAGCACAATCGGATACATTTTTACTTTAGGTAGTGCTGTAATGAGCTGGATCTCTAGGCTCCAAAAGATAGTTGGCATATACACAATAGAGGCAAAGTATGCTGCCATTATTGAGGCGAACAAAGAAATAATTTGTTTAAAGAGTTTTATGACTGAATTGGTTAAGGAGCACGAGGATGGAAGACTGCATAGTGACAGTATGAGTGATATCCACCAAGCTAATAATGCAGAATTTTATGCCAGGACAAAGCGCATTCAGTTGCGGTATCATTTCATTCAATCTTTGTTTGAAGATGGTTAGCTGGCGTCGGAGAAGATTCACACATCAAAGAACCCAGCCGACATGCTCACGAAGTCAGTAACAACAGAAAAATTGAAGCTATGCTCAGCTTCAGTTGGCCTCAGAGGATAAAAAAATGGCATATGAGCCACACCACGTCCATTGCAAAGAGGGAAGTTAGATTGAAGAAAATACAAGATTGAAAATAGATTGATCATAATTGATCTCCAAGTAATTGATTTTTATAGTGTGGAAACCAAAATTGGATCATCAAGGAGAGAACAAACAATGTTCTGGCGGATGTCGGGACGGAACTATAACAGCCAACAGCAAACCTGGCGCCTAGAAGATAGAGTTTGGCGCCCTTGGGCACCCCGAGCGCCTAGCAAATAGAGAGTCTTGAGCCCAGGCACGCCCTAAGGGCCTAACAAATAGAGAGTCTAGTGCCCAGGCACGCTCCAGGCGTCTAGCAGACAAAGAGTCTCACGCCCAGGCGCACCCCAGAAGCAGCATGGCAAGCGCCCAGGCGCCCGCGGAAATTCCAGTTTGAGTGTGACGTGTCTTGAACTATTTAGGGCACTTTGAGGTCTGGTTTGGGATTCCATATAAATGCTAACATGATGGGTTATGTGGTTAAGAATGTGTCATTTCTATGTGAGAGCTCTTTTGGAGGCTTGGAGACTTGAAACCCTAGATTGAGAACAAGGAGAAATCTAAAAAAGAAGAAAAATAAGAAGCTCAAGGTTCTTCCTTTAAGAGATTGATAACTATGTAACTCTGCAATCATTTCACCTATAGTGGATTTTTTTGTGGTGATGTGGCTCCGTGATTTTTTCATTCTTGAGTTTTCCTCGTATATCTTGTTGTCATATGCTTGTATGCTTGTGAATATTTGTACTGTGATTTTTCAGTTGTTTGTGTTGGTATATTTTTGTATTTGTTTTGGTGACTCTCGACAGTCAAACCCTGATCCTAGGGATTTCTTCGAAGAAGAATATATTTCAGTTCTCAACAAAATGTTGAGCTTGTTTCATTGCCAAAAGACTTTGGTATGCTTTCTAATACGTATGTGTTAGAAAGGTTGGTGATGGGTGCCTAATCCAGGGAATGGTTATGAGAGCTTGGCTTTGCTTCATCGTCTTATATTAGTGGTTAGGACTGGTGAAGATAATGTTTTTTTATTTAAATATGTAGATAGGCCAATGTCCAAATAGGCATGTTCTTTTGATGAATTATTCAACCATGTTTCAATTCTGATTGGGTTGTATTGGAGGTCATAATATAAATAATGTCATTGGACCTTCTTCATATTTTGTCTCAAGGATGATGAATTGAGCTATGATAGTATTGATGAATCACTTGAAAAGTGAATCACAAAAAAGTTTTTTCTCTTGCTCAGTATCTGAAACAAAGTTCTCCTAATTATGCAGATGAGAGTTTTATGATAGGGAGTGGATCTATTGCTCTAATATCGAATGTCCTATCTCCTCTCTTACAATGGCAACAATGGCAATGTCTATGCTCAACATAGTTCATGTCGATTTCCTTTGGACAAGATAGTTATCTCAAAGTTTTGAGATTCGTACCTAAGCATTTTTGACAAATGTGTGATAACTAGAGGGTGATTGATAACCAAAAGTACAAAATTTAGTAAATCCTGAAATCTAGGATTTAATAAATTTTGAAATCCTTGTAACCCTAAAAAAATGTTTGGTTAGCTTGTTTGCAAATCCGGCTAAATTTTGAATCATTGTTTTGTTGTACTTTTTAAGAATTTCATAATTTAGGTAATGCATGTACAATATACCTTAAAATGTAACTAGTCAAACTAATTTTAAATTAAGAAAATAATTCTATTTAATTATTAATATATGTTAAATAGAATATTTAAATCTATAAAATTGATTTGTACAAATAAAAATATCATTTTGAATTATCTTATGTATTCGTTTAAATTAAAAACTAATTGATAATACTAATTTATATAATAAAAGTAAATAGTTAAGAAATTATTTAATTACTCTTCAGAAAAGTAAATAATTAAGAATTTATTTAACAACCTTGTCGGGTTCTACAATCCCTCTTCTTTGTCTTCCTGCATCCGCTTACGCAATCCCCCTTCTCCTTTTACTAAAGGGTTTTTAAGATTTTATTTTTGTTAGCAATCTTCAATCTTCTCTAGCGCCACATCACTTCCTCCCCTCAGTTTTTTTTTTTAAAAACAAATCATGTTTAAATATAGTTCCTCCCCCCAGATTCCTTCTTTTACTCTAAACCAAATAAGCACAAAGTAGCCAAAAGGCCTAAAAATTCTTTACGTTGTATACATTTTACTATGAAATTCAAATACCTCAAGCATAACAGCTTCTAAAGGTTTAGACTGATTTTAATTTGGGTTATAAAATAGTCAAAGATAGCGAACTAAACACTTTTATTTTAAAGCCTAATTTAGCGTCAAACGTGGCAAAACAAGCTAAGTTGACTAAAAAGACAGCTATGCTAAGAACACATGTCTTATGTGATTTCCCAGTTTGAGTTTCTAATATTGTTTCAAGGAAACAAAGGGTTTTCAAAACTCACCAGGCCACGATCCGCCATTGTGATAGCTCCACCTTGTGTTTTTAGGATCACAACCAGTTACTGTTTGCCACTCATGATGCTCAAGCGCAGGATAGCAAACCTTCAATGGCATTTCTCCAACTAAATCAATCCATCGTTCTTCCAAAAGATCCATTATGGCTTCAGCCTGTTCAGTTGTTGACAAAGATGACAAGATTGCTATAAAGTTTCCCAGACTAAACCAGCGAAAGTCCATTCTAGCTGGGCTGACATTACCAATGAAGTAACCACCACGAGTTGGCATGAAATCAAAAATCCAATTGGGAATAGAGTCAGGCATTACATTAAATTTGTTAACTGCTGTGTGAGAATACTCTTCTGTTTTGTATCTATATATATCATTCAGCTGATGGAAATCAAGCCAGAAATAGCTCCTCATGTGATAGCTAAGTGCATGTAGCCTCTTAGAAATCCGTTCAGCAAAGTCCTTGCCTTCGTCATCATGCTTTAGTAAAACTAGCGAACATCTTAATGCCATGAAAAACAGAGCTTGTATTTCAATAGGATAGCCATATATGCCCTGTAAAACAGTAAAAATAATGATAATATAACTTGAAAACTATTCAGAAAGAGCATGCACAATTCATTGACGGTTAAGTAAGATTTACCACTAGTGAGATATATGGATATTATGACTACAAAAAATTGTGTGACCAACAAATCTATTGTTATCTATTTTATAAGCTAACTTCCGTGATTATTAAAGATGCAGCCTATTATGGAAGCCCTGTTGACCAGGTCAACGCCAGGCCTAGCAATCCTTGACCGCATCGCTTGGCAACAAAATGCAAGTTCATGAAAATTCATTCCTCCGCATCCTGATCAAGAGTTTGCCCAAATTCAATCCTTGATCCGATCTTGATGATCTTGTCCAATCAATTATGATGTCAATCTTCCAACATATATTTGCAATCATGAATGAAACCAACAAAGCACTATATAATGTTCTGTGGTTTCTGCATAACTAAGATGCATCTTATCAAATTCTTATCCTGTCACTATTCCCAGTCTAAAAATTTTAACAAGAAAAAACTAATTAAGCTATCTTCAGGAGTTTCTTCACTCCGCTACTTCCTGAGAAACAATATGTTTTAGAGCATGCTATGTACAACCTCTCCCAAAAAAACAAGCAAGCATACAAACAAAGACAACTTCCCAAATTTATAAGAGGCAGCTTAACATAATTTTAAAATAAGATCTACAGGAAATAAGAGACAAATTATGTTATTAAATTCTTACCATTCTGCGATCAATCATACAGCAGCCATCATCACAAAGCAAAGTAGGAAAAGTGTCAAAGCCTTCTGAGAGGCACAGATTCAATATAAGTCTCATGCCCTTTTGGCACTCGGTCCTTTCAGCTAAGGATGTGTCTCCTGTAGATCTAGTGTATGCACGAAGCAATATAATCCACCAAAATCCAGAATCTACTGGAGCTACTCTTCCAATGGCGTTACCCCCAAAATCAGCCGTTAGAGTTTCCTTGTGAGAAATTTGATCATTAAGAACTTTAAAGCTTGCAGGCATCACTCCTTCCCCTAACTTAAAGAGATCAATTGTTTTCTCCCGTGATTGGATGAGAATAGTTTTGAGGAGGAAATTTTTTACAATTTTTGACTCACCCTTCATAAGAAATGCCAAAGCACATGGAAAGAAGTCTCTCACAAACACCTGTTTAATGAAGAGAATCAATAATACCAAAACCTAAATCCATGAAAACAGTATAATTTTATACAAACTTAGAGAACTAACATCGCTAAAAATGTTGCAGTACTTAATATGAAATTATCGTACACAATTTGCAACATGTGAAGCGATTCTGCCAATGGAACGTAAATAAATACTGGACACATGTAGCTCTGAATGAGATCACGTCACCTTCATTAGTTATAACATAAATAATTGGAGTTTGAAATGAATACCAAGTCTTCAATCGTTCGTGTCAAGTTTTATTTAAGTTAAAAATATATTCTATGCAAATTTATTTGCACTCTTAACCAAATTTTATTTGGTTCATCCCTTAGTCTCCGCACTTTAATCAATCTTATTTATGAATTTTCTGTCCTACCTTGTAAATGTATCTATTCCTTTCAAGTAAAATATATTTTCTATGCAAATTTCTTAACATGGACATTCAGATTAAATTTGGTTCATCCCTTCTCTCCATATTTGATTTATTTATTAATCCTTCTAAAATATTTTTTAAAATCATATTTTCAATAGATGCTATAACTACAGTTCTTCATACAGAAATTTTTCTCTCATAATTTTGTGATTTTTTGTAATATACTATTGCCAAAATAGTCTATTAGCAACTTCAGTTTGGCCAATTTAGTCTTAAAGTATTCAATTTATCCACCAAAACCCATCGCTACTCAATATGTTTATTTTAGTTTCTCAATAATTTATTTTAAGCAAATTTAGTCTTAAGAAATAAATTCAAAAGATTATATTAATCTTAAAATGAATATAACTGAATGACTAAATCAATTACATAGTACCGTTGAAAGGCTGAATTTGATAAACTGAAATACTCAAGGATTATTTAGGCAGCTCCACTATGCATTATTCTCATTGCCACTACTCAATTAGATGTTAACAAAATATTTGAGTAAATGAATAAACCCAACATCTTTGTCAATTAAAGAGAAAAAGGATCAAGCAAAAGATGCTCACAGAGTATGAAAAACATTCCAAATATGCATCTATAAGCTTTTACTTATGTAGTTTTATGACAATGAATTCATAAGATATTTATCACATATTTTGGTAGAAAGTTACTCTTGAAAGAAAAGATAATCAAGAAGTATATACTCCCAGAGTCTTGAGAAATTACAAATTTGTTTTTAGTAATAAATCCAGCCCACTCCACCACTCAAGCAAATCAGGTAGGCTAGGTGAGTGCAAGTGAAGAATGTTGAGATCGCATCGCTAAGGAACACTAATTGTCATCACCAAAGAACACAATCACAAACAAAGATTCACACAAATGCAACACAAAACACATATTTGTTTAGTTCAGTGAGGCTCACCTACATTCACGATAAGAAGAGGAGATCATTATTTGAAGAAATAATACTACATAGTTGAAGTTTGAACCTCTTGCCACTCACAAAACCAGCCCTCTTTAAAACTGCTACAAAAATTTCTTCCAAGTAGCTACAAAACCTCTCAAAATTGGATCTCCTTTCTTACATCTTGTCCATATTCTTTTCAATGGTTGTCGGTATTTATAATTGGCTCAAAATGCATCAAAATTGCGTTTTCTAGGTCAAAATGTATTCTCTTGGTCAAAAATGTATTTTCTTGGTCAATACGCGTTGACAACGTATTATAATGCATGTTACTAATCTTTAGAATTCTTCACCTTAGCTCTTGAATGTGTCATATAAGAGATGACTCCATAGCGAAGCAAAGCGGCTACACCCAAGATAGTTGACTAAATATCCCCCACCTAAAGAAATCAAGCCACTCACCAATGTCTTGCGCTTGGTGACTTTTGTAGTGGTATAACTTTAGTAAAAAAATTTGTCAAATTCTCCTTTGTGTCAATCTTCTTCAACAAGACGTCATCCTACTCAATCAAATCCCAAACAAAGTGGTACTGCACATCAATATGTTTAGTCCTTGCATGATAAACTAGGTTTGTAACCAAAATGATTGCACTTTGACTGTTGCAAAATACATTCAGTTGTTGCTGTTGAACCCCAAATCATCCAATAGACCCTGCATATAAATCGTCTCCTTCATCCCCTCTATGACGGCCATATACTCGGCCTCAATAGTAGACTATGCAGCTTTGGGCTAAAATGTAGATCTCCAGCTAACTGGTGCTCTTGCCAATGTGAACATGCAACTCATTGTAGATCGACTTCAATCAATACCACCTGTATAGTCTGTATCTGAATACCCAAACACATATATAAGTCGGAGACTGATGCTTGTCTCTTAAATACCCAGCATTGATGTGCTTTCAGATACCTCAGGATCCATTTCACGGTCTGCTGACTACCTCTACTGTCTGTGCCAAATCAAGTCTTGTGCAAATCCTTGCATACATCAAAAGCCTATTGCACTAGCATAAGGAATCCTCTTCTTCCTCTTCCTCTCATCTAAGAAAGCTGCAAAAATGAGGGAAGAGAAGAGAATAGGCAGGAGTATCATAATCACAGAGAATGTCTTTTCATTCATATCAACTGAGTATATTACAAGTGTATATATAATCGAGTTTGTTATCAACTATCGGTTCAGGCATTGGTGGATGCTGATGACTTGTTTGGTTGTTATTATCCCTCGCAAACGAGCCATATGTCCTGTTGTACTGAGTTTGGATCTGAGTTTGCAAAGTCGGATTGTTGTAAGTGGTTTTATAATAATATATGTAGCTTGCTCTTCAGTGGGAATATAGGATAACTCGATCTCTTATTTGATAATACAATCATGAATAAAGTGCCAGTCAACTTCAACAAGCTTTGCTCGAATGTGAAAGATTGGCTTCTTTGCTAGTGCAATGGCGAAGAGATTGTCACAATGCAGTTGGGTTGGTTGGCTTTGTCGGAGAAGGAATTCTTACAGTAATCTGCACAGCCATATGATATACGTGGATATTGTGGCTAGTGTCCAATATTCTGCTTTAGTGAATGATCTGACGACAATGGTTTGCTTCTTAAAAAGATGCAATAGCTTGTTGTAGATTTCATGTCTTTCGTATCACCTGCCCAATCGGAGTCGGCATAAGCTTGAAGCTGCATCTTTGCAGGGTTGATTTGTATCCCAAGGTGGAGTGTACCTTTGAGATGTGTGATTGATTTGGGTATGCATGTGTTGACAGATTTTGTTGACTGCTAGGCTGATGTCCGATCTTGTAGTAGTAAAATATTGTAGATATCCGGGCAGCTTTTTGTACAGTTTTAGTTGGCTAAAGGGTATGGAGGGTAATGGTTTTGGAGCTGAGTAGGCGATGGGAGTTGATTCTATGTTATCTCATACCTGATATTTTTAGAAAGCTTGAGATGTAGGTGGCTTGGCATAACATAGGACCAATTTCAGAGTGTGTGATGTTTATACCAAGGAATGTAGTGGGTTTTCCCATATTTTTGATTTTGAACTGCCGCGTCAGGAGACTTACAAGAGAGCTGAGGGATGTTTGATTCAAACCAGTGATTGGGAGGTCGTCCACGTACACCATGATATAAATGCGAATTGTTGTGTAGTCAAGGATGAGGGAAGGATCGGCTTTGGTTGTGCATAACCCTTTGCTGTGAAGGAATCCGGTTAGGCTGGAGTACCACTGACGCGACGATTGTTTCAAGCTGTATATTGCCTTTTTTAGCAAGCAAACATGGTTGGGGAAGTTTTGATCTTTGAATTATTTTGGTTGTCATGTAGATTGTTTCGTGTAACCACTCATGTGGGAAGGCATTAGATACATCTAGCTAACTACTAGCCACTGGTAGTGGGTGGAAATTATGAGTCGGACCCCGTATTGTCGGCATCTTTGCAACAGGGCTGAATGTTTCAAGGTAGTTAGTGCCGTAATTTTGTTTGAAGCCTCGAGCCACTAGTTGGGCTTTGTACCGAATCATGGTGCCATCATCTTTGAGCTTTGTCTGATATGTCCATTTGCATCCAAGAATGTTTTGATGGGGATGAGAGGGTACGAGTATCTAAGGTTGTTGTACAATCAAGGTACGATACTCATCTTCCATGGCTAGCCTCCAATGTTCCCATTTGGCGGCGGCATTGTAAGAGGTGGGCTCTGTTTGAAATGGTGTTGTATGAAGGAGGTTGAATATTGATTTTGGTTTTAGAGTGCTAGTTTTTTAGTGTGTTTGCATGGGTGAGTGGAGATGGGGGCTGTCAATTTTAATGCAGGAGTGGATTCAAAGTTTTGAGAGGGAAGTTGCTGGTTTTGGGGGAGGGGGAGTTGGTTAGTTAGGCTGAGAAGAACTTGGGATATTGATTGGTGAGAGTTTCATAGGTTGAAACAGGTGAGTTTGCAGGGTGTTGGGAAGGAGCAATTGGAATGTCAGACTGTTGGATTGCTGTTTTGTTGAGATGGTGGAGGTTGAGATTAGAATTAGTGGCATCAATGTGGGTTGGTGTGATGAATTGGTGGTGGTGATTGGTTTGGCTAATGTAGAGTAGAGAAATCTATTTTCGATAAATTTTACATGCTGGGAGATTAGAGTAGTTGATGTTTTTAGGTTGAAGCATATGTGCCCTTTGTGGTTTAGAGAGTAGCCAAGAAATATGCTAGGTAGAGTTCATGGTTCAAATTTGGATGTTTTGATGGGAAGATGAAAATGGAAGCTTAGGCAACTGATGACTCGGAGATTTTTGTATTCAAGCTCGGTGTTGTGTGGGATTTGAAATGGAGAAATACTGTTGGTATTTTTGTAGGTCATATACTCTACTTCAGTAGTAGACTGTGCAACTTTGGGCTGCAATATAGATCTCCAGCTAATTGGTGCTCGTGCCAATGTAAACACAACTCATCGTAGATCGATTTCGATCCATATCATTTGTAAAGTTAGAATCTACATACCCAACACATAGGTTGGAGACTGATGCCTGACTCTAAATTCCCAACATTTATATGCTCTTCAAATACCTTAGGATCCATTTACTTCTTGCCAATGCTCTCTCTCAGAATCATGCATATATCTACTGACTACCTCTATTGCCTGTGCCAAATCAGGTCTTGTACAAATCATTATCAGACTGTCAACTGCACTGGCATAAGGAATCTTCTTCATCCCCTGCCTCACATATGAGAAAGTCACAGAAAGGAGGGAAAGTAGAGAATAGGCAGGAGAATCAAAATCGCAAGATTGTCTTTTCATTCATATCAATTGAGTTTATACAGCGATGGTTGTGATGAATTCGGGTATTGGTGAATGCTGGTGATTTGTTTGGTTGTTATTATCATCGGCATCTTTAGGTTTCATCTCAGCACTCAACTGGAAGTGTGTTGCTGAGTTGTTAGCCCCCAAACTTTTTTAACACTTTTTGCAAGTATGCCTTCTTAGTAAAGCATATCCTCCCAGAAGCTTGCGAACTTCACCAAATTCCTTCATTTTGAAGTGTGACGATAGGTGCTTTTTCATCTTATCCATCGCAGTCTGATCATTGGATGCTATTAACATATCATCCACATGTAGTGACAAATAGATTAACTCATAAGATAGTCAAACTTCTAAAATAGGCATAGTGATCATATTGGCTCCTCTTATAATTTTGTCCCTACATAAGCTGGTCAAACTTCTTATACTACTAAAGTGGTGACTACTTTAAACCATAAAAGGACTTGTACAATTTGCACACTATGCCCATTTTATTTGTGGTACTATATCAATGAGGTTGCCTTATACAAACCTCTTCTTTTAGTTTCCCACGTAACAATATTATTCTAACACCAAGCTGCTCCAAGATCATATCATATTGCACTACAAGTACCAAGGGCACACAGATTATGAGATGTTTGAAAACTGGAGGAAAAACTTCATCATAGTCTATCCCCTCTCTCAGTGCAAAGCATTTAGCTACTAGTCTTGCCTTATAGCGCACATCTGTAGCTAGATCCCTTCTTGGCACAAACCCATTCGCACCCAATAGCTTTTTTTCCTGGTGGTAGCTTCACCAAACTCTATATTGCATTCTTGTAAAGAGACTCCATGTGAGGGCCCCGACACCGGTTCAGCGAAAACCGTTCTGATATCGGGCATTCACTTACCGCAGGATCATATTGAGTAACTTGAGAGAAGAAGAGCATACACATATGAAAAGCCAAAAGATAATATTCATTTATTTCAATGTTCACTTTACAAGGTCTTTTCAATACTCCTCGTACAAAAGTAAAAATAAAGAAAAGATAAAAGATGAACAAAAATAAATAGCGTCGTGGATCTCATTGGCAGTTGAACATTTTAAGCATTAGGGTTCTTGCTTAAGCTCTTCCAGAAGTACCTGACCTGGTATTGTACAACAAACAATACTGGGATTGGAATTCCCAGTAATTAGAGAGTACTCTAAGTACAGCAGTACACAATAACATTTACATTTTTAAATGATGCGATTAGCGGAAGTAAGGCGGAAATAAATGCATGAGAAAATAAGATAATAGCGCGAAATAAACAATTTCCTACAACAAATAATATTTATCAAATAAAGATTACTGATGTCATTTTTCAGTAATCTACCCCGAATGTTATCGATGTCATTTTCCAGTAACAACCCCGAATGTTATTGATGTCATTTTCCAATAACAATCCCGAATGAAAAGGACTGTTGGTTTCTAACAATCAACCAAGCATTAATATTACTGATATCATTTTCCAGTAACACCCGAATGAAAAGGATATTGGTTTCTAACAACCAACCAAGCTTCAAATGAATCTGGCTCAAAACAAAATACGCAAAGCTAAGCAGCAGTAAAAGTGCAAAATGTAATACATATCATGTACTGGGTACCTTTGTTCTTAAGTTCAAAAGTTCAAAAGTTCAATGGCTCGAATGAGTGACAGTTCGCTCAATCTGCATTTAAGTCCCTAATATTTTTAAGTTAGTTTTTTAATCAAATGACTTAGGAGTTTAATTTCTTCTTTCATTCTGTTTTTCTTCCGCTTTTGAAGTTCGATTGATTTAAGCTGCTATTAAAGCAGTTATAATTATTAAAGTATCTTAAAATTATGATCATAATACTGTATAATGACAAAGTCAGAACGAAAATGTCTGAATTGGCAATTTAGAAAATAATAATCATTTATAACATTTGTATTGTTGTCATTATTGATTAATGACAATAATGCTAATGTGATGACATAATCTTATAAATATATATAAAACTAAAAAGCAAAATAACTTCTCTTTTCTCCTCCTTTTTTTTTTTTCTTAAACTTCTCTTCTTACCTTAGGATTAGGATTGCCGGAAAACGAAAGCAGGTCGGAGTGGGTGGCCGGATGGCTGGCCGAGGGCTGGCCGAGGTGGCAGCAGCAAAGGGGCTGGCTGGTAAGGGTTGTTGGTGGCCGTCGAAGGCTGCCAGAAGCTGTTGGTGGCTGCTGGAGCTGCTGGAGAGGACTGGCGGGGGCTGCCGAAAGTTGCTGGGAGGTACTGCCGGGGGCTGCCGGCAGCTGCTGTAAGGGGCTGCCGGGGGCTGCCAGGCTGCCGAAAGCTATTGTAAGGGGCTAAGGAGGGGCTGGCCGGCTGTTTGGAGGGAGATGGGGGCTGCTGGAGCTGCTGGCCGGCTGCAGAAAGGGAGGGGGAGAGGGCTGCTGTGAGGGAGAAGATGGGGGATGTTTTGAGGGGAGGGAGAGGGGGTTTATATGGAGGAGGGAAGGGAGGGTGTGGTCGGCCAAGAGGGCCGACCAACCTGCGCCAAAAATGGCGCAGGTGGCAGGCGAAGGGGGCGCGCGCAGGGTGTCAGGCTTCCGTCTAGCGCGGAAGCTTCTTCCGCCCTTTTGGTGGAAGAAAATCGCAAAATGAGATTTTAAGAGGGGGGCGTAGGAAACAGAGAGAAAATGGGAAAAATAAAAAAAATAAACTTAAACTTTAAATTAGTTGCATTTTTTTGCCGTTTGGTGTCCAAATACAACGAAACTTGACACCAAGGCGTGTTATGACATAATGAACACTCTTGCGCCGAAAATTTTCGATTTGGACTAATACTTTATTTTTAATTAATTTTTGAAGTTTAAAAACTTTAGAAATTAGCCACGATAAATCTGGCGCTTAGAATTTGATGAAACTTCTCGAGCAGCCTTTAAATAATATACTTAACATGTCGACACTGAAAACAATGAATTCAGACACGTATTTCAATGTTTTTGATTTTTAGAATTTAAATATTTCAGAAAACAGAACGGGAGCTTCCGTGAATCGGATTTTTCTCAAACTATGGCACTTTGATCTAAAAATTATTTCTATCTATTGGTAGTTTTGTTTGCCCTAAATTGAAATTCTCAGGATCCTGATTCTTAAGGCAGGATTCTGACCTAATTTGTAAAATAATGACTTTGGGTCGTTACACTCCATCTCTTCATCCATAACTTTCTTCCAACACTCACTTTCAAAGATCTCCATAGCTTCCTTGAAATGGCATGGAATATCAGTCTTAATAGTTGTGAGTGCAAAACCAATATTATCTCTCGATCATGCTAGCCTTGAGACATTCTACATCTTAGTTTTTCCTAATGCAATAGACTACAACACGGGTGTCCCATCTAACATTTCTTCCTCAATCTCAACATCTCCTTGATATTCTTCTGAAATTGTCTACTCAGATACATACTCTGAGGTAAATGGTACATGTAGAGCAAATGGAACTGCATCAAGCTCCATAGTCTGCAAATTTTCATGGCCCCTTTTTTACTCTCCACCTGCTTTGAGATCCTTGGCCTCATCAAAATTCACATCCTTGCTTATAACAATTTTTTCCACATACAGATCAAATTGTTTAAAGCTTTTGACTCCTTGCTTACACCCAACCAAATTATTTTTTTGGCCCTTGAATATACTTTATCAAATTTGCTATATAATTAGCTAGACATCAATTATGCCACTCCGTTTTGTTGTGACATCTCTCTCACCATGAAATAGTGCATTATCCCATACTCTCAACCCACTTTTTCCAAATCATAAAATTTTCCAACACTTTATTCATGTGCTTTATTGTGTACACCCAAACATGCCTAGAGAAGCCATCAATAAAGGTGACAAAATATCGTCATTCGCTGAACGAAGCCGTCATCGCCGAAACCCTTACATTTGTGTGCATGTAATTAAGTATTTCTTTATTATTGTGGATGTTGTATCAAAGTAGACACGTGTATTCTTGCCAAATGCGTAGTGATCACATAATTTGGGCTTAGAAGTATCTAGTCCCTTAGTCAATCCCTATTTTTTAATGCTTGCAAGACTCTCCCACATGTGCCAATCACATGTGCCAATGCATGGTGGCATCAAAAGGTTCATCAGCAACTGCAACTCTACTTGTCACTATGCTCCCTTAGAGGTTGTACATATTGTGATGGCGGACTCCCCTCATGTGCGTCAATGCTCCTCTAGTGATCTTCGTGAATCCTTCTCCAATTACAACTAGATAACCCAAGGACTCAGCTAATAGCAGGCTCTTGCGGAGATTAGAAATACGCCGCACCTCCTTTAGCTCTCATATAGCTTCACTGTGCATGCACACCAGTGTTGTCAATCCCCAAGGCATGTGGTATATATCTCTAGTGTCCATGATCCAACATGTGTCATCCATGTACAAGCACTGGAATTTCACCAAGAGTGACATATGAGTCATTTCTATCACATTTTTCCTACATCACATGAACTTTAGCTTCAGTCAGCTTCACCTTCTTCTTATTCTTGAACTTCGGATAATATTCATTCCAATGCTCAGTTCTAGAAAAAATAAACACTGGTTGCGCCCAACGCTCTAACCCCTAGATTTGTCCCGTCGTTGGCTACCACCACTGTTGTTGTCTTGCTTCTTCCACTCCTTATCAAATCTTCTTCGCCGACCGTGTCGGCCTTCATGAACTCCTTGTCCCACCAAAATAACTCATGATTTAATAATGTTGTCATCACTTCCTTGTACTTCAAAGCATCCTTTCCATGGAAGAGCATTATCGTGAAGTTCTCATACTTATTCGGGAGAGAGTTCAATAGGAGAAATGCCTTATCTTCATCCTCCTTCATCCAAGTTTAGAAGAGCTGCCAACAATTTTGAAAACTGATGGACATGCTCCCAATAAATAGACTTCTTTGCATTTGAAATCTATACAATCTCCTAACTATATGGAGTCGATTCTCCACTCTCTGTTAGGTATTTATTTTTCAATGTCTACCACAACTTTATTGTCGATGTCTCCGTCATCACTGCATATTTAATATCTTGAGTAAGGTAAATGTGGATCAAAACTGTATGAACTCTGATTCATCTTTGCTCAACCTTTCTCTGGCATTTCTTCAGGCTTTCCATTACTATCCAAAACATCTTCAAGATTTAAGTACATAAAGCATACATTACCTCGCATTATCACATTCTAAAAAAAAAATTCATCAAAATTGATGAAATTGATCTCGCCAGATGTGTTACAATCTAATGAACGGATCTCTCCAAAGCAGTAGAAGTTGAGGTAGATTTTGCTCCCTCCACAATAGCACAACCAACTGAATCTCCACCAAACCCCGTAGAACAACAACTAACGCCTCTGATATTCCTTGTTGAGATCCCATCGTTGAAGAACATAATTAATTGTCGCCAAAGAACACAATCACAAACACAGATTCACAAAAGCACAGCATAAAACACAAATATTTATGTAGTTCGATGAGATTCAATTACATCCACAGGGAGGAGAAGAGGAATTTCATTATTTGAAAAAGAAATAATACAGAGTTGATGTTTGAACCTCTTGCATACCACAAAACTAGCTTTAAAACTATCACAAACAAAACAATGTCTTCCAAGTAGCTGCTTAAACATCTCAAAATTGTCTCTTTTTCTTCTATTTCTTGGTCATATTCCTTCCAATGGTTGCCGGTATTTATAATTAGCTCAAAATGCATCAAAAAAGTATTTTCTTGGTTAAAAACGGTTTTTTTTTTGTCAAAAATGCGTTGTAAGCATGTTAAAATGCATTTTCTAATCTTCACAAAAAATAAGTGGGCTGATAAACTCGATAATTCATTTGAAGTAGATAATGCATGTTGCTTTCGTGCAGGTAATCAATTGAGAGTTTGTACACACATGTGCATGGCTTCGTAATGGAGCTTTATAGAGGTGTAGATAGTTGTTTACAATTTATTTTTTAGCTGTTGATGCGTAGCTATCCATAAATTTTATATTATCTATAGTAAAATAAAGGACATTTGCAGTCTATTATGATTGCTAGGATTATTGAGTTAAAAAAAGGCGGCAAGAATTTAGTGGCAGATAGACTGTCAAAAATTAAGCTTGAAAAAAAATGATAAACTATCATAAATTTAGCACATATAGTAGGCATCTTTATGAATAAAAGGGGAATAGAATAAGATGCCTGATTATAGTTGAGCGTTTCTTCTGTATGATCCAGTGCAGCAATTGTCCCTACAGCTTCTCCTTGGAAGTACACAATCGACATTTTTAGAGCCTCATAAGCTTTTGACATTATAGTGCTGGACTCAAAGGGATTGAAAGAAATTGGAGTTGCAAAATTAGGAGAGTTGCCTTCTTGGTCAGCTATCTTTTCCAAGTTTGTTATAGAATGAAGAAGAGTTGGATCAGCAATAGAAAGCGTATGGATGGCTTTAACAACATCAGACCTATGACGACCAAGATTGGATGGTCCTGACCTGCCGCGCTTCTCCAAATAATCATATTCATCGACATCCATGGGAGGGGGTTCACTAATCGTGCCATTTTCATCCTTAGTTGTGCCCATTGATCTCATTGATAATGCTGACTCGCAGTAAAATTCTGATAGCACAGCAATCTAGAGGTTTCTGCAGGGAGAATTGAAAGTTAATTATATATCAAATTGCCCATGTATACATTTAAGCAGCATCTGTCCTTTTTTATTCATAAAGAGGTTGGAAACCTTGTTGAGCTTTTTATTCAAGGGAAAAGGACAAAACAACAGGATCTCGAACAACAGTTTTTAAATCAACTTTCCGCACTCTATTTCTAAATAATTTACATACTTAATCCAAGAATTTATGAGTAATGGACTTGCTGAAACTCATTAATAACAAGCCATACTCTATTTCCGAATTATTAATTAAACAGGTGGGGTAGCCACTCAGTTCAAAAAATATTTTCAAATTGAACCTTATTTAAAAGCTGCAATTACGACTATTGAATACAAATTTAGACGAACGGGTATATTGGATAATGTAATCGATGACATCTTTTCTAAAGTAAAAAAATTACAGCTAAAGCCCAGTACTCGTGGAACGAAGCAAAGATAAGCTAGGATATTTCAGAACATACTTGTCCACATCGTATCAGAGGTAAAAATTCCAAAAACAAAGGTATTCACCATAAAATCCAGCTACATTGATCAAGAATATTGGTTTAGCAAACCATGTGATTACAAATGATTTACAATCAAACGCAAGTGCAATGAGAAATTCAGTAAAACCTGCAAATTCAAGCATACATGTCAAAAACATACAAAGCCAAACTGATCATCACTCAGAGAATGCTATCATCGTGAAACAAAAAAAGCAAGAAAATCTATTCACAGGGTGTTAAGTGAACGAATGCCGATGATAGAAAAAAACGGCGGCAATCTAGACGTCAAGAATAGTAGGAAATTAGTTTTCACGAGCCACGATGGATAGTGCGCTCGATAAGCCAATGCGGAGATGAGAATCCCTACCACACTGAAACCCTAGCTCTGCCCAGCTGCGAAATGAGATGTTCTTTCAAGAAAAATGAAGAAGATGAGAGTGGGAAACTTTCGATGTTTAATCCACTCCCACACCACCAGCTTCGACAGCTTTGAGCCATCACGCAGTCTTATCGTAATCACTGGCCGCAACAAATACGTGATTGTGGGGATGACCGACTGGTGCCTGTGAACACTGCGAGAGTTACTGCCTACTGGCAGTGACCGCTATTTGTCTAATGAAAAAAAGAAGGGTTGGACGACTTGCTGTTCAATGCTCCTCTGTTATCTCGCTTTAGCCTTTTTGGAGCACTTGAGTTGTTTGGCTTAATTTATAGTTTAGCTTGTGTTAAACAGTTTGTTTGTTTTGGTTTAATATAGCTTTCTTTGATTAAACCTACTTAAACTGTTTTAGTATAATTAGTTGATAAGTAATTATACTTTTTAGATTAGAATTTTGTTAAGTATTCTAAAAACAAATTAATCTCATGGTTATGTTAGCTTAAATTAAGTATATTAGTGAACCATTAAAAAGATAAATTACTTAAAAAAATATAAAACTAGAAAATAGTATGATTAAGATTAATGTGCTAGTTTGTTCATTTTTTCTAAGTGATATTATAATAAACTACTATAAATATTTATTTGGAGTTAATAGTAATAATTATAATTGTAAAATCTTAATTATGTTATCTTAATCTTTTATATTTTAGTCAATAAATTATTTACTTAGTTATATTTATTATAAATGATTACATGATATATAGCTACTAATTAACATTTAAAACTAAATAATTGCATTAATTAACTTTTATGTATTTATTTATTTGCGTACTTAACTAATAATCTTAGCAATTCGTTATATTAGTTAATTAATGATATTTGCGTACTTAACTAATAGCTATTCTATAAGCCAACCTAAATTATGATATTTTTAGTTAATAATTTAATTATTTTTAGTTATATTATTGCATTTAATGCACATGTGGCATTAATTTTTTATTGTAAGAAAATTCTTTATTTTAATTGAAAAATATTTTAAATAAAATATTTATCATAACCTAAATATTTTTTTTTAATTTTAGATTCTTTGTACAAAAGCTCAAATATATTATAACATTGCAATTTTTCTCGTAATAATTTCATACTCTTGCATGCGTTTCATTTATGAAGTATTAATGAAGCAAAAGTCTCTTTATTAAATCATTATAAGCTCATTTGCAATTATTCATATGTATTTCCAACAAATAACTTTGGGAGTAAGTAATCTTTGGGAGAATCATATGAATTTAATTGGTTTGAAGGGGCACACAAATCATTTATATTTATGTTTTATTTTTCTTAGTTTTTGATGTAATTAAAGACAAATTTTATGTATGACTCTATATTACTAAAGTCTTTGGTAAATATTTTTGAAATATTTCTTATTAAATTAAAATTATTTTCACATAAAACAAATAAATCTAATGTGTATTTGTTGACTAGTAACAAACTCAAAAAAGGTCTATACACAATTAATCCCACCATAATCAAAGGAAAAAAAAAACAATCTAACTTGTAATAGATAGAATCTCCCCTCTAAATCCTTACAATATTAACATAGTATGGCGCTATATTTACATGGTGATAAAGTGAGTCATAATCAATCATATAATACGACATAAAAAAAAATAAAAATTCTTTTCAAATGGAAGTTTAACAGATATATCACAAGAAATCATGTGTCAAATGAACATATGGAAAGTATAAAAATGGCAGAAAAGTTGCAATGAAACATAAATGTTGATGGATGATTATATATGAAATGAAACATAAATGTAGATCAGGAGCTTAGGTCAAATCTTATACGTAAAGAAGAGCCTGAGCAGTAGAAAATTCTTTGAAGTATTGTATTTGCTATTTTTTTTTATTATTATGTGAGGATGAGAAATTTATCCTACTAAGCTTGTATTATAGATAATTATGTGGATGTTTATAATCATATTTCTGTGATGACTTTAAACTTTCTATCATATTATGTATGATTATATATGCTTTGGATGATGGATACCCATAGTTCTGCAAATAAAGATAGTACTAAATAGTGTATTAGAATCCATTAATCTAGTATTAAGTACTTCCATAATACTCGTTATTAGGTTAGATTGCCTAATCTGATAATGGGGCGTTATAGATGTTGAATAAGCATGTAATGAAATGATTCAACATATGTTTTATTCTTAAATTTGTACAAATATTTGGATGTACATAGGCCATCGAGGTGAAAAAAAAAACTTGCATGGCCTATGAGCAAGGATTCTATCAAGTAGAAAATAATAAAAAGAAACATAATTTTGTTGTTATTTAATTCAAACTTCCAATGTTATGCCAATCATTTGCAACATGATACTCTCTTAGACTCTCTTGTAATGAAAGATAATTCATTGTACCATATTTGGAATTGCATATTATAATTCACCTTCTAAATTTAATTGCAAATAACTTTAATATCTAAGTACTTGAATCACAAAAAGGACTAGTACACAAAAGAAGCATTAAGATAGTGGAATCAAAGCTAACTAAGAATATTGCTGTAACAACCCGCGTCTTTACATAAGTTATCAAAGCAATTAAGTTAATTAATGATCTAACCATTTGTCAAAAACACTCCAAAAGAGTAATCAAATAAAAATATCACAAGAAAATATTTCTTTTCATTATTTTATATTATTTTGTTATTATTTTAAATATTATTAAATAAATAAGATAAATAATTTGATCTCAGATCATAATATTTTTGATATTTTTTAATTTCTCATCTCAAATTAATTATGAGTGAAAGTTTCATATTTTTCGAACACAAAACAGAGGAAAAATGCGCAAAAGACATGCAAAATAAATAAATTTAAGTAATTTATTATTTTTAAATTTTCTTAATTCTCACAGATGATTCGCCATAGAAACCTGAACATAGGAAAACGTTTCAGCGCCATCTGGAATGTCAGATCAGCCAATCCAACGGCCCGGATCTATCCAAAATCCGACCGCGAGGATCTCTTGTTGTAACAACTCAGGTTGTTACTTAGGTCAATTAAGACTAATTTAAGTCTTAATTATGATTCTAGTATCTTAATTAAGTCATTTAGAATCTACCTCTAAGATCTGGATCAAATCAGGGATCAAATAGAGCAAATTCTGATTTCTGGAAAATCCCAAAACCTAAATTTTGACTTTTTATTTTAACCGCAAATCAAAAATCTGACTTCATCATTGCATTCACCACTCCCAAATTAGCTATAGGTGAAGTTTTGGATGCATTTGGAAGTCGTCGGATTTTCGTCAAATAATTTAATGTTATTTAAATACCCCAAAAATTGATTAATTAACTACTCATCGGAACAAAAATCCGAGTGCACCGTTGCATTCTTCACCCCTCAATTAGCTAGAAGTAATTTATTGGAAAAATTTTGAACACATTTAATTAATTAAATTTAATTATTAAAATAGAGTTGAAATTTATTAAATAATAATATTTATTAAATAATTAGACGGTGTCGTCCAACTCCCTCAGACGCCGTCCCTCCTTATGCGTCCGGCCGTTTGATTCAACGGTAATTTCGGACCGTTCGATCGATCGATCGAACGGTCCAGGTCCTTCGTCCCCAGAAGACTATGCGTGGCCTTGGGCTCGCACGCGGCGCTCCCTCGATCGCACAGGCGTCGATCCACCGCTCTAGACGCACTATAAGACCGCTAATCATCATCCCCATTCTCATTTTGCTCAAATCAAGTCCCTGCGAAAGAAGGAACTATCCGTTGGAGCTATCATACTCAACCGTCGAACTTTAGGTACGAACCTTTCCCAATCTACGTTATGGATTATCGACTTCAATTATTGAAAAGCTATTTCAATGCTTAGATTAAGCTTTGATCGGGTTTGATTGAGTCCGATCAAACCCGATCATATCAATTTCATCGCATCGCCACAGTGCTTACCGTTAGAGTCGAGCCGTCAGTGATAGGGTCGTCTAAGGTTGAATATTGTGCACGATTTAGGTCACCATAGGTTTTGAATCAACCACCCACGAGAAGGTCTCATCGGGGTCTTTCCAATGCCATGCGGTTCGGGTTGAACCACTGCCAGAAAGTTCGCAAATTTTGAGCCCTAAACGCTCGGGTCCGAACATCTCTTCGAGGAAGATGAAGTGTCGGGTCAGGCCGGGTCGACCCAGGCCAGACTCGTATGCCCGTAATCCGCGTGTATTAGTGGCGGGCCCCACCATTGTTCCCTCTGCGTGTCGCGGGATGCCGCGTGGCACGATCTCATCGGCTGAGCACTTAATGTGGGAGCCACCTTTGATTCACACATCAGTACTGTCTCATTTGAGACAGCCGTGGGTCCCACTAAACTGAACCTCGACCAATAGCAGGAGGACATGTGTCCTCATGGTCCCACCTGCAGAATAAATTAAGTTTAATTATATATATATATATAAATGTTAAAAAATTAATTTAATAAAATCTATTAAATTAAATTAATTTAGTTAGAATTAATTTAATTAATTAAATCATAAGACTTTAAGTAACCATATCTTAATAAATATGAGTCCAAATCACACAAACAAATATACCATCTTCATCAGAAAAATTCAAAGAATTTATTGATACTATTTATTTTGCTGTAGGACTAATATTTCACTTAGTGATAATTTAGGTATTTAATTAATTACAAGAAATTGCCATTTCACTGAAATCACCCTAACTTTGTGCACACTGATCCAAACCTATTGAATATGGGTCTTAAAGTGATTAGAAAATCCTAAGGATTAATCTAGTAATGTTTATTTTGCTGTTTGAATTAGTTTTGGACTAATCACTTTTAGGACCCAACCCTAATTAGGTCAATTAATCTTAGAACTTCAATTGACCATAACTTAGTCAATTGAGCTCCAAATTAGATGATCCAAATATCCATTTAGATTCGAAAAACCTAATTAACAATAAACTACAAAAATATTTAGGATCCAACAGTTAGATTTCTTAATTATCCCTAATTACCCTAAAACTTAATTAGTGATGATTAGCAAAATTAATAATCCAAATTGAGTGATTCAAATTTTAGAGAAATCCTAGAGTAAATTAAAATCTAGTGGTGTGGTTAGATTAGTGATTTGGTGATTAATTTCACTAATCACTCTAAACTTTAATTAGGCCATAACTTGACCAATTAGAGTCCAAATTGAACATACCACTAGTCATTGTAATCAGTGGATCATTTGTGATTCAAAGTCACTGATTTTAATTAATTTGGACACTAATTGGAGAAGTTAAAATTTTTGACCCTTAATTAGGAACACTTAATTACTATTTTAACCCTAGATCTTGTATTGGCTATAACTTAGCCAATACATATCAAAATTTGATGATTTTAGGTGCTATGAAAACCTTATGACATAATCTACAGTAAACTAATAGAAAATTTAGGTTTCATTAGGGTAAAGTTACCAATTTGCCCTTATAGGTTAAATTCTTTAATTTGATCTCGTAAGGCTTAAAGATGAAAATTATACCCTTAAGAAGGGGCAAAATAGTCGTTTTGCCCAAATTTAGGTTTAAACATCTTTAAATCTTAAATACATTCTTAAACCTCTAAAAGCAGTATTATAACTGATTTAAAATCATTTTTAGAACATTTAAACTCCTTAAAATGATATTTTAGGAAAAACTCTAAAAATGGCATAAAATTCTCTAAGTCCTAAATTAAGTCTCATAAGGTGAATTTAGTTTACCTTATGCCTCCTTTAAGTTATACTCATCAAATAATATCAACTTTAAGATTTAATTATTTCTCTTAGGAATTTCCTTCAACCTTTAAGATCCTAATTTCTTAGGAATTAGATTAGAAATTAGGTTAGAATTCATCTATTAAGTAATTCGGTACTTAATAGATGAAACCTTGATTTTATAATTTTTTAGATTTCATCCTTTATTTATGATTATTTTATATTTAAACTTTAGATTTAAGATTAGAGATCCATCTTATTAGACTTAATTTTGCTTAATAAGATAACCTTAATTATAGCTCATGAGATGTGGGTTTAACTTTATAATATTAGGATTATAACCTATTGGATTAAAAAGTTAAAATCCAATACTTGGATTTTTAACATCTTAATCCTCCAATTTTGATTCATACTAATCAAGATTGGTTTGGGATTCGTTAAATCATTAATTAGGATGTCTGATTTATTATTTTAACTTAAATAAGCGACATGTAATTTATAAGTGTTAGAACTTGATTAGTTCTAACATTCTTTTGACTTGTAGGCTCGATATTCTGGATTTATACTCGATAGCTGGATATTGGAGATCCTAAACTTGTATAAGTTCAGATTAGTTAGAACATCTTAATTAAAAAACAAAGTGATATCACAAATGTTGTTTAGTACTATTTTACATACATTGAACATTGTATGTTATGCTTCCTTATTTTGGACTTCTTTACATTTGGACACATTACATTAAACATAGAATATTAGATGGTTATTTTTATGTTAATTTTGAATTACATTTATATGGCATTTTCAGATATTTTTAGAAGGAAATTGAATGAAAATAACTTTATTTAACTTTATGATATATGACTTATTTAGTCTGCCATTTAGTATGACTTTACTTTAGGATAATTTTGGGCTATGACTACTTTCCTAGTGCCTGTTGTTTTGAACTAGGACTACCTTCCTAGTGCCTATTATTTTTGGGCTAGGACTACTTTCCTAGTGCCTGTTGTTTTGGACTAGGACTACTTTCTTAGTGCCTATTATTTTTGGGCTAGGACTACTTTCCTAGTGCCTGTTATTTTGGACTAGGACTACTTTCTTATTGCCTATTATTTTTGGGCTAGGACTACTTTCCTAGTGTTTATAAGTTTTTGGGCTATGACTACTTTCCTAGTGCTTGTAAGTTTTTGGGCTATGACTACTTTCCTAGTGCCTATAGGTTTTGGGCTAGAACTACTTTCTTAGTGCCTGTTATTTTTGGGCTAGGACTACTTTCCTAGTGTATTTGGGATTACTTTTTTAGATGTTCAGCAGTATTATTCAAATGGAATTAACTTTAATCTGGGACTACTTTCCTAGATGAGCAGATGGATTTTACTTATGGCAGGACTAAGTAGGAATATTTCACATATTTCAATTATTTTACAGTTACTTTACTTTACATTTACTTTGCAGTCACTTCGTAGTGTTGGCATATCTTTCACTTTACAGTTTTGGCATATCTCTACCTTACAGTTTAGTAACTATTATATTTTCATTTTCTGCAGTTCTTTTGTATTACAGAATTTCCTGTAAACTTCTTGTATTATATGCAATCACTTTACTTTATTAAAAAGTATGTTAGTATTGTTCAGCAGTTCTTTTAGTACTTACAGCTTTGTATATTCATATACCTTTTAGTAGCTTACTTTTACTTTTTGGCATGTTAGAATGTTAGAGTTTACTTTCAGTTTAGTATTTTTAATTTATTTTGTAAATCAGTATGTCTTAAATTGATCATATATTTAAGAAGTTTCTTTGTACTTAGTAGATTCCTTTATATATTACTTAACCTTTTCTATAACTTGAGTTGAGGTATGTGCTTATCTCACATCTTGTTAAGTTATAATCATGTTAATTATAACTTTGTTATCTTTATTTGATGCTTTACTATTCCTATGTTGATTAGATATTGTGATATTAGTTAACTTAATAATTTATAGCCTAAAATATACTTAGACATTTTGTCTAACTAAATTTTTCTTTTGCTGGCTGGGGCCCTACCATTGTGAAACTGACAATGGTAGATTCTGAGCTGTTCAAGGTTGTAAGACCCTCTGGAGATCTGGTTCAGGAGGAGGAGCATACAGGAGAAGACCATTAGTTACTTTCTGATATTTGTGAGGATGTGAGAGACTTTACTTTTCTTACTGCATAAATTTTAATATTGTTTTGTAATAATACATGATTTAACTGCTTTACTTTTCATCCTTATGTATTCTGAGTTGTATAGTTTTTATCTGGATTATATGGATGCTATATTTACCTTTCTTCCACACTCTGATAAATTATATTATGCTCATTTATGTGATTGTTTCTTTTGCTGCTCTTTCCTTATTAGGGCATATCCTCCCTTAGTATTTGATTAAGAAGGTCCATTCCTTAATCTGAATACTAAATGAGGGTTTGCCGATGATGACCACCTCCTAATCCAGATGATTAGGGGGTGTCCACCACACTTATCATGGGCCGAATAGCAATCAGCAACACGGGAGAATCTCGATTGCCCATCTATTTTAAAATAGAATAAAACATCCAAGAATCCACCCGAACCGTGGGGCCATATCGGGCCATTAAATTTGATCCTGGATCCGATGACCATGATCTACTCTTATTCGTCGTCCTGCCCGCGACATGCGAGCACCCGTTGCATCGCTGGCGCAGCTCCGCATGCCAGCGATGGCATCTGGTAGACTGCAGGAAGAACTGCATGGGAGCACTGACCCCTGTGCCATCTTATTGAGGCTGTTGGGGGCTCTCGAGTGCCCTATCCTACCGCAAAGCTGGC
Source organism: Gastrodia elata (assembly GCA_016760335.1). NCBI lineage: Eukaryota > Viridiplantae > Streptophyta > Magnoliopsida > Asparagales > Orchidaceae > Gastrodia > Gastrodia elata. Next base: position 92,468,324 of record CM028670.1, on the reverse strand, counting down.
ACCTCCCCCTATCTCCCTACCACTTGCCTATCTGCCTATGGCCACCACCTCAACAGCCAAGGATGGCTAAGTTGGGGTTATAAATACCCCCAAAACCCCCTAGCCATTTCTGCACCCTCCCTCTACCTCACAAAGCCTCCCTCGATGCCCCTATCGGCCTCTCCCCCTATCGGTCTCCACCTAGTCATGTTCGGCCACCTCTGGCCCTCCCCCAATCCCAGCAACCTCACAGCACCCAAAGGAAGAATTCATGATCATTGAATTTCATCCCAACATCAGGTGTAATCCTAAATCCACTAATAATTGAATGATGTGCCCTTAATAATGCAGCATAATCATTCACTAAGTATATATATTCAACAGAATGCGGAAGTAAGGGAAGGTAAAATGCTCAATCCAATGCCCCACAAAACAAGATAGGAAATAAACTTGCAGCTCAGAATAAAGCAGTAGAGTAAAAGAACATACATAGGTACTCGAATTATTATATCAATTTTAAGATAAGTTTAAATAAAAGGGAAATATCACTCATCCTCACTAAAGCAATCAAGACACTATACTACAGCTCCTCAGCTCCAACCTAATGATCCTCCTGGAAAGGCTGCTCTTTAGGCATAAGATCCACAAATTGCTCAAAACCTGGCATTGTTGATTTTACAATACCATGTTGTCTAAGTACAGCTTCTCAGCCAAGAAAAGAAAAATTTGGCTAGACATATTGTCTAAGTACATTTTAAGATGTTTATGTTCATGAGTTTTATGATATCACCATTTTACTTAGACTACCAAAACAATAAAATATATGGGTGCAACAAGCATATAAAAGAATGAGATGGGGTTATAAATAAATGCATTTATAACTAAGCAACATGTGAGGTAAAAAGGAACATACCTCAACATCAAAGCTGCGACAAGGTTAGGCATATTTAATAAGTAATGAAAATACGTGAAAGAAAAGACTCATTCTAAATATTCTTATGATCATATGAATTATGCAAATTTAGAAGAAATAAATCTAACTGTGATACATATAAGTAAACAAGAAAATAAAAGTAGCATCCTATAAGTATACAAGTAAGCAAGTAATGTAAAAGTTAACTGCAATAAAAGTAAACTGTAAAATATAAAAGTAAGTATGTAAAGACTGACATATCAGAAGTGTTGACCAATTAGGCCATTGTACTATAAATTCTCATATCCTTTATGGGCTAGGGCAGGAACTATAAGATCCTATAGCCTTTCTGGGCTAGGATAGGAACTGTACTTAGGAGGCATAAAATATACGTGCAGTAAGATTTTAATTATTTTACTTTGCTTCTGTGGATATATCCAGAAGTGACTGAGGAGTCAAGCACTTCTGCAAGATTATACGAGTTCCAACTTAACACAACTCTCCTCAATGAGTGTAACGCCCCACCCCGTCACTGCGTGCAAAAGAATTAAGTACAATCATATCGGTGGTGGAGCGACGCGCCACTCGGGGAGGAATATCCCATCTCCCCGTAGGGTTGAGAGCTAATACTTAAGATAATAGTAGTATCATTATCCTAAGTATTAGGCACATATATATATTGGATTTAGAATACAATAGGAATCCAATATATGTATAAAATATTAGCATTTCCAGTATGTTGATCACATCACAGTACTAAGTATAAATAGTATAAAAACAGAGTGCGGAAGCTTAAAGCAAACATCCAGAAATATTCATCACAGAAGCTGTATAAAATATTCATCTCAGAAAAAAAAAAGAAATACATCCAGAGTTATTACAACATTCTACTGAAGTACTGAATTAGAACTAAGTACTAAACTGAAAATATTAAGCAGAAAGTAAAACTGAAGGAGAGTCCACTAGTGCTCCATGGGCTCCTCCTAAATCTCCTGGTGTCCTCCTGACCTGTCTCAATATACTGCTCAGGATCTAGCAAATTGCCAGATCCCAAAGGTACTTCGTGTTAGACAATAAGTCTAACGCATCGAAACTAATCTAAACAGTTCTAGTTATTCATTTAACATTTACATAATATAATTAAATCTGCTGAAATAATGTAAAGATAATTGAAAGTACAAAACTATCTAAAACTGTACAAAACTGAAGCAATATAAAGTAAAACTGAATTGTAACTGAATACTGAAAATAAATCAAAATAGTGCTAAATCTGAAACTGAGTAATCATATGTACAATTATGTTGTATGTCACTAAAACTATGCATCTGAATATGCCACAATAATATATGCTACTGATATGCCACTAAAATATCACTGAACTGTTATGAGCAGTACGGTCCAATGTATATATAGATCTAATTGGGAATACTGTCTACTGATGATGCCGATGCATCCTGAAATTCCCCAGACAATGTATGCAACATTCCGCAACTCATAAATCATCACTGATACTTATATATTATTTTGACTCTCACACTTCATTCTGATACTCACGCATCATGCTTATGCTCATGCTCATGCTTCTAAACTATATGAGATAAATCCAGAAAATGCTTTAAAATCTGATAATAAATCCAAAGTCTCCATTGTGCATAATCCTGCTAAAAGAATTCTGACTCCTAAATTCTAATCTCGATAATTCGTTAAGGTTGAGAGTTTACTTAAAATCATTAGCTGGGGAAATTGTATACACATATTTAGCCTATTTGCAAGAAAGGTAGATTTAACCCTTAGCTTGTTTAAACTGCACTTATCAAAGCGCACTACGATAGGAGGCAGAACCCGGTCACAATTTACATCTCAAGCTAAGCCGTTAAATGCCCTAATTACAAGCTTACTTAGTGGTCTACATAATGTGACTTAAGGTACTTAGTTTGCTTAAACTGTACTTATCGAAGCATACTACGATAAAAGGCAGAACCCGGTCGTAGTTTACATCTCAAACTAAGGATCTTGTTCACTAATTATAACTGTAACAACCCATGTTATTACCTAATTTAACTAAGACTAATCTAAGTCTTAATTAAGGATATAGTACACTAACAAAGTCATTTAGAACTAATCTCTAAGATCTAGATCAAATCAGGAATCAACTGAATCAAATCTTGATTTCTAGAAAATCTCAAAACCTTAGAAATTGATTTTTTATTTAAACCTCAAATTGAAAATCTGACTTCGCCATTGTGTTCACCACCGCCAAATTAGCTAGGGGTGAAGTTTTGGATGCATTTGAAAGTCGTTGGATTTTCGCCAAATATTTTAATATTATTTAAATACCTAAAAATTCAAATAATTAAATACTCGTAGAATCAAAAATCTGAGTGCGCCGTTGTGTTCCTCACTCCTCAATTAGCTAGGGGTGATTTATCGAAAATTTTTTGGATAAAATTAATCATATAAATTTAATTAAGAAATTTGAATAATTTAATTTAAAATTATTAATATTTTATTAGCATTTAACTGCACCGTTTCTTTAAACCCTAATGCTGATCCCATTCTTCATGCCTACCGTTAAACGAAACTGATCATTCGATCCGTCCATTCGAAAGATCGGACGGACCAGCGGTCGTCCCTGTCGATAGCGTGCGATGAGCGAGGCGTGTCCTTCGCGCTGAGCACGCGGCGTAGGGCTCGACAGATGGACATTTCTTGTCCATTTCACCGCTCTTCATTTTCCAATTAGGCTCTAATCAATCGGTGATATTGATTTCGCTAGTTCTCATGATCGCTGGGATCACTCTCGACTGGATCTCGCACCATTCCACCCTAACTTCAGGTACTTCCATTTACTCATATTTGCTTAGCGTTCTTAGCATTCTAACTAATGATTGCATAAACGTTTGGGCTCAATCGATCGAACCGAGCTTCGATCGATCGTGCCGTTTGTCTTCTGGTGGCATTAGGGTTTATCGGGAGAGATGAAGGAGAAGGCGAATCGTCTGATGAATCCAGTCGTTGGATTCAAATCAGATCCAACCGTTAGATCTGGTTTGGATCTGATCAGACCGATTAATTTCAAACTGGTTCAAGCTAGACCGGTTCGCTTAGCATTCGGGCTGATCTAACATCATTTCACCATAATAAAATGGTGGGTTCCGCAAGCCCAGTTGGCACACTCTCGTGCCGACACATGTCTCTTTGTGTCGGCTGAGAGTGGGGCCCATTGTCATTCACATCGGCGTCAGTGGGGTCTGCCAGTCAGGCTCCCGCAAATCTATGGATGCCACGTCTACTCTGTGGACCCCACATGCAGCAGAAAATCATTAAGAATATATATATAAATCAGTATATATATATATATATAAATAGGCAATTATGTATATGAATATAGGATTAGTTTAAATTATATTATATGCATAAGTGTATAATGTAAACTCAAATTTAATGATTTGTAATATGACAGAGAAACAAGTTAACAAATTAAAAATATATTTTAATTACAGAATTATTAATGTAGTAAGTTATATTATTTAGAACAGTAATTTAAATGAATAAATTTAAATCTCAAACTTTAATTATTCACAACTCATAATATACATATCCAAATTATATAAATAAATATATTAAAATTATTAGAAAAATTTAAGGAATTTATTAGAATTATTAAATTTCCATTTGGAGTAATATATCACATAGTGGCATTTTAGGTTAATTTAATAATTACAAAAATGTCACAAAACATCAAACCCTCATATCTTTGTACCCCATAATCCAAACATACCCAATATGAGTCTCAAAGTGATCAAAAAATTAAAAGGATTAATTTAATAGTATTCACTTTGCTGTTTAGATTAATTTTAGACTAATCACATTTAGGACCTAACCCTAATTAGGTCAATTAACCCAAGAACTTTAATTAACTATAAGTTGGTCAATTGAGCTCCAAATTAGGTAATTCAAATGTCTATTTAGTTCAGAAAAACCTAATTTACAATAATACATAAAAATATTTAGGGTCCGACAGTTAGATTTGCTAATCACCATAATTACTCAAAATATTGATTAGTGAAGATTAGCAAATCTAATGATCCAAATTGAATAATTCAAGTTTTAGAGAACTCCTAAAGTAAATTAAAATCTAGTTATATGATTGGTTTAGTGATCTTGTGATTAATTTTACTAATCACTCACTAATTACATTAAAGATTAATTATTAACCCTAAAACTTGTATTGGTTATAATTTAGCCAATACATATCATAATTCAATGATTTTAGGTTCTATGGAAAGCTTAAGACTTAACATTTAATAAACTGATAAAAAATTTAGATTTTATTAGGTAAAATTACCAATTTGCCCTTATAGGTCAAATTTTTTAATTTGACCTTATAAGGCTTAATCCTTAACCAAATTGTATGAACTTACTGTCTAAACTCATATTAGACAGTAAGTAATCATTCTATTTTAAGAAATTTCAGATTTGAGCCCTAATATATAAAGATGAAATTTATACCCTTAAGTAAATGACAAAAAGGTCATTTTGCCCAAATTTATGTTTAAACATCTTAAAAACCTAACATACATTCATAAACTCCTAAAATCAGTAAAATAACTAATTTGAACTCATTCTGTAATATTTAAATTTATTTAAGTGATAATATATGAGAAACCTTAAAAATGGCCTAAAATTATATAAGTCCTAAATTAAATCTCATAAGGTGAATTTAGTTCACCTTATGTCTCCTTTAAGTTAAATTCATCATAACAGTTGTTAAGAAAGATTAAACCTAAAATGTAATTATTCTCTTAGGACTTTTTTTCAAATCTTTAGGATCTTAATTCCTTAAGATCTAGCTTAGAAATTAGGATAGAATTATCTATTAAGTAATTTGGTACTTAATAGATGAAATCTTAGTTTTATAATTTTTTTTAGATTTATCCTTTATTTATGATTATTTGATATTTAAACTTTAGATTTAAGATTAGAGATCCATCTTATTAGGCTTGATTTTGCTTAATAAGATGACCTTAATTATAGTTCGTGAGATGTGAGTTTAACTTTAAACCATTAGGATTAAAACCTATTATATTAAGATGTTAAAATCCAATGCTTGGATTTTAACATCTTAATCCCCCAAATCTTGATTCATACTAATCAAGATTGGTTTGGGATTCATAAAATTATTAATTAAGATGTTTGATTTATTATTTTAACATAAATAAGCGACATATGATTTGTAAGTGTTAAAACTCGATTAGTTCTAACATTCTTTTGACTTATAGGCTCAATATTCTGGATTTATACTCGATAGCTGGATATTGAAGATTCTAAACTTGTATAAGTTCAGATTAGTTAGAATGTCTTAAATAAAAAACAAAGTGATATCACAAATATTGTTTAGTGTTATTCTACATTTATTAAAAATTGTATGCTATGCTTTCCTTTTTGCTTTGGACTTTCTTTGCATTTAGATACATTGCATTAAACATAAAATATTGGATGATTATTTCTATGTTGATTTTAATTATATTCATATGGCATTGCATATTGATAGAAGAAAATTTGATGGAAAATAGCTTTACTAAATTTGATGAGATATGTCTATTTAGTTTGCCATGTAGTATGACTTTATTTCAGAATGGCTTTGGACTAGGACTACTTTCCTAGTGCTTGTATGATAGTTGTTGGGCTATGACTACTTTCCTAGTGCCTGTGATTCTGGATAAGGACTACTTTCCTAGTGCCTGTTGTTTCTGACTAGGACTACTTTCCTAATGGATCTGGGATTACTTTTCCAGATACTGGTTGTTTCTGACTAGGACTACTTTCCTAATAAATTTGGGACTACTTTTCTAGATGTTTAGCAATTACTTTTCAGATGGAATCTGGGACTACTTTTCCAGATGAGCAGATGAACTTTACTTATGCAATACTAAGTAGGAATATCTCATTTCTGACAGTTATTTTCAGTTATCTCATTTGTATTACAGTCACTTTGCAGTTGCCTTTTGTTTACTTTATAGTTTTGGCTCACTTTGACCTTACAGTTCAGTTCACTTCCACTACATTTTTATTTTTTGTAGCTCTTACTTATCTTATAGTTTAATATGTTTTCTGCTATATTTTCATTTTCTACAGTTCCTTTGTATTCACAACTTTGAATATTCATTTTACTTTTCAGCAGTCACTTTTACTTTTGGCATTTTAGGATGTTAGAGCTTTACTTTCAGCTCCGTACTTTCAGATTAGTTATAAAGCAGCATATTTTATATTGATCATATACTTAGAAGTTTCACTTGTGTTTAATATATTTCTTTATGCATTACTTGACATTTTCTGCAGCTTAAGTTGAGGTATGTGCTTACCTCACATCTTGTTAAGTTATAATTATGTTAATTATAACTTTATTACCTTTTTTTAAAGCTTACTGCTCCTATGTTACTTAGTATTGTGATATCATTAAAAACTTAACAATTTACAGCCTAAAATATATTTAGACATTTTGTCTAACTAGATTTTTCTTTTGTTGGCTGTGGCCCTACCATTGTGAAATCGACAATGGTAAATTCTAAGCTGTTTGAGGTTGTAGGACTTTCTAGAGATCCAGTTCAGGAGGAGGAGCATACAAGAGAAGATCATTAGTTACTACCAGATATTGTGAGGATATGAGAGACTTTACTTTAAGTACTGCATAAACTTTAATATCATTTTGTAATAATACAGAATTTAACTGCTTTACTTTTCATGCTTATGTATTCTGAGTTGTACAGTTTTTATCTGGATTGTATGAATGTTATATTTAGTTTTCTTCTGCACTCTGATAAATTATAGTATACTCATTTAAGTGATTGTTATTGTTGCTGCTCTTTGCTTATTAAGGCACATCCTCCGTTGGCATTTGATTAAGAAGGTCCATTCCTTAATCTGAATGTTAAGTGATGGTTTGTTAAGTGATGACCACCTCATAATCCGGACGATTAGGGGTGGCTGCCACAGTTGGTATCAGAGCACTCTATAAGGTGTCATATTAGAATTCGTATTCCAATCTACCTAATAGATAGTTCTTCTGCCATACAATCACTAAATGAATATTAAGATGACATCCATATTTCCATATACTCATAATAGTGAGCATAAAATACAAATATACTTAAGATAGACATGAAACACATATTATATTAGCAATCTAAGAAATACAAAATTGCTCAATCAAATTAATAGGGTATGTAAGACTTACTTCTTTTAAAGCCCTCTCAAAATCACTGTGATTCCTTAATACAGGTATAAACATGAATCCCGATCAACCATCATCACACCCTGCTACGTCTAGCAGTAGTTCCGCTGAAATTATTACACTGTTGGAGGCAGTAAAGACACTTGTAGCAACTAATGATCAACAATCCGAAAGAATTGAAACATTAATTTCAAGGCAACAAAACCCATCTCCCGCATCTGTAAATCCTGCACCCTACTATCCTCTTTAACAATACCAACAACCTACAGATGGTCTCTTACACATCTTCATTAGATTGAGAACTCCTAATTTCACTGGGAATATGTCGGCTATGGATACAACCAATTGGCTTAAAATAGTAGAGAAGAATTTAACTAGTATAAACTATCCAGATGCTGAGTCAGTTAGACTCGTCACCCACATGTTCCAAGAAGAGGAAGAGTATTGGTGGGATAACCACCGCCACACACTTTTTGCAAATTACTATATTGAGGAGATTCCATGGGACGAATGCGTAAAAGCCTTCAGAGCAGAGTTTATCTCTCCATCAGTTCAAAATAATTTGGGTGACATGTTCCTTAGGTTGAGATAAGGAAGTCGCACTCTAGCTGAGTATGAATCTGAATTCAGGCAATTATCTCGTTTTGCTCCTAACATAGTACGAACGGAAGAAGCACGCTTCCATAGGTTTATAAGTGGGCTTCATAATTCAATAAAGGATCATGTAGTGCCACTAAGGCTATCCAATTTTATTAAACTGATTGAAATAGCCCGTGTGATTGATCAGCATCAATCTCAAAAAGAATCTAAAAGGACTTTCAGCTCGACTTCATACAGGGATAATAATCCCAAAAAGGCTAGAGCTCCTGCAGGGAAAGTTTACCAAATTAAAGCAGATCTTATACCCACAGAAATGTATAATGGGTGTACCAGACCTCATCCCTTTGGGAAATATTATCATAATCAACAATGTTGCTATACATGTGGAAGAAAAGGACATTTCTATCAATAGTGTAATTTCAATGTGACAATCTTTAATAACCCAGGTTGTTACTTAGGCCAATTAAGACTAAATTGAGTCTTAATTAAGGATCTAGTACACTAACTAAGTCTTTTAGAACTCACCTCTAAGATCTAGGTCAAATCATGAATCAATTGGATCAAATCGTAATTTCTAAAAAATTCTGAAACCCTAGAAATTGACCTATTAATTAAATATCAAATCAAAAACAGACTTCACCATTGCGCTCATTGCCCCAAATAAGCTAGGGGTGATATTTTCGTGTCAATCGGAAGTCGTCAAAATTTTGACGAATATTTTAATATTATTTAAATAATTAAAAAAAATAAGAAAAAAATAAATTATCATTGAAATCAAAATTCGACTTCGTCGTTGCGTTCCTCACCCTTGAATTAGCTAAGGGTGAAATTTTGGAAAATTTTGGAAGTCGTCGAATTTTCTCGAATATTTTAATATATTTAAATAATTAGAAAAATAATTAGAAAAATATGAAAAATAAATTCTTATCGAAATCAAAATCCAACTTCGCTGTTGCGTTCCTCACCCCCAAATTAGCTAGTGGTGAATTTTTGGGATTTTTCAGAGCTTATTTATTAATTTAATTTTGAATAATTAAAATATATTTAATAATTAATTATTAATTAGTTAAAAAATAATAATAATAATAATATCCTTCTTCTCCCGAGCTTGACGCGCTGCAATGGCCGCTTGAGGTGGCAAGCCACCGTTTAAGCTCCTAAATATCCCTAATTTTAACCTCTTTTGGATCATAAACTTCATTGACATCATTTGAATCTATCATAGAGCAGAGTAGCATCTTCATCTTCTTCCTCCAAGCTCCAAATCGAACCCTAAAGGTACCCCTTATTTTTCTTTTAAGTCTGAATTAAGGCTTGAAATTTATTAGATAATTTGCAATACTAGGAAGTGTATTTGGCATCAATAGAAAGGTCTCGATGAGAGCTTTCCATTGATATATGCCACACCACGCGAGGAGACTGTGTAGGGAAAAATTTGATCCTAAAGTTTCAAATTTTTTTTATTTCTTATTGGGTGCAGAATTATTTCAGAAAAATTTTATATTTTTCTTTTCTTAAAATTTTGTTTATTTCAATCCATTTCAATTCTTCAAATACTCATAACTTTGTAATTATATATCCAAACATAGTGATCCAATATACTATTTTAATCAGCAAAATGCAAAGATTAATATTATATAATTAGTTTTTTTATTTGGCAAATAATTTCATTAATTATTATTTAAACTAATTAGCCCCCTTAATCTTAAAATTTGATAAATTCATAACTTAGTTAATTTAATTTCAAATCATATGATCCAATATATCATTTTGATCAGGAGAATGCTAATATCTTTAAATTTTAGTTTCTATAATTATATTTCTTAATTTTGCTTAATTACTTTAAAAATTGATTAGTAAAAATTAAGCTCTTTAATTATCTAAATTTAGAATTTCAAGTTGCTGATATCTATTAGTGCAATATAGAACTCAGTGGTGAAGTTAAGTTTTCTATTTAGTGATTAATTTCACTAATCAACCCTAATTACTCAAAATATTGATTAGTGAAGATTAGCAAATCTAATGATCCAAACTAAATAATTCAGGTTTCAGAAAACTCCTAGAGTACATTAGAACCTAATGGTGTGGTTGGATTAGTGATTTGGTGATTAATTTTACCAATCACTCACTAATCACCATAAACCTTAATTAGGCCATAACTTAGCCAATTAGAGTCCAAATCGAGCCACTGATTTTACTTAACTAACAAAGTTAGAATTTTTTACCCTTAATTAAGAAACCCTTAATTACCCTTTTACCCCTTAGCTTGTATTGGCCATAACTTGGCCAATACTTATCAGAATTTAGTAAATTTAGGTTCTATGGAAAGCTTAGATAGTAAATAACAATAAATTGAAAGAAAATTTAGGTTTTATTTAGCCAAATTACCAAAATGCCCCTATGAGTCAAATTTACTAATTTGACCTCATAAGGTTTAATAATTACCCAAAATTAGTGTAGTTGCTGTTTAATCTTATATTAGATAGTAAGAAACACCTTGCAATAGAAAATTTTATAATTGGAACCTTAGATCAAATTTGATCTTTTGGAACCCTTAAGTAGGGGCAAAATGGTCATTTTGCTCAAAATTAGGTTTTAGCATCTTAAAACTCTAAAATCACTTTATAAACATTGTAAACAGTAAATAAAGTGATTTAGAACATAAATTAGGTAAGTTTAAGTCTTAATTAAATTTTTATTAAAACTTCAATATTAAACCCTTAAGGAAAATCCTAAGTAAATTGTGAGTGTTCATTCCTTCCTAAAATTCTTCTTAGATCTTCCCATATGTCTAATAACATTAGTTAAGATGTGTGTCATGAGAGATACTCTTACTAATTAAGAGCACAAATTCCTAAGATTAGGAATAGATCTTAGGTTAGAATTCATATGTTGAGTAAATTAAGTTACTCAATAGGTGAAACCTTGAGTTTATTAGTTTATAGATTTTTCTTAGTTTATTTAATGATTATTTAATCTTTAAACTTTAGAACTAAGAATAGAGATCTATCTTAATGAGTTAATTAATCATTAGGATTTGCCTTAACTTAATCAGTGAGATTTAGGTTCTAAACCTTAGACTTTTAGATATACCTTTGGATTGAGTAATTAGACCCCATCATTTGAAGTTTAATTCTTTATCCTTGCATCTTGATTTGGCTAATCAAGATGTCTTGGGATAGTTTAAATTATCAAATTAGGTCGATGATTTGTTTATTTAAATCAAGTAGTCATCTTTTGATTATATATAGTTAGGACTTGGCCAGTCCTAATTATCTTCAACTTATAGGTACGTGATTCTAAGTTACAGGCTGTGTAAGAATTGATGATTCTGAAACTTATGTAACTTAGAGTAGATAGAACGAATAAAGTAGACAATAATGGGTATCACCTGTGTCCTAGTCGTGTCTTTTGCTCACTTTGATTTGATGCTTCACATACCTTGTAATCGAGCTTTATATCTTGAACATATATTGTGTACATAGGATATTTGATGAGTATCTTGTGTCAACTTTGAACCTGCATAAATATCATTTTCATTTCATTAGTATTTTGTGACCTAATTAGTCTGTTTCTTCAGTTGGTTCAGCCTAGTAGTGGAGACACTAATTTGTTGGTGAAGCCACCTAGTATTTCACTTACTAGTTTGTCAGAGAGAGATAACAATTTTGATTCAACCTAGTAGAATGAAAACTAGTTTGTAGGTGAAGCCACTTAGCATTTCATTTACTAGCTATTAAATAAAGAGAATATATTGAATTTGTTGTGACTTGAGGAGTCATTTGTTCTGATATGGCAGTACTAATTTTAGTTATACATCTACTTTTATGCTTCTGCCTTAGCCCATCAGGCTAAGAGAGTTGATAGTTTCTTTTAGCTGGTTAGCTTAAGTAACCAGTATAGTTTCAGTTTACTGCTTTTAGTTTACTTTCCTGCATTTATGTTACTTATAGTCCTTACTGCACTTTCTAGTCTTGCTCATAGGATGCTAGATTTACTTGTTATTATTTATATAGGATGCTAGTTTTGTTCACATATTTTTCTTACTTTATGTCGATTAGCATATAATTGTATTGATTATAAGCATGTTTAGGATGTATTTAATTTCTAGTTACTTATTTTATACTCACCTGACCTTGTTGCAGTTGCTTTGGAGGAGGTATGTGCTTACTTCCTAATTGCTAAGTTATATACTGTTTGTTTATAGCTATGTCTTATTCTTTCTTATGCATTCTTGCTCATATTATGCTTTTGTAATTGTTTATGATGATATCTAAATAACATAATAAACTTGCAGCCTAAATTGTACATAGACAATTATCTAACTAAGATTTTATTTTGTTGGCTGGGGCCCTATCATTATGAAACCGATAATGATAGGTTCTGAGTTTCTTGGAGCAGTAGATCCAGTGGAGGGCTTGCCATTAGAGGAGGAGCCTATACCAGAAGACTCTTAGTTTTCTTTTCTGCTTGTGAGGATGAGAGTTTTATTCAGTCTTTTTAAAAACTATTTAAATATTGTAATAATGCAAGGTTATCTTTACTTTCTACCACTTCACTTGTTCTGAGATGTTATATTTATATGTTGTATGGATGTTATATTTTATGCTTTCGCACTCTGTTGTTCATGTATTTTCATTTAGTGAGATTTTACTTGGAGAAATGGCACAGTCCTTAATTATGATGGATTAGAATGTGTGTCTAATCTAATTATAAGTAGGGACCTTATCATTTTGGTGACCCCTCCACCATAATCATGTTAACTTAAAAGTTAACAGAACCACGGTGGGGTAGGGCCACCACACAATCGACAGTGCACGTATTGACCATTCTAATGAAACTCAAGCCCTTAATACTACTCGATTCAGTCGAAGCAGTCAACCCCTTATAATGGTGTCATCTCAGCAACCTACGATCTCTACTCAAAGGAGGGTTGGAAGTAATATAACACAACCTAGTACCTCCAAGCCTCCTCAGCAACAAATCCTTAGAAGACCATCTGGTTCTGCTAGAGTTTATACTCTTACTCCAGTGGAGGCTGCTGAAGATAACAATGTCATAACAGGTACGCATATTTAATTATATTCTAAGTATTACTAAATTTGAATAATCATAGTTAAGTGTGCATAATTCATATTTCATTCTTTAAGCTTTTAAGTAATTTTAATTAAATATTAGGTACCATATGTATTAACGATCGCTCGTGTAAGATACTATTCGATACGGGAGCTAGCCATTCATTTATATCTGAAACTTTGCCAAGAGTTTAAATTTGCCATGCTACAAAATGGCAAGGACCCTATCTGTTGGGCTTCAATCTAGAACTCAACTCAGTACCACTCATTTTTGCAATCTTCAAATACCTTTGAATAAGCAAGCATTTCAAGCCAAATTGATAGTTCTACCTATAGTAAACTTTGATATTATTTTGGGAATGAACTGGCTTAGTACCCACAATGCAATCATAAATTGTCAACAAAAGAAGATAACAATCAAATCAATGAATACCTCAGAAACCTTTGTAGGAAGGTTTAGTACCTTAAGTTCATTAATCAATACAATGATGGAAATTAAATTAATGAACAAGGGTTGTTCAGCACACCTAGTTACCATGCTGGGGGATAGTAAAGAAGACATACCACTTTCTGAGGTTAAGGTGGTTAATGAATTTGCTGATATTTTTCCTGATGAGTTACCGGGGTTGCCTCCATCAAGAGAAGTTGAAATGGCAATCAACTTAGTTCCGGGTACCCAACCAATTTCAAAGGCTCCTTACAGAATGGCTCCTAAGGAACTTCATGAGCTTAGCGAGCAACTAAAAGAACTATTGGACAAAGGTTTTATTAAGCCAAATATGTCACCATGGGGTGCCCCAGTTCTATTTGTTAAAAAGAAAGATGGGTCTATGCGAATGTGTATAGACACTGAGAATTAAATAAAGTCACTATTAAGAGTAAATACCCATTTCCCAGAATTGATGATTTATTCGATCAGTTATCCAGGGCAATAGTGTTCTCGAAGATTGATTTAAGATCCGGATATCATCAACTCCAAGTAAAGGATTCTGACATGGAGAAGACAACATTTAGAACTCGGTATGGACACTACGAATTTCTTGTGATATCCTTTGGACTCACAAATGCACCTTCTATATTCATGGACTTGATGTAGCGAGTCCTAAAGCCATTTTTAGATAAATTTGTAATTGTATTCATTGATGATATACTCATTTATTCAAAGACTATGGAAGATCATGAAAACCATTTACGAATGGTATTAGAGATTTTACGAGAACATAAATTATATGCCAAATTTTCAAAATGTAAATTCTAGTTAAAATCAATAGCATTTCTGGGTCATATTGTAGATGCTCAGGGAATCTGGATTGATCAGCAGAAGATCTGTGCCATTCAAGAGTGGAGTTAGCCAAAAATAGTAACAGATATAAGAAGTTTCTTAGGTCTCGCTGGCTACTATAGAAAATTTGTCAAAGAATTCTCTCAGATAGCTACTTCATCAACCAAGCTAACTCAGAAACCTGTTCCATTTATCTGGGCTCCTGAATGTGAAAAGGCATTTCAAACCTTAAAAGATGCCCTTTCTACTGCTCCAGTATTAGTGCTACCAAAAGAAGGTATGAACTATCAAGTATATACAGATGCCTCAGGAACTGGATTAGGTTGCGTATTAATGCAAGAAGGAAAAGTGATTGCATATGCTTCACGACAGTTGAGGCCACATGAGAGGAATTATCTAGTACATGATCTAAAACTTACTGAAATAATTTTTGCATTAAAAATATGGCGTCACTATTTGTATGGTGTTCAATGTTCTATTTTCACTGATCATCAAAGCTTAAAATGCATCGTTACTCAACGCAAGTTGAATTGTCACCGAAGGAGATGGCTTGAATTGATTAGTGACTATGATTTAGATATTCAATACCACCCAGGAAAGCAAATGTGGTGGCAGATGCCCTTAGCTATAGTGCAACGCTATCAGCAATGATCACTACAAGTTTATTAATAGAAGAATTTCAAAGGATGGAAATTGTTCCTATTCAGAGAGATGTAATGAGCTCAATATTAACTAACATAAATGTAGAACTCACATTTTATAGAGATGTTTCCATCTCTCAAACTAAAGATGAAGAATACTTAAAGTTTAAAATGGACGTTAAAGGAGGACGTCGTCATGATTTGCAATTGCACGGGTCAGTGATTTATCAAGATAATCGTATATGGATTCCTAAGTCCATGCAACATGAGGTATTGATTGAAGGACATAATTCTGGCTATCAAATATATCCTGGAAGTTCAAAAATGTATCAAGATCTGAAATAGTCCTTTTGGTAGCCAGGGATGAAAAGAAGTGTTGCAAAGTGTGTTGAGAAATGCCATGCTTGTAGTTTGGTCAAGGTAGAACATCAAGGGACCTGGCGGTTTACTTCAACCAATTGAGATACCTGAATGGAAATGGTTTGATATATCTATGGATTTTATAATGGGTTTACCTCGATCAAAATTTGGATCTGATATAATTTGGGTGATTGTTGATAGATTAACTAAATCCGCTCACTTTATTCCTGTATGACAGACAGACTCAGCGGAGAAACTGGTTTTACTGTATATCAAAGAAATAATCAGGTTACATGGATTTCCTAAATCGATTGTATCCGATAGAGACAGTCGGTTTATCTCAAAGTTTTGGCAAGCTGTCCATCAGGATCTAGGAACTACTCTGGCAGAGGGCACCGCATTCTATCCACAAATGGATGGCCAGACAGAAAGAGTGAACCAAGTCTTAGAAGATCTACTCCACTTATGTATGTTAGATTTTTCAGGATCCTGGGAAGATAATATTCCTTTAATAGAATTTGCATACAATAATAGTTTCCAATCTAGTATTAAAATGGCACCATATGAAGCGTTATATGGTAGAAAATGCTCAATTCCACTAGCTTGGTCCGAGACAGGAGGTACTCAATTATATGGTTCTGAGTTAGTGGAAGAAACAAACAAGAAAGTGAAACTCATCCAACAAAGAATCAAAATAGCTCAAGACAGACAAAGTAAATATCATGATAATCGTCACCGTCCTCTTGAGTTCAAAGAAGAAGACTTAGTATATTTAAAAGTGAGCCCGATGAAAGGAATTTATCATTTTGGAGTCTGTGGAAGACTCAGTCCAAGGTACGTTGGGCCTTTCAAGATCATGCAGAAGATTGGATCAGCAGCTTATAGGCTAGAACTGCCAGAAGACTTTGCAGCAGTTCACAATGTGTTCCACATATCTTCGCTAAGGAAGTGTCTTCGAGATCCTTCCCATCTAATTCAACTTCCAATAATAGAAATTCAACCTGATCTTTCATACACTAAAGAACCAGTTAAAATTTTAGATCGTGATCAAAAGAAATTAAGGAACCGTTCTATTTCAATGATAAAAGTTCGGTGGAAGAACCAATTATGCAATGAAGCCACTTGGGAGAAAGAAGTGGATATGCGACAAAAATACCCAAGCCTTTTTAACTATGTAATTTCTCAATTCTAATATATTACAATTCATTTACTTTATATCTGCTTTATTCTTCTCACTCGAGTGATGTTGAGGACGACATCATTCTTAAGTGGGGGAGTCTGTAACAACCCAGTTTGTTACTTAGGTCAATTAAGACTAATCTAAGTCTTAATTAAGGATTTAGTACACTAACAAAATCATTTAGAACTTATCTCTAAGATCTAGGTCAAATCAGGAATCAACTGGATCAAATCTTGATTTCTGGAAAGTCCCAAAACCCTAGAAATTGACTTTTTAATTTCAAATTGAAAATCTGACTTTACCATTGCATTCACCACCCCCAAATTAGCTAGGGGTAAAGTTTTGGATGCATTTGAAAATCGTTGGATTTTCGCCAAATATTTTAATATTATTTAAATACTTGAAAATTCGAATAATTAAATACTCATCGAATCGAAAATCTGAGTGCGCTGTTGCATTCCTCACCCCTCAGTTAGCTAGAGGTGATTTATCGGAAATTTTCTGGATAAAATTAATCATATAAATTTAATTAAGAAATTTGAATAATATAATTTAAAATTATTAATATTTTATTAGCTTAACGGCACCATTTCTTTAAACCCTGACGCTGTTCCCGTTTTCTGTGTCTACCGTTAAACGAAACGGATCATTCGATCCATTCGATCGGAAGATCGGACGGACTAGCGGTCGTCCCTGTCGATAGCGTGCGATGAGCGAGGCGTGTCCTTCGCGCTGAGCACGCGGCGTAGGGCTCGACAGATGGACATTTCTTGTCCATTTCATCGCTCTTCATTCCCCATTTAGGCTCTAATCGATCAGTGATATTAATTTCGCTAGTTCTCATGATCGCTGGGAGCACTCTCGATTGGATCTCGCACCATTCCACCCTAACTTAGGTACTTCCATTTACTCCTATTTGCTTAGCGTTCTTAACATTCTAACTAATGATTGCATAAATGTTTGGGCTCGATCGATGGAATCGAGCTTCGATCGATCATGCCGTCTGCCTTCTTGTGGCATTAGGGTTCATCAGGAGTGACAAAGGAGAAGGCGAATCATCTGATGAATCCAGCCGTTGGATTCAAATCAGATCCAACCGTTAGATCTAGTTTGGATCTGATCAGACAGATTAATTTTGAACTGGTTCGCTTAGCATTCGAGCCGGTCTAACATCATTTCACCATAATAAAATGGTGGGTTATGCAAGCCCAGTTGGCACGCTCTCGTGCCGACATGTGTCTCTTTGTGTCGACTGAGAGTGGGGCCCATTGTCATTCACATAGGCGTCAGTGGGGTCTGGCAGTCAGGCCCCCGCAAATCTATGGATGCCACGTCTACTCTGTGGACCCCACATGCAGCAGAAAATTCATTAAGAATATATACATAAATCAGTATATATATATATATATATATATATATATATAGATAAAAGCAATTATATATATGAATATAGGATTAGTTTAAATTATATTATACGCATAAGTGTATAATGTAAACTCAAATTTAATGATTTGTAATATGACAGAGAAATAAGTTAACAAATTAAAAATATATTTTAATTACAGAATTATTAATGTAGTAAGTTATATTATTTAGAACAGTAATTTAAATAAATAAATTTAAATCTCAAACTTTAATTATTCACAACTCATAATATACATATCCAAATCATGTAAATAAATATACTAAAATTATTAGAAAATTTTAAGAAATTTATTAGAATTATTAAATTTCCATTTGGAGTAATATATCACATAGTGGCATTTTAGGTTAATTTAATAATTATAAAAATGCCACAAAACATCAAACTCTCATATCTTTGTACCCCAAAATCCAAACATACCCAATATGAGTCTCAAAGTGATCAAAAAATTAAAAGAATTAATTTAATAGTATTCACTTTGCTGTTTGGATTAATTTTAAACTAATTATATTTAGGACCTAACCTTAATTAGGTCAATTAACCCAAGATTGGTATAGTGATCTTGTGATTAATTTCACTAATCACTCACTAATTACATTAAACCCTAATTATTAACCCTAAAACTTGTATTGGTTATAATTTAGCTAATACATATCATAATTCAATGATTTTAGGTTCTATGGAAAGCTTAAGACTTAACCTTTAATAAACTAATAGAAAATTTAGATTTTATTAGGTAAAATTACCAATTTTCTCTTATAGGTTAAATTTCTTAATTTGACCTTATAAGGCTTAATTCTTAATCAAATTTTATGAACTTACTGTCTAAACTCATATTAGACAGTAAGTAATCATTCCACTTTAAGAAATTTTAGATTTGAGCCCTAATACATAAAAATGAAATTTATACCCTTAAATAAATGACAAAAATGTCATTTTGCCGAAATTTATGTTTAAACATCTTAAAAACCTAACATACATTCATAAACTCCTAAAATCAGTAAAATAACTAACTTGAACTCATTTTGTAATATTTAAATTTCTTTAAGTGATAATATATGAGAAACCTTAAAAATGGCCTAAAATTCTATAAGTCCTAAATTAAATCTCATAAGGTGAATTTAGTTCACTTTATGTCTCCTTTAAGTTAAATTCATCATAATAGTTGTTAAGAAAGATTAAACCTAAAGTCTAATTATTCTCTTAGGACTTTCTTTCAAATCTCTAGGATATTAATTCCTTAAGATATAGCTTAGAAATCAGGATATAATTATCTATTAAGTAATTTGGTACTTAATAGATGAAATCTTGGTTTTATAATTTTTTTTAGATTTCATCCTTTATTTATGATTATTTGATATTTAAACTTTAGATTTAAGATTAGAGATCCATCTTATTAGGCTTGATTTTACTTAATAAGATAACCTTAATTATAGTTCATGAGATGTGGGTTTAACTTTAAACCATTAGGATTAAAACATATTAGATTAAGAAGTTAAAATCCAATACTTGGATTTTAACATCTTAATCTCCCAAATCTTGATTCATACTAATCAAGATTGATTTGGGATTGATAAAATCATTAATTAAGATGTTTTATTTATTTTTTTAACATAAATAAGTGACATGTGATTTATAAGTGTTAGAACTCGATTAGTTCTAACATTCTTTTGACTTGTAGGCTCGATATTCTGGATTTATACTTGATAGCTGGATATTGGAGATCCTAAATTTGTATAAGTTTTGATTAGTTAGAATGTCTTAAATAGAAAACAAAGTGATATCACAAGTGTTATTTAGTGCTATTCTATATTTATTGAAAATTGTATGCTATGGTTTCCTTTTTGCTTTGGACTTTCTTTGTATTTGGATACATTATATTAAATATAGAATATTGGATGATTATTTCTATGTTGATTTTGATTATATTCATATGGCATTTCATATTGATAGAAGAAAATTTGATGGAAAATAGCTTTACTAAATTTGATGAGATATGTCTTTTTAGTCTGCCATGTAGTTTGACTTTATTTCAGAATGGCTTTGGACTAGGACTACTTTCCTAGTGCTTGTAGGATAGTTGTTGGGCTAGGACTACTTTCCTAGTGCCCG
This sequence comes from Gastrodia elata, assembly GCA_016760335.1. Classification (NCBI taxonomy): domain Eukaryota; kingdom Viridiplantae; phylum Streptophyta; class Magnoliopsida; order Asparagales; family Orchidaceae; genus Gastrodia; species Gastrodia elata. The sequence goes on along the minus strand of CM028670.1, from coordinate 92,447,525 downwards.
TAATTCTGGACAAGGACTACTTTCCTAGTGTCTGTTGTTTCTGACTAGGTGTGGCGGCCCTGCCCCGCCGTGGTCCTGTTAACCCTTAAGTTAACATGATTACGGTGGAGGGGTCACCAAATGACAAGGTCCCCACTTAAGATTGGATTAGACACACATTCTAATCTAGTTTAACTAAGGATTTTGTCATTCATTCCAGAATTTATCACTAAATGATCATACAAGAATTCAGAGTGCAGAAGCAATAAAAGGTAAAATATCCATCCAATACAGTATAAATACAACAATACAGAATAAGTAAAGTACTGAAAGAGAAATATAAACCTGTATTATTACAACATTTAATAAGTTTAAATGAACTGAAAGGAAACTCTCAATCTCACTGAAAACAGAAAACTAGGCTACAGATCTTCAAGAACGGGCTCCTCCTCTAATGGCAAACTCTCCACTGGATCTGCTAAACCAACAAACTCAGAACCTACTATTATCAGTTTCATAATGGTAGGGCCCCAGCCAACAAAAAAAAAACTGGTTAGACAAAATGTCTAAGTACATTTTAGGGTAAAAGTTTAGTTTAAGTTAACTGAATATCACCATAAAAATAGAACTGAGCAAAATAGGTGCAGAAAAAGCGTACAAAAGAACAGTAATAAGTTATAAACAAACAGTTTATAACTAAAACAACTAGGAAGTAATACATACCTCTTCCAAGCAACTACAACAAAGACAGGTAAGTAAAAGAAAAGTAAAACTGTAAGAAGAGTACAACCTAAAACATGCTTATGATCAAATAAATTATGCTAGGTAACATACATAATTTGAACAGTATTAAACTGAAAACACTAACATATTATGTGAGCATATGAAAATAGTAAGTAGAACTAGCATCCTATATATAACATGTGCAGGAAAACTGAAAGTAAAACAGTGCTGAAATGCAGAATATGCTAGTAAAACAGTATCTGTAAACTGAAACTGCAGTGACTATCTAAGTCACCCAAACTGAACACATATACAGCAAATTTTAGCCTGATGATCTAAGAAACTCTGAACTGAACATCACTGAAACTCTTAGCCTGATGAGCTAAGACAGAACTGAATGTAAGTGTACTTGAATTAGTATATCCATATCAGAATCCTAACTCTATAGTCAGTAGGGCGAGAGTCTATCCATCCTATCACTCGGACTAGGCATGGCCAATAGACTGTCGGACATTAAACCTTCGAAAGGTTGCCGACCCCGAACAGGTTGATCGAAGAGGTATACTAATCAAGCTACACCTTACATACCACTTGTGAAATGAACATAATGCTACTTATAAATAATGTTCCAAATTAACATAAGATATTTATCAAAATATCTTATGTACATAATACATGTTCAAGGTATAAGGCTCAAAATCAAGGAATGCGAAGCATCAAAATCAAAGTGCAAAAAACTCTATCTAAAACACAGGTGATATCCTTTGTTATCTACTTTATTTATTCTATCTACTCTAAGTTACATAAGTTTCAGAATTATCAATTCTTACACATTCTGTAACTTAGAATCACGAATCATACTTATTGAAGATAATTAGGACTGGCCAAATCCTAATTATGACTTAATCAAAAGACGACTATTTGGTTAAAAATGAATAAATCTTCGACCTAGTTTTGTAAATTAATTCATCCCAATCTCATCTTGTTTAGCCAAATCAAGATGAAAAGATTAAGAAATTAGACTCCAGATGATGGGGTCTAATCATTTAATCTAACGGTATAATCTAAGGGTCTAAGATTTTGAACCCAAATCTCACAGATTAGATTAAGGCAAATCCTAATGATAAATTAATTTCATTAGGATAGATCTCTATTCTTAATTCTAGAGTTTTAAAGATTAAATAATCATTAAATAAACTAAGAAAATCTATAAACTAGAAAACTCAAGGTTTCACCTAATTGAGTAACCTAATTTACTCAATAGATGAATTCTAACTTAAGATCTATTCCTAATCTTAAGAAATAAGGCTCTTAATTACTAAGAGTATCTCTTAAGACACACATCCTAACTAATATTATAAGACCTAAGGATGGATCTAAGAATGATTAAGGAAAGATAAACACTCATAATTTACTTAGGAATTTTCTTAAAGAGCATATTCTGAGATTTAATCTTATTTAGACTTGAATTTGATTAATTTCAGTTCTAAATCATTATATTTACTGGTTTTAGTGATTAGAAACTGAATTTAAGGCTTTTAAAGGCTAAACCCTAAATTTGGGCAAAATGACCATTTTGCCCCTACTTAAGAGTTCAAAAGATCAAATTTTGATTTGGGGCTTAAATTCTAAAATTTTCTTTTGGAAAGTGTTTCTTACTGTCTAATATAAGATTAGACAGCAACTAAATTAATTTTGGGTGATTATTAAGCTATATGAGATCAAATTAGTGAATTTGACTCATAAGGGCAATTTAGTAATTTGGCTAAGTGAAAGCTAAATTTTCTTTCAGTTTAATGCTCTTTACTGTCTAAGATTTCCATAGAATCTTAATTTGCTAAAAATCTGATAAGTATTGGCCAAGTTATGGCCAATACAAGATTTAGGGTTTAAAGGGTAATTAAGGGATGTTTAATTAAGGGTCAAAAATCCTAACTTTGCTAATTAGTATCCAATTTAAGCAAAATCAGTGACTATGAATTACAAATAGCACACTGATTGTAATGATATGTGGTAGGCTCAATTTGGACCTAATTTGACTAAGTTAAGTCCTAATTAGGGTTTAGGGTGATTAGTGAGTGATTAGCAAAATTGCACACTCAAATACTAATCAAACTTCACAGATGGATTCTAAATGGCTCTAGGAGTCCTCTGAAATTTAAATCACTCAATTTGGATTACTAGAGTTGTTAATATTCCCTAATCAAGATTTAGAGTAATTAAGGAAGATTAGCAAATCTAACCATTGGATCTATGATATTCTTACATATTATTGTTAATTAAGATCTTCTGATCTAAATGGACCTTTGGATCATCAAATTTGGAGCTCAATTGACCAAGTTATGGTCAATTGAAGTTCTAGGTCTAATTAAGGTAATTAGGGTTAGGACTTAAATGTGATTAAGCTCAAACTAATCCAAACAGTCAAGTTAACCCTACTAAAATGATCCTTAGGGTTTTCTAATCACTTTAAGACCCATATTCAATATGTTTGGATCATTGGGTACAAAGTTATGAGCTAAATAAGGTTTGTGACATTTAATTTAAATTTAATTAAATCCTAAATAATCACTTTGCAAAATATTGATCCTACAGCAAAATTGTTGGCATCAATAAATTCCTCATATTTTTCTGATTAATTTAATATATTTATTTGCTATGATTGGATTTATATTTTGCAAGTTATTAGGGTTTGAAGTTTGATATTTAATTGCAAATAATTAATAATACATTTAATTTCTTAAACTGTTTATTAATTATTCTTTATTCTCTGACTTTTTGCATATATATATATAAACACTAAGGTACAAATAAATTTACTTTACAAAACATAACATATCTTATAAGTATTATTTTATGAATATATATATATATATAATGTAATTATAATAAATATTTATTTTTCTGCAGGTAGTCATTCCTTGCAACAGCGGCGGGCCAGGTGTCGCTCTAGGATTCGCTGTTAAGACTCAGATGGGCCCACAGCAATAATTGTTGAGACATGCTTGCGGGACCCTAGGACACGTGTCCAGACGACGAGGCGTCCACCTGCCGTGCGGGACCCACGCCTGGCATTCGCCCTTGACTGCCAGACACCGAGTCCAAAGCCGCTGCGATTTCGACACGTGGCATTTTAAGAAATGGGAAGGAAAAATTAGGGCAGCGCGCAACTCCTCTCACTCAGAACTTCAGAGCTCAAAACATATGCGGATAGAAAGCTCGTTAGAGGACCTTTCGATTGAGCTAAAACTCCAGCTTTGATTCTTCCTCTATTGTCTTAGAGGTCATGCCCTAAAATTCTAGAGTTCGGGAATGCGTAAGCTAACCGAGCAATAATTTTGCAATTTGATTAACTTATTTACTTAATTACCATAATTGCAAACACATAGATACATCACCGAATGAAATTGAAACAATTGCAGATCTTGAAATGAAACTCTTGATCGATATTTAGAAGTAGGGTACGAATAGATATGATGCCTGATCATTTATAATAATTATAACATTTAAAGAAGAAAATGCCGATGTACATAATCGGAGAAGATGGGTACAGAGGTACCTAATTTGAACGATGTTGAGGACTTGAATGGATTCAACAAATTCGAGTAGCGGCGAGAACCCTCCGACGCTGCTCCAGATGGATTCCTCCCAAAAGAACCCCGGCATCCTAGGCTTAGAAGAAATCTAACTTACCCTTGGAAGCGGCGGACGCCATCTGGCCATCAGGAAGGAGGACGCGCGTCCTCCGCTCGACACGCGCAGAGCACTGCTTGCGCTGGAGCCACGCGCAGGGACGAAACACCTCCACCGTCTGATCAAGAAGATCAGACGGTTCAGGCAATTCCCTTCGATCAAACGGCAATAGTGGACGGCATTGAGGGAAACTAAACGGTGAGTTAAAGGACTTAACGGAACCGTTAAGTTAAACTATTTTATAAATTTTATTTAATAAATAAAAAAAATCTAATTTCTTTTAATTCAAAATTTAATTATAAAATGACTTCAGAAAAATTCCAATAAATTACTCCTAGCTATTTGAGGGGTGAGGAACGCAACGGCGCACTCGGATTTTTGATCTGATGAGTATTTATTTATTTGATTATTTAGGATATTTAAATAATATTAAAATATTCGACGAAAAATCAACGACTTCCAAATGCCTCCAAAATTTCACCCCTGGCTAATTTAGGTGTTCTGAACGCAATGGCGAAGTCAGATTTTTAATTTGAGGTCTAGATAAAAAGTCAAATTCTAGGGTTTGAAATTTTCCAAAATTCCAGATTTGACTTTGTTGACTTTTGGTTTGACCTAGGTTTTAGAGGAGAGTTCTAAATTACTTAATTAGTGACTTAGAACCTTAATTAAGACTTAGATTAGTCTTAATTGAGCAAAGTAACAACCTGGGTTGTTACACTAGGACTACTTTCCTAGTGGATCTGGGACTACTTTTCCAGATACTGGTTGTTTCTAACTAGGACTGCTTTCCTAATAAATATTGGACAACTTTTCAAGATGGTTTGCGGTACTTTTTGATGGAATTAACTTTAATCTGGGACTACTTTTTTAGATGTTTAGCAGTTACTTTTCAGATGGAATATGGGACTACTTTTCCAGATGAGCAGATGAACTTTACTTGTGGTAGGACTAAGTAGGAATATCTCATTTATGGCAATTATTTTCTATTATCTCATTGGTATTACAGTCACTTTGCAGTTGTCTTTTGTTTACTTTATAGTTTTGGCTTACTTTGACCTTACAGTTCAGTTCACTTCTGCTACATTTTCATTTTCTGTAGTTCTTACTTGTCTTATAGTTTAATACGCTTTCTGGTATATTTTCATTTTCTGTAGTTCTTTTGTATTCATAGTTTTGAATATTCATTTTACCTTTCAGGAGTCACTTTTACTTTTGGCATGTTAGGATGTTAGAGCTTTACTTTCAGCTCCGTACTTTCAGATTAATTATAAAGCAGCATGTTTTATATTGATCATATACTTAGAAGTTTCACTTGTGTTTAATAGATTTTTTTATGCATTACTTGACCTTTTCTGTAGCTTGAGTTGAGGTATATGCTTACCTCACATCTTATTAAGTTATAATTATGTTAATTATAACTTTGTTACCTTTCTTTAATGCTTACTGCTCCTATGTTACTTAGTATTGTGATATCATTAAAAACTTAACAATTTACAGCCTAAAATATACTTAGACGTTTTGCCTAACTAGATTTTTCTTTTGTTGGCTGGGGCCCTACCATTGTGAAATCGACAATGGTAGATTCTAAGCTGTTTGAGGTTGTATGACTTTTTAGAGATCCAGTTCAAGAGGAGGAGCATATAGGAGAAGATCATTAGTTACTACCAGATATTGTGAGGATATGAGAGACTTTACTTTTAGCACTGCATAAACTTTAATATCATTTTGTAATAATACAGAATTTAACTGCTTTACTTTTCATGCTTATGTATTCTGAGTTGTACAGTTTTTATCTGGATTGTATGGATGTTACATTTGTTTTTCTTTTGCACTCTGATAAATTGTGTTATACTTATTTAAGTGATTTTGGATGTTATTGCTCTTTGCTTATTAATGCACATCCTCCCTTGGCATTTGATTAAGAAAGTCTGTTCCTTAATCTGAATGTTAAGAGAGGGTTTGCTAAGTGATGACCACCTCCTAATCTGGACGATTAGGGGGTGGCCGCCATAGTAACACTCTTAGTCTTGGAATATTTATTCTAACGGGACTGTATTCGGCTAATCCCTCAGGATAACACCTGGTCATAAGTTCACATTGGAGTGAATCAACCAGTCCTGAATATTATTGAAATAATCCAGTAATATGGGTATACCCTACTTTACCCGACTAATAATCTGGGTTCAGAAGATTCTATTTAACTAACAAGAATTTATCAAATCTATTAAACCTTACTCTAAGTAGGTGTATCCTACACAAGGCTCCAAGGATGTGATTAAAGGATCACTCAATAAATGTTGTTACCACAATGAATAAGCCACATCCTAAGTATTTCAGGTAATTCCTACCACAATGTATCAAGTTCAACTTCTAAAGTTATGAAGGATCAACTAAGTTTCTACTTCAATAAGTTATAAAAGTCCTTCATACCTCAATATATCATTAGTTAAGATATTTAACCATTTCAATAATGATCCTATAGCAAGACCATTAAGATCTCACTCTTCTACTTGTTAAGATTTACTTGTTATACTTAGGATAAGTGATCAGATCAAATGATTAAAAATCATTTGATCATTTCCTATTATATAATCATGAGATAAAATTAAATATCTTATTAGAGTTAGATCATTGCATAAATCATTATAATCTTATTTCCATCTTATGCTAATTGTCTTATATAAGAGAAAATCAAAGATCTAAAGTTTGGATTCAGATGGTTCAATCACACATATTCAATATTATATTTAGCACTTTTAATTTGATGATTTAAGATCAAATCAAGATATATGCATTATTGGAATAATATCGATTAAATTATCTTACAATCAAGTTAATTAATTAAGTGATTAAAGTTTAGATCTTAATCAAGACAAGCTAGGGTTTAACCCCTAACCTTTTTATCATTAAGACCAATATTAATTTAAAGGCCAATGACAAATCAATATATTATTAGTATATTATTAATATCAAACTTAGGTTTGGATTAAGTATCATCTATTTAATCAAGTTATCAAGATTCTTATGTTCAAGTAAGCACATTTAAGTATTCAAATAAATGTTAAGGTTTTCTAACATACATCTTAAAATCATGAAAACATAAGAACATAAAGATGACATAGAATAAAAAGGTAATTAATGCTAATCAAATTCTAAATCAAGCCAAAGAGATTAGCACTTAATCACAAATCTAAAAGATCTAATATTTATGTCATTTAGTTGATAAGTTATACCTATTGGATACAAACACTTAAAATTCTATTACTTAGTATTTGGCATAATGCATCTAGAGTTACAAAGTAGGTTTTGATCACCTCTTAAAGATGATAAAATATCAAACCTAACTTCCCTATAGAATCTTATGCAATATTCAATTTTAGCTAAAATAAGTTCAAATTTAGTATAACTTAGCCCCACTAGGGTCCTAGGGGTCTTAAAATACCAAAACAGTGAAATTTTGGCCATTTCAGCCAAAACTGGATAGTTTTACAAAATCTGGGTAATTTCTATAGGATTCTGGGAAAATTTGCAAACTTGGTGGCTGCAGCGCGTTTTAGCACTTTCCGCGCGGTAGCTCCTTTTGCGCGGCAGCGCGCTGGAGCGCTTTTTGCGTGGCAGCGCGCGATAACGCCATTAGCGCGGCAGCGCTGCGACCTGCTGCGACGCGCTATAGCGCACTGCAACAGTTCACTTTGTGAAATCACTGTTCAATTAATTTATTTTCACATTTTCCTATGTTCCAAAAATATATTTAATTGAACAGTGATTTCACAAAGTGAACCGCTGCAGCGCGCTATATCGCGTCGCAGCAGGCAGTAGCGGGTCGTAGCGCTACCGCGCGCTGCCGTGCAAAAAGCGCTCCAGCGTGCTGCCGCGCAAAAAGTGCTACAGCGCGCTGCAGCTCCCAAGTTTGCAAATTTTCCCATAATTCTTTAGAAACTGCCCAGATTTTGTAAAACTATCCAGTTTTGGTTGAAATGGCCTTCACTGTTTTGGTATTTTAAGACCCTTAGGACCCTAGTGGAGCTAAGTTATACTAAATTTGAACTTATTTTAGCTAAAATTGAACATTGCATAAAATTCTATAGGGAAGTTAGGTTTGATATTTTGTCATCTTTAAGAGGTGCTCAAAACCTACTTTGTAACTCTATATGCATTATGCCAAATGCTAAGTAATAGAATTTTAAGTGTTTGTATCCAATAGGTATAACTTATCAACTAAATGGCATAAACTTTAGATCTTTTAGATTTGTGATTAAGTGCTAATCTCTTTGGCTTGATTTAGAATTTGATTAGTATTAATTACCTTTTAATTCTATGTCATCTTTATGTTCTTATGTTTTCATGATTTTAAGATGTATGTTAGAAAGTTAAACTTAGATCCACGGCCTTATGAGTTAAAATAATTAGAACTGATCAGGTTCTAATTTAATTCAATCAATGACGCTTACAAGTTAAATAATTAATTAGTACGCCATATTTGATGAATTTAGACGATATAAGCTAAGATCTAATCAAGATCTATTGGATTAGAAATTAAACTCCAAGTTTTGGGGTTTAACCTCATAATCCCAAAAGTAATACTTAAGGACTAAGGTTTAAGTTTAAGTCATAAACTAATAATTAAGGCAAATCTTATTAAGCATAATCAAAGCTTAATAGAATGATCTCTTAGTCTTAATCTAAAGTTAAAAGATAAAATAGTCATAACTAAAATATGAAAATCTAAAAACTAATAAAATCAAGATTATATATAATTATTCTATATATTGAACTTAAATCTTAGATTCTTAAATTCTTGTTTGATTATTTTATCTTATGACAACTAGATTTATCCTTTTTATAAGATCATAGTTCCTTTAATCTTTCAGCTTCTAATATCCTCTACCCTTAGAATAAGTGTGAGTGTGAACCCTTAGATCCCTAGAAAATTAGTACCTTCGATTCTAGATTGAACCCTAATTTGAAGTTTGAACCCATAATTCTTAAATCTTGATCGACATAATCAGGATTGGATTATGCTATTAAAATTCAGTAATTAAGTCGTTGATTAATTACTTAACCTATATAATCATCATTCTGATTATAAATTAAAACTTATTAAGTTTTAATATTAATGGTAAGCTCGTAAATCTGGATTGGTACTGGATAGATGGATATTGGAGATCCTAAGCATGTACTATCTCAGATTAGATAAAATGAATTAAATTAGATAACAGTATATATCACATTTGTTTAGTTGAGTCTCTTACTTACTTTGATTATTATTGCTTCGCACTCCTTGTGTTTGAGCCTTTTTATAGCGCCCCGCCCCGTCGCCGAGCGCAAAAGATAGGTATAACCAGATCGGCAGCGGAGCGGCGGGCCACTTGGGGAGGAATATCTCATCTCCCTGAATAGCTGAAACAAAACTCCTCTGAAGGGCTGCTGACTCAACCTCAAGGAGGGTTTAGAGCTAATATTTAAGATAAGAGTAGTATCCTTATCCTAAGTATTTGTAGCGCCCCGTCCCGTCGTCGTGCGCAAAGGACAAGTGTAAAACATATTTCGGCGGTAGAACGGTGCGCTACTTGGGAATGGTGGGCCATACAAGCAAAACCCATCATCCCGAATAGGCTAGAGAGACGGAGTTGTACTGAAGGCTGCTGACTCAAATCCTAAGAGTAGGTTCGAGAGCCAATATCTAAGATAAGAATGAAATACTTATCTTAGGTATTAGACTAGTACGTACACAAGGTTCAAGGAAGTGGGGAAGATCCCATGTACGTTATAAAATATATCAGCATTTCCAGTATGCTGGTCGCATCACAATACTAAGTATAGCAGTATAACAGAGTGCGGAAGCTAAAAGTAAAACATACAGAATACATTCATCTCAAGCAGTAGTAAATATGCATCTCATAAAAAGAAAAGTAAAAGTACATCCAGAGTTTATTACAAACTGTTTGAATGCAGAAATATAAAGAGTTTATCTAGAATACTGAAAAGAGCTAGTAAGTAAAAGTAGGAGCTCGGTCCGCTACAACTCCAAATGCTCCTCTTGGGTCTCCGGTACGTCATCCTGACCTGTCTCCAAAAATTTCTCAGGATCTAGCAAATTGCAGGATCCCAAAAGTATCCCGTGTTAGACAAGAAGTTTAACATATCGAAACTAGCTATGCAAAGCTAAACTAAACATAACAAAGTATATAAGTAAAGTAAAGCCATAATAGTGCTGAATAAAAATATGTAAGCGAGGAAAATTGTAAGTACTGAGTAAACAAAACAGTAAAAGGGTTACGAAATGTGAAGCTATCACCAAATAAAACTGAAAGTAAAGCAAACATTATATTAAAAGGATGTTAAAGGCTATACTGTATGCCACAGAAACAATGCTCACAGATATGTTACCCCACAGTATACCACAGAACTATCACTGAAGGTTTATGAGTAGTATGGTCCAATGTAAGCACAACAGTTAAGAAGTCAGTATGGTGACACAGATGCACCCTGAAATTCCCCAGTCTGTGTATATAATATTCTGTATCTCATACTGTATCACTGATAACCATATATCACAACATAAGGAATGAGTCCAACTCATGTTTATGCTTATGCTTATGCCATTATGTTGAATGAATGAAAATCCCAAAATCAATGAAGAGTTTAGTAAGAAATAATGATGAATTCTAAGTCTCCATTGTGCAGAATCCTGCTAAAAGGATTCTGACTCCTAATCTCTAAAGCGATGGTTGGTTAAAGTTGCTTATTTACTTAAAGATCACTAGACGGGGTGATTGTATACACATATTAAATATGTTGCAAGAATAGAGTTCTTATCACTTAGTTTGACTAAGCCACCATAATAAAGCGATCTTCATTAGGAGGCACCATCCGATGATGATTTTGTATCTTAAGCTAAGTATTAAGTCACTAAACTTATAATCATACTTAGTATCTTAAGAAAGGTGGATCCCATTACTTAGTTTATTTGAGCCATACTTATTGAAGCGATCTTCGCTAGGAGGCATTGCCCGATGGCAACTTGTCTTTCAATTAAACTAAAGAATGGGTACCCATTTAATACACTCTTAGAATTGATTGATTTACTCTAAGCGAGGTTATATCTGCCTAAGCCCGTGGGATAGCAACAAAGACAAATCTCACTTAGAGTGACTCAACCAATCCCGGATATTACTAGGGACCAGTAATATGGGTATACTATACTACACCACCCAATGATCAGGGGTCAATCAAGTCTAATTATTAGAATAAGGATTTATCAAAACTACAAGTCCTGAACTAATTGGCAAGTCTTATACAAGGCTTCACCAATCAAGTGTGATCAAGGATCACTTAATATGGATTCTACCACAAGGAGAAGTATCTTTTCTTGTGCCTTAATGGATTACTACCATAAGGAGAGTAGATCAATTTCTAAGGTGATGGGATCTTCTATACTTCTATCTCAAGGAATCATAGAAGGCTTCCTACCTCATGATATATGAATTTAGGTCTTTTAAATAATTCAAGATGATCTTATGAAGAGATACCCAAGATCTCCTTTCTAGATGTTAATATTAAGCTCTTAGGTTCTATTTTATAATTAGATTTAGGATGATTGGATCAGATGATTAAGTCATCTGATCATTCTTGAACTAAGATTATGGGATCTAAATCAGCATATTGTTAAGGATTTGATCACTTATTCAATCAATATAGCATTAATAGTCTTTTTATGCAAGTTTATTATTTAAGAGAAAATCAAGGATCTTAAGGTTTGATTCAGATGGTGAAATCTCAAAGGATTGTTATTAACCTTAATTTATCTAATTCAAATGTTTAGAATCAATAATAAATCAAATGTATTATTGGAAAATGTTCAACTGATAGTCCAGAAATCAAATCAATTAAGTTAGGGTTCTTAAGGATTTAGATTATCCTTAAGTAGATTAGGGTTTGATCCCTTCTCATGCCTTAAGTAAAATCAAGTTATATATTTAAAGATCAATGTTAAATTAGTGGATTAATTATATATTATTGTTGGCAATCTCAGACCTAGATCAAGTCTTAATAGCTTGATCCAAATCTTAAGATTTCTTAAGTTAATTAAGATATTTAAGATTCTAAATCTTTGGATTTATTCAAGCATACTTAATAAGCTTATATAAATGAATTAACTATACTTAACATACTGTTATAAGTCAGATTAACAATCAAAGTTTATAAAATAGAGGGTACTTAGTGCTAATCAAACCCTAATCCCAATCAAAAAGAATTAGCACATAAGTATAAATCCAACCATTCAAATTACATTATATTTGGCATACAAGTTCTAATTAATCATACAGGCAATCAAAGCCTAAGTTTGCTAAGATCCAATGAGTATAAACCCTAAAATTTACAAATCATGATTTAACAAGATTATGGCATAACTAGAATTATAGAACTCAGAAAAATATTCTACTTAGCACATGCATTCTAATTATCATAAGTGAACTAATGGCACCCTAAACATGCAATTTGGATAAGTAAATTTACTAAATTACCCTAATCAAGGTCCATTGTAATTAGGCAATAATTAAATATCTAACCATCAGATGCATGATTTTATTTTATATTTAGGTCCCTGAGATTTTTCTGATCATTTTCATATATGATACCATAAGATTTGGACTAGTAGATTAAAAGTTATTCAAATAATACATTCTCTATTTTTATTTAATCAAAATCCTATGATTTGATTATTAGAATTATTTTCCTTAAACGGCTTGGCCCGTTAACCAAACCGTGCGGGTCGACCGCGGCCCGGGAGACCCGGCACTGTCGCACAGCACGAGTCTTGGGTCGACCCGTTCCGCACAGTGCCGTCGTCCCCGCTCCATCGTCCCGAAGGAGGGGACCGATTAGGGAAACCCTAATCGCCAAATTTCGGCGCATCCAGCCCACAGCTCGGCCAGAACTTGATCGATACACGATCACCGTGGTCAGACGCGTCGATTGGGACTCGAAGCCTCCTGTGAGCCGGTCTGGATTGGCCAGACCTTGCTCTCCCGAGGACTCCTCCATTGGAGTTACTGTGGGGAGATAATTCTCCCCACAGAGGCCATGCCATACCCCGGGCTCGATCCATACACCATCGGGGAGGTGAGGCGGATCGAAGCCCTCTGGTCTGAGAGTATGGGATGGTCTGGATCACCGGGGCCTTGCTCAACCGAGGCGACCCTTAAAAATAGTTCAATGTCTCTATTGTGCAGAATCCTGCTAAAAGGATTCTGACTCTTAGACTCTAGTTCAATAATTGGTTAAAGTTGAGAGTTTACTTAAAATTATTAGTTTGAAAGATTGTATACACATGGTTGTATGTTTCCAAGAGAGATGGATTTAACTCTTAGCTTATTTAAAACTACACTTATCGAAGTGCACTATGATAGAAGGAAGAATGTGGGGCCCCCGTACTGATAATAATAAAAGTACGGTGCTCCAAATGTGGCAAATCCCCAACTTAAGTAAAGTTAGGTGAACCCAACCTACCTTAAGCTAAGGACTTGTCACCATGTGCTATAAGATTCATCAATACAAATATCAAAGTGGCGGAAGCAATATAAAAAAGAGTAACATCCACAAGCATACATAGTAGGAAAAGAGAATGCAATATAGTAACTCATCATAATGCAGAAATAAAATATATCCAGAATTAACTATTATAAACTGAAGTTTAAAGAGAATAAAATAACTCTCAATCTCACTGGAATAAAAAAGCAAAATCTAACTAAACAGCAGCAACATGATCCTCCTCCTGAATCTGCTCCTCTTCTGCAATACTGCCCACGAACATGTCTGAAACTGACATTTGTCGGTATCACAAATGCCAGGACCCCAGCCAACAAAACAAAAAGGTTACAGTTAAACAATTGTCTAAGTACATTTTAGGCTATTTAAATGAACTGAATATTGAAAATGTCACATTAAACCATTTTTAACATGCAAGCAATTATAGGGAGTAATAAGCTATACAAGAAGTGGAATACTATAAACTATCCATTTATAGCAAGCAACATGTATGTGAAGTAACATACAAAATACCAAATAAACAAGGTGAGGCTAAAAGCAAAATAACTACAACTACTTCAATAAATATGATTCTAACATGATTATGATCGCAATAAAATATGCTGAGTATAAACGAACACAAGTACTGAATATGATAAAATTCTAGCATCCTAAACATGTCATTTATACATATATCTAAGCCATAAAAGTATACATACAACATGCAGATTAATATCAAAAAGAAAGGCCACTGAGACATGTGGCATAAGCAAAGCAATATATGAAATGTAAGGCCACTGAGGCATGTGGTAAAGCGAGTAGAAACTAAAAATATGGCCACTGAAGCATGTGGCAAAGCAAATCAGAAAGTAATATAATTCAGCTAAAGTAGCAATAAGCCTAAGACATAGTACTGCCATACCAGCCAATAGGCCATACAGGGCCTCCAATATCCATCAATCAATCCCCAGCCCAGCCATCCAAATTTGCTAGTCTAAGTCCAATCTATACAATACTACTACTGAAGAGGTAGACTAAGTTAGGACATATTCTACTAACTATAAACAAAATAGAACTGAATGATATGCAATTCTAATACTAGCTTAGGATGTATCATCTATATCCTAAGTTTTTCCTATTATGCTCAAGGAATAAGGCTCAAAAATCAAGGTAAGCAGAGCAATCTAGTCAAATAAGCAAGATACTCAATCTAGACTTATGTGATATCTATTATTGTCTAAATCTAACTATTCTGAGAAGGTACAAGTTTAGGATCTCCAACATCCAGCTATCGAGTAGAATCTCAGATTTACGTCCTTAAAGTTAATATTAGAACTTAACAAGTTCTAATCCAATAATCATGTGACAACTATATATAGTTTAAGCAAATAAATGACCTAATTTATTAATATTTTACTCTCTTACCCAAATCTTGACTAAATAAATCAAGATTTAAGAATTTAGAACTTAAACCCTATGTTGAGTTCAAATTCCAAATCCTATGAAATATCTTAGTAAGGATCTAGGGTTCACACTTAACACCCCAAATTAAAGGTGAAGAGTCCTATAAGCTGCAGGATTCAGGAACTAAGAACTTAGCGAAAGACTATTTACTGATTATAAGATAAAATAATCAATTAAGAACTTGAGAATCTAAGATCTATATTCAACCTTTAAGATAATTTCATTATCTTATTGATTGAATCATTCTATACCCACATGGAAGGTTTCAAAAGTTTAAACAATTAATCATTAAAGAATTTCAATTAGAGGTGGTTTAATTCAAATTGAAGATCTAAGCTTATGATCTAGAGATCTAAAGATCTGAAGTTTGATCATTTTAGACTTCTAATTAGAGTTTTGACTTAAGAGTTTTCATTTGTGATTCTCTTTAGAATCTAAGTTCATAATTAACTATAAGGAGCTTATTAAGGTTAAAATTGACAATTTCAAGTATTAGATTAACACTAAACCCATATTGACCTTCTTAGGTTTCTTAAGATCTAAGGGTCTGAGTTTTGATCACTTTAGATCTTAAGCTAAGATTTTACTTAAACATTTCTAATTACTTTTCTTTTAACACTTAATTCTTAAGTTGTCTTAACTGAACTTATTAATGAGATAATTGACCATTTCAATTATTAGATTTAGAGTTTAATGCCATCTGATCTTTATAAGTAAAACTTAAGATCTAAGTATCTTAATTAAGGATTTAATGAGATCTTATGGATTAATGATTATATTAACACTATTATTGTTCTAAGATTTCAGAGAACATTTCCAATCTTCTTTATAGTGGTTTACTGAAATTTTCAATCTTTTAAAGAACACTAAATCACATTTTGGTCAAAATGACCAAAATGCCCCTCTTATGGCTAAAATTGGGATTTTAGGGTTTAACTATCCAAATTTGTTCTAGTCTATTTTAATGTGTTTCATACTACTTAATAAAGTGGGAAACACCCTTAATTTAGGTTTTGATTACCTAAATGATTTTAATTAGCACTAATCACTTAATTAAGCCACTTAGGGTGATTAGTGAAATTAGAGCATTCTAGGGCAATCCAACCTTACACTTAGGTTATACTAGACTTAATATGAGGTTAGGAACAATCCCCACCCAAATCAGAGGCTTAAATAGGGTTTAATTCACTAATCATCGATTAGGGTGATTAAGGAGTGATTAAGAAAATTAATTATCCAAAATTAATTTTAAGGGTCTGGAATTATTCCTTAGGTCACAAGGAGCAATCAGAGCCTTTAAATTCACCATTTGGATATTTAAAAGATTTTATATGATTTATTAAAGAACAAAAAAGGTTTGGCCAAAATTTTTAAATCAAACCATTGGATCTGAGATTTTATTTTATATTCAGACTCCTTGAATTTTTCTGATTCAAATGGTATATTGGATCATACCATTTGGATTTGTATAACTAAAGTTATTCAAATAATTTAATATGTATTTTTATTTAAATCAGAATCATAGGATTTAATTAATAAAATTCATAACTATTAAAAATTCAATCCGATAATTATTTAATTAACCGTGGCCTGAATTCAAACAGCGCGGGTCAGAGACCGACTTGACCCAGACCCACGACTTCATCTTCTTCCTCTTGACGGGTCCCGAGCTCGGCGAATTTCAAAGCAGAAATTCTCGGTGCTCCGACAACGGCAGGGGCTCAAATCGATCCCTACACATTCCCTGAGGCGAGACGCGTCGATTGGACCAAGAACCCCCATCTGGATCCCTCTGGATCGATGGGGTGCTGCTCACCCGAGACATCCTTCCTTAAGACATCTCAGGCCGCCTGTGAGGGAGAAATTCTCCTCACAGAGGCCTCGATTCGACCGGAGCTCAATCCCTACACGTTTAGGGAGTTAAGACGCATTGAACCCCCAACCTATCCTAACCTGGGGTGCAGCCAATCACTGGGTCCTTGGTCGGACACAGCCATTGGCTCGGCCGCTAGCTCAATCGATCAATATGATCGATTTGAGCTAGCTTAGCCCCAAGTGACAATCACATGGGTTTCCTAGTTGGCTAAGGATGCTTAGATGATAATCAAAGCTCATTCCAGCAGACGAAAAGGAAAGAAGCTTCAGAAAATTTCAATGGAGGAAACTGTACCTTGGGTCGAGACTACAGGCCTTGCCGAGGGAAATTGACGTGCGCTGGAGCTTCCTGGAGACTAAACGAATGTGCACAGGGAGTCTGAACACCAAACGGGCCCTCTATCAGCAGTTATAAGCTCTGCAAACATGGGGAAATTGCCGAGGGAAAGGGAGCTCCAGCAGGCCTTCAGCTGGGGAAATGGGGATTCACAGTGACCAAAGGGACTCACTGTGAAGTCCTAGAGGTATTTATAGGCTCTAGGAGGGCTTAGGTATGGAGGCCGGGGCTCGGGCTTGGAAATTGGCTCGGCCCGAGGCTCCTCCCTGGATTCCCAAAATTGGGAAGGTTCAGGCCTCCTGGCTCAGTCGGCTAGGCTCGGCCACTTACGGGAAGGTGCCAACGGTCAAGCTGACCTGGCGAGGGGAGTGGCAGACAGGGATTACGTGGCGAATTTTCACAAATTTTTCCTGTCGGGACGGGATCCTCTGGGGATGAAGATAAATAGTAGCGGGGGTCGCCAAGGCCGTCTGATGGATCGTTAGTTGACGCGGGACGGCTCTGATCACCCAACATCTAACTGTCGCACGTGGGATTGGATCGGCCGTCGGATCTGATCCCCGGATCAAACGGGCGATCGGGTTTCCTTAGGTGGATGGATTAAGAGCCATCGGATTAGATCTCAGAACCGCGGAACGGTCGAGATCTAACGGATCTGATCGAAGGCGCGAGCCGTTGGATCGAAATGCGCTGAGATGCGTGCTAGCGATCCTACGGGTGCAAAGCCGTGCGCCGCTGTCAGGACCCCGCAGCGGATCTGCCGCGATCCCGACAGCGAATCCCAGGAATTTATTTATTTAATTTAAATTAATTTTAATTTAAATAAATCCAATTAAATAATATATAATTATCTTAAATTATCTAAATCCAATTTATGACCAAATGAGCTCCAAAAATTCCCAAAAATTCACCATTAGCTTGTTAGGGTATGAGGAATTCAAAAATGAAATCAGATTTCAATTTGGAGATCAAAATAATTTAGATATTTTTCTGGGCTTAAAAATAGCCAAAAATACCAAATTTTTCAATTTGGCTCCGATTGATTTTAAACTTCTAGGTTTAGGTTTAAATGACCCATTGAATCTAATGTAATCAAAATCAAACCTTGGTTTAGCTTAATTAATCTAATTTTAGCTAGGGTCACAACCTAGGGTTGTTACACAGAATCTGATCACAGTTTATATATCAAGCTAAGCCGTTAAATAACCTAATTACAAGCATACTTAGTAGTCTACGCAAAGTGACTTAAAATACTTAGTTTGCTTAAACTGCACTTATCGAAGCGTACTACGATATGAGGCAGAACCCGATCATAGTTTACGTCTCAAGCTAAGGATCTTGTTCACTAATTGTAACACTCTTAATCTTGGAAGATTTACTATAACGGGACTATATTCGGCTAATCCATCAGAATAGCACCTGGTCATAAGTCCACATTGGAGTAAATCAACCAATCCTTAATATTACTGAAATAATCCAGTACTATGGGTATACTCTATTACACCAACCAATAACCTGAGTTCAAATAATTATATTTAATCAACAAGGATTTATCAAGACTATTAATTCCTATGCTAAATAGGTAAGTCCTATACAAAGCTCCAAGAAGAGGGTGATCAAGGATCACTAAATATGAGTTCTACCATAAGAAAAAGTGTCATTCTAATATCTTAAGTGATTCCTACTACGAGGGGATAAGATCAACTTCTAGGGTTAAGGGATCATCTAAGCTTCTACCTCAATGAGTTATACAAAATTCTCATACCTCAATATATATTTAAATTTAGGTCCTTAAAATATTTTAGAGGCTATCATATGCTGAGATATTTAAGATCTCATACCCTTAATTCTAAAGCTAATATATTAGATTCCTTTTAATAATTAGGTTTAGAGTGATCAGATCATATGATTAAGTTATCTGATCATATCTTATTCTAAGATTATGATATTTAAATTAAGGATGTTATTAGAGTCAAATTAATTATTACATTAATTTAGTTCTATTATCTTTTTTATGCTAGTAGTCTTATTTAGGAGAAAATCAAGGATCTAAAGTTTAGATTCAGATTAATCAATCACGTAGTTTTATCAATAATCTTAATATGTCTAATCCAAATGTTTAAGATCAATACCAAATCAGATGCATTATTATAATAATGTCAATTTCCTTATCTTGTAATCAAGTCAATTTAATTAAAGATTTAAGAGTGGATCTTAATTAACTAGATTAGGCTTTGACCCTTTACTCATGCCCAATTAAGATCAAATATTTATTTATAAATCAAATGGCAAATCAGTGAATTTGGAATGTATTATTGGTGGCAATCTTAGACCTAGATCAAGTCTTAATAGCTTAATCAAAGTCTTAAGACTTCTTAAGTTAATTATGATGATTAAGTTCTCCATTTTTGACTTATTAAATTTATACATCTTAATTTTGCATACATGATTTCAATACATCTCCCTTCTGTTATGAATCATATTAATAGAAAAATTTCAAAAACTAGAAAGTAATTAGTGTTAATCAAACCCTAAATTAATCCAACAGAATTAATATATAACTACAAATCTAATTATCAAAAATTCATACAATTTGGCTTATAAGTTCTATCTTATTATATAATTAATCAGAGACTAAGTTTGTTAAAATTCAATAATTAAAAACTCAAATTTTTACTAATCATGGTTTAACAAGATTATGGTATATTTGAAATACAGAGATCAAAAAAATAAATCACTTAGCACATTCATTCTACTATGCATAAGGAAACTAATGACACCTTAATCATATAATTTGGATAAGAAATAAGTCATATGGGTCAAAATTAAGGTTTTTGACCTAAGGGACATTTTAGTAAATTACACCTAATAAAATCTAAATTTTTATACAATTTACTATTGGTTGCTGTTCAAGGACTCTATAAAGTCTAAGATCTCTAAATTTTGAAGTCTAATGAATTATTTATAGTCATTTCAATTTCCAAGGGCAATTTGGTAATTTTCTAAGCTAAGGGGGTCAAAAAGTCATTTGATGTCCAAATTCAGCAAACTTAGTGGCTATAGCTTTTCTATATCATACTAAGTACTTTAATTAGGAGTAGACCCAAATTAGACTTCAATTGCTCAAGTTATGATATAATTAAGGTTAAGGATATTTTAGTCATTTTTTAATTTCTATAGGGTTCAGAACCTAAATATTATTTTAGATTATTGTTGGCACTGAAATTCTAAGCTATCTAATACTTTTGATTTTTGGATTTGGAGAATAAATGACTAAGATATGATCAAATGAATTTTCTGGACGTTACGGCGTGCTGTAGCGCCCGACGGTGATTTCGCCTGTGCGAAAACCGTGAAGGATCAAATTTAGAGCTTAAATACTCTCAATCCAGAGCATTTCATGAATGGTGCCATAATCAATGGAAAGGTTTTTTTGATACCTTTCCATTGACTCAAAAATTGGCTCGAATGGATCATCCTAGCTATATTAACAATGGTGATAAAGGTAGGGGGTATGCAGAATGGACGAAAAACAGAGCATGAGATATATTACTTTGAAGAACTATAATGGCTTACATACTTAATCATAGATGTCTAAATATGCAAATAAGTATAATAGAAGAATGAAATGACCATGGAAGAATAACAAATGAGTACAAGGAGAGTAAACAAAAGGGTACCTTAGCCTTTAGGAGAGGAAGAAGAAATATTTGCATTCCTCAAGACCTTTGAGGGAGGGAAGCTCCTCCGTTAGTACCAAGATCAACAATGGGAGAAATAGAGAGGAAGCTCTTAGCTTGGCAGCAAACAAAATAAGGAGTGCTGAGATTTCTCTTTAAAGAAGAAGAAGGAAGGGGAAGGCCATGAGCTATGGAGTTATGAGGTAAGGGGAGGGGGATGGCCTTAACCATCAAGCATTACAATTAAGAAGGGGGAGGAGAGGGATAACCTCAGCTTTCCATGTGCAATAGGAAGGTAAGGGGTCAACCAATTGAAGGGGGATGACCAATCAAAATTTAAGAGAGATAACGAAAGAGAAAAAACAAATTAATGAATAATTAATTAATATTCATAATTTTTAATTTATTAAAAATTCAGATTAAATAAACGTGTTCTAAAAATCCCAAAAATTTGCCCCTAACTAATTTGGGGGTGAGGAATTCAATAGTGAAGTCAAAATTTGATTCCGATGATTATTTAATTATTCCATTTTTCGGTGCATTAAATTATATTAAAATATTCACAAAAATTCGACGACTTCCAAATGCGTCCAAAACATCACCTATAGCGAATTTGGGAGTGACGATCGCAATGGTGAAGTCGGATTTTAATTTTAAGGTCAAAATAAATACCTCAATTTTCTAATTATTTAAATATTAAAATAATCCAAATATTAGATTTAGCTCCGAATCATGCCAAATTTTTAGGGATTGATTCTAATAACTAGATAAAATTAATATAATGATAATTAAGATATGGTTAGGCTTAAATTAAGCTGAGTAATAATATTAGGTTGTTACACTTTTTTCTTGGACATATTAGTTGAACATATGATATTTGATGAATATCCTATGTTATATTTGAGATTGCATAAACATGATGTAACTTCATTCAGTTCATTCTATTCTCAGTACAATATATTATGTTCTAACTTATTCTGCCTCTTCAGTTCAGTTCTTTAGATATATATTAGACTTGGACCTAGCTCTGTGCTTGGCTAGGGGGGGATACATGTCTTATTCTATAAGTTCAACTCAGACCTAGCTCTGTGCTTGGCTAGGTGGATACATGTTAAACTTTCTGTGCAGTGGCCCTATTTTGGCCCATTTTCTGTTATTACAGTACTACTTTAGGCATACTTCTACCCTCCAGTTCAGTGGCTCGTTTAGTCATATATTTTACTTTTATATTTACTATTTTTCTGTACGCTTTTGCAGTTCAGTACTCTTAGTTTAATATTTTATTTAGTACTTGCATATTTAGGATGTTAGTTTTATTTCAATTTTCTTATGCTTCAGTTCAATTTTTTTTAAGTAAATCGGCACATATTCATATGATCATAAGTATATTATGATGAGCTTATTTTCAGTACTTTTCAGTCATATATATATTTACTGCCCAATCTTATTACAGCTTCTGGTTGAGGTATGTTAATTTACATACTTTACTTTGATTAATTATAAATATTAATTTATAACTATTATGTTTCTTGTGGTTTGTTGCACCTTAATTACTTGCATGCTTAGTAAAAGATGTGATATCTTAAATATTCAGTTCTATTTAAATTATCATAAATGTGCTTAGATAATTTGTCTAACTGTAAGTTTTTCTCTTTCTTGACTGGGGCCCTAACATCGTGATACAGACAATATCAGATTCGGAGCTATTTGTTGAGCCTTCTGGAGATGAGCTTGGTTAGTAGGAGGACCTTCCTGCTGCTTAGCTTAGTTAGATTTATTTTTCTGCTGTGAGGATGAGTGTTCATTTTCTTTTAAATTCATTCTGTAATAATTTCATATTTTGGATGTATTTACTTTCAGCACTGTCATGTTGAGCTGAATTATTATTATACTTTTCTTACTATACTGTGATATAGATGTTATACTCTTTTCTGCTTCCACTACTTTGATATTTTGATGCATGACCTCCAGTCTCATGCGGCAAGTCTCTCACCTAAGGCTGGTTGGATTTAGTCTTAACTCGATTATAGTTGGGAGATTTGCCACAGTTGGAGACCATATTTGCATGAAGTTGGAGACTGATCGAGCTCGATCAAACACTAATCCATTGCATGAAGTTGCAAATCAAAATAGGATTACAATCAAAACTTGACGTATTGAAAGAGATTGAAGGGGTACCTAATCTACGGTTGAAACAGGACTCGATTGGTGGAATGGATTCTCTTTGAGGCTCATACATATCATTCAATCCAAAGGTAGCAGTTGAAGATTAGAGCTCAACTGAAGCTTAACTAAGCTAGAGATAAGCTTGGAAGCAGTGGGGAGGGCTATCTGGCGGGCGAGACACCACGTGCTTGATCGGAGGACACGCGCATGGAGTGTGGGGCTGGGCGGCAAGGATGACACCAGGACCGTTTGATCCGAATGACCTTGATCGAACGGTTCAGCGCTCGATTAGCGAACACGAGCTCGACCCTGTGCAAGGAAAGTGGGTTTGGTCCGATAAGGGAGATAGGTGGGCCCACAAGCTTAATTAAATAAAGATTAATTTAATTAAATTATTCTAAGCTTCATATTTAAAATTGGAATATTAAAGACTCCGAAAAATCCCAAAATTTTACTCATAATTAATTGAAGGGTGACGAACGCAACAGCAAAGTCAAATTTTTATTTTAACGAGTATTTAATTATTCTATTTTTTGGGTATTTTAAATATATTAAAATATTCGAAGAATATCTGATAACTTCCAAACACTTCCAAAACATCACCATAGCTATTTTGGGGGTATGAGCGCAATGGCAAAGTCGAATTTTTAATTTGAGGTCAATTTAATTAGATCATTTTCCAGATTATTCAAATTTTTCAGAATTAGGGTTTGGTCCGATTAACTCTTGATTTTGACCAAAACTTCAGGATTTGCTCCTGATGACTTATTAAGACTATTAGAATAAAAATCAAGACTTGATTTAATCCTAATTGAGTACGGTAATAATCTTGGATTGTTACAGTTCTACAAGTGACAATTGTTGGTATTAAAATTATAATCATGTTCCTAGCGGTAACCACTTTTGCATCTATTGCTACTATTATAGACTATTGTTTATTGTTATGAGTTTGAAGAACATAGTTTCGTGGACATTTTTTCTACAATTGTAGTGTTTAATTTTAGATTTATAATTCAGAGGATAATAATGAAGAATGAGGATGTATAAGCCCTTAAATTTATCTATGTTGGCTTGCCACTAATTTTAGTATTCAGTTGAATTCTATACTTCAAATATTTAAACCTTATAATCGCATATGGGCTCTGCTAACACTAATGCTAGAGCCATCATTTTTTTTCCTCTTTATTGCTATCTCTTAATTGCTTATTTTTTCTTTTAGTTTATTTGACTTAAATTAGTTGTTATATTTTATTTTTGTTGTACTATCTTTATTTTCTTAGTTATTAAATTTAATTTAGATTTTTTTTTTTTAAATTTTCTTGAAAAATATATAATCCATAATGCTATTTTGAAAACAATTATAAGAATTATAGTTATGGTATTATTTGATTACAATGCAATATTATTTCATTGTATTTTGATTACTTTACATATATTTGATTGTTTAATTGGATGAATTAGCCTTCAAAGCATTGTAATATATGAGCAAGATTATGCTCTTTGAAAACCTATCATATGTTATTTTTACATTAATAAAAATCATACTTAATATAAATCAAGAATATTTATGTGGATTATTTGTTTTTGCTTAATCCCAATTGAATTAGATTATTATTTTTAACTCTACTCATACTAAACCCTAAATTGATCATATATTATTCATAATCTTCAGAATAGTAACAACTTTAAATTCTAAATTGATTATTAGCAGTACTTTTACTTTTGTAAGAAATAAACACCATAAATATTTTTAAGAATTTGATGGGATGAGAATCATAGAATAAGTTAGTACAAGATAATGAATACACTAGTTTTTTTTTATGGGGACCAGAATTATAATGACAACACAGATGACGGGGATGAGAATCGCGATAGGACACTTGATGATAAAATATGCGATGAAGCAGCTTGAAGATGAGGTGATGTGTTCGTTCGTCGATGATAGGACACTCAACTTTCTTGGAGAAAAGTATGAGATTTAGGATGAATAGAAGTAACTAATCTAGGTTTCAGTTCTGTAGAAAAGAGAGAGTGTTGCGATGCTAAATAAGAAATTCTATGTACTCAAAAATTCTATTGATTTGAGTGTAAAATTTTTACCACAATTTTTATTTATATTCCTATAAAAAATCACATTTTTAATTTTTTTTAAAATTTAACAAATAAATTTGAGTTCTAAATAATAAATAGCAGATCTCATGAAAGGTTGTAAAATTTCAAATTTCAATAAAACGGGAATACTGACCCTCGAAAAACATAGCTTATAGTTACGTTTCACTCTTCTTATCGGGGCGTAAAGACTGTAATGGCGGGATCCGACTCGGCTATGCTCGCAAAAACCCATGTCAAACGGAAAAGCCGTCAAGTGATTTCTCAAGATTATCCACAGTCGCAAGAAGAGGTCCCAGTGGAGGGTAATGGCCAGAAAAAGATTAAGCTTTGCAAGACTTGGGAGAATCTTGATCTCATCCTTACGCTACAAAGCAAAGAAGTTCATCTTCAAGAGTTTGGTCCAAAACCCTATCTCTTTTTCAGTAAATTTTCTTATTCATAATCATTTTTTCCATATAACAATTCGTAAATAGGAAAATCAAGGCATCTTTCGATTTTGCACGCTTGGAAGCGAGTGAAGGTGATGGACGTCTACAGCCTGTTTCGTTTTCACGGGCACTGCGCCACGTTTTTGATTGGACACAGTCCCTTTTGATGTTTTCAGACAGAAATAAGAAAAACAGTGATTTTTTGGATCCTTCCCTGGATTACAGATGCTGGTCAGTTATTAAATTATGCTCTGAGAAGTTCTTAGGCAGAGCTTGCCCCAATTTATTTAGAGCTGTTACACCTGTTTTGAAGCAAGCACTTCTCTTACTGGATGAAAATTTTTTATTACAAGGAGTATACTTCGAACTACTCTTTGAGAATGTTTTACAATGCTTCTCTTCGCTGGTTGCTGTCAACTCACGAACTTTTTACAATGTCAGCTTGGATTTATGGATTTCATGTGCATCTGATGTTCTCAATATCGTCAGTAGAGTTTCTTGTAGGGAAGAGCAGGGTTCATCAATGGCTAAAGTTCTTTTAAATCTTTCAGCACTTTTACTTGAACACTTTTCTAATTTTCTGAGATTCCATACAAATCCCAAGAACATATTCCGCATTTTTGTGGAGAGGCTACTTAAGCAGTTGTTTGAGCTGCTTGTTCTGTTGCAGTTGAGAGCAAAAGACAGTTGTGAACAATTCACAGGCATGCTGAAGATTGTAGAAGATGTTTTGCTAAACGGGTTGTTTCATCCAGCTCATATAAGTGGTTTTTTAAGCTCAAAGAGTTCAACTGCGGGGCAGGTGGAGAAAACAATTGAATCTAAAGAAAGTTATCATCGTCATTTATTCAGAAAACTAGAGAAAATTATAGGAGAGAGGAATGTAGCAACATTGGGTGGGCTTTCTTGCTTGCTCCGTTTGTTTGCTAGCAAAGCTAAAGGTCAGCAAAGTCCTTCTCTCTCATTTAGAGGACGTCAGGCTTTGAAAAAAAACAATAATGCAATTTCAGTCGATGCTCAGGAAACAATTGTGCCTCTGTTTGAAATGTTTATGCAGTTTATGAAACCTCTGGTGCAAGAGTGTAAACACTGTGCAGAAAAAGAATTGTCTATCATTTCAGAAGCCTCAGAAAATAGGCTAACAGAACTGCATTGCATGCTAAGATCTGTTAATGAGACTCTCCAAAGCTTTATTCAGGAGAAAATTTATGCCCGCACAGAGGACACAGCTGAAGGGAAGCATTATTGCTTTTTGAAAGAAATTCATGATGCCTTTTATTCTATTTCGATTAAGTTGCAATTTTTTTGGTTGTCAGAGGGGCAAACTGGCGATGAAGTAAAAAAGATACTTCCTTTAATCGCAAAGGAGATTATTGTTGGAGTTGGTAGCTTTTTGGAAATTGAATATAGGGTTTTTGGGGACGATCTAATAACTATATGGCTAATGTTGTTGTCATATTTGTCTTTTACTGACACAAAACCTTGTTCCTTGCTAATAAGTTCAATTTTGAACGTTGGGTGCAAACTTATCAATGTATACAGTGAACTTCGCCAGGTTAGAGGCATTCTTTGTATTTTTTCTTTATATAATTTTCCTCTCAACTGTATGCTCCAGGAGTCGTTCACGCTTATATCTAAAAAGCATTGCAAAATTTTTCTATTTTTGTATTGCCATATGGTTTCTACCCTAAACCGTTTAATAAAAATGATTTTCAACTTAATGTAGTAGTGTGGGCATATTTATGGCCTATTTACTATAAAAACAAATGGTATCATAGGTTTCATTTTTGACTTCATATTATACAAACCACACGCAATGCACATGCCTGTTTCTTCTTATTTTCAAATCATATCTGAGCATTGGACTTCTTGTTTTGTTAACTGTTCTTACTATTTTTTTTTCTTGTATGATGTAGGTTAATATTCCTCTATTTGCTTTGTGTAAAGCTGTGAGATTTCTTATAAATAATAATAAAAATAATACTAATGTTACTTTAACGGGCGAGTACAAGGTATATTCCTCTACATTTCTATCTTCCCAACGGCTTTTGAAAGCAGTGCAAGTTTTGCTTTCCTCGCAAAACTTTCGGCTTACCATCATTAACTCTATTAATTCAATGCCGGAAGGGCAGGCTGGTAATTGCATTCGACAGCTGAATTTAGATATAACTGATGCATTGGAATGGATCAAGCAGAATTCATTTTCTGTTGATAGAAAATCTTTGTCTGAAGCTAAAAAAACCAATATCTCCATGCTTGATATGGATATACAAGCTGAAGTATTGGGAAAGATTCTCTCTGAAATATATGCGACTGTGCTGGAGTCATTGAGCATTACTTCGACAAACAGCATATTAATTGGAAACTCTTTAAAGAGCTTGATTAAAACATTAAGCCTTATCTTAGGCTGTTTTTTGCAGGCTCAATCAAGCAATGTTAATGATTTTGTTTTTTCTATCACTGGCCGAAACTTGCCAAATTCTGAATTTATTGAATGTGGAAACAGATCACAGGCAGAACTGCAGAGCGTGTGCTGGCTATTTCTGTTTTTCTTTCGATTGTATGCTTCTGCCAGAAGTTTGTATAGGCAATCAATTAGCCTTATGCCGCCCGATATTTCACATAAGGCGTCAGAAGCTTTGGGAGATCTATTTACTGCATCTTGTTATATGGATTGGGTGGAAAGACCTGAAAAGATGGATGGAGGATATTTTTCTTGGGTAGCTAAATCTTCACTTTCGCTTCCTGAAGTTATAAAAATTATTTCAGAAGATTATCTTTCAAGCAGCTTTGCAGGTTATGCACCACTTGTTTATATGCTGCTTGTCATTACTGTACAGAGACTCAGTGATTTGAACAAACTAATTAAGGCTTTTGAATCTTTTCATAAAAAAGATGCTTCTGTAGTCCAAATGCAATTACAAGGTGATACTTTTGCACGTAGGTCCAAAAAACAATGGAAACAACTTATTGCAGGCTCAAGGAAGGAGGCCGTGGAGCTAACAAATTTTATGGTTGGGCATCTTTCTTTGTTTGATTCAATGGATCCACATGGCCAGTTTGATGGCGATGGTAAGGCCGACTTTGCATATGAAGCTCAATGGGATTGTGGCATTTCCTCTTTGAATGAGAAGTCCTTACCTGTTGCAGTTTGGTGGTTACTCTGCCAAAGTATTGATGTATGGTGCGTTCATTTCACTAAGAAGCACATTAAAATTTTTTTCTCATATTTGTTTCTTTATTCGTTGCCATATCCGAGTAATCAGAAAGACTATGGGAAAAAGAAGGGCTCTATTTGTCACAATGTAACCTTACACCATATTTCGCTACATTTTCTCGAAGATACTACTTCATATGAAGAAATGGTTAGTAAAAAACTTGACAATCATAGTTTCGATCACACTGTTCTATAGTCGTTCTTTTTGTGCATTTTTGTGCAATCTTTCCATTTTCATGAATTTTTATTTTTCAAATTATTAGGTTTTTCCATTTTCCGTGGATATGAATTATGATTTTTTATTTATGATTTATTGGACAGAGATGCTAATTTGCTCTTTTTTCCTTTCATATATTTGTAGATGACATATACAAATGTTTCAGCTAGATATTGCCATGTTTTAAAGAAATTGGCGTCTCCCATTTTGTTACGTACAGCCCCAAGCAATCTGGACTTGGGTTCTTTGCCAAATTGGGTGGAGCTTCTGAATGTTTTGGAGAAAGGACCGGTATTTATTAATGCAGATCATCAGCTTGTTTTGAATGATAGTTCTTTGTCAGGATCAGTTTCAGCTCTGCCAAGGATGATATGTTTGGAACATAGAATGAGTCTACGATTTTCTTCTTTCAGCGTGGAATTAAAAGCTTGTGAAAACTTACTTAACCTCTTTTGCAAAATGCCCAGATTCTATGGCAATACAAAGTCTTTTTTACGTTATGCTACATATATGCTTAACATTGAAAGGTGACTTTTGACTTTCTCCATGAGTTGCGCATTTGATACTTGTTGTTGATAATACAATGGGCATTCTTTTATTCGTAGTGGTCTGCTTAGCAACTATATAACAATAACAACAACTACATCCGCAACAACACCAAGCCTTAGCCCATCAATCATTTGTTTCCATTGTACTATAAAGTTCTAAATAGAAGTCATTAGTTTGTTTCCCATGTAAATGATTGCATTTTGGAACACTACATGTGATAGATCCAAGTGAAGAAGTTCAACTGCCTATATAGGTAGAGTTTCAGTGAATTTTCCCTTTCACAGTTGTAAAAAAACCTTCAATAATGCAATTTTGTAAGCTATCTGCAATTAATTTGTACTTTAGTTTTTTTATCATACATAATGTTCTCTAAATAAAAGTAGTTATGAAAATTCATAATCAATGCTAGAGGAACTAACAAATTTGGTTAATATTTGCATTACACTTTCTAACTTTATTTGTTTTCATAAGCATGACTTAAGACGATTATGCGTATTTAATAAATTGAGAGCTATTTGGTATGCTGAATTTGGAGTATAAAATAATTAATTATGGGACTATATTGTATACTGGATTTATAATATAATCAGATTACAGTATAATCTTATTGTAATATAATTTAATTGCTTTGTAGTTAATTAAGTGTTTTTTTTTGAAATGAAGTAATATGCAGCATTGGTGCTCCGCATAATTCAGAGGTATGATTACCATTTACATCAATTGCCTTTTTTCCATTATTTTTATTATGTGTAATAACAAATTAAATTGAAAGCAAAAGGAAGTTGCTTGATTTGGGCGAATTTTTCTTACAATGGTCTATTTATAGTTTCATAATTATTTACACAATTTATTTTATTTTGTTAATTTTGCATTCAATACACCACAAATTGGTAGTTCTTAAGATTTAAATTACCTTACACCCAACTTACTGTATATCAAATAGTCCCTGTATGTAATTTATTTATTTTTTTGTTTGGTTTGTTGTATTTTAAGAGAAAAATTATTTAAGAGTGTTAAGTTTTTTTTTCAGAGATATAATGCAGGTCATGTAACATTCTTACTTTCAAAATGACAAAATATTTTATGTGAATATTTGTAACTCCACGTCATAACTCCATGTGCCCTAACCTTTAGCCTTGCCTTTCTTGAGTAGCGAACATTTATCCTTCTTTGTCACCATTTCTCAGCAATAGGGTTTACTCTATGATTTTGGCTCTATGGGTCAAGTTTCTCTTTGTTCATAGTCCTCTTCTCCACGGGAGCATCTATGATTATTCTTTCAAGGTTCTTCTCATCAGCAATTCAGGGGTGGGAAAGAATAGCTTACTTGTAACCTTTGCTTCCACTATGTTGATAATCGATCGCCTACCTTTATTAGAAATTTTTTCCACTTCCTTATGTTTTAAAGTTTGAGTCGCATGTTTAAGAAACAATCAATACAACTGATGATAATCTGGTTCTTCCATTTGTTTGTATGAGGAGAAATTGAGTGGTTTCTCTTTTTATAGTTTTATAGGTTTTGTGGTGTGCTCATTTTTTGTTGCTTAGTACAACTGAGGGCGCTGTGTTCGAGAATGAAAAGTTAGTTGGTATAATGATAATCTCACAAGCAAATTTTTTGACATATTGTTTGGCTTATAGTAATTACAAGAAAAAAAATGAAGATGACTAACTTAATGATAAGTTGTTTTTGCTATTTGTTTACTTCAAGAGAAATTGAGTGATTTTTTCCATTTATAATTTGATTGAGTAGTAGTTGAGTTTTGAGAAGAGTGACTAGTAAGCTTATTTTTTATAGTTAGTGGAGTTGCATGTTAAAGAAACCATGAAAGCTATGATCACTTCAAGTTTGGCATTGCTGTTGTGATTATAGCTAGATTCAGTTTTTGTATTTTAGGACAATCCAACATTTTTGCTTTAAATTCCTGCTGTGGGAAGGGAAAAATTAAGTCTCCTCTTTTTCCCAATGCTTTGATTAAATGCCTATTTTTGAGCAGTTTTACGACGGGCGCTACGGCGTGCGGTAGCGCTCGTGTTTCTGCTTGGAGACTGCTGCAGCGCGCTGTAGCGTGTACGCTTTAAGTTCTGTAGCGTTGCGGCGCGCAGTAGCGTCCAAGCCTCAGCTTGGTTCCGCTATGGCGCGCAATAGCGCCAAAGTCTCTGTTCGAGACCGCTACGACGAGCGGTAGCGCGGAGCTTTCTGTTTTGGCCCGCTGTAGCGCGCGATAACGCCGAGCTCTCGGTTTTTGTCCGCTTGAGCGCGCTGGGGCGCGCTGGCGCGATTTTCTTCCAGAGTTCCTTGTTTCAACCCAGATCCAGTTTAGCTCCTCTTTTATCCTTAAAGCCAGTAAAAACACCTCAAAGAATACATTTCTAATTGAAAAGTGTTTATTTTTATTATCTTATTTTACTATAAATTTTAGATTTATCACACTCCCACATTTACATTCTTGCTCGTCCGTGAGCAAGCTAAAAAATAAATTTATTTGATTTTCTATATTGCAAAATTCAATAGGATGTGTGAAGTGTTTTCATCATTTCATGTGTTACTTAACAATGTGATTAGAAAGATTCAAATTCTAAGAAGTTCTATAATAATGCTTCCCTCTCTTTTGACTATTTTAATTTCCATTTTTTAAATGTATGATGCTCGACTCTTTATTTTCGGGGGGTTTCTAGGGTTGCTTGACTAAGACAAAGCCAAATTCGGTGTGTTAGAATCTTGTGCCATTTGTGCTTCTTCTTATAAACCACAATGAATATTTCTTTTCAGGAGATAGTTTTCTTCAGCTTGTTTTTCTTAGTTTTTCTTACTTTGGGAGAAATATTTTTCTTCATCCCTGAATTTTTTTTCTTGCATTCAATTCAAAGGAAAGATATTTTTCTTCATCTCCATCTATTTTCATTATGTTCAGTAATCCTACAGAAGCCTAGCACATTCTTTGTTTTATCGTTTCTTACTTTTCTAAATCAAGTTCCTTAACACTTAGATTTAAAGCATCATATATTTTTGATTGTGGAGACTTATTGTAAAATGAGTGTAAAACTATTTAGAATAAAAATTTTTAGAATTGTTCGTTTTGCTTGATCACCTCTTGTTAAGTAATTTAGAATAAAGAAAATCTTCACATGTTCCATCACAATTGAATTCAGCTCATTAAAATTTTCAGAAAATTTGTTGAGATAATGACATTCTATTGGCACAAAAATCAAGGGAAAGTAATTCACTAAGATTTATTCAAACAAAAATGTAAAGTACAAATTTGAAAACAAAATAAAAATAATTTACTAGGAGTAGTAAGGAATGAAACAACTTGATAAATGATGATTTGACATTACTGCAATCATGCTCGAGATTCCTCCCGCTTTATTGACGCACACATGTACTACTTAGAATCCGAAACAAACAAAAACATAAAATTATTTGTTAGGTTGCCTCATAACCAGCGCTTAGTTTAATATCCTCAGTCTGACCAAAAAGAGTTTATATTCCCTTAAAATTTCTTTCCAGATTTTTATTAAGGCTTTAGGATGAGTACGAGCTTGTTTAATAATGTAATCGTTATGAATGTCAGCTACACTATTTTTTTCCTTCCAGGTTAAGCTTTTGTTTTCTAACTTACAATAGTTCTTTTCATCTTCTTTTCATTATTCTTATTTTTTGCTTAATGTTTGTCATAAAACTCATCAAATTCATCATTTTCAATTTCATTTTGTAAAAAGACATAAAATTCAATTTTCTTAGTACAATCAAAGCATTTTTCTACAAATTCAAATTGCACACAATAATCATCAAGATTGCTTAGGGATTTGTTGATATTTGAGATATCACAAATAGTTTTGACACCTTCATTATTTTGAATCAATTTACCTTGCTTATCCTCAAATAATGCATCACTTATTATTGAACATTAAGGTAGATGCACTTGAGGTGTGTAAGAGACATAATTTTTGGATTGCATTTGATCAACTATTTCTATTTGAAAATCTTGTTGCATTTTTAAATTATCTAATTTAAATTGATACTCCAACTCTTTCTCATTTTCATTATTTATTTGAGTTAAAATGTCTTCACTACATGTTGGCACTTATTGTTGCATTCTATAATGATCTAAATTGAATTGATACTTTAACTCTTTCTCATTATCATTTTTTGTTTGAGTTAAAGTTTTTTCCCTACAAATCAACACTCCTTCAACTTGTTCATTTATCTGCTCAAATATAATAACTTTTTGGACGGGGTTAGCTAATTGTTGCAATATAATTTTTAACTTAGCCTCAATTGATTTACATAGATGCTCTTGATCTTTCAGATTAAACTCGTTCAGTTTGTGTTATTACTGTTCATATCAGAGTGAGTGTAATTGTGTTGCAAGTTGTGATCACACTTAATGTCATTAATCAGTTTTATATTTGAAGGTACAAATGGGCTAATTTTATTACAATCAGAACTTGAATGTGTCCCCCCGCACCACCTATACCAATTTTGATTATTGTTGTGCATGACCATGAGATTTGAGTACTTCGTATATGAAAATATAAACTATAAAAATTAATAGAAAAGTAAACTACAGAAATAAAAAAATATATGCAGTGAAAATATCAAATCACCAGTCACTATCAAATTATCTTTAATATGAAACAGATCATCGTTCTCCGGTAACGGCGCCAACAACTTGACAGACTATAAGTACATGTCTACGCTCACACGCAAGTGTACGTGGTTTGAAGTGATAAGTGATTGTGAAGTCCCGGGAATTTATCGTCCACTGAGAACAGAGTGTTTAGTTATTAAAGTATATTTGTTTTCAATGATGTTTGGACCAAGGATAAGTTGTGATTTTGGTTCCAAATTAACAAGCAAAGTTCTTTAATTAGAAATTACTAGTTGAAGAAGTAGAGAGAGTTGGGTTTAATATACAGTTCATTAAGGGGTTTAGTGTAATACTCATCTTTGTCAACTTTACGCGTCGAATTACTCAAATGTTTTAATTATGATCAATCAACAATTGCCTTCCTTAGAGTGTCCTCTAATTTCAACTATATCATGTTCATTGCTCAAGATGAACTCAAAATGGTTCAACCCGGCACAAACCCTCATGTGATCGATATGAATTTAATCCGATACTTACGTCCAAGTTCTCAAATCTAGTGTTTTAATTTTTACAGTCACGTAAACTTGATCCCACCAAACAGCATCACATGCGTTTATCGTAGTTTAGCTAAGGAAATGAATCGTTGGGCTAGTGGATTATGTCACATTCACCCACAAGCACTCAATTCTTCATCTTCCTCCTTTAACTAGAATGAGCTATAGAGCGTATTTGGTGGCTCTTGGCTCACACGCGTCAATTTCTCAGCTTAGCTAGAGGAATAGTGCAACAATGCTTAAGAGCTTGTCACCGTGGTCTCAGCAATTGTGCACTTGTTCCTAGCTTGAGCCAATGGTGAGCGTGGAGCTCTAAGATCGCTTAATTTTCTATCGCTCAGCTCATCATTTCAAATCCTAAGTAGTTGCACTGGTCATCACCGCGAAGCGAATATTGTCACAGATATTCGCGGCGAGGGTGCTCGATGAGCAAGTCCTTAATTTTAAAATGATCAACAAGCTTGATAGTTCTCTCGTTAAAAACAATTATCTTAAATAAAATCATTCATTACACAACATTCATTCAAGCAATCTTCCATATCAGTAATAAAAAATTGACTAGAGAATTTTATTCATTGGAAAAATTTGAGTACAAATACTTTTAAGTCCCTTAATTTATTACATGATTACGCCAAACCCTCCCCAAGGGGGGTTTAGCCTTCCATCACAAAAGAAATATAAGAAAGATAAAACAAAACTTTGAACACTTGCATGGTTCTTGCAGAAAAGAAATCAAAGTAAGGGTTGAGACACAGTACTAGGAATAGCTGTCGCGTTCACCAGATTTTCTCTCGCTCTCCGACCTTGTTCTCCTCTCTGATTCTTGAGTTTGCTTCCTGCTTCCCTTGATGTCAGCCTCTACCTTCCTTGGGCAGGGTTTCTTCTTCTTTCTATGGCTGTAGCTTCAGATCTTCTAGACCTTTGAGTGTCAAAGAGTGGAACCCTTTTTCAATCTTCAATTCTCCCTTTAATAGAATTCTTTTTAACTATTTTAGATTTAAATCAGCCAATAAATCTCATTTAGAAAATTATGGTTTCATTAAATGATTATTCCTTTATTCCCTTGGTAAATGAAAGGTTTTAGGCTATTGCATTTATGTTTTGCTGTGTAAGAGAATTAAATTAGCCTTTTGCTCTCTCTCATGTTGTCTTAAATCTGTGCTTTTATAATCTTTGGAAGTCTTCTCAGCATTTAGTGTAGCCACTCCTTCCATCTTCTTCAGAATTTAATTTATTTTTTTATGAATTATTCTTTCAATCTCTTGAAAATGAAGAAGTTTAAATGTATTGCTTTATATTTCTATTGTGGGAAGGGAAAAAATTAAGTCTCCTCCTCTTCCTAATGCTGATTAAATGCCTATTCCTGAGCAGTTTTATGGCGGGCACTACGATGCGTTGTAACGCCCGTGTCTCTGTTTGGAGACCGCTGCAGCGCGCTGTAGTGTGTATGCTTTAAATTCTGTAGCGCTGCGGTGCGCTGTAGCGCCCAAGCCTCTGTTTGGTTCTGCTATGACGCGCGGTAGCTCCAAAGTCTCTGTTTGAGACCGCTATGGCGCGCGGTAGCGTGGAGCTCTTTCTCTTAGCCCGCTGCAGCGCGCGGTAGCGCCGAGCTCTTGGTTTTGGTTTGCTTGAGCGCGCCATGGTGTGCCGCAGCGGTTTTCTTCCATAATTCCTTGTTTCAGCCCAAATCCAGTTTAGCTTTTTATCTTGAAAACCGGTGAAAGCACCTCGAAGTATACATTTCTAACCGAAAAGTGTTTGTTTTTATTATCTTATTTTACTATAAATCTTAGATTTATCATGGTGTGTTCTTTTTTTGTTGCTCGGTACAAGCAATGGGTTATGTTTGTGAATGAAAAGTCTATTCCTATGCTGGTAATCCCATGAGCAACTAATTTATGATATATTTGTTGGCTCACAGTAATTGCATGAAAAGAAATGTGAACGAGTAACTTAATGATATGTTGTTTCTTCCATTTAGTTTATAAATGCATTAATTTGATGTGAATGATTTTAATGTCAAACATTTATATTGATTATACAAATGAAAGTAGAATTGTATATATGATTTTAGAAATTTACTTTCTTTTATTCTTTTAAAAAAAAATAAAAGACTGCATTCGGGAGTAAACTAACTGCTGAATTATTTAAAGCGCCATACTCTGCATATAATTTTATTGCAATTAAATTTTTTTTTGACTCCCTGTAAACTTTCTACAAACAATTGCACATTTGTAAATAATTAGATTACATTGCAATCAGATTGCACTGTAGTTTAATTGCTTTACACTCTAAATATAGCATACCAACAACATTTCTAAATATTTTCTCAGAAATTTTTAAAAGTTGTATTCTAGCATCAACTATTTGTTAAGCTTCAAATACAACACCTTATAAGAAGAGATTGCAACCTCCATAGATTTATGATTTCCTTTTTATTTATCTGATGATATGTTGTTTTACCCGAACTTGATTAAAAAATTTAAGTTTGCCTTTTGTTATTTCTAGTTCATCCATGTTTTTAGTATCCTTCCATGTTTTTGTTATTTCTTTATCTGTTGTAATACGTTTTTTTTCTGAATCATGTACATTGGTAGCCTTGATCCACAAAACTTGTGAAATACAAACATTTGTAGTTGGTGGCTATGTGATTATCTTAAACATGAATATCTTGAAATTTTTGTGTTTCTGAATTTACTACCATTTCTCTTTCAGACTTTTGGTTTCCAACTTACTAAATCCTCCTGATGAAACATTGTAATATGAACCATTTCAATTACATTTGTAGTTGGTGGCTATGTGATTATCTTAAACATGAATATCTTGAACTTTTGTGTTTCTGACTTTACTACCATTTCTCTTTCAGACTTTTGGTTTCCAACTTACTAAATCCTCCTGATGATACATTGTCATATGAACCATTTCAGTTGTTGAAGTTGTTTGTGTCTTGCCGGAGGGCTATGAAATCCCTTGTGATGGGGTTTAATAAGAATTCTGGTGCCAGAGGGTTAAGTCCCATCTGTGCTGTCTTTAATTGCTCATCGTCTATTTTGTGGCTTTTTAAATCAGTATACAAAGTAGCTGAGCTTTCAACTGCATATTTTGGGGAGAAAGATTCCAATCTGGTGCAGGACATGATTTATTTTTTGATAGATCATACATCTTATGTATTTCTGAAAATAAGCGAAGCAAAGGTTAATGCCGCTTTTCTTTTTCTATTGAAGAACACAGTTAACAAAGTTCATATATCACAAAACCGTCATAGCTTAAATGGCAACGACTGTACCCCTAAATCCTTCGAACCTTGTTATGACTGGGAGCATGTGGAACGTATTGCTGAAACCTTAAAGGAACATGCAGAAGAGTTCCTTGTTGCTGTTAAAAGTTGTGATTCTGTCAAACTGGATACTTTCTGCAATACTCCGGCGTGGAGTAAATTTTCATGTGTCATTTCTTGTTTTCAAGCGCTCCTATTAGGGTTAACATCAGCATCTGATAGCCTGGTCTTAGAAATGCCCATTGAGAATCGAAAAATTTCGAACTTGATGCTGTCCTGTGTTTCTAAGCTCAGCAGCAATATTGAAGTTTTCGAAAACCTTCTAAACTTATGCTTGAACGTATTGATTTTTGGTGACAGCCAAGTGACTGAAGACATCTCAATTGCTAATTATGATTCCTCAGTATCAGACTGTGTTGAAAGAACAATGAAACTATTTACACCGATCGACATGACTAAAATTTCCTGTTGTCAAACTGAACATGTTAAAAGAGATGATGCCACAGTGAGAATAAAAATAAATTCTTTTGAATCTTCTTTTGGTTCCTCAAATGAAAAAGTTGAACCAGAAACTTCAACTGCTAGAAAGCAAAGATCACAAGCTTCCCATCTGAAACTGGCCATTGATTTCTTTCATATAGTAAATAAAATTGATTTAGAGAAAAATAAAATAGCATCTGGATCATTGGTGCAGAGTTTGCTTGAAGATACAAGTCTCCAGGCAGCTTTCATCCTCAGGCAGCTCTTTATTACTTCTGCAGCAATTTTGAGGATAAAGTGCATTCCATCTCGTGGCAGGCATTTGAAAAACCAGCCTTATAATGGTTGGTCAATTTTGTGCTCTACAGTTAATTTTTATGGAGCCTCTTGTCTTATCTTTCAAGGGTTTTCTGAAATGATTTGCCAACCCTGCTTGCTTTCATTTGCTTGGTTGGATGGAGTGCTAACATTTTTTGATGCTCTTTGGAATCTATTTTGCTTTGTTAATCTGGATGTTTCAAAATATGTTTATACTCATTTAATTGACTTATATTTGAAAGCTATGGGGAAATGTATTAGCTTACAAGGAAAAACTTCAACTTTGTTTTCTCGTGATATAGAGTCAGATGCAAAGTTACTTGAACCACAAAATGAAATCAGCTGGAATTCTTGGAGATTTCTTGGCCATGGAAAACATGGCTTCAGCAATTTTAAAACTAAGTTGAGATTATCATTTAAAAAGTACATCACGATACCTTCAGATGTGTATCTGAAGACGGTCATTTGGGTAATTGAAGAAAAATTAGCTGGTGTTCGGGCAGACTACCCAGCAATTTATCAATTAATCACTGGAAATGTCAATGGAGGTGCTGTCTCCTCAGATTCTGCTGCTAGTATTGAATGCTTTGAGTTAATTCTTGACTGTTTTCCAGGTACTTTTCAAGGCATGATTTTTTATCATTTTATTATAATCTAAAGTAGATTAGAAGATAAAACTGTAATGCTTGCAGGTTCAATTGAAAATTTCTATTTGATTAAGTTCTAAAGGTTACAGGCTTTCATGTTAATGTTTAATTAGGCATATCCTTAAATTTATGTTTTATGTTGATTTAAATGTTTTTGTGGATTATAAATTGAAAATTTTTAAATAGTTTATGAATGGAAACTTTGATGTGGGAAAAACATTTTTAATCTTTTTTCTAACTGCAGTTTTAACTTTCAGGACAAAACCAATATCTTAGGGAAAGCATGCCAAACTTAGTTGGTGCCATAATCAACATCGTTCTGCACCTTCAAAACTCATCAATCTTTTATACAGAGAATTTATTCTCAGATAAAAGCATGGTTGATACGAATGCAGGTGCAGTCATTCGTATGTGCATTGAGGTTCTTACTAAAGTTGTTGGAAGACGCTCATTCCATATGGGCCCATGCTATGTTAGCCAGTATTTTCACATACCAACGGTGCTTTTTGTAGAATTCTACAAGTTAAGCTCTTCTTGCGTGATCAATAGCTCTTCCATATTCTCTTGCAATGAAGAAAAAACTTGTTTGTCTGGTAGAAAGCTGCATATGGTAGACCATCAATTTTTTGTTGAGCTGTATACTTCATGCTGCAGATTGATGTGCTCCGCTATCAAACACCGCAAGAGGTATGCACTCATACTTTCTGATGCTAGTTATTCTGGGTTTCTGACAGAGCATCTGTTGTACTGCTTAAGTAATCAAAATGATCCGGCATGTTTCTACTGGAGTAGGATGCAATGTTTGTTAATGTATTTGATGATTATCATTTGCTTGTATATATAAATTTAAAATCTATCTTATGATGAATCGATGAAATGATTGGCAGGAGAAATATGTTTATATGCTTTTGTGAAAAAAGAAATCTAAATTTATAAATATTAGCTTCGATTTCAGGGCTTGGTTTTATCATAGGTGTAGCCGTTAAGATAAACTTTATATCTAAACAGTGACTATCATCAAAGGATTTGGTACAGCTGTCTAGTTATCATGTTTACATTTAAAATTAATCGTGAAAGGGTTCTGAATAAGATAAACATTTTGGTGCAATAATTAATTAAATATTTAAACAACGGGTACAATTTCAAAGCTTAAGAATGTTATGTGACTAGTCTTCTCTTTAAACTTGTCCTTGGAAACTGTAGAATGAAAATAAAGTAGGTGATTTTTTCCATTCACATCTAATCTTTCTAACAATATGAGTGGAGGAAATGTTTGGAATCTGCAAATGCCTCATCTCAAATAGCCAAGCAATTTAGTTGGTGATCTTTTTCATAATCAATTTTGGCATCCATGTAATAGTGAAATGAAGAAATATTACAGCATTCATTTAACAGTTAACTTTCTGTCCTTCTCTTTCTATCTGTTTTTCCTACCCTTAAACAACTGGTTACAGTTGTACTGAGTAGTTTCTGTTATAAAATTTGTTATTTGTTGTTCTTCTATATAGATTTAGATTTTTTTTGGCAATATATATATTTGCCTTATGCTGTACTAAAGAGATAGAATAAGAATAAAAAGTTTTACTTTCTCTGCTTTGAAATATTCTTCTCTGAACATGGTATCAGAGCATAGAGTGGCCCTTTTCAAGAAAACGTGATATTCAACAATCTTGATTATTCCATTAACGGAGGAAACGTTGAATGAAAATCTGGAACAGAATGTTTCCAATATTTAGACCACAATGATGCGGAATCATTACAACTCCAGAACTTTGACCATCCTGGAATGATCCTCATCACCAACCCACTCTCAGAAAGTAATTATTTTTCTTGGAGTATATCAATGAAGATTACTCACGGTGCCCAGCCCAAACTAGGCTTTATTAGCGTAAAATGCCCATAACCTGAAGGAAATTTAGCAGATTATGAACAATGGGCAAGGATTGACTGTATGGTTACATCATGGATTTTTAGCATTAAAAAATTGAATTTCTTCAGAGAGAATTTGTCGGAGAGTTTGTTGATCGAGCGAGCCTTCTAAATTTGATCCCAAACGTCATTGCATCCCTTGCCGTGATGCTCTAGTGAGAGTGCTCTGGCGCACAGTACTTCGCAGCCGACATCAACCCGTGAGTGACCGAAACTGCGGAGATTATTGGCACCGATATTGCGTTGGGGATCGAGAAGCGCCCTCTCGGGGATGATGGGCGTCATCATCGTGAATCCGCCGTACATGCTGACGTCGTAGAACGAGAACGAGGTTGGGCACGAGGCGATCACGAAATACTCACATATAAATTTCGTTACACCTTTGGATATAAAAATTGCCTGATTAAAATACATGCTTTTACCCTTAAATTCGGAATATTCATGGCAGGATCTGACAGAAAGAAAGTGAGAGGACAAAAAACACTTAAATAAAAATCAGGGGGTCAAAAAAAAATATTTATAAGAGTCAAAGACTAAATTGAATACCTTGCAAGAGCGAATGGACCCTTTTTCATAAATTTCTCTATATTTAATATTAAGTGAGTATAGAATAATTCAACTACATATAATCTTAAAACTTTAGTATTTGGATTGAAGCAAATGCAAAGTAAAGTTTTTGGTTAAAACAATTATCCCAAATAAAAAAAAAGGTGTAAATTTTTTTGCCAAAATTGGGCATATTTCAATTCCACATAATTTGCATTCTTAAAATTTGGAAGAAATCACCTTGGGAGAAATATTGTTTCTTGGCCACACTTCGGCGGCCTAGAGCATCGGAGTTTTCCTACATAGTCCTCATCAATCCTTGTAGGTTTGGCATCGGTCCTAGTTCATTGAATTTTATTGTATAATTTCATTTGTTTTCACTGTCATGGCATTCTAACTTTTATTGGCCATTGATGACTTCTAGTTGACTCTTGAAAGTGGTGGTGATTCGTTTTCTTATGAAGAGATTCGTTATTTTTTTTTCTTAAAATTTTATTAGGTTGTTAATAAAACTTTCTGAGTGTTACTATAACATGATTACAATTTATATTTGTCTCAATAATCTTTAAATATATTTATATTGTTTAGTTTCACTTAGCATAATAGTATAAATAATATAACGTTACATGTAATTTTAAAGCTCTAGCATTTGGATCAAAGAAGTAAAATTTTGAGTATTACTCCACATCATCTCAAATAGTGTAATAATTTTACACCAAAATTGGGTGTATTTTTGTTCCATGTAATTTGCATTCTTAAAAAATGGTAGAATCATCCAAAAATGGAAGAAATATCCCTTCTCGGCTAAGCCTTTGTTGCAAGACCATTGGAGTTTCCTTCCCTAGTCACCTATCCTCATAGAGCTAGTGTTGATTCTAGTTCATTGATTTTATTGTATAATTTCATTGGTTTTGGTCGTCTTGGCACTAAACTTCGTTGGTTGTTGAGGTCTTCTTGTTGGTCCTCTATAGTGGTGTTGGTCGGTGCTTTTAAAAGGCAATTCATTATTTTTTACTCGTTAACATTTTTGAAATTTGTTATTGTTAGTTTTCTTCTTGCCAACATAAAAGTATATTGTCAAATATCCAAACACCTAAAAATTATATACGATGCATTTTTTTGTTTGAAAGTAATTGCGCTGTAATTATTTATCTTTGAGATTTCTTTTACCTCAAATCAAATGTACCTTAAGTTTTGTTAAAATGCAAATGCTGATACAGTAAATATTGATAAAAGTAACTTTCATATTATTACTATAATATGATTTTAATTTATGATTGTCTATGTTGATCTTCAATAAATTTATTCTGTTTAGCTTTTACATAGTTTAATTTAAATCTCAAATATTTTATTCAATTATAGCATATTTAATTTAAATCTCAAATGGTTTATTCTATTATAGCTTAACTTAATTTTAATGAAGTTTTTTTAATTTTAAACTAAACTCTTTTTTAAATTAGCTTAGTTTAACGGTTTGCTTAGTTATACTTAGCTTAGCTGAAATTTAGATAGCCTCTTCAAATCATGACGTAAGCATGATGATGAAGCTTATTTAAACTTGCAACACTAAAGCTTTAATAAATTGTTAATAGCTTGTATTGTAGATTCTTAAATATTGCTAGAAAGCATGCTACACAGGATTTAAAAGAATTGTTAAAAAGCATTTATTTAAAATAGTGCTAATTTTATATTATTAAAAAAGGAAAATAAGTAATTAGTATTATATTATTTAGAAAATAATTATTGAATGTAATTAATATATTGCTTAAAATAATATAATTGGTCTATTAACATTATACTATTTAAAATAAATATACTTATTAATTAATTTCTTAATATTGCTAATTAAGTGATTATTACAAAAATTGTATGATTAATTAATATTGGTAATTATTTTTTTATGTATAATTAATATATTTGTTTTAATTAATAACACTAGTAATTAACCTTAATAATAGTAAGAATTAATTAATTAGGTTAATATTTAAATTAATTCACTATTATGATTGATTATTGTTCTTATTTTTATAAATAAACATATAAATTGTATGTTACTACAAATTAATTTTATAAATTTATTATATTAATTATTTTAATATTAAGTTAAGTACATTAATTTTGATTAATATTATTAATAGCTTATAAAATTTTCTAATTTATAAATTTTTGTAAGTACAATTATTAGTTGATTAATTATTTAATTGATTAATTATTTAATTGATTAATTTTTA
This sequence comes from Gastrodia elata, assembly GCA_016760335.1. Classification (NCBI taxonomy): domain Eukaryota; kingdom Viridiplantae; phylum Streptophyta; class Magnoliopsida; order Asparagales; family Orchidaceae; genus Gastrodia; species Gastrodia elata. The sequence goes on along the minus strand of CM028670.1, from coordinate 92,402,974 downwards.
ATCAATTAGGTGAACTATAATCACATAATTATGATTTCTTAAAAAATATATTAACATTTAATATATATATATATATATATAATTTGTTAATTATTGATTGTAATTAATTAAATAGTCTAGTTAATTATTTTATTTATATTTATCTCATTAGGTATAATTATTTTTATTTGCGATTATGTATTTTTAATTATTTTATATATAATTAGTTGATTTATTAAATAAATTTTTGAATTTTATTATATATTATTTGACTGCGCTAAATATTGTTTATTATCTAAATAGTTATTTGCAATAATTCTTATTAATTAAACATTTCGATTTGTTAGGCATATTTTATTATAAGTGGTCATTAGATTTAGCTACATTTGTTATGGAAATTTTAATTAAAATTGTCCATCATAGCTTGAAATGTTATTTAATTGCATTTGTATGCTAATGATTATTTCAGGTTGATTGATCTTAGTGGCAGACTGTTGATATTCTGTTTAGCCCCAAACTTTTCAATTTAATATGGATTATTACCAAGCAAGTATAGTAGTTAAAGGATTAAACTATGATCCCAATTGATTATTTATGGAATTAAGTTGAACATTTTGAATATTCTAGGATTAAATTGGACATATCGAGTAGGGGAAATACTTTGGCAATTGCTTATTATTTTAGCAGTCTTCCAACTCCTAGAAAACCTGATAATTGTTCTGTTTTACTTGAACAGTGAAACTGTGCGATGCATTCACTTGCTTGAGGAATCAATAAGCACGCTGCTAAGCTGTCTAGTGGCTGTTGACTCCAACATTGCTAAAAAAGAGGGTTGCTTTTCTTTGAATCTTGGGGAGGCATTAAAATGCGCCAATTTTCTCAGGAGGATATATGAAGAGGTTTGTCAAAGGTTTATTTATTTATGGGATATTTACTTGTATAAACGGAAGCCTTTATAATTTAGATAAGCACCTAAACTGAGTTCTTGCAAATTAATCACCTTTATTTATCTCATTTTAGGATTATGAAATCTTATATCTATTAAAAATTAAAATAAGTCTAAGATGGCTGAGAGAAGATGTTTATTTTCAAAAGTTGAAGTTAGGGTGCTTATTTAAATTATTATGGTTTCGGTTTCATGTTGGTAAAGATGCTTTTATTATTATTTTTTTGTCAAAGCTTAAAGTATAGTTTTCCTTGCTTTGTATCTTTCGTGTGCTGCTTGAACTTCTTTTCTCTGGTTACACAGCATTGTGTACCAATGCACTTGATCTTAGCCTGTAGTTGTAGAACTATGTGATTTTGGAACTTCTGCAAAGTAGTCCATAGCTTCCATTTGTTTTTTAGTTTGTTGGCTAGCTGTATGGTTCTAAATTCTAGCAAATGATCATCTGTACTCCATTTTCTGAGAGATTCTTAAACAATGCTAGACTTGTTCCATTTTAACTGTTGTTCTTTATAGCTTTACTATCATCTATTTTTTCTCTTTTGGTTCCTCAATGCCTTCATTTGAATTGTGCTCTTTTAACGTAAGCATGTGTATTTTGAAGCTTTTTTCTGTTACAAAAGCCATACTAATGCATGTAGCTCCCACCAATATGGGATCTAGGAAGGACTGATACATTGCTTTATCATTGCATTTGTAGAGATTGTTTCTGACTAACTCTAAACTCTGGGCTTTGAAGCATCTTAGCTATTTCTCCAAACCCATCTTTTATTCCTCACCTTATCTAAAGGTGAGGACATTAGTAACGATTTGATAGTTCATAAAGTTATTAAAAGATAATTTTTTATGTTTACATGTCTTGGAAAATCAAAGTGAAAATGTAAATGAATTTATGTGTGGATTGATTTAAATACTTGAGTAAACTGTTTTTGGAAAATACGAGAATTCCAAGTGACCAAATTTATGAACCAAGTAAAATTTTATGGTATTGATATTTATCAAGAATCAACTTCGTGTTGTGCAATGAATTTTGGATATGGAAATCTAACAAAGGGTGTGAAAAATTGCATATGTATTTATGAATTAAATTTAATTAGGTTATGTTTGGCTTAATAGCTTTCAAATGTGCTGTGATGTATTGTGTGCAAAGTTCTGTTTGTTGTGATCTTCTTAAAAAAATTATAACATGTACAATGTGCTGTGTTGTATGAGGAGTTTACTGTTCATTTTGTTGTGATCTTTTTTAAAATATATGACATTTACAAATTCCCAATTGCAGCAACATTTAGTTTTTGTCACTCATCAAAGTCACACTACTATTGCCTTGTTACAAGTTTTGGGACTCATAACCACAATCATAAGAGTAGAAATACTACATTCAATGAAAGAGAGATGCATAATGATCGAGACAACTCAAAACTGGAAGATATTGAAGCGTTGAATGAGTATATTGAATGAACGCACAACGAGCCCAAAGAGGAAGCTGATCAGAATGGGCAGCATGGAGTTGAACCACCAACTCCTGTGGTACAACTAAGGAGATATGCCAAAGTTTCATGCCTGTTGGGCAGTTATATGCCCTCTTTGTTTTATCTATTGCTAACAGATGGCGATGAACCAGAGAGCTATGAAGAGGATATACGGGTGGAGGACTCGAGCGAGTGGGGGCTAGCTATGGAACATGAAATGCAGTCCTTAAAAATCATTTAAATTGGATTTAATGAAGCTACCCATAGGGAAAAAGGCACTCTAGAATAAATGGCTGTGAAGGTTGAAGCAAGAGCATGATGGTAGAAAATGTTACAAGGCAAGACTCGTTGTTAAAGGCTTCCAATAAAAGAAGGGGTTGAATACACAGAGATCTTCTCTCTAGTTGTTAAAATGGCAACAATTCGCTTGGTATTGAATCTTGTGGCATGTGAGGATTTGCACATGGAGCAGATGGATCAAAATGACATTTTTTTATTGAGAGTTGGAGGAGGAAATCTACATGCTGTAACCACAAGGATTTGAGACGAGTGTGTAGGCTTAAGAAAATCATGTATGAATTGAAATAAGCATCGAGGCAATGGTAATAGAAATTTGACAGGTTCATATTTGGAGAACTAATACACTCAACGTCAAGCAAACTAATGCTGCTACATCAAATAATTCGACAATCATTACATAATATTACTATTATATGTGGATGGCATGTTGATTGCAGGAGTTGATATGAGAACAATCCATCACCTCAAGGAACATCTGTCAAAGGAATTTGAGATGAAAGATCTGTGGGCTAAACAAATACTTGGGATGAAGATCCATAGAAGTAGGGAGGATAAGATTTTAAAGCTGAGCCAACATGATTATGTTATAAAAATTATGTATATGTTTAACATGGATGCTGTGAAGCCAGTCAACACATCGTTGGGGAGTCACTTCCATTTATCAAAGGAACAGTCACCGAAGGACAATGAGGAGATAAAGAAAATGGAAAGGGTTCCATATGCCTTTTTCATCAAAAACTTAATGTATGTCATGATCTGCACTCATTTGGATATCGCCCATGTAGTGAGACTAGTGAGCAAGTTCATGAGCAATCCAGGGAAGGTGCATTGTGAAGCCGTCAAATGAATCTTTCAATATTTTAGAGGGACGTTGAACAAAGCACTATGCTTTGGAGAATAAAAATTTGAGCTGAAAGATTATATAGACTCAGATTTAACAGGAGTTGTGGATGGAAGGTAGAGCACTACAAGATATGTTTTTATTGTTAGAAGCATTGCTGTGAGTTGGATATCTATGTACAAAAGATTATAGCATTATCTACCATTGAGGCAGATTATGTTGCAATTACAGAGATAAGAAAAAAATGATATTGTTGCAAAGCTTTAGGGAGGAATTTGGCAAGAAGCAGACGAATAGCAGGTTGCATAGAGCGAATAGCGATGGCCACCCGGAGGGATAGCCATTATGCCATTCATTAGCTAAGATTGCAACATTCCATGCTAGAATGAAGCACAATTAGTTTCGGACACTTCTGGAAGGACATCTTATGTTTGAAAATATCCACACCTCTCAAAATCCAACATATATACTCACAAAGATGGTGATACTGGATAAACAGAAGCTATGCCTAGCTTTAGTCGGCTTTGGAATGTGATAATGAGGCTGAAGATGAGCCTCCCCATGCCACTATACAAAGACACTGCTTGAAGGAGGATGAAGTTCGATTTGAACTTAGCCTTCAAGTGGGTGGTTGTTGAGTAATGGAGCATCGAGCGCGTCAGAGAAACACACAAAGGCTGGAGATTGATTGAAAGTCAATCAGACGAAGAACAAACACCAAGGAATCAAGAAGCCGAGCAATGTATTATCAAAAGAAAGTTTGGTGTTTCGTTGCAGCCGGGGATGTTCTACAACAGCATAAAATTGGGCTCCTGAGCCCGCCCAAGCGTCGGGTAGTTTGTCATATGAAGCTTGGACAGAAGCTTGGGCACCTGAGTGTACCCAAGCGCTCTGAAGAACTTAGAGAAAGCAAGAAGCTGGGGAGCGCCCAAGTGCTGAACTTGAAAAACGAATTGCAGCAGATAACAGGTTTGGTGCATAAGCTCGCCCAAGCCCCAAGCCCCAAGCCCCAAGCCCCCGTTTGTTTTTTCAGCCAGGGGAAGTAAGTCTGATGTCTTGGCCCAGGTGCTAAACGGAACATAAGTTATGCTGTGGTAATTTCCAGGCAGAAAATTGAGGGCTGTTTGGTCATTTTGGAGGGCTGATGGCCTGACATATTTAAGGCATCAAAGTGTGGAAAGAAATTGCCTAAAGGGTTTTGGCTGTTGGTATCCAAGGAGAGAAGCTCATCCCCTTGTGCCTGAAAGTTCTATTATGGCCTGCAGTTAGTATAGAAAATTTCTTCTTATTTCAGTGGATTATCATTCATGGTGGTCGCTTTGTGGTTTTCCCTATTTTTGGGTTTTTCATATAAATCGTTATATATCTGTGCTTGTTTTTTTGTGTGCTGTGTTAGCTTTGGATTTGTGTTTATGTGTTGCTGGAGCTGTTATTTGCTGTCATTTGTTCAGGATCCTCTTCAGACTGCTGCTAAAGGAAATTCAAAGTAGTGGTTATCCCTAATAATATGTCAAAGAAGGTACCTCTATTAACGAAAAAGCTTCCATGGCTCCACATGTTGTGGATCTTCTCAAGGAATTTCTTAGAGACCTCTCACTTAAGGATCTTTCGGATGGGTTTCCACTCCTACATGAGATTGAACACGCGATTGATGTTGTATTGGGTTCTCAACTTCCAACTTGCCACACTATCATTTTAATTATGTAGAGCAAGCTAAGCTCCAATGGCAGATGAATACTTTGCTCTATAAGGATTTGTGCACATGTGTTGTCTCTGTTTTCTTAACTCCCATAAAAGGTTGGCGTATGACAGAGGTGTTGATAATTGTGCCATCAATAAGATCACTATAAAGTGTAGGTTTCCCATCAAGCTAGATGATATGCTAGATCTGGTAGCCAAGTCCAACTTATTTTCCATGGTCGTTCTTGAAGTGGTTACTACCAAATTGGGATAAGATTAAAAGTTGAATTGGAAACCATGTTCAAAACATTGGATGGATTGTATGAGTGGTTGGTGATGCTATTTGGCTTATCCGACACACCCATCACTTTTATGCGCTTATGAGTATCAATTACGTACATTTTGGGAAAATTTTTTACATTATATTTTGATGATATTCTGATCTTTAGTGTAGATAAGAAAAGCATTATTTGAGTAACATGCGGCTAGTTCTTGAAAATCTTGGGGAGAAGCTTTTCGTTAATAAAAGGAAGTGTTTTATTTATGTAGATTGAGGTGATGTATCTAGGGTTCATTATTTTTGCTCAAGAAATTTAGCTAGATCCTTACAAGATTTAGGTTATTATTGGCTGGCCAACTCCTAAGATCCTTCACGACGTTAGGAGTTTTCATGATTTAGCTATATTTTATAAGATGTTTGTTATGAACTTTAGTTCAATAATGGCTCTTATAATTAATGTTCTTAAGAGAGAAAAGATTGAGTTATCCCCTAGTGCTAAAAGGGTCTGTGGCCAAACTAAGAAGATGATTACGTAGGTTATTTAACTTCTCCAAGGTGTTTGAAGTAGAGTGATGCTTCCAATATTGGGATTGAAGTTTTGTCCCAAGACAACCATCCAATTGCGTATTTTAGTGAGAAGCTTAACAAAGCAAAACAATGTTATTCCAATTATGACCACGAGTTTTATTTGATCATCCAATCACTGAAATATTGGAGGTATTACTTATTACATTGAGAATTCATTCTTCAATCAAACCACTATGCACTTAAATTCATAATATGCAAAACAATTTGAACCGTAAACATGATAATTGGGTAAAATTCTTATAGGACTATGTCTTTGTTCTCAAGCATGAGCTTGTTGCTAAGAATAAGCCCACAAATGCGTTGTTGAGGTAGGTTTGGTGACTACGTCACTCAAGAGTCGGATTCCTGACTTCCTTCACTTGAGAGATGAGTATGTTAGTTGCCTTGAACGTTACTTAATTTATACCAAGTTTAGAGAGAACATATTTTTATCTCACTTCACATATCATATTGTTGATGAATATCTCTTTTGAGGGCCATTACTTTGTATTCCACGCACCTCTCGTAGGAATTTTGCTTATCTAAAAGTTACATTCTGATGGTGTAGCATGTCACTTAGTAGAGATAAAATTATTCATCTTGTTGAGACCAAGTTTTAATGCCTTCGCTCAAGAGAGACATGAGCAAATTTTTCTCCTAATGTATATTGTGCTAGAAGGTCAAGGCTCAAAAGCAAAGGTATGAAAAATATGTTGTTTTAACTAATACTATACTGACCATGAAATATGTTGCGTGTGCATAGAGACAATGCCACTGAGGTGCATATAATCTTGGTAAATTATCTGTGTTTTTTGTGCTTTTGTTTCTTCTACTCGTGTGAGTGCTGTGAAGTGGCGTAGATAATTACTTCAAACATTGTGTGCATGCATAGCGGCAATGCCATCAGAGTGCATATAATCTTGGTAATTGTAATTTATTTGTGTTCTTTCCATTTGTTTATTTACTCCATGTTTCTTTCAAGTTTTTTATTGCAAGTCTTGTCATGTTTGATCTTAATTTCTGCTATCATTTCCCTCTAAAATCTTCATAAAAATTTTATAAAAATTACAACTTTGCCACATTATAAGAATATTAGGTACTTCTAAATGTGTAATTTAAGAAATTTTAATGAATGTGACCAATCTTCTACTAGTTCTAATTTCAAATTTTTTATTTGCAATAATAACTTGCTAAATTTGTGTCCCGCCAACAAATTTCAAGTTCCATGTTTGAATTTAAATTTAAATGAAAAATAGAATATAATAATTTGGCAATTATAATATTATTTGCCAAAAAGATTTTCTTTCAACATTTAAATTTATATTCAAAATTAGAATTTAAATTTAAGCAAAAAATTATAAAAAAATAGTATGGCAATAATTATGTGACTTGTCAGATATATTTCCCTAAAAAATTTAAAATTAAATTCAAAATATGAATTTAATTTTAAGCATAAAAATTTCAATGTAATATTATGTTTTTAATAATGAACCTGCACAAATGATCTTTCGAAAATTGAAATTTAAATATAAAATTTAAGTGAGAAATCTGCAATTTGTTATCTTGGCAATTAAAAAATTGATTATCAAGTTGATCTATTGTGAAAATTCTAGACGGTGTACGTGTTCGTACCATGTTGCTGTAGATTTCTTTCATTTTTGTGCATCAAAATTGTTTTCTTATTAAAGTGCTATAATGCAAGGTGATCCCTTTGTATATAAAGATTAAAAGGAATATGACTAAGAATCCCCTCTTTGAAGGTTTGTTTAAGAAATTTGAGAAATTAACTTTCTTATATTATTTCAAAAAATATTCTCTACAAATGAAGACATCTGTTCATACTAGATTCGACTAACCAAGTTCAATATAAGCAAAAGTCATTCACATCCAAGATGAACACGTCCATCGAAATGGAAAAGAATTGCAAAACCTGCAAATATAAGTTTACTGGCCATACATACAGTACAATGAAAGTTCATCAGAGGATGTATACTCCAGGGAACATTCAAGCAAACAAACACGAAGCTGGGATTGCATATGGTGTTACTTGTACTAAGCTGCATGTCAGAAAACATTGCGATGAATTCACATTTGTTGTTCTCAGCTTTTAAAGACCAAATTATCTATCGTAATGTTTTTATAATAGCCATTTATATTAATTGCTTAATATAACATAGAAGCTGAGAGGCATATAGGATACTCAGATTGTATTTGGGATAGCTTTCTAGCTACTGCACTATATTTAAAGCTCTCAGTTATTTGGTTTTTGTCATTTGGGGGAGTTTCTTGTTCGTTTCTTTAGGAAGAAGCATTTCAGAAAACAATTTTTAGAAAGCTGTTTTCAAAATGCGGCTTGGCTCTTTTCTGCTATTTAGCGTATGAAAATTACTGTTTGCCATTCGCTGTTGATGTTATGCAATGCAATATGACATCATAGCATTCAAACACTAACAATAGTAACTTTCTTTGCGGTAGCTTCACAGTATTTCCTCGGCAATAATATTCTTAGATAATTTCAGCTGTCCCTAATGGAGTCGTAGATGTATTTTTAGTTCATGATAACTTATTATCTTTTATTAAAACTAACTGTAGTACTTTCTTACCATTTCAACGCTGATTTCCTATGTCTAGCCTGTGCATTATTTGCTTTTCATTTTACATTGTATGCACATTCTTAATGGAATTCATGAAATGAGTTTCAAAAAGGCCTTGTGTCATGATTTACTTTTCATTTTTTTATTCTTGCTTAATAAACTTTCAGTATCTCAAGAAACCTTCACGTGCTTAATCACATGAGTCCATAAATATGGTCATTTTAATTTGTTAATTATAACTTGTCTCTGAAACTTATTAAAGATACTCTTACTCATTTGCAGATACGACAACAAAAGGATGCTCTTGGAAAATACTCCTCTCTCCTTCTTTCCAACTATATATCAATCTATTCTGGGTGTGGCCCCTATAAAGCAGGCATTAAAAGGTATGTACCAGCGAGAGAGTATAACATTAAGTGGAGTGTTTGCTTTGTCTCTCACTGTTCCAACTCGATGCCTTTAAATGTGACTGTTTTATAATTTTCTTCTGTCTGGCTCTTGCGCTACAGAGAGATAGACGAAGCAATAAGGCCAGGTGTATATTCATTGATAGATATATGCACACGTGCTGATCTTCAACAGCTTCACAACTTACTCAGTGGTTAGTGCTTAAAATTTAGAAGGAAAAAAAAACTATCAGTTAAATGAAAAAAATTGGAAATTTAATACCTTGCACACAATACTTCCAGAACTACTTACCTAATGCCCATGTTTTGATATTTACTTAATTGCCTGTTCTATTCTCATCAGTGCTCCTTATAATCATTTCAAGTAGTTTAAATATTGAAGAATATTAATTGGCAGCTTTATTAGTGTTAAAATTTGGGTGTTAAGATAAGTAAATATCTAAGATTTAGGTGTTACAATATAACAACAACAAAAGAAACAATTTATGCTCCGTTGATTTGCGAAACTTGCTTGCTTGCAGAGGGCCCCTGTAGGAGTACTCTTTCAATTTTGCTGCATGACTACCAACAAAATTTTCAATATGAAGGCAAAATATAATCCAAGGCCTCAAATATATGCTGTTGCTCTTTGCAAGCTCTAATTTCTCGTGTGCATGATTGAGATCAACGATGTTGAAAAAGTATAGTCTTGGTTATTACTTGCAATACAAGATGAATAACAAAGAAGATACTCTGCCACGTTAATCTGCTTTGACTGAATTCAGGTTTGTTAAAGTATTGTTTACTGTTGAAGCATACTGTGTAACTTTATTTTTCTTAATTTACCCATAAAAAATTCGTTTATATCATTTGTTGATCTATAGGATTTTTGCTCACCTTCATTTATTTTGTATATATATATATATTAATGAAATGTTGTATCTCATTTATTCTCCCCTTTTTTTTTTCTGAATTTATGTCTGTTCTTGAAGGTTTGAGCCGAACTCTTGTGGAAACTTAAATTGTATCTAGGGAGGGGACAGTTAAAGCTGCTTACATCTGATCATCATAACATTTGACCGGCGGTTTCTTGTTTTGTAAGTAAATTTATCAGCTTGGATTGATAGTTTCATTATTTGCTTTAGTAGTATTTAGGATTCCATATTTCATTGATAATTTTGTAAATATGGTAAATTTTGATAGGATATTTGTGTAATTCTCATATTTTATGAGATAAGAGTAGTTTTCTATATTTTTATTTATAAATAAAACTATCCCTGCTGTCTGGCATTGTTTTAAGTTTCAGTGACCATAGAATCGCTTGACATGAGCAAGTATTAGAGCTGAATTTTGGAGGACGAACCTCAATTGAAATTTATAAAAGCAATACTTATATTATCAAACCAAAAACATTTTATTTTTTATTGCTTAATTAAAATAAAGGCATAATATTTATTTTCTTGAATACCGGCACACTGGCGGCAGCTAAATAGAATTAGATAATTGATGCAGCACAATGAATAATTATCCTTATTCCTGTATTAGTTTTGATGTTATTCAATTTGTATAGATGTTATTTCATTCTCCTAATATGGAATTTAAAATTCAAAATATGATTTAAGATTTATTTAAGGCAGAATAGCTTATTTGGTTGTAGCATATTTTGATTATTTTATGAGTTAAAAAGGAAATTTATGAGATTAAAGTCTTTAACTCACCATCGGCCAATCTCATAGAGCTGCGGTTCAACACCACCAGAAGCCTGGCCATTCGCATAAGGTAGCAATTTGTATCGCCAGGAGAAATTTTTTGGAAGAATTTGAGCCTGCAACCCAATTGTTCATCAAATTAATAGAAGAAAATTACGAATATTCAGAAAACAAAAAAATGGCAGCATTATCATACACGCAAAATCTAGCAAACCATAACAAAAATGGGGATTCAGACTCAGCTTACTGAGCCAAATGAAAAAAGAGAGTAGGAAAACAACAGGAAAAAGATCAAAAGATCTTGCTCGATTTTGTGAGCACGGTATCGGATTACAAAGGAGCAATCTCCAAAGCTATGGACCATAGAATACCAGTAACATCATTGTCTTAGTTCATAACAGGGGATGTTAACTAGCCAAGAGAAAAAGATTGCAATTTGCTATGAATGTTGTTCCAACAGATCAAAGAATCATGCCTATTGCTGTGCCAGTAAAACACCAGTAAAACAATTAGAAAACACCCGTCTATTCCTTCCAAATCGAATGTATAGACAATTATACTGATGCATGAGAGCAGTTGTCGATTCTCCCATTTCTCCAAAACATTTACAAGTATGCAACAATGAGAAAGAATACACAAGTAAAGATTATATGATGCTGCGTTTTCCTTTCATTGCTGCATAATGAGCAATTTGGATTGCGTAATCCTTTTCTTCTCAAGTTTGTTCATAATTTTAAGCCTATTCTGTAAGCATTGCTGCACAAAATATGTAAATTAAACTTTGTATCCTTCATACCAAACGAAATCAGCTCAAGTAACAATAAACAAAGCACTGCATGCACAGAATTTATCAGTAGCAAAAGAAAGCTTTGCCTTAATATTATATGCGGCATTAAAGAGCAAAATTTCAACTGTAGTAACCACAGTTGAATTTCTATTAATGTAGAGCGTAGCTTTCTTACATCTTCAATAAATAGAGCTGTTAGAGCTTTGATCTCAAATGAACTCTTTACCGCATACCCAAAATACAGTGAGTGACTGAAGTGTCCAAATCGAAACAAGTTTGCATACATTTAAAAGAACTTAAGCATGTATAAATTCGAAAGTATGAGAGGGGCGGTAGTATTCTAATTACTTAGTCGCATTTTTTGTCTTGATTATTACTATTACAAAGGAACCAAGCAAAACATCTATTGATACTCTTAGTGAACAAGCTTGAATGTGAATTTATCTTTCCTCAACACAAACCGAGCATCTCTGCTTTCACCAACCACTATCCCCACCTCCTCCTCCGCCTTTGATGCAACTGCAGTTCCCTTCGACCAGTTTCCTCTGCCTATTCCATTAGGCTAAGGATGTAGGCATGTTGTGCTTTTTTTTTTTTTAGATGCTTTGTTTTTTGCTTTTAATTTTTCATATATTATATAATGGTGATAATGATTATCGTGATCATATTGATGATGATCATGATGATGATTGCAATATTAATCACAATGATGATGAAGAGGGTGGCGGCGGCAATGATGATGATGATGAAAATAAACATAAAAAATAAGAAAATTAAAAAATATGAAAGGAAAACAATAAAAAGAATAGATGAATGAATACGAAAAAGAGGACAAATGAGTAGATAAACTTTATAAATGAGCCATTTTAATAAATAAAATGAGATGAAAAATAATTAAGGGTAATAATGATAGTAATGATCTGGTGAATTTGAAAAGAAAAAAATTATTTCCTACTTAAAAAAATAACTTTGCAATTTATTCTTCTAAGCTATAAATAAATTATTTTTTTCTTTGTCTTGATATTTATGCAAGGTTTAGGAATTCATTTGAGAATTCTTATACTAAAGCTTTTGGATATGAAAATTTATATCCAAGAACTCCAAAGGCTACTAGATGGAGGGTTTGGAAGTTGTTTAGAGGATTATAAATACCTAAGATGCTTATGGTTTATGTGTCATGTTAGGCTTTATGTGTAGTGGCTAAGGCTAAGTGTTGTGAGGAAGAAGCTGTAAGAAGGGTTTGGAAAAGCTTGAGAGCTATTGAAGTGTGAGATATTTCTTTTGTTATCTTCTCGAGTCAGTGAAATTATTCGTGTTTTGATTATGGTTTGTCCATTCTCGAGATTTTTTACATAAAATCTATGTACTTGTGAATGTCGTGTTTTTCTCATATTTTGTTGTATCTGTCTTACTTAGGCTCTTAAATGTAGCAAGACCGAAGGAACTCTCAAAGCGTCCCCAACATTCTCGTCTGTGCTTGACGATGTGAACTCGATAGTGTGGTTGTCGTAAATGATGACATCAAATAATCATATAAATTAATCCTCCGCAAAATAGTCACTCTTGCTTTAAAATGCTCGGACGATGCCTATCCATAAATCTTATTGTATAGATTTTTATTTATAAGAATTTTCAACTACTATAAAAAATTGTCATATATGACCATGATCTTTCATCTCATATATTTTAGAGTAATTTTTACATTGTCTCATGAAAACATTTATGCATTTATTAAATAATTATGCATCTTAGAGGCATTTATGCATACATTTAAGAAACATTCATTTATCTTATAATCATCTATGCATAAATTAAAATATGAACATAGAATATTAATACGATGTGAAGCATAGAATTTAAAATAAACTTGTATAAATTGGCAATGAAAGTTCTTAATATCCTACTTGCCTCTATGTATTGACAACTACTTAAAGGAGTGGGGTACTCTCTAAATTAAGGAAAATCTATTTATTTTTTAAGGCAGGAATATACTATTCATTCTAAGGAGTTTATATATATATATACATCTTATATATTGCTAATAAATGATTTAATTTTAGATATACATCATTTAGTTAGTTAAGGAAGGTTTAAAATAATGTGAGTGGAGATTCAGAAAGACCTGTTAATACAAGTTTCATTTATAATAAGATTTTCTTTCATCAGTGAGGGAGAAAATTCCTTCAACATATTCATAAGCTTTGCATTTTCATTCTAAGGTAGATTGATCTATAACTTAGAGATGTTAAAAAGCAAACCTAATAGCAAATAAGAGCTTAAGAAGGAGATATAATGTGTAGTTTGTACCTTAAAATTTGATGAAGAAGAAAAGGAAGGATTTTATATTGTTAAAGCCTTCCAATGATTTTTCTGATTTGAATAGATATTCCTCAATCTCATGGGGTCTCTTCGAACTCAGTAGCAAGCTTAGAATTAAAGATGGCCAAAGGCTTCAATAGAGAGAGAGAGCGAGAGAGAGAGAGAGAGAGAGAGAGAGAGAGAGAGAGAGAGAGATGACATTTCTCAATAAAGACATCTAAACTTCAATTCAATGATCAAGGAAGCTCCTCTAAGATTGGGTAAATCCCAAGGAGAGATTTGGAGGCTTTGGGAGGGCTTAAATAGCTCAGAGGATTGGTTGAACATTGGTTGAGAGCAGGTTTGGGTTTTATAAAGCCATCCTCTACGATTTCAAGAATTAAACGATCTTATGCGCTGCCTATGTATGAGAAACACTCAGGCTTAATCTCGTGGTTAATGGTGGCTTAAAATTAACATATTTACAAAAACTTTGCATGTTTGTTTGATCTAAATTGAGCTAATTTAGGTCCTTAAGTTGCCTAATTAAGGTTTCATATTTTTGCTCGCAACAAGATGATTGAATTAACACTTTAAATGACCAGAATGATTGAGTAATGATAAAATCCCCAATTTAGTAGGTTTCTAGGGTTTCAACAGTTTTGAATGGGGAAGGAAGTGAATAATAACTGGTTGGCTAATGAGCCTAGGTTAGATATTGGGTTTAAATTCAATAGTGTGTTTGACTTTAATCGGAGCCATAAGATTGACATTCATTTTTGTATCGAATATGATGGTGTAGATTTACTCAGTAGTTTTGAATGAAGAGATTTGTTGAATGCAATTTGACGGTTCCATTAAGCTTTTTAAAATTTTTATAATCATTTTCGGGACACTGGATTTATATTAAGCGTATTGTTCCCTATCCAATGCTCGTATTATTTCACATGTTTATTACTATTTTTAATCATGAAAACTCCTACAATTACTAATTTGTATGATATTGTTTGGTAAGGTTTGATGATTGTTTGGGAAGTGAGAGGACATCATATTGTGTGTAGGTTTCGTAGGATGAATGTTTGAAGGCCTAAACGGAATTAGATTTGATCTTTAGCATTGACGCGAAGCACCATTTCGAATATTTTAGGCATATTCCAAAAATACTTCGTAAGATAAAAGTATACATCAATAAGAAGAAATGTTTGTTTATGTAGCATGAGGTAACTTTTCTAGGATTCATTATCTCGTCTTTAAAAGGATAAAGCTAGACCCATCCAAAATTCAATCAATTTTGAACTGACCAACCCATAAGAGTTTCCATAATGTGATGAGTTTTCATGGTTTATCGACCTTCTTTATAAGATTTGTGAGAAATTTTGGCACAATTATGAGCCTTATCATTGATATTTTGAAACAATATAAGTTGTGTTGAACTACAGGTGCTGAGAAAATTTTCAAAAACATTCAAGGAAGTCATGACTATATCTCTTGTGCTTAAGTTTCCTAACTTTAATAAGATATTTGAAGGGATTGGCATTATAGGAGTCCTTTCACAAGGTAATCACCTTGTTGTGTTCTTTAGTGAAAAACTTAATATGGCGAAGCACTATATTCTACGTATGATCGTAAATTTTATGCAATCATCCAGTCAGCAAAATATTGGAGGCATTATCTCTTACACAGAGTGTTTACCCGCCACACGGACCACTAAGCATTGAAATTCATTAATCAACTTAAAAATTTGAATCATAGGCATATCAAGTTGGTAGAATATATACAATATTATACTTTTGTCCTCAAGCACAAGCCTGGTGCTGAGAATAAACCCGTTGATGCATTATCTAAAGTAGATATGGGCTTTTATCATTGACTAGTAAGATATGTGACTTTGATCGCCTAAGGGATGACTATGTTGTTTGCCCCCATGACTCCATATGATGTGTTATCTCACCACTCTTCATATCACATTGTAGAATGTTACCTTTTTAGTGGTTTTTTGTTGTGCAATCCACATACCTCCTTGTGAATTTTTCTAATTAATAAGTTGCATTCTGGTGGCCTAGTAGGGCATTTAGAGAGTGATAAGACTATACATACTAAATTTTATTGGCCATTACTATAAAGCGATATAAGTATGCTACTTAATGCTTAACCTCAAAAAAGTCAAATTTCAAAAGCAAAGGCCATGAAAATATGTTGCTTTATCTGTGCTATATCCATGGATTTTGTTAAAACTTCCCAGGACTACTCTACATGCCACAATAATAACATTTATGTAGTGGTCGATCGGCTTTCCAAAATAGCCCGCTTTATCCCATCTTTAAAAACAAAGATGCCTCCCACATAGCTAGATTATTCAATAGAGAAATAGTTAAGCACCATGTGTTACCTATTACTAATCATGTCTGATAGGGATGTAAAGTTTGTCTCATATTTATGGAAGACCTTATGATGTATTTGGGTACTTTTCTAGAATTCTTTTCTACATTCCATTTACAACATATGGACAAACTAAGGTTGTTAATAGAACTTCAAGAAATCCATTAAAAAGTCTTGTGGTTGATAATTTGGGTTCTTGAAATCTTTACGTGCCAACTATTGAATTTGCTTATAATTACATTGTCTCTATGACAACTAAGCAGACACCATTTGAGATTGTTTATGAGTTTAATCCAAAAATACAGGTAGATCTTCTTAGCTCACTTAGCCATGCTTATTCAGGCGTTGCATTTTCACAAAATACATCACGAAAAAAATATATGCAACTAAGACTAATACTGCTAGATAAAGTAGAACATTTAATATACGTGATTTTATGGTTATTCGCATTCGCCCTGAGCATTTTTCCACTACAAAATACAAGACACTTAGAGCGACTTAACCATTTAAGATACTTGTGAAGATCGGGTCGAATGCATATTTTATTGATTTGCCATCAGATATGTTAATTAGTCATTAATTTAATATTGGTGATATAATTCCATATACTAATGAACTCATGATCTACTTTTGAGGAGCCAAACAGTAAATCATTAAATGATATCTTAAAATCTCTTTCTTTGACATTGATGATATAAATTTTGATGAGGTAATCACATGTGAACATGGAGAACACAGGTTTTTGATGAGATGGAGATATAAGCCACATTCACAATATTCTTCGCTGACTTATAAGGAGCTATAGAAGCTTCCACTGATGTAACGACCCGCGTCGTTACAAATTCCATCAAGACTAAATAAGTCGCTAAATGACATTGCCGCTTTGCCAAAAATACTCCCCAAGGATAAAGGAACAAAAATATCACTATAAAAATATTTGTACTATTTTATTTTCAATAAATAAATGAGAAAAAAAAATGATCTCGAATAACCAAAATTTTGATATTTTGAATTCCTTACCCCTAAATTAACTAGGGATGAAAGTTTCATAATATTTGGACACAAAATAGAGGAAAAATACGCAATATACAAACAGAATAAATCAAATTAATTGATTTGTTAAACTTTAATTAAATTTTTATCACAAACAGAATAAATCAAATTAATTGATTTATTAAACTTTAATTAAATTTTTATCAGGCAGAAGATCCATGGCAGGAGCTTGAATACGGAACACCATTTGACACCTTCACGACCGTTGGATTAACCAATCCAACAACTCGGATTCGCCCAAAACCAGACCTCGAGAATCCCGTGTGGTGAGCAAACACGGTTCAATGGAATGGCTTGATCTGAACACGTATGAAGCCTTGTATGAAAGAAAATGTAGTACTCCATTAGCATGGTCAAAAATAAATAGTATTCAATTTTATGGATCAGATTTAGAGGAAGAAACAAACAGAAAAGTGCAATTGATCTAACAGAGAATTAAAGCAGCGCAAGATCGCCAGAGTAAATCATGATGCCCATCATCATCCTCTGGATTTCAATGTTGGAGGTTTTGCTTATCTCAAAGTTAGTTCTATGAAAGGAGTATTCAGTTTTGGTGCTTTTGGGAAGAAGCTCAATCCTTGCTATGTCGAACCTTTTGAAGTATTATAAAAGATAGGCTGTGCGGCCTATAGATTGAAGCTTTCGAAGTATTTCTCTACAGTTCACAATGTGTTTCATATTTAATCGCTGCGGAGATGTCTTCATGATCCATCTCACTTAGTTCAACTTCCAGTAGTATCTCTCGGGCCGAATCTTTCTTATGCGGATGAGCCTATCAAGATCTTAGCTCGTGATCAAAAGCAGTTGAGAAATCGCTCCATCCATATAGTGAAGGTCCAATGGAGAAATTGTTCTCTTGAAGAATCCACTTGGGAAAAGGAGGTCGATATACAACGAAAGTATCCAAGTTTCTTTGAAATTATAAGTATCCTTTAAAATTTTAAAACTCTATTCCGAAATTTTTGCATTTTCTTTTCCCTTCTTAGGATGATGTCGAAGACGACATTGTTCTTAAGTGAGGGAGTCTGTAACAACACTAGGTTATTACTTAACTAATTATAAGCCTAATCATGCTCAAGTTATAGTTCCATTGCATTCAATAGGTCATTATAAGCTAATCTTAAAAATTTAGGGTCAATCGAACTCTTTAGGTTGAATGAGCATTTTGGTTCAATTAGGTACCCTAATTAATAGCTAAAATATTTCAATATCTGATTCAAAATCTTATTGCATTTTTGAATTCTTCACCCCAAATTAGTAAGGGTACAAGTTTGGAAATTCTTAGAGGTTATTTAGGTTATCATTGAATTTAAATTAGATTGAGAAAATTACATAAAGGGGTTCCTAACATTTTGAATTTGCATTTATGCCCATAACTGAATAACCCGTTTGGGATCCGCTGTGCGGACTGCGGGCGATCCGCTGTGAAGCTTGGATCACGTGACAGCGGAGTACCGCTCCATCTCACTGTCCCTCCTGCTAATCTTACTATTGGGATTTAGATCTGTAGAGCCACGAATCTACTGTTTGATCCACCCGTGGATCCTACGGCCTGGATCTCTCCCGCGATCGGCCGTTAGGATCCAATGGATCTGAGCCATAGCACCATCTGATCCATAGATCAGATGACATTCGAGGCACCCACAACTGCGGATCTTCATCCCCACTTTGCCTGCGCTCCCGATAAGGAAAATTCATCATACCCAACTGCATACCTTGTCCTCGGTGATCCAAATGATCCAGCTGGTTGCGTAAGCGATCACCTAGATTAATCGAACCCACAACAATTATTTTTGGGATCTACCTTAGCCCTGATAAATCAAATTGATCGATTAGGCTACGATTTGTTCAGAGAGCTGGATTCGAGTAATGACCCAGTGGTAGACTGCATCCTAGACCTTACCACCAGGGGGGTCCAATCTGTCTCACCACTCTGAAGGTGTAAGGATCAAATGTGGCGCCCCGCTCCCTAAGTTCACAATCATTAAGCTAAGGAGCGAAGGGTCACTTGTGCAAATCCTCCTCTTATCATTGGATTTGGTAAGATCCACAATCCTCTAATAAGGAGAGGACGCTCACAGAACATCTGAGGGGATCAGTCACTAAATCTGACATACAAGCAGAGTGCGGAAGCTAAATAAAGTAAATAGTATATCCATTTGCCATGCATCACATAAGAAATATTAATAAGATAGCTCAGAAAATAATAAAGTGTATAAAGTAAATCACAGTCACAGTACCTGTATTATTACAATATTTAAATAGTTTAAAAGACTGAAAGATAAATCACTCGTCCTCACAAGCGGTTAAAAGCAACTAAGCAATATCCGGCTCTCCTGACTGAAGCTCCTCCTCTAAGTAAGGCACCTCTGCTTCAGCACCTAACTCTTCAAACTTATCTGAATCTGACATTATCGATTTCATAATGCCAGGGGCCCAGCCAATAAGAAAAAATCTTGTTAGACAATTATCTAAGTACATTTTAGGCTGAATATTTTACATGTGTTATTAATGTCACTATTTTTATACTTAAACATAACAAAAAGTAACTAAGCAGTAGGAGCAGTAAGCGTAATAAGAAATAGGGAAAGTTATAAATATAACATTTATAACTAAACAACAAATGAGACAAAAGCACACATCAACAACTAAGCAAGGAGTGGGCATATACATGTATAGTACAGTAAGTAAAAGTATTGAAAGTAAAGTCTAACCCTAAACATGCTGATGATCATATGACATATGCAAATTAAATGACAGAAATTTGAACATGGTACATATAGTAAGCAGCAAAGTCTAGCATCCTATAAATATATACAAGTGAGCAGGAAAGTAAAGAAACATATCAAACTGAAATATGCATCAAAATACAGTACACAGTAAGCTAAAACTGAAACAGGTATGTAAAGACTGCCATATCAGAAAGTTGGCCATCAAGCCGGTGAATCCCGAAAGCCTTTCTGGGCTTGGGCAGACAGAAACCCCCATAGCCTTTCTGGGCTATGGTAGACAAAATCTAGCAGCATAACTAAGGAGGTAGTAAATACAAATGCAGAATCTTTTAGTTATTTTATTTCTGTGGACACATCAAGAAACAGCTGAGGAGTCAAGCACGTCTGCAAGATTATATGGGTTCCAAGCTTAACACACACTCCTCAATGAGTAATGTTAAGCATCCTTATTACTCCTTACCCCTGTCCATTAGGATAAATGTGCACCCGAATCTACTAAATATACTGAACCCAAAGGCAACTGTTATCCTAATTATTCTAAATTTTCGTTTCATGCACAAAATTCTCTTATATGATATGAATAAGGAATAGAAGCATAAAATACAAAGAATGCGTAGCAACAAAGATTAATCAAGTAAGTAAGGGACTCTTCTATACATGGTGACACTGTTGTTGTCTAATTAAACCATTCTAACTATTCTAAGTTACACAAGTTTAGGATCTTCAATTCTTACTATCAAGTATAACTTAGAAGTACGACATTATAAGTTAAAATGATTAGAACTGATCAGGTTCTAATTTAATTCAATAAAATATGACTACAAGTACAATCAATGAATCATATGTCTTAATTTAATGAGTTTAGACGTCCTATCTAAGATCTGATCAAGATATACTAGACTATACATTATGGATTAAACACCATAAGATTGTGCTTAATCATATAATCCAAAAAGGTTAAGACATAAGATCTAGGTTTCAGTCTAAAAATGATCTATTGATCAAGGTAGATCCTATTAAGCAAATCAAACTTAATAGGATGAATCTCCTTATCCTAAATCTTGGGTTAAAAGATAAAATAATCAAAATAAGTTATAAAATTTTTATGAACTAATAAAAATAAGGATTCATTCATTGGATAACCCACTTATCCCATAAATGAAATCTAACCTATGAGCTAGTCCTAGTCTCAAGAATAGTCTTAATGTGAGGTGAAAAGATCATAAGAAAAGACTTAGAAAATTTTTGGGAAAAATTTACTGAATAGACATAATGGCTGATTTTTCTTGCTTAAAAGATTCTAATATAGTTCTAATACTAGTTTGGATAATTTAAAACACAGATTAGAGGTTAAGGACACTTAACCTAAATTTTGGGCAAAATGATTATTTTGCCCCTACTTAAGGGTCCAAAAAATTACTTTTTGATTTAGGGCTCCAAATTGGAATTTCTTGGTACCAAATGATTTCTTATTGTCTAACATGAAGATAGACAGTAAGTACGCTCAATTTGGATAAGAATTGGGTTATATATGTCAAAACTAAAGTTTTTGACCTAAGGGGTATTTTGATAAGTTGCACTTAATGGAATCTAAATTTTTACACAGTTTACTATTGGTTGTTGTTCAAGGACTCCATAAAGTCTAAGAATACTAAACTCTGAGGTATAATGAATTATTTATAACCAATTGAATTTCTAAGGAAAAATTTAGAAATTTTCTAAGTTAAGAGGGGTCAAGAAGCTCTAACTCTTTCATTTGGTGTCCACATTGAGCAAATTCAGAGGCTATAGCTTCCCTATATCATACTGAGCATTTTGACTAGTAGTAGACCTAAATTGGACCTCAATTGGCTATGCTATGACCTAATTATGATTAGGGGTATTTTGGTCATTTCTGATTTTTCTAGGGTTCAAAACCAAAATATATATTTTTTATATTATTGTAGGCACTGAAATTCTAAGCTATCTTGCAAGTTAAATTTTTGAATTTGGAGTCCGAATGACAAAGTTATGATCAATTAAATTTTCTGGCCGCTGTGGCGCGCTATAGCACGCTGCAGCGGCCAAAATCGCATTTTTAAGCGCTAGGGTGCACTATAGCAGTCCCTATACGAAATGGGGGCGCTGGAGCGCGCTGTAGCGTGCAAAAATGCAATATTCGATGTTATGGCGCGCTATAGTGGACCTGAATTCGAAACTTGGGGCGTTGCAGCTCGTTGTAGCGCATTGCAGCGGATTTTGCGCTGCAGCGCGTTGTAGCGGACCCAAATTCGTAACTCTGGGCATTACAGCGCGCTGTAGTGTCAGACGGTAATTTTACCTGAGCGTAAACAGCGATGGGTCAACTTTCGGGCTTGATTACTCTCAACCTAGAGCACTTCACGTGCGGTGCCATATATCAATGGAAAGATCTTTTCGATACATTTCCATCGACACCAAAATTAGCACAAATGGAGCATCATAACTATACGAATGTAGATAAAGGACAGGGTATACAGAACGCAAGAAAAATAGAGCATTAAATTTAATCTATTGGAGAGCTGTAATGGCTTGCATACTTAAACATGGATGTCTAGAGATGTATTCAAGCATTTTAACTATATGAAGAAGATAAAAGAGAGGGGTAAAGGAGTACCTTAGTCCTTGCAAGAAGAGGAAGAAGAGGGAACCTTTGCTTTCTTCAAGGACTTTGGAGGAAGAGAGCTCCTTCTCCAGCACAAGGGATCAATGGATGGGAAGATGAGAAAGTTTCAGCAAGCCCAAGAGAAGAGGCTGAGATTCATTCTTAAAGGAGAGGAAGGAGATGGAGGCTCATCATGAGCTAGGGAGCTAAGGGAGCCATCATGGTCTTAGGGGCATTGAGGCATGGCTAAGAGGAGGGGATGGGATGGGCAGCTGAAAATGTAAGAGGAGCTGACAGGATGTATTAGAAAATTAGGGGGAAATTGTAATTTATGGATTGAGTAATTGCTTATTTATTTTCCTTATTTATTTAAAAATTCAGATTTTTGAAATGTGCTCCGAAAAATCCCAAAAATTCACCCCTAGCTAATTTGGGGGTGAGGAATCCAACAGCAAAGTCAAAATTTGATTCTGACGACTATTTAATTATTCTATTTTTTGGTGTATTTAATTATATTAAAATATTCGTGAAAATCCGACAACTTCCAAACGCGTCCAAAACATCACCCCTTGCTAATTTGGGGGTGATAAACGCAATGACGAAGTTGGATTTTAATGTTGAGGTCAAAATAAATATCTCAATTTTCTTAATTAATTAATATTCCAAAATAATCGATTGAGCTCCGAATTGCTCCAAACCATCAGGGTTTGGCTCTAATGGCTAGATGAGCTTAATGGAATGATAACTACAATACAATTATACTAAAATTAAACTGAGTAATAACCTTAGGTTGTTACAAACTCCCCCACTTAAAAATGATGTCATTCTCGATATCACTCAAGTGGAAATAATAAAGTGTGAATGGTTTGGGATAAAGCAGAAACAAGAGGAATGAGAAAGTGCTAGGGTTTATTATTTAGACCCCAACACAAAATGGTTTAAGATTGGAACTTATTAATCGTACTTCTCAGACAAGGTTATGGAATGCTAACTAACTTAGTCAAAATCATCACTTAGCAGAGATAGCAATGAAGGAGGAAGGAGCTAACATCCAATCAGGTTGAATGTAACTTTCAGGGATTACAGATCACTTACTAAGTCATAATATATGACTTAGCACTATAGGGTTTGATTAGACTTAGCGGGAGACATTACATATTAAGCACAGGATAATCTAAGGATCAGTGACCCTTGTGGTTCTATAAGTGATATTCATCACTTAAGGGCTTAAGCAAGGATAGTTAAGTCATTATAAGACTTACCCAGAATTAAAAAAATGCTAGGATTCTATTAGAATCCAAGGATTTGGCAGCAAAGAACTAGAGCTCATTGACTACTTACTTTAATGGAGTATAGGATTTAGAAGCTGGCTAAAGGGCCACTTATTATGTTAAGCCTAATAAGGAAGTCCAAAGAGTTCCTATTAACTCCTACTAGGAAAATAGGGTTGAGATGAACTAATCATATGAATTAGCCCATATTGAATTTGAACTAATAAGAGGCATTCACCTCTTACTACGGGTTTTATTCAGGCAAATAGGATCGATATCCAATTAGGATACTTAGCCTTAAGGTTAAGAAGAATTTAGAATATTAAGTCACACATGCTGACTTAACACCAAGGATCCAAGGGTTTGCCAGAAAGCATAACACAAGTCATGACCCATGGCTTAGTTAAGGCAAGGGGCTCACTCATTCATAAGAATAAGTGCTAGGAAGCATAGCAGGGATCTATGTTTCAACTATAAGTCATAATCTATGACTTAGGCTTAAGCATATAGAGCAAATGTTAATATCTAAGTCACATATGTGGCTCAGATCATTAAGGACTTATAGGTTAAAATTATCCTAGTCTGAAGGAGAGCTCATTCCAGGGGAATGAACAATAAATGCTTGAGTCACATCATGACTTGGGCATTTATTGAGGGTTGGGCTTAGGCTGCTTGGGAAGGAGAATTTTTCATTCTATGGGAATGAAATCTTTCACAACCCAACTACTATAATTAAGCGACAGTTATCACTTAAGGAAGTTTATGCTAAAGAGGAGGGAATAACCATCCGATTAGGGTGGACAAAGGAAGATACTAGATCATCTCATTAAGTCATCATAAGTGACTCAATTAAGAAGGGTCCTTAAGGGTATCTAAGAATTCTAATCGCCAAAATTAGAATTCAATTGCTTGACAACTCTAAGAGAGGTTAGATTTTCAAAGAACTAATATTTTTTGACTTAGAAATGATTATATAACTAAAGCTAGCTAATACCCCACCATTAGACTAAGTCTAATGAGGCAGGCTTTACTACACTTATGAGTTTGCAAACATAGGTTAGAATAATCTAAGCATGATGTATCCCCTCACTAGGGAGGACTAGCCCTGAGGTTAATTCATTATAAGGCTTCTACCCTTAGCAGGGTGCTCAACCTTACCTTGTGAATAATATTAAGATAGAGAGGGTGATCACCCAGCTTGGATAATTAACCTTAAAGGAGAGGGAAGTACAATACATCGAGTCACAAAAATACGACTCAATATTGAAAGAATGAATTTGACTCACATTGAATCAAGATGTTGGGTTTCTCATCCTATTAGGATGATGTAATAGAATACAATTTATATGGCTATTATCAAGTCATAAACTATGAATTGATCTGTTAAGGTTCTATGGTGACAATTCACCACTCCAAAAAGATTTGGAGACACTCACCCCAATGGAGTAATGGGTTGGGGGCCTAAGAGAATGCTAAACTATCATTTTAAGTCATAATTATGACTTGCCTAATAATAGACTCGATAGTTCAATTAACTGAAGGAGTGACAGGTTATTTTCTCAAATAGGGTAGGTCACCACTCAGAAGAGGGACTATTATTATAAGTCACAAAAGTATAACATAGAACCTAAGGTTTGATTAGCTAAGCTAGAAATAAGTAATTGTCCAATCAACACTATGACATCCTAATATAGTATTAGATTTATAAGTAAGATTAAAGGATGATTAAGAATAAGAATTAATAATGAAGTGATGATAAAACTTAAATGATGAAAATGATTAGGTGATTGAATATGTGTACCTGAAACAACAGCGTTGCCTCTGGCCACACCTAGTGGTGCAAGGGTGTAGGCTCTTGCAGGCCCATTGTTGTGTCTCTGTATTTGTGGAGGCCTAGCCAAAACGGGTCAAGGTGTGTTGGACGGTTTCCTCTTTCGATTCGATGCTGCAATCTGAGGGTGCTTGGAACGGTCGACGCAAGCACCATCGATGGTCTTATCGTACATGCAATGTTGGAAGCTGTAACCCTGTCGGCCACAAGTATAATAGCGTCTCATGCCATGGTAACACCTTCCATTAGGATGGGGTTTTGTACAACCGTTGTATGGATCATTTAGTGGGGTTGTTGATGATAGAGGAGGATTCTGATTGGCAAGTGCCACCATTACTCTCTCCATTCCCTCGAAGATCTTGGCCTGAGTGTTGATCAAGATCCTTATTGTCTCCAACAGCGTGGTGGCCTTAGTTGAGGAGCTGTTAAAGACCGCAGAAGAGGGGGATGACCAAGGATTCATAGTCTAATATGAGTTGTAGAAGTGACAAGTTGTCAGGATCTAAGAAGAATTAAATAAGATTGATTTCACTTTATTGATCATAAAGTGATTGGCAAAAAAGATACAGTAAGTAGCCATTTACTAGAATACTTTATTAAATATAGTCTGTTAATGGTGCGATGAAAGTTAATGTAGGTGTTATCACATGATTCTTTTCTTCATAATACATTCCGTCGGGTTTCTACCTCAACTCGTGGGAGGGAAGGCTTGGTGAACTAGAAGTTATAGATACTAGTAGTGACTTGATACAATGGATGGTCTCCCAATCTAGTGCTTTCACTTCAGCCTACTATCTACTAATACTCTAATATTCTAACCAGTTTCAATATTATTAGCCTTAATGATTCTTAAAAGTAGGTTGCGCTGTTAATTATTCATAAGGAGACAAAATTTAGAAAGTGGAAGGTAACTATTTAAAAGTGTTTTAAGACTTATTTATTGAATTAAAAATATTATATGGATTCATATGTCTTAGTATGAAAGTTGAGTCATAATATCTTAAGTTCTTGATCTTGTAAATCTTATGAAGGTTTAATTTAGATTAGTTAGCTACATACTTAAGTTTGATTCTACAAGTTCTACAAATGTTTAATTCAGAGTAATTAGTCACTCATTCATCCTAAGTTCCTACTTACTTAAGTTCTATCACTGTGACAATGTTTTTTATTTCTATACTCTTATTATTTTGAGCTCATGATCATGGTGCTTGGATGTAACTCTGGTATTTAGTTAGTGACTGATTGGCAGAAGAATCATCCATTAGGTAGAGTGGAATACAATTTCCAATCTGACACCTTATGGAATTCTCTGATACCAACTGTGGTGCCCCACTCCCTAAGCCCACAATCATTAAGTTAAGGAGCGGAGGGTCACTTGTGCAAATCCTCCTCTTATCATTGGATTTGGTAAGATTCACAATCCATTAATAAGGGGAGGACGTGCACAGAACATCTGAGGGGATCAGTCACTAAATCTGATATACAAGTAGAGTGCGGAAGCTAAATGAAGTAAATAGTACATCCATTCACCATGCATCACATAAGAAACATTAATAAGATAGCTCAGAAAATAATAAAGTGCATAAAGTAAATCACAGTCACAGTACCTGTATTATTACAACATTTAAATAGTTTAAGAGACTGAAAGATAAATCACTCGTCCTCACAAGCGGCGAAAAGAAACTAAGCAATATCCAGCTCTCCTAGCTGAAGCTCCTCCTCTAAGTAAGGCACATATGCTTCAGCACCTAGCTCTTTAAACCTATATGAATCTGACATTATCAGTTTCATAATGCCAAGGCCCCAGCCAATAAAAGAAAATCTTATTAGACAATTGTCTAAGTACATTTTAGGCTGAATATTTAATATGTGTTATTAATGTCACCATTTTTATACTTAAACACAACAAAAAGTAACTAAGCAGTAGGATCAATAAGCATAATAAGAAATAGGGATAGTTATAAATATAATATTTATAACTAAATGACAAATGAGGCAAAATCACACCTCAACAACTAAGCAAGGAGTGGGCATATACATATATAGTACAGTAAGTAAGAGTATTAAAAGTAAAGTCTAACCCTAAACATGCTGATGATTGTATGACATATGCAAATTAAATGACAGAAATATGAACATGGTACATATAGTAAGCAGTAAAGCCTATCATCTTATAAATATGTACAAGTGAGCAGGAAAGAAAAGAAATATAGCAAACTGAAATATGCATCAAAATACAGTACATAGTAAGCTAAAACTGAAACAGGTATGTAAAGACTGTCATATTAGAAAGTTGGCCATCGGGCTGGTGAAATCTCCAAAGCCTTTCTGGAATGGGCAGCCAGAAACCCCCATAGCCTTTCTGGGCTAGGGTAGAAAGAACCCAACAATAGAACTGAGGAGGCAGAAAATACAAATGCAGAATCTTTTAGTTATTTTACTTTGTTTCTGTGGACATGTCCAAAAATAGCTGAGGAGTCAAGCACGTCTGCAAGACTATATGAGTTCCAAGCTTAACACACACTCATCAATGAGTAATGTTAAGCATCCTTATTATTCCTTATCCCTATCCATTGGGGTAAATGTGCATCCGAATCTACTAAATATACTGAACCCAAAGGCATCTATTATCCTAATTATTCTAAGTTTTCATTTCGTGCACAAAGTTCTCTTATATGATATGAACAAGGAATTTAAGCATAAAATACAAGAAATGCGTAGCAACAAAGATTAATCAAGTAAGCAAGGGACTCTTTTATACATGGTGACACCGTTGTTATCTAATTAAACCATTATAACTATTCTAAGTTAGACAAGTTCAGGATCTCCAATTCTTACTATCGAGTGTAACTTAGAAGTACGACCTTATAAGTTAAAAGGATTAGAACTGATCAGGTTCTAATCTAATTCAATCAAACATGACTACAAGTTCAATCAATGAACCATACGTCCTAATTTAATGAGTTTAGACGTCCTATCTAAGATCTGATCAAGATTTACTAGACTATATATTATGGATTAAACACCACGAGATTGGACTTAATCATATAATCCAAAAAGGTTAAGATACAAGATCTAGGTTTTAGTCTAAAAATGATCTATTGATTAAGGTAGATCCTATTAAGCAAATCAAACTTAATAGGATGAATCTCTTTATCCTAAATCTAGGGTTAAAAGATAAGATAATTAAAATAAGTTGTAAAATTTCTAAAAACTAATAAAAATAAGGATTCATTCATTGGATAACCCACTAATCCCATAAATGAAATTTTACCTATGAGCTAGTCCTAGTCTCAAGAATAGTCCTAATGTGAGGTGAAAAGATCTTAAAAAAAGACTTAGAAAAGTTTTGGGGAAAATTTACTGAATTGACATAATGGCTGATTTTTCTCGCTTAAAAGATTCTAATACAGTTCTTATACTAGTTTTGGTGATTTAAAACACAGATTAGAGGTTAAGGGCACTTAACCTAAATTTTGGGCAAAATGAATATTTTGCCCATACTTAAGGGTCCAAAAAATTACTTTTTGATTTAGGGCTCCAAATTGGAATTTCTTAGTACTAAATAATTCCTTATTGTCTAACATGAAAATAGATAGTAAGTACGCTCAATTTGGATAAGAAATGTGTTATATAGGTCCAAACTAAAGTTTTTGACCTAAGGGATATTTTGATAAGTTGCACTTAATGGAATCAAAAATTTTACACAGTTTACTGTTGGTTGTTGTTCAAGGACTCCATAGAGTCTAAGAACATTAAACTCTGAGGTATAATGAATGATTTATAGCCAATTGAATTTCTAAGGGAAAATTTAGAAATTTTCTAAGTTAAGAGGGGTCAAGAAGCTCTAACTCTTTCATTTGCTATCCAAATTGAGCAAACTCAGTGGCTGGCTATAGCTTCCCTGTATCACACTGAGCATTTTGACTACTAGTAGACCTAAATTAGACCTCAATTGGCCAATTTATGACCTAATTATGATTAGGAGTATTTTGGTCATTTCTAATTTTTCTAGGGTTCAAAACCAAAATATTATTTTTATATTATTGTAGGCACTACAATTCTAAACTATCTAGTACTTTAAATTTTTGAATTTGGAGTCTGGATGACAAAGTTATGATCAATTAAATTTTCTAGCCGATGTGGCGCGCTATAGCGCGCTGTAGCAGCCAAAAATGGCATTTCTAAGCGCTAGGGTGCGCTGTAGCAGTCCCTATACGAAATGGGGGCGCTGAAGCATGCTGTAGTGGGCAAAAATGCAATATTCGGCGCTATGGCGCGCTATAGCGGACCCGGATTCGAAACTTGGGCACTGCAGCGCGCTGCAGCAGATTTTACGCTGCAGCGCGCTGGAGCGAACCCAAATTCGCAACTCTAGGTGCTGCAGTACGCTATAGCGTCAGACGGTGATTTTGCCTGAGCATAAACAGCAATGAGTCAACTTTCAAGCTTGATTATTCTCAACCTAGAGCACTTCACGTGCGGTGCTATATATCGATGGAAAGGTCTTTCCGATACCTTTCCATCGACACCAAAATCGGCACAAATGGAGCATCGTAACTATATGAAAAATGTGGATAAAGGACAGGATATACAGAACGCAAGAAAAACAGAGCATTAAATTTAATCTATTGGAGAGCTGTAATGGCTTGCATACTTAAACATGGATGTCTATAGATGTATTCAAGCATTTTAGCTATATGAAGAAGACAAAAGAGAGGGGTAAAGGGGTACCTTAGTCCTTGCAAGAAGAGGAAGAAGAGGGAACCTTTGCTTTCTTCAAGGACTTTGGAGGAAGTGATCTCCTTCTCCAGCACAAGGGATCAATGGAGGGGAAGATGAGAAAGTTTTAGAAAGCTCAAGAGAAGAGGCTGAGATTCCTTCTTAAAGGAGAGGAGGGAGATGGAGGCTCATCATGAGCTAGGGAGCTAAGGGAGCCATCATGGTCTTAGGGGCATTGAGGCATGGCTAAGAGGAATGGGATGGGATGGGCAGCCGAAAATGTATGAGGAGCTGATAGGATGGATTAGAAAATTAGGGGGAAATTGCAATTTAGGGATCAAGTAATTGCTTATTTATTTCCCTTAATTATTTAAAAATTCAGATTTTTGAAATGTGCTTCGAAAAATCCCAAAAATTCACCCCTAGCTAATTTGGGGGTGAGGAATCCAACGACAAAGTCAAAATTCGATTTTAACGACTATTTAATTATTCTATTTTTTAGTGCATTTATTTATATAAAAATATTCGCAAAAATCCGACGACTTCCAAACACGTGCAAAACATCGCCCCTAGCTAATTTCAGGGTGACGAACTGTAACAACCCAAGTTGTTACTTTAGATAATTAGGATTAATCTTAAGTCTTAAACACAATTAAAATGTGCTAAGTAGGTCAATGAAGTCAACCTCCTAAACCTAGCCATAATCAGGAGTCAATTTGAATTAAATCCTGATTTCTAGAAATCTAGAAACCCTAGAAATTGACCTATTTAAATTAACCTCCGATCGAAAAATGAACACCACCATTGCGTTCCTTGACCCCAAATTAGCTTGGGGTGAAGTTTTCATATCAATCGGAAGTCGTCAAATTTCGACGAATATTTTAATAATAAAAATACCACGGAAATCTGACTGCGTCATTGAATTCCTTGACTCAAATTAGCTTGGGGTGAAGTTTTTGTGGCAATCGGAAGTCGTCGAAATTTCGACGAATATTTTAATAATAAAAATATCACGGAAATCGAGGTATCAAATACTCGTCGGATCGAAAATCCGACTGCGTCATTGGATTCCTTGACCCCAATTTAGCTAGGAAAAACATGAATTTAATTAATTATTAATTAATTAATTAACGGCGCCGTACGACGCAGTTAACTTAAGTTAACGGCGCCGTCAGATCGGACGGATCCATCCGGACCGTCCGATCGCGCGTGGATCCAACGGCCCTCGGCCGCGATCCGCGTCACGCAGTCTGGAGCGATCCGGACCGTCCGCGATCGCACAGATCCGACGGTCCGGAGGCGTCTTCCTCGCCCTCTCAGCCCGCGTGACATGCGGCGGCCCGTCGCATTTTCTGGCCAATCCGGCCGCATCCAGACCTCGGTGAGGTCGCCGTCCGGTCTATAAGACCTCGGCCTACCCCTAGGCTCCGAGTTTACACCGATCGGAGCCTGGATCGAGCCGGAATCAAGCCCCAAAGTCAGCCCTATTTTTCCACTGAAACCTTCGCCGATTCGAACTTCAGGTACCCCGATCTCCCTCGTTTACCGTTCGATCATTGCAATAATTGTAGGATATGTAGTTTAGGATGTCATTTACACATCCACCGTTCCGATCGGGCTCAAACCAACCCGATCGGGCGCACCAGGCCCGCGAATGAGTCGGGGTTCGGTCCGGGTCCGCGTCAGCGCGGGTGGGGCCCACCCAGCCACGTGGCCACCTACGGGCCCGCCACGTGTCATGTGGGGGCCCACACGCCGAGCTGTTTAACTTCGGCTTCGGCCGTGGGGCCCACACGTGCCACGTGGCAGCCTCTGGGCACACCACGTGTCACGTGGGGCCCACAGCCCGAGCCCGCGTCGGTTCGGCTTCCCCAGTGGGGTCCACCGAGCCACGTGGCCGCCTCTAGGCCAGCCACGTGGCAGTGGGGCCCACTGCCCGGGTTTACCTGCGGCGGTTCGCCTCCCAGTGGGGCCCACAGTGCCACGTGGCAGCCGCTGGCACTGCCACTTGTCAAGTGGGGGGCCCACAGCCTCGTCACCCGAGCTGATTCAGCAGCCCGTGGGACCCACAGTGCCACGTGGCAGCCTCTGGCAATGCCACGTGTCAGGTGGGCCAACTGTCCAGTCAGCTGAGCTGAGTCAGCAACCCGTTGGGACCCACGGTGCCACGTGTCAGGTGGGCCCACTGTCCGGTCAGCCGAGCTGAGTCAGCAACCTGTGGGGCCCACAGTGCCACGTGGCAGCCTCTAGAAGTGTCACGTGTCAGTGGGGCCTATTGTTGATTAATTAGAAATTAATTAAGTTACTGTTATGTTTAATTAGCCATAATTAACTACATTTAGTATTAATTAACCCAGGATTAGTGTTAATTACTTTTGAACAGTGGATTTGATTAATTAAATATAATTATAAGTTATTAGTATTAAACAGTAATTAGGATAATTAATTAAACAGTAATTAGTTTAGATACTTTTGAACAGTAAAATATAATTAAATTTATTCATAATTAATAAATAATTAGGACTAATTAAAAAGTAATTAGCACTAATTACTTTGCTACAATAAATGATATAAAAATCAGAAATATTAAATTTAAACTTTATGAATGAATAGTAAAATAATACAATTTGAATAAATGAATATTATAATAATTCAAATTATATTTTTGAATAGTAAAACTTAAAAGTTTAATAACTTTTTGTAGGATGATCCAAACATAGCCAATATGGGTCTTAAAATACTCAGAAAAATATTTAGGATCAAATGACGTAATGTAAAATTTCGTTTCGGGGTACGCATAACGAGGTAGAGTTTTGGAGCCTCTTTAAGACCCCATAACTTTTTATCCGATTATCGAAATATAGTCAATATGGGTCTTAAAATGTTCAGGAGAGCGGCCCCATCACCGTGGTAGTATTAGTTTTCCCATTTGGACACCAGGACAAAAAGTCAACTCTAGAATTTAGAGTTGACTTTAGTAAAAAAATGACCAAAATGCCCTTGGACTTCAAATGGCCATAACTTGGTCAATTTAACTCCAAATCCAAAAATTCAAGAAGCTACCTAGTTTAGAATTTCAATGTCATCATTTTCACGGAAATAATATTTAGGTTTGAACCCTAAAATTTAGGAAAATGACCAAAATACCCCTAGCCTTATTTTAGCCATAACTCGGTCATTTCTCGTCCAAATTGGACGTACTTACTGTCTATCTTCAAGTGAGACAATAAGGAATTAGTTGGAGAAGAAAAAACTCAATTTAGACTCCTAAATCAAAAGTTAACTTTTTGACCCTTAAAGCGGGTGCAAAGTGGTCATTTTACCTTAAAATTGGAGATTACTCAACTTTAGCCCTTAATTAAAATCTTAGAATACTAGGATTAATAATGTAATCATATTAGTACCATATAAGTAAATAAAATAAGTCATTAAATTGAATTCCAATAATTTTTCCTAAATCTTAAGCACCCCACCTTAAGGACCTTTCCTGAGACTAGGACTAGATCATAGGTTAGTATTCATTTATTGGGTAAATTGGATTACCCTATGGGTGAAACCTTAGTTTTAGTAGTTTTTAGATATTATTTTATTTTACAACCCATTCTGATTAGTTTATCTTTTAACTTTAGATTTAAGATATGAGATTCATCATATTAAGTTTGATTACTTAATAAGATTTGCCTTAACTAGTAAATCACTTATAGTATAAAACTTAGAACTTAGGTCTTATCCAGTTTGGATTATGTGATTAAACTTAAAATCTCGTAGTGTTTAATCCATAATCTATAGGTGTAGAAGATCTTGATCAGATCTTAGTTAGAACGTCTAAATTCACAAAATTAGGACGTATGATTTATTTGTTTAATTCATAGTCGTCTATCTGATTGATCTAGATTAGAACCTGATCAGTTTAAATCCTTTTAACTTATAAGGATGAGTTTCCAAATTACACTCGATAGTAGGAAAATGGTGATCCTGAACTTGTGTAATTTTGGAATAGTTAGAATGGTTAAGTAGAAAACAAATGATATCACCATATGTAGTCGAGTCTCTTGCTTACTTGTTATTTGTTGCTACGCATACCTTGTATTTTTGTGCCTTATATTTTCTTTGAACATATCATATAAGACATTTGATGCATAAATAAAATGTTAGGAAATTATGGAGACTCCTTAAATTCCTTATGAAAATATTAAAGTAAATAAGTGAAATGATAATAAGTTGATGTGATTGAGCTGCCTCTCAGTGGTTTTCTTTTGATCAAACCGAATGTTGCCCTAGCCGTATCATGCTAGGAGTTACCCTAGTCGTACAGTGCTAGGATATTTCGGTATGATAGTTGGTGACCTAACCATATCGAGCTAGGAGTAGCCCTAGTCGTATCGTGTTAGGGCCATATATGTGGCTGTTGTTGGCTTAGTCGTATCGAGCTAGGAGTAGCCCTAGCCGTATCATGCTAAGATTTTTAGTTTCTTTTGGCGAGCTAGTGTAGCTCTTTTCTGTATGGCAGTTGATGTATTATAGTTTTATATGCAGTTGTGGTTGTTTCAGTATATTCTTTTTCAGTCAGCTATTTCTTTGTACTGCTTTATATATATTAGAATCTTACTGCTATATGTATATATCACTGCTGAGTTATTCATTTTTTTTAATTAGCATATTATTTTTATTGATCACCAGCATATTTAGGATGTAGAACTTTTCTTCCAGCATTTATTCAGTTATATTTACACTTATATGCCTTTCCTTGATTACTTGTTATGCGAAGCATGCTTCAGCCTCTTTTCTTTGCCTTGTTTATACTATAGAGCATAGTCTATAGTTTGCCTTTTTACTTGTGTTGCTTACTGCTCCTGTATTTACACATCATGCTTAGAAGTAAATGGTAAAATGGTGATATTATATAACCTTATTAAAAATTCAGCTTAAAATGTACTTAGACAATTATCTAACCAGATTTTCTCTTTTTTAGCTGGGGCCCTACATTGTGAAACTGACAATGTCAGGCTTAGAGCAGTTTGAGGAGCCTGCACCCGAGGAGGAGCCTTACTTAGAGGAGCCGCAGCAGTTGGGGCCAGAAGATATCTAGTCATTTACTGCCTGTGAGGATGAGTGGATTTTGAATATTATTTTGTTAAACTTTAATTGATGTAATAATACAGGTACCTATGATTATGTGTTCAGATTTCACTATGCTACTTTTCTGAGTTATATTTCTCTTCTTATATATATTATGATGCTTGGATGTCATTTATTTATCGCTTCCGCACTCTGTATTTTTACTTATATAGTGACTGCTTGATTGATTCTGAGTTAACCTTTCTCTAATCAAGTGGATTGTGGAGTTTATCCTAATCTAATGCTAAGTGAGGGGTTAACCAGAGTGACACTCCACCCTTAATCTAAACCTATTGAGGGTTAAGGGTGAGGGTCGCCACACGAACGTAACGATGAAATCAGATTTTGATTTCGAGGTCAAAATAAATACCTCAATTTTCTTAATTAATTAAATATTAAAATATTCTAAAATAATCGATTGAGCTCCGAATTGCTCCAAACCTTCAGGGTTTGGCTCTAATGGTTAGATGAGCTTAATGGAATGATAACTATAATACGATTAGGCTAAAATTAAGCTGGATAACAACCTTAGGTTGTTACAGAGAGCTGGATCTGAGTAAATTGATCGATTAGGCTACCTTTTGTTCAGAGAGCTGGATCTGAGTAATGACCCAGTGATAGACTGCATCCTAGACCTTACCGCCAGGGGGGTCCAATCTGTCTCACCACTCTGAAGGTGTATGGATCAAACTTGGAGTAAATCGTGGCCTTTGTGGGGAGAATTGACTCCCCATAGTAGCTCCATGGCGAAGCTCTCGGGTGAGTAAGGTTCGGAAGTTCTCGGCCTTCTCTTATAGGGCTAATGGGTGAAATCGATGTGTCTCAAACCGCAGATTATGTAGGGATTGAATTGGGGTCGTGGCGTGGTTGGAGCACCTCACAATTAGCATTGTACCCTAACCCTAATTCTCTACTCGCACGGGAAGGGGGATCGTGGATGATGACACTGTGCGGGTCGGGCCAGCCACAACCCGCACAGTGCGACAATCTCAGGTCGCTTGGGCCCCGGCCGACCCGCGCCTTTTGGATATTTGGTTGAGCCCATTTAATAAAATAAATAATAATCATAATTATTTTTCTTAAAGAAAATAATCTAATTATTTAAACTATAGGAAAATTTAATAAAAAATGTAGATTAACTTAATGCAATAATTTTTGATCCATTGATCCAAATCATATAAAATTATATACCATTTTGTTCAAAAAATTATGAGGAATAATAATATACAAAAATATTTAAGTTTCTGTAGTTGGATTTATTAATATTACCTAATTACTCCAAAACTTAATTTTGGTGGATTAGCATGTATACTTAGCCAAATTTTATGATATAAGTTTTATTTTGCTTTTTATGCATTGCAAAATGCATGTACTAAGTGAACTGAATTTTTTTATTATTATTTTGTTAATTATATCCTAATCTTAAAATGTATGATTAGTGAAAATTAGGGTTTAAACATAACCAAACATAGTAAACTAAGTTTCTAATTGTTCATATAGATAAGCATAATCTAATTGCCAAGTTTCATAAAATTTGAATGGTTAGATTTGTAATCAAATGATAATCCATTTTGACTTGATTTAGTGTTTGATTAGCTTTATTTACTTTATGTTGTGCTTAATTAAATATTTATATACTTCAATAATAGTAGTATGCATGTTAAAGAATTTACACCTTAATTTGGACATCTTTAAATAATTAATTTAATATTTATCAACCTTTAATCCTAAGAATCTTAAAGAAGGATTAAGTTAATCAATATTTGATTTGAAACTTGAAATTGATATCAATAATGCACTAATAACTCTTTGATTTTATTATTGATCAACTTAAATGCAAACAAACTTAATTTGGTTAAGTTTGGGATTTAGCTCTAACTTGATCAGATTTAGTTCTAAACCTAATCAATTTGATTAAGACACTTTATTAAACATTGAATTAACTTGCATGATTTCAATAATATCTACTAATTGGATATTGATCTTAAATTATTTAATTAGTAATATTAAGATCTATAATAAATTCATATGATTAATCATCTGAATCTACCCTTTAGATTTTTGAATTTCTCTTAAGTAAAACACTTAGAATAAACTGAATCATAAAATAATAATAATTTACAAAGTGATCAATTCTTAATAATTTACATGATTGTATCTCATAATTATAGTGTAGGCTGTGATCAGATGGGCTTAACCATCTGATTTGTATAATTCAGTCTTATGAAATAAGAATTGTAAACTTAAAATAAATTTTAGATCTTAGATTATAATTTGTGCATTTAGTACTATATCTTTAGGGTTGTGGTCTATTTTTATTAATTCAATAATGGTTAAACCCCATTATTAGGTGAGTTGTTGAGGTAGGAGGAGCTTATTATCAAATTTTGAGATAGGAACTTAGATACACCTTTTTAGACATAGATATATGACCTTAGGTTCTTATGGTAGAGAAACCTAATGAGTTAGACTAAGATCATTACTTTATTGTAGTATCCTATATTGAGTGACTTTTAAGTCACATCTTTAAAACCCTTATCTAGGATTCACCCCAATAGAGTAGGGATTCATTAATATGATATTCCTTGATTATTAAATAGAATTGTTAGAATCAGTAGAACTATCAGTTGGAGGTAATAGTGTATATCCATAGAACTGACTTATTTCACTAAAAAATAAAGTTGGTTGATTTACCCTGAATAGAACTGTAGAGTTTCAGTCTTATCTTAGATAACTAGATAAGTACTGTTCAGTTCAGGATAGGCATCCTAAGTCCAAGAGTGTTATAAGTAGGAGATTGAATACTTAGTTTGAGAGAATATACTGTGACAGGGTCCTGCCCTTTATCATCATACACTTCGATAAGTGCAGTTAAACAAACTAAGTACTTCAAGTTACCTTTCTTAGGACACTATAAGTATGCTTATAATTAGGTATTTAACAGGTTAGTTTGAGAGAATAAACTGTGACCGGGTCATGCTCCTTATCGTCATGCATTTCGATAAGTGAAGTTAAATAAGCTAAGTGTTAAAGTCACCTTTCCTAGAAACATACCACCTATGTATATACAAGCTCTTCACATGATAAGTTTATAGTTCAATCTTAGCTAATTATATTCAATGGATTAGAATTAGGAGTCAGAATTCCTTAAATGAATTATGCATAATGGAGGTAAATGGAATTATTACTTGATATAGAATCGACTTCTGGATTTTGATGATTTAAAGCATATAGTCATAAAAGCCTTGCATATCATAAAATGCATAAGTCGTGTTAGCATTAGCGGAGAGAATGAGTTCACCTAAGGACTTTATTAGTGGAGTGTTCGCTCACCTAGGATTTGTAGAGTGTCACGTGACACTAAGTCAATATATCAGTTGCATACGGTTCTGTGGTATATTCAAATGTATAATTATTAATTCAGTGGCATATATCACATTTTTTAATTAATATTTACTCAGTTTCAGATTACTTATTATTATTTTTAAATTCAATATTAAATTGTAGTTTCAGCTTTATCTTCTTTCAGATTCGTACTGCTTTGAGTTTTTAGCTATTTTACTATCTTTTTCACAATTTTCTTAAACTATTTCAATGTTAAATATTAGATAATAATAATTATTAGAGTAGCTTTCAATGTATTAGACTTATTGTCTAACATGTGATACTTTTGGGATCTAGAAATTTGCTAGATCTAGAGCAAGTTTTGGAGCCAGATCAGGAGCCTTTACAGGACTTCCATAAGGAGTTCATGGAGCATTAAAAGACTCTTCATAAGCATTTATTTTTTACACTAGTTATTTTCAGTTCAGTAATAAGATTATTTTCTGTATTTTTATTAATTAAATAGTTTATAATAATTTTGAATATATTTTCTTTTCTTTTTTGTGATAATTGCTTTACTTAGCTTCTGTGATGAATATTTTTGGATGTATGCTTTAGCTTCAGTACTTTGTACTTACTAATAAACCTAAGTTTTATAGCAAAATAACTAAATAAAACAAACATTTTTTATAATAGAAATGTATACTTTGATGTATTTTTGCTGGGTTTTCAAGAAAAAGTTATGCAAAGCAAAATATGGGCCAAATGTAGAAATTATGGAAGAAAATCAATACGGTGCGCCACAGCGCGCTGAAGCGGTCTCAACCTAAGACTCTTGCGCTATAGCGGGCCGCAGCGATCTCAACTCGAGACTCTGGCATTACAGCGTGCCCTGCGATCTCGACCCGAGACTCTGGCACTACAGCACACCGTAGTGATCTCAACCCTAGACTCTAGCGATACAGCGTGTCGTAGCAGTTTCAACCAGAGACTCTGGTGCTACAGCGCACTGTAGCAAAACTCACTGGATCAAGGAACTTGTAAAATACCCAAAACTTTATTTTCAATTATTTAATAATATTTAAATAATTTTGATCTCAGATCAAAAATCTGACTTCGCTATTGCGTTCACCACCCACAAATTAGCTAGGGGTGAAGTTTTGAACGTATTTGGAAGTCATTGAAATTTCGACGAATATTTTAATATTATTTAAATACCTGAAAATTCGAGAAATTAAATACTCGTCGGACCGAAAATCCGAGTGCGCCGCTGAGTTCAGAAGACCTCAATTAGCTAGGATTGATATTTTTAAATTTTTGGAATATAATTATTAAGTTAAGATTAATTAATTAAATTAATTAAATTGAATTAAATAATTATTTAATTAATTATGCATTAACGGCGCTGTCACATTTCCCTTAACGCCATTCATTAAATTCTAATTTAATCGTTTAATCAAACGGGTTCTGCGAACCGTTCGATCGGAGGATCAAACGGTCCACAGACCGTCTTCCTCGTCCAGACACGAGGGCTCTCCGCGGGTCCTAGGACGCGACGCGCGTCGCTCGCTCCTCTCACCTCTTTGCCATCTGCCCTTCCACCGCTCGTAATCACTGCATTAGGACTAGTTTAAGACCTTAGGAACTCCTGCTTCGCTCAGTTTCATTCTACGAAGTCCAAATCTTGGCAATCAAGTTGCGAACTTTCCCTGCCGTTCGTTGAGGTACACTCGTATATCCTGAATCTATAATCCTTTCATGTAAATTCAATTTCGTATGTTTATTCCGATACCTTGATTTTCCATCTAGCGGGTTCGATCAACTTGATCGAACTCAGATTTTTTGGGATTTCAAAACGATCCACAGTACTATACAGTAACGCCGAGTATCGTCCGTAAGTTTCAAGTTAGGGCTAGGTCTCTCATTCGATAAGGTTTGTCTCAGCCGTCAATCCATACGTTAATGGATAGCTAAGACCATCTTCTTCCTAACGCTATGCGGGTTGAGGTGTCAAGATGCCGGGAGGCCCTCTAAAAACTAAGCCTTAGGACGAGTCCTCACGGGCGAGCGAAGGAAGAAGAAGGACTCTGGGACGGGCCGGGTCGACCGGGGCCTGACCCATCTCTGCTCGGGTCCTGCCGGCTTCTGCAGTACTCGAATACGCGGGACCCACGCCTGCCGCCGCACGAGTAAGAAGATGACACGTTGACCTTCTAGAAGCAAAATTTCTGTCACAGAGCGAAGTTTGAGACTATTTAAGGAATAATTTATTAAAAGAGCCAATTATATGAATACAATTACTAGAATATTAAAAGTTAAATCTTAAGTTGGAGAGCCAACTAAGTATAGTTTATTATTTCTCAGATTATGGATAGTCAAAACAACAACAACAACAATCAATCTCAGGAGGAAAATATTCCTCAAAACACTCATAGTCACAATGAGATTGTTTCACCTAATGTTGAAGCAGTCTATCCCTTTGATCATAGTGGAGCAAATCAGATGCTCCAGTTCATGAATATGATGAGTCAATTCATGAACAATCAACAAATTCAGAATCCAAATCCTATTCAGATAAAAGCAGTAAATGAAGATATGCACGTATTTCTTAAACTTCAGCCTCCCAGATTCAATGGCAAAGCAACTCCTTACCAAGCTGAGGAATGGATTCAAAGAATAGATAAAGAATTTAGATGTGCTAAGAGCTCTGAAGATTAAAAAGTATCTCTAGCTACTTATCTTCTGACAGAAGCTGCTGAAAAGTGGTGGAAGTCAACCAAGAACACTATATTCCAGAATAGATCAGAAGAAGAGATACAATGGGAGGAATTTGTGAAGACATTCTTAGGAAAATATGTGCCTCAGTTTGCTAGGCAGATGATGAGAAAAGAGCTATTGAACCTGAAACAAGGAAGTCACACAGTGACAGAATACGAAGAGGAATATACTCGTCTAGCAAGCTTTGCCCCAGAGATGGTTACTACTGAAGAAGTCAGATGTCATTTATTCCTTAATGGATTAAGGAATAACTTTCAACATATTTTGACACCTCTTCAAATTTTAAACTTTGCTCAATTAGTAGAAAAAGCTAAACTTATGGAAGCTCAAGAAGAGCAGTACTCTTCCAGAATGAAAAGGCCAGCATTCTCCCCTCATTTTCAATCCAAGAGGCAGCAATTCTCCAGACCTCAAGGAAAAGTGTATAATATTCAAGGAAATTCAAGTAGACCTGCTCCGAGAACACCAAGCACTTGCAAATTTTGTAGAAAAATTCATAATACAGATAAATGTTTTACCGGTGAGGGTCAATGCCACCGATGTGGAAGGACAAATCATTCCATAAAATTCTGCCATGCCACCTATACAGTTAATGGGTATCAGCTTCCAAATCAAGGAAAAGCAATTATAAGGAATCAAGGAAGACCACCAGCAAACCAAGGAAACAATATTGCATCTTCTAGTAATCCAAGGAATAATCAAGCCCAGGCCAGAATATTCAACCTATCTTAGGAAGAGGCAAAAGAGGAACCAGATGTGGTCACCGGTACTATTTTATTATTTCAGTATCTGTGTTCAGTTCTTTTTGATTCTGGAGCTACGCATTCTTTTATTGCATCAAAAATAGTTCAACAATATTCATTATCAGTAGAAGAACTTTCATCAGCCCTTAAAGTCAATCTACCATCAGGAGAATCCTTAGAAACAAATATCTTTTGTAATTGCAAGTTAGTTATAAGTGGAACTTCTTGGGAAGCCAAACTCACTATCATCCCTATAACTACTTTTGATATCATTCTTGGGATGGATTGGATGAGTCAGAATAAGACATTAATTGATTGTGCAAAGAAGAGGGTATATATTTATAATGGAAGTAAGAAGATAACCTTTATTGGTCAAAGAAGTGCAATTATTAGCCTTATCCCAACAAACAAGATTGAAAAGTTCATTAGAAAGAAGTATCCCATATTCTTAACTTTACTCTCAAGTTCTGAAGTTAAAACTACAACTTTAGAAGAGATTCCTGTAGTGAAAGAATATGCAGACATTTTTCCAGAAGAACTTCCAGGTCTGCCACCTCAAAGAGAAGTGGAGTTTAGTATTGATTTAAGTCAAGGAACGAATCCTTTATCTAAAGCTCCATACAGAATGACAACCAAAGAGTTAGAAGAACTTAAGAATCAACTTCAAGAGTTGACTAAAAAAGGATTTATAAGACCAAGTAATTCTCCTTGGGGAGCCCCAATTTATTTGTTAAAAAGAAAGATGGAAGTATGCGATTATGTATCGATTACCGAGAATTGAATAAGGTTACTATTAAGAATAAATACCCATTACCTAGAATAGATGATTTATTTGACCAGTTAGTTGGTGCTTCTATATTTTCCAAAATTGATTTGAGATCTGGTTGCCACCAACTTCGTATCAAAGATGAAGATATTCCTAAATCTGCATTCAGAACGCGATATGGGCATTATGAGTTCTTGGTGATACTTTTTGGGTTAACCAATGCCCCATCTTATTTTATGGATCTGATGCAGCGAATAATGAAACCCTACTTGGATTCTTTTATCATCGTCTTTATTGATGATATATTGATTTATTCTAAGAATGCTAAAGAACATGAAGAGCATCTTAGAATCACCTTAAACTTGTTAAGGCAACATCAACTGTATGCCAAATTCTCAAAATGTGAATTTTGGCTTCACTTAGTAGCCTTCTTAGGCCATATAATTAGCAAGGAAGGAATATCAGTTGATCCCAGCAAGATAAGTGCAATGCAGGATTGGCCCCAACCTACTTCAGTAACCGAGATACGAAGTTTCTTGGGATTAGCTGGGTATTATCGTAAGTTTGTTAAGAACTTTTCTCATATTGCAATCCCTCTTACTCATCTCACTCAAAAAAATGTACCTTATGTTTGGGACTCATCTTGTGAATCAGCATTTAAGAAATTAAAGGAATGTTTAACCTCAGCTCCTATTTTAATTCTACCAATTGAAGGAAAAGAATATTAGATTTATTGTGATGCTTCTGGAATTGGATTAGGCTGTGTTCTCATGCAAGAATGAAAAGTGATAGCTTTTGCATCTAGACAGCTCAAAATTCATGAAAAGAATTATCCAGTTCATGATTTGGAGTTAGCTGCAATAGTCTTTGTACTAAAGATCTGGAGACACTACTTGTATGGAGTAAGATGTGAAGTCTTCACAGATCACCATAGTTTGAAGTATATTTTTACTCAGAAAGAGATCAATTTAAGACAACGAAGATGGTTAGAGCTAATCAAAGACTATGATTTATCAATTCAATATCATCCCGGAAAAGCAAATATAGTAGCAGATGCACTAAGTCGAAAGGCAGTTTCACATTTGCATATTTTGACTTCTAATCTTATATTACTCAAGGAAATAGAAGACTTTCAATTAGAAGTCATATTGCCAGCAAATACTAAGCTATTTTAGATAACTGTAGAATGTTCATTAATGGATGAGATTAAAGAAGCTCAACATCATGATGAAGAATATAGCTCCTTATCTGCATCCATTCAATCAAGAAAGCACTTAGAACTGAATTTAGATTCAAATAAGAATATTTGGTGTGGATCCAGAATATGGATACCAAATAAAGATGAGATAAGAACTAAAGTATTAAAAGAAGCTCACCAGTCTAGATATTCAATTCATCTTGGAAATAATAAGATGTATCAATACTTGAAATCACAGTTTTGGTGGCCAGGAATGAAGAAAAGTATAGCTGAGTTTATATCAAAATGTGAAGCCTGTAACCTGGTAAAAGCAGAATATCAGAAACCAGGTGGATTACTTCAACCTCTAGCTATACCTCAATGGAAATGGGAAGATATCTCCATGGATTTTATCACTGGATTTCCTCATTCAAAATCTAATAATGATTCTATTTGGGTAATTGTGGATAGGCTTACAAAATCAGCACACTTTTTACCCATTAAGCAAATAGATTTAGTAGACAAATTGG
Organism: Gastrodia elata; assembly: GCA_016760335.1. Lineage (NCBI taxonomy): Eukaryota > Viridiplantae > Streptophyta > Magnoliopsida > Asparagales > Orchidaceae > Gastrodia > Gastrodia elata. The sequence continues at coordinate 92,358,091 of CM028670.1, read as the reverse complement.
CAAGTATCTATCTAAAAGAGATAGTAAGGTTACATGGTATTCCAAAAACTATTGTTTCTGATAGAGATAGCAGATTCACTTCAAAGTTCTGGAAGGCAGTTCATCAAGATCTTGGTTCACAACTCTGTATGAGTACAGCATTTCATCCACAGACTGATGGACAAACTGAAAGAGTGAATCAAACTCTAGAAGATCTTCTTCGCCTTTGTGTCTTAGATTTTGTAGGAAGTTGGGATGATCACCTTCCATTAATATAATTCTCTTATAACAACAGTTTTCAGGCAAGTATTGGAATGGCTCCTTATGAAGCCCTTTATGGAAGGAAGTGTATCACTCCTTTATCCTGGAATAGTATTGGAGAAAACAGGATATTAAAATCAGATTTGATTCTTCAGGCAACATAAAAGATAAGAATAATTCAGCATTGAATGAAAGCAGCTCAAGACAGGCAGAAGCAGTATTTTGATGCTCATCATCGTCATATTGAATTTTTTGTTGGAGATTTTGTTTATTTAAAAGTGAACCCATTCAGAGGAGTTTCTAGATTTGGAGTTTCTGGGAAATTAAGTCCAAGATTTATTGGACCTTTTGAAGAGTTAAAAAGAGTGGGCCAAATGGCTTATCAGATCAAACTTCCACCTCATCTAAGTTTGATGCACGATGTGTTTCATATCTCCTCACTAAGAAAATGTTTATCTGAACCTTCAATGAGAGTGGAAGTAGAAAATATCAACTTACAACCAAATCTCAGCTATGTGATAGAACCAGATAAGATTCTAGATCGAGATGAGAGAAAATTAAGAAGTAAATCCATTCCCATGATAAATGTTAGATGGAAAAACTGTCGTAAAGAAGAAGCTACATGGGAAGAAGAATCAAGTATGAGGAAAGCATATCCTCATTTATTCCATTAGTAAGTAATTCTAGATCTTATAAATATCTTTAAAATTTAGATTGATGTCGGGACGACATCTCTTTTAAGTTGGAGAGAATGAAAAATACCCAAAACTTCATTTTCAATTATTTAATAATATTTAAATAATTTTGACCTCAGATCAAAAATCTGATCTCGCTATTGCGTTCACCACCCCCAAATTAACTAGGGGTGAAGTTTTGAACGTATTTGAAAGTCATTGAAATTTCGACAAATATTTTAATATTATTTAAATACCTGAAAATTCGAGTAATTAAATACTCATCGGACCGAAAATCCAAGTGCGCCGTTGAGTTCAGAAGACCTCAATTAGCTAGGATTGATATTTTAAAAATTTTTGGAATATAATTATTAAGTTAAGATTAATTAATTAAATTAATTAAATTGAATTAAATAATTATTTAATTAATTATGCATTAACGGCGGTTTCACATTTCCCTTAACGTCGTTCATTAAATTCTAATTTAATCGTTTAATCAAACGGGTTCTGCGAACTGTTCGATCGGAGGATCGAACGGTCCACAGACCGTCTTCCTTGTCCAGACATGAGGGCTCTCCGCGTGTCCTAGGTCGCGACGCGCGTCGCTCGCTCCTCTCGCCTCTTCGCCATCTGCCCTTCCACTGCTCGTAATCACTGCATTAGAACTAGTTTAAGACCTTAGGAACTCCTGCTTCGCTCGGTTTCATTCTACGAAGTCCAAATCTTGGCAATCAAGTTGCGAACTTTCCCTGCCGTTCGTTGAGGTACACTCGTATATCCCGAATCTATAATCCTTTCATCTAAATTCAATTTCGTATGTTTATTCCGATACCCTAATTTTCCATCTAGCGGGTTCGATCGACTTGATCGAACTCAGATTTTTCGGGATTTCAAAACGATCCATAGTACTATACAGTAACGCCGAGTATCGTCCGTAAGTTTCAAGTTAGGGCTAGGTCTCTCATTCGATATGGTTCGTCTCAGCTGTCAATCCATACATTAATGGATAGCTAAGACCATCTTCTTCCTAACGCTATGCGGGTTGAGGTGTTAAGATGCCGGGAGGCCCTCTAAAAACTAAACCCTAGGACGAGTCCTCACGGGCGAGCGAAGGAAGAAGGACTCTAGGACGGGCCGGGTCGACCTGGGCCCGACCCGTCTCTGCTCGGGTCCTGGCGGCTTCTGTAGCACTCGAATACGCGGGACCCACGCCTGCCGCCGCGCGAGTAAGAAGATGACACGTGGACCTTCTAGAAGCAAAATTTCTGTCGCGTGGGGCCCACCTGCTGAACCTCGACGAATAACAAAGTGCCGCGTGGCACTGGTGGGCCCGCCGCCGACTAAAAACTTGCAGAAAAATAAAAGTTAAATATATATATATATATATATTAAAATATAATTATAAATATAAAACAGATATATATAATTATATGTATAAGATTAAATAGACATAAAATTAATATTGATTAAGATAAAATAATAAATTAATTAATAAGATAAATAAAAATAGATAAAATAAAATAAAATAAATAATGAACAATAAAATAAATATAATACAGTAAATAATATATATATATATATTCATAAATAGAAAAATAAGTATAATTAATTAATAATATAAATTAATAAATTAATCATATTAAATAATAATAAAAATTAAACATAAAACTTTATAAATAATATAAACATTAATATAAATATAAAAGAGATTAAGAAATGAATATATTAATTAAAAATAGTAAAATTAATATATGAGTAATTAATAAATAAAACAAAATTTTGGAAATTCATAACTTACAAAATACTTAACCAAATTTAGCAAACAAATATATCAAATTCATCAGAAAAATATAAGAAATTTAATGATATAATTTATTTTATTGTAGGATTATTAAATCACATAGTGACATGTAAGGATATTAATTTAAATACAAAAATATCACAAAACATCAAACCCTTGTATCTTTTTACACAATACCCCAAAATATATCAAATATGGGTCTTAAAATGCTCAGAAAATTCTAAGGAATATTTTAGTAGTATTAACTTTGCTGTTTGAATTAATATTTGACTAATGATATTTAGGATCTAACCCTAATTACCCTAATTAAGTCCTTTAATCTTAGAAACTTCAAATAGCCATAAGTAAGTCAATATAGCTCCAAATTAGGTGATCCAAATATCCATTTAGATCAGAAAATCCTAATTTACAATAAAATACAAAAATATTTATGATCCAATAGTTAGATCTCCTAATCAACCCTAATTACTCTAAAATTTGATTTGTGAATATTAACAAATATAATAATCCAAATTAAATGATTTCAATTTTAAATGACTCATAAAGAAAATTAGAACCTAAATGTATAATTATTTTAATAATTTTGTAACTAAAATCACTAAACACTCACTAATCATATTAAACCCTAATTATTAATCATAAAATTTATATTGGTTATAACTTAGCCAATTCATATCAGAATTTAATAATTTTGGATTCTATAAAAATCTTAAGACAAAATCTACAATAAACTAATAGAAATTTTATATTTTATTAAGGGAAAAATTACTAAAATGCCCTTATAAGGTCAAATTCCCAATTTGACCTTATAAGGCATAAATAATTATATAACTTAATAAAAATAATTCAAATAAATCAAAATAGTCTTTTTATAAACATAATACTACAAATCATGATAAAAATATTAAATTAATAAATTTAATTATTTTGGCAGATCAGAGAAATTAAAGTTGATTGATATTTTATCAAAACAAGTAAGGTACGCAAATTTACTTATAAGTTTTATTTCAGTATTCTTGTTTGAGCCATTTTCCATTTGAGTATTATTTGCACTGCTTACAGCATTTTAATATGCAAAAGATTTATATCAAATAGCATGTAACAAAAAGAATGAAACACAGTATATATATATTTTGTGGTGTTTATCTTTGGAGGGTGGAATGCAAAACTGGAATCTGTACAGATTGGGCTAGCTAGCAAGCCCCTGGGAGTTATATGGAGGGATTTAGCCTCTTGTAGGAAGTAGGCAAATCCAGAGGAAAGACACACCATCAGTTTTTATTTTGAGTAAGCTACCGACGGGTGGCGAGATAAGCTTCCTACAGGTTATGCCTATGGGTTTACCCATTTGGGATCAGGAGTCTCCGGACTCGACTTATTGTTACAAATGCTTTTGATAAAATTTACAAATTTCATGCTTTTCATATATGTTGATTTTCACAGCTAATTTATAGGGCAGAATTGAAATTAGAAATTGCTTTACTTTATATGCAGTCTTTCAGTCATTTTCATACTTGATTCATACCTATTATAGGATGCTAGATTTATTTTTATAAGAATAATTTGCGTACTCCTACCTGACTGGTAAACTGAATTTTTTTCAGGTTTTGATAATTAAAAAGCTTAGAAGATCTGCCAAATTTAAAAGGAGAAGAATAAAAGAAGCAGAAGAATGTAGATATTTCTTATTTCATATTTTATAAAAATTCAAGCTGTTGTAACTTTTCATATATGTTTTGGCTCTATGTATAAAAGGACTGTAAATTATATTATTTTATTTTATTATGTCCTTTTTGAATTATAAAAATGTATATATTTTCAATTAAGATTGAATTATTCTTTAAAGACACTCGAACTTCGATCCCCGGTCGCCACAAAACTTAGCTAAATTCTTAAGGGGATCGCTACAGTGCACCGCAGTGGTCTAAACCTGAGACTCTGGCGCTACGGCGCGCTGCAACGGATACAAACAGAGAGCTCAGCTCTACAACGTGCCACAGTAGATCAACATGGTTAGGACTTATGAAGAAATTTAAAGCAGCCCACGCCACAGTGCGCCTAAGAGTGCCACATTGCTCTTAAGTATACTTAACCTGAGAGCGCGGGGCTATAGCGCGTCGTAGCGCTACAGTATTTGAAGCAACCTACCACAGCAACCTTAACCCGAGACACGAGCACAACAGCGCGCTGCAGCGGGCATTCACTTGATATTTTGAGGTGAAACCACTGCATGCACCCAAGCGCGCCACAGCGCGCTGCAACGATCCCAAACCGAGATGTGGGCGCTGCCGCGCACCGCAGCACCCGTCGTAATCTCAGCCAAAATTGAGCATTTAATTCAGCATAGGGAAGGCTTGAAATTCAAAACCCTTTTGCCTTCCCCAGTTGCCATCAATACAATTTGCATTAAATCTTCTCATTTTCAAGAGTATAAAAGGAAAATTCATTAAACAACCATTAAAGAAAAGAAGATGAAAGTATTGGCAAAATTAATTTAAGAGGTTGGAAGCAGCAGCTATAAAAGCCAAGGAAAAACACTTTGAGAGGGTTCCCTTCTTTGACATTCTTAGTTCTAAAAATTTTGAAGTTGCATTCAAGAGAAAGGAGAAACACTACTCAAGGAAGGAGAAGGTGACCAACAAAGGGAAGTGATAGACAGTAAATACGTGTCTGCACTCACACACAAGTGTACGTGGTTCAAAGTAATAAGTTGGAGTAGTTAGTTCTGGATTTATATCATCCACAGGAAATGGTGGTTTTGATACTAAATTCTATCTTCTTTCAAAGATGTTTAAAATAATCATTTTTTGTTGTTTTAGTTTGGTTCCTAGATTAACAATACAACAATCTTAAATTTAGATACTATGTGATTAAGGAGAGAGAGTTGGGGGTTCATTATGTGACTCGTAAGGACTCAATGTTGTAATTATTGTCATTGTAATACGTAATATGATTTTATTATGCTTAGCCAATCAAGTGAACTTTGCCTTCCTTAGATTGGTCCTCTAATTCCAATAAGTTCAAATTTAATGCACAAGAGGAACACTCTAGGGGTTCTACCTCAGCACATAAATTCTTATGATATCATAATTAATTTAATTTCATTTTCCTACGTCTAGGTTACAAAAACATTCTTTTAGTTTATTGATCTCACAAGCTTTGATTCCCACCAATCAGCATCATGCGCTACACACGCGGTTTAGCTAAGGGAGAGAATTCATTGAACCCAATGGACTATGTCATATTATCCATGATTGTTCGATGATCTCTCCCTCCTACTTTGCTGAGTTGCAGAGCATGATTGGAGGGGGCTTGGCTTACAAGCTTCAACTTCTCGGATGAGCATAAGAAGTGGTGCTAATGAGCTTGAGAATTTGTCACGTAGCTCTCAGCTCTATTGCCCTCACTCCTTGCTCTATTCTAATTAGTGAGGATTATAGTGCAAGTCTTTTAATAAAGATTTATATTTGATAAACATTTTAGGTATTTAAATTGAAACATAAGAATAAGTAAATATTAAACTAAGATTTTATTCATTGTAACTTTAACATACAATACCATACTCCTTACTCAGCACATAATTTTAGCCCAACCCTCTCCAAGGAGGGGTTAGCCTTTGTAATGACCCCAATAATTGGATAGAAGATTTAATCCAACATTGAGATGTTACCTTAGCATTTAACACTAGATTATAAGAAAGCTAATCTAATATTAGATGCTAAATGGCAAAGTCTCTTTATGAGTAATTATCAAGTTAAAATAATAAGCAATAAGAAATAATTAATGAGACATGTAATACAATATTGCAAGGTTAAATAATACAAGTAATTAAAATCATCCACTCATTCAACCTAAGTAGTTACAAATAAGGAATACAACATAGATAACCAAAAATAGATAGGTAAAAATAACTCAAGCAATTAAAAGTTTAATTATTACAAGTTCATTTGAAAAGTAAGAGCCAGAGAAAGTTAGCCACTCTCTAACTTGTAATAAAATGCATGTAAATTTAACATTAATAAGTGGAAGCAATTTCATTTAAGCTCTTCATGCACTTGGACCTGTATTACTTGATTCAAAGAGCTCTTGATATATCATATTTTGGTATTTAAATATGATAGGGAAAAATTAATAAAAGAAAAAGTGTAGTTAGACTAAACAGTCTAAGTATATTTTAGGATTGGTTACATTTTAAGTTAATAGGATATCACAAGCATAATTTACAATTTAAACTAAGCAGCGGAGCAATAAAAGCTATCAAATATAGGGGAGAAAGTAGACATAACTGTAAAGAAGATAGTAAAATAACCTGAGTAAGAATACTCACTTGTATATAAGTCCTAGTCTGCATCCAAAAATGGTAAGGGAATAGCATCCTAAAAGGCTATAAACTACTATGTGCATTTAACGTAAATGAAATGGAAGTAATACATGTTCAATGAAATTTATGCTAATAAGCAAATGAAATACAGTGAAGCATTAAATGAATAAAGCAACATATACTGTATTCTAAATAAACTGTAAGTAAGCAAAACACAATACTGGAAATAGAGAGTGTAAACCATTAAAAGTAAAGAAGTATATTTGACTCATGGTTTAAGATAAACATAACTTAGGACTATGAAAAATAATCATAACTAAATAGTTATGAAGAGATCTTATAATTAATAAGATTGTAAAAAAACTCTCATATAATTAGTTGAAGTTATATTTACAAAATATCTCATTCTGCAGGAACACTCAACAGAATGGGATGAGGAGTTAAGCACATATGCCTAACTAGATACAGTGGGGGGTTGAACATTCATATTTACCCTCTCTAAAATGTGAAGTTCTATAATAAGTATTATCATTCTTGTTCTATTTTCCATAAGGCATTCCCCTTAAGTTTTATGAAATTTTTGTTTATGCACAATGATCTTGTATGAATGTTCAAGGAAAAAGGCTCAAAGCTAAGCAGACATTAAATAAATTCAAATAATTATAAACTATTGATATCCCTTTATTATCTAAATTTTAATGATCTACTTAATGATTGGAGCTAATTGAACTCCTAGTTGACTTATAGATATTAATCTTTAAGTTAACTATAATTAATAATAGATGAAAGAGAAGTTTGGAAAATCATATCTTCAAGCAATTGGAATTCATCCTATACTAGTCATAAGCTAATCAAATCATATAGATTAATGATTAAAGTTTAAGGAAACTAATAAAGAAGATTAAAATTTATAGTTTACTAAGTTAATGAAAATATAAGCTAAAGGAAATTCTATTAGTTTCTTTAAAGCATGTTAGGAAACTATTATTCTCAAGTTTAAATCAATTGAGAACTAAAGTGGAAGATTAAAGACTATGGAAATATGTACTAATTACCTATGTGATTGATTGGGCACTAGTCTTATCATGAGTTCTTTTAAAGAACTTTAACTTAGCAATTGAATATTTTAAGCTAATTATAATACAAAATAAATTGAAAAATTCTCAATTTAATCTAACATGCAACTAAAGGAGAAGTAGTAACATGTAGAGACATAAGAATGTAATTCCAATTCTAATAATTTTGGCATGAAATATATTGTATTTGCTCAAAATAAACACATAGGACATTAACATGCAAGTCCTCCATTCATTTGGAAGATAAATTGGAAATAGGAATATTAAGAAACTAATAATTAGATATTTAATAAATAGAACACTTATTAAAATTTAAGTCTAGCATAACATAAGTAATCAAAATTACATTCCATAATTATGAACATAACATTCACCAAATGAAATAAGCATAAGATGATTATAAAAATCTTGACTTGTTAGAAGATAAAATGAAAAAATAATTCAAAGCATAAGATATTAATTCTAATTATGTTCCAACCTAAGCAAATTACATGTAACTTTATATTCTAGTTACATGAAATTTAATAATATATTCAAGTCAAGAATTCTAAATTCTATATGAAACATACATGAAATAGAAAGATCAAACTCATCATATATTATGCAATTATTCTATTTAATTCATTCATGTAATAATTCTACATATGAAAATGATTGATTATAGAAGTTCCTAAACATTTCCAATTCATAATTTTCATTTATATAAGAACTAACAACAGGGATTAAATAATTTATTTGAGAAAATACAAGCAACTTATTCAAATAAATTCATTCCTTAGTAATTCTACAATAGAAGAATTTTAACTTGAGAATGAGCATTATGTAATTCCAATCATCACTTCTATAGAAAATAAGATTTAAACATACAATTTAAAAGTATTTGTGAAATAATAAAATGAAACTAGTTTCCTGTCATAGGGTTCACACATCCTAAAACAAGCATTTATGAAAAATAAGGAATTAACATTTAACTTAAATTAAGATACTAAATACCTAAGATGTCCAAATGTTGTCCAAATAATATTTTATACATTTCAATGTGATCCTTATATCCTAAGGAGTAAAATAACACTAACTAGATTGAATTTGGATAACAATGAATTTTCTAAGGTTTGGAGGAGTCCTAATTGAAGTTAAAATGTCATTAAGAGATCTATGGTTCATAACCTAATTTTGATCTTATAATATTGTTCCTCATATTTTTGTGAGTGAAATGGACTATTGAAGTGTCCAATTTGGACATAAATTGATCAAATTATGAGGTATACAATAATTGATGAAATAATTAATTCATTTAGTCAATTAAAATAATGATTAAATAAACTTTTATTATCAAAATACAATTTTATCTTCATATTACTATTCTTGGAAACTTTACTGCCATAGCAGCATATAGAATGTAAATCATTAATTAAGAATGAATGAAAATTTCAGTAATATTAACATAAATAATTTCAGTTAAAATAAACTGAAATTTACTTAACACATTTCCATTTCATATTTAAGTTAAAGAAAAATAACAATTGGCAATTTAATTATCATAATTAAGATTATTAAAAGTTATATATATGAAATTTAATTAATACTTAACTCTAATTTAATTATAATATTATTTCTAACCCATTGCCTAATAGTCCGGCCCAGTAGACAACCTATGCAAACTACTAAAATCGGATCGTAGATGGGTCTGAAATTGGGCCGAGACTCTTTGGGTAGATAACAAGATCCACAAAAGGAGGTTTATGTTTCATATTTGGGATTACAAAGTAAATGGCAAAACATTTTCAATAAATGATAATTTAATTTGTATCTTATTTTTTTAAAACTTATTAACTGAAATTAATAAGCTTCTTTCTTCTTTAAGACCCATTAGGCCTGAAATAAGTTGCTCTGCCTAATAGTTAAGGATCGAATGCTCACTTAAATGATTACTATCTATGGTCTAATACACTTATCATCTACTTCATACCAAAACAGAGACAAATGAAGCAAAACACTTAATTTCATGTCTTCGCATGGAAGTACCCATAGGGAAAATCGAAAAGATTAAGGGGAGTCAAATGAACATAGAGCTTACTTTTTAATTAATTACGACAATCACTCCTTCTCCAAATCTGATACGAATCGCACATTTCAACAATAGGAGACATGAAAAAAAAAAAGCGAGTAATCAGTTTAATAATCTCCTAGAAGTTCTGAAGATCTCATAACGATAAATTTGTTCATTACAGAATTATCAATTGATTTCTTAGGTAATTTCTAATTGAAGAATAATCACAAGAAGTAATATGCAAAAAAATTAATTCATTCTGCATAAAATTTCCTGAGTTCATCCGTTCAGCTCATTTCTTTACACATCCTAAATAAAAAAATTAATAACTAATAGATTGATTTCAGAACTGATGATTGCAAACGATTTCGAAGAAGCATACAACATACAAAAAAAGTGATAGTGAAGCACCTTTCACCTTCGACGGCATTGCATAGTCTAGGATTTGCAAAATAAAATGAAAACTGCTCGTAGACGACCGAGAGGTGCGAACCGCCCTTCATGATCTCTCTAGATCCCTAATATTCAAAAATTAGTGAAGGAAATGGAGATAGGAAAGGTTTCGTAAGCTATGCAAAGGCGTTAAGCGTACGGGAGATGCCCCTTTCCCTACGCACGATCCCATTTGGCGCAGGGACATACAGTATTCCATTCATAGCCATTGGATGCCTGCCATATTCTATAAAGCTTGTTAGACGAATTATAATCATTCTTGTGTACAGAAGTAAGATTTTGATCCATCCGTTGGATTGCCGTGATCAAAGATAATGGCAGGATCTTAAGAAGGAAAGAATGGAAAGCATCTTATTTGATAATACGACGTCCAGTGTTTTGCGCTATCCAGTTGATCGACACCTTTTTAAATTTACTTTTTGGATTTATTTTAAATCAACAATTTAATAATTATATAAAATATATATTATTACTTTAGTTAATATGCAATATTTAAATATTATTCGTTTATCCTTATTATTAAATCAAAATTAATTATCCAAACGCACTCTAAAAAATTTGAAAATTTTACTCTTACCAATTGAGGGGTGAGGAACTCAAAAATGCAATCAGATTTTTGATCGGAGGTATATTTAATTTACATAATTTCTTGGGTATTAAAATATTCGCAAAAAATTTGACGACTTCCAAACACTTACAAAATATCACCCCTGGCTAATTTAGGTGTGGTGAGTTCAATGGTGGACTCTATTTTTGATTCTGAGGTCTAAATAAATTAGGTATTTTTAGAATTATCAGAAAATTAGGAAATATTGGAAATTGTCAAATGATATCCAAATCGCACAAAATTTGAGGTGGAGAGTACTAACACTATTATAAGAGCAATAGAAAAGGTTTGGAGTCAATTAGATCACTAATTGATGGGTAACATCACTTGGGTTGTTACAGACTTCCCTCCTTAAAAAGTGTGTTGCTCACGACACACAACAATTAAAATACAGTAATGTAAATACAAGGAGGAAGTCTAAATGAAATAGAATTAAAAATGGGAAGATTATGATTACCTGATTAATGAAAGAACTCTGGGAATTTCTTTTGTATATCCTCTTTTTTCTCCCATGTGACTTATTTATCAGAATGATTCTGCCACTGGATCTTGATCATAAGAATACTGCAATTTCATAATTTCTTAAGATCTCTCCAAAATTTATATAGGCTTAACAATGAATGTCAGATTGGGCTACAGTTCCATTCCTGGTATTTGAACTTGCTGACTAAGATCTAGTAAACACCTTCTTAGTGATGATACATGAAACACATTGTGCACATCTGAGAGAAGTCTTCATGCAACTTTAATATGTATGCAAATATTCCAATTCTCTCTATCACTTCAAATGGTCCTAAGTATCTTGGACTCAGCTTTCTAGAAACACCAAATCGCTGCACACCTCTCATCAGACTTACCTTCAAATAAGCTTTATCACCCACTTGAAATTCTAACTGACGATGACGAGCGTCATGATATTTCTTCTACCTTTCCTGAGCTGCCAGCATATTAATTTTAATTAGCTGAACTTTCTTAGTGCTTTCTTCAATAAATTCAGAACCATAAAGTTGAGAGTCTCCTACTTCAGTCTATGCAACAGGAGTGGTACACCTCCTTCCATAAAGAGCTTCACAAGGAGCCATGCCAATACTAGACTAATAGCTATTATTGTAGGCAAACTTAACTAAAGCTAAGTGATCTTCCCATGATCCACCAAAGTTAATTACACAAAGATACAAAAGATCTTCCAAGATTTGATTAATACATTCAGTCTGATCATCGGTCTGGGGATGGAAAGCAGTACTCAACACTAAGTTCATCCCCAAGTCTTGCTGAACAGCGAACCAAAATTTGGAAGTGAATCTACTATCTCTGTCATAAACTATACAGTTTAGCATATCATATAGACAGGTGATCTCCATAAGAAAGAGCTTAGCTAACTTCTCAACAGGATCTATCTGACGAATATCTAGGAAATGAGCTAATTTAGTGAGTCTGTCGACAATCACCCAAATTGAATCATAACCAGATCGACTCTTATGCATACATACAATGAAGTCCATGGAAATATCAGACCACTTCCATTTAGAAATGTCTAAGGCTTTAAGAAGTCCACTAGGCTTCTATTGCTTAGCCTTGACTAAGGAACAGGGATGGCATTTGGAAAAGAAAATGGATATATCCCGTTTTATGCCGGACCAGCAAAATGATTGCTTGAGATCCTGATATATCTTGCAACTAACAGGGTGTACTGTATAGCTAGAGTTATGAGCTTCAGACAATCTTTGTAATTGTAAGCTCTTAGGAATCCATAACCAAGACTTATGGAAAATCACACCTTTGGCATCAAGATGAAATTCATATCTCTTACCACTATTAATATCAAAAACTAATTGAGAATATAAAGAATCTTCTTTCTGGGCTTCAATTATCCTTGACTTAAGAGTTGACTTAGACTGAATAGTACATAGTAATTTTCACAAATCAAAAGATCTGATCGGTTCTAAATTCAATCTTTCAAAGTCCTTGATCAAAGAATCGTTGTAACAGAGTGAAGATAAAACTGCCTTATGACTTAGGGCATCAACTACTAGATTTGCTTTACCTGGATAATAAATAATCTCTAAGTTATAATCATAAATCAGTTCTAGCCACCTGCACTGATGGCAGTTAAGTTCTTTCTAAGTGAAGATGTACTTTAAGCTTTGATGATCAATGAACATCTCACATTTAACTTCATACATGTGGGGCCCCTGTACTGACAATAAGGAAGTACGGTGCTCCAACTGTGGCAAATCCCCAACTTAAGTAAAGTTAGGCGAACCCAATGTACCTTAAGGCAAGGACTTGTCACCAAGTGCTGTAACATTCATCAATATAGATATCAAAGTGGCGGAAGTAATATAACATAGAGTAACATCCACAAGCATACGTAGTAGGAAAAGAAAATGCAATATAGTAACTCATCACAATGCAGAAAGTAAAGTACATTCAGAAAGTTTAATTATTACAAACTGAAATGAATAACTGAAGAATGAAAGACTCTCGTCCTCACTGGAATAACAAGACAAAGCTAGCTAGACAGCAGCTGGAAGGTCCTCCTCCTGAACTGGCTCCTCCTCAGCGACACTGCCCACGAACAAGTCTGAATCTAACATTTATCGGTATCACAAATGCCAGGGCCCCAGCCAACAAAATAAAAAGGTTACAGTTAGACAATTATCTAAGAATATTTTAGGCTATTTAAAGTGAACTGAATATTAAAGGATATCACATCTAAATTTAACTATACATGCAGCAGTAAAGGGGTGCAATAAGCTATGAAAGAACTGGGATACTATAAACTATCTATTTATAGCATGCAACATGTATGTAAAGTAACATACAGACTCAAAATAAGCAAGGTAAGGCTAAGAGCAAAAATAACTGCAACTACTGAATAAACATGATCCTAACATGATTATGATTGAAGTAAAATATGCTGAGTATAAAAGAACACGAGTACAGAATATAATAAAATTCTAGCATCCTAAACATGCCATTTATATATATATCTAAGCCATAAAATATACATACAACATGTAGATTAATATAAAAAGAAAGGCCACTGAGACATGTGGCGAAAAGCAAAGCAATATATAATAAGTGAAGCCACTGAGACATGTGGCAAAGCGAGCAAATACTAAAAATAAGGCCACTGAAGCATGTGGCAAAATAAACTAGAAGTCAAAACAATACAATACAGGTAAAGTAGTAATATGCCTAAGTTCTAGTACTGCCATACTAGCCAATAGGCCATACAGGGCCCCCAATATTAATTAATCAGTCAATCCCCAGCCTAGCCATCCAAATATGCTAGGTCTGAGTCCAGTCTATACAATACTACTATTGAAGAGGCAGACTAAACTATGTCATATTCTACTAACTGTGATAAAACAAAACTGAATGATATGTAAATTCAATACTAACTTAGGATACATCATCCTAAGTTCTCCTATTATGGTCAAGGGCTAAAGCTCAAAATCCAAGGTATGCAAAGCAATCAAATCAAAGTAAGCAAGAGACTTAATCTAGACTTATGTGATATCTATTGTTATCTAATTTCCAAATCTAACTACTCTGAGAAAGTACAAGCTTAGGATCTCCGATATCCAGCTATCGAGTAGAATCTCAGATTTACGTCCTTAAAGTCAAATATTAGAACTTAACAAGTTCTAATCAAAAATTGTGTGATGACTATATGGTTTAAATAAGCAAATCAATGACCTAATTTTATGAATATTTTACTCTCTTACCCAAATCTTGATCAAATAAATCAAGATTTAAGGATTTAGAACTTAAACCCTATGTTGAGTTCAAATTCTTAATCCAAGGTGATACTAAAATAGGATCTAGGTTTCTCACTTAATCTCAAAGGGTAAAGGTTCCTATAAGTTAGAAGATTTAGGAACTACGATCTTAGTGAAAGGCTATTCTATTAATTATAAGATAAAATAATCAGTTAAGAACTTGAGACTCTAAGATCTATATTCAATCTTTAAGATAATTTTATTATCTTATTGATTGAATCATCTTATACTCGCATGGAAGGTTTCAAAAGATTAAACAATCAATCATTAAAGAATTTCAATTGGAGGTGGTTTGATTTCAAATTGAAGATCTAAGTCTAAGATCTAAGATCCAAAGATCTGAAGTATGATCACTTTAGACATTAATTGGATTTTAGTTTAGGAGAATCCAATTGCATTTTCTTTAGCAATTAGGTTCAACATCTAGCTATGTTGGGCTTAATTGCTATAAGGGTTAATAGTTCTAAACATTAGGTTAACCATTAACTCATAATAATCTCTTTAGATTACTTAAGATCTAAGAGTCTAAGTTTGATCACTTTTAGATCTTAAGCTGGATTCTTAACTTAGACATTTCCAATTCCTTACCTTTTGATACTAAGCTCTTAAGTTATTTTATCTGAGTTTATTAATGATACAATTGATAATTCTTATTATTATATTTCAAATTTTTTTTTCAGGTCAAATGATTCTTAAATGGAATGCTTAAGAGTTAAGCATCTTATTTAAGGATTAAATGAGGATTTGATGATTTAAGGATCATATGAATAATATTATTGTTCTAAGATTTTAGAGAACATTTTTAATTTAAAGTGTATTACTGAAATTTTCAATCCTTGAGGGACATTAATCCATATTTTGGTCAAAATGACCAAAAATGCCCCTCTTAAGGCTAAAATTGGGATTTTAGGGTTTACTTACCTGAATTGGTTCTAATCTATTTTAATATGTTTCACATGACTTAGTAAGGTGGGAAACACCCAAATTATAGGTTTTGAAGACCTAATTGATCTTAATTAGCACTAATCACTTAATTAAGCCACTTAGGGTGATTAGTGAAATTAAGGCAATTTAGGGCAATCCAACTCTACACTTAGATTCTACTTGACTTAATATAAGGTTAGGAACAACCCTCACTTAATTCAGAGGCTTAATTAGGGTTAAGTTCACTAATCCTTATTTAGGGTGATTAAGGAGTGATTAAGAAAATTAATTATCCACAATCAACTTTAAGGGTCTGGAATTGTTCCTTAGGATATAAGGAGCAATCAGAGCCCTTAATTTCATAAATTGGATAATTATATGATTTTATATGATTTGTTTAAGAACAGAAAAAGGTTTGGCAAATAAATTTTAATCCAACCATTGGATCTGGAATTTTATTTTATATTCAGATTCTCTGAATTTTTCTGATTCAAATGGTATATTGGATCATACCATTTGGATTTGAATAACTAAAGTTATTTAATTAATTCATTCTGAATATTTATTTAAATTAAAACTATAGGAATCTAATTACATTAAATCATAACTATTAAAAATACATTCCAAAAATTGTTTAATTAACCGCGGCCCAAATACCAAACCGCGCGGGTCGGGGCTCGGCCCGGCCCAAAATTGCGTCTTCGTCTTCCTCCCGACGTGCCCGCAGCCCTAATTCCCGAGGCGGACTTCTAGCGCCAAATTCTCCGCACTCCGGTCATGCCGCACCGCGATTTTGACGGCTACACGTTCCCTGACCCCAGACGCGTCGATTGAGGTAAGAAGCCCTCACTGGGATGCTTTGGTTCGCTGGATGCCTATTCAGCCTAAATCCTTCGGCTGGCGCACCTGTGAGGAAATAATTCTCCTCACAAAGAGCACGGGTCGCCTTGACCTTGACCCCTACACGTTCAGGAATCAAGGAGGAAGCGATAGGACGACACATGAGGCTCTGGGGTGGTCTGGATCCTTGGGGTCTTACTCCACATTTTTTGCCATTCAGAGCTTCGACTGGATCGATCAAGTACAGTCGAATTGATCGATCTGGTCGAACCTGACCCTTGATACCAGCTTACTATTATTGCTCTGAGGGTTTCGATACCAATCAGAGGGCTAAATGGCTCAGGAGCTCGCTGCATTCGCGCGAATTGGCCCGACTGGCAGTGTGCTCCCAGATGGTGCTTAGGCCGTCTGGCGCACTGCCAAGGCTCACTAGAGGTCCAGGATGACCGCTAGGAGCTAAGGAAGGGTCCTAGCACAGCATCTATGGCTTGAGGAGAGGCAAATCGAGCTGAATTCAGCTCGATAGAGAGGAGGAAAGAGCTGTACCTCGGTTCAAAGATTCGCAGCGAATGCAGGCCGCCTCGAGTGAACTTAGAGGTTTCAGGAGCTCCGCAAGGGGGTCTGAACTCCAGACCTCACCCTCAATCAGCAGATGCAGTGGGTTCGATCGCCAGGAGAGCTTGGAAGAACTGGGAGCTGCGAACGGAGGGCAGTGGGGAAGATGAGCCTCTCAGTGAGCAAAGGAGCTCACTGTGGGGTTAATGGGGGTATTTATAGGCTGCTGGGAGGTCCAGGGTGGCTGCCGAGGTCTGGAGCCATGGTTTAGGCTCGGCCCAAGGGGTCACTTGCCATTCCATCTCAGGGAATGGCTCAGCCATCCTTGCGGCTCGGCCACAACGGGAAAGACCTCTAACGGTCCAGCTGACCTGGCAGGAGGGTGGCCGACAAGGTCGACGTGGCTGGGTACGGAAAATTTTCTGTGGTCGGGATGAATCTCTCGGGGACGAAGGTGAACAGCGACCGGGAGATCGAGGGCCGTCTGATGCGCCGAGACGTTGGGATTCAACGGCTTGATGGAAGTCCTGGGTAACGGTCGCGCGGATTGAATCTCAGACGTCGGATCCCAGATGCTGATCGAGCGTCTAAGATCAAATCACAGGTGGAGTGACGCGGGCCACTGGATCCTGCGCTGTGATGCGCGCCAGAGATCCTGCTGGCTTAACACCGTGCGCCGCTGTCGGGACCCCACAGCGGATCTGCCGCGGTCCCGACAGCAAATCCCACAGAGATAATTTCTTAAATAATTTAATTTAATTAATTAAAATCCATTTAAATAAATATTAATTATTCCAAAATTTCCTAAATTTAATTTAGGACCAAATGAGCTCCAAAAATTCCAAAAAATTCACCCTTAGCAAATTTGGGTATGAGGAATTCAAAAATGAAGTCAAATTTTAATTTGGAGATCAAAATAATTTAGGTATTTTTCAGAGCTTAAAAAAAATAACCAAAAATACCAAATTCTCCAAATTAGCTCCAATTGATTTTCAAACTTCTAGGTTTAGGTTTAAATGACCCATTGAATTCAATGGAATCAAAATCAAACCTTTGTTTAGCTCAGCTAATCTAGTTTTAGCTAGGGTAACAACCTAGGGTTGTTACAATACAGGTAGTCTCTCTAGATTTTAAGAGCAAAAACTACTCCTGCAAGTTCTAGATCATGTACAGGATTATTTCTCTCAATTGGCTTTAGTTATCTTGAAGCATAAGCTATGACATGTCGATCTTGCATAATAACACATCCTAGTCCTACCTTAGAAGCATCAGTATAAACCTAAAATTCTTTGCCATCTTGAGGTAACATTAAAATTGGTGCAGAAGGTAACAATTATTTTAGATTCTAGAATGCCTCTTCACAAGCCGTGTTCCAAATGAAAGGAACTTCATTACGAGTTAACTGAGTTAATGAAGATGATATTTGAGAAAATCAAGGAATGAATCTTCTGTAATATCTAGCAAGTCCTTGAAAACTGCAGATTTCAGTGACATATTTAGGTTGAACCCATTCTTATACCACTTAGATCTTCTTTTGGTCAACTATAATGCTTTCAGCATCAATTATGTGACCTAGAAATGCCGCTGAGTTGAGCCAAAATTTGCACTTCAAAAACTTAGCATATAGCTTATACTTTCTTAGAAGAATTAGGATAGCATGAAGATGATTCTTATGATCAGGATCTGACTTAAAATAAATTAGGATGTTATCAATGAAGACTATTACAAGTTGATCGAGGTGTAAGGCTTTAGAATGCACTACATTAGGTTCATAAAAATTGAAGGGGAATTAGTTAGTCCAAAAGACATGACAGGAAACTCATAGTGCCCATAATGGGTCCTAAATGCAGTCTTAAGAATATCTTTATCCTCAACTATTATATGATAATATCATGTTCTCAAGTCAATTTTAGAAAAGACTTTTCTCCAGCTAATTAGTTGAATAAGTCATCAATTTTAGGAAGAGGATACTTGTTCTTCACAGTCACCTTATTGAGTTCGCAATAATCTATACACATTATCATGGATTCATCCTTCTTCTTAAAAAAAAGGACAGGAGCTCCCTAAGGAAACATGCTAGGGTGCACAAAATCTTTTGCTAACAGTTCTTTAAACTGCTCACAAAGTTCTTGCAGTTCTTTTGGTGCCATCATATATGAAGCTTTGGATTTAGGTTGAGTTCATGGAATAAACTCTATTGAAAACTCTGCCTCTCGCATTGGAGGTAGTCCAGATAATTCATCTGGAAACATATCTAAGAACTCCTGATTGGGGTATCCATTGGATTTTTATCTTCTTTCTCTTCACCAATTAAAGTTACTAATACATCATAGCAACCTTTACTAATTAGGTGTTTAACTTCACATGCTTTATTAATAATGCCATTAGGCCAAGCTTGCCTACGAAGACTTCTGGTTTTCTCCCTACTTGAAGGGAAATTTTATTTCTATAACAATCTATTATGGCGTTAAACCTCTTTAACCAATCTATTCCCAAAATTATGTCGAAATTGGCAATCAGCATAATAATAAGTTTGTAGGGAAAGAGTTGATTGCTTATTGAGATGTCTACTAAATAGAATCTATTTGCAGACATCTCAGCACCATATGACATCTACACTTTCAATGCATTACCTAGGCTAAAAGGTTGTAAGTTTAGGGAAGATGCACAATTTTCTGTATGAAGGAGTGGCTAGCTCCTGTATTAAAAAGAGTTTCACACAACTGATTATTAATTAACAATGTTCTTATAATAGGAAAGAAAATAAAATTCAACAACTGCTTAGGAAATTTAAAAGCAAATAGTGAAATAAGTAAAGGTACTAAAAATGAAAGACATGAAATGAAAAATTTTAAATGTAAAATGTACCAGTCACAACATCACTTTCATCCTTAGTGATGGAAGCTGAGAGAGCATACACTCTGGGTATGGCTAAGGATTGAACAATAGCTTTGCCCTTGTCAGCACGATTACCTTGCCCTTGCCTTTGGGCTTGAGAAGATGCTTTCTTCTTATCGTGAAAGTTTCCACTTATATGAGGGGGTATAAGAGCGGGGAGCAGAGCCTTTAGTGCTATAAGGAGTGGGATTCTGCACTTGCTATTGACGATTGATCTTCATTCGGTCAACAGTTCAAACTGCACAATAATTTTGATAATAATGATTAGTTCTACCACATATATAACACATATTTCCCATGTGATAGCACTTGCCATTCGAGTGTGGTCTATTGCACTTGGCTGATGAGCTTTCCTGTTGCTCTTTACCTCTCAACATATGTAAGGCTTTTGGACCTTGAGCATGACTCCTTTTGTACAAGTCTTGGAGTTGTGCAGAGGATGAGGGAATTTTTGCATCTCAGATTGAGTTTGGTGGTGCTCGATTATTTTTAACAGCTTTGGGAAATTATCATGATGTAAGGACATTAGATGACCCTTAATCGAGTTCCTTAAGCCTTTCAAGAAATGACTGCACCTTGTCACTTCCGCGTGGACTATTTCTGGTGCAAAATAAGAGTATTTTCTAATTTCCATTTTGTATTCATAAACTGTACGATTTCCTTACATCAACTACATGAAATCATCTTCTATAATTGTTCAAGCAGAAGGAGGAATGAACTCATCTCTTAAAACTTCTTTAAACTACTCCCAAAAAATATCTTCTAAGCAGGTATCAGAAAAGCGAGCCTTCATCTCGCTATCCCACCATAACTTAGCCTCCTCCTTAAAAAGGTGAGTGGTCAATATTATACTTTCGCTCTCTGGACACTTTATACTTCCCAAGAGCTTCTCTACAGCACTAAACCAATTTAGTGCCTCCATAGGTGAGACTTGGCCATTAAAAGTAGGGGGGTTTAAGCGTAGGAAAGCTAGGAGAAAAACTTCCACTACTGGGCTTGGAGTAGGCGGTAATGGAGTAGGAACTATCTTGGAAGCAGGAGCAAGAGTTTCCGGTAAGGCAAGATAAGGAGGAAGTGGGGCTTGTGAAAATTGCGGTAGGATAGGAGAAGGGAAGGGAGAAGCAGGAGATGGTTGAGAAGGATTTCTTGTAGAAGCTATTCTCTTAGTATCCCTTATATGGGCCTCAATCATTATCTTTAATAAACCCATAATTTGCCTCATCTCTTCTTGAAGAGATGGAGTACTGGGTTTAGCATCCTTCATAATAGAAGAAGAAGGATCTTCCTGATTTGGATTCATTCTATTTAATAATTAAATATGAAAATTCAAAATTTGTAGAAAAATAAAGACTTTTTATTAATATTCAAAAGCTTGAGATATATTAAGAAAATCACATTAAGGTAGAAAATAAAAAGCAACTACAATGTACAAACTACTATGAAAGTTGCAAGAAAATGGAAACTGGTTATTCATTTACAAAATTTGTTATAAAACATGAATTCAAAATCAATATATAGGGGTGCACGATGAAGGCATCAACTAGCTCGAATGAGGACGTTGTGGGCATGAACTCACCAATCTTGGGCATAGTTATCGAAGAACTCATCTAACATTTGAAGGCGTATGTGATCGGGGGGCTTTATGGCTGCAAAGGTATCTTAAACCCTTAAGAGCCACTCCCTAGCTAACTGAGGGATGCAGTCTCCCCTGAACATGCTGTACTTTAATATTTTATCTAGCACTTCTCTTCCAGCATTAGACACTTCCAAGTAGAGACGTCCATATATCAAGCCGAAGCTGTGGTCGTCATCCCCATACTAAAAGAACTCTCTAGTATACTGTCTTAACTCTGACTCTAAATTCTCCATCTAGGAGTCAACTAATTTAGATTTAAGTAAAGTTAAGATCAATTATTAGATTGGAAGTTCGTTCACTTTCTTAAGGTGACATTCTTTGAATATTTTTATCTTTCTGTGTTGTTATCTTGGATGAGTGGATATCTCTTTTTAACTTAATATTCTCAACTTTGATTCTGATACAAACTGTAACGACCTCAATAATTGGATAGAAGATTTAATCCAATATTGGGATGTTACCTTAGCATTTAACACTAGATTAGAAGAAAGCTAATCTAATATTAGATGATAAGTGGCCAAGTCTCTTTATGAGTAGTTGTCAAGTTAAAATAATAAGCAATATGAAAAAATTAAGGAGATATGTAACACAGCATTGCAAGTATAAATAATACAAGCAATTAAAATTATCCACTCATTCAACCCAAGAAATTACAAATAAGGAATGCAACATAGATATACAAAGATAGATAGGTAAAAATAACTCAAGGAATTAAAAGTTTAATTATTACATGTCTATTTGAAAAGTAAGAGCAAGAGAAAGTAAGCCACTCTCTCACTTGTAATAAAATGCATGTAAATTTAATATTAATAAGCGCAAGCAGTTTCATTTAAGCTCTTTGTGCACTTGGACATGTATTACCTGATTCAAAGAGCTCTTGATCTATTATATTTTGGTATTTAAATATGATAGGGCAAAGCAAATAAAAGAAAAAGTATAGTTAGACTAAACAGTCTAAGCACATTTTAAGATTGGCTATATTTTAAGTTAATAGGATATCACAAGCATAATTTATAATTTAAACTAAGCAGTGGAGCAATAAAAGCTGTTAAATATAGGGAAGGAAGTAGACATAACTATAATGAAGATAGTAAAATAATCTGAGTAAGAATACTCACTTGTATATAAGTCCTAACTTGTGTCCTAAAATGGTAAGGGAATAGCATCCTAAAAGGTTAGAAACTACTATGTACATTTAAAGTAAATAAAATAGATGTAATATATGTTTAATGAAATTTATGCTAATAAGCAAATGAAATACAGTGAAGTATTAAATGAATAAAGCAATATACACTATATTCTAAATGAACTGTAAGTAAGCAAATCACATTACTAGAAATTGAGAGTATAAAGCATAAAAAGTAAAGAAGTATCTTAAACTCTTGGTCAAAGATAAACATAGCCTAGGGCTATGAAAAATAATCATAACTAAATAATTATGAAGAGATTTTACAATCAATAAGATTGTAAAGAACTCTTATATAATTAGTTAAAGTTATATCTAGAAATATCTCATTTTGCAGGAACACTCAACAGAATGGGATGAGGAGTTAAGCACGTCTGCCTAACTAGATACAGTGGGGGGTCGAACATTCACATTTACCTTCTCTAAAATGTGATGCCATATAATAAGCATTATCATTCTTGTTCTATTTACCATAAGGCATTCCCCTTAAGTCTTATGAAATTTTTATTTATGCATAATGATCTTAAATGAATGTAAGGAAAAAGGCTCAAAGCTAAGCAGGCATTGATAAATTTCAATAATTGTAAACTATGTGATATTCCTTTGTTATCTAAATTTTAATGATCTACTTAATGATTGGAGTTAATTGAGCTCCTAATTGACTTATAGATATTAATCTTTAAGTCAATTATAATTAATAGTAGAGGAAAGAGAAGTTTGGAAAATAATATCTTCAAGTAGTTGGAATTCATCCTATACTAGTCATAAACTAATCAAATCAAATAGATTAATGATTAAAGTTTAAGGAAACTAGTAAAGAAGATTAAGATTTATAGTTTGCTAAGTTAGTGAAAGTATAAGCTAAACAAAATTCTATTAGTTTCTTTAAAACATGAAAGGAAACTATTATTCTCAAGTTTAAATCAATTGAGAACAAAATTGGAACATTAAAGACTATGAATTATGTACTAATTACATATATGATTGATTGGGCACTAGTCTTATCATGAGTTTTTTTAATGAACTTTAACTTAGCAATTGAATAAGTTAAGCTAATTATAATACAAAAGAAATTGAAAGATTCTCAATTTAATCTAACATGCAACTAAAGGAGAATTAGTAACATGTAGAGACATAAGAATGTAATTCCAATTCTAATAATTTTGGCATGAACTCTATTGTATTCGCTCAAAAGAAATATATAGGACATTATCATGCAAGCCCTCCATTCATTTGGAAGATAAATTGGAAATAGGAATATTATGAAACTAACATTTAGACAATTCAATAAATAGAACACTTATTCCAATTTAAGTCTAGCATGACATAACTAATTGAAACTACATTCCATAATTATGAATATAACATTCACCAAATGAAAGAAAGCATAAGATGATTACATAATTCTCAACTTGTTAGAAGATAAAATGAAAGAATAATTCATTAAAGAACTATCATTAACTTAATTCAAAGCATAAGATATTAATTCAAATTATATTTCAACCTAAGTAAATTACATATAACTTTACATTCTAGTCACATGAAATTTAACAATATATTCAAGTCAAGAATTCTAAATTTCATATGAAGCATACATGAAATAGAAGGATGAAACTCAGCATATGTTATACAATTATTTTATTTAATTCATTCATGTAATAATTCTACATATAAAAATGATCGATTATAGAAGTTTCTAAACATTTCCAATTCATAATTTTCATTTATATAAGAACTAACAATATGGATTAAATAATCTATTTGAGAAAATATAAGCAACTTATTCAAATAAATTCATTCCTTGGTAATTCTACAGTAGAAGAATTTCAACTTGAATGAGCATTATGTAATTCCAGTCATCACTTCTATAAGAAATAAGATTTAAACATACAAATTAAAAGTATATGTAAAATAATAAAATGAAATAAGTTTGTTATCCTAGGGTTCACATATCCTAAAACAAGCATTTATGAAAAATAAGGAATTAACATTTAACCTAAATTAAGACGCTAAATACCTAAAATATCGAAATGATGTCCAAATAATATTTTATACATGTCAATGTGATCCTTATATCCTAAGGAGTAAAATGACACTAACTAAGTTAAATTTGGACAATATTAAATTTTCTAGTGTTTAGAGGAGTCCTAATTGGAGTTAAAATATCATTAAGAGATCTATGGTTCATAACCTAATTTTGATCTTATAATATTGTTCCTCATATTTTTGTGAGTGAAATGGACTATTGAAGTGTCCAATTTGGACATAAATTGATCAAATTATGAGGTATACAATAATTGATGAAATAATTAATTCATTTAGTCAATTAAAATAATGATTTAATAAACTTTTATTATCAAAATACATTTTTATCTTCATATTACTATTCTTAGAAACTTTACTGCCATAGCAGCATATAGAATGTAAATCATTAATTAAGAATGAATGAAAATTTCAGTAATATTAACATAAATAATTTCATTTAAAATAAACTGAAATTTACTTAACACATTTCCATTTCATATTTAAGTTAAAGAAAAATAACAATTGGCAATTTAATTATCATAATTAAGATTATTAAAAGTTATATATATGAAATTTAATTAATACTTAACTCTAATTTAATTATAATATTATTTCTAACCCATTGCCTAATAGTCCGGCCCAGTAGACAACCTATGCAAACTACTGAAATCGAACCCGTAGATGGGCCTGAAAATGGGCCGAGACTCTTTGGGTAGATAACAAGATCCACAAAAGGAGGTTTATATTTCATATTTGGGATTACGAAGTAAAAGGCAGAACATTTTCATTAAATGATAATTTAACTTGTATGTTATTTTTTAAAAACTTAGTAACTGAAATTAATAAGCTTCTTTCTTCTTTAAGACCCATTAGGCTTGAAATAAGTTATTCTGCCTAATAGTTAAGGATCGAATGCTTAGTTAATGGATTATTTTCTATGGGTTAGTACACCTATCATCTACTTCATACCAAAATAGAGACAAATGAAGCAAAACACTTAATTTCATGTCTTCGCATGGAAGGGCCCATATGGAAAACCGAAAGGATTAAGGGGACTCAAATAAACATATAGCTTACTTTTTAATTAATTATGACAATCACTCCTCCAAATTTGAGACGAATTGCACATTTTAGCAATAGGAGACAAATGAAAAAAAAGAGAGGAAAGAGAGTAATCAGTTTAATAATCTCCTAAAAGTTCTAAAGATCTCATAACAATAAATTCTTTCATTACTGAATTATCAATTGATTTCTTAGGTAATTTATAATTGAAGAATAATAACAAGAAGTAATATGTAAAAAATTTAATTATTTATGCATAAAATTTCCTGAGTTCGTCTGTTCTGCTCATTTCCTTACGCAGCCTAAATAAGAAAATTAATAACTAATAGATTGATTTTGAAACTAATGGTTGCAAATGATTTCAAAGAAGCATACAACATACAAAAAATTTTAGTGAAGTACCTTTCACCTTCGACGGCGTTGCATAGTCTAGGATTTGCAAAACAAAACGGAAACTGCTCGTAGACAATCGGGAGGTGCGAACCGCCCTTCAGGAGCTTTCCAGATCCATAATATTCAAATATTAGTGAAGGAAATGGAGATTAGAAAGGTTCTGTAAGCTATGCAAAGGTGTTAAGCATACGGGAGGTGCCCTCCATCCCTGCACATGATCCCATTCGGCACAGGGACGTACAATATTCCATTCATAGCCATTGGATGCCTACCATTTTCTATAAAGCTTATCAGATGACATATAATCACTCGTGTATACTGAAGTAAGATTTTGATTCGTCCGTTGGATTGCTGTGATCAAAGTTAATGGCAAAATCTTAAGAAGGAAATAATGGAAAGCATCCTATTCGATAATACAGCATCCCGTTTTTTGCGCTATCCAATTGATCAACATTCTTTTGTGATCATTAAATTCTACGGAAGCCTAGCACACTCATATGTTCACTCAACTTTTGCCAATTGCTGGTTTTAGCTCCTTAGGTTTCCCCACCCCCACACTTAGAATTCAGCATATGCTCATTTTTAATTCTTGGAAACTGAAATTCACTCAAGCTTCTTACTTTAATTTGGAAGTGTAGGGTTGTTATGTCAATTGATTACCTTAGGTTAAGCATAATTAGTGACTTAAGATTTTACATTTGAGGTTCATTATTGAATCCATAAAGTAATTACCTTAGAAAATTCACATGTAATAAAGTCACAGCAGCAATAAGGGTGCATCAATCCAAAATTTATTTATTTAAAGGGAAAATACAACTACCAAAAATGAAAAACAGAAAAAACTAAAAGCAAAAATAGTACAACTTATTCATTCATTTTGATCTCCTTCTTCTTCTTCCTCGTCAATGTCTTGATAAGGTTGCTTAGACGACAATCACATTGGGTCCTTACTCGGACTCAGCCATTGGCTCGATGGCTGCTCAGTCGATCGATACAATCGACTTGAGCTAGCTTAGCCCCAGGCGACAATCACATTGGGTTCCTAGGTGGCTAAGGTTGCTTAGACGACAATCAAGGCTCATTTAACAGACAGGAATGGAAATGAGCTTTAGAAAAATTCTAATGGAGGAAGCTATACCTAACTTCGGGTTTACTGGCCTAACTGAGGAGAATTAGAGTGTCCTTGAGCTTCCTGGTTAGTAGATGAAGCTCCACAGGGGGTTTGAACACCAGATGGACCCTCTATCAGTGGTTCTAGCCTTCAGAAATTGCCGGGAATTCGCCGAGGAAGGTGAGAGCTCTACGGGGTTCTAGCTTCCAATTGAGGGATCACATTGAGCAAAGAGGCTCACTGTAATTCACTCAGGGTATATATAGGCCCAGGGGCCATGGGGAGTGGCTCCCAGAGCTTGTGTTGGGAAGAATGGGTCGGCTCGAGGGGGTCCTTCATTTTTCCCGAATTGGGGTGGACCGGGCTTCGGGCTTGGCTGGGACTGCTCAAGAAGCAAGGGCAAGGCCGCAACGGTCTTTCTGACGTGGCGCGGGAGCGACAGACCGGCTGGAGGACGTGGCAGTACGGGAGGATTCGGCTGTCGGGTGCGAGCTGGGGGAAGGAGACGATCCACAGTAGCGGGTGCTGCCGGAGCTGTCTGATGGATCATTGGTTGACGCGAAATGGTCCAGATCTTCCGACATCTAACGAACGATCGAGGATAAAAGATCAGCCGTTGGATCCAATCGGGGAATCTAACAGTTGATCAAAGGTATTTACGATGGATCGTTTAGATGCCATCGGATCGAGATCTTGAAACCTCGGAACGACAGAGATTAGATGGATTCATCCAACGGTGCAGGTCATTGGATCAAGACCGCGGAACGGATGGCCCAGATGGTGTCCGCGGTTTGGGAAGGAGCCGGCCGTTGGGGAAGGGTAGATTTGCAATTTGGAATTGTCTAAAACCCTAATTTGCAATTAAACCAATTTAAATTAAATCCAAAATGTGACTAAATGACCTCCAAAAATTCCCAAAATTTCACCCTTAGCTAATTTGGGGGTGAGGAACCCAAAAATAAAATCAAATTTTAATTTGGAGATCAAAATAATTTAGGTATATTTTAGGGCTTAAAAATAGTCAAAAATATCAAATTTTCTAATTTAGCTCCAATTGATTTCAAACTTCTATGTTTAGATTTAAATGACCCATTGAATCCAATGGAATCAAAATCAAACATTGGTTTAGCTTAATTAATCTAGTTTTAGCTAGTGTAATAACCTAGGGTTGTTACAAAATGAGTTGTTGTTTGGAAAGAAATGAGGGCTGAGGTGCTCAAAAATGTCAACAGGTGCAAGCCTCACCATCACCCAAAGGATCCTTAAATAGTTGAAGGAATTCTAGAAGGCTATAAATTAAATAATCATATTAAGGCAAGTTTATGGTTGGTCAAAGAAGGTCTCATGACATACCATCAATGTGATTTTAGTTTAGCCTATAAAGGAAGGGAAGATACAGCTTTTCAGCACCAAATTTTCAGAATTATAGTCCTAAGGCGCACTGTAGCATATTTGACCACCTTAGGAATTCAAAGCAGTAAATTATGTTCCAGGAGTGCGCCAAGCCCTGTGACAAGCTGTAGGGCACCGTGGTGCGCTATGGCGTCTCGAGAGTTATAAAAACTTTGCATGTGCTGTAGCAGCGAAATCCGCTGCAGTGCGCTATAGTGATTGAATTCGCTGCTGCTGATAAATCCGCTACAGTGCATTCTGAAGCTTCCATTTATTTTTTATTTATTTATTTTTTATACTTTTTATATTTACTAGATTTAGATTATTTCATTCTAATTAAACTACTCATACGTTCAAAATCAATCAAAAATTTGGGTTGCCTCCCATGAAGCATTTGTTCTAACGTCGTCAGCCCCACGCAATTAAGTTAAAATTGGTTTGGAGTTTATGTTTGATTTCCTCTTACAAATTTTAGTACTATATGAGTAGGCACAAGCCTGGGTTGTGCTCGAGCTCATGTTTACATTTGTAGCTGTATCTTCCACCCCATTTTTGGAACTAGGCATAAGAACTCTCTTTTTCTTTCTTTTTCATATCCTAGTCTTTTTCTTTTTATTCTTCTCCTTAACTACTCCTCCAGACGAGGTGCTAAGACTGGTTTCAGATTTATTACTAAGAGCAAGATTTTCAAGATGGAGGGTCTTACATAAATCTTCATTTCTTACTCCCTTGCTTAGTTCAACTCCATTGCCCTTTGTTTAAATAAAGTTGGTTTAAGATCAATCACTTCCTCTCTCCCTCAAATATTGATATTCATTAATCCCCTAAACACATCTGTAATATCTTTGGTGCTAGCAAGGAAGGGTTGTCCAAAGAAGATAGTAGAATTTTTATACCATCTATCCCATTCACATATAACAAAATCAATTGGGACAACACAACTTCCTAGCCCCACAAGCACATTTCTTATCACTCCTAAGGGGTCAATAATTCCAAGTTGGCAAACTCTAAGATTTATTATTAGAGTTAGATCAATTTATAAATCATTATAATTTTATTTTTAATCTTATGCTAATGGTCTTATATAAGAGAAAATCAAAGATCTAAAGTTTAGATTCAAATGATTCAATCACACAGATTTAATATTAACCTTAGCACTTCTAATTCAATAATTTAAGATCAATACTAAATCAAATGCATTATTAGAATAATGTCAATTGAATTATCTTTCAATCAAGTTAATTGATTAAGTGAATAAGGTTTAGATCTTAATCAAGTCAAGTTAGGGTTTAACCCCTAACCTTTCTACCATTAAGACCAAATGTATAATTCAGTCCTACTAGGGTCCTAGGGATCTTAATATGCAAAAACAGTGAAGTTTTGGCCATTTCATCCATTTCTGGGCAATTCAGAAAATTCTAGGCGCTATGGCGCGCTGCGGCACACTGCAACGCTTTCAGGCGATGCGGCGCGCTACAGCAGAAAATAATGATGTGGCATACTGCAGCACTTTTGATGTTGCGGCGTGCTACGGTGGGACCAATCCGAGAGCTGGATGCTACGGTGCACTGCAACGCTTACAAGATTCTAGATCCAAACTCTACTTTGGTGTTCAAATCCTGAATCCAAGGTAAAATCCTAATAAGGATCTAGGGTTCACACTTTAAAAGCCAAATTTAAAGATAAGGAATCTTATAAGCTGAAGGATTTGGAAACTATAATCTTAATTGAAAGGTCACTCTACTGATTACAAGATAAAATAATCAATTAAGAACTACAAATCTAAGATCTATATTCAATCTTTAGGATAATAATATTATTCTATAGACTGAATCAATCCTACACTCACAAGGAAGGTTTCAAAAGGGTTAAACATTTAATCAAGTAAGGAATTATAAATGAAGGTAATTCAATCCAATCAAAAATTCTAAAGTCTAAATTCTAAAATATGAGATTTAAGATCTAAAGTTCTGATCATTTAGATATAAACTAAGAAGTCTAAGTTTAGAGTTCTTTAAAGCATTTGCTTATACTTTCATTGAGACTATAATTCATGAACAAGATTTGGTAGGATATCTAGGATTAGAAACTTTGACATTAATATTAATTAAGCTAAGTCTTTTATAAAGGGTCTTAAGATCACTTAAGATCTTAAGAGCTTACTTAAGGATTTTAAGGTTTCTCCATTTAATTTAGTATTATTAACATAGGATTTCAGAAAGGTGTTTAGCATGTTAACTAGGGATACTTTACTGAAATTTCAAGGCTTAAGGGGTGCTTAAACCTATTTTGGCCAAAATGATCAAAATACTCTTCTTCAGACTAAAAAAATGGCATTTTAAGATTTAATCATCTAAACTGATTCAATTCTATTTTAATGAACTTTATATTGATTAATGAAGTGGAATAAACACTCATCTTAAGGTTTGATAATCTAATTAGCCTAATTAGCACTAATCTCAATTTAAGGCTAATTAAGGTGATTAAGAAAATTATGGCATACTAAGATGATCTAAGCTCAATTATAAGTGCTAACATACTTAAGAAGATATTAGGAACTAAATTCATCAAAATCAGAGACTAATCCAAGGCTTAATTCACTAATCTCATTTTAGGGTAATTAAGGAATGATTAACAAAATTAAAGATCTTAAATTATTTTTAAGGGTTTAGATAGATTATTTATGGTCTCATGAGTAATCAAAGACCTTAATCAACATTTTTGGATATTAAATAAATTTATTATGATTTAAATAAAAATAGAAAAGGATTAAATAATTATTTAAAATCTAATCATTAGATTTTTGATTTTATTTTATATTATTATTACTTGCATTTTTCAAATTAAAATGGTATATTGGATCATATAATTTGGATAAGTATTAATTAAATTATTTCATTAATACTTTCTGAATATTTATTTCAATTGAAACCATAGAGAATTAACTAAATTCATTTATTAGCTATTTATTAGAAGGAAAATACTTGCAAAATTATTTAATTAACTCGGCCCGGAGATCGAACCACGCGGGTCAGAGCGGAGCCCGGCTGGATCGGCACTGTCGCACCACGCGGGCCAGGGCTGGCCCGGCCTGAGGCAACAGTGTCGTTGTTCTCGCACACCTTTCACAATGGGACGACCTAGTGGATCTTCAGCGCCGTAATTTTCGATGCTCAGGCGATGCCGGCAGCTCAATTTAATCCCTACACATTCCCGGAGTCAAGACGCATCGATCCCACCATTTAGCCCTCTCTGGGATCCACTGGTTCACCGGATGGCTATTCGATAGGCTCGGTCCTAATTATGGCATCTAGGGTTTACTGTGAGGAGTAAATTCTCCTCATAGAGATGACCATTTGATCAGAGCTCAACTCCTACACGTTCCGGGAGGTGAGGCGGATTGAAGCCCTTTGGTCACGAGCTTTGGGGTGGCCTGGATCGTCGGGTCCTTAGTCGAGCTTGCCTATGAACTCGCGACTGAAACTAGACCATCGAACGATCAAAATAAGCTAGCCCAGACCATATGGAAAATCACATTGGGTTTCCTAAGTGGCTAAGGCAATTTAGACGACATCTAGAGGCTCATCCATAAGCTTAAATGGAAAACTGAACTCACTGAGTTCAGTGGGAGAAGCAGTACCTGATGACTGAGGTTGCAAGCACGGCCGAGGGGTATTGAGGTAGGCTGGAGCTTCCCAAGCAGTCGACGAGAGTTCATAGGGAGTCTGAACACCAGACAGGCCCTCTATCAACGGTTCACAGCTCCAGAGGTACCGAAATTTATCAAGAAGACGGGGAGCTCCAGAGGAATTTAGGCTGAGCAATTGAGGAATTGCAGTGAGCAAAGGGACTCACTGTGATATCCTGAGGGTATTTATAGGTCTAAGGGAGGCCTGGGAATGGTTACCAGGGCTCGGGCATGGAAAGAAGCTCGGGCCGAAGGGGAGGTTTGGGTGCAATGGCCAGGGGGCAATTCGGGGAGACTACTACCGGCAGATGATCGCGCCAAGGGTAGAAGAGGAAGAACGGGTCTTTCTCATACTACCACAGGGGCTGGAAGGATCCTGGTTATCGGGCGGGGGGGGGGGGGACCAGACGCGGATGGGGCATGGCGAGGGAGATGATCCACAGTGCTCGGACTCATGCCCGCCATCTGATGGATCGACCGTTGGTCTCGGATGACTCAGATGGACTACTTAAGCGGGATATATGGTAGCCGTCAGATGCGCGCAATGGATTCTAAGCCTAGGATTAGATATTAACCTAAAAGAGATCCCGCCGTTGGATTAAATGCGCTAGGATGCGTGCTAGCGCATCCATTGGCTAGATTCCACGCGCCACTGTCGGGACCCCACAGCGGATCTGCCGCAGTCCCGATAGCAAATCCCTTATATTAAATATATATATATATATATATATATATATATATATTGTTTTAATTAATTAATATTAATTCAATTAATAATTATCTTAAATTATAATAAATTTTTAAATCCAATTTAGGACTAAATGAGCTCCAAAAATTCTCAAAAATTTACCTATAGCTAATTAGGGTATGAGAAATTCAAAAATGAAATCAGAAATTGATTTAGAGATCAAATAAATTTAGGTATTTTCTAGGGCTCAAGAATAGACAAAAATACCAAAATTCTTAATTTAGCTCCGATTGATTCCAAACTTCTAGGGTTTAGTTTAAATGACCCATTAAGTCTAATGAAATCAAAATTAGAACTTGGTTTAGATTAATTAATCTAGATTTAGTTAGGTTAACAACTAGGGAGACGATCCACAGTGCTCGGACTCATGCCCGCCATCTAATGGATCGACCGTTGGTCTCGGACGACTCAGATGGACTACTTAAGCGGGATATATGGTAGCCGTCAGATACGCTCAATGGATTCGACTCCTAGGATTAGATCTTAACCTAAAAGAGATCCCGCCGTTGGATTAAATGCGCTAGGATGCGTGCTAGCGCATCCATTGGCTAGATTCCACGCGCCACTATCGGGACCCCACAGCGGATCTGCCACGGTCCCGATAGCAAATCCCTTATATTAAATATATATATATATATATATATATATTAATTAATTAATATTAATTCAATTAAATTCTAATAAATTTTTAAATCCAATTTAGGACTAAATGAGCTCCAAAAATTCTCAAAAATTTACCCATAGCTAATTAAGGTATGAGAAATTCAAAAATGAAATCAGAAATTGATTTAGAGATCAAATAAATTTAGGTATTTTCTAGGGCTCAAGAATAGACAAAAATATCAAAATTCTTAATTTAGCTCCGATTGATTCCAAACTTCTAGGGTTTAGTTTAAATGACCCATTGAGTCTAATGAAATCAAAATTAGAACTTGGTTTAGATTAATAAATCTAGATTTAGTTAGGTTAACAATTAGGGTTGTTATAAGAACATTCCATAAGCAGTGCCATATATCAATGAAAAGGTCTTTCTGATACCTTTTAATCGATACCAAAATCGGTACAAACAGATTATCCTGACTATATGAAACATGCAGTTAAAGGTGCGGGTATATAGAATGGACGAAAAATATAGCATAAGAATTTCAAAACAATATGATGCCTTAATGAACTTTAATGGCTTCCTTACACAATCATAAATTTCTAAAGATACAACAAGCATAATAGCAATATGAAGAAGATAAAGAAGATGGGCAAATGGGTACCTTAGACTTTAGAAGAGGGAGAAGGAGCCCTGGAAAGCTTTGAGGAGAAACTTCTTCTTCTTCTTCTTCTTCAGCACCAAGCTCAATAATGGGGGAAGGGTGGAAGCTTGGGAGCCTTATCTTGATATCTAAAAATGGAGAGGAAGAGCTGAGCTTCTATTTATAGGAGGAGAAGGAAAGAGGGGGCCATCATGAGCTAGGGAGGAGAGGGATGGCCTTAGCCATCAATGCATGATTGGGAGGCAATGGGTCAGCCAAAAAAATGAGAAGGGGGAGAGGGATCAGCTGAATGAGGAGCCAGCTAGGAGAGAGGGGAAAGAAAAATTAGAGAAAAAAATTAAGAAATAAAATATTAGATTTTACGAGCGCGCTTCAAAAGTTTCCAAAACTTCACCCCTAGCTAATTTGGGGGTGAGGAATTCAATGGCGAAGTCGGCTTTCGATTTCGATGAGTATTTAATTATTCTATTTTTGGTGCATTTAATTATATTAAAATATTCGCAAAAATTTGACAACTTCCAAACGCACCCAAAACATCACCCCTAGCTAATTTGGGGGTGACGATCGCAATGACGAAGTCGGATTTCGATTCGAGGTCAAAATATATATCTTAATTTTCTAATTAATTAAATATTAAAATAATCCAAAATATTGATCGAGCACTGAATTGCTCCAATTTTTTTAGGGTTTGGCTTTGATGGTTAGATGAACTTAAAGGAATGATAATTAAGATATAATTAAGCTAAAATTAAGCTGGGTAATAACCTTGCGTTGTTACACCGACAAACTAAAATTCACACTATTAGGTTGAACCAAATCTAAAGAGGTAGACTAATTAGGTCACAACCTACTAAACTGAATACCATAAAAGTGAAAGCACCAATAAAAATGCAAATGATATTTATGCAATTTCAAAATTGACACGAGATACTCATCAAATATTCTATGTCTGATTCATGTGACCAAGGTATAGAGCTCAATACAAGGTAAGCAAAGCATCAAATATCAAAATGAGCAAGAGACTCTATTAGGACACATATAATATTCATTATTGACTAATTAATTTGTTCTATCTACTCTAAGTTACACAAATTCAGAATCTTCAATTCTTACTATTGAGTGTAACTCAGATTCATGACCTTATAAGTTGAAAACAATTAGAATTGATCAGGTTCTAATCTTATTAAATTAATGTTGACTATATAAGTTAAATAAGTAAATCAATCGACCAATTTTGGTGATTTAAGAACTCAAACCCATGTTGATTAAGACTAATCAAGATGAAAGGATTAAGAATTAAACTCCAAATATTAGGACTTAATCACTTAATCCAAAGATGATCCTAAAGGACTAAGGTTTAAAACTCAATACTCATAAATAATAGATTAAGACAAATCCTATTAAGTGAAATCAAACTCAATATAATGGATCTCTATTCTTAAGTATAAGGTTAAAATATCAAATAATCATTAATAAAACTATGAAAATCTATAAACTACCAAAACCAAGGCTTCACCTATTGAGTAACCCAATTTATTCAATAGATGAACTCTAATATAATATATATTCCTAAGTTCTAAGGAAAGAGCTCTTAAACACTAAGATTAATACTTAAACACAAATCCTAACTAATGTTATTAGAGCTTAAGAGATGAATTAGAAAGTTCAAAGAAGGGTATGATGTGAGATGAATCTCACAATATACAAATAACATTTTTACTTAAAATTTTCTTAAGAAGGAAAATTAAGATTTTGATTTAGAACATGATTTAAGGCCTAAAATCACATGAATTAAATTCAGAATCACTTCATTCATTGATTTTAGTGGTTAGGATATGATTCTAAGGCTTAAAGGCACGTAAATCTAAATTTGGGCAAAATGACCATTTTTCCCCTATTTAAGGGTCTAAGAATCTACTTTTTGATTTAGGGCTTTAAATTGGAAATTTATAGTGGCAAAAAATTACTTACTATCTAACATGAAGATAGATAGTAAGTAAACTTAATTTGGATAAAAATTAAGCCTTATGAGTTCAAAATAAGAAAATTGACTCATAAGAGCAAATTAGTAATTTGTCCTAATGAAATCTAAATTTCTATCAATTTATTAATGCATACTATCTAAGGGTTCCATAAAACCTAAAATTTTTGAATTCTGATATGTATTAGCTAAGTTATAGCCAAAATAAGATTAGGGTTCTAAATATAATTTAGGGTTTCTTAAGAGGGGTCAAAAAAACTGAACTTTTCTAATTGAAGTCCAAATTCAGTAAAGTCAATGGCAATAGCTTCCCTATGACCTAATAAGTACTTTAACTAGGAATAGACCCAATTTGGACCTCATTTGGTTAAGTTATGACTTAATTAGAGTTAAGGGTGATTAGTAAGTGATTAGTGAAATTAAATACAAAATCACTAAACTAACCATACCATAAGATTCTGCTTTACTCTTTGAGTTATTAAAACTTGAATCACTCAATTTGGATCACTAATTATACTAATATTCACTAATCAATTTTTAGGGTGATTAGGGTTGATTAAGAGATCTAGCCATCAAATCCCAAATATTTTTGTAGTTTACTGACTATTAAGTCTTCTTAATTAAAATGGCATATTAGAAGACTTAATTTTGAGCTCAATTGACTAAGTTATAGTTAATTGAAGTTTTAGGGTTAATTAGAGTAATTCAGGTTAGGTCCTAAAAGTGATTAGGTAAAATATAACCCAAATAGAGAAATTAACACTATTAAAGTAATGTAGAGGTTCTTTTGATTTCTTTAAGACCCATATTAGTTATATTTGGGTGAGTGTGTGCAAAGTTATGAGCCATGGAAAACTAGAGTTAATTAGGACCTAATTAGGGGTCCTAAATATCACTAGGTGATATATTCATCCAATTGAAAAAATTAACAATATCAAAATGATCCTTGAATTTTGCTGATCAAAATGACATATAATTTTACTATGTTTGTAGTTCAAGATATTAAGTTATGAAATGTTAAAGTTCTATGCTTAGTCATTTAATTTAAATTAAATTAATACTATACATTGAATTATATATATTTATTATTAATTTATCATTACATGCAGGTCCCACGTGAAAGATCAGCAGACAGGGACATTGACTGGACTGCAGGGCCCACGAGGGGCGTAAGATGGAGGACATGTGGAATGGTGTTCGGAGCGTCTCGGTCCAAAGCTAGACCTGTTCGGTCTGTACCGATCACTACAGATCATCCCTAATGGAAGACCATAACCCTAGCAACTAGGGTTACATTTTTTTCATAGCACAGGGGGGTTTAGGCGATATGTAATATGTTAAAATGAAGATACGAACAAAATATATCTATCGAATAAATAGATTAAGTCTAATGGATATTAGGATTCCTCCATTCATCAATCATAAGATCGATCGCACGGGATTGTAATATTCACTACTATTGTACATCCCGTGATTTGGTTCAATCGGATTCGAATTAACCCTATCGAATCTAATCACTAAACAATCAATTGAAGAAAATAGAGAAATGAAAGTAGAAATTTGCATTTGATTGATTAAAAGAGGAGAACAGGTTGGTACCTAATCGATGGTTGTAGAAGGTTTGAATGTTCAAAACAAGGCTCTAGAATTGCGGAACTCCTAGACGCAGCGCCAGAAGGATCAGAAGAGGAGTAGATGCAGGTTTGAGATGCAATGATATTAATTGGGATCCGAAGGGCGGTGGATGCCATTCGTGGCGATCGACGAAAGTCGCGCGTCCCCGCGTTCAGCACGCACAGCAACGCGAAGGAGATGAATGAGGATCGCCCTATCTCTTGACGAATGGCTCAGGATAGTCGTTAAATCAAGCTGCGTAGGCTTGGAAAAAAGAGACAGCGTGCTAAGTGGAATAACGGGGTCGTTAAGAATAAAATAAATAATATTTACTTTATTATTATTATTATTAAATTTCTCAATTATAAATGAATAATTAAATGTCTTCTAAAAATTTTCATTAAATAACCCTTAGCTAATTGAAGGGTGAGGAACGCAATGGTGAAGTCAGATTTTTATTTCGACGAGTATTTATTTTTTTCTCATTTTTTGGGTATTTAAAATGTATTAAAATATTTGCCAAAAATCCAATAACTTCCAAATACTTTCAAAACATCACCTCAAGTTAAGTTGAGGGTGATGAGTGCAATGATGAAGTTAGATTTTTGATTTGCAGTCAGTTTAAATAGGTGAAATTCTAGGGTTCCTAAAATTTCCAAAAATTAGGATTTGATCTATTTAACTTCTGATTTAGACTAGGTCTTCATGGTGAGTTCCTAATAACTTAATTAGAGTACTAGAATCAAAATTAGAACTTAGTTTAGTCCTAATTGATCTAAGTAATAACATGAGCTGTTAGAGCTTCCTGGGGTCCTCACATTTAATAATGACACACATCTTATTCTCATTTTTTTTTCTTCTTCTAACACTAAATCAGTTCCAGAATTCTCACTCTCTTTGTTTTGGTGGGTACCCTCAATTCCCTAAGAATGGATAATGCTCACCGTTTCCCTAAGGTTCACTTCCGTAGAGCTGGGCAAAGCTCCTTGCTGACACGTGACCAGCTATTTGGAGATCTGCTCAAGCTAAACTTCTATGTTCCTAAGGGATGCCTCTATCCCTTGGATCAAGGCATCGTGTCGCGTGATCGTGGTTTCAGTTCTACGCATAAATTGGATTGTTTCAGCCTTAAAAGCATTGAAGGCTCCCTCCAAGTTTGAGGATTGAGTTTGGTAGCTGTTCCCATTGTTATATCTTGTTTATTTAATGAATTACCCCCATTAAAATTCCCCATGTTGTTATTATTACTCCAAGAGAAATTAGGGTGATTTTTTCACCGAAGATTATAGGTGTTGGAGTAAGGATTATTTATTGCATTATTTGGGTTGGCATTGTTATTTCTAAGAAAGTTTACTTGTTCTATTTGGGAGGGGGTGAATGGATTATTAAACTTATAGTTTTCACTAGGGTGATTCCCTCCACACAGCTCACAATAGATTTCTTGGATGTTGTATACACTCATGTTCTCTATTTTGTTATTTAATGCATTAATTTTATTTTGCAAGGATAAAACTTGATTTGTTTTATTTAATTAGTTAGCCTCTCCCTTTTTTGGATTGAGCCTCTCAATAGGCCATTGATAAGCATTAGTAGGCATCTCCTCTAGAAGGTCAAAGGCCTCCTCTTGAGTCTTATTACTTAGGGATCCACCTGAGGCTGCATCTATAAGTGTACATGTAGGTGCATTCAATTCATTATAGAAAATCTTCACTTGCATCCACAATGGAAACCCATGATGGGGGCAGCGCCTAGTAGTTTTAGTAGGTGAGAAATACTTACTTAAGAATTTCCTAGCTAAGTCATCCCAAGTCCTAATAAACTCACCAGGCAGAGAGCTGGGCCAAACATTTGCTCTATCTCTCAAAGAAAATGGGAACAATCTCAACCAAAGGGCATCATCTGACACACTATTGAATCTAAAGGTATCGCATATTTCTAGAAAGTTTGAAATATGCGCATTGGGATCATTCGAGGCTAGACCACTAAATTGATTGTTTTGGACTATGTTTAACATTTATGGCTTGAATTCAAAGTTGTTTGCTTGTATGGGAGGTCTAACAATTACATTTGGGACTCCTCCTGTTGGAAGTGCATACTCTCTAAGGGGTCTGCCCCTAACATTTACTAATGGCTCTAAAGGATCAGCTTTTAAATTTTCCATTATAATTGGTGGCTGGTTCAGATTTGTATGTTCTCTCATAGCTCTTAAATACGTTCGTTCCATATTGGGATCAAAAAGCAATTCAGTACAAGTTCTCCTACTTATATAATTCAAAAATTCAACTAGCAAGAACAATTACTTCAATCAGATTTCACAGTTCAGCAATTATAAATTTCAGCACACAGAATTCAGCAATGTATTTTTAGCAATGAAAGCAACTAAGTTACAGCCTATACTAGCACTACAAATTAGTGATGAAATAATATATATGCAAAAAGTAAACTCTAAATCACTATTTACTTAAAGATTATACTTAATACAAAACAAAATAGTTTCCCGGCAACGGCGTCAAAAACTTAATAGACAGTAAATACACGTCTGTGCTGACACGCAAGTGTACATGGTCTGAAGTAATAAGTTTGAATGGTTAGTTTCATATTTATATTGTCCACATGGAACTATGGTTTTGATACTAAATTCTATCTCCTTTAAAAAAGTTTAGAATAATCATTTTTTGTTGTTTTAGTTTGGTTCATAGATTAACAATATAACACTCTTAAATTTAGATACTATGTGATTAAGGAAAGAGAGAGAGAGAGAGTAGGGGGTTCATTATGTGACTCATAAGGAATCAGTGCTGTAATTATTGCCATTGCAATACGTATAGTTATTTTACTATGCCTAGTCAATCAAGTGAACTTTGCCTTCCTTAGATTGGTCCTCTAATTCCAACAAGTTCAAATTTAGTACACAAGGAGAACACTTTAGGGGTTATACCTCGGCACATAGAATCATATGATATCATAATTAATTTAATTTTGTTTTCCTACGTCTAGACTACCAAAATATTCTTTTAGTTCATTGATCTCACAAGCTTTGATTTCCACCAATCAGCATCATGCGCTACACACGTGGTTTAGCCAAGGGAGAGAATTCATTAGACCTAATGAACTATGTCACATCATCCATTGGTGTTCGATGATCTCTCCCTCCTTTAACTTTGCTGAGCCACAGAGCATGATTATAGGGGGGGTTGGCTCACAAGCTTCAACTTCTCGGATGAGCTTAAGGAGTGGTGCTAATGGGCTTGAGAACTTGTCACGTAGCTCTTAGCTCTATTGCTTTCACAACTTGCTCTATTCCAATTAGTGAGCATCAGAGCTCAAGTATTTTAATAAAGATTTATATTTGATAAAGATTTTAGGTATTTAAATTGAAATATAAGAATAAGTAAACATTAAACTCAAATTTTATTCATTGCAACTTCAACATACAACACCATACTCCTTACCCAGTACATAATTTCAGCCCAACCCTCTCCAAGGAGGGCTTAGCCTTCCATTACAGATTCAATACAATAAGAGATATAAAAGAACATGAACCTTGAGATCGATTCATAGATAAAGAAATCAAGATAGGGATGAGAAATGATACTAGGAATAGCTCTGAATTCTTGGGGTTCTCTTTGTTTTTCTCTTCCCTTCTCTTTCTTTCTCCACATTCCTTTGCTTCTCTTCCTTCTTGAACTT
Organism: Gastrodia elata; assembly: GCA_016760335.1. Taxonomy (NCBI): domain Eukaryota; kingdom Viridiplantae; phylum Streptophyta; class Magnoliopsida; order Asparagales; family Orchidaceae; genus Gastrodia; species Gastrodia elata. The sequence continues at coordinate 92,316,073 of CM028670.1, read as the reverse complement.
GCAAGGTCAATATGAAATTATTCCTTGGAGATTTCTCTCTCTTTCTCCAATAGCAACCTTTTTTAAGGTTTTAGAATATTGAAAAAACTGAGAACCATTGTATGGTCTAGAAATGTTCCTTAAATAGGGAAGCTCTAATCCCTTTTGCATTAATCCCGAATGACTTTTCATCTCCCCTTGATTTAATGCAAACCATTCATATTTTGTTCCAATAATCCTTTGGAATTCAGTAGACTTTAAAATTAATTTCATTTTCAAAAGGTTATGGAAGGCCAAAGGTTAGAATTTGCAGCCTTTCCTATGTTGTTATTAATGTTAATTCTGGGCATTTCTGTGTCAGTCACTGCGGTGCACTGTGGCTCACTGCATCAATCGCATCTAGTTCTGTTGAATCTGGCTCCAAGTATGTTGTTCTGCTAAAGATTCATCATAGCATGTTGTGGCAGCTTTGATCCAAACACTGTTCCGCTGCAGCGCGCTGTGGCAACTTCGATCCATATATTGTTCCGATGCTGCACACTATAGCAAGTCCAGTTAATACAGCTTTTCGCAACGGCATGCTGTGGCAGTTTGAGTTTCAAATTTCACTATTCCATTCGTTCTTATAGTGTTTCAATTAATATTATTGAAATGTCGCCGTGACCCGCTGTGGCGCGCCGTGGTGGTTTGAGTTTTGAATTTTACTATTCAATTAGTTCTTATAATGCTTCAATTAATATTATTGAAATGTCGCAGTGGCCCGCTTTAGTGCACTACAATGATTTTCTTCTAGGCTGTGCAGGTCAGGTTCCAGGTCTCTTCTTTTTACTCATCCGTCATGGCCCGCTGTAGCGCGTTGTGGCCCACCATAGCGCGTTATGGCGCGATACAATGGTTTTCCTGTAATTCAATTGGATGGATGGCTAAACCCTCCTTGGGAGGGTTGGGTTGAGTCATATAATCAATTTCGGGATAAAAATTATTTGTACTCAATTTTTTCAATGAATAAAACTATTAATTAACTTTTGGTTTAGATATGAACTTGTTTGAAAGCATGCTGTGTGATGAATGTTCTATTAATTTAAACGGTTATAACTGAAAAATACTATCAAGCCAACTCATCATATTAAAACTAGAGACATGCACATAAAGGTCCTCATCGCAAATATATGTGACAATATTCGTTGTGCGAGGATTCTCGGTGTAAACACCTTAGGATTAATGTAATGAGTTAAACTTGGTGACTTAATCCTCTTAGAGCTCCATAGCTCACAAATTGGCATAAGGCTATGAATATGTGCACTAGTGCTTAGAGCCCAATGACAAGCTCTTGAGCTTAGTAGCATTATTTTTTGAGCTCAGTCGAGAGGTGGATGCGTGATCCAAGAGCCACCGATTAAGCTATGTAGCTCATCATAAGTTAGAAGAGTAAGATGAAGAATTGTGTGCTTGTGGATGAATATGACATAATCCATCTAGCTCAATAATTCACTTCCTTTGCTAAACAACGAGGGAAGAACGTGATGCTAATTGAGTGGAATCATGTTTGTGTGATCGTTGAAATTAAAATTATAAATTTGATAACTTATATATAAGAAATTGTATTTGACTCAAATCGATCACACAAGGGTCTATGAGCCGATATTGAACCTTCTTGAGTTCATCTCGTGCACTAGGCGTGAAATAGTTGAAATTAGATGACCAATCTAAGGAATGCTATTATCACTTGATTATAATTTGTATGTAAGCAAATATCATTAAAAGTTGAACAAATAAGAGTACTTCACCAATTCCATAATAAATTGCATGATAAAACCCAACTCTCCCTTCTTCTTTAAATTATATTTTTCAATTACGACCTTTGTATTGTTAAATTGGAGCCAACCAAATCACAACATATCATTAGTCTAAACATTGCTGAAAGCAAAAATACCTTAGTAACAAAATACTCCATTCTCTGAGGATGATAAATATCAAAACTCACTTTCCATTATTACTTCAGACCGCGTACACTTGAGTGCGAGCGCAGACATGTATTTACATAAAATACTGGTGTTCGTGTAACTTGGATCACACCTTTTTTCATAATCTAATATACACGAGTACTCTATCTAATACTTAAGATAAGGATAATACACTTATCTTAAGGATTAGTACTCAGCCCTCTTCTCTTTGAGGTCAAGTCTCAGCAGCTCTTGGACTCATTTGGTGCATTCGAGGAGGTTTAGTTCCATTTCTAAGTATCACACCATTCTGTCGCCAATTTTCACTCCTTAAACTAACTCAATTGCATGCGACAATGGGATGGAGCATTACACTCCTTCTCCACCAATTTCAGCCTACTTATTATGTCCATTATCATCCAGGCCCCATTAAATGTAGGTGGTCTCAAACGTAAGAAGATATGTATAATTCCTTTTGCATAATAGCAAAAAGTTGATGGAACTGTGGCTTGAACAATGGGTTGTTGTTGAGCTAATAGGAGGCTCGCTGCGAGTCTCCTGGTTCTGTAGGGCTTGGTTCTCAATTAAAGTCTTAACCAGGCCAACCAATGTATCGATGGCAAATCCACTCAAAAGAAGCAACGGTGTTCTTAATGTGAGTGGTCATTGTTGAGGATCCTAGATTCATGATTGCTGATTCCCAAAATTAAAAAGTAAATTACAAAGGGCTTTCCATTTTGCTTAGTTCAGATTAGGATTTCATTTTCATCTTCCTTTAGTTTAATTGTTTATTAAGCATTTATGTTCGTTCAAATCCTAAGGTATCATTTTTCTGATGTATTCATTTCTAAGATTGATTTTGATGAATCAAGGATGATGCTTTCCTTACATTTAGCGATTGAGATCATAATTGTCCCAGAGAATAGATCATAATATAAATATAGGTGCTCTCCATATATGACACTTTATGATCTCTCTGATACCAGCAGTAAAGCCCAATCCTGTCGTCGCACGCAACAAAGGTTTTTAAGGAGTAAGTACCCTAAGCAGTTGGCAGCAGAATGATGCGTTACTTGGGAAGGGTTTCAAAATCTTCCCACAAGCAAAAATTGAGAGTCTATGCAAGGTAGAACTAGAGACTTGTAAATACCCACTTAAGTAGTAGTAAGTGAAACTCTTAAATATCGAGGTGCTTTTTCAGATAACAGTGGAGTTCTTGATAAGAACTCTAAAGATAAGCATGCTCATCTAGGAGCACTCTCAGGATGGGTGACTTGCTAGGAAGTTATCTTCTGAGGGCAAAATTATGAGGCATTTCAGGCCAAAGCAGATAATACCTTGGTGCTTAAGAGTTTGGGCTATTATAAATGGTATTAGAGTAGACCATAGAGTATCATATAAGAGCTAAGTGCCACATAGGACAAAGTACCACTTCATGTGAGCATCCTCTTGAACTCATGATGGTTAAGGTGCTACATGGTTGTGGGATCCTCTAGAGCCTGTAGGGGTCACCTCTAGTCCTATCTACCAAATGGATGGTTCTTGGATCTGTGTGTGGATACTGACGAGGACATCAATTACTTAAGTTGGGGAGATTGTAAAGACCCACTTAAGTAGTAATAAGTGAAACTCTTAAATATCGAGGTACCTTTTCTAATAACGGTGGAGTTCCTGTTAAGAACTCCAAAGTTAAGCGTGCTCATCTGAGAGCACACTCAGGATGGCTGATCTGCTGGGAAGTTATTTTTGGAGGGCAAAATCATGAGACCTTTCAGGCCAAAGCGGACAATACTTTAGTGCTTAAGAGTTTATGTTGTTATAAATAATCCTTAAGATAACTAGTATCCTTATCTTAAGTATTAGTTGGAATACTTATATACATTAAACTTTGTAAGATAGGAGGGATCTTTCCAATATATATGAGTACTATATATGAATATTTGCTATTGATCACATCACAATACTAAGCATAAGTAAGAATAATCAAAGAGCGGAAGCTAAAAGCATTCACCCAAACATTCATCATAAAGCCAACTATAAGCATTCATCTCAGAAAAGAAATAAAAGAGCGTACATTCAGATAATTATTACAAACTAATGTCTTAAAATGAAAATAACAAAAATAAAGGTCTCTCGATCTCACAACTAAAAGTAACTAAAATAATCAAAACAGTATCTTCTACTGCTCCACCGGATTCTCCTGGAGCTCCTGAATAGATTCCAATGCTGACTCACCAAACTGCTCTGGATCTACCAAATTGTCGAATCCCAAAAGTACCACGTGTTAGACAATAAGTCTAACAAAACTAAAGCTACCATATACAAGTATGCAGTTTACAGAATTTAACATTTAAATAAATCAGGAAAACATTGCTAAAAATATTAAAATAGCTAAAAGCTAGAATATAAAGTAAAATAATAACTGTAAGAATGTGTTGAAACAACCATTATAAAGATTAAAAAATGAATAACCATATTATAATATAACTATGTTGTATGCTAATGTAAATAAATCAGAAATACCACTGAATTATCATGAATATACAATTTGATGCCTGTATACATCTCATTAGAAATTTAATATCCTGATGCCTACTACATCCCATAATTCCTCCCTTGATGTATGCTACATCCCGCAATTCATAATTATTCTTGATACTTGTGCTTTCGCTTATGCAGTGTATGAAAAAATACTCTTAAAATAACTTGATCTTAAAGTTTTCTTAAGTTATCACATGTTGTGAGTGCATATACATAAATATTATATTTCTAAGAAAAATAACTTGAAACACTTAGTTTTTTAAACTGCACTTATCGATGCGCATAAAGATAAATGTATAATCATTTTACAGTTTATTCTCTCAAACTGAAATGTTCAATGCCCTAATTAAAAACATAAAGTATCCTAAGAATTTTTTTTTAAAATACTTAATTTATTTAACTGCACTTATTGATACACACAAAGATTAGGGACATAATCATTTTATAGTTTATTCTCTCAAACTAAGATGTTCATTCCCCAACTTATAACACACTTGATAGAATTGAGAAATTTATCTTGATGTTCATGTAGATTCATTTAAGACAATATGAGAACTGACAAACTGAAAATACAAGTTTGTGTTCACACGCAAGTGCACATGGTCTGAAGTAATAATGGATTGAAGTCCCGAGAATTATCATCCACTAAGAACGGAGTGTTTCATTATTAAAGTTTATTTATTTTCATTGATATTTGAACAATTATTTAGTTTGTATTTTTGGTTCCAATTTAGCAATCAAATTTTCATTGATTAGAAACTACAAGTTGAGAAAGAAGGGAGAGTTGGGCTTAATATGCAATTCATTGAAGGATCTAATTTAAGTACTTTTCTTTGTCAAATTCTAAATGTAAAATTTTTAAAATGCTTTAGTTATAATCAAGCAACCCTAGTCTTCCTTAGAGTATCCCCTAATTCAAACTAAGTCATGTATACTGCTTAAAGATGAACTTAAGAAGGTTCAATCCCAGCACTTCAGCACTCAAGTGATCAATATTAGTTAAATTTTATACTTACATCTAAGTTGTTAAATTTATGGTTTTAATTATGCGATCACATAAACTTGATTCCACCAAATATCATCACATGCGTCTATTCTCAGTTTAGCTAAGGAAGAAAATCATTGGGCTAAGCGGGTTATGTTACATCACCCCACAAGCACTTAACATTTCATTTTCCTCTATAACTAAAATGAGCTATGGAGCACATTTGGTGGCTCTTAGCTCACATGCATCAACTTCTCATGTTATCTAAGGGAACAATGCTACAATACTCAAAATCTTGTCACTGAGCTCTCGACAGTTGTTCATATGTTCCTTGCTTACGCTAATGGTGAGCGGTAGAGCTCTAAGATCATTTAATCTTTCATCAATGTGCTCATCAATCCAAACCCTAAGGAATTGCACTGATTGTCCTTGCATGATGAATATTATCACAGATATTTGCAGTGAGGATGCTCTATGTGCATGTCCTTAGTTCTAAAAGGATAAACTAGCTTAATGGTTTACCTAGTTTAAAATAAACATTACTTAAGAAGATATATTCATGACTCATCATTCATCCAAGCAATTTTTCATATCAAAAATTAAGAAATGACAAAAGAAATTTATTCATTGATAGAACGAGTACAAACACTATTTAATTCCTTCAAATCATTACATGTTTAGGCTCAACCCTCCCCAAGGAGGGTTTAGGCCTCCATTACAAAAGAATAAATAGGAAAAGAAATTCAGGACATTGAACACTTGTATAGTTCTTTGCAGAAAATAAATTAAGAAAAGAGAGAGATATAATACTAGGAACTATTGTCACATTTACCGAATGTTCTCTCAATCCCCGATCTTTCTCTTTTCAATTTCTTGAGCTTGATTCCTCTCTCCTTTGGTGATAGTCTATTCCTTCCTTTAGAAGGGCTTCTCTCCTTTCCTTTAGCTTTCTTTCACCTTCAAATATTTAGAAGCTTGAATGTCAAAATGGGGAACCCCTTTTTAGTCTTGAATTTATGCTTTTATTATATTTGGAAGTCGCCTCAGTACTTAATGTAGCACCCCTTCCATCTTCCTTAGAATTTAATTTATCTCTTTATGAATTATTCTTTCAATCTCTTGAAAATTGAAGAATTTTAAATGTATTGCCATGAATTACTACTATGGGAAGGGGAAAAATTAAGTCACCTCCTCTTTCCAATGCTGATTAAATGCCTATTCCTGAGCAAATTTTTGGCGGGCGCTACGGCGTGCTGTAGCGCTAAACTTTCTATTTTTGAGCATGCTACAACGCATTGTAGCACCATGCTTTCTATTTTGATCTGCCACAGTGCGCATTGGTGCGTTGTGGCATGTTGTTGCGAGCATAATTCTCCAATTTTATCAATTTCTATCTTTTTTTTGTAATATGATCACTTCTAAGCTGCAATGACAATAAAAAATATTAAAATAATGACTAGTTTTAGAAAGATCATGCATTTTAAATATGAATATGACTACATATATGTGGCTCCTCACACCCCCATACTTAAGATCCTGCTCATCCTCGAGCAAGAAACCAAAATAGATTTTTGTAGCAATTGAATTAAATGATCGAGAATTAGAATTATTCTGATTTGATGGCTTAAGATTAATTCCACAAAATCAAGTCATTGACTCTCTTTGTGATCAATGCTAAATATAAATTTAAACAAGTGTTTCAAGTTCTTAGTTAGATTAACTTTTAGCTTTTCCAACTACTTTTTCTTAATTTCATGATTACTACAAAATTAGAGAAAATCCTAATTGCATACAAGAGAATTGGTTCAGTGGTCATTCCAAAGACTTTTATGTGTCATATGTGCTTCTTCTTATAAGATGTAATGTATTTCTCATATGGAGAAATATTTTTCTTCATCCCATAATAGTCATAATATATATATATATATATATATATATATATATATATATATATATATTTAATATGCTTAATTTATCACATGCATTGCATCTATGAAGTCCTACAGAAGCCTAGCACAATCATTTCTCTCTATGTAATTCTTACTCCCCCACACTTAGTTTATTTCATCATTTTAATTAAGTCAAGAGCATGCATTGATTATTTTATCAAGTTATTTGGTTAAAAGTTTAAGTTATACATCAATCATAAATTCAAAGCTTTTAATGCACGGAATTAGAATTTTATTTTCAATTCAAATATTTGGAAGAATGAATTCTCAAATCAATCAACTCAATTGTCAAATCACTAATTTTGATCGTTATTATTGGCTAAACAATTTCAATGAATGACCATGTTAAGAAGAATAAAATATAAAATAATAAAAACAAAACTACAAAACTATTTACTGGATTAAAAATAATTTGCTAAGAATAATAAAGAAGGAAATGACCTGATAAAGTAATGGCAGATTGTTGTCATTGCAATCATGCATGAGGCTCCTCTTGCTCCATTATTGACACACACTAATAATACTTAAAAGCTGAAACAAATAAAAGCATAAAATTATTTGTTGGGTTGCCTCCTAATCAGCGCTTAGTTTAATGTCCTCAGCCTGACCAAAAATATTTTATATCCCTTTAAATTTTCTTTCCATGTTTTCATTAAGGCTATAGGATGAATACGATCTTATTTAATAATGTAATCATTATGAATGTTAGCTACACTATTTCTCTTCTTCCAAGCCCAGCCTGTGTCCTCTAACTTACAATAATTCTTCTTTTTATTCTTCTTTTCATTCTTCTCATTTCTCGTCTTATATTTGTCATCAAACTCATCAAATTCATTATTAATATCATTCTCAATTTTATTTTGCAAAAATATGTAAAATTCAATTTCTTTAGGAGTAAAATCAATGCATTTCTCTACAAATTCACATTGCACATAATAATCATCAATATTTCTAAGGGGTTTGTCGATGTTTGAGACAGCACAAATGGTTTTGACACCTTCATTAATTTGAATCAATTTACCTTGCTTATCCTCAAATAATGCATCACTTATTATTAACATTAAGGTAGAAGCACTTGGGGTGTGTATAAGACATAATTTTTCGATTGCATTTGATCAACTATTTTTATTAGAAAATCTTGTTGCATTTTCAAATTATCTAATTTAAATTGATACTCCAACTCTTTCTCATTTTTATGGTTTGTTTGAGTTAAAGTGTCTTCACTACATGTTGTCACTTCTTATTGCATTTTAGAATGATCTAAATTGAATTAATACTCTAACTCTTTCTTATAGTCATTGTTTGTTTGAGTTAAAAATTTTTCCCTACAAATCAGCACTTCTTCAGCTTGATCCTTTATCTGCTCAATCATAACAACTTCTTGGACAATATTAACTAATTTTTGCAATATAAATTCTAACTTAACCTCAATTGATTTACATAGATACTCTTGATCTTCCAAATTAAACTCATGCCTAATCAAGGTTGGTTTAGTTTCACTCAAATTATTGTTCACTTAACTACTAAAATCTTCCACCGAATCTCTTAAGTAGGATTGCTCACTCAACCAATTTATGTTATTAATATTCATATCAGAGTGAGTGTAATAATGTTGGAAGTTGTGATCTCACTTAATGTTATTAATCGGTTTTGTTCTCGAAGGTGCAAAAGGGTTATTTTTATTACAATCAGAACTCGAATGTGCTTCTCCACACCACCTACGCTAATTTTGATTATTATTGTTCATAACCATGAGATTTAAGTATTCCAAATATAAAAATAAAAATTATAAAAACTAATAGAAAAGTAAATCATAGAAATAAGAAAACATATGCAGTAAAAATTTCAAATCACCACTTGCTATCAAATTCTCTTTAATATAAAACAATTCACAGTTCCTCGGCAACGGTGCCAAAAACCTGACAAACTGAAAATACACGTCTGCGCTCACACGCAAGTGCACGTGATCTGAAGTAATAAGGGATTAAAGTCCCGAGAATTATCGTCCACTGAGAACGGAGTGTTTCATTACTAAAGTTTATTTATTTTCACTGATGTTTGAATAATTATTTAGTTTGTGTTTTTGGTTCTAATTTAGCAATCAAAGTTTCGTTAATTAGAAACTACAAGTTGAGAAGGAAGGGAGAGTTGGGTTTAACATACAATTCATTGAAGGATCTAGTGTAAGTACTCTTCTTTGTCAAATTTTAAATATCAAATTACTTAAATGCTTTAATTATAATCAAGCAACACTAGTCTTCCTTAGAGTGTCTCATAATTTGGACTAAGTCATGTCTAGTACTTAAAGATGAACTCAAGAAGGTTCAATCTCAGCACTTAGACCTCACGTGATCAATATTAGTTAAATTTGATACATACATATAAGCTGTCAAATCTATTGTTTTAATTGTGCGATCACGTAAACTTTATTCCACCAAATATCACCACATGAGTCTATTCTAAGTTTAGCTAAGGAAGAGAATCATTGGACTAAGCGGGTTATGTTACATCACCCCATAAGCACTCTACATTTCATCTATTTCCATTAACTAAAATGAGATATGGAGCACATTTGGTGGCTCTTGGCTCACATGCATCATCTTCTCAAGTTAACTAGAGGAACAATGCTATAATGCTCAAAAGCTTATCACTGGGCTCTCGGTAGTTGTGCACATATTCCTTGCTTATGCTAATGGTGAGCGGCGGAGCTCTAAGGTCATTTAATTTTCCATCAATCCGCTCATCCATTCAAACCCTAAGGAATTGCGCTGATCGTCCTCACACAATGAATATTATCATAGATATCCGTGGCGAGGATGCTATATGTGCATTTCCTTAGTTCTAAAAGGATATACTAGCTTGATGGTTTTCCTAGTCTTAAATAAATATTACTTAAAATATATATATTCACGACTCATCATTCATCCAATAAATTTTTCATATCAATAATCAAGAAATGATTAAAGAAATTTATTCATTGACAGATTGAGTACAAGCACTATTTAATTTTTTCAAACATTACATGTTTAGGCCCAACCCTCCCCAAGGAGGGTTTAGGCTTCCATTACAAAAGAATCATAGGAAAAGCAATTCAAGACATTGAACCCTTGCATGGTTCTTTGCTAAAAAGAAATTAAGAAAAGAGATAGGAATACAATATTATGAACTACTATCGCATTCACCTGATCTTCTCTCAATCCCTGATCTCTTTCTATTTTCTGTTTCATGAGCCACTGTGGCTCCCCACCCCCTAATCCACAAGATTATACTTAATGGGAGGTGTGCCACTCTGGCAAACCCTCACTTACTAATGGATTAGGTGGAACCATCATCCATATAATAAGGGAAAGATGTGCATAGAATTTATACATAAGTTCAGTCACAAAATTAATACAAGTACAGAGCACAGAAGCAAATAAAATACAAGTACATAATACATCCACTTCACCATAATTCAAATGAGAGATGAAATAAAAGTTTTAAGAAATAATAGTGCTGAAAGAAAACACAGTCACAAGGATACATGTATTATTACATCATTTATTTAAAGTTTGAAATAAAGCAAAAGCATTACTCATCCTCACAATAATATCAACAAAACTAAATATCTTCAGCTCCACCCTATCGTGCCTCCTTCAGATAGGGCTCCTTCTCAGGTACTAAATCTCAAAACTGCTCAGATTCTAACATTGTCGGTTTCACAATGTCAGGGCCCCAGCCAACAAAAGAGAAATCTCATTAGACAAATTGTCTAAGTACATTTAGGCTAATAATTTTTTTATACATTTATTAATATCACAATTTTCCTAAACTTTAAGCAAAAGAAAGTAAAGTAGGAGCAGCAAGTATACAATAAAAAGGGAAAACCTATAAATAATAACATTTATAACTTAAGCAACAATGAGGCAAAAGACATACCTCAAATGTAAACTAAAAATAAGGTTAGGCAATACATATGCAGACATAGTAAAAATACTGAAAGAAAATCTAACCTAAATATGCTAATGATCATATGAACTATGCAAATTTAAAATAGCCAATCTAACAGTGGTATGTACAGTAAGTAGCAAAAGATCTAGCTTCCTATATATATACAAGCAAGTAAGTAAAAAAGATAATTGAAATAAAAGTATAACTGAAGAGCATAACTAAAATCAGAAATAAAAGTAAAAATAATGTGTCATGATTTCCATACAGATGAGGACTAAATCTAACCTACTGATATCAAAAGGATTCTTAGCATCAACAAGGAGGCTAAGGTGACAAAATTTCCTAGTGTCAACAAGGAGACTGAGCTAAATATATATAATTAAACTGAGAGGTAGTATTAACATATGCACTTTGTATTTAGTTGTTTACTTTACTTCTGTGGACAATTTCAAAAGTAACTGAGGAGTCAAGCACGTCTGCAAGATTATTCGGGTTCCAACTTAACAACACACTCCTCAATGAGTGAAGTTAAGTAAACCTTATCTCAACTTTCCCCTGCCTATTGGGGAACTATGTGTAAAAGTCAACCAATAACTGAACCCAATACAAAGTTATCATAAATATTATATATTTTTATTTTATGCAATAATGTTCTTGTATGATATGTTCAAGGAATAAGGCACAAAATACAAGGAATACATAAGCAACAAAATTTAGTTGTGAGCAAGAGACTCTACTAAACATTATGATATCATTTGTTATCTAATTAACCATTCTACCTATTCCAAAGTTATATAACTTAGAAGCATGACCTTATAAGTCAAAAAGGATTAGAACTGATCAGGCTCTAATCCAATTTAATCAGGCGCGACTATAGATTAAGTAATAAATCATGATGTCCTAATTGATGAATTTAAACGTTCTATGCTAAGATTTGATCAAGATCTTAGTAAGCTAGGGATTATGAACTAAACACCGCGAACTTGGGTTTAGTCACATTATCCAAAGGTAAAGCTTAAGATCTATGTTTCAATCTAAAGGAGAACTAATGATTAAGGCAAATTCTATTTAAGCAAAGTCATACTTAATAGGATGATTCTCCTATTCTTATTCTAAGATTAGAAGACAAAATAATCATAATTAAGTTATAAAATCTAGAAACTAATAAAAATAAAGTTTTATTCATTGAATAACCAACTTAAATGAAATCTAACCTAGGATCTATTCCTAATTTTAGGAAATGTCCTAAAGTGAAGTGCAGATCCTTAAAGAGCTCCTTAATGAGACGACTTAGAGAAATAACTTATGAAAAATTTTAAGAATTTAAAGAGGTGGCATAAGTTAGCTTTATTTGCTGTTTTTGCTTATTTAGGGAAGTTAAGAATGAATTTTGGCAAAGGCATATTATCCTTAGAGTTTTTTTTTTCAAGGCTAAATCAAGATGTTTGACAAATTATTCAAATTATGGGATTTAAGACTTAAATCAATCCTAAATTAGTTTTATTACTATATTTAATAATTTAAGAGATATTTTAAGGGTTAAGAACATTTAACCTAAATTTTGGGCAAAATGACCATTTTGCCCCTACTTAATGGTCCAAAAAGCAACTTTTTTTATTTATGGCTCCAAGTTAGATTTTGTTATAGCCATATGATTCTATACTATTTAACATGAAGATAGATAGTAAGTACACCAAATTTGGATAAGAAATGGGTCATATAGGTCCAAATTAAGGAATTTGACCTAAGGGGCAACTTAGTAACTTTCTCCAAATGAAATTTAAAAATTTGTGCAATTTATTATTGTTTGTTGGTCAAGGATTCCATAGAATCTAAGAACACTAAATTCTGAAGTTTATTGGATTAGTTATGAGTGTTCTAAGTTTAAGGGTAAATATGTCATTTATAGGGTTAAGAGGGGTCAAAACCTAACTTTTTCACTTGAGATTCAAATTCAGTAAACTCAATAGCTATAACTTTCCTATAATACACTAAGTACTTTAATTAGGAGTAGACCCAAATTGACCTTATTTGGCTAAGTTATGACCTAATTAGAGTTATGAGTATTTTGGTCAACTTAGGATTTCTAGTGGTCAAAACTTAAATTTTATTTCAGTTTGCTGTTGGCACTGAATTTCTAACCTAGTTAACATCTTCAATTAGTTAATTTAGAGTATAAATGATCAAGTTATGGTCATTTCAATATTTGGATTCTATTTTTTTGAAAGGAGGGGCAAAACCTAATTTTTCTATATTCAAAAATTACCTACAATTTTATATAATGCTTAATTCTACTAAAATGCAAAAAATATAAACTTTTAGTCATTTCGGACAGTACTGGGCAGTTTCGAACAGTTATGGGCGCTATGGCACAATGTAGCGCCTTCTGGCCGAAAATCAGGCACTACGGCGTGCTGCAGAGGATCTCAACGCTGTGGCGCACTGCTTTTAGCCACTGCGGTGCGCTATAATGCTAGAGTTCTCGAGAACTGGATGCTACGGTGCGCTGTAGCGCTCCCTGGCCAAGAACCGAGCGCTACGGCGTGAGGCAACGTTTTTAAGCGCTGCGGCAGATTTCAGTGCTGTGACGCAATTAATTTAATTTCATCAATATTTATATGCCACTGCGGTGCACTTTGGTGCGCTACAACATGCTGCGACAAATTTAATTTTGAAACTCGGGCGCTACGGTGCGTTGTGGTGTCCGACGGTGATTTCGCCTGTGCAAAAATCGTAAATGGGTCATCTTTCGGGCTCAAATACTCTTAACCTAGAGCACTTCACATGTGGTGCCATATACTGATAAAAATGTAAGGTATTTTCGAGACCTTTCTATTGATACCAAAATCAGCACAAAATAATTATTTTAACTATACAAATAATGGAGTTAAGGGTTCAGGTATGCAGAAAGGAGAAAAAATAGAGCATTTTATTTATAATGAAATTTAATACCTTAATGAACATTAATGACTTCCATACTCAATCACAGAGTTCTAAGGATGCAAAAATAAGCATTAGAGTGAAATGAAGTAGCCATTGAATCCATTCAATGAGGAAAATGGAGGTTCCTTAGACTCGCAAATGGAGGAAGAGAGCTATGTTTTCTGCAGGAACTTGGGAGCTTGAAGGCTTGAGGAGGAAGAAAAGAGCTTAGAAAGAGGAGAAGAGTTCAGCTGACCAAATGGAGGAAGGAGAAGGGCTAAGCTCCATCTCTTAGGAGAAGGAGAAGGATGGCTCTTGAATGGGATGAGCTTGACTCATTCCATCACAAGTATGGGAAGAATGGGCAGCAATGGAGAAATGGAGAGGGAACAGAGACTCTTGCGTGTGCAGGGATGGAAGAGGTGCCAAATTTCAGTACATCTCAGAGAATGGAGAAAAATAAAAGAAAAGTGTATTTAATAAATTATAATTTAATATATTTAATTAATTATTACTTTAAAAGTTAGATTTTATAATGAGCTCCATAAAATCTCAAAAATTTACCCCTAGCTAATTTGGGGGTGCAGAATTCCATGGCAAAGTCAGAATTTGATTTCGACGAGTATTTAATTTTCCTATTTTTTTTGGTATTTAATTACATTAAAATATTTGATAATATCCAATGACTTCTAAACGTGTCCAAAACATCACCCCAAGCTAATTTGGTGGTAAGGATCGCAATGGCAAAGTCATATTTTGATTTTGAGGTCAAATTAAATATCTCAATTTTCCATTAATTAAATATTATTAAAATATTCAACAGTTTAGATGACTTTCGATTGCCACCAAAATATCACCCCTGACTAATTTGGGGGCAATGCGCATAATGGTGAAGTTCGATTTTTGATATGAGGTTAAAATAATTAGGTCAATTTCTAGGGTTCTTAAATTTTACAAAATCAGGGTTTGATCCATTTAACCTCTGATTTGGACTAGGTCCTGATGGTGAACTACTAATGACTTAATTAGTGCACTAAGATCAAAATCAGGACTTAGATTAGTCCTAATTGACCAGGGGTAATAACTTGGGTTGTTATAGCCACCCATTCTATCTTTGTCAGAATTTAATTTGTCACTTTATGAATTATTCTTTCAATCTCTTGAAAACTGAAGAAGTTTAAATGTATTGCCATGAATTCTTGCTGTGGGAAGGGGGAAAAATAAGTTTCCTCCTCTTCCCAATGCTGATTGAATGCCTATTCATGAGCAAATTTACGGTGGGCACTTCGACGCACTATAGTGCCAGGCTCTTTGTCTTGAGGGCACTACGGCGCACGATAGCGCCGAGATTTTGGATTGAGTCATGCTATTGCGCGCGATAGCACCGTGCTCTCGAGCAGGAGGGCACTATGACACGTTGTAGTGCTAGAACGCGCTACGGTGCACTATAGCGCTAGATTTTCTATTTTTGAGCATCCTACGGTGCGCTGTATCACCTGGCTTTCTGTTTTGATTCATCGCAGTGTGCTAGGGCGCATTGTGGCGTACTGTTGCACGCATAATTTTCCATTTTTATCAATTTCCATCTTTTTTTTGTAATATGATCACTTCCAATCTGCAATGGCAATAAAAATATACTAAAATAATGACTAGTTTTAGAAAAATCATGTATTTTAAATATGAATATGATTATATATGTGTGGTCATTCAAGATGAATCATCTAATTATCTATCCTTATTGAATCAAATTAACTTTATGAATATGCACTATAGTCTTCACATAATAAACATTAATACTATCATTCTATACTAATTATTTATAAACTAAGAAAATTCAGACTAATGAATCTATTCTCTATTAGGGGTTCTAAGCAATAGTGTTCCAATATTGTGACATAGAAATCACTCTAATTAAGTGAACTACATTATTTAAGCTCAATCTATGATTCATTTTTTAATACTACAACAAAATAGAAGCTCAATTATCTAAGGTTCAAAAGGTTCATCTAATGACTTACCTCAATGTAGATTCAATAAGATATCTCCTACCTCAATATTTCTTTAATTCAAGGTATAAAGCACTTAATTTAAAATTTAACAAGCAATAAGAGATTAAAAACTTAAAATTACAACATTTAGCTTTCTATCTTAAGTTAAATCATGAGATCAATTAATAAATAACCATATGAAAAATTCATAAAATTAATTACTTAATTAAAAAAGAAGATTAACAAGCTAGATTGCTAAGCTCTTAAGTTTGATTAAATAATCAAATTATGGGATAAAATCAGCATATTATTAAAAATTAACCATTTAAGAATCAACATATTTTAATGATTTGATGCTAATTTTCTTAATTAAGAGGAAATTAAAAGAGTATAAGTTTAAGGTTAAGAAAATAAAATCACATTAACATGCATCATAAGACTTATAATTGATTCCTAAGTCTTCACTTACTAATTTTAAAGGAACAATAATCATTGCTAAGACTTAGGGGCACTTAAAATCAAAACTTGGGCAAAATGACTATTTTGTCCCTACTTAAGGGTCTAAAATACAACTTTTTGATGTAGGGTTCAAAACTAAAGTTTATTAATGATAAATGGTTACTTACTATCTAATATGAAAATAAACAATAAGTACACCCAAATTGGCCAAGGATTAACCTCATGAGCTCAAATTAAGGTTTTAGCTCATTAGGACCAAATTAGTAGTTTTGCTTAGGGAAATACAGAAGCTTAGTTATACTTATGTTGTTTATTGCTTAAGTATTTCATAGAGTCCAAGATCACTAAATTCTGAGATCGAATGGCCAAGTTATGGCCAAAACAAGATTGTGGTCTAAATAGGTAATTTATGAAGTTTTAGGAAAGGTTCATAAACCTAACTTTTATAAATGATGTTCAAATTCAATAAACTCAGGGGTTATAGATTTTTTATAATACACTGAGTACTATGACTAGGAGTATACCCAATTTGGACCTAATTTAATTAGGGTTTAGTATGATTAGTGAATGATTAAAAACTTAATCTCATAATTGGAAAATTAACCTCACTGAGGTATTCTACTCTACTCTAGGAGTCTACAACAACTTAAATTTCTAAATTTTGATCATTAAATATGCTAATATTCATTAATCAAGATTTAGGGTGATTAGGTATAATATATGTTTATTTTAAATAGAATTAATTAAATTTAATTATTAAATAAAGTTTGGATAATATACATTTTATTATTTCATTATAGTAATGTTAGACATGAATTTAGAGAATATTTGATAAATTTTGAAAATTAATTTACGTCAAGATTTTTCATAGTTATTTTAATAAGAATTTAAATTAAAATAATTATTTAAAAATATTTAGGTGTCAGAATTGAAAATTTTTGACATATTTGGATTTAGGACGTCGATGTAAGCTAACGGGAAAAATTTCATAAATTTTAAACTATTTGGTATCGTTGGAATCATATCGACGAGACCTTTCATTTGATACCTTAAAATTTAATTTTCGTTAAACTTTGATTTTCTGAATTTGTAAAAATTTAAATTTTCCTTTTTATTTATTTTTTTATTTAAATTGAGCTAATTTGTAATTTTTGTTTTTTCTTAAAATTTATCTTTGCAAATATACCCTTAGGAATATTTTTATCCTATTTTCATTCCAAATAAAGACAAAATCCACCTTGTAATTTAAACCATCTATTATTATTTTGATTTATTTATACCATTTGATTTAATTTATTTCTTATCCAACATATTTCTATACATTCAAAGGCTATAGATGAGAAAAAAAAATTCAGCATTTGTAACTCAATTTAGACTTCTCCTCTCTTAGCAAACACCTCTCCTTTATCTCCTTTCATCACCTCCAAATTCTTCTTCTTCTCAAACACTTCTCTTTTTATTTTCAAGAACTTCTCCACATCTCTTTCTTTTTCCCTAAATCTCTCCTACTCTCAAGGCTATCCTAGAGATCCAAGAAGTTATCTAAATATTCAAATCATTTTAGAGAAGAGATCCAAAGAAGAACTCCTCTCCATTAAACTGTCCAAATTTCTTCTTAAGGTAATTATTATTTTTTTATCTCATTTTATTTATAAGATCAAAGCATGCATGCAAATCATCTTTTAATTTGATTTAGATCTCCTCATGATAAGCAAAAGTTTAATACATGATTATTTCATTTTTTTTTAATTTTTAAAGTTTTAATTTCCTTCAAATATTTCTCATATTTAAGAAGTATATTTGTGATAACTTTGCATATTTATATCTCTTAAATTCATCATATTTAGAACTTGAAATCTTTTCTAATATGTTCTCCTATATATTGATTGCATGTTCTTAGAAGAAACTATTTAATGATTTTACTTCTATGTTAATTTAAATTAATCCCAAAGTATAATAAAATTTTGAATTTTACTTTGAAAAATTTATGGATTTTCTAAAAATTTTAAGATTTTGGTAATACTTTGAAACTTTATATCTTTTTGGTTACCTAGAATATAAAGCTATAATTTTACATATAGATTCCCCTATATATTACGAAGAACTTCAGTGAAGACATCCCAGAATTTTGAGCACTTTATGGTTAATATTTAAGTGCTCAAAGTTTAATAAAAACTCTAAAAAGTTTCAAATTTAAAAACAGATTTTTTTGAACTTTTCTTGATGTTTAGCTTTGTATAATTTTTATTCTAAGCACAATTAAATGTTTATCTTTGGCAAACATAATATTGGTTATATTGTGAGCAATTTCTCTGTTAATCACTTGAGTTGATTTTATCATGAAGAATGTCATTTAAGTGCTTATAGTTTGCTAAAAAATCACAAATTTGAACTTTAGTAAAATTTTTGGAATTTCAGAAAATTTTCCAAAGTTTGAAATGATATAATTTTTAAAATATAGAGAATCCAAATGTGATTTTTAGCATGCATATTCTCTGATATATAAAGAACAATTTATGTTTAGACATCAACAGAAAATAAGCACTCTAAAAATTTTTTTTTTGATGACATAAAATCAACTAAAAACTTAAATTTCTTAGTTAACCAAAATTAGGAAAATTTTATAAAAATAAAATTTTCATTTCAAATGATATATAATTAATTTACAAATTTTATAATTGTTATAAGAATATAAATTTTGATATTTAAGAATAATTTAAGTAATAAATTTGATTTTTGGAATATTTATAAATATAATTTCTCATAATAATAATTTATGAATTTTTCATATAATTTATTAAATAAATAATTTAAAGTGAATTAAGATAGTTAATGAACAAATTTAGATGTTGATTTAATAGATTGAAATCAACAAATTTAAGAAAATTATTTTTCAAGTTAAGTACGAAATTATTCTTAAGTTTTATTTCAAGTATCTTAAATTTTGAGCTTATTTCCATTTGAATATTGCTTATTCATTTTATCATGCAAACTACTTTATTAAATTATAATATTTTCATATAAAAGTGTGTGACAAAAAGTAAAGAAATTTTCTTTTTGGTGTTTATCTTTGAAGGAAGAAATGAAAATGGTGGGTGGACTGTTAAGAGTACTCCCGATTTTAGGCAACGAGGACTTGATTCACATCACTTCACTTGCTACATTAGCTATGTATTTGCATTCTGCTTCCGTATTGGAGCGAGCGACACTTTTGTTGCTTCTTTGAGGACCACAAGATATGGTTGTTATCGAAGAAGACATAATAACCTAAGGTGAATTTCCGATCAGTAGAGTCCCCCGCCCAATCAGCATCACAAAAAGCGGAGAGAGTGATGCGAGGCAGCGTATAAGCAGTAAGTTGTTGGAGCTCGAATGATGAAGATAAAGCAGAATGCCTTTGGCTTTGGCTCAATTAGAGACGTTGGGATTGTGTATGGATTGACAAACTTCGTTCACACTACATATGATATCCAGTCTTATGCGATGTAGGTATTGGAGAGCTCCAACGGTGCTATGGTAAAGAGTGCCATCTGTGAAGGCTGTGATGTCCTCGGCATGGTTGTTGCTAGAAGTTGCAACAGGGGTCGAGGTATGCTTCGAATTCTGCATCCGAGCGTTGATAAGAAGTTCACGAATCTAGTTTTGTTGTGATAGGAAGATGAAGGTGGAGTTGGTCGGAACCTCAATGTTGAGGAAGTGCCGAATATAGCCTAAGTCATTGAGGGCAAAATTGGTGGCCAAGAATGCAACGAGCTGATCAATAACTATAGAGTTGTTGCCAGTAAGGAGGAGCACATCATCCACGTATATAAGAAATAGCAAACGAACTTTATTTTTTCGAAAGATGAACATGGAGGTATCATTAACAACATTGTGGGATTCGAAGGAAAGAGTTGTGGACAATTTTTAATACCAAGATCGTGGTGATTGTTTTAGACCATAAAGAGCTTTGTGTAATTTGCACACAAAGTTGGGCTGCGATGATGATACAAATTCTGGGGGCCATATAGATATCTTCATTCAAATAGCCATTTAGAAATGTGTTATCAAAGTCAAGTTTTTGAATACTCCATTTGTAAGTAAAGGCGAGAGAGAGAGCACAATACGTATAGTGATTGGCTTGACAGCCGGACTAAAGGTCTCAGTATAATTGATTCCTTCTTGTTGCATGAATCTTTTAGCAACAAGGAAAACCTTGTGTCGAGCAAGAGTTTTATCATAATTCATTTTTAGCTTATATAGCCACTTGCAACTAATGATGTTAGCACCAGATGGACGGAATATAAAAGACCATGTTCGATTTTTTCTTGGAAAACTTGAAACTCTTGATTCATAGCATCAGTTTGTTGCTTGTGTTTTTGGGCTTGGACAATTGTGGTGGGATTAACAGCCGTGGATGGATTGACCATGTAGTACACTTTAGGCCTGAGTTTACCCGTCTTTGCACAAGTTTGCATCATGCGCTGATTTTGATTAAGATGTGGGATAGGTTCAAGTGTCTACAGATCAGGAAAGATAGTATTTGGCAGAGGACTATCATGATCTTTTAGCTGTTGGATAGTGTTAGGCTCTGTAGAAGGTTGAGAAAGAGATGCACTTCAGTGGTTAGCTGAGTGTACAGGTACAAGGACCCGAACGTTGGAGTTGTCGTGCTGTCGTTGGACATGAGTAGATGAGCTGCTCCTTTGTTGTTGAAATGGGAAAACAAGCTCATCAAAAGAGACATGTAGAGTCACATAAATTTTATTATGTTTGATGCTGTAGCTAAGTAGGACTTATGGTAACCAAGAAAAACACATGGAAGTGATGTGGTTCAAATTTGTCATCGGCATGGGGACGAAGCCACGAAAAACATATACAACCAAAAATTTTAAGATGATAGTAATATGAGGGGTATTAGTAGAGAATTTCGTAAGGGAATTTGTTGTGGAGGGACGGGAATGAGACTCTGTTTATACGGTAAGAAGTTGTTTGGATGGCATTGGACCAAAAATTTTCCGGGAGAGTAAAGCATGATCAGTTTCAACAATATACCAATGTTTTCTTTCAGAGTTTCCATTTTGTTCGAGTGTGTAGGGGGGGGGGGCGAAAACCGATGTTGTATACCAAAATTCGGAAGAATATTGCTGAAATTAATGTACTCGTCGCCCTCTCTGTCAAATTGAAATGTTGTGATTTTTATATTAAAAGTGAGCTTAGCTTATATTCTTAAAGAATAAGAAAATATTAAGAGCATCCAATTTTTTTTCCATAGAATATAACCAAGTAAACCTCGAGAATGCATTAATGAAAATTATATATTATTTAAAGCCATACTGTTGAAGGTCCTCAAATACTAGACACAATCAACAGTATATGTTTAGTATATGTAGAATCGAAATTTGGTAAATGACATCAATGCTCTTTAGACAAATAACAAGGAACACAAGATGATAATTTTGCTGGAGTGAATGAACACCAGTCCGCGATACTTTTAAGCTTTTCAAACAACGGGTATCCAAGGCGTTGATGCCATGATGTAGTAGAACTCAAAATTGTCTGAAGGGCAGTCAGTTGCATGGTGTTGGAGAACGAGTATAGGCCATTACCGAGCGTGATGTGGTGCAAAACCTATTTTGTGGCCAAATGCTTTACAAGACAATAATTGGATAAAATTCAATAAAGGTATTGCTGTTACGTGTAAATCAGCTAATAGAAATAAGTTTTTTGGAATTATGAGAACCATTAAGAATATGAGTGAGTTTGAATTTAGAGTTTTCAGTGGATATGATCGCATCACTTGTGTGATTTATTAATATAAAAGAGCCATCTATTATTTAAAGATTTTCCATTCCATGGTAGGGTTGCACAACCGTTGAGTCAAGGGACGACGAGACATGATGCGTGGCTGCCGAATCAAAGTACCAAGGTTCACCAGTCATGGTGGAGTGGAAAGAGGCTGGAGCCGAGAACCTTTGATTTCTGATTGGAGGAGGACGAGCCGCCAAATACATGACAAAGTTTTTCATATGGTAGCAATTTATTGCTACATACTCGTTCTTGCCACACAATTGACAATGAACAGGAGAGCGTCCTCTACCACCATTATTTCAATCTTGACCACACGAGTACCAGTCGTGACCTCTTCCAGAAGTAGTATTTTCATTGACATCGACAGATGGTGGAGATTCAACAATATGCACATGTGGGAGAGGTTGATTTGGATGGATGGATTCTAATGATCAGAATACATCTACTCGTGATTGTATTCCGATCAATTCTACAAAGCGAATGGGATCGATACGAGTCATGACTTCAACAATAAGGGACACATATTCGGGGACATATTCTATCAAAATGCTAATGATTTGTTGAATCGTGACTGTACTGCCGGTGCCATTGAGTTGATGGGCGATTTGCTTGACCTTTTGGATGAAGTCGGTCATAGCCCTTTTTGATGCTTTTGGATTGGAGTTTCAATTGCGGGATTTGTACTCGGCTCAATGAGGCAGAGATAACGAACTAGACCCTCTACATTGCAAATGAAGTATTGTTTCCAAGAACTTGCACATGCGTCAATTTGGTGAGTGATGTATTTTCCAACTCAAGATCATTTGATTTTGTTTGTACCAAATTAGGTTCTCGGGATTATGCTCATTACTGGCAAGGATCTGGGGAGGAGCCGCTCGTGATCTGTCAACAAAGTCGCGGAGGTTGTGCACTCAGAAGATTGGGAGAAACTGTGAGCGCCAAATGGGAAAGTTCTTTCTATTAAGTTTGGCGGGAAGGAGATGATAGACAGCGGCTAGGTGGGAGACGATTGGATTTGATGGAACCATAGACGAGTTCGCCGATTAGGATGGCGAATTCATGAATCAAGAAGATCTCACATATCTGTAGTAGCTCTTGAAGCGACAGAGATTGGCGAGAGCAGAGATGTGACTGAGGATGAGAAGCGCGAGACTAGCCGGCAGCTCCTAACTCTATAATACCATGAAACACACCAAGAATCGATAAAGAGGCGAGAAATGTAAGGAGAAAACATGACTTCGCATGCTTTACCAAACGGGCCTTTCTCGTGCATATGTAGGCATAAATACAATAACGTAAGTAACAAGACATAATAGGAGAGTGTATTTTGAGTAATAGTAATAGGTAACAAAACTTTAAAAGGAGAGAGTATTTTAAATTATAATATTAATAAATCCTAGTGTTATACTGATAATAGTTAAGATTCATTAATCAAAATTAGGAATCTACTTTAAAATGTTTTCAATGATGAATCACTTTAATCGGATAGGCCTCATGTAACCCCCTAGGCCATTCATGATAGGCCCCCCTACGAGCACCATTATAAATTTGCATGTGCTTCACTAGTAAGCCAATGATTTAGTAATTTTAGTTTTGAAATTTGGTAAAAAAAAATGTTACTTAGTTCTCAAAAATAATTAAAATTTAAAATTTAAAAAATATATTTTTATAGGTCTCATAAATAAAAATAAATTTAATATTATTTTTTTATTTCACTTAACTTAATAAATTCTAGTCATCTATAAATTTTGAGAGATAATTAAAAATTATGTATAATATTTTTATAAAATAATAATTTAAATATTATTAGTTGAATTTTTATTTATAATATTGTTCTTTTCCAAAAAAAAAATAATATTATATATATATATATATATATATAATATTTTGAGCGTTTATTAAGATGAGAATATTTTTTGAATACTATAATATCCTAAATTCTTAGAAATTTTTAATTTTGACATATTTAAAATTCTAATTAGTTCAATAAAGAAATTAGAATTTTTTTTTGAAATTAAAAATAAATGAATATTGTTAGTTTTATCATATCATTTTAGATTTAAATTTATCAATTATATATTTAATTCATATTTAAAACGCATTTTATTTATTTTTATATTAGTGCTAGATAAATTTTTTTTTTTAGTATTATTATATTTATGTATTAATATACATCAAAATATATAAATGATATATCAATTTAATTTATAAGTAGATTATATATTTTTTGTTTAGTCGATGTAAAAATAAGAAAAAAAGAAAAAAATTTTATTAGTAAAATATAACATTTTTTTTTCTTACTCTCTCGGTGTAAAATATATTATTTTTTTCTTTATTATCCGAATGCATTTACTTTTTAAATTCTCCAAAAATAAAAAGATTTCTTTCACCCCATCCTGCACCCAGCATGCCGAGCAAAGGGAATCCGGTGGGTGATGACAATGGGTTGAAAATTTGAGTACACATTATGGTTTGAGATCCGAACCGCCCGGAATCCGGCACGGAAATTAATCGCGTTTTATGGGGAATTAACAAGCACGGCTAAGCATGGAGAGAATCCCGAACGGGACGGAGCTATTTGATTCATCTTGCCATTGGCAGCGGCGGGAGTAGATTTTCCGGCCACCGGCGATTGCGCGTCTTTGTTTGTACTCGCTTCTTGCCAAGATTACAATCTGGCCTTGTAGTAACAGGAGATATTCTATTTGCTGCTGTTCGTGCTTCTCTGGTTTCTTCTCTCTTGCGCAAAGTTGCAGCAAGGTATCAACGTCTTTCCTTTTGTGTTTTCCTTGACATTTGTTCGTTTCTGTCTCCTTTGTTCTATTTTTTACGCATTTACTAGGTTTTCAGCAGGGTTTTAGGGTTTCATTTTTGCTGCATTAAAATCCCGTAATCCGCCAAAAAATAATTCTCCCAAACGGCTATATTATAATGTAATTCGAAATCCGAAATTGGCCGAAATTCAGATTGCATTACCCCCCACAATCTATCCCTCGGATAGAGTTCTTCGCGTTCTCCCGGGAGAACCTCTCGTCCGCTTCCGCCAGACGCAGCGCCGGTTCATCGCCTCCGCCTTCGCTTCACCCGACGCCCTGGCCACGCTACCACCTCGTGAGGCAGAGCTTTCGCCCGACGAGAGTCACGCCCGATCGCAGAGGCAGTGCCAGTGCGTTTTTTAAATGAATGTTTTTTTTTTGAAGATTTGCTTGACATTGTCATTTGATTATGAATAATTTAGGGTTATATTTGTTTTGTGATTTGGTAGTTTTAAAGTTTATTAGGGTTGATTTAGAACAAATTTTTAGTAGAAGTGAGCATATGTGATCATTGATATCAGCAAATAATGATTCTTTCTTAGCTGTTGTATAAAAAATTTATGATCTTTTGGTTAGTTAAATCTTTATTTGGTTAGCTGAATATGGATATATTATTCTAGAAAATTTTATGAAAATTATAGTGTTCTTGTAGATGGAAGCAACAAAATAAAAATCAGCTTATGCCGTATGTGCAATTATATTGACTATACTAGAGAATGACATTAGTGGTGATGATGTGTTAGTCAGTGCAAAACAAAACTGTTACATCTTGTAATGTTGCAACATACAACGTAAAGATTACATGTGTAATCTGTATGAAGGCAATGATATCATTTTAATATTTATGGTCCTCATAAAAAAGGAACTTTTCTTTCGATTATTTAATACATTAAAGTCTAGGGATCTTTTAAAACCAACAACTCATGTTACAGTTGAATAGTAAGGTGTAATGTTCTTATATATAATAGGACAAAGTGTATGCATAAGATCAGTTAGCTTCATATTCAAGTGATCCCTCGATATGTCAATCAATTTTTGCACGCAACTGGAACATTGAATGTTGAAATGATTATTTCTCCTAAAGTTGAAACACATTTAAAAATAGCTTCAAGTACTCGACATATGCCATGGTTTAAGGTAATACTCGATTTATACTTGTTTATGGTACTACTTGATTATGACACAATATTAAGTAATAGCTTCGTTTATCTGAGAGTGTATTGGGGCTTTTGATGGTACTCATATTTAAGCATTCATGCCAATGAAACAAGTTGTAGCATTTAGTGGCTGAAAAGGAGATCTAACGCATAATGCCCTGGCCATTGTATACTTTGGTTTGAATTTTGTACACGTTTTGGCAGGATGGTAAGTATCTATGCATAATGCAACGATGTTATGGAGTGCTTTGGAGAGACTGAATGGTCTTAAGGTGCCTGATGGAAAGTATTATCTTGTAGATATTGGATATTCTACAAAACCTGGATTTGTAGGTCCATATCGTGAGACATATTATCACTTGAAAGAGTGGACAAATCGTGAGCCTATAATTACTAAAAAACTCATTAACCTATGACATTCATCATTACGGACTACAGTTGAGTGAGCTTTTGGCATTTTAAAGAGCTGTTTTAAAATATTATCTGGACCATTGCGATCTTTTTTCTCATATCCAACCCAAGTTAATATTGTCATTGCTTCTTGTGTAATTCATAATTGGATAATGAAATTTGGTTGAGATCAATTAGTTTATAATGATGAAATTTGCACTAGGGAAACCAAATCAGTTGATCACCAACCAACTATTGATGACAACATGGAATGGGTGTAATGTAGGGGTGACTTATGCGAGAAAATGTGGGATCACAAAACCCATTTGGGCTACTAGTGATTTGCAAAATAATTTTAATGTTGGCATGACAAATTGTATTATTGTAATGGTACTTGAAATTTTAATGATAATGATTCTTACCTCAATGTGCATATTCTATGGTCTCCAAGCTTCCCATTGTAAACAATTGCATAACAAATAACATTGAAAATGTGTTGCATGAGAGATATGAAAGTAGATATGTTAAAGGCTAAAATTATTTATTGTGACAGTTTGTATGGATAAACTAACTTTTGAGATGAGCACCGATTATAGTTTCAAGTGTAATGGTCAATGGAAAACAACTGCATATGTTCAAGTTGCATGAAAATTAAATGTTATGTTCAACAATCCAAGTATAATGATATATCATGTTATTCGACAAGTTAGGAGCCAAAGGCGTAGATGGGATATCATTAAGAAGATGAGGGGTTTGTCAGGTGCTAGTTGGGATGAAAATGAAAAGATTATTAAGCTTGGTCAGTTGTAGGCATTCCAAGGCTCCAGAGTTATTTTATTATAGTATGTTACTCCCAATGCATATTTTATTGGAATTAAAAACTCATAAATTACTTATATGCAGGATACAACTCGATTCTTGAATATGCCAATACTTGATTATGATCTCCTTGAAATTGTGTTCGGTGAAGGGCATGCAACTGGATGTTGGGCGCAGGAAACAATGACTCCTTAATGGATATGAACAATGTCATTATTTTTGAAGAATGTGGTTTCTCAAGTAATTCTTTGCATTCACAACCATATTACGCTGAAGATAACCTTGAGGGTGATGACTACACAAAATAAATCGAGGAAAACAAATCTGCTGGGGTTGTATCAACTTTAGAAAAGTTCACCAAGAAAGGTAAAAGAGGTCGTGACGAGCTCTACCATGACATGAAGGTTAAGACATTGATAGACATAGCTGCTGCTGTGTTAAAAATGGTAGATTTGATAGACGCGGCATGCCATCGAGATAATCTTTTGGGAAGTGTATATTATGAATTAAATTGGCTCGAGGGTTTCTCAGATATGGACATCGAAATATGCTTCTCATATATTGCTTCCGCAGATTTATCAATTGCAGCGTCATTCATTTTACGCAAGCCATCGAGATAACCTTTTGGGAAGTGTATATTATGAATTAAATTGGCTTGGGGGCTTCTCAGATATGGACATCGAAAGATGCTTCTCATATATTGCATCTGCAGATTTATCAATTGCAACGTCATTCATTTTACGACCACAAAGGGTGAAAGAGCTGTTCGTGCAAGAGTTCATGCGGAAGTGTTTTGCTTTTATTATCTCATCGATGATGCAGTTTTTATTGTTAATTTATATTTGCAGTGTTCTGAACTATTTATATCCACATTTTGTAATTTTTGGTGCTTGATTTAAATGAGAATACATATACAAGTACAAAGTAAATCTCCGATGCTTGAGTTTTGTAGGTTTTAGTACTATTTGCGTAATTATTTTCTTAAGTTATTTGTTGTGGTTTTTCAATTTATATTTAAATCTCAGTGTTGGGGATAATCTTATCTCATGTGTAATATAGCATGAATGACAATGAACCAAATAACTTACATCTGAATAACACTGACATCTATTATTTAAATAGCACCGAACCAAATAGTCTTTGTTATCTGAATGATACTGCTATCTGAATAACAGGCTATCTTAAGGGCTATTTGGTTGAAAAGCTACTAAGATTGCATGTTATTCAGATAACATGTTATTCAGATAGCAGTGATATTCAAATAACATAGGCTGTTTGGTTCAGTGTTATTTAAATAACAGATGTCAATATTATTCAGATATGTGTTGTTTGGTTCATTGTCATTTATGTTATATTATACATGATGTAAGATTACCACCAAGATTGAGATTTAAATATGTTAAAATAACACAACAAATAATTAAAAAAATAATTATGTAAACAATTTTGATAAAACTATACAAACAACTAAAAAAGAATCATTATTTACTCACATTAATAACCACATATACTCACTCCAACAATAAATTTGTTCTAAATCAACCCTAATAAACACTAAAAACCACAAAGGAAATATAACCATAAATTATTAAAATCAAATGGAAATATCAGGAAAATAAACAGAAAAATCATATAAAAATCGCATTTCTATCTCTTAGTCGGCCGATCCTCTACGAAGCGAGCGAGGCGTCGAGCCTCTGGACCGGCGCTGTGTCAGGCGAAGAGAAGGTGTGGACTGCACCGGCGTTGCGTCAGGCGAAGCGAAGGCGGGGGACTTTGCACCGGAGCTGCATCTGGCGAAGGTGAGCTTCGGGAAGAACACGAAGAACCCATCCCTGCGATAGATTGTCGAGCGATGTTATATGAATGTAGGCCGATTTCGGTCGACATTCAGATTACATTATCAGGTGGCATTTTGGTGATTTTTGAGATGTCATTAATGAGATAGCGTTGAACCAAACAACTCCAATCTCACCGACATCTTTAAATAACATAGCATGACAGGGAGATGTCGGTGAATTAAACAGCCCCTTATTAACTTTTCATGTGACATTCAACCAAA
This sequence comes from Gastrodia elata, assembly GCA_016760335.1. Taxonomy (NCBI): domain Eukaryota; kingdom Viridiplantae; phylum Streptophyta; class Magnoliopsida; order Asparagales; family Orchidaceae; genus Gastrodia; species Gastrodia elata. The sequence continues at coordinate 92,286,343 of CM028670.1, read as the reverse complement.
CAGCCCCTTGTATTGTATATACATTGCTAGGATTACAGGATTCTAGGATTTACTAAATTTATTAATCCCAGTACCAAACAACCTCTATGTTGGATATTGATCTTCCTTCGATTCTGATTATTGATTTGTTATATGATTTTGAATGTAATGGAAAATGTGAGTGTAGATAATGGTTTTTTTTTTAAGCCTCATACGCCGCTCTTGTAATCCTATCCGCATCTTTGGGTTTTTAATGAAATTTTTTGAATTTTTAGGCATATTGATTAATCCTATCCTGCATTAGATACTGTGATGCATTTATCATTTTTTATTTGATTGATAAATGAACAGAGGATTGTGAACTGGGACGTGGGAGCGGCTATTTATTTGATAAGAATTGTCGTTCAAAATGATAGGATCTTTTCTTACTCGAACCCTTGCGTAAGTATTTCCTTCATTTGGATTGGTTCTGTGTTTATTTTCTCACATGTTTTTGGATGCTTTATTTTGAAGAAGAATGTGAAATTGCAATATGCTTCATTCTTATATTTAGATTGATTCTTGGGTATGCTTATCCTGCATATGAATGCTTTAAAACTGTGGAATTGAACCGCCCAGAGATTGAACAACTGCGGTTCTGGTGTCAATACTGGTAATCTTCCAAATGCACATATTAAAAGGGCTAGTGCTCTGCTCTGCCTACAAAACGTATTATTAACTTGATGCTGAAAATTGTTTTCTTGATATCACCTTCAGGATTTTAGTTGCTGCATTGACTGTCTTTGAGAGAGTAGGAGATGCTTTTATCTCATGGTGCGGTATGCACGTGTTAAGTAATTATTGACTTCTTTTGTTTTCTATTTATTCATTGAATTTTAGTTCATTTTCTTGAAGGATGCCAATGTATAGTGAAGCAAAGGTTGCTTTTTTTGTATACTTGTGGTATCCCAAAACAAGGGTAAAAGTTCTACCTCTAAGAATTTGCTGTAAATATTTTCTGAAATTTTTGAAATTTCTATGCTTGGAGCTGTATAAACTGTTGATTATGGCAGGGAACAACTTATATATATGAAACTTTCTTGCGACCATATGTGGCTAGTCATGAAAATGAAATTGATCGCAACTTACTAGAGCTGAAGGCCAGGGCTGGTGACATGATTGTTCTTTATTGGCAGAAGGTTGCAATTTATGGCCAAACACGGATATTTGAAATCTTTCAATATATAGCTTCTCAAGCACCACAACAACAAACAAGATCCAGGCCCACTGTGGTAGTGATCCTAGTCACTGAGTGTTTTCATATTGTCTTTAAAATTTTTTCCTAGTTGTTTGCTAACGGTTGTGCACTATGCATAGGTTTTTTATTATTTTAAGTTAATTTAGCTTCATTTGTTTATTTTATTTAGAACAAAATATATGAAACATGCTATTGATTATTTTGCAAAAACATGATATAATCTCTTGTTATGCTGCTTGTCATTAGTACTCAATATTTTTGTATCATGTTCCTGCCTTGTATTTTAACCATTAGAGGTTCAGTGAAATTTTAATTTCATTTACAAAACTTCATAAATATTCATATTCTTCAAATTTGATCCCCAAATTATAAATTAAAATTGTAATAAAAGACGCATGATTGCTTAAAATTTGTGATTTGCTTTTCTCAAGCATTTTCTATGTTCCTCTATCTCTTGGCATCACCTGAAACTTCACTTTCTTCTTCTACATATCCTTTCAAAGAAAAGTCAGCCAGAGATGTATTTGGTTTAATTTTAAATTGCTATTTTGCATTTAGGCTTTATTATGGTGGTTTTTGCTGGTATTCATCTTTTTATAACCTTGCACAAGATTTTTTTTCCTTGGATTCACATGATTGGTGATTTATATCTTGTGATGTCTCAAAACTTTTTATTAGAAAAACATTTTTTTTCTTGACATATTTGATTTGTTCTAGTAGCATTTTTATTCAATAAAGAACAATTTTGTATACGTTTTGTTATTACTTTTCTGGGAAAAAATCAATGCTAGATTTCCCCATCGTCGAATCTCAGAAGAAATAATAGAATGTGAAAAGATAATCTAAGCATAATCACAAACACAGAGATTTTCATGGTTTTCTGAAGACTTGGTTTATGTCTCTTTTACATTAGAGATCCTCTTTAATTTCCCTAAGAGAAATTAGGGAAGAATGGGGAGGATATGCGTGAGAACTTTTTTCTTAGAAGATAGTGACCAGGGTTTATGCACAATCACATCCTTAATATTCAAAGAAGCTTGGTTCTGTTAATTTGGTCCTTTCATTAGGTTGGCAGGGGTTTGCCAAGTTTAGTTGACAATTGGTAAACCTTGACACAATTTTGTGTCTTAGCAATTTTGTTAAATAAGTACATTGATTCCTTATGTGTTACTTTTTTTATTGCAATGTAGTGACGATAAATTTATTGATATCCCAATAAATTCATTTTATTTTGCCTCATCTGAATTTGGTTTTACATTTTGAATCAATTCTTTCCAACCTAACCTTCTTATGCGAATAATTTCTACTTGGCATACTTTGGGTTTGGCAGCTAGATTTATGGTGTTGCTTGACTTAAGTTTGTTGAAAAACTACCAATTTTTATAGTCCCTTGTACTGGCTATTTGACAACAATGGAGCAAAACTTTTGTAATGATCTATACTCCTGTTTCCAAATAAACACTTGTAGAAGACAAGTAAATGGAACATAAATTATTATAAAATCAAGAGAGAGAGAGAGAGAGTGTATGTGCTGTGAAACAAATAACATAATCGAGTGATCAAGAAAAAGAATAAACAAACATAGGATATTTATGTGATTTGGTGATTTCTTTACCTAGATCGCCAACTACATTATTTAATCAATTTATTTTCTCAAAGAAGGAGGTAGGATGGGAGGAGAGATCACATAATATGCAATAGCTCTTAGAAAGTATTTCCAAACTTATATTATAAAACAAACCCCTCTCTCACCTACTCAAATATAACTAGGTGTGCTCTAAATAAGCAAGTAGTCTCGGATAACAATTATTTTCTCAAATTTCAATTATTTTCTTACATATCTCCCCCAATTAACCATAATCAAGATTTTGATCTAGTTTGATGATAAGTTATGATATCTCATCCTAAAACAAGCAACAAGTTATGTTGTATTCTTGAGATTGGGTGATGCTTCTTCTTTTTGGTAAATAATTAGTGACTAACCTATTTGCTATGATTTTTCGACCCCTTCTGAGTTTGAATGTTGTTTCCTGATTTTTAATTGTGTGGACACAATTTTAAGACACTAACATTTTTTGATAACTTGTTAACTTGGTAGTAGCTAACTAACGTACAATTTGCTTAATTTGCTTGGAATTTTGTTATGCTCACTAAAATAGTTTTCACATATCCACTAATTTTTTATACAAGGTTATTCCTTCAACTTTTCCTTACGTTGTGCCACCACTGAGCCCGTAAGGCATTGAGAACAGAGGTCGGACGACAAAAAACATAAATTTAATATATGAAGGCAATGAGACAACAATTTAAAATTTCATCCAAAACATAAAGAGCCAACTAAATTTCCAAAAATAGTAAATTTAGAACATCTAATGTCTTTTAAATTACATTTATGAAGTACAATAGATAATATAGGTAAAAAAAACTAGAAAAAAAGTATCGAGAACGGTGATGGGTATAGGTCAAGTGAATATATTTGTTGGCCTGAAAAAAAAAAAAAATTAGAGTGGATAAATATAAATTCCACTTAAAATTTAATTAGGAAATGAATAGATTATGCTTAAATCTAATATTTGTAATGAAGACATGTTAAAAATTAGTAGAGGCTAAAGTTTTGCAGTTGAGTAAAGTAAAAGTCTATTCGGGAGAACTCAAAATATAGGTTGTTAGCTGCACTATTGATGAAAATTCTTGAAGTAGAGGAGTTTGCCAAATAAGCCATTATGTGCAAAATAAAAAGATTATGGATATTAACATATTTGGCTCAAAATATTTGTATTTACGTTCTGAGTGTTTTTAATGAAGGACTTTACAATCTACCCTTCTTAACAAAAAATTTGTACTCGATATTTGGAATGAGAATGAAAATAGACAATCATACCATATTTAAAAAAGTAAGGGTAGAGATTGCACAAGTTGGGTTTCATTTTCTCACTTAGCATCCTTTTTGAGACAATTCTTCCATTGAACTTTCATATAGGAAATGGTTCTATTTCTTATTTGTCGTATATCTTTATTCAAAATACATTCTGGTTCAACAATATAAGTTAAATCTGGTTGAACTTGTTTTTTGTCTGCATCAACTTTTTTTGACTTATCTCAAATGAGTTTTCAAATGGATGAAATATGGAAGACATTGTGGATGCTGTATACAAAGGATTTGGGAGAATCAATTTGTAGGCGACAATAACCACCTTCTTAGAAATCTCAAATGGACCAATATACTTTGGGCTAAGCTTGCCAGTCTTGCCGAACCTTGCAACAACTTTCATGGAACTAACTTTAATGAAAACCAAATCTTGAATATAAAACTCAATGGGCTTATGCCTTGAGTCATAATATTTTTGTTTCCTGGCTTAGACTATTTTCATTCTATCTTTTATAACCTGATTTTGTCTGTAGCTTCATCCACAAGTTTAGTTCCAAAATGTGTCTTTCACCTGATTTTGCCAACACAGAGGTGTTCTACATTTTCTTACATATAATGCATTATAAGAGGCCATTCTAATACTTGATTGAAAACTATTATTGTAACCAAGTCAATTAGATGTATGTATTTTTCCCATCATCCACCAAAATTAAAAACACAACCTGAATAGATCTTCTAAAGCTTGAATAGTTCATTTTGATTGTCTGTTAGTCTGAGGATGGAAGGCACTACTGAATGTGAGATGTGTACCAAGTACTCCTTGGATATTCTTCCATAATCTGGAGATAAATCTATCGTCAATGTTAGATACATTAGACTTGGCACCCCATGAATGTGACAATTTCGTCTACTTACAACTTTGCCAATTTTTTCAAAGAATTAGTTTGTTGAATAGGCAGAAAATGGGCCGAGTTAGTCAGTTTGTCAATAATTACTCATGGCATCATGACTTTGCCTTGATTTAGGTAGACCAACCACAAAATTCATCGTTATGTGATCCCATTTCCACTATAGTTTTGGCTGGGGATGCAATAGATCACTTGGCTTATGATGTTCAACTTTAACCATCTGGCAAGTGGGGCATTTAGAAACAAACTCAACTACATTGTGTTTAAGTCTAGGCCACCAGAAAGATGCTCTGAAGGTCTTGATGCATTTTAATGCTACGTGGGTGAATTGTGTATCTGGAATGATGGCCTTCTATTAAAATATCTTTCTTTTCTCCATTAACATATGTACACAAACTCTTCCTTGGTGTTGTAATAATCCTTCAACATCAAGTTCAAACTCTTCTATTTGCCCAATTTTGATTTATTCCAAAATCTTTTTAAAACTTGTCTTGGTATAAGGCAGCGTGAATTTTGTCGTTAAACATGGTTGCACACCTAATTGACTTAAGTTTCACATTCATTAGAAGATTTGGTCAAATCAACTATAGTCACTCCATGACTTCAATTAGTTCCTTTTGTTAAGTGATTTATCTAGTTTGCTTTAGTTATGGGTTTTCTACTTACGGCATCTGCAACAACGTTTGTTTTTCTTGAGTGATACAGGATATCAAGATCATAATATTTAATTAATTCTAATGATGTTCAACTTTAACCATCTGGCAAGTGGGGCATTTAGAAAAACAAACTCAACAACGTTTGTTTTTCTTGAGTGATACAGGATATCAAGATCATAATATTTAATTAATTCTAATGATGTTCAACTTTAACCATCTGGCAAGTGGGGCATTTAGAAACAAACTCAACTACATTGTGTTTAAGTCTAGGCCACCAGAAAGATGCTCTGAAGGATGTTTAAGTCTAGTTTTGGCTGGGGATGCAATAGATCACTTGGCTTATGATGTTCAACTTTAACCATTTGGCAAGTGGGGCATTTGGAAACAAACTCAACTACATTGTGTTTAAGTCTAGGCCACCAGAATGATGCTCTGAAGGTCTTGATGCATTTTAATGCTACGTGGGTGAATTGTGTATCCGGAATGATGCCCTTCTTGTAAAATATCTTTCCTTTCTCCATTCACATATGTACACAAACTCTTCCTTGGTGTTGTAATAATCCTTCAACATCAAGTTCAAACTCTTTTATTTGCCCAATTTTGATTTATTCCAAAATCTTTTTAAAACTTGTCTTGGTATAAGGCTGCGTGAATTTTGTCGTTAAACATGGTTGCACACCTAATTGACTTAAGTTTCACATTCATTAGAAGATTTGGTCAAATCAACTATAGTCGCTCCATGACTTCAATTAGTTCCTCTTGTTAAGTGATTTATCTAATTTGCTTTAGTTATGGGTTTTCTACTTGCGGCATCTGCAACAATGTTTGTTTTTTTTGAGTGATACAGGATATCAAGATCATAATATTTAATTAATTCTAATGATCGCCTCTGTCTTAGATTTAGATCATTTTTTGTAAAAATATACTTCAAGCTTTTATGATCCGTAAATATCACATATAACCCCATAAAAGTTGTCTCCAAATTTTTAAGACAGAAATAATAGAGGCCAACTCCAAATTATGTGTTGGATAATTTTCTCATGAGGCTTCAATTGTCATGATGCATAGTCACCAACTCGACCATGTTGCATCAAAATACATCCCAAACCATATATCATGCATCATTGTAGAATTGAAAGCCATCAATACCTCAAGGAATGGTAAGTACATGAGCATATATGAGACAATTTTTCAAGTTTTGAAAGGCTTTTTCACACTAGGCATCCCATACAAACTTTATGGTTTTATTAGTATGTCTGGAAAGAGGCAAGCTATCTTGGAAAAGCCTTGGACAAATATGCGATAATAGCCTGCAAGACCAAGAAACTTTTCACTTTTGTAACATTGGTGGGTCTTGGCTAATTTGTAATTATTGTAACATTTTGCGGGTCTACTGAAATTCCCTTGCCACAAATGATGTGACCTAAGAAAGATGCTTTGTAGCCAAAATTCGTAATTGTGAGCTTGTTTAACTCACATTAACCAATACAAAATTTTGAATTTCTGTCCTTAAAAAAGAACTGGTGCTCCCCAAGACGATGAACTAGGCCTTATGAAATTCTTGTCCAATAATTCTTGTAATTGCACATTAAGTTCTTGTAATTCTTTAGTTGTCATGCAATAAGGCATCTTAGAGATAGGAACTATATTAGGAAGGAGATCCATAGTAAATTCAATTTCCTTGAAAGGTGCCAATCCTGGTAGCTCATATGAAAATTAGCTTTGGTTCTTAATTGTATCTCTAACATGAGCTAGGAAGCCTTGATGTCCATTGTTCAGGAGTTTAATGTCTTTAAGAAAGGAGATAATGGATAAAGTGGTGCCCCAATTGGCATAAAACTTTAAAGTTGTTTGGCCCGGGAATTGAAATTTGATGATCTTCTTGTTGCAATCAATATATATTTAATGGATAGAAAGCCAATCCATACCTATGATTGCATCAAACTCTGATAATAACATAATTGCCAAATCTCTATTGTTTTTTTATTCTTAAATTGTAATGTGACTGTGCATCTTGAAGTGACTTGTATGTGTGATCCATCAAGCAACTTAACATTAAGGCTGAATGCAAATGACTAACATGTGCAGATGTAGCATGCACAAATCTTTCTGCTATAAATGAGTGTAATGCACCGGTGTTAAAAAGACCAACAATAACTGCATTAATATGATTGTGTGTGACACAATGCCGCTTGCGTTTTGTGCCTCCTCATGACTAAGAGTATAAACATGTGGCTGAACATTACGAGAGGTACTTGGATCTGAAGTTTGCCTAATAGCTTTTTTTTGCTATAGTTGGCTGGCGACTCTGCTACATAGGAGCTTTGCCCTTGAGTTCTTTCCTTGCAAATATGGTACAATGACGCTCAATGTGGTCGGGTTGGCGACATTTGAAGCAAATTCCTTAACCAGCTAAGCACCAATCTTTATGCTTCTTTCTACTGTTGGAACAAATTTCAGGAGCATCCCCAAAACTTTTATTATTTATGGCAAATTGAGTATAATTGGGTTTCTTCCGCTTAATATTGATCTGGAAATCTGTTGAGTTCTGATTTTGAGCCATTGATTCATCTATCTTCTTCTTGCTAGGGCCTCGATGCTTCTGAATAATTTGGAGATCAAGTTTTACATGTCTTGCCTTTTCAGCTAACACAGAAAATCTTGTAGTTCCAAATGGTGTCTACTGACATCTCTAAGCCTTCTAAAAATTTATTGCATTTGTCTGCTAGCGTCAAAATCAGGTTCTGAGCATATCTCGAAAGCGGAGTAAATTCTTTCTCATATTGGGAGATACAATCACCTTATATAAGTATTGAGAATTTCATTTGCATTTCTTTTCTAGTAGTAGGTGGCTGGCACATATCAACTACTGAAAGTTAAAGTAAGTTCTTCCTAAGTAACATATGAGTCTGAAACTCTAGTTATCTCTTGGTGTTGATTGGACCACCATCGTTTTGCTTCTTCATCCAACATGAAAATAACTAAGCCCACCTTTCTATCTTTTGGGCATTGCATACCATTTATAAGTTTTCTTTATCTTCATGAGCCAATTTTCTGCAATCATAGGGTTCGTGGCACCTGAAAATGTGTTGGCTGTAGATCCTGAAATATTTTCAAGAACTTGTCCACTGGGCCAATAGTTGGGTTCATTAACTTTTGACTGGGCCAATTGCATCATTTGATTCATAGTGGCCATAATTTGCGTAAATACTTCTACATTAATAGTAGCAGAGCCTCTTAATATTAGAAGTTTCTTGACTTGGGCTAGAGACATGAACAATTTTCTCTGGAATCATCGTGTCATTAGCTGCAAACGTGAAACTTGGATGAGTAAATAAGGGGCTTCATTTAAATGAATGAAATGATGATTAGGATTTATTCTAAGGAGTATAATATGATTGATTAACTCTATTTGCTTTTTATTAAATTCTAATATTGGCTCAGATACCACTCTTGTCACAATCGGCCCGAAAGGTGTCAAGAGCAGAGGTTCGATGACAAATAACATAGATTTAATATTTGAGCGCAATGAGCCAAAATAATTTAAAATTATATCAAAAACATTAAGTAGAAAATAATATATTCAAAAACAGTAAAATTAGAACATCTAATGTCTTTTAAATTACATTTACAAAGTAGAAAATAATATCCAGGAGAAGAAAACTAGAACAGAAATATCGAGCATGATGATGGGTGTAGGTCAAGCCAATGTTTTAGTCACCATCTAATCCTGACCTGAAAAAAAAAAATAATGTTTAGAGTGGATAATTATAGATTCCGCTTAAAATTTAGAGTGCATTCATATGTTAGTGTATTAGTATATTACAAATTTTATAAACTTGGCTTGGCAAGTTTCGTTTCATAGACACAATAAGCTTATAAAGAAATCGTTATTCATTGATCGAGCTGCTTGCTGCAGTCGGCTTCGTGAGCTTTGTTTGTGCATGATGAGTAGCTATGACAAGGAGAGGAGCGAGCTTCGTTTGGCTGTAGAGCTTCGTGCTTGCTGAGGAAGAGGGGAGGATTGAACGACTTTTATAAACATAGACTGCATCATTTAGTCATGAATTACGGTGACTGTAAGGTGGCTAGCTATAGTTTTAGGCGCAAATTAAGGCAGATGAAGACTATGCAGCCGGGACTTTTTAAGTCAGGTGGCTGAAAGCCTTTTGATGCAGGGTGGCTGGCTGAAGACTTTTTTTTGTGAAGGTCGTTCAAAGAATCGCCAAAATTTCATTTTAAGTCTGATTTTGGTTAAACAAGCGCCAAAATTTTTCTAGTTATGTATTGCACGTGTTAAAAATATAATTTAAAAAATTTTGACACTAAATTTCTGATTTTACAAAATTGCCCATTTCAAACAAAATTTTAAAAAATTGGAGTTTAATGGAATTGACTTGAAACGTCCAGGTTTAGGTTCAAAGTGTTTTTAATGAAAGGCCTTCCACTATCTATGTTGATCATAATCTTTATTTAGTGCAGCGTGTTCATCTTCATGTGCTTTAGATGTAAAAAAAAGCTTGGACATTGGCTTCTCAAAGATTGAATTAATTTTACACTTGAATATAAGCTAGATTCAAGTTGAGCAATGAGCCAAATCTTTGGCTCGACTAAATTTTTTAGCTATTTTTAAGGTAGGCAGGATTGTATTGCCTTGAAATGCTCAACTTATATCTTTAACATGATATGTTGGCATGCATATATGTTTATATATGAGATGCATTTTTTGTTTAAAGCAGTTGCATTAATTATAAATATATAAAAAAACCTATTTTGATTCGGCTTGAAATTGGGCCAATTTTATTTGAGCTTGCTTGAAACTCAACTTGTTTAAGCCATCAGCTGATTTGAGCTAGTTTTTGATTGATTACTTGAAATTGGATCATTATTTACCTTTTTTTAAAGTCAACAGAGGCTAGGCATCTTTATAGTTTTCAAATGGTCTCGACTTTGGTCTCCTTTTGTTTACAAGAGTTTTGCTCTAGGAATATTCTTCACTAACAAAACCATCAAGTCATTAGCTTTTTCATTAACGTTGCATCTGAGTTTCTGGTTAGCTTCATATTCAGATTCACTATGCTCTTTTTTTCCAAAATGTGCATTGCAAGGTGTTCATTTCAAGCTTTCACTCTAGAACAAACATACGGGTAAGGGGTCGTATAGATACGAGACGATTCTTTTCTTACATTTATTCACTTTGTAAGTAGAAAGAGTCCCTGTGCTAAATTCAGAAGTTTTGAATAATCTTTTCAACTTTAAAAGCTTCTTTCTTATAACAAATTTACCTTACACAGAAGAGCTATTACTTATGGTATTTGACATGAAAATTTTACTCGTAGAATTGCCATATGCTTCTCTACATTGAATTTTTTGTACCATTGTTCTTGTTTGAACTTGATCCTATTTCTCTGTAATTTGCACTCACACATTTTTTTTTGGCATATCGAGGTGCCTCTCTTTCTATTTGGTGATGTAGTTAGCATTTATGTATGGTTCCTTGTTGAAGATGTCACCTCCTTTTTCTTGCTAAACTGCTTACTCGAATCATTTGCACGATTTGTTTCTTCGCAGTGATTCACAATCTATTGGCTACAGAACTCGACTACACTGAATCAGAGGTTTAGTTACGTGGTATGCCATTGGTGGTAGTGGCTGCCAGATCTCGACTTCTTGGGGTCGTGTTTAGCACCCCCTTGTGGCTCTTGCCACAACCAACTTGCTTTGTAACATTTGATACTCTACAACAAATATTATCTTTTATTCTTAACTATCTAATTTGAGTTGTGGATGTTAAATTTCTCGTGAACACAAGATGTACATCATGAAGCTTCCATAACATTTCATTATTGCTTTTGATCTAAACCTTTGATTTCTCTGTGATCTTCAAATGCTTATCATTGCAAGATGAATCACATCAAATTTTACTGATACAAAGCTTTGGAGTAAATCATTGCATGGTGTATAATGGAAATTTCATCTAGTTTAGAATTAAATGTTTTACCAACTTTAAAAATCTAATGTAACTGTGCAAATGATTAGAGTCAAGCTAAAGTTAAAGCTGGTTCAAGTTTGGTGCATGAAATTTTTAGTTGGCGCAATCTTGAGCTCGAGTCGGCAACTCAGGCCTAAATGATGAGCTTGAGCTTGACTTGTGACGTGAAAATGTGCTTAAGCTTAAAATAAGGAACTCAAGCTTGAGTTCAATTTAAAGAAACTGCACTTGAGCTCAGCTTGATTTGACTCTAATAAGATTCTTACTATATTGTTTTGTGTTAAATTTTGTGTAAAACTAATCTCATGAAATAGTTTGGTTTAATTGTGGGGTCAACTCTTGTGAGAATTAGCTATTGTTGACTTGATGACAAGCTGAACTCATCAGTAGCTTTTGTAGAAATAATAATGATGGTATAATGGAGGAAAACATTAATAATGAAGAGACAGGAGAAATGGAGATGATCATTGTAGCAATGACTTTGATAATAATAATAATTATGACCCCGAGGATGATGACATTTGTTTTGAGGCGAATGTTACTAAGAATATCTTGTTAGTTGGATGCGTGGACAAAGACAAGTATTCATAATGGAAGTGATCCGATTGTTTAAATTCAAAAGATGATACAAACTTTCATGATAGTAATGAAGATATATCTTTAAAATGGTCAGCATTGCATCCCATATATGAGAAGGGAAATCCCAATGTGCCAATGCAACATGGCACACATTTCGGCATTAAATATAAGTTCAGTGAAACCATGAGGCATTGGCTATTGATGCATAAATAATACACAATTTTCCAATTCTCTTTTGCTTCCATTACATGCATTATATTGCATCCATTGGACTGGTTTAAAGAGAATAATCCAAGCTCAATTTCAATTGGAGGCTCTATATCAATTGGCCACAAGTAATTTCTATTGGTTGTTTTTCGATACTAGTTAAATTTTTTTCTATTTAGTTATATATAACCCTTATCATTTTTATTATTAAATTCTCAAAACTGCTCGTCAAATTTTAATACCGTTTGGACTAGATAAGTGCTGGAGCTAAAATGCCTGTGGGGGATATTATTTTTGTTGTAAATCTTAATCTACGTTAGAGTTCATGTTTATCTGCATCATCCTTTTCTTCTCTTATAAGTTTAATGTCGTCATCTTTAGGCTTACAGCATCAAGTTCTTTTTTTATATTTCTTTCATCTTCGCTTTTCTCTTTAGATTTATTCTCTAAAAATATGAAGTTTTGCTCTCTAATGATCCCCAGTAAATTGTGATTAGCCTCTTGCTTTTTCACTTGTTTACTCAATGGCATTGAGTTTTTTCTACATTTTCTTCTTTGTTTTTTTTATCTCGATCACCTTCGCTTCCATCTTGGCCATCTTTGCTTTCATCTTGACCATTTTTGCCTTCATCTTGACCATCTTTGCTTCTATCTCCGCCATCTCCACTTTCGTCTCAGATTATACTATTTAAATATGCAGTCTTACTCCTTAAAATAAATTGCTAATCTTTCATTTAGCCTCTATGAATGAAGTTGTTTTAAGAAACTCTAAACTATTAACAGAGATATACAGTAGTTGATACTTACAGTAAACTCTAGTGAAAAAAAAAAAGCTGTGTTGGCAGCAATAACGACAATTTTGCAGGACACTATTTTTGTTGTAGATCACAATGCCTGCATCATCTCCTTTTTTCTTGTTTTGGTTTAATAGCGTAACCTTCAGGCTTCCCTATTAACTCACCCACACATTTAGTGACATTAAGTTTTTTCTGCTTTCCCTGCATCTTCACTTCCATCTCAACGATCTTTGCTTATGTCTCAGATTTATACTCTATAAATATGCGATCTTGCTCTCCAATGATCTTAAGTCACGATTAGCCTTGCCTATTTCCTTACTTACCTATTTGGCATTGCACTTAGTTTTCTTGCATTTTTTCATCTTCAACTTCAACTCAGCCATATTTGCTTCCACCTTAGTCATCTTTGCTTCTGTCATAGATTTATACCCTTTATATATGAGAACTTGATCTCCAATGATCTCTAGTAAATCACGATATTCTACCTCTATTTTCTTGCTTGCTAACTTAATCGCAGCATTAAGTTCTTCATGTGTTTTCTTTTTCGTTACCATCTCCATTAACCTTTTATCAATGTCATCCTCTTCACTTTCATCCCCCAGATTTATATTCTTTAAATACATAGTGTTGCTCTCTGATTATCCCCAACAAATTGTCAATCTTTCGATTAGCCACTTTGGATGAAGTTGTTTTTAGAAACTTTAAACCTTAAATAGAGATATACAGTAAAGGGAGATACCTCTAACTATACAATGACGACTGTGGTGACAGCAGCGGTGAAGGACACTATCTTTATAGTAAATCGCGATCGTCCCTTCTTCTGCATGATATTGTTTTTGGCCACACATTTAACAAAGTTGATATTATCATTAACATTCAGCTCGAATAAAATGTTATCATACTTTAGTCACAATCATTATTATTATAAACTTTATTGCTACTATCTATCACTATCATCCCTTTCTCCTACGTCTCCATCACTGTTAGTATTTTTCTATGTTATCTTATTACTGTTTTTTTTTCACGTAAAGTAACTTGTGAGTTCATTTAATCTTTTTTCATTAATCCAATGATTAACAACATTGGCTATCAGTCAACATCTCATAAGAGCCCCCAATCAAATTAAACTGATGTACGAGATTGCCTTTCAATAAATAATACAAGCTTGAATTAAAAATTTTAAATAAAATAATCTCATGTGCTTAACTGGTGTTAGCTTGCATGACATTGAAGGATTGTGCAAAATATCTCAATAACCTCTCCTGTGCGCTGGCGATATTCATTGATATCATATTTTCACCTAAATAAATAAAATAAATAACATTTAGATTATTAAATAAATTACATAAATCAAAATACACAGCTTCAACTATAATCTATCTTCTTCTCCTCTGTATTATTTATTCATCTTGAGAGCCCAACGACCCCTTGAAGAGCCGATCAATCTTGGATTCGAATGGTTAAAGAGGAAGAAGAAGAGTTTGAAGTGAAGAATTCTTGTAGTGAAGCATCTATGACTGTACATTCAAAAATGGTCCTTCTCCTTCAAATTATTGAAAATTAAATTATGACTTCTTTAGTACATGCCATGCCAAAAGAGGCCTAGTATGTTTTTGTTGGGGTATGATAATATATAATATTTTTTTCTAGTGAACGAGTGAGTACTCAATAAAAATGCATTTGGGAGTACGAGAACCAAGTTTTCTCTATTTTCAGTGTGACTGTAGACAAAGAGCGCATGATCAAAGGTCTGAGGATTAAGATAATTGGCTGTATTAACATTTGAAGAGGTGATGAACTGGACTCAACGTTTAGGTTTTTTCTTGGCAAATGATTTGCAAGGCTGAGGTTGCTAACAAATGTAATCCAAATACTATTTGAGGATATTTTTACTGGAAAATAGCTGCTATTATGGCAGTTTTGAGTTAATTCTTTTTTTTCTGTCACTTTATTTTGATTAGTAATACTACTGTATGAGGACTTGTGCATTCTCTTTTTCTTAAATAAAGATAAAAATGATTGATTTAATTTTCAATATTGTCAAGTTAATTTCGATTGATTTCAGTATAGGGTTGAGTTTGGATCATGATGTTATAAAAATTCAGAAGAAATGTACTGATATCCCTCGCTTATTTTTAAGAGATACTTTAGACATTAACAGCGAAGGATGCAAATTGTGAAGCTCAGAACACTTTAGTATCAAATGTACTTTTGGAGACTGAAAGAGCTTCTGATAAGAATTTCAATGTCAAATGTGTTTGAAAATCCTGATTCATCTGTCTGAGTCTCCCCTTCTATTCAATTTTTGTCACCTGCCTGATTCTTAATGGTGAATCCTTATGCACGCGTTCATTTTTTAGATGACGAAATTTAGATTTTTTGAGCTCCTGAAATTCATCCATCCTGTTTTGTTGATAAAAAACCTCCAAGCTTTGCACACTTTACTGCAGCTAAGTACTGCTTGTATCTATCGCCTGTATACATTTGCTTAATTTTTATGCAAAAGACTCTGCCTTTAAGAAACTCAGAAATTCTTGCAATTGATTTTTGGCAGAGGCAGCCGCCGGCAGTTCATCATACTGATCAAACGCCGCCAGCACCATCAGCATCTAACGGTAATCAATCTGCAGCAACCCCTCAGCAGCCGCTCCGATCTCCCCAAAGCCCAGCGAAGAGAATGAGCCAAGAGCCCACGAGAGCTGTTGCGGATCCTTTGCCCGCAGCTCCCCCTCAACAACAACAACACCAACAACAGCCCGCAGCCTCCTCATCGGACAGCACCTCTCAGCCATCATCAACAAGTGATGGAGAGGTTAAAAAGATTCCTGCCGCCGCTGCCGCCGCCGAGACGGTTGTTGTGGCTGCCGAGGACTCAAATCATCCGGCCGAGGCAACGCCAATCGAAGAAGCCATACGAATGACACGAGGGAGATTGAGGAAAAGGGCTGGATTTGCCCTGTCGGCTGCACGCTAGCTATAGATGATGAGTATATTCATTCTTCTCCTAGCCTTTGTTTTTAAAATTTGCCTATTTGGGTTGTCGGTTCGGATGGTTTTTGTTGAACTTCATGAATAAGAAAGCATCCTAGTTGATTTACGCATTCTTATGTTGATTGATTTGTTCTTGACTATATTAAATTAGTTATTTGTATGTTTCAACTTGCAACTCACACGCCTCTCGGGGGTTTAATTAATTGGCAATGAATCCTCGTCAGGTTGTTGCCTCTTGAGATTCCTCTGCGTAGTGCTTAATGGGGTTTACATTAAGCAGAACAATAGATCACTATAGGGCTTGTAAAATGCTTAGAACTAAATTGAATTGTATAATGTCCTAACTATATTGTGGCTGCATAATATTAAGCCCTTATTTTGTTAGATTAAGCTGAGCAAAAACGCCAGATGGTATAAAATTAGGGTTTTGGGTATGTGATGGTTTTTGATCAGGATGAACCACATAATATATGTGCTAATGTGAGGCTTTTACAAGTATGTATTGCCTTGAATAAATATGTTAAAACTTGGGCAGCAGTTTATGTCAAATTTTTGGTTCATTAATCACAACTAGGGCTTGTGAAAATAACCAGGCTTGTTTTTGGTTCATAAACTTGCTGTTGAACATGAGCAAACTGAAATTTTTTGTTCATATTCATTTTATTATGATTTTAATTTGAACATAATCAGTTTAAAATAAAATAAAATAGCGAAGATTCTCAACCAACATAAATAGTAACAAAAATTTATTAATAATGATGAAGTTCAACATATTATATATTGTAATGTTATAATTATTTCAAAGCATTAAATTATTAAATTAAACTAAATAATTAAAGATTAATTGTAATAAAATATTAAATTACATATATTATTTGACATGAAAGAGACTTATATACATAATTTATAGTTTAAATATTTAATATTTAAAGTTTTGATTTTTAATGTATATTTTGGTTTGCTTAAAGTAATGTTCTATTATTTTAGAATAATAAATATACAGAAAATTATTATTAAGATGATATATATATATATATATATATTTTATTTATTTATTTATTTATTTATAAAAGGAAGATAAATCTTATTGAGAAGTAAATGAGAGAAAGATGTTAAAAAAGGGGAGCTGTTTGGAGGCAGACGTTACGATGCGCTGCAACCCGCCGCAGCGGTAGGCAACTCGAGAGGTGGGCACTTTAGCGCTCTGCAGCGACAGACAACCCGTGAGGCGGGTGCTTCAGCACGCCGTAGCGGCAGGCAACCCGTGAGGCGGGCGCTACAGCGATGTAGCGCCTGACAGATTTTTGCTCTGGTTTAGGATAAGCTCTAAGTAATTTGAATGGCATTTTGGGTCATTTATGGTCCGAAAATAAGCTGAGTACTTAAGGAAACATGTTGGAAGAGTTTCTTATGCTTCCATTCTCATTTGTGTGAAGTTTTGCCCGTTGACAATTTTTTAAGGTGTGGTGGCTGCTCCATTGCAAAGAAGATAAAGCTCATTGAGGTTTTGTTTTGTAAGGGCTTGTAAACCCAAAATTGTCTATAACTCCCTTTCTTTATAGTGAAAATTTGCTCTCCTCCCGTGGACATAGGTGTTGGCACCGAACCACATAAATATTTTTGTTTTGTGGCTGTGTTTGTGATTGCATGTGATTGTTTCTTGCTTTATTTGATTTTTCTCAACATCTCAAGTATTGTTCTGCATTAATTTGTAGCCCTAAGGGATCCCAACAAGTGATATTAATGAGAGGTTTCCTTGTTTGTTCTTGTGAGCGAGGGTTTTGCTTGAGCTGCTTATTATTTTTGTGTTTGAGTTTTCTAAAGCAAGAAGAATAACACGGCAGAAAGAGGAAAAGAGACTGTTGGAACTTCGTCATCGTCGGTGGTGGAGAGGTCTCTCACCAAGTTGTGACATATCCAACGAAAGTAGATATTGTCAAATTTGATGGGAAGAACAAATTTGGTACGTGGCAATGAGAGGTGACAGACGCACTATGCGCCCTAAATGTGGAGGATGTTCTTGACGACGAGGAAAAACCGGAAGAAATTTCAGAGAGGGATTGGATTAAGATGAACCGTAGTGCATGCGGCTTGATCCGAAATTGCTTAAATCAGTAGATCAAATATGGAGTTATGATGGAAACATCGGCGTGGAAATTGTGGAATTTTCTAGAAGCCAAGTATCTGATGAAGAGCGTGGAGAATCGGCTCCACATGAAAATGTGGCTCTACAGGTTTCAGATGAGAATGAGAATTTCTATAGATGAGCACCTAAATGAGTTCTTGAAATTATTGGCAGATTTGTTGAATCTGGATGGGATTGTGGAGGATGAAGATAATGCCCTACTATTGTTGAACTCATTGTTGATGAGTATGAGCACTTCACCATGAATTTGTTTGATGCATAGGAAGGAGGTTTTGAAGTATGAGAAGAAGAACAGCCCTAGTGAACTATGAGTTCAGAAGAAGCGATAAAGAGTCCACCAAATCAGATATGACAGAGGCTCTTATACTCCAAATAGGAAGACTGGAGAGAAAGAAGCAATGACCAAAGAAGAATACGGACTTCTAAAAAAGAGGGAAATCCAAATGCCGAAGAATTGGGTGCAAACAGTGCACATTCTGTTTGAAAATAGGACATTGAAAGGAGGATTTCCCAGAGTTGAAAGACAAGCAGCAGGCAAGTGGATCTTCTGACGCTAAGGCTAATGTGATTCATAATATGGTGGAGGGTTTAGACTCAAATATGTCTCTTGTTACTATTTCCATGGGTCTAGTAGTTGACAGCTCTAATTAGATTATGGATACTGGCACGATATATCACACATGCTCCCAAAAGGACTGTTTTTGTTCGTATAGAGAAACAGACAGTTGTGCCATCACAATGGGGAATAATGTCACATGTCGAACTGTAAGAGTTGGAAGTGTGCTGATTATGACACATGCAGGAACAATCTAAGAACTGAAAGAAGTCAGATATGCACTGGATATGAAGAAGAATCTACTATTTATTGGAGCCTTAGAAAAGCCAAGGGCTTTAAGGTGGTGATTGAGACAGGGGTTCTGAAGATCAGCAAGGGTGCTATGACTTATCTGAGAGGAGACAATGGAACCTTTACTACTTGCAAGAAAGTACAGTGACAAATTTATTAGCTGTGACTGAAAACTCTGAAGATGCCATGATATTGTGGCATATGAGGCTAGCACATGCAGAGGAACCTTCACTAAGGGTATTGGAGAGGGATGAACTCATTAAAGGTATAAATTTTTGCAAACTATAATTTTGTGAACATTATATCTTTGGTAAGAAATAAGCAGGCCCTTTGGTGTTGGCCTCCACAATATCAAAGATACATTATAATATATACACACAGAGATTTGGGGACCAACGAAGACAGCATCATTCGGTGGTCAAAGGTATTGTGTTTCTTTTATAGATGATTACTCCAGATTTGTATGGGTGTACACTTTGAAGAGCAAAGCAAATATACTTGAGGTTTTCATAAACTAAAAGAAGATGGTGGAGAATCAAATGGGCAAGACAATCTAGATAATTTGATCGGACAATGGCGGAGAGTTTACATCTGATTCTTTTGTAAATGAATGTCAAGATTCAAGGATTGAACGCCACTTCACAGTAACAGAAACACTGTAGTAGAATGGGGTAGCAGACTGAATGAACTGTACCTTTGTGGAAAATGTGCGGTGTATGTTGTTCATGCTGGGTTGGAGAGAGTCTTTTGGGCGGAGTCCCTAGACTATGCATGCTACTTGGTGAACTGCATGCCATCTATAACACTAGATAATAAGACTCCAATTGAGTTGTGGTTCGGACATCCTGCTACAGGTTATGATCAACTAAAGATCATTGGCAGCCCAGCTTATTATCATGTAAGAAAGGAAAGCTTGAATGCGGGCAAGGAAAGTAATTTTTGTGGTCTTTCGGTGAGGAGTGAAGGGCTATAAACTTTATGATCCAGTTGACAAGAGGATAGTGGTGAGCATAGATGTCACATTTGATGAAGATTTTTCTTGAGATTGAGGAGTTCTCATTAGGTGGAGGATAATACAGAGACTCCTACAATAAGGCAGAGAGTGGGGTTTAATGCCACCCCATTTTTTTCACAAAGAACTCACATCACATTGAGGGTACTCCTACAGATGAAGGCCACATTGGTGATGATGTAGAAAAAACTGATATTGATGGTGAGGCTTCAGTTCAGAAGTCAATTCCTAGAAATAGACACAGAAGGAATGCACCGCAATAGCCCGCTTGGCTCGAGATTACGTCACATATGCATTGTCCGTATTGGAGGATGAGATTACCTCTCATTACAAAGAAGCGGTGACAAGCTCAGAAGGAAATTTGTGGAAGCAAGCTATGGATGAAGAGATGGAGTCTCTTCAAAAAATTAAAGCATGAAGGTTGGAGAAACTCTATCCATTAAGAAAGGCTATTGGTAAAAGTGGGTATATGAGAAGAAAGAAAGATCCTCAGAAGTTGATGTGCACTACAAAGCAAGATTAATGGTCAAGGGCTTTGCTCAGAAAGAAGGGATCGACTATGATGAATTGTTCTCTTCTATTTCAAGCACTCATCAATCCGCGTGCTCTTAGCTTTGGTGGCACGGTTTGAGCAGCTTGATGCTAAAATAACGTTCTTGCACGGAGAACTAGAGGAGAAGATCTTTATGGCGTAGTGAGCTAGGAAAAGGAGACTTGGTATACAAACTGGACAAACCTCTTTTATGGGCTAAAACAATCACCAAGATAATGGTACAGAAAATTTGATCAGTTCATGAAAAAGGAGGAGTACCAAAGAAGCCAATTTGACTATTGCGTGTATTTTAAGAAATTGCCTCAAGGTAACTTCATTTACTTATTACTGTATGTCGATGACATGTTGATTGCTACTTTAGATCAGACAGAGATGGATCACATAAATGATCAACTGTCAAAGAACTTTGAAATGAAGAACTTGGGAGAGCCAAAGCAAATATTGAGAATTGAAATATGTAGGGACAGAATAGCAAGAAGATTTAGCTCACCCAAAATGGGTATTTGGAGAAAGTGCTGAGGAGGTTTAGAATTGAAGACACTACAAAGTCTGTGAGTATACCTCTAGCACCTATCTTTCGTTTATCTGCAGAGCAATGTCTAAAGACAAATTTTGAAAAAGAAGAAATGCACACAGTGCTATATGGTAGTGCAGTTGGGAGTTTGATGTATGTCATGGTTTACACTAGACCAGGTCTGGATTAAGCTGTTGGAGTTGTCAGCTGATACATGCACAATCTGGGGAAGGATTGCTGACAAGCAGTAAGGGGGGTTCTTTGGTACTTGAAAGGTACAATTGATGTTGGTTTAGCTGTGCTGTTAGAGCAAGGAAGAAGAAAGCCCCCTGCCAAATTTAATTGCTTCTTATTATTGTGCCAAAGAAGGACTCTATATAAGATATCGAGAAGAAGCAGAAGGAAGGCTAATTAAGGCTCAGAGCCGAACACCCTGAAGTTGCATTATTTCAGAAGTAGTCCTCAATAGCTGACTTATGTGTTGGATATGTTGACTCCGACAATGTCAGATATTTGGATCGAAGACGATCAATAACCGGTTATATATCCACTATAGCAGAAGGTCCAATAGGATGAAAGTCAACTCTTCAGTCTACAGTTGCCCTGTCTATGATAGAAGCTAAATATATGGCAGTTAGTGAAGCGTTCAGAGAAGCTATTTGGATGAGGGGCTTGTTGGAAGACTTGGGTGCGAAGCAAAAGGAGATAGTAGTACATTGTGATAGCTAGAGCGCTATATTTTTGGCTATTAATCCGATCTGTCATGCTCAGACAAAGCATATTGATGTCTGACACCATTTTGTTCGAGATGTAATTGAAGAATATGAGATCTTACTAAAGAAGATCAACACTAAAGAGAATTCCATGGATATGTTGACAAAGGTGCTCACATTTCAAAATTCACCTATTGTAAAATTCACCATTTATAGGCTTCTCATTTGTTGGAACTATGGACGGCTTAATTCCCTTGGGAGAGGATATGTAGGCAACCAAATTTGTGCAGTTACATTGTTGAAAGCTTAAATGAGTCATCTATCATGTGGAGCACATGAGATTTGAGGTGGAGATTGTTAAAAAAGGGGAGCTAATTGGAGGCAGGCACTATATGTAAAATACCAAAATTTCATTCTCAATTGTTTATTAATATTTAAATAATTTTGACCTCAGATTGAAAATATGATTTCACCATTGCGTTCACCACCCCCAAATTAGCTAAGGGTAAAATTTTGAACGCATTTGAAAGTTGTTAAATTTTTGACGAATATTTTGATATTATTTAAATACCTGAAAATTCGAGTAATTAAATACTCGTCGGATCGAAATTCCGAGTGCACCATTGCATTCAGAAGATCTCAATTAGCCAGGATTAATACTTTTTATAAAAATTTTGGAATATAATTATTAATTAATTAAATTAATTAAATTAAATTAAATAATTATTTATTAACCGACGCCTTAACCGTCGTCACTTTCCTAATAATTCCTTTCACTTTCCTAAATCGCCGTCTACTTCTATAATCGAGCAGGCAGAGGATTCCATCCGTCCGATCGGTTCGATCGGACGATCTGCACTTCGTCACTACCATTTCACACCACGCGTAGAACGCGTGGCAGTCGCCGCTCGCACCTTATGCTCGGCGTACCAGGTGCCACCCACTGCTCCAGATAAATGTTTTTCGCCGCTTAAACTATAGATCTAGGTAAAAATCTAAACCTAATACCCATTAAACATCAATCTTTCTTTCCATCACTCAAAACAGAGTTCGTTGCAAGCTCTTTAGGATCCCTCTTTAGATATCGGTGCAAAAAGGTACCTATCTTCTCTACCTATTAAGTTCAATACGATCATCTTTGATTTTTTATTTTTGTGTTTGTGCTGTGTTCGAAAAACCCTAAACAAATAATTAGGGATTAGTAGTAGCCGTATAGAATCATCAAACAGCAAGTAGGTTCGCAAGAGTAAAGAGCGCATCATTAGGGAAATTATAAACGTATTTGATGTATTCTATAACCCTCAGATCGACAAAATTTTTTGGATGCCCTAATCGGCGCCATTTTTCGCCTGTGAAGAATCGTGAAAATGGCGAGTGAGGAGGGCATACCTGCGTGGCAGTTACGTTGGAAAGGTGGAGCCCACCTCTCAGTGACATGTCCAGTCATCCTGAATATGGGACCCACCATCTATTATAAATCCTGCTGTATACTAAAAGCTTGTGGGCCCACTATTCGATCTTCAGCAAACCACCAAACGCCACGTGGATGAGGGATTTATCAAACATCATTTCTTGCAAAATAATAAATATACTTATAATTATTATAAATTTCTGATAATACAAATTAAATTACTTAAAAATTTAAGTATATTAATATAGTATAAATATATATATAAATAAACAGAAAGAATAAATATAATTTAGTTAAACAGATAACTAAATTTATTTATGAAATTAATTTATAAATTAAGAAAACATTAAAGATTAAAATATATCTATATGTTCAGAAAATATAATATTTGATAAATATTATATTAATAATAATAACATTTTAATTAAATTAAAATAAATATATTTAACTGAAAAAAATAAAATAATATATATAACAGAAATTTTTTTATAAATAAATAAAAATAGAAGATAAAATATTTCTTTAAAATTAAACAGATTAATTAAATAATACATTTAATTAAATAAAAATCTTAAAACTTAAAATCCATAACTTATAAAATATACATCCAAATAATATAATTAAATACATTAAATTTATCAGCAAAAATCAAGGATTATTTTAGTGCTATCTAAATTTCAATAAGTTTAATATTTTGTAAAGTGATATTTTAGGATATTAAATAAATCAAAATAGGTTACAAATAATCAATCAATCATAACTTTTAATCCATCAACCCAAACATACCCAATATGGGTCTTAAAATACTCAGAAAAATTTAAGAAATATTTTAGAAGTATTAATTTTGCTATTTGCATTAAAATTTGACTAATCACAATTATGACCTAACCCTAATTAAGTCTTTAACCCTATAAACTTCAAATAGCTATAAGTAAGTCAATTTAGCTCCAAATTAAGTGATCCAAATATCCATTTAAATCAGAAAATCCTAAATTTAAGTAAACTACAAAAATATTTAGGATCCAACAGTTAGATCTCCTAATTAACCTTAATTACTCTAAAAATTTGATTAGTGAATATTAGCAAATATAATAATCTAAATTAAGTGATTTCAGTTTTAAAGGACTCATAAAGTAAATTAGAACCTAAATATATAATTAGTTTAATAATTTTGTGACCAAATTTACTAATCACTCACTAATCACATTTAACCATAATTATTAACCCTAGAAATTTGAATAGTTATAACTTAGCCAATTCATGTCAGAATTGAATAATTTCAGATTCTATGAAAACCTTAAAATATAATCTACAATAAACTAACATAAATTTTATATTTTAATAAAGGTAAAATTACTAAAATGCCCTTATAAGGTCAAATTCCCAATTTGACCTTATAAAGCATAATAATTATATAAATTAATAAAAATAATTCAAATAAATTAAAATAGTTATAATACTACAAACCGTGATAAAAACATTAAATTAATAAATTTTATTATTTTGGCAGATCAAAGAAATTAAATTTGGTTGATTTTATCAAAATAGTCAGATACGCAAATTCACTTATAAGTCTTATTTCAGTATTCTTATTTGAGCCATTTTCCATTTGAGTATTATTTGCACTGCTTACCGTATTTTAATCTACAAAAAAATATATCAAAAAGCATGTAACAAAAATAATTTATATATATTTTGTGGTGTTTGTCTTTAGAGGGTGGAATGCAAAACTGGAATCTGTACAGATTGGGCTAGCTAGCAAGCCCCTGAGAGTTATATGGAGGGATTTAGCCTCTTGTAGGAAGTAGACAAATCCAGAGGAAAGACACACCATCAGTTCCTAATTTGAGTAAGCTACCGACGGGTGGCGAGAAAGCTTCATACAGATTATGCCTATGGATTTACCCATTTGGGCTTAGGGGTCTCCGGACTCGACTTATTGTTACAAATGCTTTTGATAAAATTTATTTCATATATGTGAATTTTCACAGCTATTTTGCAGGGCAGAAATTGCATTTGGAAATTGCTTACTTTATTTGCAGTCTTTCTGTTATTTTCATAATTGATTCATACCTATTATAGGATGCTAGATTTATTCTTATAAGAACAATTTGCGTACTCCTACCTGACTGGTAAACTGAATTTTTCAGGTTTTGATAATTAAAAAGACTTAGAAGATCTGCCAAATTTAAAAGAAGAAGAAGCAGAAGAATGTAGATATTTTATTTCTTATTTTGTAAAATTCAAAATATTGTAACTTTTCATATATATTTTGACTCTATGTATAAAAGAACTGTGAATTATTATTTTATTTTATTATGTCCTTTTTGAATCATAAAGATGTATATATTTTCAATTGAGATGAATTGTTCTTTAAAGACTCTCGAACTTCGATCCCCGGTCGCCACACTATGACACGCTGCAACAGCTTTTGCCACTGCAGTTGCCGCAGCGGCAGGCAACCCGAGAGGCGGGGGCTACAACGCGCCACAACGACAGCCGACCCATGAGGTGGGCACTATAGTGCTCCGCAGCGGCAGGCAACCCGAGACCCAGACGCTATGGCACGTTGTAGCGCCTAGCGTATTTTGTTATGATTCAGGTTATGCTCTAAGTAATTTGGAGAGCATTCGGGACATTTTAGGGTCTGAAAATGAGCTGGATACTTAAGAAAATATGTTGAAATAGTTTCCTATGCTTCCATTCTTATTTTTGTGAATTTTTGTATACTGAGAGTTTTTTAGGGTGTGGTGGCTACTCCATTGCAAAGAAGATAAATGAGTTTATTAGGGTATGGTGGCTAATCCATTACAAAGGATTCCTATGCTTCCATTCTCATTTGTGTGAAGTTTTGGCTGCTGAGAGTTTTTTAGAGTGTGGTGGTTGCTCCATTGAAGGCATGCACTACGATGCGCTATGATGTGCTATAGCGTGCAGCAGCGGTAAGCAACCCGAGAGGCAGGCGCTCTAGCGCGTCACAGCGGTAGACAACCTGAGACCTAGGCGCCACGGTGCGCCGTAGCACCTGATGAATTTTTTCTTTGGTTCAAGTTACGCTGTAAGTACTTTGGAGGGCATTTTGAACATTTTAGGGTCCGAAAATGAGCTGGGTACTTAAGGAAACATGTTGGAGGAGTTTCCTATGCTTAATTCTTATTTGTGTGAAGTTTTGGCTGAAATTTTTAGGGTGTGGTGGCTGCTCCATTGCAAAGAAGAAAAATGGGTTTTTTAGGGCTTAGTAGCTGGTGCATTTCAAAGGAGTTTCCTATGCATCCATTCTCAATTGCGTGAAGTTTTGGCAGCTGAGAGTTTCTTTAGGTGTGGTGGCTGCTCCATTGGAGGCAGGCACTACGATGAGCTGCAGCAGATTTTGGCACTGCAGCGCGCTGCAGTGGTAGACCCCCCCGTGAGGCGGGCGCTCCAGCGCGCTGTAGCGGCAGGCAACTCATGAGGCGGGAGCTACAGTGTGCCGCAACGGCAGACAACCTGAAACCTAGGCGCTACGGCGCCGTAGCACCTGATGGATTTTTACTCTAGTTCAGGTTGGGCCCTAAGTAATTTGGAGGCAATTTTTGATATTTTAGGGATCGAAAATGAGCTGAATACTTAAGGAATTATGTTAGAGGAGTTTCCTAAGCTTTCATTCTCATTTGTGTGAAATTTTGCCTGCTGAGAGTTTTTTAGGGTGTGGTGGCTGCTCAATTGCAAAGAAGATAAAGGATTTTTTTAAAGTGTAGTGGCTGGTCCATTGCAGAGGAGTTTGCTATATTTCCATTCTCATTTGTGTGAAGTTTTAGCTCCTGAGAGTTTTTTAGGATGTGGTGGCTGCTCCATTGAAGGCAGGCACTACGACACGCTGCAACAGATTTTGGCACTGCAGCGCACCGCTGCGGTAGGCAACCCGTGTGGCGGGCGCTACATCGCGCCGCAGAGGCAAACAGCCCGAGACCCAGGTGCTACGGCACGCTGTAACGCCCGACAGATATTTGCTTTGGTTCAAGTTACACCCTAAGTAATTTGAAGGGCATTTTGGACATTTTAGGGTTCGAAAATGAGTTGGGTATTTAAAGAAACATATTGGAGGAGTTTCATATGCTTCCATTCTCATTTGTGTGAAGTTTTGGCTACTGAGAGTTTTTAGAGTGTGGTGGCTGCTTCATTGCAAAGAACATAAAAGAGTTTTTTAGGGTGTGGTGGCTGATCAATTGCAAAGGAGTTTCCTATGCTTTCATTTTCATTTGTGTGAAGTTTTGGCTGCTGAGAGTTTTTTAGGGTGTGGTGGCTGCTCCATTGCAAAGAAGAAAAATGGGTTTTTATAGAGCTTGGTAGCTAGTGCATTGCAAAGGAGTTTCGTATGCTTCCATTCTCATTTGTGTGAAGTTTTGGCAGCTGAGAGTTTCTTTGGGTGTGGTGGCTGCTCCATTGGAGGCAGGCGCTACGATGAGCTACAACAGATTTTGGCGCTGCAGCGATAGACAAACCGTGAGGCGGGCACTCCAGCGCGCTGTAGCGGCAGGCAACTCGTGAGGCAAGCGTTACAGTGCGCCGCAACTGCAGGCAACCTGAAACCCAGGCGCTACGGCTCGCCGTAGCACCTGACGGATTTTACTCTGGTTCAGGTTGCACCCTATGTAATTTGGAGGCAATTTTTGATATTTTAGGGATCCAAAATGAGCTAAATACTTAAGGAATTATGTTAGAGGAGTTTCCTATGCTTTCATTCTCATTTGTGTGAAGTTTTGCATGCTGAGAGTTTTTTAGGGTGTGGTGGCTGCTCAATTGCAAAAAAGATAAAGGATTTTTTTAAAGTGTGGTGGCTGGTCCATTGCAAAAGAGTTTGCTATATTTCCATTCTCATTTGTGTGAAGTTTTGGTTGCTGAGAGTTTCTTAGGATGTGGTGGCTGCTCCATTGGAGACAGGCGCTACGACGCGCTGCAACGAATTTTGGCGTTGCAGCGCACCGCTGCGGCAGGCAACCCGTGTGGCGGGCGCTACAGCGCGCCGCAGCGGCAGACAGCCCGAGGCCCAGGGGCTATGGTGCGCTGTATCGCCCGACAGATATTTGCTTTGGTTCAAGTGACACCCTAAGTAATTTGAATGGCATTTTGGATATTTTAGGGTCCGAAAATGAGCTGGGTATTTAAAAAATATGTTGGAAGAGTTTCATATGCTTTCATTCTCATTTGTGTAAAGTTTTGACTACTGAGAGTTTTTTAGAGTGTGGTGGCTGCTTCATTGCAAAGAACATAAAAGAGTTTTTTAGGGTGTGGTGGCTGGTCAATTGCAAAGAAGTTTCCTATGCTTTCATTCTCATTTGTGTGAAGTTTTGGCTGCTGAGAGCTTTTTAGGGTGCGGTGGCTGTTCCATTGGATGCAGGTGCGACGACGCGCTTTAGCAGATTTTTGCGTTGCAGCGCGCTGCAACGGCAGGCAACCTGTGAGGCGGGCATTACAGCGCGCCGCAGCGGCAGACAACTTGAGACCCGGGCGCTACGTAGCGCCTAACGAATTTTTGCTTTGATTCAGGTTACACCCTAAGTAATTTGGAGGACATTTTGGATATTTTATGATCCGAAAATGAGCTGGGTACTTTTGAAAACATATTGGAGGAGTTTCCTATGCTTCCATTCTTATTTGTGTGAAGTTTTGGCTGCTGAGAGTACTTTAGGGTGTTGCAAAGAAGATAAAGCTCATTGAGATTTTGTTTCGTAAGGCTTGTAAACCCTAAAATATCTGTAACTCCCTTTCGCTATAGTGAAATGTTGCTCTCCTCCCTGTGGACGTAAGTGTTAGCACCGAACTACGCAAATTCTTTTGTCTTGTAGCTGTGTTTGTGATTGCATGCGATTATTTCTTGCTTTATTTGGTTTTTCTTAATATTTCAAATATTATTCCGTATTGATTCGTAACTCTAAGAGATCCCAACAAAAAATAGGTTTTGAACTTCCATCATGAGCTCAAATACAAGCACTAATTGCTAATTTATACATGTGGAGCATGAACAAATGAATTCTGTGGAACCACATATTCTCTTTTTTCTATTTTATTGTTCAATTTTACAAGCTCATATCCTGCTGCGTATTTCTTACAGGGACTCCAAAAGAAGTTTTTGTTCTATAAGCAAACCAGCTATAGAATAAACACAATGCAAGCAACTTAAACATCTCAAATGTTTCATAGTTTGCTTTTTATTGAAAGAATGCTAAAACTTGCAGCCATCAAACTTCACTCTCCAACATCGTGGCTAGAGATTAGGATGATATTATATTCTTATTCATTTATGTAAAAAGGAATGATTGGCACTGTATAATATATAAATCTAAAAGAACAAATAATCAATCATTCTTCCATCACATAATAATCATAGAGATCTCATTGAAAAAGTATGGCCAAGTATTTAAAAAAAACAGCAGCTGATAAT
This sequence comes from Gastrodia elata, assembly GCA_016760335.1. Classification (NCBI taxonomy): domain Eukaryota; kingdom Viridiplantae; phylum Streptophyta; class Magnoliopsida; order Asparagales; family Orchidaceae; genus Gastrodia; species Gastrodia elata. Next base: position 92,256,511 of record CM028670.1, on the reverse strand, counting down.
TTCATTCTTTTTTCAATTCAATGTGAAGACTTTGCAAAGTAACCATTTCCAATACTTCAAAATCATTTAACTAATGTATATGTAAAACTTCTGCACTACTCTCTGCACCCCATGACTGCTTCGCCTTCACACCCCTTCTTCTTCAAAAACACTGAAACAAGCATGGGCAGAACTGCCCCCTTCATGCTCTTCTTTTTCTTCTTCTTTTCATTCTGCTTGTTTCTATTCTCCAAATTTTCCCTTTCAATGGAGAACTGCCTTCCCAAAAGTTGCTCCTCCGTGCTCATAACTCGAGCCATTGATGGTGGGTTCGCGAATTTGACATACTTCTTCTTTTCTGCTTCTAGATCTTTGATCTCCGTCGTATTCTCCACAAATTTAATTTCTTCAGTCTCTGAATCCAAGGCTTGTTTCTCCAAATCTCTGGTTTTGATTTGCCTAAGCTCTATTTTGGTTTTCTCCAGCTCTTGCCTGAGAGAGGAGAGGTAGTTTGCCATTTCTAATCTCTCTTCCTGTGCTCTCTCTAGGCTTTGCTTTGTCTCTTCTAGCTCTGCTGCGAGGGAGCCAAAACGAGAGCCATTTTGCTCATTTCTCTCTGCTGTTGCCCTCATCTGGTTCGTTAAAAAAAAGGAGGCATTTTTGAAAATTTAAATCAGAAGAACAACGGAGTAAAAGAAGGTTACTTACTTCGTTGATCCTGTTGGCAATCTCCCCTGCCAAAAACTTCTCTCCAAACAGCACGACTGCTTCTTTCACTGAGCGAAAGGGCGAACTGGTGTCGATCTCTGCTCTGGCGGGTGCTGGAGCTTCCCTCTCCATCTGCATTGCATTCCAATGATGCTCTTATTTATTTTTTGAATTGGGATTTGCTAATTCAGACTCATCGATGCCTGTGAAAGCCTGTCGATCCTGTTGGGTTAATATGGGAGAAAGGAAGGGAGGAGTGGAGATGGTGCAGTGGGGAGGTTTGTTAAGGCTGTCGAGAAGATTTTGCTAAGGAAGATAATGAGCTCAGAGTGCTTCGTTTCTTGCCTTTCACTTCACTAGTATTCCGTTTGGGATTGAGATGGGAGGGAAGGCGACGGCTCTGATGGCAATATTTCATCTAATGGATGGCTGATGATGTTAGGGGCTGCCAAAAGACACCTCAAAATCAAAAGGAGGTTTTTAGCGCACGAGACTTTGGTTTTGCTATTATGGAGTTTGAGCTTTGGAGATCTTCTGCCGTGGCTTTGTGTGAGAGCCTTACATTATTTTGTAATTTGAATCTGAATTTGCTTGTTGTTTGATGCGAAGAAAATCAATTGGGGAATCTCGAATGACTCCATTTCTTCTTCTTTTTCTTAAATTATTTGCTGAAATAAATATGTGATCGGTAATATTTGAATCTAAGACATATGATAATAAATTTTAAGTATGAGCTGCACCATCATTCACTCACTCACTGAATATGAATATGAGATTCAATTTCATTTTAGTGTGATATAAAAATAATGTCAAAGATAATGTGATTGCTCCATTCTCTAAACATAATAGTCTCTTCTTAAGTTATTAACAATTTTCTTAAGTTTTGATATACAGTTTCCAATATCTCTCATATATCACATAATTTTTTATAAAAATTAGAATTAAATTTTTTTATGTATGAGATTCACTAAAAATAATATTTTAAATATGACTTTTAATTATTTGTATAATTTATGGGACCATCCTTTTTAATTAAAGTGACTATGATAAAAATAAACTTAAGAAATTGTAGAAACTTAGATATTTTGAATATTAATACATAAAATACTGTGTATGGAGTTGTGATTGAAGACTTTCCGCATGCCCGACTTTAAGATTTATTTTTCAAATTTGAGTTGAAAAGGGAGATTTTTTTTTTTTTTTTTTTAATTTTGTGTGCCTTTTGAACAATCCTTCTTTATCAACAAGACAGATTATCTAACGAACATAACAAAAAATGAGAATTGGCTTTTAAATCTCTAATTTCATGCAACAATGAGAGTGCTTTCTATTATGATCTCTAATCACCAGTGTTTCAGAGTGAATATGGAGCAATACTTGCAAAATATAAAATCATATATATCTTAAAATAATCACAGAGAAATAATCATCCAAACACAATAATATATGTGGAAAATATTGTTGGGATCTTACCACTTGTTAGAATCTTAGTAGATTTCAAATAATGCGGAATAATTAGTGCAAATAATAAGCAAATCAAAATAAAACAAAAAATATTTATATGCAAAAACAATCACAACACAAGGCAATATATTTACGTGGTTCGGTGCTAACATCTACGTTAACGAATATGAAAACAAAGAACTTTCACTATATGAAGAAGATTACAATGATTTTAGGGTTTTGAAACCCTTACCCAAACCTTAGGAGTCATTTTCTTCCTCAATGGAGCAGCCACCCCACACAAAACCAAATTGAGTATGTTCATATTTTCAGTTCTATCAGTTCTAACCCTAAAAAAGAGCTTAGAAAATATTTATATGGAGGCTTAGAATCGTGCTAGTTGAGCCGCGGGGACCACCGCGCCATGACGCCCTCATCTCGGGCGTCCAAGTGCTGCGGCGCGCTGTGGCGCCAGCTTCACGAAAATCCTGGCGCTGCAGTGCGCTATGGCACCCACCTCTCAGGTGGCCAAACAGGCACCAAACGTTATGGCGCGCCCTGACGTTTTTCAACATGCGATGTGGCGCGCTTTCAAAGCAATTCTTAATTAACAATCTCCACCTTAGATATTATGTGCTCCACATAAGAGCTGAATCCATTATGCTCTCTATCATTGTAGTTGCACTAAATTGGTTGCCTACGTATCACTCTCCCAAGAGAATCAAGTCATCTATAGTTCCAACAATTGAGAAGCCTATAAGTGCTTCTCCAAATTCACCAAAGCTTTACAATGAGTTAGCTTTTGAACTGTGAGCACCTTTGTTAACATGTTTGCTGGATTGTTTTTATTGTCGATCTTCTTAAGTAAGATCTCACACTCTTCAAAGATATCCTGAACAAAATGGTGTCACACATCTATGTGCTTTGTGCAAGCGTGACAAACCAGGTTTATAGTTAAGAATATATTGCTCTAGCTATCACAATGAATTACTACCTCTTGTTGCTTCACACCCAAATCTTCCACCAAGTCTTTCATCCAAATAGCTTCCTTGAATGTTTTAGTAACTGCCTTGTATTCAACTTACATTGTAGATAGGGCAACTATAGGCTGTAGAGTCGATCTCCACCATACTGGACCTTCGACAAAAGTGACCACATATCCAGTCGTCTACCATCTTCGATCCAAATCTTCTGCATAGTCTGAACCTACATATCCAACACACAAATAAGCTATTGAAGACTACTTCTGAAATAGCAAGTCAACACCAATTATACTTTTCAAGTATCAAAATATTCCCATAAATGCTTGCCAGTGATCCTTCCCAGGATTGTGTATATACCGGCTCACGACTCCAACTGCTTAACCGCACTAACATAAGGCACTAAGTGTATTTCTTCCTTTTCAAAACCTATTTTCGGACAAAATTTTGCAGATAAATGAAAGTTAAAAGCACATGGATCCATGAATGTTTAAAATTTTGGGAGAACACTTCATCATAGTCGATCCCTTCCTTCTGACCAAGGACTTTGGCCACTAATCTAGCTTTGTAGCACACGTCAGCTTCTAAGAATCCTTCTTTCTTCGCATACACTCACTTACAACTAATAACCTTTCTACTTGGAGGGAGTTTCTCTAACATCCATGCCTCATTTTTATGAAGAGACTAAATCTCTTCATCATTGCATACTACCATAAATTTCCTTCTGAGTTCATCACCACTTCTTTGTAATGGAATGTAATCTCATCCTTTAGTACGAACAATATATAAATATTAATTATAGTTTCAAACGGCTAATATTTGAAAATGCGTGGATCCCGTGCGTGAGGCCAGCGCACGGGACAGTGATCCGTGGGAATCTTGGTCGTTGTGCCTTTTTCGGATCTGATCTGACGGTCTGATTTTGATCTGATCGTAAGTATCAGATCTGGATGATCGATCGACCGATCAAACGAATGGCCCAGATCTGTTTCCTGTACGTCTCTGTTGCAGAGGCGATCATGCACTGCCAGCCGTAACACGATCCTCCAGACCTCCCTCTCCCGACCTATTCTAGGACCCTCACTCTGTGCCTTAGGCTTTGTTGATTCTTCTGGGAAGATTACTGGGAGCTGAGAGCTACGACATAACCTCCAAGAGCTCGTGGAGATTTCGCCAGATCGGAACCTTGCGCGGCTTTCATGTACTAATCTCTACATCTTTACCCTAATTAGATTGTATGGATTGTTATTGCAAGCTTATGCACGTTCATCCGGACTTATTGTGGGCTCGATTGAGTCTGATCGAGCCCGAATTTGTGGTCTAATCCATAGCAGTTGATGGATAAGCCCAGGTCAGCCCTTTTTGGACCTAGGGCATCAAGCCATCAACGCCACCACCAACCCCATGCCTTGGTCGTGGGCTAGTTGTGTCGGCAATGGCGAGGGCTAACCGCCGGTATGCGGACCGTGCCTTGGGTCTCCCGGAGGTCGAACCCTAGTCGTGCTCTTACAGATAGTGTCGGAGACGAAGCAGCCGTGTTTGGTTCACGTTCGGTCCGTGCTATCCGCCTGGACCGGACCGGTCCGTATACTTGGACCGCGTCGTTTGTGCAGCTCCGGCATGCAATGGAAAGGCGACACACGTCGCCTCGAATCTGAGGTCGATGCGTGAATTTGCGCCGGCTCCGGAGTAAGTGACAGCCGCCTTTTCGATCGGCGTGTCCCCGGTTTTCTATGCCTCCGTTTTTTTTTAATTCTGTGCAGCTGCGGTTAATAATTTAATGTTAATTAATTAATGATTGCTATGAATTTAATTAATGTTAATTAAATGATGATTTTTATTTTATTAATAACTTTAAATATACACATCAAATTAATATAATATTATATATTATTTTGATCACAAAAATACATAGAGATCTAATATATATATTAAAATAAATAATTGATCCTATGTATTATTTAATATTATTATAATTATTCAACGTATTATTGAGCATAGATGACCGCGTGTATCTATATAATAAACAACATATGTAAACAATTAGATAATAATAAAAATAAAATTTTTGGAGGATAAAGTTGTAGGAAAAGGCAGCCTTTTTAATTCAAAATTGTTAAGCAGGCAAAAGACGTGAAGAAAAAAACTAAGTTCCTTTTAACTTTGTTGAAAAACAATGCTTTTAAGTTCTCAATAAAAAATAAAAATAAAGACTTAGAAATAAGACAATATAGTAATCTTAGAAAGAACAAAAGATACTTTTGTAGCAACACACTGAATTTATTGTAATTTACTATTTGTTTGGACTAATTTATTAAAAAATTAAAAAAAAATTGATTGATGATAAATATAATGATATATATATGATTGTGTAAGTGTAGTATTTTTTTAAGATAAGATAATATTGAAAATAACATATACCAAAGTATGATATTATCTTATGTAAAATGATGATTTGCCTCGAAGAAATATATAATTAGAAAATGAGAATGCTATTTAGATGTGATAAATATCATTTTATTAATATTTATTTATTTATATTAAAATAATATAAATATTATTTTTAAATTTTATATTAAAATGATATTCGATTAAAATAATATTTTTAGTTACCCTTATTTGACTTATATTTCAAATTATTCAACGGGGCTTTTGCATTATCAAAGAAATCTCATTTAAATCCTTATGAAAATCTATTAATTAAGAAATCATATAATCGGGGAGGGACTGAAGGGAAGTTCGGGAAATCTGACACTTTATATCCAACAAAAATGGTTGAACGAAGCGAAGAAGAATGGAAAGCAAATGTCTGACTTTTATTAATCTCAAACCCAAACAAGAGTAGAAACAAAAATGCATTCGATAATTTCAACTTCGCAGAAATTAAAAGCACAATTTTTTGTTTTCGAAATCGTACGAGAACACAAGTGGAAGGCAATCAGAGCACAGAGACGGAGCCAATCAGTCAGAAACGCATAATCACTTGTCGATTCCAACCAGTTTCCTCAGTTCGTAGGCAAACTGCAGCACCTTTTCCTGCGAAGGAATCTGTCCGGCGACGGTTTTTCTCCCAAGGCATCGTTCAATCCAGGCAGAGATCTTCGACGACTCGATCTTGAATCCGGCGAATTTCTCGTAAGTAGAGAACCAGGAGGAGAACGGAATCAGCGCTAAGTCCACCAGCCCGAATCTATCTCCCCCAAAATAATCATTCTCGCCCAAGGCTTCCTCCAGCTGCTTTAGCACCTCCAAAAATTCCTTCTTGATTTCTTCCCCCTTGCTCGGGTCCGCATTCCTCCACGCCTTATCTGCTGCCGGTGCTAACTGCGACAAATGGAAAGCAAATAAAATGCATCAATTGACTGTTTTATTTGTAATCTGCGCTGGGGCAAGGATGTTTTTTCTTAAAAAGGGACCTTTTTGTCGATGAAATCGGCCCAGAAACGGGCGAGGTAGCGCTCATAAGGGGTGGATGGAAGCAGGGGAGGGTTGGGCCATGTCTCTTCGATGTAGTCTACTATAAGAAGGGACTCGGACAGGGCATGCGTGCGATCCCCGTGAAGAAGTACGGGGACCTTTTTGTACACAGGATTGGATTGGAGAAGAAGCTCGCTCTTATTGGCCAAGTCCTGCTGCTTGGGCTCGAAATCCACGCCTTTCTCGCAAAGCGCGAGCTTCACGCGCATGGCGAAGGGGCTGGCCCACAGGTCCAGCACCACGACCTTAGACTCCTCCGTAGACATGCCTCTTCACCACGACCTTAAGAAGCCCAACTCTGCTTTTGCTTCTGTGTTTTGGGAGTGGGTAGAGGCCTTTCTTTATTTATAAGGAGGCCTTGAAAACCTTATATTTATATAATAAAGAAACGTTAATGACTTTTGATCTTTTTTTTTTTGTATTTTTTATTTGTTTTGTTTTGAATTTAATAAAATTTTTTTATTTCACATAATACTCTTGTTTCTTAAACAAAATCATAATCCTAAAGTTTCTAATAAAAATTCTAAAGTTATGCGTGCTCATAGCGAGAGCACTCCAAAGATTCTCAAGGAGTTATTTTTGGAAGGTAAATTTATGAGACAATTAAGATCAAAATGAGCAATATCATGATGATTTACACTTTTTGCTATTATATATATATATATATATATATATATATATATATATATATATAACTTCTTCTAGTTTTAGATGTGAAAGGAGGTTTGCGTTAGGTAAATAATAACCAATGTGAGACTTTATCAAATCTCATTATGACATGAATCCCTTAAATAATTGCACTAGAGCTGGACCTCCCTAGTAGCGATGTTGTGCACTACTTGAGTATAGTTAAAAGTGTGCAAACGCCGCTACATCGGTGCCTAAGTGTCGTGTCAAATAAACAAGGATCCTTTTAGATTTATCACCCAAGTTATAAACCGCAAACTTTTCATTGATTCATTTTATCCAGCTTTCATGTCGAAATTTATAAAGGTTTCAAGCATCATGGTAGTGCCATATCATTACATGTATAACCTTTGAGACATAAGTTTTACATTCAAATTTTCCATAGGTGAAGATTCTATATGCCGTGTTTTTCAATGGTTTGCAATGTGCAATACAATTTTGCATTCAATGATCATTAAAAAAAATTGATAAAAATTTTATAAGCAAACAATACGAGTTTTTAATACACTCTGAATACAAACAAAATACCAAAATATTTAAGAAAAAAGTGATTTTTATGCAACTAAAAGTGCAACACCCTGTTATTAGATTATATATTCTAACCCAATAATAGGTGTTCTAATAGTATTTAATATTGGATTAGTATTTTCTAATATATTATTAAGTACTACATCTATTTTTGAATCTATAGATAAACAAAAAATCAACATCCAATGCATAAGTAACTAATATTTAGAATATAAAATTATACATAATATGAAAGAAAAACTAAAGTCATTACAGAAAATAAAGACAAACATCCAGAGATAAATCCATAATACAAACTAAGTAAATAATTCCTCATCCTCACATAATAAAAAAAAAATAGCAACTACAGTCTTCAAGAAATCTCCTACTGCTCGGTTCCTCTTTAGGCACAAGCTTTGATCCAAACTCCTAATCTACCGTATTTGATTTTTAATATTGTAAGGCACGGTCAACAAAAGAAAAACAATTGATTATAGTTAAAAAGTTTAAGTACAATTTAAGACTTAATTATTTTAACTTAGCAGATATCATAATAGCCTTTTAGAATTATTATAAAAATAGAGCACAATGCAAGGAAATGAACAAGTAGTATAAACTAAACTAAAAGTTGTAAAGCATGTAAATCATATAATACTCATAAAAATATTGCTACAATACTACATTAAATGTGTGATAAGATGTTTATGGACTGCATATAAATACTAAAATATATAAATAAAGCATGTATATGTTTAAATGAAATAGATGCTAAGTAATAGTAAAAGAAGTGTAAAGAAATATGTAAGTGACAATTATAAAAATAGATACTGCACAAACTATAAATAATATTGTAAGATAAACTGCTGAAGTAAATAAGTAAAGCAAATTCAGCCTTATGGACTAAATAATCTGAAATGTATAGTCATAAAACTATAACAAACATTCACGATCAATAAGACTAAGAAATACAATTTATGTTATTTATCTTGTTTAAATATGTGTTTTGTTTTGCGGGCACTATACAAAACAAGTGAGGAAGTAAGCACGTCTACTCAACACAATAATATAAGAGCGATCTTGTAACAATTCAAGGTTGTTACCCAGCTTGATTTTAACATAATCGTATCGTAATCATTATTCCATTAAGTTCATCTAGTCATTAGAACCAAACCCTGAAGGTTTGGAGCAATTCGGAGCCCAATCGATTATTTTGGAATATTTTAATATTTATTTAATTAAAAAATTGAGGTATTTATTTTGACCTTGAAATCGAAATCCGACTTCGCCGTTGTGATCGTTACCCTTAAGTTAACTAGGGGTGATGTTTTGGACGCATTTGGAAGTCGTCGAATTTTCACGAATATTTTAATATAATTAAATACCCCAAAAAAATTATCATAATTAAATAATTATCTGAATCAAAATCCGACTTCGCTGTTGGATTTCTCACCCCAAATTAGCTAAGGGTGAATTTTTGAGATTTTTCGGAATATGTTCCAAAAATCAGAATTTTTTAAATAATTAAGAGAAATAATTAAGCAATTTTTGGATCCCCAAAATACAATTTTTCTATTTATTTCAAAATCTTTTTCGGCTGGCCATCTCTCCTTCCTCCCTAAGCCACGCCATCCATTAATGCTCCGTCATAATGACCCTACCCCCCCTCACCTAGACTCCTTAGTTAAATGATGGCCCCATCCTTCCGCCCTTCTCCTTTATTAAGGAGGAGCTCAGCTGCTTCTCAAGCTTCCTGAAATTTTCTCATCTCCCTTCCTTCCATTAAGTCCCTAGTGCTGAAAGAAGGAGCACCTCTCCAAAGTCTTGAAGGAAGCCAAGGTTCCTTCCTCCTCTTCCTCTCCTTCAAAGAGCAAAAAGGTACCCATTTGCTCATCTCCTTATCTTTCTCATGCTGCTATAATATTAAAATGTAGATTTGGAAGTCCATAAACATGTATGTAAGTCATTATAGCTCTTAAAAGCTGCACAAAAATATGCTCTATTTTTATTTATTCTGCATACCCTATCACTCATCCATGTTTTTCACATAGTTAGGATACTCCATTTGTGTCGATTTTGATGTCGATGGAAATGTATCGGAAATACCTTTCCATTGATATATGGGACTGTTCATGGAACTCCCTAGATTGAGAGTAATTGAGCTCGAAAATAGGGCTCGCAGGTTTTGTTCAGGCGAATCTGCCGTCACAAAATGGACCGCTACAGCGAGATGCAGCGGAAATATTTTTGGAACTTTAGGAAATGTCAAAATAAACCAATTGAACAGTGATTTTTGTAAGTTGAACTGCTGTCATGCGCCATAGCGCACCGCAGCGGGCCACAGCGTACCCTCGGTGCTACCGCTCAAACAGCGCTCAGCGCGCTGCCACGCAAAAGGCGCTACCGCTCACTGCCGCGCGGAAAGCGCTACAGCACGTTGTAGCGCCCAAACTTGCAAAATTTCCAAAATTTCAGAAAACTGCCCAGATTTTGTAAAACTGCCCAATTTTGGCTGAAATGGTCAAAACTTCCATGTTTTTATATTATAAGATCCCTATGACCCTAGTGAGGCTAAATTATACTAAATTTGAACCTATTTTAGCTAAAATTGAACATTGCATAAAATTTTATAGGAAAATTAAATTTGACATTTTGTCATCTTTAAGAAGTGCTTAAAACCTACTTTGTAATTCTAGATGTATTATGCCAAATGCTAAGTAATAGAATTTTAAGTGCTTGTATCCAATAAGTATAGCTTATCAACTAAATTGCATGAAACTTAGATCTTTTAGATTTGTGATTAAGTGCTAATCTCTTTAGCTTAATTTAGAATTTGATTAATATTAATTACCTTTTTATTCTATGTCATCTTTATGTTCTTATATTTTCATGATTCTAGGATGTATGTTAGAAAATCTTAATATTTAGTTAAACACTTAAATGTGCTTACTTGAACATAAGAATCTTAATAACTTTATTAAGTAGATAATACTTAATCCAAACCTAAAGTTTGACATCAATAATATACTAATAATGCATTGATTTATCATTGACCTTTAAATTAACATTGGTCTTAATGATAGAAAAGTTAGGGGTTAAACCCTAACTTATCTTGATTATGATCTAAATCTTAATCACCTAATTAATTAGCTTGATTATAAGATAATTCAATTGAGATTATTCCAATAATACATATGATTTAGTATTGATCGTAAATCATCAAATTAGAAGTGATAAGGATAACATTGAATATGTGTGATTGAACCATCTGAATCCAAACTTTAGATCTTTAATTTTCTCTTATATAAGACAATTAGCATAAGATGGAATTAAAATTGTAATGATTTATGCAATGATCTAACTCCAATAAGATCTTTGATTTTATCCCATGATTGTATAATAGGCAAGGATTAAATGAATTTTAATCAATCTGATCACCTTAACCTAAGTATAACAAGTAAACCTTAAAAAGTAAGGAAGTGAGATCTTAAGGGTCTTGCTATAAGATTCATTATTGAAATAGTTAAAGACCTTAACTAATGAAACATTGAGGTAGGAAGGACTTTTATAACTTATTGAGGTAGAAACCTAGTTGATCCTTCATAACTTTAGAAGTTGAACTTGATACCTTGTGGTAGGAATCACCTAAAGTACTTAGATTATGGCTCATTCCTTATGGTAGCAACCTATGTTGAGTGATCCGTTGATCACATCCTTGGAGTCTTGTGTAGGATACACCTACTTAGAGTAAGGATTAAAAGATTTAATAAATTCTTATTGATTAAATAGAATCTGCTGAACTCAGATTATTGGTCAGGTATAGTAGAGTATACCCATATGTAAAATACCAGAAATTAAATTTCAATATGTTTATTAATATTTAAATAATTTTGATCTCGGATTGAAAATCTGACTTTGTCATTGCGTTTACCACCCTTAAATTAGCTAGGGGTGAAGTTTTGAATGCATTTGAAAGATATAAAATTTTAATGAATATTTTAATATTAATTAAATACCTAAAAATTTGAGTAATTAAATACTCGTCAGATCAAAAATCCAAGTGCACCGTTGCGTTCAGAAGACCTCAATTAGCTAGGATTGATATTTTAAAAATATTTGGAACATAATTATTAATTAAGATTAATTAATTAAATTAAATTAAATAATTATTTATTTAATTATATTTTATCGGTGCTGTTTACTTATGCATAACGTCGTATCTTATTTTTTTAACCCGCCGTTTGATCCGACGGATCTTCTGATCCGTCCGATCATTTCGATCGGATGGTCAGAAGATCGTCTCTCCCGATCTTCCACGGAGCCTTTACGCGTGTCCAGGGTTAGGGCACGTAGCGTTTCCTTCACCGCGTGTCTCCAAATGGTTACTCCCACCGTCGATAATCGTTGTTTCAAACCCTATTTAAGTCTTCGATTGTTTCCTCTCGTCAGTTTTCACAAGAATAGACCCTAAAAAGACCAAAGAGATCCCGCATCGATCGATCTGTTTCAACCGTTCGCATAGAGGTACTACCTCCTTCCTCACTTGCATCTAAATCAAAGTATTGTTGATTCGTCTAAACGAGTAATTGCGCCTAAACCCTAGTATCCCAACCTACCTGTCAAGCAAAGGAGAAGACGAACCGTCTTGACGAATGGAATCGGGAACGATTCGATTCGCCTGAGTCGATCAGAACCGTCAGATTTAAACCTAAGAGATTTGAACCGTTCGATTCAATCTGAATCGCTGCGTTCAATCGGGCCGACCTGATTTGTCTTGCCCGACCCGTGGCTGACCCACGTAAATCCAGGAAACACGTCAGATAGACATGTGGCGCAACATCAGTGGGCACACGTCTGTGGTGGGACCCACCACTGGTTAAACAGATCAGTTTTACCTCAGATGTGGGCCCCACCCACTTAATTGGCATGTATTAGACTGCCACGTGTACTTCTGCAGGTCCCACCTGCAGAAAAAGAAATAAAAATAACATAGATAATCATTATAAAAATCTATATATATATATAATATATACTTTAATAATAACAGAATTTTTTTATAAAGTAAAATACAAAAAAAATAAAGTATATATACAAATAGATAAATAGAAAATTTATGATTAACATAATAATAAAACATTAAATTAATTTAATATAACTAACATCTAGTAAAATATTAATTATTTTAAATAAATAATAATCAGAAAATATAATATTATCTAATAAATAAATAAATATAATAAACAGATAAAATAAAAGTAAATAATAACAATTTATACATATACAATAATAATAGAAATAATAAATATTAAACTATATAATTATTAATATTTAATTAAATCAAATAAATATCAAAACTTTAAACTTTCATAAGTCCTAATTTATACATCCAAATCATACAAACAAATACATTAAATTTATCAGCAAAAATCAAGGATTATTTTAGTACTATCCAAATTTTAGTAGGATTAATATTTAACATAGTGATATTTTAGGATATTTAAATAATTCCAAATTATTACAAATTTTTATTAATCTATAACTTTACACACACTACCCCAAATATACCAAATATGGGTCTTAAAATACTCAGGAAAACCTAAGGAATAATTTAAAATTATTAATTTTGCTGTTTGGATTAAAATTAAACTAATCACAATTAGGACCAAACCCTAATTAAGCCTTTAACCCTAGAAACTTCAAATAGCCATAAGTTAGTCAATTTAGCTCCAAATTAAGTGATCCAAATTTCCATTTAGATTAAAAAATCCTAAGTTACAGTAAACTGCAAAAATATTTAGAATTCAACAGTTAGATCTCTTAATTAACCCTAATTACTCTAAAATTTGATTAGTGAATATTAGCAAATCTAATAATCCAAATTAAGTGATTTTAGTTTTAGATGACTTATAAAGTAAATTAAAACCTATCTGTATAATTAGTTTAATAAATTTATGACTAAATTCACTAATCACTCACTAATCACATTTAACCTTAATTATTAACCCTAAAAATTATATTGCTTATAACTTAGCCAAAACAAATCAGAATTTGATGATTTTAAGTTCTATGGAACCCTTAAAATATAATCTACAATAAACTTATAGATATTTTATATTTCACTAAGGGTTAAATTACTGAAATGCCCTTATAAGGTCAAATTCCCAATTTGACCTTATAAGGCATAATAATTGAATAGCTTAAATTAAAAATATTCATTTTATTATCATTTTAGGAAATCTAATATTACAAAACATAAAATATAAAATTAAAAAATTTAATTATTTTGGCAGATCAAAGAAATTGAATTAGTTGATTTTGAGTCAAAACAGTCAGGTAAGTAAATTTACTTATAAGTCTCATTTCAGTATTCTTATCTTTGAGCCATTTTCCATTTGAGTATTATTTACACTGATTATCGCATTTTTTAATCTGCAAAAGATTTATATCAATAGCATGTAACAAAGAGAATGAAACACAGTATATATATATATATTTTGTGGTGTATGTCTTTGGAGGGTGGAACACAACACTGAGAATCTGTACAGATTGGGCCTGCTAGCAGCCCCTGGGAGTTATATGGAAGGATGTAGCCTCTTGTAGGAAGTAGGCAAATTCAGAGGAAAGACACATCACCAGTTCCTATTTTGAGTAAGTTATCGACGGGTGGCAAGATAAGCTTCCTACAGGTTATGCCTATGGGTTTACCCATTTGAGCTCAGGAGTCTACGGACTCGACTTATTATTATAAATGCTTTTGATAAAAATTATTTCATGCTGTTCATGTATATTGATTTTCACATCTAACTTGCAGGGTAGAAATTGAATTTGGAAATTGCTTTATTTTCTATGCAAATTCTTAGTCATTTTCATACTTGATTCATGCTATTATAGGATGCTAGATTTATTCTTATAAGAATAATTTGCGTACTCCTACCTGACTGGTAACTAATTTTTTTAGGTTTTGAGAATTAAAATCTAGAAGATCTGCCAATTAAAAGAAGAAGAAATAAAGAAGCAGGAGAATGTAGATATTTCATATTTTATTTTGTAAAATATAAACTGTTGTAAAATTTCATATATGTTTAGCTCTGTGTATAAATGGACTTTGGACTTTTTGTATGTAAAAATGTATGTATTTACATTGTGATGAATTATTCTTTAAAGACTCTCAAACTTCAATCCCCGGTCGCCACACCATATTACTGGATTAATTCAGTAATATTTAGGATTGGTTGATTCACTCCAATGTGGACTTATGACCAGGTGCTATCCTGCGGGATTAGCTGAATACAGTCCCATTAGAGTAAATCTTCTAAAACTAAGAGTGTTACAATTAGTGAACAAGATCCTTAGTTTGAGATATAAACTGTGATCGGGTTCTGCCTCCTATCGTAGTGCACTTCGATAAGTGTAGTTTAAGCAAACTAAATATCTTAAGTCACTTTGTGTAGACCACTAAGTATGCTTGTAATTAGGGCATTTAATGGCTTAGCTTGAGATGTAAACTGTGACCGAGTTCTATCTCCTATCGTAGTGCGCTTTGATAAGTGCAGTTTAAACAAGCTAAGGATTAAATCTACCTTTCTTGCAAATATGTTAAATATATGTATACAATTTCCCCAGCTAATGATTTTTAAGTAAACTCTCAACTTTAACCAATTATCGAGATTAGAATTTAGGAGTCAGAATCTTTTTAGCAGGATTCTGCACAATGGAGAATTGGGATTCATTATCAGATTTTAAAGCATTTTTTAGATTTATCTCATGTAGTTTAGAAGCATGAGCATGAGCATAAGCATGATGTGTGAGTATCAGAATGATGTGTGAGTATCAGAATGATGTATAAGTATCATTGATGATTTATGAGTTACGGAATGTTGCATACATTATCTGGGGAATTTCAGGATGCATCAGCATCATCCGTAGATAGTATTCCCAACTAGATGTATATATGCATTGGACCGTACTGCTCATAACTGTTCAGTGATATTTTGGTGGCATATTAGTAGCATACAGTATTGTGGCATATTCAGATGCACAGTTTCAGTGACACACAGCATAATTGTACATATGATTACTCAGTTTCAGATTTAGTATTGTTTTGATTTATTTTTCAGTATTCAGTTATAGTTCAGTTTTACTTTACATTTTTTCAGTTTTATGCAGTTTTATATAGTTTTATGCTTTTAGTTACCTTTACAGTACTTCTGCAGATTTAATCACATTATATAAATGTTAAATGAATAACTAGAACTGTTTAGATTAGTTTCGATGTGTTAGACTTATTATCTAACACAAGGTACTTTTGGGATTCGACAATTTGCTAGATCCTGAGCAGTATTTTGAGACAGGTCAGGAGGACACCCAGGAGATTTAGGAGGAGCCCGTGGAGCACTAGTGGACTCTCCTTTAGTTTTACTTTTTGCTTAGTATTTTCAATTCAGTACCTTATTTTATTTCAGTAAACTGTTTGTAATAATTCTGGATGTATTTTCTTTTCTTTTCTAAGATGAATATTTTTATTCAGCTTTTGTGATGAATGTTTTCTAGATGTTTACTTTAAGCTTCTGCACTCTGTTATATACTACTTATACTTAGTATTGTGATGTGATCTATATAACTGAAAATGCTAATATATTATACATATATTGGATTCCCGTTGTATTATGTTATTTTCTACTTTAGTTATTAATCTTAAAGATTGGGGTTAATCTAACCCCCAATTAACTTAGACAATATAAATCCCTAGGTTAAATTAAATACAATATTATGTATAATTATGAGGTTTTGGAAAAATAGTAGTTTAATTAAGTATTATTTAGATGACAAACTATTTGTAAGTATAGATATAGGCTGTAATTCAAAATCATATATTACTTATAGTACTACATTTAACTAAGTTATCTTTTAATACTTCCATCCAAAGTTTCTAATTATAGGTCCACTATTACACATCCTAGGTTCAGCACTTCTATAGTTTAGATCATTTAACCCTAGCTTGAAAGGTTCTCTATTTTTCCAACTTAATGTTCACTATCCTAATTTACATTTAATAACTTTATAACCTATACTCAAATTAACATCTTGGGTTAGCTTAAGGATTTACTAAGCCTTAAGTTTACTAGAGTATTTAATATTTAGATATTTCTAACTCTTTAGATACACTAATTTATTAACTATTCACTAATAATTTACAATGAAGGTTTATGAATATTTTACTAATCATTAGTCTCTAATTCCTAATTTTACTGATTGGAAACCTTAAGACTAACTATATAATTTATAATAATTGCTAACTAAAACATCTAATAATACTAGAATGATTTGGGTCACTGTTAAATCTAAGGAAAGTAAATGTTTTAAGCTCAATCTATTCTCTCAAGTTTTTCACAATTGAGTATGATAGGTTTTAGTCAAAGGATGCATGCCATTCTATTTCTACTTAATAGGTTTGATTAATTACAATAATCAATTACTAAATCAAAGTCTTCATTTTTATTTCAAAGGTTGGAGCTTATTTTTTAGTGTTGTGTCAAATAAATAAGGGTCCTTTTAGAGATAAGTTGATGCCCCTTTCTATGAACATTAACTTTTTTTATTCTCATAATATGTACTAGTAACATTATCTATACAGTTTTAATAGAAATAACCAAAAACATAGAAATTATCACCCACATTATAACCAATAAATTTTTCATTGATTCATTTTATTCAACTTTCAGGTCAAAGTTTATAAAGGTTTCAAGCATCATGGTAATGCCATATTATTACATGTATAATCATTGAGACATAATTTTTACATTCAAATTTTACACAAGGGAAGATTCTATATGCCATGTTTTTTTAATGGTTTGCAACATGCAATACAATTTTGTATTCAATGATCATTACAAAAAATTGATATAAATTTTGTAAGAAAACAATAGGAGTCTCTTATACACCCTGAATACAAACAAAATACCAAAGTATTTTAAGAAAAAGAAATGGTTTTTTATGCAACCAAAAATTTCCTTATAAGGATTTATAGTTTCTACTCTAGGCATAAAGCCAAACTTCATAAAATTCAATTTAATCTAGATTAGCCTACATTTAAGAGCCCTTTTGATGTCATGTGTTTCATGATTTAACCACCTTCTATAAAAGGCCCATCCAACATCTTAGCACCATAATTGTAACGATCCGAAGATCGAAATTGGGAGATTTCAAGTAATAATTCAAGAGTAAACATAAATCATAAAAATTACTAAATAAAATAATATCCATGCATCACAGAGTCATAAATTTAAATTAAAGTTATATAAATTATTTTAACTTAAATAAATATAAGATGATATAAAATTCAAATAATGAGTCTCCATCTCACTCTTGATAATAGAATCATTTCTAGCTCTTAAAATCAAGTTAGCTTTCTCTTCTAATTCTCATGACACATATTAATTATCAATATTGTCAATTAGATAGGAGTATGTAAAGCATCTAAGAGTATTAATTTATAGCATCCTATATAGGTTACAAAATCAATACAATAAAGTGTGAACAAAACATCATCATTACAATTTGAGGGTTATGCTAATTTTAGCAATAAGTAATTTGCAATGTTCAAGCGGCTCAAATAATTTCAAAAAAATAACATAAATTGACATTAATGAAAATAACTTAGCATAAATTACTATGTGACATAAATATATCATTTTTAGTCTAGGACCCCCAAGTTTCATTGGGACCCAAATATTATCATCAATATGATTCTAGGAAGATATACAATTACTCGTCGGTAATTGTTCACATAGATATTATTTTGGTGAAACTTTATTTTGGATCTTTTGCTCCTTCCTAATGGACTAGATCCCTCCCTTATTTCCTCATGGGTTACTAGCAAACCCTACATGTACAGGTTCAATTTTGTTCTACCTCTAAAGTCTCTCACCATATATATTTATCACAAGCACTTACGGAAAGTAAAAATATAATTTAACTTAGCATAATATTGGGGTACATGCAATGATTGTATAAATTCAAAACAAATAAGCTCAAATAATACTAAAAATAATATAATTAGAATAACTTTATGTACCGAATCCATTCATTTACTCCACAAAAATTTCTTTATAAAAATTTATTAAAAATTAATTCTTATAAATTAATCAGTTATTTATTAACCTAAGAGATAATAATATAAAAATTTTGGGTCAATATTACAAAGTTTGGGTAAAAACTCTAAAATTGGTTATAATGTGATTAGGATTTTTATTGAAATTTAGACACCTAAATGAATGGTGCAAATGATATTTTCAGATACTGATGTTTAAATAAAAATTGTTCATAATTGATAGGAGGTTAAGCATGCCAAATTTCAGCCATTAGTTCGATGTATTTTGAAAGTTGTGAATGTACAAAATTTGGGGAAATATTTATTATTTCTAAAATTTTCTAAAAAACAGTCACATTATTTTCTAAATTTTGAATCTAAATATGTAGTTATAAATGGTAAAACTAAGTTTTGTGTTCAACATAAAGTTGTTCCTAGTAAAAATTAGCTAAATACAATAGTTAGAAAGTTATGACAACAACATAGCAAAAAAAAATTTTAATCTGTTAAGAGCTATTTTTTGGATTTAATGGGTGTTTGTTGAAGTTTAAGTTCATAAATGGTGACCTTAGAGTTCAAATGGACCAATAAGGTCGTCTGTGAAATCATTTACAAAATATAGGAGAGTAAATATGCAAAGTTACAAAACTCTAAGCCTAGTGCTTGTAAGGTTATAGAGCTCCAAAATTGACAACAAAAATAAAAATTTTTGAAAAAATATTAAAATATAATAAAAACATTTCCCAACTTAGAAGCAATTTTTGAACTTCTTATAGGCAAAACTAAGGTGTGGTGTCTCATAGTAATTTATTACCAGTATAGAGGAGAATGTGTGTGCAAGGGTTTAAGATCTAACAACGGTTAAAATACAAATTATGAGGGTTCAAAGTTAGGGAAAAATAATAAAATTTGAAGAAATATTTTTGAGAAAAATCACTAAATGAAAATCATGTAAACTTAGAAACATAGGGAAAAATGGCTATTGTGCATGTGTTAAGTGGTAAATAATATAAGTCGTCATCTAAACATTATTCTCAATGGGAAAATAAAATAAGAGAAAGAATGTGAGATAGAGATAATATAAGAGTTATCTTAAACAAAAATATTTGATTGGATTTGAGAAAGAGTGTAGCTTGGATTCTCATTCCTTAGATGATTTAGAGCTTCTAAGATCTTCTCCTAGTCATGATATTTTTTAGGGATGAAGTCCCTAAGGTTTGGAGAGGTGGAGAAGAGGGAACGGGAAGGGCATTTGACAAATACTTTCAAATATATGTAAGAAACAAATAGATGTAGAATTTTAGCTTTCTAATTATTATTAGAAGGTTTATGAGTGCCTATAAAGCTTTAGCAAAGATTTAATGGTGTAGGCTTGATCAAGATGGAATTTGAATAACTTAAAATAATTTGACTTAAAGTTATTCTTAATTGAGACTAAATTCTATAGAATATCAATTGGTTCCTTTAATTAGGTTGTTTAAATGAAAAACCCCAAAAACTTATGGCTTAATTTGCCTAATTTGGCTAAAAAAAAAAGTTTAATATTTGTCAAAATTAATAAAAAAGTGTATTTCCAAAATTCAAATTGAAAGTTCCAAAATATAGATCTTAGTGAGAGAAATACATAGATACCAAAATTGTCCAATTATCCCTAATGGTTGACCCGGAATTTGGATTTGAAATTGGCTAAAATCAGGTTCGTCAGCACCGTTAATGTCGTTAAACCCATCACTTTCAGCGTTAACGGCGTCAGATCGTTAGCTCGATCTACGTCGTCGGTTTCTGCGACAAATGATGGGATCCATTAAATTCATCATTAACGCTAGACGGCGTCAAATGTAGTTTAATAGCGTTTGTCATCGCCATTAACTGCGTTTGTCATCGATATTAACGACCGATTAGTATTTTTTTATTTCGAATTAAATTAATTAAATTATTCAACTAATTTAATTTCAAATGTATTTTTAGCTAAACTCATCCATTTTAGCTCCAAAAATTATGAAATTTTTGTTGCTAGCTAAAAAATTAAAAAAATATTTTAATTTTGACATCCTAATAATTTTTTATAATTATTTTGATTTAAAACCATAAGAAAATAATCGAAGAAAATTCTCATGAAAAAATTCTCAAAATTCTCTAAAATTAGTCTTAACAAACTGATATTTTTCTTTTATAAGAATAACTAATAGATTACTCAATTTGACTAAGATAACAAACAATACTTTAATTAACTCAAAATATTAAGATTTTATAATAATGGCTCCTATACCTGAGGTCTTGAATAAAGAGATGTCTATATGAAATTTTAGTGCTGGAAAATCATTCTATCATGAGTCATATGATCCAGCTTATGTTCTTAAATTACATGATTTTGAAAAAGTTTTTAAGGTGCATTGTAATGCATTAAAGAGTGATTGTAGGAGGATTTTTGACTCAAGATAAATAACATATTGCATATTTTGGGGAGAAATTGAGCTAAGCAAAGCAGGAAACTCTGTCTATAATAAAGTGTTTTATACAATTGGCTAGTCTCTTAAGCACCAGAGATATTATTTGTTGCATATAGAGTTCTGTGATGTCCCCCAATCCTTGTTCCCAACAGGGGTGCGTGGATTGGGGTGGTGTCAACGAACTTGCTAGGGATTATAGTTGGGATTTAGAATGATAACATAAGCATCACATATAGTTGCTTAATTACTGAAGACAAAAAATATTTTATTTCGATATAACAGCAATAATAAGATTAGAATTTTCTTCTTTATTTAAAATACAGGAAAAAGTAAAGAAAGTAAAAGTGTTGCAGTTAGTAATTCAGTGTTGTTCCAGCTATTCAGTATCGTCCTAACCTGACATTTACAATGAAAATATTTGGGTTGAACACTAATTAGAAAAAAGTTTAAGTACTTTTGGATATCATTAATTACATCTTATTTATATGTGAAAAGCATGGAATTAAATTCATAATATGCAGAGAAGTAAAGTAATAAGGATTTAAGAGAGAATCTTTCATCCTTTGAGGATTTTTATGGCTTTTTCTATAAAGCAATAATGAATAATAATTGAAATAATAATAAAAATAACATGTCACAAGTAAGTCATACAACATCAAAAATTCATATATATATATATATATATATATATATATATATATATATATATATCTTGAAAATGAATAAATAATAATAACATCGTTCGAGTGGGCAATTCTCTAACTTTGAGAAAATCAAGCACGTCTGCTTGATTATCATAATTTAGGTTCTAATTTAACATATATATATTTTAACCTATGCAAGCCCCCTCGTAGGCATAGTCATATTATCCTTAATTCTTCCAAAGTATAATGATAGCGAACTAGCCTATTGTTCTAAACATAAAATTACATTATGTATAGATTGTATATAACTTCAGTGAAACACCGTTTTTACTCAATCAAGATTCATTATCTACTTTTGACAGTATTTCAAATAGTGACAATATACTTAAATCATGAAATTTGTAAGATTAATAAGTATATAATTAAATCAATAAAATTTGTCAATTTTAAAGTGGAGCAAAGAGCATGCAATTAAATCAACACATATAAATGTACTTCATTATATTCAGAATAATTGTTTTTCTTGCTAAATTGATCTATAGTAAATCTATGTGTAATAATTTTTATTAGCAAAATGATGAATGCATTTTCATAAAAATACAAACTTTATTATCTTCTCTCTCTCTCTTCGTGTTTCTATATTAGTACGAAGAATAATCGTAAATAAGGAGAGAAGAGGATGATTGAAATGATGAAGAAACAGGGTAATATTGATAGTAATAAGGATGACAATGATAAATTGTGATAATAATAATAATAATAATAATAAGAATAATAATAATAATAATAATAATAATAATAATATTGATATATATACTATTATTATATTTGAAGAGAGAATTATCATATATATAGGTGATATATATTTATGTTATTTATTTGTATTTAGAAAAGTAGAGCACTAGGGGATAGTAATGATAATAATAATAGTAGATATCTTATTATTATTATTAACATTTATTGAGAATTTACAAGCTAAAGAGTATTATTATTATTTATTCTGGCAAGAGAAGAATATAATGAGAAGAAATAATGTTGTTAATTTTTATGATAATTTTATGCGCATATATTTATTTTAGAGAGAGAATATTATGATAATTATTATTATTATTATCATTACTATTACACTATTATTCATGCGACAATAATAATAATAATAATAAGTATAATAGTATACTTATAATTACTATCATTTTTGTTAAAAAAAATGAAGAAAGAATATTATATAATATTATCAGTATATGATTATAATAGATTATAGTAATAATAATAAGCAAGATAATCTACTTTTTATTATTATAATACTTAGAAGATATAATAGAGAGAGAATAAAATAAGAATATTAATAAGAGATAATTATCATTATTATAATATTTGATAATCATAATAATAATAATAATAATAATATTGTTATTATTATTATTATACACATAACAATAAGTATAACAATTTATATATTTATTATTCGTATGATTTATCATTATCCTTAGTGATAATGATAATAAAATTATTTTTTATTATTATCTAATGATAATAATAATATTTATGAATTATTATTATTTTCATTATTTCTTTTAATAATAATAATAGTAATAATAATAATTATAACAATAACAAATCAAATAAAAATATTATTAGTAGTATTATAACATAATATAATAAAATAATATAACTACAATAATTATACTATAATATATATATATATAAATATATATATATATATAAATATATATATATATATATATATATATATATACATACATATATAATTAAATAAATTAAATAACAGAAAAATTATATAAAAAAGTTTGGAATAAAAATAAGAGTTAAGAGCAAAAATATAAGTTAATAGCAAAAATAAAAATTAGGAATCAGTAAGTTAGTGCTATTAGAACTTAAAATTAATATTTAATTATTTTTATCTCTCATTTGAAATTTTAATATTTTAATTTTCTCATAAATTTTTCATCACGCACTGTTTTTTTTCTCTTTGGTCCTTCCCGTTCAAAGGGGGTTTGCGGCAGGGAGGCGTTGACTTACTGAGGATGTGGGGAATGACTCGGGAGGAGTTTGACAGGTGTTGGCAATGTATCAACACGGTGAGGTGAAGGGACAAGAGGTGGTTGTAGGATGAGCAAGATGAGTGGGAAGGCTTTGGCGTTGTCGATGGGAGAGAGAGAGAGGGAGCGTGGGGGTTGCCGGCGATGTAGGGCGGTGGATGAGGGAGCTTAGCGGCTTGCTGGAGGTGGAGGAGGAGGTGTCTTGAGTGGGGGAAGGAGGAGGGTGGGGCTTTAAATAGATGAGAGAGCGGGGGAAGGCACCCCAGCCAAGTGGCCGGGCAGGTGGGGCCGACCTCCCCTTGTATTCCCTAACCAGGGTACATATGAAAGGGAGGGAGGTCCGAACGGTAAAGGGGGGAAGGAGAAAGAAAAGAGAAAGTGGGGGGAAATTAAGTAAAAAATATTAATTGCATTATTTCGTCGTCCGATATTCAAATTTGATGAAACTTGGCCGGGAGGTCCGTCTTGACGAGATGGGTGATTCGTAATAACGAGATGAACACCTAGGTAAATATTTTCTCAATTGGGAACTATGTCTTATTTTTAATTTATTTTCAAAAATTAATTACGAACAATCTAATGAAAAAATTTGTGTAGCTTATAAAAAACCAACGATACTAAAATTTTTGAATTTGAACTTATATTTTATTTTTCTAGTTTTTTATATTTAAAAAATTCAAAATTTAATATAGGAGTATGTGTTAGTTAGATTGCCTCTAAACATGGGCATTACAATCACAAAAATTTACACTTTCCAATGGTATATTTGATTCGTCCTAATTTTGAAGTTGCTCAAGATCCTAATTGAATCAGCAATTTGATCATAATTGCTTAACCAGAATTTGGGTTGTTACAAGTTCTCCATTCATCAAACCGCCATGCTCTTAAATTTATCAACATCCAAAAGAAATTCAATCATCAGCATGTAAAATAGATTGAATATATTCTACATTTATTGTCAAACATAGGCTTGGTGTTGAGAATAAATCTATATATTGAATCTCTTCTACATTATGGTAGCTTTAGGTGCCACATCTTTGTCTATAGAGATTATTGGTTTTGAGAAGCTTAGTGAGTGTAACAACCCATGGTTGTGACTTGAATTGTTAATCACCATATTAGCTTAAGAACTTCTCCATTTATCTTAAAATAGTCTTAAGACCAATCTCTGAAATTTTGGTGAAGTTTGGAAACCGTTTGAGTGAGATGAATATTTTGATCAATTTAATTAATTAGAAAAATGAGATAATTATTTAGACCTCCAATTAAAAATTCAATTTCATTTTTGAGTTCTTCACACCCAAAATAGCTAAGAGAGAAATTTTTAGAACTTTGGAAATCGTTTAGTTATCGTTTGGAATTTATGTAAATTAATTAAATTAAGTAAATTAAATTATAATTTTTTTAAAAACCTATGAGCCGTTGGGAATGAACAATGGAAGATCTGTTGTTCATTCGATCCATATGCGTGATCGGATGGCTTTGATTAGATCAGAGCCATCCGCAGAAACAGATGGCCAGGATCAGCCCTCGACCATCTTTATGGAACTGTTCACCTGAAGTTAAGAGGTGTATCAAACCATCGATGGAGCCATCCCATCATCGCATCAAGGTCCCAGCCATCGCCTCCAAGGACAGTTTTGCATCCTGAGCAATTGAATGGAGGTTTTCCCCAACGCCTCAGTCGCTCGCTCGACTTGACAAACTCCGCTGTCGCTGGGCCTAGATACTCCTCTCACGATCCTTACATTTTTCTTAAACACATAATTGTAACTTCAATTCCCATTTCACATGATATACTATCGTTTGGAACCCCAATTCAGCTCAGGTGAGCTCAATTGGAGATCGACGGGCTCGAGCCTGTATAGTGTTGTATAGTGCCCGGGATCCCGTCGAAGCTTCTCGACGAACCCATTGGTCCCAGCAGCTATAACCTTAGGGATAAATCCAGGGAAACTGTGGGGACCAAAGCCAGAGCAATCGGTTAGATGTGTAGGGAGCTTTACCCCTCCATGGTAAACCTTAGGGATAAATCCCAACTCACCTAAATCAGGATGAACCGAGCCATTAGGGTTAAGGCTTTTGTAAGCACTAGGTAGATTACATCTTTAGTTTCATTTTGATATGTGGCGTGCGACATGAGGAGCACCATACTAAGAGGATTTCAAAGCCCTATGCCCCCACCATCAGCTTCTCGGAATGAGATGAACAGTGTTGGGCGGGTTGGTCTCGACCTGCGCAGCACTATCTTTGGCTCGCACACGCAAGCCGATCGCGTGCGTGCAATGGCCGCAAGCTAAAGCACCATGCGTGCGTGAAGAAATTTATGATTTATTAATAATTAATTTAATATAATTCAGTTTTATTTAGTTCATAACATTTTAGTTACTTTCCCAAATATGCCAATGTTATATATTAAAGTGATTAGAAAAATATGAGGGATGTTCTGGTGATATCACATTTTTAATTTGAAGTATATTTTCACTAATGACTTCTTGGAATCATAATTGAATTAGGTTAAACTCTAATTAGGTCAATTTAGCTCCAAATCAGTCCACTTACTGTTATTATTCTCATTATGCTATATGAATGATGCATTTAAGGGTTTTGTTTAGTTGGATAACCATTGGTGAATTTGACTTTTAGGAGCTTAAATTAATGTTAGCTTTGCACATTAAATCATTGGTTAGCTTGTTAGGACCTCAAAACCCTAGGGGAGAGTAGCTTGAGCCTTTCATTACATTGATCGATCTTAGGTGAGTGTGCAAAGTAACATGATACTTAGGGCAACTTTAGAGAATGCCTTTTGGATTTTTAGGAAGATAGAACATGAGGATTATGGAAATGGAGTAAGATTCATTTGAGTTAAATCTTGATTGATTAGTAAGATGGATCAACCAATATGCAACTAGGATCTTACGGTGTATGTTATAATGAGAATAGTTCTAAATCCAATTGAAAGGATTTCGAATAGATTCTTTACAATCATCAATCAAAGTGATTGCTAGTGTGAAAAAAGAGATGAATAGATTCTTTTAGCTTAATATTTTGGGAATCTTTTTGGGTAGATTTCTAGACCTTGAGAAAAATAATATAGTTTAAGACTTACTTAGAGTAGATGAACTACATGTAATGTTTAAAACCCAAGAAAACCCTTGAGATAGAAAGATCAATAGAACTTCAATAAGATTCCTAAGATCGTTCTTTACATCTTAAGAGGTTAGTTTAGTGATCAAATATGAAACATTGAGGTTAGTAAACTATATGAATATGTTGGAGAGTCATAAAGGATTTTATATTAAAGCTTTATTTTCAAAACTACTGTAACAACCCAAATTATTACCTTAGTCAATTAGGATTAATCTTAATCTTAAAATTAATCATAATTGCTAATTAGGTCAATTGGAGTCAATTTCTAAGACAGTTCAAAGCAGGAGTCAAATGGATCGAATCATGATTTCTGAAAAATTCAGAAACTCTAGAATTTGACCTGTCTAAAAAGACCTCAAATTGAAAAACGGACTTCACCATTGCGCTCATTGCCCCCAAATTAGTTAGGGGTGATGTTTTTGGATCAATCGGAAGTCATCAAAATTTGGACGAATATTTAAATACCCCAAAAATTGGGAAATTAAAATACTTGTCAGATCAAAAATCCGACCTCGCCGTTGCGTTCCTCACCCCTCAATTAGCTAGGGGTAAATATTTGGAATTTTTCTAGAATCAATTTAAAAATTGATTTTAATATTAGGAATTTAATTATTAAATATTA